>OX421245.1:5321376-6651720 GCA_949125135.1 Alcis repandata | reverse complement strand
ATATATATAATAAATTACGTGTCATGTTGTTTGTCCGCTATAGACTCCTAAACTGACTCCTAAACCGATTTCAATCAAATTTGCACACCGTGTGCAGTTCGATCTAACTTAACAGATAAGATAGTTTTTAGATATATTTTTTTTTAAGATCTCAATTTATAGTGTCTACCCGTGCGAAGCCGGGACGAGCCGCTAGTTGTAAAATAAATATATTTCAATATTTACACAATGATTATTGTCATTGCACTAGTACCAGTATTAGCATCTTTACAAGAGACATTCTGTATTTGTGACTATAAAAATTTTGTAATACAGCGGCATGATGAAAAACGCATTTCTTTATAGTCTTCTAGTTATAAAACGAGCAACCATCGACTAGAAAAAAAAGCAACAAATAGTTGAATTGTGAACCGTCTCCTTTTTGGAAGTCGGTTAAAAAGAGCTAAAGCTATGGCTGATTTCCAAACAGGTGAACTTATTTTCTTAAATCATAAGAAAGTGTTCTTACGATTTACGAAAATCAGTTCAGCCGAGTGCACACTCAGATTGAGAGTGTGAGTGTGAGAGTGTGAGTCAAACCTTTCAAACAATCAGTTCAGCTGTTTGTGAGCTACGATGTCGAGGCGTACGAACCTATGTAGGGGCCTAGCACAACTTCTGACGTAAAATACGTAGTCAGTATTCGATAGAAAAGTGTACGCCAGTTACGCCTGTCAGTGGCGCCCGGTAACGGGTGTAAATGACGTACCTATACTTTTCTATTGAATCTATTTTAATTCTCTATTTATCTATTTTATCGAATACTCGAATATTTTACGTCAGAAGTTGTGCTAGACCCACTGGTCAAGTATTCTTTGCTTTGCGTGAGTACATTGCACTTAATGTTATTGTACCATCTCCTAAACGAAATCCACAAAACTAAAACCTATTAAGTACTTAGTTTTAAAATAATACTGAGCTATAGAAAAATATTTCGGTCTTCTAATCATCACTTATTTTAATTTCAAAAAACAAAAAATCCTATAAATAAATTCTGACCCCTTTCTTTCAATTCGATTCCCCTTTCTTTCAAAGCTTTTCTTCAAAACAATTGAAATATTTTTCACAAACAATTGAATACCAATTAACACAAACCAAAACTCGTCGAAATAACACGAACCCGCAATTTAAATCGTCTAAATCTAAAACATGAACAATGGTTGCCAAGTCTTTGTATTCGAGAATTCATTTTATCTCCTTGCGGTTTCAGACCATGATAGAACAGAAGGTAAATCGATGGAGAGTAAGGGCCCTTATTCGCTATCTACCATCATATTCCACGCCAAAAACGCGTGACGTCATCACACGCACGTAACGTGAACGCGGCTCAGAGTCCACGCGTTTTAAATTTTGACATTGGCATACGGAATACCATTCCATGTCGATTCCATGGATTTGACGTAACGCGGCGCGTTACGTGCTCGTGTGCTCATAGCGAATAGAGGCCAAGTACTGGATATGGATAACCTGAAGAACCTACATAATTATGATTGACGAATTGGAGTTTCAAGTTTCGTAGTTTCTATTTTGCAAAACACTTCTATATAGCAAGAGTATTCGTGCAAACTTTAATCTCCCTCTTTATCATATTCTTTGAATTTAAGCTGAAGACTGAAGAAACAGAACTTCACAATCATAACATAGGTACATAGATAGGTAAAGGTGTGCAGAGTTTTAAGAAAAAGCGTGTGCTTAGCCGAAAAGAGGTCGTAGTACTCATCATTATGGACATTTTTTTACTATGGCACCACCCGGAAATCGCAAAAAAAAATTGCTGATAATTTTTTGGGATTTTAGAGTTGGGTAGAGGGTTATCTCCCTCTTCATTGGAAACTACAACATCCCTGAATGCTGTATGCTATTTTACAACCCAAAAACGGAGAGGCCAAAAGCCTAGCAGCATCGGGTACGATGCTTCGAGCATCATCTAGAAAAATAACAAAAATCTGCGTTCACAGACTTATACATCTGTATACAATAATCTGTGTTGTGGTTATGGATCTTCCTTAGACAATATCCTAGATGCAGTGACATTGAAAAACGCTCCTATCCAGTTGATATATGGTTCAGAATTGATTGAAAAACACGACTTGGTTCGCAACTGATGAATGGCACCAGGAAACTAAGATTTCTATTGGTTCCAAAACCAAATAGCAGAATCTTCGCTCTGTCTTCAGAAAGAACAAATTGTCTTCTCTATGTAAATGCAGAATATGAATGCAGAATGCAAGTAACAATTCACCAAACAATATTCAAACGCATAACAAGCATCATTGATCTTCTTCAATACTTATTTTTTTGTGTCAGATAAAAATATATCCGATCCGCACTTGGCCAGCGTGGCCTAATCACTCTTCGAGAGTAGACCTGTATCCCAGCAAGGTTTGAGAATGACAAAAAATGCCTCAATCGATTCAACAAATCCAAACGAGCGATCAGTAAAAAGCTTTTAATTTTCATTCTAAATGCAAAAGTAAACGAAGTTCAAGCGATCATCATATTATTTGCATATACATTTCAGAAGAAAGACATGTTACTTATCTAATCTACATCATCATCATCATCAACATTATCAAGACGCAGAACACAGCTAGTTCCAAACAGCTGCTTTGCATTTAGCACTACTTTTAATTACATTTCTAAAATATCTATTAACCTAAAAACTTAAGTAACAAGTCATCAAATTTTCATTGTTACTAAGATCTGATGAAGTATTATTTCCTGAATAGATATCTTGTGATTAGGAACTGAGCCTTGTTAAGGGGCTGTAATAGCAAAAAAAAACAATAGAAACCTTTACCGTAGATCATCATTCGAGATTGAATTGATCTCTTCTAAGCCAGCGAGCTCCGTCGGTAACTTACCACTCAGTGGAGATGGCGGTGAAAGATTATCCGATAATTGAATATCTATTATCTACAAATATTAATACCCCTTTTGGTTACAATTAAACACGGGAATACTCACGTAAAAATTAAGTCGTCTACTACGACTAGTACCCGGGACGCAACCGCGAGCGCGTCACGTTTGGAAACTCACCTGATAAAGGTCACCGAATGTGACCTAAACTAGTCGTAGTAGAGGACTTAATTTTTACGTGAGTATTCCCGTGTTTAACTATAACAAAAATGTGTGAAAACCACGTTAGTTTTCATAGTAAAATTAAACACCCCTTTTCACCCCTTTAAAAGGTTGAATTTATCTAATTCTCTTCTAAGTAGGTATATTACTACCATTATACAGATAAATTAGCTTTCTCATGTGGTTAGGACCAGTGATTTAGGCAGTGTTGATCAGGTAATGTATTTTAACTAAGATAGATTATTTATTTGTTTTCGCAAGCATTTTCTGCCATAAAAAGTAGCCCATTATGTGAACACTAGCAGCGCCCCGCGGTTTCACCCGCGTTTTACGGTATAAAAAGTCTATGTGTCAACCCAGACCATGAACGACCTTCATTCCAAATTTCATGTAAATCCGTTCGGCCGTTTCAGCGTTCATTACAAACATACATAGAAATTTTCACCTTTATAATATTAAGCAATATTATACCAATTTTATCCAAATCCGTTCAGACCTTTTGCGCGATTGAGCAACAAATATCCAAACATCAAAATCATGACATCTAAACGTAGGTATTTAGAATTGTCTTCGTTTTTGGCGACCGCCATCCCCTTAACGTTTTTTACGAGATCGTAAATTGTAACGACCACTTCATCCAAAAGCTTCAGGTGGACTTTTCTGCTAATAAAATTTAAAGGAAAGGACAGCCATTTTAATAATTCGATAATTAAATGGCTAATTTTCTCAAACGAGGTGAATATGTAATTTACCTAAGTTTTTTGTTGGAAATTTGACTCTACCACGAGTGTGTTTAGGTAGATAACATTAAAAAAATATATTTTTTTACTAGTCCTTTTCCATTATAATTAAATGTGACGAACTTCCTGTAACCCGTAATGCGTACTGCCAAAAAATAGGTTTTTTTTGTTTCTTGACAAGCGCAGCGCACATCAAACGAACGTTTTGCAAGTCGCAAAAAAATCAAACAAAAACCAAATAGATTCTCCAATTCAATATGAGGCACATAAAAGAGCATGTAATGGCCTATTTCCCAGTTTCCCGTTTACATACTGTTCTGCAAACATTGGGTCGCACTTATTGTTAGTTATTGTTTTACGAGATTTTCGGGCTTCGAAGGGCAGGGAAATTAAATTTACTGATACAAGGAAAAAACGTGATGTTGCTATGCAGGAAGATTTTTCACAAAGTTTTAAATGCAACTCGATTACGCAAAGACGGAATGGGCTCATACTCATTATTATGAACAATTTGAATTGTGGACCAATCCTAAAATCGCAAAAAAAAAACTATCTTATTTAAAATATTATGTCGATTATTGACATTTATACCTACTATGGGACAGCTCTTTTTTTCGCGATTTCAGGGTTAGTCTGCACTTAAAAAAAACATAATAATGAATACTGTGGACCGTTGTCTATGTTTTTTTCTTAAGACTCTGAATAAACAGACAAATATTTACATTTACAAATCTAAAAAATATAACCTTCTTTTTGATCAGTCGGCCGGGCATATTATAATTATGTTTAATCCTTACGGGTTTTTTTTATTCGACAAACAGTTATTAATAAATTGATAAGTAAACAAGCAAGTAGGTACAATATAGTAAAACTAATCATGTTCAACAAAATATTTTTTATTTGAATGCCATCTAGCGATTTTGTTTTGAACTAAATGCAGACTTAGGAATACAACAACTTCACTAAAAAACTGATAGATAGCAGAGTTCGTAAAATCAATTTTTAGGTTTTTTATACGGGCATCGATCTAGTCCGATTTCGCTGTACTTAGTGACACTTTCCTCCGAGTTCTGGTTGCTGATTTGAACCAATTTCCGAGCATGATATTTCTCTAATCTTATATATCTTCTTATATCTTTATATATAAAAATGAATCGCTGTTCGTTAGTCTCGCTAAAACTCTGGAACGGCTGGACCGATTTCGCTAATTTTGATCTTGATATATTTGTAAAAGTTCAGGGAAGGTTTAAACGGTGAGAAACATGAATAATAAGTAAAGAAAAATACTTACTTACTTACTCTTCTGGCGCAGCGACCCAAAGTGGGTCTTGGCCTCCGACACCAGAGAACGCCATTGACCTCGATCTAGCGCTGTCTCATGCCAGTCGTCGGCTTGGAGTTCGCGCAGGTCGGATCGCACGGCGTCAATCCAGCGGTATCTGGGCCGGCCGATGGGTCGGCGGCCACTTACAACTCCAAGATACGCCTTCTTGACACTACGATCCTCCCCCATTCTGAGTAGGTGACCGGCCCACCGAAGTCTTTGCGCCTTCGTTTCTCCAATGATGTTAGGCTCGGCAATCAGCTCTTCAATTTCAGCGTTCTTCCTCACCCTCCAACTACCGTCATCTCTTTGGGTTGGGCCCAATATTTTGCGCATGATCTTCCGCTCTGCCACCAGGAGCTTGTTCTCTTCCTTCAGGGTTAATGTCCAGGCTTCGCTCCCATACATCAAGATCGGTCTGATAACAGTCTTGTAAATGCGGATCTTGGTTTTTCTACTTAGAAGTCTGGACACCAGCACCCTGTGAAGAGCAGCACTGCATCGGAGAGAGTTATGGATCCGGATATCGATCTCCACTTCTCTCGTATTTGTGTCCGTTACAGTGCATCCTAGATATTTAAAACTCGCAACCCCTTTGAAGGAAATATCTCCATCGCACAGATCTTCACGCTTCTGTCTCGTGTTCTTGTAGCGTTTCATGTGGAGATACTCAGTCTTCTCTTGGTTAACTCTGAGCCCAACTCTACAAGCTTCGGCTGATAGAGCTTTAATAGCATTCACCACTTCACGTTTAGACTGCCCCAAGAGAGCCAGGTCGTCAGCGTACCCTATTACCCTATGCTGTCCATTTAGCCGCACCCCGCCGTCCAGTTCCATTAATTTTCTTATGACATGTTCTAGTGCTAAATTGAACAGCATAGGAGATAAGGCATCTCCCTGCTTGAGGCCAGTAACTACTTCAAACTCCTCGGTTAGTTCACCTCCAACCTTCACGCGCATCCTACTTATCAACCTAAACAAATTCGAAACTGACAGTTGCATCAATCTGACATCAAAAGGGTTGCCAGCATCTTTTAAAATTCTACCATTATAGTAGAAACTACCTTAGCGATCGAAATCTAAATTCAACATGAATACACGAGCAAAAGCAATGGCTGCCTCGGCAAAAATACAATCTCTTCCCAAACATGAAAATAGGGATTTAGAGCAAACTAACAAAGAATACGAGAAAATTATTAATGTCCTCAAATTAGATGTAAAGGAAAAAGATCGACTAATAGATCAATTAACAGAAGAGCATGAAAATAACTCTAATGAGTTTGAAAATATGTGTAAGCAGATAAGTACACTCAAGAAAAAACTATCAGACTATGAATCATTTAAAAATGACCAACTATCCGACGTTCATTCATTAGAAGACAAAATCCAAGAATTAGTTGGTATCAACAATGAATACGAATCCGAATTAATGAAAAGTATGAACCCATTGAAAAAAGAACTTGCTGATATGAAAGACCAATACAACACACTACAAAATAGATATAGTACCCTATTAGTACAATCTGCTGAAAACCTTATGAAATCGAGTAAAGTAAAAAATAAACACTGCAAAATTAAATTCCGTACACATGGTAAAAATAAGTCAATAAACAGACTAATGAAAGTAATATCAAAGCTTAATAAGAAAATAAAGTATTTAAAAGAAGAACTGTGCAAACTAGAACAAACGAAATTTTCTAACGAAGATTGTACTACTCTTGCCGAAAACCAAAATCTTATAACTAAACTAAATAGCGAACTGCTGTCTCAAGAAAACACGCTACTTATATACGAATTACAAAAAAGAAACGCGACAATTGAGTCCCAACAACAGTTAAATGAAAAATTATTAGAGACTCTAGAACTTTTCAGGACTGACTTACACAAAAAGGATAATTCTTTAAACACACTAAATTTTATTGAAGGGAAATTACATACCATTGGGAAAATTATTGACAACAGAATAGAAGAAGAAAATGACATGGTAGCAGTTACTGAAAATAACGTGGAAAATGGGAAGAAAATTTCCGGAAATTTGGATGCAAATACAAAATCAGTGCAAACATTGAGGGAAGTAGCCAAGCTGGAAGGGAAATATATCCACATTTTTTCCGACAATTGTGGAGTCGGACTAGGCGCACGTCTTCAAAATGGCACATCGAAGAAAATTTGCAATCATTGCACACCTGGTTATCATTTGACACATATTGTGAAATCATTATGTATGGCAGCTCAGTCGGCACCAGAAAATACCTATGTTTTAATAGTCGGTGAAAAAACCATTGTTAAGCGCAAGGATTTTTTGCAATGTCTAAGCTCATTAGATGCCTTAAGCAAGACATCGAGACTAATTATTTGCTCTTTGCCATACCACCGGAAATATTCTGATAACTACAATCAATTCCTATACAAATTGAATTGTGATCTGTATAATTTTTCTTCGCTCCGAGAAAATATACATTTAATTGACATAAATAATAATCTTGACATGAATGTTTACAAAAATCAAAGTTTGACAAATTCACTTTCTCGAAGATTGTGTAATTTATTGTTATGGAATATTGACTCGCCCAATAATGGGAATAGGACTAAGACTATTACAGAAATAGTATGTAGCACAAATATGGATCATGATGTCAACAAAGGTCCACCTGCGCAAAGCGAAATGATGGAACAATGCATACCGTTACGTCCAACCAATTTTTTAGACCACAATCAAGTGATCATACTATCTCCATAGCTCACCAAAACATTCAAGGAGGCATGAAAGACAAGGAACTGGAAATTGGCCTATTTCTGGAAAAGTACGATATTGATGTATTGTGTATTACCGAGACATTTCTAAAAGAACATCAGGTGTTAATGAACTTCGAGAATTTCCAGATAGTTAGTAGTTTCTGCAGAAAGCTTGCAACTCATGGCGGCTCTTTGATAGTAGTAAAAAAATCTCTAAAAGTCAAACAAAGAAAGGACATTGAACGTCTGTCGTCCGAACGTCATGCTGAAATATCCTGCGTAGAATTAGATAAATACATAATAGTAAGCTTATATAGACCACCTTCTAGTAATTATAATATTTTTGAGTCTGTAACCGATGAAGTATTAAGTAAAGTTTGCAACAAAACAAAACAAGTTATAGTACTTGGTGACTTTAACATAAATCTGCTGAAGGATTCAAATAGTAGAGATAATTTACTTGCCCTGTTTCAAAGTTACAATTTATTTCCTCAATTTAACGAGCCCACGCGTATTACTAATACAACTGCCACTTGTATTGACAATGTTTTCTGTGAACACAAGGTATTATACAAATCTATCTTTAAATGCCTCACTTCGGATCATACTGGTCAATTTATTACTGTCCCGCTAAATAGACGTAACCCTAAAATACAAATTCGTAAAAGGCATATTACCAGAGAAAAAATTAATCAGTTTCAAAATAATATTGAACATGACTTTTTATCTGAATTACAAATTAGCAATAATCCAAATGAATCTTACAATAATTTATTCCAAATTCTAATACGAAACTTTAATTCCACATTCCCCATTATTTGCAAAAAACTTGACGTAAAATTAGTCTTTAATCAATGGGCAACTCCAGGTATAAGAATTAGTCGAGATAAAATGTATGAACTTTACAATCAAAAGTCAGGGAGTAATGATAACCGTTTGATAAATTATGTTCGCAAATACAGTAAAACTTTTAAAAAGATATGCAAATATGCAAAAACCTTGTATATACTTAACAAAATAAAGCAGTCAAAAAATACCTCTAAAACTGTTTGGTCTATCATAAAAACGGAAACTGCTAAAACCAAAAGTCGAGAATCGGAATACAAGCTTAAGAAAAATAATGAAATAATTAGTGATAAAAAAGATATTGCAAATCAATTTTTAGGCTTTTTTGGGGATATACCTTATAAAACCACTGAATCACTGGCAACCAAATTGTACGGAAGCTGCTCATTTATTAGTTGAAAATGTTGCTGCCAGCCCAAACCAATTTAAATTCCACGAAGTCTCAAGTGACACGATTATCAAAACATTTAAATCGATCAAAGCAAAAAAATCGGAAGATCTCTGGGGATTGTCAGTCTGTTTCGTTGCTGAAATAATATATAACTTAGCTCCTTATTTAGCCCATATATTTAACTGCAGTGTCGACAGTAATAAGTTCCCCGATCTTATGAAGTGTAGCAAGATTATACCTTTGTTCAAAAGTGGTAGTAAGAAAGACCCTAGTAATTTCAGACCAATATCTATCTTACCATGTCTTAGCAAAATATTTGAAAAAATAATGTTAAATCAGTTAGCTTCATTCTTCTGTATTAATAATTTATTATTTAATAAGCAATTTGGTTTTTCTAAGGGCTGTTCAACTGTGGACGCAGCCTCGAATCTCGTAGAGAGCATCTACGAGGCTTGGGAGTCTCAGCATGATTCTTTAGGTATCTTTTGCGATTTGTCGAAAGCGTTTGATTGTGTGAACCATGAAATTCTATTATGTAAACTTTCACACTATGGTGTGACAGGTGATGCGTTAATGTTGATGAAATCATATCTGTGTGGTAGAACCCAAAATGTTGACATAAATGGGGTTCGATCGGAGTCGGCTAACGTTTCAATCGGGGTCCCTCAGGGTTCAATTCTTGGCCCATTCCTCTTTCTAGTCTATATCAATGACCTGCCTTTCTTAGCGCGTAAGCATTGTGAAATTATTTTGTTTGCCGACGATACATCTCTGTTATTTAGAATCAATAGGAAAAACTATGATATATCCAAAATCAATTTGTCGCTTAGTTTAATTAATAGGTGGTTTAGCGTCAATAACTTAATGCTAAATGCCAAGAAAACGAAAGCTATTAAATTCACATTGACTAATAATCCTTCCTTGCCTAGTATAGTTATTGACGACGATCAACTTACTTTGTCGAAGGATGCTAAGTTTCTTGGCCTTATCGTTGACAGCAAACTTCAATGGGGAGCACATATCAAGGAACTGTCTAACAAATTGAGTTCCGCAGCATTTGCAGTGCGGAAAATAAGAGAACTATCAGACATTAAAACTGCAAGAATTGTTTATTTCAGTTACTTCCACTCTGTTATGTCGTATGGATTATTGCTTTGGGGTAATGCAGCAGACGTAAATAGCATCTTTATTTTACAAAAACGCGCTGTTAGGGCTATTTATAGGCTAGGTTATAGAGAATCTCTTAGACAAGTTTTTGCGCAGGTGAAAATTTTAACGTTACCATGTTTGTATATTTTCTTGAACATTATGTATGTGCGTAAAAATATTCATAAATATCACAAACGAAGTCAATATACTAGCATAACAAGGAACAAGTTTAAACTTGTTCTACCTAAAATTAGATTAGCCAAAACTGGCAACTCTTTTGTAATGAACGGCGTACTATTTTATAACTTGTTGCCTGTTACTCTAGTAAATAAGAAAGACACAGATTTTCAAAGAATTTTAAAAGACTTTTTAATTGAAAAGGCTTACTACAAAATTGAAGACTTCATCTGTGATAAAGTCTCTTTACGTAAATTGTATTTAGACTGTAATAATAATACTTGACTGATTATACCTACTATTGTAGTTATTTTATACATTGATATTTTGACATTGCAATTATTTTATATAATTTTTGACATTCTAATAATATTATTTTCTTTGACATTTAATTTATTGTGTATTAATTTATTCGTAAAAATTGTATTTGACATTCATAAGTGTACATTGATGTACCCATATTTGAATAAATTATTTTGAATTTTGAATTTTTTTGAATTTTGACTTATCTTAGTGGCAACCTTTATCAATACGATAAGCTTCTGTGGAATATTGAAGTTTTTGAGTATGGCATATAGCGACTCTCTATCTACACTGTCATAAAAGAACACAGCCTAGCTAGCTACCGGTTAAGTCCGATGGACTCGCTGACCAAAGTAGGGTGTGGTCCTCCAGCACTTCGGGGGTTGTGCGAGGGGCTGACGACCCCTCCATGTAAAAAACAGCATGTTACGAAACCGACAAGAGAAAAAAGAATACGAAAGAAAAATACTAAAATCGACAATTTTATTTTTCAATACAAACTGTTCCTGTGAAACATTTGATGTTCGGTACGGGAAACTCGGAATGTCCGATCTCTTTTGTCTTTTTAGAAATAAAAAATAGTGTCACTAGGTTGTCAAATATTTATAGGCGTGTTCAGATATTGGTCCGATCTTTTTGGTCTGTTTTGTTGTTTCTTTTTTTTTTGTTTGCTTTATTACAGGGAAGGTTATAAAGTAAAAAAAAAGCGGGTGAAACCGCCGGGAGTCAGCTAGTTTCTTATAGAATGGGTAGGGTGTACCCATTCTATAAGTAGGTAAATAATTCTAGGTAACCACATGCGCTTTGCAGGTAGATAAAAATAGTGCTAAAGTACTCCCGGTGATAATGTTTTTAACACTTTAATTTGTATTTAACAATATTTTTATATTTATTTGTCGGAACTCGAGATTGCCGTTCTGTATCAGACATGGTTCTACGGCGTGGGTATAGCGGGCGAGGAGAATAAGACATTTCACGTCCTTCAATCAGTTTTATTACAATTACCGATAATTATTTTACATTCACTGGAGGTAGGTAGATTATAATTTGATGCGATATAAATTGTGAACAAGGTGTTCCACTTAGTAACGAGCACTGTTCACTCCTCAACGTCCAAAGTAAAAAGTGAGCTCCTCGGAGCGCGTCCGCGCACCCTCACTAGTGCCTCTGCCGGACCAAATGCAAACTATTGCCGCCCGCTGATTGGCTGCCTGACTCACGCGTCACCCGGCCAACGACCAATCAGCGAACAGCGCACGTCACAAAGAGTTACACCAGAGATGGCACCACTTTTCACAACTCTAGTTCACCAAAACTACACTAGGTGGCGCTTAACTAAATAATTACTAAAACTACGCGCCGTCACGGCCGGACTGACATTCGCACGTCCTCGGGCGTTCTTCTTAATTATCTGTAACAAAATACCACAGTTAATTCTTTTCTACCGCTCGTTCATTCTGACATAATTAGGACATATTTTCAAGCTACCGATGATGTTCTCAATCCTGAATGAGGCACAAAACCACACAAACTACTGACGAGACCAGAGCAGTGCAGCCCGGATAACAGCGCCCCTTCGATGACCACCACAGTAATCCATTCGACCCGGGCCTGCATCCCTTCGACTCACTCTCTGGCCTCATGCGTCATCGCATAGCCCGAATAACAGCCACCAATCTACAACCCAGAGTACGTCTTGGCCCACTGCATCCCTTCGACTATCTCGATACGCATCGACCCAGTCTGTCCTCTTATCCAGAATTAAGCACACCAAACAGTCTAAACCACTTCTTACATTACACAGTATTAATTACCAAGTACAAGATAAGCTGTTAGGCCATGTAAGCCATGTTAGATCATTTAATTTCTTACCTAAAAAGTTTGGACTTAGACATGTCCAAAGAGAGCGATCAAAAAGTCGCTATGAGCCGACAAAGTGTCGCTGCAAACTGACATAGTGTCGCTTGAGACTGGCAAAGTACCACTTTAAACATTATCCGTCATTGATGACCGCCGTCACTGGCTCATCATCATCTTCGTAATTTGACAAAATTTCAGAAATTTCAGCTAACCCGGCATAGCCTCTTAGTACCACGCGCAAATTTTCATGAGAGTATGTAAAGACGCTTAGAGCCAGCAATGTTTTTCAAGTCATGACGGTCATTTTCTTAAACGCGAAGAACATTATAAGGACCCCTAAAATTTCGGTCTAATTTGGTCTGTTTACGCTCACTACATTTAATGAAAACGGAATTGCCTACCTAGGATAACGGGTTCCGAAATTCTGTCAGATGGGACAATGTGAAATAATACAGCGAGTTTAATACCCTCGATTTTAACATCGGCAAAAATTTGAGATTCACGAAAAGTATTTCCTTGAACTACCCCCGAAAAAAAAAGAATTTTTCATTGTACATTGCACGCAGTACCAGAAAACTCAGCAACCAAATCTGATTTAATCAAAGAACATGCAAAACCACTATCAAATTAAAATTGGACGAGCTCACCCGATGATGTTGCCAGTGTACTCCTTGCAGCTTGGTGGTTACAGATGTGCACCTCTTTGGCCACCTTTTCCGGACAGGCTGGAGCGATGTGTCCTGGCTTGCCGCACACGAAGCAGGATCTCTTGTCAGCGCCTTCCCTTGATGTTGATGGAGGATTCTGGTCAACACGTGGTTTCTTGCAATGCACTTCTTTGTGTCCAATAGCGCCGCAGCGATGACAGGAGCCTTTAAATCGCGAGTCTTTTTCTTTGTCAATGCTCTTCAAGCGCTTTGGATCAAAATCATGGTCGCCACCATCGTGTCTTCTTTTGTTCGAAATCCCGTTCAGTTTCCGGAACAATTGCGCTCTTGTAGTCATGTCTAGTCCATTCAGTTCCTTTTTTATCAAATTATCCTTGAAGCAGAGGACAGACATAACAAATCCAGTTATGATATCTTCAGGCATTGTCACGCGAGGAATACGTTCCACTATGCTCCATAGACGCGTTGCTGCTTGGCACGCAGTCTCCTTACTAGCGACTTGAAATCGGAGTATGTCATCAAAATAATCTTGAGGCAGCATAGGCCGTGCAAACTTGGTCATCAATAGTTCTCTTACACGTGGCCAAGTCATTTCTACTAGACTGAGGGTAGTCAGTGCAGTGGCTGCACGCCCTTTCAGTGACTGTGTTAGAGCAATAAGTAGGTCGATGCCTTCCAATTTTCTACTCGCAACAATTATCTCAGTAAGCTTGCACCAACCTTCCATATCCGCGTCCTCGTCGTCAGGATCAAACTTGATTAACTTGATGGTTTTATTCGTCACCACCGGAACTTGTGTAGCAGTCAGTAGTCGAGTAAGCAGCGCCTCCAATCCAGTAGGAACGTTAGATGCAGCTGCTTGCTGCTGTCGATCTCGTCGCGACTCCTCAAGGTGTTGCCCTTCGTATCCCACTTCTGATGTCGGAACTCGAGATTGCCGTTCTGTATCAGACATGGTTCTACGGCGTGGGTATAGCGGGCGAGGAGAATAAGACATTTCACGTCCTTCAATCAGTTTTATTACAATTACCGATAATTATTTTACATTCACTGGAGGTAGGTAGATTATAATTTGATGCGATATAAATTGTGAACAAGGTGTTCCACTTAGTAACGAGCACTGTTCACTCCTCAACGTCCAAAGTAAAAAGTGAGCTCCTCGGAGCGCGTCCGCGCACCCTCACTAGTGCCTCTGCCGGACCAAATGCAAACTATTGCCGCCCGCTGATTGGCTGCCTGACTCACGCGTCACCCGGCCAACGACCAATCAGCGAACAGCGCACGTCACAAAGAGTTACACCAGAGATGGCACCACTTTTCACAACTCTAGTTCACCAAAACTACACTAGGTGGCGCTTAACTAAATAATTACTAAAACTACGCGCCGTCATATTTTAATTTCTTTTTTTTTTTCATAATAAGTAGGTAAGTACAGATACAAAAAATGTTTGTATAAAACATCAATATCATAAAAAAACATGTTTACTAAAAGAAAACGTAATCCCAAGAAGGTTTCAGCATAGTGCCCATGCCCAATATACCCATCCCACCAGGTTTCGAAATCCACTTTCATAACACCTTTCTAGTTTTTGTATCCACTTCGTTAATATTGCTGGCCATTTTTGCATCTTCTGTTTGTAAATCAGCATTTCTGAAATCAAAAATATTTCACCACCATTTCGTCACTCATACAAATCCACCAGTGAAATGTATACCTACAGGGTTATTCATAAAGGGTATGCTAAGCCGAAAAGGGCTCATAATACACATCAAAAAAAAATCAGTTGTTCCATAGAAAAATGTCAATGACACGTACAAAATGTATGGAACAGCTGATTTTTTTTTCGCGAATTTCGAGTTGGTCCCACAGTAAAAGTTGTTCATAATGATGAGCACTATGAGCCCTTTTCGGCTTAGCATATCCTTTATGAATAACTCTTTATGAATATGGAACAGTAAGTATATGGAATTTTGTCAATTTACGTTTTAACTCGACAAAATCATAAAAAAATCAATTCTGTCCAGATCGAAAGGCGGATTCCCAACCAGTCACACCCAAAAGTGTCAGTGTCGTTCGTTGGGATTTTTTTCCCAACGAGTAAAACCAGTGTTACTCGTTGGGAATGATTTTAGATAAAGATTCCCAACAAGTAACAATGTGACTCGTTTCGTGTTACTGGTTGGGAAATTCACCGAAGGAAATACTTACCATTATTATGTTATATGTTTTTAGGTACCTACCTGTAGAAATTATCATACATGAGGTTTATAAGGTTTGTGACAGGCGCTTCGATAAACAGCCAAATGAGGCAGCTCACTAAGTATGACAACACCGAGTGTCCCAAGCCATGCGTGACCTGAAAAAAAAGAATATTCAATATACTGCAGGAACCCTTATTTATTGCGAGATAAAAAGCAGCCTTCGTAAATCCAGGGCTCCTTCATTCTGAATTACCTCTATACAGGGTTATTCACAAAGGGTAGGTATGCTAAGCCGAAAAGGGCTCATAGTACTCATCATTATGAACAACTTTTACTATGAGACCAACTCGAAATTCGCGAAAAAAAAATCAGCTGTTCCATACATTTTGTCGAGTGTCATTGACATTTTTCTATGGAAAAGCTGATTTTTTTTTCACGAATTTCGGGTTGGTCCCATAAAAAAGTTGTTCATAATGATGAGTACTATGAGCTCTTTTCGGCTTAGCATACCCTTTATGAATAACCCTATATACAAAATTTTAAACAGTTTTATACAAATATCCATCAAACATTCAAATTTCGACTGCCCTTAAAAACAGTATCGAAACTGCAAAAAGCAAATTTTTTATTGTGCCAATTATACGAATATGAAATATACTTTTATGAAAGCAAATTATTCTAAAAGGAAAAAAAACACATTTAATCGAATAAAGTAGATTCTACACATTTTTAAAACCTTTTATTTAACTTGCAATGTATGTATGTGTGTAAACATACTTACAGTAAGTAGGTATGTTACGAGTAGTTCGGGTGGAATCTTGCAACTCAATTTTGAACCACTTTCCGATGTCCGATTGAGCTGAAATTTGGTATATGTGTGTACTGTGTAACTTCGATGGCAATACAATAAAAGCTTGTATTTATTACTCATTAATTTATGAACAAATTTGACTTTAAATTGCTCTCCTAATGCTATTTGCAGTTTCGATACTATTCGTAGGGGCAGTCGATCTGTGTAAATAAACGTACAAGTTATAATTTATTTTCTGTACAAATATACTTACCAATTGTAACGCATCGTATGTCGCCGGTGTCCTCAGAGAAAATACTTCTCGGTATATAAACATCGTATGGAACAAATAGGTTGCGTAAGAAATCTTGCTGAGCGGAACGAATACTTTGCTGCTTAGGAAATTGTTTATTATAGCTGAAAAAGATAGAAACAATACAAAAGTAACCAAAAGTAAGTAAGTAAAGTAAAAGTACGTGAGTTTTAATGGGGATCCACCAAAGTTTCTCCTCCGTATATTATTTGATTTTATTTCAATTTATATACGTAAAGCAATCTAAAAAAACTACTTGCATTTATTTTTTTTAAGTAGTTATTTTTTCTTTATTTATTGATTTGAAATTTCTTGTAGCTGATGACGTCATATTAGCTTAATAATTTATTTTGAGGCAGTAGCACAGCACAGCCCTTGCTGGTTTAATTATCAAAATGTTATTTCACCTATCAATTATTATAATAAATAATGATAATACATACGCAACGTTCCATATTCGCAAACAGCTATGATAAAGCAGATTGCAACAGACCACATGGTTTTGTCGAAAGTGGCAAGGAACGCTAATCCCAGTGCATTGTGTTCTCTTTTAAACAAAATAACTCCAACATATAGCATCCACACTATTAAGAAGATTCCTTTAAAAAACCCTAAAATAGAAACTGTCTGAAAAACAAGAAAAAAAATAAGTTTCACACGCTTGATACATTCTCACAATCAATCATTTTAATTAAGAATATAATTAATTACACAAAAAAAAAACCTTAAATAGGAACAATCAAATTTTATCTATAAACTAATTTTAATCACGATGAAGAATAGTCTCGAATAGTCTCAAATTATTAAAAAAAAAAGTCAGAATCCAAATCGGGAAAATCCAAATCTTAAGGGAGTTAGGTACGATCGATACTACGTACAGTCGTGCATACAAACACATCACGAAACTTTAGGGCAAATAAGAAAAACATCATAATAGGCGTCTCTCATTATATTAATAGTTCAAAAAAACTAAAAAGTACCTAAGTTTCACCGAAGTCGGATAGATCGATGCTACGCTTCAAAATCGCGCCCAAAGGAGTCGGTTTTACAAACATACAAGTGAAGCTAATAAAAAGCGTGTAAAAAAACGACAGACTATATCGGTATTTGAATAATCATAATTATTATTTCAAGTAGTTGTTAAAAAAGTAATGTTCTCTCGATTAATAACGCCTACCTTCGAAATGGTCGTCCTATAATGCTGAGGTTTGTACAGACCCATGAGGTACCCCAACGCCATGCCTATGAGGTATGTACTGGCTCTGGTGTACACTGGCATATAGACTGTGTTATATACCTTGTTGTTTACCATGATCTGGGACTCCGGCCTGGAGAAAAAATCGGATATAAAGTAATGAACCGAAGCCAAATATTTTATAGTAAAAAAAACATTTTTTTCCAAAAGCATTAAATCGTCCCAACATTTTGAGAGTACAGTTTTTTTAACACCAGTTTAGCTTTTTAAACGTAAAAAAGAAAACAAATCTTGGCGGGATGCGAAAGTAGGTAATTGTCTAAAAAATATAGTCTCCTTTTTGACTGCGAAAATACTAGGAGAAACCTGTAAACACATGGATAGGAGTAAAACTTCAGCAAGGGTGCAGCTAAACAATATAAATTTACAGATTTTTAAAGAAAGATAAATAATGTTTTTTTCATTGTATAATGTAAGAAAATAGTTTTACCCAAAATCATACAGCAACATGCCAGGAAGCTCCTTCCAATATATCCAAATTGTAGGCACAACCACGGATATAACGTAAGAAAGGCCAAATAAAATAAACCCTGCCTTCTTGCTCTTATGGTACACAATGAAGATGATAGTTGCTAGTATTGTAAGATGGAAGTCGGAGTGGATGTACCAACTGGTTTCTGAGCACTGAAACAAAAGTAACACTTGTATATTTTGTTTGTATCTTATTTATTGTATTTATATATTTGGTACTAGCTGCGCCCCGCGGTTTCACCCGCGTTTTCCGGGATATAAAGTAGCCTATGTGTTAATCCAGACTATGAACTACCTTCATTCCAAATTTCTTGTAAATCCGTTCAGCCGTTTTTGCGTGAAAGAGTAACAAACATCCATACATACATCCATACTTACAAACTTTCGCCTTTATAATAGTAGTAGGATGAACCATACACTACGCGGGATGCAGAGCAAAAATTGGTGTTGAAATATCCCTCGCTGCGACCCATTCTAATGCGCTTGGATCCTAAGATACCTATGATATACACGCTCTTAGCGATAAGGCCACCAGTTGTTGCACTAGTTTTAAAATCCTATTGTGTAAAATTATTGTGTTTCTGGAGAGAACAATAAAAAATATCCATCAATCTATCTATATCCAATGTGCAAATCACACATCTGCCGTCTGTGTTAATTTAAAAAGCTGTTCCGGGTCTGGGTGTTAGTTGTCTTTGTCTTTGTGTGTGTTCCATGGCATCCCCGACACAGGGTATCCTAGTCGGGAGCTATGAGAAACGTTGTTTTTAGGGTTCCGTACCCAAAGGTTAAAACGGGACCCTATTATTAAGACTTCGCTGTCCGTCCGTCTGTCCGTCTGCCACCAGACTGTATCTCATGAACCGTGATAGTTAGATAGTTCAAATTTTCACAGACTGTTGCCGCTATAACAACAAATACTAAAAAAAACACATAAAGACTATTTATAGTACGGAACCCTTCATTCGCGAGTCCGACTCGCACTTGGCCGCTTTTTTTACTTACAAAAGCCCCCTCGTCCACTTTATTACTGATCATGAGAAAGTTCCTCCACCAGCTCCTGGCGCACGGCTCGTAGTGTCGTCGGGCCAGCCTCGGCCACGCCGGGCCCGACCCGAGGTGGGGCAGTACGTAGCTCATGCATACGATGCTTAGAGCGTACAGCGGGATCAGTAATCTTAAGCAAATCAAATATTATTTATTAGGTTGTTTTGATTAATAAGAAAATGTAGTACCTATAAAACCTGTAAAACTATTTACCTAGGTACTTCAGTTTAGTACCGAACTGGGTAATGAAATTCCGTGATGCAGGCAGTTTTCGAATTGACTTTCAAAGGTATGGAGATTCAAATGTGAACCAATTTTGATATAATTATGTTATTATTTTTGGATTTAATAGGTGGTATGGGTATCTCAAGGGTTCCGTTTAAATTACATAGGCAAAATTTCAAGCGTAAATATTTAAGGCAAAAAAGTAGGATCAAAAAAAAACTAAAATAATAAATGATGTAAGTTTTCACCTAATATATCTCTTGAACAACGTTTTGACCGGCTGGTAGGACCGACTGGACATGAGCCCTTTGAAGTAAAGTAGCCCCGACATGAGAAGGAAGGTGTCCACATACAAGTCGGAATGGACAGTAAGTTTCGCAATGGGGTGACTGGTTAGCGCCTGAAAAAATATATTAGCCGTGACATACAGACATACAGAAGATCAGATCAGATCTCAAAACATAAATGTTTTGTGGTTGGACTGACAGAAATCGCAATCTCACTATAATGGTTCCTTTTCACCATTTTTACGGGATCCTAAAACTGTCGCACAATTGAAATATAAAAAAACATTCTAACAAAATTTTGTCAGACATATTAATTCACGGTACCCATTAATTATTCAAGTTAGAATTACAGCTAGGTCTAATTAAGATTACAATAAATTACAATGAAATTAAACTACTTCAACATTTGTTTTTATTCTTAACTTTCGTTTTTAAGTAGACTGTAAAATTAAAGGATAGTGAATGGTGTTTTTTTTTATTTAGCAAAACATTATTGACACCATATTAATAACCACATGTACATTTTATGTAAGTATTTTTGTAAAAACGGATTATTTTTCTCACCTTTTCAGCATCTATCTTGTTGAAAATTGCCACGAATTGTATCATATAGAAGTAATGTCCCACCACCAGAAAGCTGCAGTTGAGTGCCCTGATGCCGTGCATCATGCCAATATCGTCCTTGCGAACCTCTACCAAGGTTTCCAGGTTGCGGGAAATGCAAAAACAGCGCCAAATTTTTGAAACTGAAAACAAGACAAACTAAATTGAAATTTAAAAAAAAACAAAAAATTTAGTGTTTGACAAAAACGTTCAAAAATACTCGACAAAATGTATGGCACAGGTGATTTTTATTTCGCGATTGGTCTTATAGTAAAAATTGGTTAAAATGATGCTTACTACGAGACCTTGCCGGCTCAGCCTATTTCAAAATCTTTGTTACAATGAAATAAGAAAAGAGATTCTAAGTTTCTTACCAATATCATCAGAGTTATCCAGAGAGTTTCGTAAAATGTATACCAAAATACATGTCAATGTCATGGCCAGTATTGTGTACCTGTAAGAATATTATTTTTAACCGACTTCAAAAAAGGAGGAGGTTATCAATTCGTCTGTATGTTTTTTTTTTTTAATTTTTTTTTTTATGTTTGTTACCTCATAACTTTTGACTGGGTGAATCGATTTTGATGATTCTTTTTTTATTAGAAAGCTGACGCTTCCCATTTGGTCCCATTTCAATTTAGTCATGTTCTGATAATGGTATCCATGAGAAAACCATATAAGTCTTAAATTTGCATTAAGTGCGTGCGCGACAAATACTTAGATGAATAACTCAATAGTCGGTCTTTTGAAGTCGGTTTTTGTTTTTTGTTTGTAAAAATAATGTTCCTGTTTATTTGAAATACGACTGCTCTAAGGGAAAAAATTTAGTTTCGTCATATTTAGATTTACATGGACTTCAGCTAAACTTACCATTCCATTTTCACTACAAGACTAAATCAACAGAACCACACTATCACTCTTAGGTACACGTTCATCATCATCCTCCCACTGCTGAGATACAGGTCTACCCTCGAAGGGTGATTAGGCCGTATTCCATCACGCTGGCCAAGTGCGGGTTGGTGGATTATTATACGTCATATAATTTCATCTTACACGTTATTTCTTGGACAAGGTGCAAGAAACCCATACAGTATGTGATCCGTACTGCAAGGGAATGGAACAGACTGTTGGGTCCTTTGTTTTCCAAGAGATAAAAAACTTGCACTTTTCGAGATCAGAGCAAATAGGTAAATATCTTCTAAATCTTCATCTTGGACATCATCGTTGCTACTTTTCTTGCATACCAACAGGCGAGTTGATGGCAAAAAAAAAAAAGAGAATCAGAAAGCCAACTCACCAGAACACATAATATCCCAACGACTTAGCCATAGTTCCAGCTACTTGGCAGTCCTTAGGATCTACCATAACATCTTCGAATGGAAGATGAGACCATCCAAAGATGAGTCGAGTTATCTTAGCGATAGATTTTGGATCGCAAGAGGAGGGGAGGCAGACCCCTAACGATATTGTGCTGAGGCGTTTGCCATGTCGAAAGTTCGCCTGAAATCGGAATCGCTGATTTTTATAAGCTTTATTTATATTGCAATGTTTGCATGTAACTATGTTCGTTCGGGTGGAATCTTGCATCTCAGTTTGAACCACTTCCCGATGTTCGATTGCTAGTCAAAACTTAAAAACCAGACAACTTCGTTTTGGTTTGTTTATTAAACAGTACGAGTACACTGTAAGATCTCAATTAATCATTCAATAGGCCCAAGTTTGAAGGCTTTTTAAGACAGATCTAAATTTTCTAAAACTATTGGCATCCTTGTCTAATGACTTGCAATGATAAAAACAGATATATTTTTAGTTAGTTTAGATCTATATAAAAATGCCTTCAAATTTGGGCCCATTGAATCTGTAACTTAATTAATTTTGTAATACTGTTACTTAATTTTGTAATACAACAAAATAAACTTTAAAACTAAAAGCATTTCCACTCACACCAATGTATCTGTCTGCTTCATCATAAGGATCGATCAGTTCTCCATCATTCTCGTTCAAGTCAGCAATCTTTACATCCACCAGGCAGTACTGCGTCTGCAGCCCTGGGAACGACTGCCAAGGCACCTGCAGACATTGGTCGAAGTTCCCAAAGTGGTATACGCTCCCGTAGAGCGTGCCCACTGGTAGTTGCATAGAGTCCCATGCTGCAAAAGAAGTTTGGCTTAACTTATGTTTTCAATTCTTGACCAAGCACGAAGCGATTCTTCATTAACTGGCAAGGTTTGCTTATATCTGTCCGAATATTTGTTTTGTAAGGTTTAAAACACATACACACGATACGAAGTTGTCCTGGGTCGTTGTTAGTATAACGTCGGGTCGTGTCGTGATGCGATGTTGTGTCGTAAAAAAATCGATACAAACGTCAAACTTAAAACACCCCGTCGCGCGGCGTTTTTGCGTCGGGGGCTAAAAAGAACAAGTGTTCCTACCCCAAGTTGCCCACAGCGTATTATTCTTCACTCCATATAACATAGACTTGGTAGCCTCAACACACGAAGTTTCTTCTCGACTCCATATTTGAAGTTGAAGGCCTATTAGAAGACTTTGAACTAAGTCAAATGTTTTGAAGTCTTGGATTGTTTTAACTTTTTCTTTGGCCGATGTAAGCACTGAAAAGGACAGTGAAAAAAAGTTAGGTATATAAATAGGCAGAGTTTTTTTATTGGCTACTGGCTCTTTAAGGGTTAAACAGAAACAGTATACATACACATTGTTATAACTTATCGTTACAAACACTTTTTAATACTACTCTTTGTTTATTTTGACGGTCATTAAAAACTGGCGGCACCTAGAGCGGATTAGTAAAAAATACATTAACATTATAGATTTATACATATTGCATGTTTGTGATAAAACTAGTTTAAAAATTAAGTTGCAAACTTACCAAAGAATGTTAAAACAACGAAAGCACTGATGAACTTCATTTTATCTCTGTTAACAACAAAAGCCACATCACCACATCGTTTATATTTTTTAAGTTTTCCTTATGATTATTATTACCACTGATGAAAAATTTTATGGGTAACTTTTTTATCAAAGTCCGTGTTAAATTTGAGTTTTAATTATTTCCTTAAGATTTGTTGAAATTTAATTTGCTTCATACTTTGCCAAAACATTTAATCGCTTAAAAACATGGGTCAAACAATAAAATGTTTTATGGTTATAAGTGCTATAACGACAACATCGCGACTAAAGGTATCGTCTAAAGGTATTAAGGTCGACTAAAAAAATTAATTAAACAAATAACAGTAAAAAACTCTACAGAACTACCTGCAGGCAACATACTCAACGCACTGCTATGCTCAATGGAAAAACGTTTTTGACCAAAAAATTATTTTACCAAAAAAAGTTTGGGTTGTAATGACCTCAGTTTTTTTTTTGAAGTATTTTTAAGACAGTCCAGGCTTCGTACCATGAGTTCTTTAAACTGGATGACCCAGACTTTCGTCTCGCTCTGTCCGCTAGACAAAAAGCAAGACAAAAGAAAACGCGATTTAATTTAACATTATGCTCGCGCTAAGAAATGAAATGAAATGAAATGAAATGAAATGAAATTAAATTAAATTAAATTAAATTAAATGTAATAAGATAAGATCGATGGTACGGGCCCAAGTACTGAGGACCGTATCACTCAAATTCAGGACCTTGACTTACTGTTTTTTCTAAAAAAGTAAACGAATTATTACATAATTTGAAAGATTAAGATTGAAACAAAAATAGGATCATAGAAAAAAAATTAGGTAAAACACTATTGGGATAGGGTTAGGTTAGCAAGGGGTGCTAGGTCGGGTAACCTCCTCGTGGTGCACCCTGGGCAACAGCGTGCGGTAATACTGCAGCTTTTATGCAGTATTACCGCACGCTGGCAAATAACCCGACACGGTGGGCCCGTCCGCGTGTCCCTCTGACTAGCAGAGGGCACAGCGGATGGTGTGTGGTGGAGTGTGGAGCGTTGGAGGATACGGCGCTCCACGCTTGGCTGGTGGCAGCAATGCCACCAGGGGGGGTTTTCCTTATGCTCCTCGCCGCGTGTGGGTCGCGGTCGGGAGTGCAAGGAAGGAGGAGGGGATCGCTCGTTGCCGGGCGTGGTGAAAGCCATGCTCGGCGGCGAGAGATCGTGGCAGGCCGTGGTCTCCTTCTGCGAAGAGGTAATGTCGCAGAAGGGGCCGCGGGGCGGATCGGGGAGGACGACTCCCGCAGGATCCGCTCCGGCGCAGACGACGGGGAGGGAGGAGGGGGCGATCCGATCATCGCCTCCTTCCCTCTCCGTAGTGGGGCCACTGGCGGAGGGTCGGGGGGCTCTCCGCTGGCTTGCACCGGCTCCACACGTCTGGGGGCGGCCTTGGGTGACCAGGGCCGTCCCTCTCTTGACGCACGGAAGACGGGGCCGAAGGGCCGACCCTGGCTGAGGGTGGCGGAGACTCCGAAAGGGAACCCCGCTGCCCCCGGCCACAAGGGAATGAGGTCAACTTCCCAGTGGTTTTAGTGGGTATGCCGCCGCAGGGCGGAGACTCCCACATAACCCCGGCCCCCCCGGGTTAGGGGTATCCATAAAGGATTTCCACTGGGTCAACAAAAAAAAAAAAAAAAAGGGTTAGGTTAGCAAAGTAAAACACCCCCTCCGAATTGGGTTCCCGCCTTTCCGTGGCGGGGGGGATAAGTAGCCGGGCCGCCTTGCCCGGTGAAACTAAGAGGAACCCAAGGTGGGGCCTTCCGCGTGTCCCTCTGGCAGCAGAGGGCTGATTAGCAGAGGGCACAGCGGATGAGCCGGAGTCTGAGCGATGGCTCGGACCACCAGTGGGGTTTTCCTTGTGCTCCTCGCCGCGTGTGGGTCGCGGTCGGGAGAGCAAGGAAAGGAGGAGGGTCTGAGTGTGGTGGACGCCGGGGGATGCGGCGCTCCACACTTGGACGGTGACATTGCTGCCACCGGTGACGAGTGTGGTGGACGCTGGAGGAAACGGCGCTCCACGCTCGGGCGGTGACAGCGGTGCCACCAGGAGGGTTTTCCTTGTGCTCCTCGCCGCGTGTGGGTCGCGGTCGGGAGTGCAAGGGAAAGAGGAGGGTTCCTTTTGCACCTCGCCGCGTAAGGTTTGCGGCCGGGTGTGAAAGGAACGTGGGCTTAAGGCGGGGTGGGTGGTGCTAACCACACTGCCCACCTTGTGCGAGCGAGCGGGGCTGGGGAGCGAGAGGGCGGTTCGCCCGTCTCCTTGCTCCTCGGCAGTGGGGTTGCCGGTAGAGTCGGGGGACTCTCCCGGCCTGCACGACCCCACACTGTCTGGGGGGTGATCCTGGGGAACAGGGTCACCCCGCCATGGGTGCAGGGGGCCCTAATCGGGCCCGTCGCCGGGGCAAGGTGGTCAATGCTAACGCGACACCACCTTGCCCTATCAGGCGGACGATGAATTCCCCAGTGGTTTTAGTGGGTATGCCGCCACTAGGGCGGAGACTCCCACATAACCACCCTGCCTCCCCCGGGGCGGGCGTGGTATCCATTAAGGATTTCCACTGGGTAAACAAAAAAAAAAAAGCAAAGTAAAACACGAAAACTATAGCAAAAGAATCTTCGGAAACCACTTGTTCAATTTTGATAAAACTTGACAAAATATCAATACCACATTATTTTAAACCACAAATTAAAATATAACATGATCGTAGAATGGTATAACAGTGTTTAAATTTGTTTTGTCAGTTATTTTGTTCGATTTGGAAGCAAGGTTTAGTTTTATTAGTTAGTTAGTTTAGAGTTATTATTAATTTACTATGCAGGTTGGTTTCAGCTCACTCAATGATAGCAAACATAATAATGGTTACCTATTTTCTCATTGTGGTGATTTTTTTTAAAAGATACTTCTCATTATTAATTATCATGTTATGTATTAAAAAATAAGTGGCAGATAAACATCAAGTCATAAAAACTATAATGCGTTACCTAAAGTCAGAAGTAGGTACTAGGTATCTACTTTATTATCTTCCAAAATATTTTTGACAGACTTAACTATGTGAATTGCAATTTACTAGAATAATAAATAGATACAGTTGTAAGTTTTTTTTAGTTTAGTTGTATAACAACTACCTAACTTTTATTTAAGATGAAATTTATTTCAAATCTGACAATTTAACTTCCATTCTACGTGGTTTTATTTATGCATTAAAAACCTGTTACGATTTTTTTTTCTGTTATTTATGAAGTGTCAAAAGAATATTCTCAAGCCTCAGGCTAATAAGTAATTTAAGTCTCACTTAAATTTGTAGGTAACTTTGAATTTTGATGATATTTTTTACTTTTCAGTCTTTCCAAATCACAATTGAGTAAACTTGACTTGATAGAAAAAAATCGCAAATTATTCTAAAATTTTACGATATTTAGCGTGCCCTGTTTTAAAATCTGAATTGTCGTTCAGTTTTGGATGAAGAGATTTTCATTTTTTTATTTTTAAGCAAGAGTATATCTATACTAAGCCCATAAAGGTTCATGGTACACATCACTATGAACAACTTTTACTAAGGGGCCAACCATGAAATCCAGAAAAAAATATTAGCTGTTCCAAACATTTTGTCGAGTATCATTGACGTAATGATAAGTAACCGACTTTAAAAAAGGAGGAGGTTCTCAATTCGACTGTATGTTTTTTTTTTTTTTAGTAATAGGCTTGCAAATTATTTCCGCCATCTCGCCTGATGGTAAGCAACCATGCGGTCTACGATGGAGCACGCGCGCCTAGAAGAAACGAATTTACTCGCGACTTCAGTCTGGCCTGCTGTTCCGACCACGCCATCTCTTTCCACTACATCACTCCGGCACAGATGTACGTATTGAAGTACCCGCTGTACCACCTGCGACCTCACGGCATTAGCTTCAGGACCAGTGAACTGCCTAAAGTACTTAGAAACGATACTGAGGTACAAGACCCGAAATGAGAGCCCTAAAGGTGGTCTGGAAGAAATCACTCAAAGCATACAATGCCTTATTTGAATGTTCAATGACCCTATAGGACTAGGACGTCCGTCTCCACAAAATTGTTAAATAAAATAAAATATTAAATCCTATAACCTATCAGGTATCTGGTTATCTGGTATCTTGTAATGTTTATATTTTACGAAATTAATGTAATAATGATCAACTCATTCCCCCATTTAAATTTGAGACATCTAGCGGTTGTTTTGAGTACCAACTTGCTAAAAATAGTTTTGTAACCATTTAATTTCGCAACGCTGCTGTGTAAATATACATCACGTTATTAATTTAGGTAATATCTGACAGATGGCGCTTAAATAAATCACAAGAAAAATAATTGATTGAGATTTAGAAACGTTTATTTTCATAGAATTATGAATAAGAAGAATAAGAATAAATTTTATTGCTTTTAACTGTGTGTATAAAGGTCTTAAAATTAAAATTGGTTGCAACAGTTTGTATCCATTTCGGATGTACAATATTATTTCCTTTAATTTTATTGTAATAAACATTGAAGTAAGTAATTATATAAATCTACTAGAGTTAGACATAATTTAGTCCAAAGAGAAGGTCTACACTGTATAGTATCATTACAAATTGATCATATTTGAAATTAAGATTATCACAGATTATCACAGTAAGTTTTAACGTTTAATAAATTAAAAATTGTGTTTATATTCCGCTTGGACGCCGTAGTCCGATCGTCCATGTCCCAGGAACGGCTGGCTGTAAAAACCTCCAGCAGAAATTTGTGCATCCTTGTTCAAGTGCCAAAGTCCTTCACCGGTGGCTTTTAGCTGTAAAAAATAGATCATATCAATAAATATTACAGGACAATTAAATAATTCTTTAAATTCTAAGTGCCGACGTGGAAACACCGCAAAAAGAAAAGATAAATCCACAAAAAGCGATCTCATCGCCAAGGTAGCATGACAAGTAATTTGTTTTAACGCCATCTACAATTATTATAGTACCTACTCAAACACTACATTTTACTCTTTGGTTGAATCGGGACATACGGGGAAATAGTTTGAATAGTATCCGTTAGATGTCACTGTATTAAATCTCATAGCATGTACTAAATTCAACTTTGAGGCGCAGAGACTATGCGCAGAGATGTGTAAATAGTTCCAGAAATAGCTAGTAGATGGCGCTATTTTCAATACACCAATTAGAATAGGAAAAGATTTTCAGCAATTATTGTTTAAAATTAACTACTAATGTTACTCACAGCAGTGTGTCCACCAATAGGCTTGCTCAGGTCCAGTCTAGCTTGAGCGTTCTTGTCAGCCCAATTGAGAGCTCCGCCGAGCTTGGTGCTATCGCCGTAAGGAGAAAGAACTCTTGAGCCGTAAGCCGAAGCGTCTAGTTTCCCGCGACCGTCGTTGAAAATCTGATGATTGTAGCCGGCTTTGCCCTGAAATTAAAAGATAAGTAAAGTTATACGGCTGTTTTTCTATCGTGCTCCACCTCCTTTATTCACTCGACCAAATGCAACATGAATACAATAAAGGCAGTTTCTTTTGTAAAGATTATCTGGCCTTGCGAGTTGTCGTTAGCACCCCTTGGTACTTGGCACCCGCACTTCTAAGCCTCACCTCTAAACCGCCACTGTTCAAGGGTGCCTCTCGTTTCTCACCCTCAACAAACGAAGTCCTCTGTACAACCGCATCGTTGGGCGGTCAAACGCAAGCATAACATTGAATTAAAATAAAAGGTAGTAAATTACTATTTCAATCACAAAAAGATCGCTGCCATCCTGTCCAAGAGTACCGAAGACCTTTCCGTTGTTGCCGACTTGCTTGTCCCAAGTTAAGTCTCTCGGATGTCTCAATACTCTCTTGGAAAATTTATTAAGAAAGCTGCAAAAAAATTACAGTTAGTAAGTTAAAATCGACCCTATTGTTTTGCGTTTAGGTCGCTTTAAGACTGGCAGTTATAAGTTGGTTGCACTTTCTAAAATCACTAAAATAATTATAAATAAGCAGATCCCGCGGCTTCACCCGTACCAGTGATGAAGAGTAGCCTAGATATGTTAATCCAGTCCAGACTAAAAGCTACATCTACAGGGTTATTCATAAAGGGTATGCTAAGCCGAAAATGGCTCATAGTACTCATCATTATGAACAACTTTTACTATGGGAACAACCCAGAATTCGCGAAAAAAAAATCAGCTGTTCCATACATTTTGTCGAGTGTCATTGACATTTTTCTATGGAACAGCTGTTTTTTTTTGCGAATTTCGGGTTGGTCCCATAGTAAAAGTTGTTCATAATGATGAGTACTATGAGCCCCTTTCGGCTTAGCATACCCTTTATGAATAACCCTATATACCAAATTTTATCAAAATCGATTTAATAGCAGTCTGCCGTGCTTTTGCTATGATTTAGTAAGATTTGATCTAATATAACTTGAACCCTGTCTATTTTACGTAAACGATTACATAAATTTACGAGACAAAGTTTACATAAACGATTTTACAAGAAAGGGCTTAACTTACATATTATATTCAACCATGCAAAAGCACGACAGAGTTTATTACCGAAAATACGTGGTAACATAACAAACACACACACAAACTAAAATTACACATTTACAATATTTAGTTTGCTAAATAATAAAAGTTTGCATAATTATTTATGTCAAAAACACATTACTATAAAGAGATAGTAAGTAAAAGAAACCCACCTCTTTCTTTCCGGTGAAACAGAGACTTGTGCGTAAGCGCACGCCACTATGACTGCCAAGCAGAAGAAGTGTTTCATCTTGATCTAGAAAAAAGTAGGAAAATCTTTTATTGCATTGCAATTTTTTTTATGTAATTGTGTGACGAGACGAGCAAATCGCTCGCCTGATGTTAAACGTCACGTTTGCCCATAACAGGTCTGCGTCGCCACTCAGAACTTTTAACTCGCAGAATTCAAGACCCTGCGCGGCACAGCACTGCGCTCGTCACATATAAGTTGTTTAATCTCCCATTTGCACTGTAATTTCACTGGAAACATTGCCCTTCCAACCGGAACACAGTAATGTTTGCACATTACTGCTTGGCGGTGGAATAACTGGCAAAGGTGTGGTAGGTACTTCCCCAGGCGGGCTCTGCAAAAGAGCCCTACCACTACATTATAGTTATGGGTTGATTACACGTTAATGAGTACAGTGGCGAGACAGTAAATGACTACACTCGGTCGAGCAAACAATGAATCTCTGACTGTCTACTCGTCTCGCCTCGCCAAAATGTTTATACAAACCGAGTAGGGGAGACCGGGTACAAAAGTAACAATTTGTACATAAACCATTGTTTCTAGCAAGGTGTTGTTAGTATGACACAACGGATATAAATATATGTAAATTTGGTTCATGCTCTTTACATTATCGTCTTAATTTAACTTAATATTGATTTATATTAATGATATTTAAGGACTTGAAAAAAAATCGTCTCTTGTTACTTTCGACCACGTTGGCAGGTCGGTAGTAACACGGCGTGGGTCGAAAGTAACAGGACAAAGTGGGTTTCTAATTTTTTAAATAAAACATGTTAAATTAAGAAATATTTACTAGGAACTGCATATAATAGCAAAAAGTTAACATTTGCATTACAAATACACCTACACCACACCTACATACTAGTAAAACTTTCTTCTTGGCTTTATTTCTGAGTTGGTATTCTTCTCCGATTGCATTCTTTCTTTTTCCATGTCAGTAGTCCCTCGTGTGGTCGTTCTTATGCGTTGTCGCGGCATTCTGTTCAAATAAAGACTCATAAATAATTTTGCGTTGATGAATCCATACCATACATCCAAAAGTAACATGTTACTTGTGTACCCATATAGCTATGTTACTTTTGTACCCTACCTCATTTTTGTTAAAATATGAAATATAACCTTAAATCGAAACGTGATAGACAAAAACGGATTAAAACACTCAACAGTCAATTTTATCAAGAAACTATATGCAAATAAATATTCGTGTTGATATCATACTTTTAACTATACGTAAACATAAAATAAGTAAATGTCAAAAAACTTACTTTTGTGCAGTAAATTCACAGAGCGTCTCCTCACACAACCAAACAGCGCGTGGCGCGCACGGCAACTGTTTGCAGGGGAGGGGGGTGCACCCGAGTATCACGCGACGGCAGCGACGCGATGTTTTGGTGATTGAATATACCTACAGGGCGTTTGTTACTTTCGACCCGCCGTTACTTTTGTAACCGGTCTCCCCTACTCGGCCGAGCGCACTGTCTTGCCACTGTACTTATTACGTGTGATCAACCCTTTACAAAGAGTTACCAAATAGATCAATCGGAAACCAAAAAGTGGGTCAAATTAGTAACATATAAGTATAGCCAGACAGACACCAGGACTTGTAAAACTAAATAAGCTAGTAAAAACAAAATACCAAAAAGGTTCAAGAAATCTGCTCAATTCAATATTGCTAATTTATTTAATCAGGCGTTATTTCACGTTCATCTTCACAAAACAGATTTTCTAGTATATTTACGACTTCAAACCGCGTCAGATACAAGATAAATTAAGGAATTAGGAACTCATATTTTACAATAATTAACACGCAACGTTCATGTTAAAAACAAAAAAAAATCGGTAAATGTTTCAAAAAACCAAGTTAGTTTTCACAATTAAACTAGTAAGTAGGTATTTACATCTTAAATTTAAAATCAGCTAAAATAAAAAACTAAAATAACTAGGACAAAGAAATTTACAAAACTAAAAATCAAAAAGTAATTTTAATATATTATATTAAAATATATAGTATTATTTAATATTAATTTCACAATTAATTTACTAATGTTACAAAATACTTACAATAAAGTTGGTCTTCAAAGGACAGTTGTCTTCAGTATGAAGAAAAGACTTAATCTGACCAACTAATACCAGAGTATGTATTTATAAGGCGGTTTGTAGGGAACAAACACGAGGTAAAGTCCCTAGGCCTTGGAAAAGGGGGTAAAATTACAAATCAAATTCGTTTGTTTATTTTGTCTGCATAGTTTTGCGTTATAAAGAGATAAGAATGTAGGTTATGAGGAAATGGTATGATAAACTGAAAAAGGGTCATAGTCTGTATTCATTATTGTGTACTGTTTACACTATGAGACCAACTCTGAAATCGCAAAAAAATTGCTATGCCATACATTTTGATGAGTGATATTGGCATTTTTATATAGAACCGTTTTTAAGCTATTGCATAGCTTCTATCGCGGGCCTTGAGCGTGGAGACCGAATCCAGAAATTCCGTAACGAAAATAACCTAAGGCACAGCGGTGATACTTTTTAGTTTTGCCATCTATCGATGAATAGCAGAACTTTTAATGACTTTTTGAAATATCACGCTTGTCTCTTTAGTTCAGCAACTCGCCTGTAGGTGGCATTGGTTAATGAAATAATTATAATTGCTTAAGTTGATAAAAAATGCTATGCAATAGTTTTACCGCGGCAGTCCCCGAGTGCCACACGTCTTTTTTCTTTGTTTTAGTGTTGATGCCATAGTTAAAATTTTTCATTTTGATGAGTAACTAGCTGTGCCTCGCGGTTTTACCCTTGTGGTGATGAATTAACGGTTATGATGATGATGAAAAACCCTGTGTTAATCCAGGGCAATAGCTATCTCTAATACAAATCTTATCAAAATAATTTTAGTTTGTTTACAGAGGTACGTGGTAACAAACATACGTGTGTTTGTTTGTTACTCACATAGAAACTTTCATAATTTTAGTAGAATTATTTGAGTCCTTTCCGGCTTAGCATGTCCTTTCCGAATAGCCCTGTATACCTATTACAACGTGTTTCTCATAACAAAAGACCAATGTCGTCAACACACAAAACACGCGTTAGTAACTAAAATGTATTCTGTGACGAAATGTAAAGTCCCGGGCCTTTGTAAATGGGGATCAACTCATACCTATTTACTGAGTTGTAAATGTAGATATTTTATCAATGTTTTGCTAAAATATGTCGTAAACTTATCGAGATAAGAGTCTAGTTAAATCGAGTCCAGTTTAATCGTCAAGAAATATGGAGTTTGCCTATAAAATAGTAAGTGACCAAATAGAAGATTAAACATCTTATATCTCATTGTGACGAGCGCAGTGCTGTGCCGCGCAGGGTCTTGAACTCCAGAGTTCAAAATTCTGGGTGGCGCAGACCTGTCATGCAAGCTTAACATCAGGCGAGCGATTTGATGATCTCGTTTTTTCGTTATTAAATTGCATTCAAAAAGCGTATGCCCCAGAATCCCTAGATTAAAAATTTAAAACACATGTCGGAAATAAAGTTTGTGTTTAAAAAAAACCTTCTGCCTTACGCATCCACTTACTACCTGCCGCCTTACACGGCAGAAGATCGTGCCTTGTAGCGTTCTAAGAGAGGTCTACGTCCAGCATTGAACAAAAATACGATAGGCTGATCATGATGATGATGAAAGAAACCTCGGATATCGTTTACTGTAAGCTACGCGAGCGTTGCCGAAAGCAGAACCAAGTTTAATACTAAACAAACTGTACTCGAAATTCAAATATCATCCAATCAAAGCTGCGTTGTGTAACCTAGTTCTGGGTCCATTGCATTTTGGGCAATGGAGCTGCTGGACGCCGGACATGTTACATGCTTCAATCACAGAGCTCTCCGGAGGCCTGTATTTACCCACTATATACCGTGGGGGCGTTTGGTTGCGTTGTTAAACGGTGCACGGACGTTTACCCTAAACTGCTCAAGTTCATGAACTGGTAACTGGTGGCCCTTGGGCCACCCCCGCCGGACCATAGCTTACTGCAACAGTGACTTTCACGTGTAAAATAAAGAAGCTAGTTGAATGGCGCCGTTTAGTAAACAGGCTAGGCTGTTAATTGAGTGGCTGATTAAGCTAGTCGGCTGCGACATATTTACCAAGTATAGGGTTAAAAGAAAAGGGTATGCTAAACCGAAAAGGGCTCATGATACTCATTATACGTAAGAGACCAACCTTGAAATCGTGAAAAAAATTAGCTATTCCATTATTGCTTTGCGAATAAGGGGTTGGTCCCATAGTAAAAGTTGTTCACAATAATGAGTACCTAATAAAAGCCCTTTACGGCTTAGCATACCTTTTTCTTATAAACCTATGTTGTGAATTTGTGATGGAATAAAAACCGTTTCAATATTCCATGGTTTTACGACAATCGAGTACGTGTGTACAAAGTTAGTGCCTCATGAAAAGTGTAAAACGTCGAAATGTATTTCTTATTCTAGACAGATTGTAGTCTAATACGATCCTACCTACAATGTTTGATCCAAATCGTGCACGACTTTTACAAAATCATCGTGTAACGCTAAACAAGGGATACTTGCCGTTTCCCGTGCAGTGCCGAGTCACCATAATGGATGAGCATTGCATTTGGCGAGCGGCCAAATTTACTGGCAGATAGTGTATAGCGATGTACTACATATTGTGGTGCTCTAATGGCGGCGTATCAGTTTCTAATTAACTTCGGGAAATTGGAACGAAATATGTTCCATATCAAATGTGGAATATTTACATTAATGAGAGAGATTTTGATAATCAATTGAACGCCAAACTGGGGCCTTATTCTATGCGGTTATTTAAGCTCGTACCGGGCCGGTGCGGTGTAAGGTATCTGTGTGGAATCTTCAAGAAATCGGGTTATGCAGAAAGGGTATGCTAAACCGAAAAGGGGTCATAGTACTATTATGAACAACTTTTATATCCCGGAATTCGCGAAATAATAAATCAGGTGTTCCATTAGAAAAAATTACAGACATTTTATAAAAATGAAATTATAGAATTTTTGCAATTACTGTTTTTGTGATTTTTTATCAAAATTAAATTTTTTAGCATAATAATATACTGAAGATCTTTATAGGTTTAACAGTTTTAGAGCTACTACTTTTTAGCTGAGCTGAGATTATTCGTCTACAGTTTTTTCTTTTTAGACAGGGTTGGCAACACTGTACTACTACGTAGTACCTACGTAGGTACTAGGTACCTAGCACCTACGTATATTTGCAGTGACAGAGCAAACAGCGACATACGGGAAGCGAGAATCGCATGTACTGGCGAGGAGAGACGCGCTTCCAGATTTTAGAATAACGCCTTGAAAATAATTTGTGAGTGTGTAGGTATGTATGTTAGTTACTCTTTCACACAAAAACGGCTGAACGGATTTGCATGAAATTTGGAATGAAAGTTGTTCATGGTCTGGATTAACACATAGGCTACTTTTTATTCCGGAAAACGCGGGTGAAACCGCGGGGCACAACTAGTTATCTATAAAAACGGCAAAAAACACGTTTGTTGTATGGGAGCCCCCTTAAATATTTATTTTATTCTTTTTTTAGTATTAATTGTTATAGCGGTAAAGTACATCATCTGAGGAAATTTAAACTGTCTAACTATCGCGGTTTATGAGATACAGCCTGGTGACAGACGATCAGACAGACACACACGACGGATGGACAGCGGAGTCTTATTAATAGGGTCCAGTTTTACCCTTTGGGTATCCTAAAAATGAAACTCACAAACTTTTTCTCAAAGACTTTTCTCCCCACCTGTACCGAGTAACTGGGGCACCAGATCTGCATGTTTGTGCAAACACCGAAAGCGGAGGTTTTGAGCCAGATCCCCGTAATGGAGCAAAAAACGACAAAATATTTGACGAAATTATGTCCTGGAATTATTTCAGAAATGTTGAGTTTTAGTTGACTAGTGGAATACAAAAAGATTATTTTGCTCGTTAAAATTTGGCCGTTCATTTTTATTCAAAAATATATTATTTGGTACAAAAGTAACAAAAAAATACTGTACTATAAAGTAAAAATGTGATCAAGTTTTGCTATTTACGTATTTCTAAAAAGAAGCATCGAACTACCTTTGACGATAAAACCAAATTCACATGAAATAGCCGAAAAGGGCTCACAGTAGATAGGTACTCATCATTAAGAACAGTCGACAAAATTTATAGAACAATTAATTTGTTTTTCGCGAATTCCGGTTTTGTATCATAGTAAAAGTTGTTCATAATGATGAGTACTATGAGCCTTTTTCGGCTTATACCCTTTCTGTATAACCCTGTATATATTGGGTAACACCCGAGAGCATGCTCTCCGATAGATCAATTTAGTTTGAGAGAATTGCTAGTTCACACAAAATGCCTGCACGTCTGCTAATTAGCAAATCTCAAACAAACATGATCAAAGGCTTCCTTCATAGCTCAGATCATGATGCAATCTCAATTTGCTTTTGAACGGAAATTTGATCAGATATTGCAGAAGGTGACGTCAGACTTTTCGATCGATAGTGGACTATCGATAGTCTACTCGTATCAATAGCACATAGACAGAAAGACTCCTGATGCAGTAAATCGAACAGCCTAAAAAAAGGTCAACAAATTTCTCATTTTTGGAGTAACAAGCAACGATATTAAGGTTTTATTAATGTCGTTGGTAACAAGACGAGTAAATCGCTCGCCAGAAGTTAGACATCACGTTTGCCCATGACAGGTCTGCGCCACCCAGAATTTTGAACTCGCAGAATTAAAAACCCTGCGCGGCACAGCACTGCGCTCGTCACCCTGAGATAAATATTAAGATTTTTAATATCCTATTTGTTTTCCTCAAATCAAGTCAACCAATTCTTAGTGATCAGTCGTCAATGTCATCGCGTCACGATTTTGACCTCTCGATCTCCGCAGATTGAATCTCCGCACTTTTGAAAATTGCGTTAGTTTGAAAACTATATTAATATCGTCTCGTCACGGTCTTGACCACTTTTTAACCGACTTCAAAAAAGGAGGATGTTATCAATTCGAATGTATGTTTTTTTTTTAACACGCTTTTATTAGCTTCACCTGTATGTTTGTATGTTTGTATGTTTGTATGTTTGTATGTTTGTATGTTTGTATGTTTGTATGTTTGTATGTTTGTATGTTTGTATGTAACCGACTCCTTTGAGCGCGTTTTTGACCCACTTTACACGGTCAGATTTCTTTCAAACTTTGTAGATATATCGAGGACCGATGACAATACACTAAACAAATCGTGTTTTTTAGTTTTTTTAACTATTAATTTTTTTAACACGCTTTTTCTATAAAGTTTCTTTAACTTTTAATACCGTTTAACTTACAAATGGTAAAATTCGTCATTCGTGTCAGAGAACAGAGTGGCGCAGTGGAAGCGTGCTGGGCTCATAACCCAGAGGTCCCTGGATCGAAACCACGCGCTAGAAATCTTTTTGCTCAATATTTTTTGTTACGCATCAATTTTATTTTATGAGGTCTGAGGATCGAAACCACGCGGCTACAAATCTTTTTGCTCAATATTTTTTGTTACGCATCAATTTTATTTTTAATTTGCTAATAACCCAGAGGTCCCTGGATCGAAACCACGCGCTAGAAATCTTTTTGCTCAATATTTTTTGTTACGCATCAATTTTATTTTATGAGGTCTGAGGATCGAAACCACGCGGCTACAAATCTTTTTGCTCAATATTTTTTGTTACGCATCAATTTTATTTTTAATTTGCTTGAGCAGACGGCCAAAATCGGATAACACCAACACATTTGTACATATTAAGGATGGTTAATAGTTAGCAAATCGAACTAAAAAGCGAAAAATAAATAATAGTTAAAAAAAAAATAAAAAAACACGCTTTTTATAAAAAACCGAACTAAAAAAATAGAAAATAAAATTTTATAAATTTAAATTAAGAATAGGGTTGAAAATTTCAATAAATATAAATTAATAATAGTGTAAATAAATAAATAGGTATATGTATTTTATTTTTTAAAAAGCGTGGGGTGCTTTCTAGGATATTATCAAAATGCTAATCACTCTACTCATGTCTGTCAATACAAAATGTATCTACAAAATATATAATATCTATTGACCCATGCACCCCACGCTTTTTAAAAATAAAATACATATATTTATTTATTTACACTATTATTAATTTATATTTATTGAAATTTTCAACCCTATTCTTAATTTAAATTTATAAAATTTTATTTTCTATTTTTTTAGTTCGGTTTTTTATAAAAAGCGTGTTTTTTTAGTTTTTTTTTAACTATTATTTATTTATGTTTGTTACCACATAACTTTTGACTGGGTGAATCGATTTTGATGATTCTTTTTTATTAGAAAGCTGACGCTTCCCATTTGGTCCCATTTCAATTTAGTCCAGTTCTGATAATGGTATCCATGAGAAAATCATATAAGTCTTAAATTTGCATTAAGTACGTGCGCGACAAATAGATGAATAACTCAATAGTCGGTCTTTTGAAGTCCGTTGCTTTGAAACTTGTTCCTGAACAAGTTTCAAAGCAAAAATTGACAAGTTGAAAAAACAAAACTAATTTGAAAGCCGAGTTTAATAAAAACAGTCTAATGAAATGAAAGGTTTCATCATAAATGTCCGCTATTAGAGCTTATTTCGACGGCAAAATATTAAAACTGAATAACTCTCATAAAGTAGACTCTGATTAAGCCGAGTTTTTACTGCGACGACAAACGAACATGCATCTATTCGCACAGCAGTGTTTCACAACTTTTTTCATGACACCGCCCCTTAGCATGGAAAAATATTTAGCAGCCCCAACTTTTAGCTGTTTCTAACTTTTAATTAGGTAACTTTTTTCTCATAAATACAACGTATTGCACTGGAATCATTAGTTTTACTCAACTAAAACTATTCAGTGAGTTGTAGTTACGATAATATCACATTAAAACTTTTATTTGTCATTTTGAAAACAATAAAAAATATTTTGCGACGTTATAAAAGCGGCAGGCAGTGAAAGAGACTGGCACAGTACCGAAAAAGATGGCGCGTTGAAGAGATGACCTATTTAGCAGTGTGTGTGAAACAGTTGATTACGATGATGATGACGAGCGATTTATTATATTGTTCAAATGTTTTAGTCAAGGAAGTAAATGCTACATTGTACAATAAGATTATGCCAAAAAGTTACTCGTATTTCGTACAGCATAAATACAAATTGTCGCACCAGCGAAACCGTTCCTTAAGCAATTTCAATTTCCAAGCTTCGCGACTGCCTCTCCACGGATACATTAAGCACTTAACTATCACTGTCTGCTTGCTTTCTACTTGGCCCGCTTTATAATAAAATTCTAGGGAAAAATTTCAAGCGCTTTTTTTGCTTTTATTTGAATTTTTCAACAGGAAAGGTTGAGAGACTGAGAGATTAAATAAATAAACGCTAGATAAAATACCTTCACAGGGGTTTGAGTAAAGGATATGCTAATCCGAAAAGTGCTCTTAGTACCTACTTACTCATCATCATGAAAAACTTATAAGTACTAAATATGGGACCAGCTCCGAAATCGTGAAAATCAGCTGTTTCATACATTTTGTTGAGTGTCATCAACATTTTTTACGCAACACCTGTTCTTTTCTCACGACCTCAGGCTGAATCCCATCATAAACATTGTTCATTATGATATGTAAAGTACCATAAATTACCTAATAACCCTGTGCAAGAAGCAAAATATGGAAATTAAAATGTGTACTAATGCAAAAACGGGCAAAATTCAATTCACATCCGCCGAGATGTGTCGTAATTGCATTACCTATGTCATACCATTACGAAAAGCTTAAATAAACGTACGAATTTCGGCGAATTTTCGCAAATTTCGACGAATGCGGTTAATTCTGTTATGTTAACTCGATATTAAGTTAGACAAGGAAATTTGGCTGATTAATGCACATTGCTTGATTAGCTCGTGTTTTGTGATGTGCTCGGAATTTAAGCATTTATAAATGCTAAGATGAATCTCTTTAAACACAAAATATATGTATTTTATTAATTATTGCAAACTTTTATTTAACTTTCAGTGTTAGTAATTATGACTGTCGGCTTGGGTCAAATCTTGCAACTGAATTTTGAACCACTTCCTGATGTACGATTGAGCTGAAATTAGGCATAGGTATCTGGGTAACTAAGAAGACAATGGAAATAAAAGCTTGCGAGAAAAGTGGGAACGCCAGATAAACACGCTAATCACAGAACATAACTAATCTTATTCTACTCTTTTCTTCTTCTCTGAAATATAAAAATCAGTCGCTGTTCGTTAGTTTCACTATAACTCAAAAACGGCTAGACCAATAATTTGAATATTTACTGTTTTATTTTGTTCACTTTAAGATACGTGGTTTAAATGGAAATGAAATCGGGTAAAACCGCTGAGTGTAGCTAGTCTGATAAATACAGATAAATTTTCGGGTACTTGGTATAAAGTTTATGAAAAAGAGGGGGCATCAGCGGTCCGTCAATCTCGGCCATCAGCCCGTAATAGATGACCTGTCGAAGGAGGGAGGGGGAGGTTAATCTCTTCTCTCGGCGCTTTGACACTAAAGTAGATTTTGAAGACATGGCTTTTTAAGCGTAGGTACCTATAGGTCAGGGATGGCAAACCAATGGCACGCGTGCTATTGATGGCACGTGACAAAATATTTTAGGCACGCTACCACCCAATTGTCACTAGACAAAAGTATTTAACGGCACGTCTAAAGCTCTATACTAAAGATTTCTTTAGAAAAATTGGCACGTTAATTCATAAAGGTTTGCCACCTCTGATAAAATTCCAAACTTATTTTACTAAAAACCAGTAACCGAAGATTGGGTCCAATACTAAAAAATAAAACCAAACACGTTCCATTCTTCTTAAACCAGCAAAGCAATAAAAGTGGAAGTATCGACAATACGGCAACGTCGGTTTATGTCGCTTCTAGAAATCTGCTAAGCAAGCAATTTCGAGATTAAATTCTTCAAGAGGGTCGCAATGGCAAAACTTCGGTGTCGTAGCCTTGGCCGCTACCATTGTTTTTCGGATGTGTTTAAAATGTCTAATTTTAGAAAGTGACGAAATCGTTGGCGATGAGCTTGTATCGACTATACAGGGTAAACTAGAAAATACTGAAGTCTTAACACAGGCAGCCTAAGATGCTTCACCAAAAATGTGTTCCATATGATAATTTTATTAACCTTGAACTAATTTTTTTGGTGATTTTTCTGCTGATTTTTTTGTGAATTTTCGAAAATCGTTAAGTAAAAGCGCTCAAGAATAACAGAAACAGCCAACTCAGATGATACAGAAAGGTTGATAATACTTACGACCTGTTTGGCTCAGCAGTAGTATATCCGTCTTATAAGCCAGAGGTCCCGGGTTCGATTCCCGGCCGGGCAGATGTTAGAATGATGAATTTAATATCTGTTCTGGGTCTGGGTGTTCGTTCGCCTTGTAGTTATGTGCGTTCCATGGCATCCTCGACATAGGGTATCCCAGTCGGAGCTACGAGTATAAACGTTTATTTATTAACTATTAATAATCAATGCAGTAGCCGATTTATAATTTATCCCGCAACGTTTCCTTACCGTCGACATTTTTTTAGTAAATAAGCAGTTATTCATTTTTCTCAAGTTGAGTAGGTACTCGAATTTTTTTTTTGATTTTTAAAAGGTCTTTATTTAGTTAACATACAAAATTTAACTTATAAAACTAGACAGTCAGATAATATAGTTAACTTAAATTTAAACAACAAATGTTGGGTAATTATTAGATAACATTTTTTTTTAAACTTAAGTAAAGGTAAATATAAATTGTGTTACACTATTATGAGTCTTTTGTTCCTGACTGATTTTTAACTGGTGAAGGTACTCGAATTGAAAAATTGGTTGAATGTATATTCAGATTTACTGCATAGAGAATGGTAGTAGGGGCGTCCGCATGTCAGTTCACAATGTCTCCTCTGTGTGACAGAATGAACCGATTCTTAGCACGCACTGTCGCATCAGGGACTGGAATGTTGTTAATGTTATTGGAAAACGGGACTGGGTGAAATCACATCACATCACACTAAATTATAAATGCAATTTTTTTTTATTTCTCCAATCCCATCCAATGCTATCCAATCCCAACCAGCAATTTCAGCATATGAAATTGCTGGTTGAAATTGGAATACCACACTTTTGTTATACCTATTCTTGGGCGCATAGTTTTCTTATCTTATCTTAGTTCTACAACTCAAAAATTATTTACTATTAAATTATTAATGTTATTGGAAAACGGGACTGGGTGAAATCACATCACATCACACTAAATTATAGATGCGAAAGTTTGTCTGTATGTTTTTTGTTTCCTTATACAGAAATGGCTGGATTTGATTGGTCAGCATAGTTATACGTATACCCTAGACTATACACATAGGCTATTCACTACTATTCACTATTCATCAACGTGATAAATCATTGCAAAAGTAAAAAAGCGGGACGGACCAAAAAAAATATAACAAAAAGCGAAAAGCGAAAAGCGAGAGTGTAAATCTGAAAGTTTATTTGTGCATAAGTCTGTTACTTTTTCGTGTTGAAACGGCTGAACATATTTGGATGAAATTAGGTCTAAAGGTAGCTTATTTATATTCTGGATTAATATATAAGGTACTTTGTATCCCCAAAAATCTAACAATTTTGGTAAGATAGCGTGTTAAACCAAGGGAATTTGCGAAAAAAAAATCAGCGGTTCCATCGACGAATGTCAACAACACTCGATAAAATGAAAAACAAGAACATTATTTTTACAAAACAAAAACCGACTTCAAAAGACCGACTATTGAGTTATTCATCTATTTGTCGCGCGCGTACTTAATGCAAATTTAAGACTTATATGGTTTTCTCATGGATACCATTATTAGAACTGGACTAAATTGAAATGGGACCAAATGGGAAGCGTCAGCTTTCTAATAAAAAAAAGAATCATCAAAATCGATTCACCCAGTCAAAAGTTATGAGGTAACAAACATAAAAAAAAAAAAAAAAAATACAGACGAATTGATAACCTCCTCCTTTTTTGAAGTCGGTTAATAAAAAGTAACCCATGGAGCAAGTAAATAAAGAGTAAATTTTTTTTTCCTAATTTTAGACTTGGCCCCTTAGTAAAAGTTGTTCATAATGATGTACAGTACTATGAGCTCTTTTTGGCATAGCATACCCTTTCCTTACAGCCCTGTATAGATAAAGAAACTCATCGTCTTCCCATTCTTATCTATAGGTATACTTAGTATAGATGAAGAAAGTATAAAGTTTAAACATTTATTTCGTTATCTAATGAAAAAAAGTAACAAGAACGCTTCTAAAAGCTTATAAAGTAAGTCGGCGGTACAAAAAACACCTCAAAAGGATAAAAGAGCATAACAAAATCAATAAAAGAACCCCAAAGCTGGGATCATCCACTTCCAAAGAACGCGAAAGTTCAAAAGCCAGTCCGCAGTTGACTATTTCCACTAGGGTTTCCAACCGGGAAATCCCGGTTCCAAAAGAACCGGGATTTCCCGGTTCTTTTGGGGTCAAAAAAGAACCGGGATTTTTAAATCTTTTCCCGGTTCTTTCGGGATTTTCGGTACCAGCTATTTCTTGTTTTCTGAAGGCGCAAAAGAGAATCTAACACGTAAATTACTGCGTTTTATTAACTAAAACTAACCGTTAAGTACTTTATTTACAGAAAATAACATAAATAGGCATAAAAATAATAGAATATCACAAATAAAAGCTAGTTTTAGTTAGTTAGCAACTTATCAGCTTTCAACTAATGTCTGTGAAGGTTTTATTAGTTGTGAAAGCTTAAAAAACGTATATCATTACATTATTATAATTTGAGTGGTAGCAGTCACACTTTCTAAAAAATCAATTAGATGACAGTAATGGATGGAAACTACACACTCCACACCAACCTGCCAAAGAGGAATGGGCGTCCGCAGACTCTAGACTCTATTGTCATTCTGTAGCTTGTCAAGTTGTCTGTTGGGTTACGGCAATGCTCGCTAACAGAACTGTCAGAATTGAGACAGAGGGCATTAGGGTATTGAGCTACAAAAAGCTGCCCGCAAGAAGGAGCTACGTGGCGCAACACAAGTACGAGTAGAAGAGGTATATCAGCGATCCCAAGCCGTGCTCTGCTAGTTTAGGGAGCTCGGCTGGTTTGGGTAAGCTGACAGTTGGAAGGCAGTACACAAAACACCCCAAGCGGGATGCCGGTGCAGGTCATATCACCACTACTTGGAATCAGAGGAGCTATGTCACCATTGATTTGGGTTATGGTGGTAGATCAACTCGCAGAACTCGTTAACAAAGAAGGTGTATTCACTGTAGCGTACGCTAATGATCTAATTGGTTTTTTATGTTATTGAGTGATGAGACGAGCAAATCGCTTGCCTGATGTTAAACGTCACGTTTGCCCATAACAGGGCTGCAGAAAGAATGCAAAAAGAATTAGAATGCAAAACCCTACGCGTCACAGTACTGCGCTCGTCACCCTGAGATATAAGATGTTTAATCTCCTTTTGCCCTGAAATTTCACTGTAAACAATGTCCTTCCAACTGAACTTCCACTTAGGAAGAAAACATCATTAGCGAAATAATTTTAGGTTTCTGCTACACCTGCACATACAGCAGGAGGCGATAGCTTCAGCCTTAAGGATCAAATCTACGAAATAGTGGAAAAGTATGGGTCCCATAACAAACCACTACAGAATAATCGACCGAGCATCGAGAATAAGTAATTTGTAAATATGTAACAAGTATGCATTGATCATAGAGAACAACATCTTGGATATTATATATCTGGGTATATCATCCAGGTAGAATATATACACAGGCGAAGAATGAGGAGGATATAGACTGCGGCTATTACTCGCTGAAGCTCAGACTCCAAGAGTCCGCTGAGAGTCACACATCACTTCAGACACTCAGACAAGTATAAAACGAATAACTACTGCGTGTAAGATTCACTTTTGCGCCATTGAAAAACAAAAAATAGCAAATATACCAAAAAATCCGAAAGAACCGGGAATCCCGGGATTTCCCGGTTCTTTGGAACAAAAGTACCGAAATCCCGGTTCTTAGAAACAGTACCGGTTCTGGAAACCATAATTTCCACGTAAAATTCGTATAAAAACAAATTTCCCCATTGAAATACCGGCATAATCTGATAACCCTCTTTTGGTACACGCGGAAATAAAAACACGGAATATGTTTTTCGATCGACACGACTTCAGAAATTAGAAGTTATTTATTGATTTAAAAAGACTGAATGTTGCAAGTCGCGTCACAAAGATATTTTAGCAATTCAAAATTCAATTTATTGTGCTTGGGTTACAAAGTTGATTTAAGAAATATATTAAGATCTCCAGTTTCTCCAGACTCGGCCTGGTTAAGTGTAGTTTAAATTTTAACTAATTAATGAATTTCACAATTAAACATTATAACGTTCAATAAGCATATTTTGTTGTGCTTGCTCCGTTTGTTGGGCAAAAATTAATTTTGAAAATTCCATTGTGATTCGCTTAATTTGTAAAACGGGTGTAGAACAGATTGTTTTCAAATCTAGGTTGTGTTGTGTTTTACAGCAGCAATGTGACAAAATATGGAAAAATTATTACAAGAAAACGAGAAAAACAGAACGTCGCGCGCTTCTAAGAGATTCAGCCGAGATCCAGCGAAATATCGTCAGAGAAACCAAATAACCATGTGGTTCATATTACCATGATGGATGGTAAAATACAGAATCTTTATTTTTTTACGCGTTTATTTCGTTTTAAACGTAACAGATTGAAGTCAGGCGAGGCATCCGAGTTATTTCTCAAATTAAATCTGTCTCGGGCCCGAGGGAAGCGAAACGTAATATTTTGATTGATTTGAGAGTCTTTTAAACTTCGCATCAGCTTTAGAAACAAGATGTTTTCTTGTCTGGTAATTTAAAATTTTTGGATTCAAACTATTCTTTTTGATCTGAGATTTAAACCAGTAACGACAAAAGAGTTTAGTAGAACTTTTTGAGGTTTTTGGTTGACTTAACGGATCAAGTCAACCAATTCTTGGTGATCTGTCGTCAATGTCATAGCGTCGCGGCAACACCTCCGCAAAATGGTGAACAACTATTTTATGCCCTATTTGAAAGTCGTGCTAACCTCTTGAACGTATTAGCCCCGAGATGACGTACACATCATCTCTGGGATAAGAGCCATGCTTAGACAGCGAACCGTCACGAATTGCAGCCTTGCGCCGCCCACATATTAACCCACAATTGCACATTTATTCCTCTAATAACACGATTGCTTCAACGATAGGGGTAGAATTAGGTGTATTGACGTGACAACGTCTAATAAATCGATGAACGCCGGGTGCGCGTGCGCGCACGAAAAAGTATCCCGTAAGGGCCGGGCCACACGGTGCGGTGCGGCTCCGGCGCGGCGCCTGAGCGGTGCCGCAACGTTTTCCTACATATAAAAATGTATGGTATGCCACACGGTACGTCCGGCACCGCTCCGGCGCCGCACCGCAGGCGCACCGGACAACGGCGCGAGGCAGACGAAGCGGGAAGGGGTGCAAGCAGTGCGGTGCCGCTGCGGCGCCGCTCAGTTGTCTGTTGTTTGTACGGCATAGACGAGAGTGCACGCTCGTTGATGATAATTACGTGTACCTATATCATACAAAAAAATGAGAACCGGTGTGGAATCAGTAGACGTGGACTACCTCATTTCGTTGATACAGGAACGGGAAATACTGTGGGACAAGTCTCATGACAATTTTAAAAACAAAAATTTGAAAGTAAAAGCATGGGAAGATGTTACAAAAAATTTATTTACTGAATACGATACATACACTCCTGACGAAAAGAATAAAATTGGTGAGTCCTTATTTTTCTTCATGTAGGTAAGATGATTAAAATTTTTTAATTGCCAACTCAAAGATCCTTTGCTGCTTAAAAAGTAGTTTGCGGTACCGCAGCGGCGCCGTAAGAACATTGCGACGCCGCACTGCTCGTGTGGCCGCCAGTGCGGTGCGGAGTGATGCGGTGCGGTGCGGTGCCGCACCGTGTGGCCTGGCCCTAACGCTCATTGTGACGTCACGATCGGAGCGAGAAAAGTATGCAATCATTTCATCAGTTTTGTTTTGTCACGTTAAACTATCGTCCTTAAACCGACTTTATAGACAACCAATTTTTATTAGTATTATTAGGGTACTAGCTGTTCCCTGTCACGCTTCGCTGTGGATAAAAAAAAATAAAAAAATATAGCCTATGTCACTTTGGGATAATGTAGCATTCGAATGGTAAAAGAATTTTTGAAATCGGTCCAGTAGTTTTTGAGTTTATTCCACACAAACATCCAAAAATACAAAAATACAAAAATACAAATCTTTCCTCTTTATAATATTAGTATAGATTATTAGTATGGATTATAGGGGTACGAAACTGACCCCCGATTACCGTCTCACTGTGTAGACACGGACTCCCCACGGTGTTAACTTGGAGACTGTCTTTTAGAAACCTATGTAATAGGGAGAATTCTGTGTCTATTGAGCGATTTAGACAAACGCTCTTGCCAAAGTCTCGGATAAACATAGAGAGAAAGATGATGCGCTGTGTTAGATTTGGGTGAAGCCAAGAACTCCTCTACCTTTGCGCGTTCGTACACAAGCTCTGCAGTGCCGCAAGTAGGAGAGTATTGATATGTCAACGTGTGCGTCTTGTGTACGTATTTACTCGTAAAAGGAGAGGAGTTCTTGGCGTTCCCGTCCTATGACACAGCTACTATGCTAAACCAGTTTTTTTTTTTTAATTCTGTTATAGGCTTGCGTTTGACCGCCATCTCGCCTGATGGTAAGCAATGATGAGGTCTACGATGGAGCACGCTTGCCTAGAAGGAACCGATTCACTCGCGACTTGAAGACACCCAAATTATATCTATCGGGAAACACCCACTCGGGAAAAGTATTCTACACTCTGGCAGTGCGAATAAAAGTGGAATCAAAGCGTTTCGTACGAGTTTTTGGTATATCTACCATAAAACGATGTCGCTTTTTTGTGCCCTTTGTGGTCCGATAACAGAATGGGCTAGTGTCCGACCGAAACTAGTTTTACGACCGAAACCGAAACCGAAAACGAACTTCGGCAACGGTCTCTGTTTCGGCCGAAACCGAAACCGAAACTTCCTTACAAGGATCATATTTTGAGAGACGAAATAAAGAAAACGTTATTATAATCATGACTGAAAACAAAACAATAAAGACTCATGTCTTTATTGTTTCCTCTTAAATTACTTATATAAGCAGTCTTCGACATTTTCATATATTAATAATCAACATACCTCGTGTGTGCATAAGTTTTGAGACGAAATAAAAGTTGTATAACTTTTAAATAATTAACTTATATTTCTAAAATTTTCAGTACACATTAAGTAAATAATATTCAACAATAAAATATAATTGTTGTTCAAAATGACCACCATTATTTTTAATACCAGGCCCTTAGACGATTTGGCCAGTCATCAATGGCGGCACGAATCTTTTCCAGCGGAATTCGCTTTGCTTCTCGGATAAGGGCTCGCTTCAGTGACTCCAAGTTTGGGTGGGACTTTCGACAGGCCCTGAGCTCTAATTCAAGCCATAAAGAATAATCCAGCGGGTTGAGGTCAGGGCTAGAGGAGGGCCATTCGTTCGCCGCGATGAAGGCCGGCACATTTTCCCTCAACCAAGCTTGGGTGATTTTTGCCTTACGGGATGGCGCTGAGTCTTGCTGGAAAACCCAATCCTTGTTGTGAAATAAAGTATGAGACAGGGGTTTCACAACAGGCTCTAAGATGTCACTTTGGTAATTCTTGGCTTTCACCTTGACGCCTTGTTGACAGAAATGGAGCGGAGTGACACCTTCATATGAAACTCCCCACCATACCATCACACTAGCCGGATGATGCGTACGCGAGACATTCCGTGCTGAAGCTGGGACGTCCTTGCTGCTTTTGGCATACACTTTATTGTTTTGTCGGTTAAACTTTTCTTCGACAGTAAAGACTTTCTCGTCGGTGAAGAGTATTTTCCTCGCATCGTGCCTCCTAAGCAGTATTGGACAACGTTCGCGTCGCAATTTACGAAGACGTTCGTTTAAAAAGTGAACTTTCCTGCGGCTATACGCCCTTTACCTTAAGATCATATTTCAGTATTCTGTTGACTGAAACGCGGGAAATATTAGTCTGCAGAGCGAGTTTCTTCTGAGTGCGACATGGATTTCGGCAAAGTTGCTCTCGGATGATTTTGATGTTCGCAGGCGTCCTCACAGAGCGTGGCCGACCACTCCTTTGGTGATCTTGCAAAGAACTTGTCTCCTTGTATCGTTTGATAGTGTAATACACGAAGTTTTCACCTCACGGAAAATCTCCATTGATTTTTTTCTCCCCTTAAATGGCGAAATCATCACGAGAAAATTGAAAGAAATTAATTTGAAAATCAAAGAAAACAAAAGTTAACATTCCAAATACAAAATTGGAAAAAGAAATAAATAGCAGCCAGTAATATATTATTTAATTTTTTAAGTACAAAGTTTGTCTCAAAACTTATGAACACACGAGGTAATAAGCGAATCACGACATTGGCTCTGATGGGATTCATTATTTAATTCATTTAACGCGCCGAACACGACCGATCACAGCGCGAAAACTCCCGAACGCACATTCGGTTTCGGTCGTAGTTTCGGCAAGTTTGCCGCCGAAAACGAAACTAAACCGAAACTCGTGTTTTTGCCGAAACTCAACCGAAAACGAAACCGAAACCGAACATTCGGTCGGACACTAGAATGGGCTAGAGGGAATAAGGGCATGCAGGTCAGATGCACACTCCCCGAAATGTATCCGATAGAAAACCGACAGACTACCTGTTAGGTACAGTTGTACCTCAGTTATGTAGAAGGGAATCAAAAGTACGTAGGTACTTTTCAGGTTTGCGGTTTTGAGGTACCAACGACTCAACCCAGACCCATGAGGTGTGTTAGTGTTAGCACAACTTCGAGTACTATACCGAACAGGTTGAGTAGTAGAACTCAGAAACGACTCTGATTGCCCATATGAACTATGTACCTATATTCTCTCAAGAACAGTGGGTTTTGCACAACTTCTGACGAAAAATACGTAGCAACTATTCGATAGAAAAGTGTACATTTACACTTGTCAAGGGCGTCACTGATGGGCGTAAATGGCTTACCTATACTTTTCTATCGAATACTTTACGTCAACCAAGTACTTGACGTCAGAAGTTGTGCTAGGCTTACGGCGCAGGGCGGAGACTCCCACATAACCACCCTGCCTCCCCCGGGGCGGGCGTGGTATCCATAAAGGATTTCCACTGGGTAAACAAAAAAAAAAAAAGGCTTACTGATAGTAAACCTTGGCTAAGGCATTCATATGCAACCTTTAATCCTCCCACTGCTGGGATTCAGATCTACCCTCGAAGGGTGATTAGGCCGTATTCCACACATATGAGTATTCCACACACATATTCCACACACATATTCCACACACATATTCCACACACATATTCCACACACATATTCCACACACATATTTCCATATGAGCGTAACACTGAGGCCGCCTCGGAGGTCTTGCCATAAGAACCCAGCAAAGCTTGACGTGGCGAAGCTTGTCTATTCGGAACAACTACAGAAAAAGTTTGATGACGGTTTTGGTGCCGTTCTATCTGAGCCAACGGGACTTTCTGTGGATGAGATGTGGCGTGAATACGCTGAAACTCTCCGTACTTGTGCCTTACAAATCATTGGCAAACCGTGCAAGAGAAACCAAGACTGGTTTGATGAGTCAGACGTAGAAGTCAAAAAACTTGTAGAGGACTATAGACTTGTTCTAAGCAGTCAGGCAAGCATTTTTGATAAGAGAACTGCGCAGAAGAGACTCAAACTGAAAGTCAGGGAGCTGAAAGATAGGTGGTGGGCTAAGAAGGCTAAGGAGTTACAAGCTTACGCAGACTCTAACCAAACAGGCAAATTTTTTGAGGGTATCCAGGCCGTTTTTGGTCCGAAAGTAAGGAAATCAGCGCCAATATACTCTCGTGACAAACAATGCCAACTCACTGATCAACAAGATATACTAGCAAGATGGGCGGAGCACTTTAATGAGATTTTGAATCCTGATGCTCAGTGTGCGGATCTTGCGTACATTAGTAGGATCAAAACTTTGCCTGAATGTGAAGACCTAGCTGATCCACCTACTTTTGATGAATTTTTGATGGCAGTAAAAAAACTTAAGAACTCTAAAACACCTGGTGTAGATAGCCTTCCTGCTGAAGTTTATAAATACGGAGGACCAAATATTAAATGTAGGTTATATAATATCATCCTGCATGTGTGGGAATCGGATACCGTTCCACAAGACTGGAGAGATGCCTCAATCTGCAAATTATACAAAGGAAAGGGCAGTGTGTCAGATTGTAGCTCATATCGAGGCATTTCGCTTTTGTCAACAGCAGGTAAGGTTTTGGCACACATCCTGAATACCCGTCTTGGCAAGCTAGCTGAGAGATTGTTACCGGAGACGCAGTGTGGTTTCCGCCCGAACAGAGGAACAGTGGATGCCATTTTTGTGGTGAAGCTAATGCAGGAGAAGAGTCTAGAACAGAATTCCCCCCTCTACATGTGTTTCGTGGACCTTGAAAAGGCTTTTGACCGCGTGCCACGAGAAGCTCTTTGGGTCATCCTTAGTAAATCCGGTTGCCCTGGGAAGTTCACGAACCTAATTAGGCAGTTCCATGACAACATGAGGGCCCAGGTTATGCATGAGCGTAGCTTCTCAGAGTCTTTCCCGGTTACTAGTGGGGTCAAACAGGGGTGTGTAATGGCGCCCAGCATGTTCTCACTTTATTTTGCTGCTATGTTGAATGACGCTCTCGGAGAATGCAGGGGACGTATCCAGCTTAATGTGCGAACTGACAGGAGCGTTTTTGATATTTCCCGCTTTAGAGCAAAGTCGCAATCTACTAAACTCTCAATAATGGACGTTCTTTATGCGGACGACGTATGTCTAATGGCGGATAGCATGGAAGCTTTACAGTGCTATATGGATGCCTTGCAGAAGTCGTGTCTCAGGTTTGGGTTAGTTATAAGTGTTGCCAAGACCCAGGTACTCAAGCAACCGGCAAGAGGTTGCGATGCGGATGCTAGCACGCTGAATATTGATGGTACAAACTTGGAGGAAGTTACTAGCTTTCGTTATCTGGGCAGTCAGATTGGTAATGACAACCGCCTTTCGTCTGAGATTCCTGCACGAATAGCGAGAGCTGCTGCCACCTTTGGAAAATTAAATCAGCGTGTTTGGAAATCCCATGATATAACCCTGCAGACTAAACTGGCTGTGTACCGTGCCTTGGTACTTCCTATTCTTTTATATGCCTCTGAAACTTGGTGCCTGTATAAAGGCGATATAAGAAAACTGGACGCCTTCCATGTGAAATGCCTCCGCTCCATTCTACGCATTAAATGGCAGGATCGGGTTACCAATGCTGATGTTCTTCGTCGCTCACAAACGCACGGCATGGAGGCCCTACTGATGAAAGGACAACTGCGGTGGTGCGGCCATGTCCAGCGAATGGATGATTGCAGACTGCCGAAAAGCGTTTTCTACTCCGAACTTTCGAAAGGGAAGCGCAGCTCTGGTGGGCAGTACCTTCGTTACAAGGACGTATTTAAGAGGAATTTGACGTCATGTAGTTTGCCTACTGAAAAATGGGAGGAGGTTGCTTGTACAAGATCGATCTGGCGCTCGAAGGTCAAAAAAGGCGTCAGTAATTTTGAAGACCATCGCCTTTCCGAACTAGATCTCAAGCGCCAAACTCGGAAAAACAGGCCTAAACCTTCCTACAACTACACCTACAACAGCGTGGGCCAGCTTTATTGCGCGGCATGTGACCGGGTGTTCAGAACGAAGTTCGGATTTGCCAGCCACATACGAGCACGCGCCAGAAGATAGCCAGAGTCGCCATCATCGGACACGATGCGGACGACATCATCAGGCCGTATTCCACCACGCTGGCCAAGTGGGTTGGTGGATTCACATACGCCATTGAATTTCTTCTCCGGACATATGCAGGTTTCCTCACGATGTTTTCCTTCACCGAAAAGCCAGTGGTATGTAAATTCGTACATAAGTCTCAAAGAACTCATTGGTACGAGTCGGGGTTTGAACCCGCCACCTCAAGAATGCGAAGCGGCTGTTCTCCCATTGAGCTACCACGGCTTTTTAAGGCTAAGGCATTGCTTCATCTTTATATCTAGGTTTATTTGAGATCAAAATAAATGGGTTACTTACCAAGTTTAGCAAATTGCCAGACATCCAAAGTTTCCGATCTCGTACTAAGATGTTTAATAGATATGTACCGAAGTTTAATGCGACTAAGTTCAGTTCAAGGGTAATTTAGTGTGATTGTAAAGGGGCGAGTTAGGGTTTTAGGGCGATATGTTTAATTACTATTAACAGTAGGTTATACTATGTAGATTTTGAAGTCTGAATGTGGCAACTATTCGAATTTTGGGACATAACTTGGATTTTTGACAAACAACTTTTCACTGACAATGGCAATGTACAGAAATACAAAAAAATAATTGGACTCAAAAAAACAGACATAGGTATACAAAAACAACAAACATTGCGATATTTGCGTTAAATTATTATGTAAGCGGTCGCCGAAAAGGGACCTGATGGAACGTTTTTGTTTTTTAATTTAACTCTTTTTTATGGAAACATAATATTTTGAGTGGAATAGTTTTTTTATTAAATCGGGTGAGCTGTTTGAGATCTACTATGCCACCGACAGACATACACAGAGACACACAAATACAACCGTTAATTTATAACACAATGACACCCCTCGAGTAATCTGTTCGTGTAATAGACTAACATAGAACATAGCTAAAAATAAAAGGTTGTGCCTTCAAAACAAAGCGGTTCTTTTGTAACATCAGCGCACGTACTTGTACTCGTAAGACCTCACAAACGTTACACTTTGTGTAGTAAACTAAAGCAAGTCTTTATAGTATACCTAATAGACTAACATGGAATATAGCTTAAAAATGAAATGTTGTGCCTTCAAAATAAAACGGTTCTTTTGTAACATCAGCGCACGTACTTGTACTCGTAAGACCTCACAAACGTTACACTTTGTGTAGTAAACTAAAGCAAGTCTTTATAGTATACCTAATAGACTAACATAGAACGTAGCTTAGAAATGAAATGTTGTGCCTTCAAAACAAAACGGTTCTTTTGTAACATCAGCGCACGTACTTGTACTCGTAAGACCTCACAAACGTTACACTTTGTGTAGTAAACTAAAGCAAGTCTTTATAGTATACTTAATAGACTAACATAGAACGTAGCTTAGAAATGAAATGTTGTGCCTTCAAAACAAAACGGTTCTTTTGTAACATCAGCGCACGTACTTGTACTCGTAAGACCTCACAAACGTTACACTTTATGTAGTAAACTAAAGCAAGTCTTTACAGTATACCTAATAGACTAACATAGAACGTAGCTTAGAAATGAAATGTTGTGCCTTCAAAACAAAACGGTTCTTTTGTAACATCAGCGCACGTACTTGTACTAGTAAGACCTCACAAACGTTACACTTTGTGTAGTAAACTAAAGCAAGTCTTTACAGTATACTCTAATAGACTAACATAGAACGTAGCTTAGAAATGAAATGTTGTGCCTTCAAAACAAAACGGTTCTTTTGTAACATCAGCGCACGTACTTGTACTCGTAAGACCTCACAAACGTTACACTTTGTGTAGTAAACTAAAGCAAGTCTTTACAGTATAAATACTCTAATAGACTAACATAGAATATAGCTTAAAAATGAAATGTTGTGCCTTTAAAATAAAACGGTTCTTTTGTAACATCAGCGCACGTACTTGTACTCGTAAGACCTCACAAACGTTACACTTTGTGTAGTAAACTAAAGCAAGTCTTTACAGTATAAATACTCTAATAGACTAACATAGAATATAGCTTAAAAATGAAATGTTGTGCCTTTAAAATAAAACGGTTCTTTTGTAACATCAGCGCACGTACTTGTACTCGTAAGACCTCACAAACGTCACACTTTGTGTAGTCAGGACTTAGAAGCTTACTACTTTTATGGGCCCACGTTTTACAAGCACCCTTGTCTCTGGGAAGTATTACGTGTCGAGATAGAAATAGGCAACAACAACAAGATGCTATCGTGTCTACTCGTATGTCACACGGTAGCGTCGTGTTGCCTATTTTAATCTCGATTCTAGCACAGGTTGCTGATTAGACAGCAGAATAGATTTAGATGTTGATAGCACGATATTTCCTTGTCAAACAACGCTATATCACTCATCTTGTATGACAAGTTTAGTAATAGTGCGACACATAGAAAGTTTGTTTGGTTTTCCTTCATCTATACTAATATTATAAAGAAGTAAAGTTTGTGTGTTTGTATATTTGTTAAATTGTAAGGGGTAATCTCGGGATCTACTGAACCGATTTTAAAAATTCTTTCACCAATTAGAAAGCCACATTATTGCTGAGTGTCATAAAGTTATATAAAAAACCGAAAAATAAAAAGGCTTTTACGTGGTAGTCCGTTTTGCAAAGTGAATCGGAGAAAAAACGGTCCGGACGGCGCGCGATGGCTTCGGGTTTAATTGACATTATGCCCAACGAAGTGGGCACGGGTCAGCTAGTACTTAATAAGACGGCTGGATGGATTTTTATGAAAGGAGTAGAGATAGCTTTAGGCATTATTTACACATACGATTCTTTTTGTCTTCATCATCACACCGCGGATACCATGGCGGAGCAATTGTTAGACCAACGCCAACACAAAATGCCTCAGCGTATTTTTTTTTTTGTTATTTGCTATCATGTTACATAATAAGGGCCCAGACGACACACAAGTAATGTAGGGCTTTGCGAGACGAATCGTCGAAATCTCGAGAGGGCAGGAACGCACTCGTACGTTTGAACAAGATCTTACGTTCGTGTTATGGAGACGGAAGAGTCTAATCAAGATTTCAGGGTTTCTTTGTGTGACACAGTTGATATTTTAACAGATTGGTTAGAGTTGTATGCAGTGATGAAAATCGTGAGCTTCTTTCGGCTTAGTTAGTACTAAACTGATCCGCGCAACCTCGATAATCCTACTAATATTAATTATTAACGCGACAGTTTGTGAGTATGTTTGTAGCTCACGCAAAAGCGACTGAACGGATTTACATGAAATTTGCAATGAAGGTTGTTCATGGTCTGGATTAACACATAGGCTACATTTTATCCCGGACAACGCGGGTGAAGCCGCGGGGCGCAGCTAGTTAATAATAAACGTAATAATTATGACCACAAAACAAATCCCGTTTTTACCAACTGTATCATGCAACCCTAAATTCTTTGCTGTGGAGTCTGAATGAATGACTGCCGCTGTCTCTTTCACACTCCTTGTAAACTGCTATTCTATGCGCTCACTCTCGCTTGTTTCGCAAACGAGGCGTTGCCAGCTCGAATGTTTTGTTTGTAATGTAAAATGCTTTTAAATTCGATAGCTCGATTACCGGTCGGTCAGATGTTTGAATGATTAATTTAAATACCCGTTCTGGGTCTGGGTATTACTTGTCCTTTTCTTTGTGTTCCATGGCATTCCCGAGACAGGGAATCCTAGTCGAGAGTTATGTGTGAAACGTTATTATTATAATTACAACAGGCGTAACGTACATCCATAAATATTCGTATTGCGCTTAATTTAAATAGATTAATTCTTATTATAGCTTTTTAAAGAGTAATGCTTATTTATTCCTACTTATTGGTTAACTAGTAAAAGTACTTTCTTACCTAACCTACCTAATAATACGTAAAATCTTTAAAAAGTTAACACAAACAGTTGGCAGAAGCGCCTGCCGAACGCGCAAAACGGTGCGGACGGTTGCTATGATTCTTTACGCAGGTACACTTAATTAATGTTACAAAGAGGTAATAATTAATTTTAATCATTTTGCCGTTCGAAGGTAGACCATAAGATGATAAGACCAAGTATCCCAGCTGTGGGAAAATAAAGGTTGAGTTTTAAGTATTTTCATTTTATTTTGCCCTTCGAGGGTAGACTTACAGGTCTACCCTCGAAGGGCCCATACTGACGTAAAACACGTAGCGAGTAACTAAGTAGGTACCTATTCGATAAAAATATGTATGAACAAAATTATGCAGGTTCAATTTACGCCAGACTTGTATAAACAAACATACATAACATTATGTATGTATTTACGTTTAAAACGCAAAAACAAAAAATTTAACATACATACATTATTTGTACATGTGTTTGTACAAGTCTGGCGTAAATTGAACCTGCATAATTATGTTCTTACTACTTACTTCTTACTGTCTTTATCTCTTTATAATAATGTTTTATCCACACTACCCCGTCAGAGCTCTTATTTCCGCACTTGTTTCGCCACTCCGCAGTCGGAGACAGTTTCAAATTGAAAAAGAAAACTGCGGCGCCCGAGACTATCTATCTGTAGAGATTCCTGCGTTCTCGTACTTACGTTATGAATATTTTTATGTGGGAGTTTTTGTAGTGAGGGGACAGCGATGCCGTGTCATGATGTTGCGCATAAAACATCTCACTGGCGAGAAATTAACAGAGAGCGTTGTGCTAAATAGGCATGACGACAGTATCAAAAAATTGCCGATTCAATACTTTCAGGGGACTAGCCAGATTAAAAAAATTTAAAACACATGTTTAGTTTTGTTTTAAAAAAACAGATTATTAAGATTTTCAATAAATTAAAACATTAAAATACAGCAATCGGCCATCTTGTCAGAAACAACAATCACAGCGTATGACGTCACGCTTCAGTGAACTCAGGTCATCCGCCGCTCATCACGCATAGACACAATGACATGTTTACTAGCCGTGACGTCAAATCGACGCCATGACACAAGCAAGCTGTTTTCGGGCACTGTTGAAAAAATATGTGAAACATGGCTTCAAACTTCGTTAAACTTAAGTTTATTACCGAAATAAAGGCTTTTTTTGTAAATAGTAAATGTGTACTTACTCGTACATTATGGAAGAGGATTTTAAAATCTTTCGTCACGCCTGTTGTAATTGAGGTATGCTAAGGCTAAGCCGTAAACGGGTTTATAGTACTCATTATTATGTTTTTTTTTTTACTATGAGACCAATCCCGAAATTGCGAAAAAAATCAGCTGGTCTTCACATTATGGCGGAAGTCAAAGACATTTTAATTACTTATTTCATTAGCTAATTGACGTTTTTGGCCAATACATACAGTTTAATATGAACACTTTTGTCTTTTCCGTCATTATTTTATTTTAATGAATACAAATTTAATACAATTTTGGTGACAATTGTGTTCGAAAGTTAACTCTCAATTGTACAAAAAAGGAATTAAAGAAAACTAGTGAAATACCTTGAATCTCACCTTAATCTCGGACACAACACATTCTTCCTTTTTCTATTGAAATATATTTTATTATTAATATTTTTCCTTACCTAATGCCAATTATCGATATCGATAGATTGTATTGATTGTCCCAACCCTACAAAATCGGTAGATTGGTGTCTCAGCAATGGATCTTTGAAAATGGATATCGGGGTGTATTTTTACGGAATTTCTATTTCAAACTACAGTGCACTGAAAAATGCGGTCCATTGTAGACTAGAGGGAATTTTATCTCATTCAAGTAAAAAGTTAAAAAAAACCGTTTCACCGTGTGTGAAAACATTTTGTCGAGTGTTGTTGTCATTTTTCTATGGAACAGCTGTTTTTTTTTCGCGAATTCCGGTTTGGCCCCATAGTAAAAGTTGTTCATAATAATGAGTAGGTACTATGAGCCCTTTTCGGCTTACGTACCTTTTCCTTAAAACCCTGTGTCAGCAAATTTTTAATAGAGTAAATTATATTTAAGTACTTTTACATGTACTTCAATAAGCTAAAGCTACAGCTCGAAGTAGAAACGAAACTCCAAGTTTAAAACAAGCTAGAAAGTTAAGTATCATTCGTATAGCAATAAAAGCATAGATGTAGTCCTAGTTTGGGAGCAACTGCGTAATTTAGTTACAGTATCACGAGTATATTTAAAATTAAAGAAAACATCAATGTTGAAACAGCTGAATCGATTTTCATCAAACATAGCTTAGAACAATATTGGGTTCTTCAAAAGGGTGTTAATAGAATCTTAAAAGGTCGGCAGCGTATCTGTGATGCCTCCAGTGTTACAGGTATCCATAGGCGACGGTGATCGCTTACCATCAGGCGGCCCGTTTGCTTGTCTGCCACCTATGGCATAAAAAAAAGAACACTCCCGACTATTTCACGTCTTCAACCGAAAAAAAAAATCAAAATCGGTTAATCCGTTCGGGAGCCATGATGCCACAGACAGACACCTACACAAACAAAAACACGTCAAAATTGTAACATCCCTTCGTTTTTGCGTCTCGGACTAACAAGGAAATAAAATGTAGGTAACGTTTAAAATCAAAAATATATTTCATGGTATTATAAAAACTTCATTATAATTGTCGCATTATCAGTTGGCAGTAGCAGCAATTGTAGTTCGGGGGCTCAGGTAGGATTTGATGACTAGTAATAAAACCCTTCCCTAGCTCCCGAACTACAATTACTACCATGTATGTAGGCAGCCAGGTCACGGGCAATTAAAGTTCAAAACGACGAGTTCCCGTTCAAGTGGTGACTCTAGCGAACTAAACGTGGAGCTGCGAAACTTTAGGAGAAGGCAGAGCATTTTAATCTATGTATTTTGGTTTTAGGGCTTTGTTGAGGTAAGTGACGATCCCATATAATAAAATAAAACTGTGAGAAGAACATAATTTATGGCATATTACAACAAGTAAGAAACCGGTGATAATTTGAACCACTTCTACGGTGAATGTTTTTATCACGGTTTGTCCAAGTTTCGCTAAAAAATATGAAACAAAATCATGTTAAAATTTTCCTGAAAATTCAATGTACCTCTTCAATTTACTTCGTGGTTCATTGTTCTTTATTTAAATTACTTTTCAGTAGCAAGAGTTCAAATGAAAAGTGGCTTTTACGATCGAGTTTTAGGTGTAGATAAATATATGGACCACTTTCCGAGTATGCGAAATGAAAAAGTTTTGTGTTTCCACAGTTTGTAGTATTTTTATTAATAAAAAATTAAAAAATATGTTAAACCTTTGTTCACAATTTTCGTTTCTAAACAGCCTCATGTTTTTTTTCTGTTTTAATCTTATAAGCCTTAGAAGAAAGATTTAAGACTGGTACTGGAATATAGTACTGATGTTTACCTACTGTGTTTTTGTATAATAAACAATACTATAATAATACACTCCAAACCAAAACGAAACGAAACGAGCCAAACGAGACGCAACCGCGAGCGCGTCACGTTTGTAAACTCGCCTGATGAAGGTCACCGAATGTGACCGAAAGTAGTCGTGTTTAATTATAACAAAAATGTGTGAAAACCACGTTAGTTTCCATAGTAAAATAGTTTATTTATTATTTTTAATTGGTACCAAAATCTAAAGCTACTAATATACATAATTATTTAGCAGTTGAATTAGTAGAAATTTCTCGAAGGTACTAGGATTACTAAGGACCAGCTTTATCCTTTCTCCGATAAGGAACAAAAGGGTAGTAAATGTATTTTAACAAAAGTCGGGGTAAATAGACGCGTTTGCTGTAATTTATTTACGTTACTCCTATAATGAGCGCCGGCTTAGCTTTAAGCTTGTTATCCATAGATAGAGAAAAAACACGCTACTCAAAGCAGACATTAAAAAAGAACAGTCGCTATTAATCTCGATGAAACTTGGTAGGCATATAGGTTCTACGATTTCATATATTCCTCAAAAAGGGGGAAAAGATGCCGCGCCATTTAATTTTGCCGGTCGATTTTGATAAAATTTTGTAGAAATATTTGTTTGGTATTTAATTCTAAACAAGGATTTCAAATATGAGTAAAATCAGTCACGAGGTTGTCCAGATAAAATACTGTAGTAATTGTCGCAATAATTCTCGCGAGGTCACTGTTAGCAGAACTACTAGTGTTTGGAAAGGTTACTTCTATTCCGGAAAAAGCGGATGAAACCGCATTATATCATTACTAGCGGCGCCCCGCGGTTTCACCCGCGTTTTCCGGGATAAAAAGTAGCTTATGCGTTAATCCTGACCATGAACAAACTTATTTAAAAATTTCATGTAGGTAAATCCGTTCAGTAATTTTTGCGTGAAAGAGTGACAAACATACATTACATCCATGCTTTAATCTTTCAATACTTTAAACTTTCACGTTTATAATATTAGTAGGATAGTAGGAAATAGGATTTAATAAAAATTAACTAATACAAAACATGATTTCATACAAAAATGTACAATGTATTCTTTCACCAACAGCTTCCTCAGGTTTCTTCAGTAAATACAGTCTCCATCATCCTTTACTTCTTGATACCCCTTGTAAATAAACCCAAGTAAGAGGCTTTTCGGCCTAAACAATGCAGACTGTAACAAGAACAATAAATTTACGGCCCGGCCATTGTTGTGAACAAAATTATGTTATCAGACCTTAGTTTTGCTCAATACTGTCGTAACTTGCCGAGATAATGTATGAGACTCAAGGGAGTAGAAATTATCTAGCGTATGTTAATTACGGAAAGTTGCAAGGACTTTGGCTGGGAGGGCAATTAAAATCTAAGTATAGGCTTAGAATAGACAGCTGGATAACAAATACAGAGTTATAAAGACACGGTATGATAAGCCGAAAAGCTCATAAATAAATAGGTAAATATCGTTTCACACTCATAGCTCCCCCCCCACTAGGATAACCTGTGTCGGGGATGCCATGGAACACACAAAGACAAGGACAACTAACACCCAGACCCGGGGCAGACTCATCATATAGTACTCATCATTATGAATAACTTTTACTATTTTTTTAGTTTTTTTTTTTTTTTTTTTTATGTAAATGAGTCACGAGACGAGCAAATCGCTCGTCTGATGTTAAACGTCACGTTTGCCCATAACAGGTCTGCGCCACCCAGAATTTTGAACTCGCAGAATTCAAGACCCTGCGCGGCACAGCACTGCGCTCGTCACCCTGAGATATAAGTTGTTTAATCTCTCATTTGCCCTGTAATTTCACTGGTAACAATGCCCTTCCAACCGGAACACAGTAATGTTTGCACATTACTGCTTGGCGGTGGAATAACTGGCAAAGGTGTGGTACTTCCCCAGGCGGGGTCTGCAAAAGAGCCCTACCACTACAGGCCTATGGGGGCCAACCCGGAATTTGCAAAAAAAATCAGCTGTTCTATACATTTTGGGCGAGTGTCATTGATGTTTTGCTATGGAACAGCTGATTTTTGTTTCGCGAATTCCAGATTGGCCCAATAGTAAAAGTAGTTCATAATGATGAGTATTATGAGCCCTTTTCGGCTTAGTATACCCATACTCATGACTCTTTAATATTGGTAGGATGGACGTGTAGTCGATAAAGTGTAATAACTGTTTTTAAATGTATTTCTAGTGTATCAATAAGATACAGGTGGCCCAGAGGAAACTAGAAAGGAAACTCGTGGGGGTCGTGGTGTTAGACCGTAAGACAAACACCTGGCTCAGAAAGCGAAGTAAGGTCACAGACGCGGTTAAACGAGTGGCAAGTCTGAAGTGGCAGTGGGCAGGACACATAGCCCGTAAACATGGATCGTGGGGGAAAGCGGTATTGGAATGGAGGCCGTGGGGCGAAAAGAGACCTAGAGGAAGACCGCAAATGAGATGGAAGGACGACATAAAGAAGATTGCTGGAAATAACTGGATGGAAGTAGCATAAGACCGAGTTAGATGGCAAAGTCTGAAGGAGGCCTACACCAGAATGGTTGAAAACGGCTGAGAAGAAGAGAGAGAGTGTATTTCCGCTTTCAAAGGCGAAAGGTGTTGAAGGCGGAAATACACTAGAAATACATAAAAGCAGTTAATTGAAGATGAACTTCACGAAGTAACGCCTGGTTCAATAAATTAACTTGTAATAGTTATTAAGGTAAGTGCAGACGTTTTTCTTTGTGCTGCCACTGTTTCAGTGCCACATTTGTATGCCAAAGCGTCAGCCTGATGAATATTCAATGCGTGGCTGCTAAAACATATTAATTATGCACAATTTTCGTCCTAAGATATTAAGTGGAGTGCATTTTCTAAACCGGATAACATTTTCGTTTTATTTTATGGATCGGTCTGAGTTATCAGCATTTGAAAAGCATAGCATGGGATCGCAAGAAATTTAGCCTAATGACTTCCAAACTTCAATAAAATATGAAGATTTTTGATGAATTATGATATGAAATGTAAATACAGATGTAAATACAGATGTGGAATAAATAGATGTAGGTACATATATGAGGTAGACGAAGCCTCGAGCGCTTGTTACACCTCATAGTACAAGATCCCAGGCCCGGTGAACATTACTTATTTAAGACAAATTATTATTTTTTAAATTCTTTGATAGGAACTTTTTACACTTTTGACCGCTATAGACTATACTAGAAGGGACCGAATCAGATGTACCTATGTAGTAGAGAAGTGTTTAGTATGAACTTTGAAGGTATGTATACCTGCTACCTTGTCCGGCGACTGTTAAAGACATCAGGTTCTAAAGATACGTTAGAAAAACTTAACAAAGGTTTTTAAAAAAGTCATCTGCTATTAATTATGAAATTCTGAAACCATGAATGTTTGAATTGGCATTCTACCAAATAAGTAAAAGTGACTTCTTATTTAAATCGAAATAACTCACCGATATTACCAAAACAATAATATTCAATTGGTATTTTGTTACAAATGCCACTTTTGATTTAAATCGAACTAACTCACCGACATCGCCAAAAAACCGTTAAAAATAATATCGAGGGGCTTCGCCTTAAGTACATGCCCAGCGTTTTAAACCCCAGTCTTTAGACGAAGCGTCGCTCGCTCTACAAATCTGCTGAGTATGCAAAAACTTTCTGCAAAAAATAGCGTCCAGTGAAATATGACGTCCTAGCTAGAAATATTTCAGCGCGACACATTTTGCTTACGTACTTTTGAAACTAAATTCGGGTTTGCGAGTCTCATTCTTGCTCATATAACGGAAGCTGCGGGTTCGCCATTAACAAATAACATAACTACGTCAAGGAGGACGATATCATATACAAGGTGTAACGGAAAGGTGTAGTAATACTTAAGGGTGTTTGTGACACAAGTTTGGTAAATCGAAAAAAAAAATCGAATCTCCAGTCACGTGATCAAATTTTCTATGGAGAATCAATATTTTCTTTCTCGAATTTAGTAAACTTTTGTTCTAGAAGTTGTCTACTGTAACGTGTAGAAGAACATCTTTGATTATTACTACACTTTGTATAGGTACGTACGTTAAGAATATCAAACATTTCAAACATACAGAGCTACAAGGAAATGCTATATTTAGGGCTTATGGTACTCATCATTACAAGCAATTTTTACTGTAGGGCCAACCCTAAACTCGCGAAAAATAAACAGCTGTTCTACAGAAACTACAGTTCTACTAGAAAAAAAAGAATGATATATTCAAATATCTGCTTTGAGTACAGGTAACCTAACGGTTAGATTAGGTTAGTGTGCAAAAACTTTCCGTAAAGAAAAGCCTCCACTGAAATATGGCGTTTCCAGCTCGAAACGTTTCAGCTCGACACATTTTGCTTATGCTCGGAATATGACCCGTTTAAAACATATAGGGCTTAAAGAAAAAGGTGTGCAAAGCCGAAAAGGGTTTATACACTCATTATGAACGATTTTTACTATGGGCGAACCCTGAAACCACGAAATAAGTCAGCTGTTTCATAGAGTTTGAATGATGAATTTAAATATCTGCTTTGAAAGTTGTCAGGGTGAAATATTGTTTATTTTTTATTTAAGCATTTCTATAAAATCTGAAGGGCCACCTTATAAAATAAATATAGTACCTAATGAAATAGTTTCTCAAAGAATAATAAATTAACTAAATTGAATCACGATAGTCTGAAATCGGTCTGAAAATGAAATTTCCATAACCTATTAAGTATTATAGATTCTATATTCTGTTTGGTTTATTCTATATTTTATTATTATGACATTACAGAAATGTCATTCGCATACATTGTCTTATAAAATAGTTTCTCAAAGAATAATAAATTAACTAAATTGAATCACGGTAGTCTGAAATCGGTCTGAAAATGACATTTCCATAACCTATTATTATAGATTCTATATTCTGTTAGGTATATTCTATATTTTATTATTATGACATTACAGAAATGTCATTCGCATACACTGTCTTAGTTTTCTATACCGTTTGTGATTGTAGCATTGTAACTTGGTTAGGCCTACAAGTTCGACTCACGACTGAAAGATTGTAGAAATAAGATTCTTCCAAAGTGTCTACATGAGTTCAACGTACATTATTTACTCGCTAACCCTCCCTTTGGGTCAGCAACAGTCCATAAAAATAGTCGGACAAACTAATAGCCATAAATTCTGCCTTTGTCACCCCTGAGACCGAACCACGAGGTCCAGCTAAAATTATTGTGCCCGAGACATACAGTGGTAACTAAACTTGAAACTGTCTTAGGCTTCGAGATAAACTAAATAAATAATAAATAAACGTTTTACACTCATAGCTCCCCACTAGGATACCCTGTATCGGGGATGCCATGACACACAAAGACAAGGACGACCAACACCCAGACCTAGAACAGATATTTAAATTCATCATTCAAACATCTGCCCGGCTGGGAATCGAACCCGGGAACTCTGGCTTATAAGGCGGATTTATTACCGTTATTAATGGTGGTTGGACAATTTTGAGCAATGTTAGCAAACACGCGACATAACTGAATTTGCTCATAATACTCATCATTATGAACAACTTTTACTATTGGACCAACCTTGAAATCATGAAAAATTAGCTGTGCCATAGGAAAATGTCAATGACACTACCCAACATTTACGGGACAGCCATCGATTTTTAAGTCGGTGGGAACATTACAGTCGATGGTCTTTTCGCGATTTCAGCATTGGTCCCATAGTAAAAGTTGTTCATAATGAGTAATTGAGTACTATACTTACTTTACTTACCTTACTTACTTACTACGAGCTTTTTTTGGCTCGACACAGGTTGTGTTGTATCCTTATAAACTCGTATTTTTATTGATCCTACTAATATTAAAAACGCGAAAGCTTGTGAGTATGCTTGTTGCTCTTTCACGCAAAAACGGCACAACGGATTTACATGAAATTTGGAATGAAGGTTGTTTATGGTCTGTATTAACACACAGGCTACTTTTATCCCGGAAAACGCGGGTGAAACCGCGGGGCACAGCTAGTATATTTTAATCTTACAGTGATTATATTCAATGCGCGAAAGAGATAGCTATCTAAAGATCATCTGGCTATCTTATCGCTTAAGTATCTTGTATCCCCTTCTAGCTTTTACGACGCATGTAACAGTATAGACGTACGGTATAGAGTTAATGCCCCGTACCTAATCTCTGGGAAATGACAGCCACAGGTGCGCTTCGTCGAGAACTGCTAATAGCTTTTAGACAGCATCCAGTAGTGATGCGGTAAGCTCTTGTCGATTAAGTGTTCAACTGTTCAATCCTTTGTTGTTCGAAAACTATAGAGCGTGTAATAATAATATGATATAAACTTTGATTTATACGTTTACAACATATTTTGGAATAAAATAACAGATATTGTAATAGTAGAATGAAGATTTTTTTCAAATATAAAACCTAATTCACCTCATATAACTTTTTTAAGACTTTAAGTTAGGTAACTCTATCTTCTCAGTAACAACTACTTTAATTTTTAAAAGTATGAACGAATGAATGTAATTATGTAGGTACCACATTGGTAAGTATTTATTTCAGATTGGGAACATAACATACTAACTTAAAATTTTATTAACATTTGAGGTTTGAAAATGTAAAAAAAAATATTTTGTCTATATTGGTTTTGACATGTTTATGTAAGTAGAATAAAATAACGAGTCTTGCAAGATGCATGAAATATACAGGGTTGTAACGAAAGATATCGACAAAAATATATTTTAGCTATCCAAGATATATTTTCGTCGATATCGGTCGAGCTACATCCCATCCCTACGCAGTTACCGAGATGACATACAGTAATGGCCGCCAGCAGCGCCATCTGCCGCCAACACTAGAGAATTAGCTCATACGCGGGTGTCTTCGCAATTGGTACCACAGAGTAGAAATAAGTAGGTACAAAAAATTAAATAAAAAAAAGGAAATCTATTTATTACAGGCGTCATTTCACCTACACACAGCAGCAAATTAATTAATAAAAAGTCCGAAAATAATACAATAAAAAATGTAAAATAAAATTAAAGTTACAATTACAATATAATAGAAAATCATGATTTGAATTAAAAATGTCAATAAGTCAGTCAGTATTTTCTAAAGCTCTTCCAGGCTAAGCGAAGCGTATGCTGAGACGCAAGTGACGCAGCTCCACACAGCGCGGGCAGAGCAGGTTCTGTAATGCTGGCCATACACCATACTTCCTATCGTCCAATCGGCATGACGCTACCGATTGGATCAGTTAGAACTGACCGTGTGTGGGAGTGGATTCATGCCAAATAATGCCAATCCACTCCCACACACGGTCAGTTCTAACTGATCCAATCGGTAGCGTCATGCCGATTGGACGATAGGAAGTATGGTGTATGGCCAGCATAATGCATGAACGCACTGAGAGCTGCGTACTGCGGTGTAGGCACGTGCGACGCAGACATGTGTCTGTCCCGCTCTGCGCCCTATGTCTGTCTCGCTCGCTCTGCTAAATCTATTCTGTGCTGAGTCGCTGTCTGTCCTGCTCTGCGCACTATCTCTGTCTCGCTCGCTCTGCAAAATCTATTCTGTGCTGTGTCACTGTCTGTCCTGCTCTGCGCCCTATGTCTGTCTCGCTCGCTCTGCTAAATCTATTCTGTGCTGAGTCGCTGTCTGTCCTGCTCTGCGCACTATCTCTGTCTCGCTCGCTCTGCAAAATCTATTCTGTGCTGTGTCACTGTCTGTCCTGCTCTGCGCACTATATGTCTGTCTCGCCTGCTCTGCACAAGCTGTTCAGTGCTGTGCTGCGTCACCTGCGTCGCAGCATACGCTTAGCCTAATTGAGTTAATTAGAAATGTGTGATTCATTGACCTATTACGAAAGTTTTGGAGGTGAAACCGTAGTTCATTTGATTTATTATAAGGTGGAGCACGAGGACCGACCCGAATAAATATCTGAATCTGAATCTGAAAAATCAATCTAGTTTCTTCACTGGAAAACGCATTTTCCGAGTTTTCCAAATAAAGCTATACTTAGTTGTCAATAAACAAAACCGTTTTGACATTTTAGAAAGAGCCTAGAAATGCCCTGGACTAGAATGTAACTTGGAAAAAAAAATGTATTTGTCAAAACGGGCCTTTAATTTTTTAACAACTTTAGGTCGCCAAGATATTTTAAATACTAAGTATACAAAAACAAATCAATTTTAATACACATGAGTAAACTGTATGATAACAATAAGGTAGGTGACGCAGAAGCCAAGCACCATCCCCGGGAGACTGGCGTCCAGAGGAAATATTTTGAAAGCGGTGAACTTCAGCGGGTGAGCTTCCACGTAGAGAATGAACTTCTTTATATGATGAGCTTCATACTTATCTGAAATTATTAATGAAATATATTTTTATTATTTTTTTTTCCGACTTCAAAAAAGGAGGAGGTTATCAATTCGTCTGTATGTTTTTTATTTTTTTTATGTTTGTTACCTCATAACTTTTGACTGGGTGAATCGATTTTGATGATTCTTTTTTTATTAGAAAGCTGACGCTTCCCATTTGGTCCTATTTCAATTTAGTCCAGTTCTGATAATGGTATCCATGAGAAAACCATATAAGTCTTAAATTTGCATTAAGTACGTGCGCGACAAATAGATGAATAACTCAATAGTCGGTCTTTTGAAGTCGGTTTTTGTTTTTTGTTTTGTAAAAATAATGTTCTTGTTCTAATCTATACTAATATTATAAAGAGGAAAGATTTGTATTTTTGTATTTTTGGATGTTTGTGTGGAATAAACTCAAAAACTACTGATCCGATTTCAAAAATTCTTTCACCATTCGAATGCTACATTATCCCAAAGTAACATAGGCTATATTTTATTTTATTTATTTATTTTTTTCTTTTTTTATCCACAGCGAAGCGTGGCAGGGGAACAGCTAGTAAGTAATAACCTTAGAATGAGTTTTATATCTTACTAAAAGTACAAAAAATACAGGCTTGGAAGAAAAGGATATCCTAAGCGGTAACGAGCTCATAGTACTCATCATCATTTTAATCACAACCCTGTAATACGAAAACATAATAACTGAATAATAATAATCTTAATCTTAATATATATAGGGGAGAAGTGGCATGAAGGAGCCAAGTTTTGAAAGAGCCACTTGCGTTATTTCAATAGTTTACGAACGAATTTGTTGGGTGATTTTATTTTTAAGTGGCAACACTGATTTCCCGTCACCCATAAACAATTGACAGTTCGCCGACACCAACGACCGCCGGTACATAGAGTCAAAGTTTTTGGCACTAAAAAGTAAGTATTTTGCTTCATTTAAGTTGTTTTTTGGTATTTTATTGTAAACAAATATAGGTACATGGATTGTAGATTGAGGTAGTGCATGTATTTGGCCTTACAGCTGCGTAATCAATATACCAAAAAAGCTTTATTAATGTTGTTATTGTGAAGGTTATATTTTTTTTAAGAATAAGCTATGAAAGAGCCGGAGAATTTGTCTTAAAAGAGCTGGCTCTTTCATAACCGGCTCTTTCATAACCGGCTCTTTCATAACCGGCTCTTTCATAGCCATGCATTTTAATTTTGTAAATAATATATAATAATAATAAATTTATATTTTTTCGTGTATATTATAAAATTATTTGTTTCAGATATTGTATTATGGAGAAGACTTGTCCAAACAAAACGAAAAAGACCTGAAAAATCGGTAATTGAAGAAGCAGTCAATGAAGTATTGCGTAGTTTGTAGTAAAACATATGAAAACAGTGATCAGGATTGGTTTCAGTGCAAAATTAGTTCTGGGTGGGCTCATGAATCCTGTGCCATTAAGGGGAAATATAATTTCTTTTGCAAGACATGTTTCTAATTTTAAAAAAATTACACCTACCTGTATTACATTACCTAAAGTCTGAATCTTAAACTTAAGCAAACAGATAGTTAAGATTTTGAAGTTTAAAGTAAGCAACATTTTTTTTAAGTTCTTAAAGATTTAACAAGGTTGTTTTTGATAGGTGATAATATTTGTTATTTTGTTTATATTTCAAGATTTTTATGAATAAACAATAATTTTTCAAATAGGTATGACTGAATAATATGTTAAGATTAAAGCGTTTGTTAGAATGACTCAAAATAATTGATAGTATTAAAAAATTCTTAAAAAAGTAATTAGTTTTAAAAATTATTTGCTTGAATTGTCTTTTTATAATTTTCCAATAAGGCAATAATTATTTTTTTGCATAGATAATGCAATTACATATTATAATACAGACTGACTCTTTCATAACATTTAGTGGCTCTTTCAATACCTAAATGTTATGAAAGAGCCGAAAGACACATTTTTTTAAAATGAATATTTCACTGATTTCTGTGTTGAGTTTAAGGTTTTTTCATATTAAATTACCTACTTTAATAAATAAATAATAATTAGAGAAAAAAAAATCATCATTTCTTTCATTAAAAGTTCATTCTTTCGCTTGGTTTAGAAAACTGGCTCTTTCATGCCCCTAAATCTCGTGTCACAATGTTTGTCCTCAATGGACTCCTAAACCACTTAACCGATTATAATAAAATTCGCACACCATGTGCAGTTCGATCCAACTTGAGAGATAGGATAGTTTAAATCTCTAATTATAGTCGCAATTTTAATTTATTGCAAATTATATATATACTGATAATTTTTACTATAAATTGACAAGTTAGCATCAACATACTACGGTTGCTATAGTTACGCAATGGCTTTTGACAGGACAACGTCTGTCGAGTCAGCTAGTATAGGTATATAAATTACGTGTCACGTTGTTTGTCCGCTATAGACTCCTAAACTACTTAACCGATTTCAATCAAATTTGCACACCGGGTGCAGTTCGATCTAACTTAGGAGATAGGATAGCTCACATCTCAATTTATAGTAAAAAACATGAAAAATTAGAAAATTTAAAAATACTTAAACCATATATATAGCGCTTTGGACAATGTAAACTTTTTTAATGTAACTTTTGACATTTGACATAGAATTGACGCAATGGCTTTTGACAGGACAACGTCTGTCGAGTCATCTAGTAATAACATAAAAATAACTGTAATTACGGAAAAAAATCAGCTGTTTTAACATTTTGTCTAGTGCTGTTTATAATAATGAGTTACATGATCCCGCTTCAGTTTAGCAAACGCTTTCTTTATAACCTTGTATAGCCCGACGGAGTGTTTCATTTAAAAATAAAAATAATATTATGAAGAGGAAATTAAAATTTATAAAAATTAGTTTAATTTAAAGTTTAATTTTTAATTTCTGTTTTTTAAACCTATCAGTTGCATGAAAAACAGTTTTTTTGAGATACCGCTCTTGGGCTTAGGAAGGCTGAATAAAAACAACGTGTAGTTGTATGCTCTAAGCCTAAAACATATAAAAATAAAGACCTCAGCATGTTTTTTTCTAAGACTTGTAGCTGTAAACATTATCTAGCGTCATGCCAAATTTCAGACCGCTAGCTTTTATAGTTCCTGAGATAAATGGCTGTGATATACAGACGGACGGACGCACGAGTCTCGCCTTAAGAGTCCTTTTCCGAAGGAGGTTCAGAAGTCTTAAAATCTTTAAAACTTACCTTGACACTCAAGCAACTTGTCATGAAGTAAGTGTATCACGTGTTCGGTTTGTGACGACAACATCCCAGCGAAAAGTGCAGGTGAAAACGTCCCAAGAAGAAAGTTTACAATCACCAGTGGCTCAGCTACTAAGCCTAAATCCCAAACCTGAAACATACTAGGCTATAAATAGAAAGGGTATTTTAGGCTGAAAGGGCTCATTATGAACTATTTTTGAACCGATTGTGTCGGGGTTTTAAAAAAATAATTAATTATCATGTTCTGTGGCTGTCTGTGGCACCGTAGCGTTTAAACGCGTGAACCAATTTTGATAAGGTTTTTTATTTGGAAGCAGATTTTCTAGCGATGGTTCTTAGAAAGGTTTTATCAAAATCGGAAAACTGTTCCATCGTCGAAAATTTTTGACATTTTTGATTTAATAGTTATTATAATAATAATTATGGTTTCGTGAGAGTCAATGCTTACTAACCGACAAACCTGTGTTCTTCATCCGCGTAATTCCAAAATAAATAAAACACATTGTTTGGGTCACGTTGAAGAATAAAGTAACTGTAAACTGCAACAAGAATGAAAGATAAAATTATTACTTAATATAAAAAAAAAATTGTTAAAATAATCCAAAAAAATGTACAAGGTGTAACGGAAAGGTGTAGTAATACTTAAGGGTGTTGTGCTACACGTCAAAGTGAACAACTTCTGGAACACAAGCTTGCTAAAATCGAAAAAAAAAGGAGTCTCCATGCAAAATATTTAGTCACGTGATAAATTTTTAATGAAAATTCTATACGTATATTTCTTATAATTTAGCAAATTTGTGTTCTAGAAGACGTGTAGAACTTGTAGAAGAACACTAAGTATCACACCTTTCCGTTACACTTTCTATAAAAATTTAAAAAATCCAAATATCACTCAACTTACCACAGAGTCGTAAGCTCTCTTCAATTTAAACGTGATGTCCGAAATCATTTTGTACACACGATAACACGATATGATGTGTATATTGCCCATCTTCAAAATGGTAATCAACCTCGCCAAGCGATATTTGATCACATAAAAAACAAACACATTTTGAACTACGATTAAGTCTCTGCAAACTGTCACCCAAAAATAGAAAATATTTTTGCCGTATCCAGTAAGACATCTCTCATACACGCCACACACTACGGAAGTCGTTATAATCTTCATCAGAAAAAAGACCAAGACTGCTAACAAATTTTTAATTTCCAAATTATACGATCGAATATCTATCTGTAATTTCGTATCGACGTATCGGAAAACTGACATATATCCGGCTACAGTAGCATCCCGATTCATAGTCATAAAAAAGTATACGTAAAGTATGTACTGAACTACGTACAACGCATGTCTAAAAAACACAAACCACGTCTCATCCATATATGTGTGAATTAGGCAAGTGACAGAAAAGAATACCGCTTGAATGACAGAAACTGAATTCGCGATACATTTCATTTTACGGGATCTAAATTTAATAAACCCAAAATTCACCCCGCTGGCAATGTGCATGAATTTGTAAAACGTTGAAAACATTTCAGATGTTTTATTTTTATTTTTCAAGATTGTATTCGACATTATTGCTTCGTTGCTGAGGAGTTACAATCGATTAACTCATCGTAGATACCTTACTTCAATGTTTTCAATATCACTTAAAACATAAGGGTGGCAATTAAGTTAATGTATTATCTATTCAATTTATTTCTATGAACACATGAAATGTACACACAATAGTCCTGATGATTGCTTTTTAATAATCTAGTTGGTTTTGATTACGTAGTTAAATATTTATTTTAATTGGTACCTACGAATTATCAGATACAATCAATGAATGCTTCTGCAGACACATAATTTTTCCGTTGTTATCTCATTGCATTAGAATAGATTTAAAACAAAAATTAAATCAAATACATCATAATGATTATATTCTTATGATAATTCAATGTGGATTAATTATTTCAATTTTTAAGTGCGGGTTGGTGAATCCACCAACCCGCACTTGGCCAGCGTGGTGGAATACGGAATAATCACCCTTCGAGGGTAGCCCTCTATCCCAGCAGTGAAAGGATTAAAGGTTATTAAATTATATAATAGTTATTAATTATTAGTAATATTTTTTTATTGTTTTGTCTTCGGTATCGTTGGTTACACGAGCATACCAATTTTCAGCTCAAACTGATATCTCAGATCAAGTAAAAATAAGAAATCAGAAAGGGTCCCGCCTTAAATCCAAGTGAAGCCAAAAACTACCCTACTGCCCGTGTAGGTAAATTTAATAATTTCAAATACAAATGTCAAAATGACATTTTGACATCCGGGTAGTTTTAATGCGTCTATGTGCTTGAAGTATACGTACACGGGCAGTAGGGTAGTTTTTGGTTTCACTTGGATCTAAGGCGGGACTATATCTGAGGCTGACATCGGGAAGCGGTTAGAAACTCAGTTGCAAGATTTGATAAACAGCAAACAAGGCAAGCTAAATAAAAACTTGTAAAAAATACACAAATATTGTTTAACTTTAGGTTTATCTTGTATGAGACCTTATTTTCGAATGTAACTTAAAAGACTTACTATATAATTAGTAAGTTTTAAATGAGCACATTAATAACTATCAAACCTGATAATTTTAATTAATTTTTTTGTTGACATTCTCAATTACTAGATATTATCACTCCGTGATTTGATATCTTCATAAAACTAGTGTAAAAAAATGCGCGAAAAAGGTGACAACCATATGCCTACCAAACGAGTGACAACCTTGCTTCAATACACATGTGTGAACTGTATGATAATAATGAGGTAAGTGACACAGAAACCAAACACTATCCCGGGAAGACTGGCGTCTAAAGGAATTACTTTGAAAACTATGAACTTCAACGGGTGAGCTTCCACGTAGCGGATAAACTTCTTTAAATGTTGTGCTTCATATTTATCTAAAAAGAAAAGGAACCGTCAGCACAAACTGTAAAAGAAAAAGGCGAATAAATGTATTCATGTATCTACATGATATTTTTGTAAGTCAATCGTGTTTGGTAATCTTGCTTAGCGTAAAATAGTGCAATAATTTTTATTTCAAATACGACGGAATGCTTCACATATCTTTAGACGGTGTTTTTTTGAGAATCTTGGGTCATAATGAGTCTTATAATCTCTTTTTGAATTAGCAAACTCGTTAGTTTTAACCCTGATTAGCACGAAAACACGATGACAGAAAAATTATACATAAAAACAAAAGTGTCAGATATAAAATATTACCTTGACACTGGAGCAGCTTGTCGTGCAGAATATGCAATATATGCTCTGCTTGTGAGGACAACATCCCAGCAAAAATGGCTGGCGAAAACGTAGAAAGAAGGAACTCGGTTATCATCACATGCAAAGCTCCAAACGATATTTCCGGGATCTGTAAATAGTATTCATTTGACTCGTTGCGTCAAACGCCAAATCAACGCCAAAAAAAAGTGCATCGACAATATTTGAGACATGTCAGCTTTTTTATGTTGCCTATAAGACATTGTTTTTAGCGATAGCACTACAAGTTGTATCCTATTGCTTGTAATTTCTGGTGTGAACAATATAGAGAAGAGTCTTATCTTTTCTTTGAAAATTATGAGAGCACTTTAGTTTATATATCTTGGAATATAGAAGTAAAAAGAAACTTAACTAACCGTTATGTCTGTATTCTTCATTTGCATCACTCCAAAATATATAAAACACATCGTGTATATTATGTTGAAAAGCAGAGTGTTTGTGAACTGGAACATAGAAAACAAATTAAAATAAACCTTAAATAATACGTTTTTAAAGACGAATATCACTTAACTCACCACATAGTCGTATGTTCTCTTTAACTTGAACGCAATGTCGGAAATCATCTTGTATACACGATGACATGAGACAATGTCAATGTCAATATCGTCAGGCTTCAAAATATTGATCAACGTTGCAAGACGACACTTGGTCATATAAAAAACAAAAACGTTCTGAACTATAACCATGTCTCGATAAAACAGCACCCAGAACATGTAAAAATTTCTGCTATGTCCACTTAAACATTTACTGTAATAACAGCATAACACAATCGTTGTTATAGCTCTTTCCGAAAAAAAGAATAAAATTGCCGACAAATTTTTAATTTCCAAATTGTACGATCGACTATCTATTTGTAATTTTGTATCGACGTATCGGAAAACTGACATACATCCGGCTACAGTAGCATCCCTATTCATAGTCATAAAAAAGTATATGTAAAGTATGTACTGAACTAAGTACAACGCATGTCTTAAAAACACAAACCAAGTTTCAGCCATATATGTATAAAACATGCATACAGCTGTAAAACTCACTGCTAGGGTGACTAAAAAATAATTGACAATATATTTTATTTTACGGGACCTAAATGTGATAAAACCATAATCTATACTACTCATAATGTGCATGATTTTGTAAAACACTGAAAACATTTTAGTTATTTTATCCTTTTGAAAATTTGTATTCGGCATTGTAGCTATTGCGAAGGACTAAGTTAGAAATAATGATTCTTGAAACATTGGTTCATGGCTGTCAATTATTTGTAACAGAAAGTGTATGATTGATTAAGTTAGAGTGTTGGCTATTTATTTGATGAAATTTCTGTGAAAGCATGTAATTGACATAACGTACAACAATGACCTATTTTTAACCGACTTCAAAAAAGGAATTCAATTCTTCTCAATTCGGCTGTATTTACATATATATATATTTTTTTTTATGTTTGTTTAACTTTTGACTGGGTGAATCGATTTTGATGATTCTTTTTTTATTAGAAAGCTGACGCTTCCCATTTGGTCCCATTTCAATTTAGTCCAGTTCTGATAATGGTATCCATGAGAAAACCATATAAGTCTTAAATTGGCATTAAGTACGTGCGCGACAAATAGATGAATAACTCAATAGTCGGTCTCTTGAAGTCGGTTTTTGTTTTTTGTTTTGTAAAAATAATGTTCTTGTATATCATAAAATGCGAATTACAAACTTCGATACGAATTTATATTGACATACCTACTTCATAAACACACCACCGAAATTTAAAAAATGGAATCAATGGCGGCCTGAGATCGCGGCAAACCCAGCTTGTCACCGCGCATGCGCCAACGCACAGCTTAGGTGATAGTTACTGCGTGCCAAAAGTGTCAAGTGCGAAACTGTATCGCAATGACAAAAAAATTACATTGTAACACTATTTTGTTATGGAAATAGTGTTTTTTTTTCATTTTTGTGTCATAAAATAATAATTGTCTTTTTGTCATTACCTATACATAATTATACAATATGTCCGGTTTCCGATGTCCGATACTTTAAGGGGTTAAAATGCAATTAATTTTATCGACAAATCACGGATGTTTTTTTATTTTTCTCATTATCTCTTATTTTTTAAAACTAATAATCTGAAAAAAACATTAATTTATTGTCCAATTTATTTTTTTCAAAAATTATTTTTAATAATACTGAAACATTAAAAAATTAAAATTTGAATCTAGGTTTATTGTCTACACTATTAACTAACATTTGAGACCACTTTTGTGTTTGTAAGTCTTCTACTTGGGTAGATATTGTTAAATTAATACAAGCACCTATGCTTCGCTAACAATTTTTTTTAAAGTGCTGCCATTTCTTTATTGATGGAGAAAAATAAAAAAAAATCCGTGATTTGTCGATAAAATTAATTGCATTTTAACCCCTTAAAGTATCGGACATCGGAAACCGGACATATTGTATATGTCGAGTCTGCAGCGGAAATATTTATGTACGAAGGCTTACTTACTATACCCAATATAAAGCTTCATGAACAAAGAAAATAAAAAAAATATTTAAAAAAAGATGAAACAAGAGAATTAGAACAGACTGAACAAATCCATGAATGGATCTAATTCCTACCTCCCAACGAGCGAAATGGTTCACAAACCTGTCTAAAATAAACATCCACATCTGCTTAAGGTCACTAAACACGATCGATAAGGGTCCAAAATTAAAGCGGATAAGAATAGACCTTTCTTGATTGAGGATTGACGATGAAGCTTGACGATATTTACATTGACAAACTCTGCGGATGAATGGAAGCGCATGTTTTGCTATGGGCTGTGTCGTCAGAGTGGTACCAGTGCGCCTAGCATAACTTGTGACAATAATACAGAGCATATCTACTGACAATCACCAAAAAGTACGATGATTAGCACCAGTTTTTACGGTGACTACTATCATAATATATGGTTCTCACCCTAAAAACTGGTGCTAGTACTAGTTTTTACGGTGACAACCATAAACAAGGCTATTCATAAAGGGTATGCTAAGCTGAAAAGGGCTCATAGTACTCATCATTATGAACAACGTTTACTATGGGACAAACCCGAAATTCGCGAAAAACATGTATTATGTCCCCGTGGTCATACTACACTGAGAAAATTGACAATCAAAATTCCGATGAATTCACCTAAAGTACAAAAAAAGTAAAGTACTAAAGTACATACCTAGTAAAAAAAAATCAGCTGTTACATAGAAAAATGTCAATGACACTCGACAAAATGTATGGAACAGCTGTATGACCACGGGGACATAATACATGTTCTCGTGGTAATAGTTTCAATTTCACATTTTCCTTTTGAAAAATGCTAGACTATTGGAAAGAAAACAGATAAACGGTTTTATTTAGCTTGATAGCGAGTATTCGGTAGAAAAGTGTACGCTATTTACGTCAGTGGCACCTTTGACTTTGAATAAGTTATGCTAGGATCACAGGTTAGTTAGTAAAGTTGGGGTATTTTGCCTAAGTCCACGTCCTAGTCTAAAAAGGAACACAGTTGCTTGGAAGAGTACTAGGATGCGCGCGTTTGACTATTTTCTAACGATACCTGATTTCCAATTCTCCTTTAATTTACTCTGTAGGTTTTAATACTACTAAGGTTTAAAATAAGCGTTTAGACCATAGATCTTATATTTCAATAGACATGTGTAAACTGTATGATAACAATGAGGTAGGTGACGCAGAAGCCAAGCACCATCCCAGGGAGACTGGCGTCCAGAGGAATTACTTTGTAAGCGGTGAATTTCAACGGATGAGCTTCCACGTAGCGAATGAATTTCTTTATCTGGCCAGCTTCATTTTTATCTAAAAAAAAAGTTTGAGACGTCACAAAGACAAAGTTTTCAACCGCAGATTCCTATTGGAAATGATGAACTCCTGAATTACTGAGTAATAAACAACGCACAGCCTAGGCCGCTGGTCGTAGAGACTTGAAAAGAGACACTCTCTTTCAAAAGGAGCAGAAGTGAACTAAGACAATTATTTTTCGGAATACATCCCTAAAGGTAGTTTTTGAAATTTCAATTATGAAATTCAGTAGATTGAATGAAAAAAAAAGAGTCGCGAGTGATAATATTGTTATAATATAATACTGTAGGTTATGAGGGCGAAGATTTGAACAGAAACAAGTTCAATACAAGGCCAATAAAAGTATTTCTCTTCATTACTCCAATTTTTTTATAAATACCCATTCTTTGATAGGCTTGCGTTTGATTGCAATCACACCTGATGGTAATCAATGATGCGAACTGCGATGGAGCACGCGCGTCTACAAGAAACAGATTCACTCGCGACTTGAAGACACGTAGATACTAGATAATAGCTGCCGGGAAATACCCACTTGGAGCGAGCATTCCACTCACTATAGGCAAACCGTATTACTCGCGGGACGCCCGCGGGGCGAAGCGGGCGTCCCCCAAGGTGGTTTCGGGGTTAAAAATAAAGAGCTTGTACACAAAACTGCGGTGCGACGTCGCATCGCAAAAATCTGCGAGCACGCACGACGCGAATTGCTGCGATGCGATTTCTGCGGCAAGGAAATTCTTTGCCGCAGAAATCGCATCGCAGAAATTCGCGTCGCAATTTTCTGCGTTGCGGCATCGCATCGCAGATTTGTGTACAAGCCCAAAGGCACGCGCGCGCGTCTGTTAGCTCCGCGCGTTATATGGTTTGCCTATAGCAGAGACATGGAAAGAGTGAAAAATTACCTTCACATTTGAGCAGCTTGTTGTGTAAGATGTGTATTACATTCTCGGCTTGTGACGTCAATATTCCAGCGAACAGTGCTGGTAGAAAGGTTGTAATAAGAAAACTTACTATCACTAAATGCTCAGGCCCTAAACATATGTCCCAAACCTGAAAAAAATAAGCTGTTTTTAAGACGAATAATTTTATGTTCTTGATAAAATTATGTCAAGTAAGTAATAATAACGTTTCATACTCATAGCTCCCCACTAGGATATCCTGTGTCGGGGATGCCATGGAACACATAAAGACAACTAACACCCAGTCCTAAAGCAGATATTTATACCTAGTACCTAATATGCTAGCTGCGCTTTATAATTTCACCAGCATTTAGATGATTAAAATAGCTTATGTATTTTTCTGTACCCCAAACAATAACGATTAAGGACAACTAACACCCAGACCCAAAGCAGATATTATAGTAATATGCTAGCTGCGCTTTATAATTTCACCAGCATTTAGATGATCACAATAGCTTATGCATTTTTCTGTACCCCAAACAATACCGATTACTTGAGTTGTTAAGGAGTGAGAGCGTAAAACAAACAAACTCACTTGCGCTTTACAATTTATACTTTCTAATAAGTTACCAAAGTGTCAAGTAAAATCTAGATCAATCAGCGTTATTCAAGTCAAGCTTCAAATATTGATTTTCAATATTTTTTAATATTTACACAACCAATATAAAAGTAGTAAAATATTTTGGGAAGTTTAACTATTCCTCAAATTACTTGTGTATAATAAAAGCAAAATTAACTAACCGTTAAATTTGTATCCTTCATTTGTCTGACTCCAAAGTAAATAAAAAACATGGTCTGCGCTACGTTGAAGACCAAAGTGATAGTTATCTGCAAAATAAAATGCAAAATATAGTAATCCCTTAATAATATGGTTTTAAACAAATATCACTTAGCTTAGTAAGATGGAAGACACTGAATCTTGCGACACAGGACTCACCTAGTGCGAGATTCAGGGTACATACTGTTAGAGGCAATCTCCGCTCTAACATTTATTTATTGTACCTCTACACTGAGAAGAAATGCCATCGAAATTCTGATGGATTCACCTAAAGTACGGATACGATACGTAAGTACGGATAAGTACGGATAAGTATACGGATACGATACATACGATAAGTACTATGATTAGCACTAGAATTTACGGTGACAACTATCAATATGGCTGTCACCGTAAAAACTGCCGCTAATCATCGTACTTTTTGGTGATTACCTATCAGTAAGTTCCGTCCTTTCCGTGAATCCATCGGAATTTTGATGGCCATTTTCTCAGTGTAGGTATCTATCATTTTTTCGGCAAATAAAATTTTATACTATTATTATAATTAGAAAGTCTTTGTACATAAACTTTTGTGGTAAAATTGCCGTGTGCCAATGTTACGTTTGTTTTCATAAAAAATATATTGTCACTTACCACAGAGTCGTAAGTTCGTTTCAACTTGAACGCGATGTCAGAAATCATTTTGTAAACACGTTGACAAGAAATGATGTGAATATTATCTACCTCCAAAATCTTGATCAATTTTGCCAGACGACACGCGGTTATATAAAAAACAAACACATTTTGAACTACAACTACATCTTTACAAACCGATACCCAAAAATAGTATATATTTTTGAAATATCCAGACAAGCATCTCCCGTACACGCCACATACAACGGACGTCTTCAAAACTTGAATTAAAACTAAAACAAAAACTGCCGACAAATTTTTCATTTCCAAATTGTACGATCGAATATTTATTTGTAATTTTATATCGACGTTTCGGAAAACTGACATACATCCGGCTACAGTAGCATCCCTATTCATAGTCATAAAAAAGTATATATAAAGAACATTTTGGACCAAGTACAAAGCATGTCTTAAAAACACAAACCAAGTTCCATCGATAAATGTGTAAAACATGCATAAGACAGACAAGCTTAATACTTTAATGACTAAAACTGCAGTTGCAATAAATTTTATTTTACGGGAACTAAATTTGAAAAACCCAAAATCCACTGTAGTAGCGATGTGCATAATTTTGTAGAACATTGAAAATATTTGAGAAATTTTATTTTTTTCTGTCATTTTGGCTTCTTTGCCGTAGTTACAGCGGATTAAGTGTTGCCAGAAACCTTGTTTCGTTTCAGACTATTCTAAAACAAATAGTTATCTACAATTATGTTAATGGTGTTATTTATTGACCTGACTATTACGTTATTGTTATAAATATTTATTCAAGACACTTTCATTAGATATCATCAACTAATGCTTGTTCAATGACATACAATTCTGAAGTTACTTAATATTACTTACTTCTTGTATTACTTAATAATGCACTGAGTATTATTTATACAACATAATTATTACCTTTTTTTATATAAAAAACTACAAATCAGAAAAAGTACTAACTATTGATTTTTACGCAAAACCAGTTTTCAAACTACATTTTGTTGTTTTTTAATATACTTGATTCAAAATGTAAATTCGATGTAATATCGAGTCGATTTCCGCGCCCTTTCACTATATAGAGGTAATACCTTAAAAGGGAAAGTTCCAAATTAAAATTTAAAACTAATTACCCTCTAGCTTAGGATAAACGTTCTCCACAATCTGGCCAAACATCGGAACTCTAACGAGTCTGTTAATATTTAGGGTCAATGTACTGAGGTTGCATCTGTAAATATTTTACCCGACGACGTAGAAGGAGGGTTATGTATGATATTCATACACATACACACACACACACACACACACACCTACATGCACACCTATATATTATTATACACACCACACATACACCACACAAACACTACTTGTCACGGAGTCTTTAAGCTTTCTTTCGTTTTTATGTGTTTTTTATTTTTTGCTTCTAAATTTATCAATTTGTTTATTTAAAATAAGTATAATTATGTAAATTCTTACATCGGAGGTGGGCGTTGCTACCCGCGACACAGTTATTTAACTACTGCAGGTAGCATCGTTTCTTCTTGTTTTTAGCCAGTAAGTTTTTGCACGAATAAAGAATTTGAATTTGAATTCACTGCCCTTTTAAATGTATGGGTAGCGGCCTCTGATTTGGCTCACGTAGAGAAGTATAGTACCTAGGTACTCTGCAAAGCTGAAAAGGACTCATATTACTCATCATTTTAAACATTTTTTACTGTGAGACCAACCTTTATGAACAACAAATTTGCTTTTCCATATACTTTGTCTAAATATGAATATTTTTATTGTTAGGTAATTTTTTTTGGTGTTTTTTTGTGTCAGTGAAATTTTTATTTGACTGTTTTTTTGATTTCCGGATTCGTCCCATGGTAAAAGTTGTTCATAATATTTCACACTCACAGCTCTCCACTAGGATACCTTGTGTCGGGGATGCCATGGAACACACACAAAGACAAGGACAACTAACACCTAGACCCAGCACAGATATTTATATAATTATTATAAGCGCCCTTTGCTCATAGCCCTGTATCAACTAACTAATGAAATAACATGTAATATACACAGCCGAGAAGACATAGAGAGAAATAGATAGAAAGAGAATTATGAATGAATATACAAAACGCGAAAACACTTTCGTGTCTAATCCTAGCGTCTGTGAACGTTCGAGTAAAGTCAGAGAGCTATAAAGATAATCTCACGAACACTTCAGAAAATACACAGTAGTCAAGTGGGGGTTACTATGGGTCCTAGAGAATCAATCGAAGTCGTAAGAAACAATTTGAAAACTTACCTAAAAGCATCAGCTGTTTCAAAAATTTCAATGACACTCGCCAAAATGTATGGAACAGCTGATTTTGACGTGACAACGTCTTATAATTCGATGGAGCCGGCTGCACGCACGAAAAAACATGACGCATGCGGCGTTACCTCGCTCTGAGGCGTTCCATTTAAGGCTTGAAGTGCAAGCGAGAGCGCGCAACGAGCGACAAAGAGGCACAATCGGCCTCCGCGTTCGGCGGCGTTCGACATCTGTCTCTCTCCTACTTGAGTGAGCAATGCGTCCACGTGGACAGCTGCTATACAATAATACATTTACATGTTTTCGTCAAGTATGAAGTGCAATGAAAAGTGAATGTGGTGTCAATTGTTTATAGCAACGATAATTGCGGCGATAAAGGTAATGATTCTTTCGATATTAAATATATGTTCAGTGATATATTGTAGTAATTGTATTTATGCGTACAAATAAATGTAACTTGATCAATTCAATTGTGATTTCCATTTAACTCCTTCGCTATATCCATACAAAATATCTATCAAAAAAATAAAATTAAAATTTTCTTTTGAAAAATGAAACCATTCCATCAGTATTTTCTTATGACGTTGTCACGTTCAACTATCGTCAGTAAACCGACTTTACAGACAACCGATTTTTTTTTATTGATATAAGGATTGGTACCATGGTAGAAGTTGTTCATAAGGATGAGCACTATGATTGGTTTTTGGGCTTAGCCATACCTACCCTTTTTTACATTATATAGATTTTATGAAATTGGAATGGATGCTCCGGTAAACTTCGTATGCCTACCTCCTAAAACTGATATTTCTATAGTTCGTCTGTTCCTAATCCTCTCTATTTCTAAACCACCCCTTATAATAAGAGCCAAAAAAGAACAAGAAAAAAAAACAGTAGAGCCATTTTCGAGTTTCTGCTTGACTCACTCACGACCACAGATTTTTTACGCAAGTTGTAAAGCTTCTAAAATACATGTACATGCTTGAAAACGGTTTTCAATCAATAAAATTTTTACTTATACAAGTACTAAAAATCACTATAAAATGTTGTGCCCGTAAATCAAGAAAACAACTTACATACAACACTAACAAAATACCAAACACGGTAAAAAAAACCTTTCCAAACTAAAATACATCACAAAAAGCATTACAGCTTTACAGCACATTTTCAGAGGTCCGTATACATTATACACATACCTACGCCATCTTTTTAACACATTTTCCGAGTTTCATCCCTAAACACTTCGCAGGAACATAACATAATTTTTCCACGCACCATCTTTATGCAACTTTTATCACATGGCAAATAATGTTCTCGTAGTACCCGCTTTCTAACGCGAAAATGTAGTAGGACCTTCGGTCCTTCGTACGGGCGCCAGTTGATTTCGAACCGTGGTCCAGGACGCACGCTTCCGCTTTCGAAATACCGCGAATTCGGACGCAAACTCGGTTGCGTATTCGGAATTTAAAATTTTAGTGATTTAAAATTTTGTTCTTTCGAAAATGAGTTTCGACGTGAAATTGTGACTTTCGTGTATTCGTAGTAACACTTTTTTATTGTTTTCGTGTTTGTGACAAAATGGATTCTTTATGGAGACGGTTCCTGATTTTTTGTTTATTTTTCACTGGTGAGTATCAATTATTATTAATTATTAATTTAGCATTAAATTTTAGAAATACAAAATTATAGTATTTAAAATCATACCACTCAAACAAAGCAATTTAAATCAACCCTTCTGACTGATCTATAATTAAGAGCATCTTTAAGTTTTACGGTGCCTGATCGTTGAATCCCATCGCTTAATCTGTCCGGCGAATAGCCTACAGATTTCCCGCGGGTAAAATTTAGCGAAAAGAATAGCAGTTTTGTGAAATATACTAGCAATTTTAAATTACTTATAATTTACTTACTGACTCTTTTGTACTTGTAAGTATTCAACGCATTTTGGGTGACTATTTCTTTTTTCATGAACATTTTTTGTATTTGTATTTTCGACGGTTCCGTAGCAAAAGATAACTTATTTTTTCAAATGAATTTAAGTGTATTTCCCTAAAAATATATTAGCTTCAGGTAAAAAAACAAATCACGGATCTACTAAAATTTTACTGCATTAATTAACATCATTTTTGTTTATCTTTACCTAATACATACAATTTCTGGTTGGCCCTAGTTTTTAGTTTTTCAAGATGAACTTTTGCAAAACAACGCTTTCGATTTATCAAATTATTTTTTAAGTAAGTATTGGAATCTTCAATCTAAATTTTTACAATGCTTTAAATAATTTGTAATGATTTATTATTTTCGATTCGAATTATATGCCTAAGTACGTCTGCATTTGACCAGACTATTATTTATTCTGTGCTTTGTAATTATTCAGTGATAATGAATATTAATTATTCTATACAAATAATGATCGATATTCAAACTCAAACCACAAAAATTACCAAAGTACCCAACCCAATATTAATATTTACACAACAGTGGAAAATCAAATATTATTCCACGTAAACACGGAGGGGAAAATTATTTGTTAACTGAATACTCGAAATCGTTAAAATCTCGACAACCTCTTGACCGATTTGACTCATATTCGAAATTCTTGCTTAAAATCGAGTATCGAATGTTTCTGCGAGATATTATCAAAATCTGCCGATAAATAATGCCGCAACAAATTTTCCCCTTTTTTGAAGGGAACAACAAAACCGGCGACGACAAAAAAACTAAACTAGTAAACTGTGTACGAAGTTTCGTCGAGATTAATTGAAAAGTACGCCCTGTACGCGAGCACCGACATTTTTTTTTAATTTCAGCGTTGGTCCCTTAGCAAAAGTTGTTCATGATTTTTAGCCCTTTTAGCTTAGCATACCTTTTCTCTACAACCCTGTATTCACTGAGCATTGAACGAACACTATTGCTTGTGACAAAAGTCGCACAGAATAACTTTTTACGATTATAGTCTGTCCAGTAGAAACGTCCCGTCTGATAGGGCCACAAATATCCTTTGTGGGTCCCGTAGGCACCACTATGAATATAGCGTCCTTAACATTACTGTAGGGGTTTTATGATACACCGTAGAACCCAAAACTGAGAGAGAGAGAAATGTGATAGAGGGAAAAAATACATAGGCCATGTGATGATTGTATATCTATTGCCTTTAACCGACTTCAAAAAGAGAAGGTTCTCAATTCGACTATTAAATTTGTTGCTGTTTTTGTTACACATTTAAGTTAAGTTTAGTGATAATGATGATGAAAAATAGTAAAAGGTAAAATAATCCAGGGTATAAGCTGTCTCTATTCCAAATTTTATCCAATTCCGTTCAGGCGCTTCAGCGTGACGGATAACAAATGCACAGACAAACTTTTGCATTTATAATACTAGCTGCGCCCCACGGTTTCACTCGCGGTCTAAAGGTTAACATTCAATGAGTTTTCTGGGATATAAAAAGTAGCCTATATGTTCTGTTAATCCAGAGTCCAGACCATGGCCCTTATTCGCTATCTACCATCATATTCCACGTCAAAAACGCGTGACGTCATCACACGCACGTAACGTGAACGCGGCTCTTGCTTGACGGTGAGTAAATGCGGTCTATGATGGAGCACGCTTGCTTAGAAGAAACCGATTCACTGGCGACTTAAAGACGCAGATTATGATTAGGGACTTCGGTTGCGAAAACTCTTTTTTTTTTAATTTTACGAAAATTCAGATTTATTTGAGATTGTTGTGAGCACGTGAAAATTTACAAAATATAGAATTTTTGGGAATTTGTGTAATTTTCACTCGTAAATAAAAAAAATAGGTGTGCATTTTCGCAACATACGAGTACACGTTATGGGAGGGCTCGTTCTGGGAAGTGCTCATTTTTGGAAGTGCTAACTTTGGGGAATTCTGGTAAATCGTGTAGGTAAGTGCTTGAACCTACACTTAAGCGTACCTTTGCGGGTACGATTTGATTCCACCTTTATTGTGCGTACCGCTAGAGTGTGTTTCCCGATAGATATAATCTGGATGTCTTCAAGTCGCGAGTGAATCGGTTTCTTCTAAGCGCGCGTGCTCCATCGTAGACCGCATCGTTGCTTACCATCAGGTGAGATGGCGGTCAAACGCAAGCCTATTATTAATAAAAAAGAACCACTGAGAAAAAAATCAAGACTTCCCTTCTGAGGCTTTCCTCTCATTCCCAAAAATTAGATTACTTTTATAGAAGAATATAATTGAATAGATTGTGGATATAGATTATTATTTTTTTATAATACTTGTTATCTTCGAAATATGAGGTTTTACTATCACCCGACTATTGATTCTACGACCACTTGATTTTTCGGGTTATGGGGCAATTCGGTGACGTCTGAAACCCATCCTTTGGACAAAACAACCCTTTTCAAAAAACATTTCTGGTCGACTCATCCGTGTCAGAAACTCGGCTAATACTTATATTTTTATTTTCCAAAATTTTTCGTCCTCTAACCCGATTTTGCAACAGTGTCATTTCATTATCAGAAAACTTACGAATATACCCTGCTACGACAAAAAAAAGACTAACTAAAAGACCAACTACCCAGCTACCCCGAATCTTTCTAAACTACCAACCAACATTACGTCACAAAATGTTACGAACCTTTCAAGCGAAATCCAGAGCGGCTTAGAATGCTCTCAATAGAGCCGAGATGTAGCCTAGATAGCGCTCGTGTGAAAAGGCAAGTGCCAGCTCGTGGTTTTATTAGCAAAGTGGTTGCATAGCCATAGCTTAGGGGCCATCTATGAATTCCCTCACACATATTCTTTGTATTTTTAACACGCATTTAGTAGTTTTTTTTTAATTCGGTTATAGGCTTGCGTTTGACCGCCATCTCGCCTGATGGTAAGCAATGATGCGGTCTACGATGGAGCACGCTTGGTGCTCTCACCAAGCGTGCTCCATCACCTGTATGTATGTTACTGACCCTTTTGGACTCGATTTTGACCTACTTTGAACGATCAGATTTAATTCAAACTTTGCACACCTGTCAATGACCGATGACAATGCGTGTTTTTTAGCTTTTTTAAACTATATTGTTTATTATTGTGGATTATTGTGGCGTTCTTTAGGAGAGGCCTATGTCCAGCAGTGGATAAAAATACGATAGGCTGATGATTATGATGACATATTCCATGGTTTGTGATCCTCTTCCCGTTCTTGTCACAGCTGGTCTCGCACAGTACTTACAGTTAGTAGGTACAGTATTTTAAACAGAACCAAACCTAAAATCTCGAAAAAAACTGCTCTACACTTTTGTCGAGCGTAATTCACATTTTATGGTAAAGATGAGTTTTTTCGCAATTTCAGGGTTAGTCCCACAGTCATTGGTTCACAATGATGATCACTATGAGCTCTTTTCGGCAGCATACCCTATACTTATAACCCTGTATCAGTGGCATAAAATTTGCTTGAAAAGTATCCTTTTGAAATCAGTACAGGCAGTACAGCACTGTACCAACCAAATCCCAGACGGCTGCGGCAGATTAATTATACCCGTAGAGAAATCAGCAATATTTCAATATTGCTGTTTGCCGCTCGCATTGAAATATTGTTTCGGCATCGATTGTTTGAGTTTACTTTGAAATTGTGGTTTACAGAATGAAATATTGCAGCTGAAATATTCATTAATATCAACCTAATCCTACTATCGTACTTCTATAATAAGTATATATAAATGTTATGTTGGTTTGTGTACCTACGCTTCAAAAACTCAAAAAGTTCTGCACCGATCGAGCTGAAATTTTAGCATGATATAATACGCATCGAGGATTGTTTAATCTATATTTTTTTGAGTATGTTTGTTGCTCTTTCACGCAAAACCGCTTAAATTTAACATTTAATTTACATTAAATTTGTAATGATGGTTTTTCATGATCTGGATTAACACATAGGCTACTTTTTATCCCGGAAGACGCGGGTGAAACCGCGGGGTGTAGCTAGATCTCTATACAGGGTTGTAATGAAAAGTTATGATGGTCCAAAAATTTGTGGTGTAGTTTTCATTATGAACAATGTTTACTACATAACAGTATCAATCCTGAAACTGCGGAAAGAACCAGGTGTTCAATACATTTTGTTTTGTTGCTTTTCTACGGAACAGCTGTTTATTGTTTAGCGATTTCAAGATTGGTCCCACGTCAAATATTTTCGGGCACCGACCTCTAAAGGAATTGCTAGGCAGGCTGATTTGTTTTCCTCTTTGGTCTTGTAAACCTTGGTTAAACTTAATTACTGCTTAAGATTCTCCATCTTGTTTTCGAACGTGACAGACAGACCCCATATTTTGTGTTCATGGCCTCTGCATGTCATAATAATTGCAATAATATATATTTTGCTCAGTAATGTTGCAGAGAGAGCATGTAAAAATATATTTTATCCAAGTTGAAATAAGGGCTAAAATACAAATAGGCATCCCAACTCCCTGAAACAAACCAACGACTTCAAGTTCAAGGCTAAGTTTTCAGACATATTAATCTTTGTAATTATAGCACACAAATCCACAATATTTACTCGACGACCTCGTATTTGAGATAGTAAACTTAAGTTATCCTTACCAGGGATATTCTGGACCGTTCGAGATTACCTCTGTCGCTCTTACTGCCACGAAATTTCTAATGACACCGACAGTAATTCAGATTCAGATATATTACATTGATTGCACAACTGATACATTGTAATATTTGTTATAAATTGTATAAGCTAGATGTTAATAGTGCATTAATTGAAATTATCAGTTTACTCACATCGGGCATTCAAATATAAAACATACACAGCCAAATTTAGATTTTAAAATTATAATTTTAACAATTTTCAATTAAATATTTGATAATAATACGGGGTTATTTTCAGTTCGATGCAAAGCCGAAAAGAACTCATGGTACTCATCATTATGATCAACTTTTACTATGGAACCAATCCGGAATTCGCGAAATAAAATCAGATGTTTCATAGAATAATGTCAATGACACTTGACAAAATGTATGGAACAGCTGTTTTATTTTTCGCAAATTCCGGGTTGGCCCCATAATGAAAGTTGTTGTTCATAATGATGAGTACCATGAGCCCTTTTCGGCTTTGCATCGAAATGAAAATAACCCCGTATATTATCAAAAATTTAATTGAAAATTGTTAAAATTATAATTTTAAAATCTAAATTTGGCTGTGTATATTTTATATAAGCTCAAAATAACCCCGTACATATTTTTTTAATTTTCAAGTGACAGAGATGGTTTCTCACTTGCCAGAATAGGGCCTCGTCAACTTTAGTAATATGTCAAAGTGCATCTTACAACGCCGAAATTCTCAACTTTGAGCTGTCTCGTTAAAACTTATGCAATTACGAAGCATGGCGTGTGTACAGTTCACTCCGCAAGTTGGCGATTGTTTTTAGACAAATAGTTTGGCGGTGAGGTGATTAGGGACATGTTGTGGAGAAACTTGTGGGGTTTTGGGTACTTGCGATCGCTGTTGTGTAGTGAAAATACTCGTACTTATTGTGATTAAAAATCGATGAACAAAAAATATAAGGTAAAAATATTTAAGGCTACAAAATATTTATTTAGTATAGCCTTAAATATTTAAGATATTTAAGACTTGGGGGAGACCTTTGCCCGGCAGTGGGACATTACAGGTTAACTAAAAAAAAAAAAAAAATTTTGGGATTAAAAATATTAAAATCAACAAAATCTTGTTGTCATTATAAGACTAGGATATATTTTGTGAATTCCGGTGGTTCGCCAAAACAGACGCCGCTGAGTTCAGTCTCGCGCTTAAATCTTACAGTATGTTACGGCCCTGTTTGCAACTGAAGCTGATAAATATCATCACAAAGCTAGAGGTTCCGGGTTCGATTTCTAGCCGGGCCAATATTTGAATGATGAATTTAATTATCTGCTCTGGGTCTGGGTGTTAGTTGTCCTTGTCTTTGTATGTGCTACCAGTGTGAAACGTTATTTTTGGAGATATATTAAAAGATCCCGGATATTTCCTCGTGGTCAAACTAGGTCGCCGAACTGATTTGGCCACGAGTAATATTTTTTCCACCAGTAACATTTTTCCTCGTTGCCAAACTGTTGCGTCATAATCAAAACATAATTAGCTCATCTCTTGTTTGCGAATATTGTCGAGTAGTCAAATATTATTGTTCAGTTAATAATTTTCGTTTCTTTTCCTGTTTGTTCTTATCTGAGGAGCCATACAAGGTGTAACGGAAAGGTGTACTAATACCTACTTAGGGATGTTCTTCTACACGTCAAAGTGAACAACTTGAACAACACATGTTTGCTAAACTCGAGAAAGAAAATATCGAATCTCCATTGATCAAGTGACTAGATAATTTATATGAAGACTCGATTTTTTTTTTTGAATTTTGCAAACTTGCGTTCTAGAAGTTGTTCACTTTGATATGTAGAAGAATGGGACGGATCAGCCAAATACCAGCTTGAGGCATTGGAGTCCATTGAGAAACGTGCCAAAAAGCTCAAGCAAAGACTCACTTGTTCGGACTAAGCTCCAGAGTCTCGAGCATCGCCGCAAGGTTGGTAGTCTGTCGGTATTCTATCGTATACATTTCGGGGAGTGTGCATCTGACCTGCATGCCCTTATTCCCTCTAGCCCATTCTATTATCGGACCACAAAGGGCACAAAAAAGCGACATCGTTTTATGGTAGATATACCAAAAACTCGTACGAAACGCTTTGATTCCACTTTTATTGTGCGCACTGCCAGAGTGTGGAATACTCTGCCCGAGTGGGTGTTTCCCGATAGATATAATTTGGGTGTCTTCAAGTCGCGAGTGAATCGGTTCCTTCTAGGCAAGCGTGCTCCATCGTAGACCGCATCATTGCTTACCATCAGGCGAGATGGCGGTCAAACGCAAGCCTATAATAATAAAATAATAATATAATTGAATAATAAAAAAAAGAAAAAAAAAAGAATACCCTTAAGTATTACTACACCTTTCCGTTACACCTTGTATGATGTAATGAAACAAATTTAAGGCAAATTATTATTTGTAAGACTAACATGTTTTATTACGTCAAAAATATACCATCTTTGGACTTAAGTATATATTTTTTATTTACTGAGTAAAAGTAAATTAAATATCATTAAAGTCGCTAAATAAAAATAATGTGAAATGGAAAAACCAGACTGAAATTACAAATGCGGGAGAAAAAAGTTTTGGATGATCGAATGTTTGTCACTCAATCACGCTAAAACGGCTGAACAGATTTGGGTGTAATTTGTTATAGAGGTAGCTTATACTATGAATCAATATGTAGGTTACTTTTTATCCAGGAAAACTAAACAGTCTCTGTAGTGGATGAAACCGCAGGGCGCAGCTAGTAAAATTATAAACGAGAAACACAATATTTGCTTCAGGAGTCTGCCTTGATTATCCATATATCAGGCCCAAGTTTGAAGGCATTTTAAGACAGATCTAAACTAACTAAAAATATATCTGTCTTTATCATTGCAAGCCATTAGACAAGGATGCCAATAGTTTTAGAAAATTTAGATTGGTCTTAAAAAGCCTTCAAACTTGGGCCTATTGTTTAACTAAATCAAAATAGTTATTATTAAATTTGCTTACATTTTATTTTTTGTTTCAGCTATTGCAGTACCAGCTGTCGTTGGAAACAGACTGAAATCATACGCCAGTACTGTAAAAAGGTAAAAAGTTTTATTTACACTTAAAGACTTATTCTTTTTAATACGTGATCCACAATTGATTTACAAACAGCTATAAATATGTATTTTTAATTAAACATATGGTTTTTCAGTAGTGTTTATAGCCAAACCGTTTATGTTAGTCCTCGCCTGCGCGGTACAGAGGCGCGGGGGTATGACGGCGCGGGGGACTGAGAGGGCGGCGCGCACTACCGCGCAGCCGAGGACTAACATAAATGGTTTGGCTATAGTTGTAGGAGGATCGGCATACATAGAGTAGCCCTTTAGCAAGGTGGAGCTACGACCTGCGTAGGGCGGAAGATTGTGGTATTCTTTAGGATAGGCTTATGTCCAGCATTGGATAGATATTTGATAGGCTGATGATGTGTGATGTGAAAGTACAGCGTCATTCGGCTCCGCTAGCTCAATCTTCCTAAGTAGCGCTTCCTAATCTTCTCAGTTTCCTAAGAAAAATTAGAACAATTGACCAAACGAAGCGATGTTGTCTGACTCTAAAGAGACTTGATCGCTTTAGGATGTTTGTGCTGGAATGGCTTGAGTAGTGGCTAGCCTGATCTTTATGAAGTTTAAACAAGAAGTTCATTCTAAAACAACTTTGAAATTCGTGTTCGAGGAAAATGTGTGAAGGAAAACATCGTGAAGAAACCTGCTTACGTCTGGAGACGAAATTCGATGGAGTATGTGAATTCACAAACCCGCAGTTGGCCAGCGTTGTAATATACGGCACATACATCCCGCCCACGGCCTATGTAATACATCCGGCTTGTGGGCAAAAGCTCGCCGAAAATCATAATCAATTTATTAATAATTTTCATTACAGGTCGAAACAGAAATTAAAATAAAATAATAAAGAATTAGTTATACAATATATTGTATAATTGTATTGTATTGTATATTGTAATATAGGTATATAATATTATTATTATAATGTAAATACATACTTCGGTGTGTAAATCCCAATCAATAGAATGTCAAATACCTATACTTGACCTGTTGCAGTAAACATAATATAAATGTCAGAATGTACAAAAATGTCTTAGTGAAAAACCAGAATAAATGTCAAAAAATAAATAAATAAATGTATTTTCAAAGTGTATTAACGTTAATAATAATACTCTCGCTAGACGGTTGGCTCAAGGGTCAGAAATGCAAAAGGCAGTGGTCTTCGACACGGCACGAATCGTCCGGAGGTTCCTGTCTCTGCAGCCCTAACCACCGGTAGCTTGGGCCCTGCCCCGCTGCTGGCGGCAGCCTAGTTTTTAAGTATTTATAATTTATATTGAAAAAATTGGGGGAGACCTTTGCCCAGCAGTGGGACAGCATAGGTTAGATAAAAAAAAAAATTTATATTGTTTTTTTAATTTGTATTGTAAAAAAAAAATAAAAACTAAGACTCCAAATAAAAATGTGAATAATACTAAATTAAGCAAAATCACATTCAATAAATTCATCGTAGCTATAAAATCTGCTCGACAAGCCAGTGTTTGCGCCGTGATTTAAAACTGCCCATAGTGAGCGCAGTGGCGATATGCTCTGGTAGTTTATTACAGACTGCTCAGGGCCCAGGAGCCCTATTCCTTCGAGTGAGATATTCTCGGTCCCTGTCGCACTCATTACAAACGTCATTAGAGAGAGAGAGAGTAACGGAGATAATCTCGAGCTCCCAAGAACCCTAGCCCTGATTACATTTCAGAATGAGGAGATCCGCAAATAACTTATCGAAAATTCACTGACTCGAAAAAGCGCGTTTCCCCGAATTCTCTCCTTTGAAGCGATTTACAAGGGTTGAAGACAATTATGGACCCTTGAGATGAGATGAGCCCCTTTCTAGTTTTAATTTGAGATAAAAGACCTTCGAATAAAATCGTTACGATGCGAAACGTTGGGATTGACTTCTATTTTATTAACAAAGTACTAATTGTATTTCAGTAGAAGAATGTCTCTCCTGTCTATAGATTGCGAAAAAAATATTCCATTGAAAAATATTAAAGACATTCGACAGAATGTATGGAACAGCTGATTATTTCTTCGTGATTTCAGCGTTGGCTCCATAGTAAAAGTTGTTCAAAATGATGAGTAATATGAGTCGGTCTCGCCTTATCATACCCTTTCCATATAACCCTGTATATCACGGTACATCCCTTATTTGCACCCTTTGAACACTTAACCCTATAAAACAAGGATATTTCCATTCGTTATCCAAGAACTTGTTTGCCAACCCTCGCGTTTTTCAATTCTCCAGAATAATTGCAATATTAAAGTGTTCAGTAATAAAAAGAAGAAGCGAAAAAATCCCATCAAAGTCTTTATTAAAGGAACAAAGAGTTTCCAGGTGACACAATGGGTATTATAAAAATATCACTTTGTCCGGCTAATATTGCGAAGTTTGAAATACGCCCCCTTTTGACACGAACTTGATTTTATCTTGTATTTTCTGTTTATAGTTACTTATACAGGGTTATAAGGAAAGGGTATGCTAAGCCGAAATGAGCTCATAGTATTCTTCATTATGAACAACTTTTATTACATTTGATACCCCTTGGCTTTAAAATTTTAGGTCCCCATTTCAGGACCCAATAATCAGGTAAAGACCAACTTTTTAGCATTTTGTAAACTTCTTAAGCTTGTAGCGGTTAACATTATCTGGCGTCATGCCAACTTTCAGATCGCTAGCTTTAAAGTGCCTGAGATAATTGGTTGTGATATTATACACGGACATAGACGGACGGACGCACGAGTCTTGCCATAAGGGTTCTTCCCCGAAGGAGGTTCAGAACCCTAAAAACGGGTACTGTTTTCTTCTTCTTTCTTAAAGAATTTCTTGATGCGAACAAAAAACCGCAGGTAAAACTGCGGTCGCAAATAGTAGATACAAAATAAACACCGGCATTATTTTTCTCGAAGCGTCGCGTCGGTACTTACTCGTATATCTTGAGTAGCTGTACGTCACTCTTTTTATTGTGCTATAAACCCTTTGTTTGTGGTAACAGACGGGACCCGGCACTACTATGCAAACTCGATCGAATTTCATAGTTTGAAATGAAAAACGTAAAAGAACTCGCTCAACACGAAGCAAACGATTCCAAACTCGATGGACTGAGCCATGGTAGTTTTATTTCAATGATACCATGGCTAGCTCCATTACTGGATAAAGCTATAAAATAAAATTAATAATTAAAACTATTATTACTCAAGCCATTATAAAATTGCATTGTCGTCCGATTTATAATATATCCATTATACATACAAACAGCTCTATCTAAAGTCAAAAAGTGGGTCTTACCTTGCAAGATTTGACATCTGACACAATTTGACAGACGGACACCAGGACAGATAAAACTAAATAAAGCTAAGGAAATCAATAGAGGGAGACGAAAACCAAAGCGATCCAATTTGAACTCGGGCTAAGAATTCACGTAACGCCCCTGCACATAATCATTAATTTATAAGTCGCAACGTCCTTACTTTAATTCAATTTTGTAACAAAATGCATGCATTATTCACCCCGTGGTTCGTTTAAGTAGCTAATGTATCACGCGTTTTATTGTGCTATAAAACACTTGGCGGTTTCCTTGTTTTACCTTATGGGATTTAGTACTGCGAGAACTCGAATGTAAGTCCCAAAATAATAAGATTTTTTTGGTCCACAAAAAGTTGATCTTCTTATATTTTTGCCTGCTCTCTTGTTTTTTTTTTATCAAGAATAAATCCGCATTTGATCATTGGTTGGTAAGCGAAAATGTGGTCGAAAACGAAGATAGATTTGCTCTGAAAAACCTTAGAAAAGCCCAAGATTATATCTCTCAGGAAATTAGGAAACTGGCAGTCTGTTCTATTCCCTGGCTGTTTGGATCAGAAACGTAGATTCAAAACATTTTGTACGTATCCAAAGAAAATCGAGGTAAAGTGGTAGTAGAGTTATCCAAAATTGAAATCTCACTCCTTCGCAATTCCTCCGAAAATTTATCGATATTGTGAGTTAACATCGAGAACAAGTAGTAGCCCCCCACTGACAACTCCCGCGGGTTACAGACGTCACTTCCCCTCCACTTGTTGTTATTGTCTTCATTGTTACCTATTGTTATAACGACGAATTATTGTCCCTAGTTATTTCGAGTTTTGTCTCAATTTCAGACGAAAATCCTATTGTGTTGAAGGATAAGACTACATAAGATGTAGCTCATTTTATTTTATTTGGGTGGTGCTTTTCGAGAACCGTCTTGTGAGCACTATGCTATACTTAGATGGATATTTAGGGTTATAAGAAAAGGATATACTATGGGCAGCTTTGTTTTTTCGCGATTTTAGTTTAGTTCCATAGTAAGAGTTGTTTTTAATGGTGAGTACAATAAGCCCATTTCGGTTAAGCATACCTTTTTCTTAAAACCCTGTATGAAGACCAGCGACCCTATTGGCTAAATTCTGCGAGTCTGGTTTCATGAAATTCGAAATGGACCAATCTAGCTTTCCTCAAGCGCAAGGTGACGTTACTCTGGCCTTTAATTTTCGAACTTCAAAATTTTTAAACCGTATGACTGGACTAAATTGTATGTTTTATATAAACATATCAGCTATTACGACAACCAGGAATTCGATTTTCAAATTTAGAAAATTAGCTGGGACTTTATTCTTACACGATAGATATTACCACGGTCGTTCTCACCCTCTTGACATTTCTAACTAGCGAAAAAGGGTACAACTGCAAGATAAACTCAACTCGAGCGCGCTAGAATAGGCGTTCTTATAAGACCGATGTCGATTTATGTGACCTAAATATTTAAAGACGTCTATAAAAAAAGTGAAACGAAAATAGCGTATTCAAAAATATGTTAATTTTCATCATTATCGGAAATAATTTAACAACGTGATAGTATAGGAAACTGAACACCGAGTAAACCCAGTGCTCATCAATCTTGAACATCGACATCATAGACTAAAGACGGTTACCAAGCTTAAAAAGGTACCGACAAACATCTGTGATTTATCACAAAACATCGTTATTCGCTACGAAAATGGACGTTGTCTTACTCGCACAGAGAGGTACATAGAGAGTTAGAGAGACGAAGAGATACATAAAGATGCATAGAGATATCAGAGATACATTTACAAAAAGTCAAAGCAAAAATCGAACCAAAGTTAAGTTTTTATGGTATTTTTACATTTTACCCCATTATGCAGTAAATGTGAACGATATACATAACTGTTCACCTGAGTTGTTTCTTTTGACCGGACAACAACCTACACCGCCGCCAATTGAATCCCTGTGCTTTTAAATATTGCACATGTGATTTAAAAGGAATAATCCCCTGGAGGATTATGGTAGATCGGCCGGTGTATTTCGGATCTTTCTAAATCCCCTGTAGAATCGAAATAGAGGACTCGAGTGAAAAGATCGCATGCTTTCCGAGGAAACCTATTGACTATATTTCCAGGATCGAACTTCATTATTTCTTGTAAACGCCACCGTTGCCGAACCGTCTCTTTTCCCCACCGTCGCTGCGCCGCCGCCGTCCGCTCTCTTTAATTATCCTTGTGGCCTTATATATTTTAATTTCTCCAAATTACAACCTCATCTTGTCTACGAATTTCCTTATCGACGCAGCTATACCTTACAAGTCATTAAAAATAATTGTCTCATTTCTTTACAGATCGGAGCATTATGACCGAGATATTACGGCTTACGAAAAATTCGACGCCTGGTGGGATACCATTTATAATGGTGAGTTATTTTACTACTTCGTTAATTTATATAATGGCCAAGCGTCTAATTTAATTTCAGCAATCAAGCAGTTGAAGCAGAATTCTTTTAATGATGTTCAGGAGTCTTTTGTAGATAGAACAAATTGGAGGCATCAATTGTGTTCTTTTATGTTTTGTGCATTCATTGAAAAATATTGTTTTTCATAATTTTTTTGCCAGACAGCTTATTATAAATAAAAAATAAACATACCTACGTATATCTAAAATAATTGATAATATTAGGATGTTAAAGAATGCACTTGTCGTCTTTGGACTAAGGAACACTATTCTTATTGGATATAACTTGGGCGATACTTTCCGTACCATCTACCCGAAAGGGGTGCATTGGGAGTTTCCCCCTTGCCAGCGGTCATCCGAGTCAACCCAGCTCCTTGAAATATTGGAACGAGGCTCTGGGCCGCTAGCACAACTGCTCCAGTGGTGGAGATGCTAAAATTGATAATGAGCAGTCAAGCTGTTGTGGTGACATGGGTTATAAATATGATGCCAAAGTCACTACATGCAATTCGATAGTTTCTTTAATTCATTATTTCGTTCATTCTTTCATTCATTCTTTCATTCATTATTTCGTTTATTCTTTCATTCATTTTTTTGGTTTCTATAGTGGCTTCGTTGCGTGGCACTAATTCAAAACCACCTCAAGGACTCGCTAATATTAGTGTGCTAATAGTCGTTTTCTTTTCAGACACAAAACCAAAAGACCGGTCCAGAAGAAGCACTCAGTTGTCGATCACTCAGCATTTTACTGAGACGACGGTCATGCCCGGAGCTGACGTGAGTTAAATGCTTTAGTAATTGATGTGCCGTCTCAGACCGTTTATTTATTTATTTTACAACTACTTATCACACTAACAGCAGTGCCAAAGCGTATAAGTCACACAAAAATAATTTAATATTAAAAATAAATATGTCCAAAACAGAATAACAATTGATATTACAACAATAAAAAAAAAACAATTGAAAAAATGTAATAAAAATAAAGGAATGTCAAATAATAAATTAATAGGAATACATTTATAAAATTAAGAACAAAAAAAACCAATTACGATAGATATCAGAATTAAGTTGTTGTTATTGTTTATTATTTATTATTATTGTTTATTATAGCTGTACCTAATAGTGCTTTTTACTGACCTTATCAAAGCTTCAACCCTGTTGAGAGACAGGGAGAGTGAGAGTAAGAGAGAGAGAGAGAGAGAGAGAGAGAGAGAGAGAGTGTTGTAGAGTTTTACATAATATCGGGACTCTATTCTAGTGGGTGAGATATTATCTCGGTCACTGTCGCTTATTAGAAACGTCATGAGTGTGAAAGTGAACCAGATATACTCGAGCGCCCAAGAATAAGATCTTTATGTATAGTATGACTATAATATAGTATCTGGATCGTTCGAGATTATCTCCGTCACTTCTCACTCTCATGACATTTCTAATGAGAGCGTCAGTGACCGAAACAATTTCTCACTCGCCAGAATAAGGCCCCTGATCGAAGATAATACCTACCTAACGACACTAATTATTAATGTCCATCAGTGGGTCTTTCTTTCTTCTTTTTTTCTTCTTTTTGAGTAGTTACCTACTTAGTTTCTAATGTACTAAACTAAACAAGAAAACTTCTCCCAAAAACCCGATTTCTACTTGTCGGTTATAATTTACTGCGGACCATAAATAAGTAAAGAGACAGTAATAACAGTAAATAAAAATGGGCCGCAGTAAAACACGCGGAAATATGTTAGCTCGCGAAAGATTTACTGCGTATTTTGCCTCTACATAGTCCGCTAATGTTTCAAGCGCAGACGAATTTACGTTTTATATTCGTGTAGCTTAACATCTATTATGCAAAAGCAAGTAATGCAAGAAACAATTTTCTGTTTGCATTTTAGCTCTCTGAATCCTATTCCCGTTTTCGGTAATAACATGCATGATACTATAACAACTTATATGTATGACATGTCATATAATATGTTATACAAAACATGATTTATTATGATATTGATGATGATGGTTTCGGCGTATCAAGTTGTTAGCGCATCAGAAGAAGTTGACATAAGGTTGATATGGCCGAATTACCAGTTTTTTTTTTATTAGTCTCGATACTTACTCAGATATCAGTCTTGATACGGTCTACGATAGAGCATGCTTGCCTAGAAGAAACCGATTTACTCGTGACTTGAAGACAACTAGATTATATCTATCGGGAAACACCCACTCAGGCAAAGCGTTCCACACCCTAGCGGTTCGCACAATAAAGGTGGAATCAAAGCGTTTCGACGAGTTTTTGGTATATCAACCATAAAACGGTGACGCTTTTAAATGTAATATATTACCGCCTGCTTGAGTTTTCATTTCACCTGACAACAACCTACACCGCCTTTGAGTGAATTTCTGTGCTTCCCAATTTCACATTTCTATAATAGTGATGAGTACTATGAGCTCTTTTCGGCTTAGCATACCCTTTATGAATAACCCTGTATTTAGTTTATGAAACCTAATAAAGGCGTTTGTTGTAGGTAAGCCTACAGTGTACTGTGAGCGGCCCTCACCCAGCCAGGTTCGTGTGGGACCGAGATGGAGTCGTCATATCGTCCAACACTGACTCCAGGTAAACTGAAAATAAAATTTTGACACAAAAACAATGACCCCAACCCCACCCCTTTGTAAAAATTGTTTGTGAAATCGAAGAAGATACATTTGGCGTCCTAATCATTTGAAAAAGTCAACCTATTTTTTTGTATGTCGATGGAAATATCCTTAATAGAAAATAATAAACGAAAAAAGTTGCGAATCATGAAAACTTACCCTTTTTCTAAAGTTTTGGTGCTTACCAGTCTCAACTGGTAAAATTTTAAAGGAACCCTTCGTGGGCGAGTCCGACTCGCACCTCGCACTTGGCCGGTTTTTAATTTTTATTTTTGTCATCGACTCCAAAACAAAAGCGAAGTTAAATGTTGAAATATTCCACAGGTACAACATAGGCCAAATAATGACAGCAGACGGAGACGTCGTCAGCCAGCTCAATATTTCCCTCCTGAGGGTAGATGATGGAGGGCTGTTCTCATGTATCGCGCATCATGGGGAGATGAGCATCTCCCACTCGGACAGACTTAACGTTTATGGTAGGGTTTTTTTTATGTCTATTATCTTATAATCCTGCAGGTCAGTTATTCATGATTTCGATATCTTAATTAGGTATCAGACTAATGAAAATGCACAAGTGTTTCTATTTTTATGGCATATAAACATTTAGCTTAGCTTGGAATAGCAACTGGCTCTTATGTTATGAAATATACAATTCGACGCAAAGCTCAGAAAATAAAATAATATTTTTATTTTCTTGGTTTTGTTAATAATGTTCATGTCCACCTCAAAAATCATTAATTGGTTAACAGGTCCTCTTTATATTCGGACGATTCCACCCCTGAAAGCTCAGAGCGGACAAAGCGTTACTCTCAGATGTCCTTACTATGGATATCCTCTAAGGTAAGAAAATACCCAGAAAACAAAATAATAGGTACAATATTATATTTAAAAAAAAAAAAAATTCTATTCACCGTAATGAAGATTGGTGATAAAGTCCTGCAACTATTAAAACTTGGGTAATTACCAGCAATACTAAATACAGTTTGTTTCACAGGGATATCACATGGGAATACAAAGGTAAAGAAATAACGTCTGATAATCAAAACAATCGATTTAGAAGAACGATTGATAACACTGCTTTAAGTATAGAGATATTTGGACGAAAACCAAAATTAAGAGGAGAAAACAAAACAGACAATAGCGAAGATTTAGAACTTGTAAATTATTATAATAGTAGCGTAACTAAGATAGTTATAGATGAAGAAGATAACTTTTTAAGGCACAATAAAGATCTGAAAGAAAATATTACGATAAAAAGTAACGCTCAAGATTATAGGCATGTTAATCTAATCGAAACAGAAAACCTAAGAGACGTAATAGAACATACAAGCAAGACAAGAGCAAAAAGAGATGCAACAGTAAGTAGTGATGGAATTCTAACCATAAATAAAGTGACGAAGGTTGACAATGGTTTGTCATACTCTTGCATCGTCAAGAGCCCTTCAGGAGAAATGGCTAAAAGAACATTCGAACTGTTAATAGTAGAAGCACCGCAACTAGAAGAGCTAATGATGGGAAGTGATTTACAAGAAGGACGCATTGTACAAATACATTGCAATTTGAAAAGTGGGGATTCCCCAGTTTACTATTCGTGGCTGAAGGACGGGAAGAAGATACCGTCTCATTTGAAAGTAAGTTTCGTTACTAGACTACTCTTCAATACTAATTAAATAGACTAAGAGTAAACTTTGACTAAATATGCATTGATTTGTTTAGACAATACAAAATAGTTGATTAGAGTTGGGATAGTGGACTCCTTCATTCATTATACAAGGTGTAACGGAAAGGTGTAGTAATACTTAAGGGTGTTCTTCTGCACGTCAAAGCGAACAACTTCTAGAACACAAGTTTGCTAAATTCGAGAAAGAAAATATTGAATCTTCATAGAAAATTGATCACGTGATTAAATATTTTTGTATGGAGACTCAATATTTTTTTCTGAAATTTAGCAAATTTGTGTCACAAAAGTTGTTCACTTTGACGTGTAGAAGAACACCCTTAAGTATTACTACACCTTGTATAAGGTCCTTAAGTACTGGTTAAAAAAATATACCTGAAATTTCAACCCCTTTACTTTGTATTGTAGAAAATTTTATGCAATAAGTATTTGTTACCTTTACCCCTTACCCCTTTAAATCTTCTCAAATACTTTATAAAGGTACGTAAAACTTTATACGTTTAAATACGTGGGCAAAGTCAAGCTGGCTACAAAGCTAGAGATTTCCATTGAATAATATTAAAATTAACAATTTACAAGCTAAACCTTCTTCAAAAGCGGACGTTTCTTGTCTAAGTGGATAACTTTAGAGTGGGTATCAAAAGCTCGCGAAAACAGATGCTGTAACGGAAAATTCCAATCCTATACCCTATTCCATAATAAAATCTGTAATCAGACTACGGAAAAAAGATACATTTTGACGCCAAAAATCCGCCATTTAGATTTTTTATAATTTCATTATACCCGGGCACTCACATACCTATTCAGGGTTATACAGCAAGTGTGCTTTAACATTTTGTAAAAAATCATCTGTGTCATGCATTTTGTCGACAGTCATTGACATTTTTCAATTTCAACAGCTGTTTGTTTTTTCGCAACTTCCGGGTTGGTCCCATAGTAAAAGTTGTTCATAATGATGAGTACCTACTATGAGCCCTTTTCGGCTTAGCATACCCTGTCTGTATAACCTTGTATAGGAATCAAACGACATTTATCAAAATCGGTTCATCACCTCGGATCCATATGGTGAGTTGCTATCATTATAAATATTAATATTATAAACTTACATGAGTTTGTTTGTTCGCTTTTGTGTGACGCTTTTCTACTCAAGCGATAATCATAAAATTCTGCATACACTTTGCAAGGGGTACAAAAAAGGGATGTCGTTTTCTGACACCAGAGCTAGGCCACTCATATTTAGGAAACCAGTTACTTGGAAAGTTGGAAGTTTAAAAATACCATTTAAGAAACCAATATCGACACCCCGGTTTCCTTGACGGCCGCAGCCGCACAAACTTCCTCTCAGAAGTAAATAGACGTCTGCCGGCGACTGAAGTTCCTTCCCTTAAATTTAATATGCTAATTTGTCTTCACAATAAACAAAAGCATTTCGTAATGGAGCCCAATCAAGGATATTAATTTCCTAAGGATCGCTTTGTACGTGACGGGAATATCCACTGAAAATAGCAATCTTGGGAGAAAACAGAGTAAATGGGGCAGATGGAGAACTCGAAATAAATTCTCTTAGATATAAAAATGAATCGCTGTTTGTTTGTCTTGCTAAAACTCGGCTGGGCCGATTTGAATTTTTTTATTGTTTTGTTTTGTTCGCACTAATACCTACAGGTAAGATTTAGAAGTAAAAAAAGCTGCGGGTGAAACCGCCGGGTGCAGGTAGTGATTAATAATTATGTATCTAATCGTACTTACGATTAAAATAAAAATAAAAACCCTCGACAAAAACAGAGCTCATATTTGGAATCAGCAACCTTTTAATCTTCCCACTGCTGGTCGAGGGTAGACCTGCATCCCAGCAGTGGGAATATTTGGAATAAAAAAATCTAATTCGAAATCGGCTTAGCCGTTTGGGAGCTGTGGTGCCACATACAGGTCCCTCTTATAGGATTAAAGTTAAGCAAATGTAATTGCTATCTTAGACACCAATTACGATGTCAGTGTTTGCGCAACCCGGTTTCAACCGTGTAGTGATGAAAACCGGTGATGATGATGATGACGAAAAGTAGTCCATATCCTTTTCTGTATCCATCACATGTAATTAACCAATGATCATTATATCAGTTAAGACGGGAAAGCTTAAACAAACAAACTCGCTTTCGTATTTATAATATCAGTTAGATTAGACGCAGTGGTTGTTTCTTTCAAATTTAACATCTGTACTTCTAATATTCTGTGCTGGGCACACATATTTTAAGGGCCAATTTCGTTAAATCGGTTCAGTAGAGAGTAAAAAGGTAACTCTGGCAAACATTCAAATTCCTTTCCCGTATTTGCTTAGCTGATTTTTATTGAGACGAAAACGTTATAACAGTTGGAAAGTTGCTAAAGATAAACGAAGACGAAAATAAAATGTGAATCCAGAACTTATTCCACACCCTTAAAAAAATAAAATTAAAACTTAACTAGCTGAATCTCGGAACTTTTTCTTTATTCCATGATAGGCTTGCGTCTGACCGCCATCTTGCTTGTTGGTACCATAACCAATGATGCGGTCTACGAATAACTTTGTGCCCGATGCTGCTTGGACTTTGACCTCAGAGATTTGTGGCTGTAAAATTTAGCCTATAGCACTCAGGGATAATGTAGCTTGGTGTTTTTTTTAATCGGGTCCGTAATTTTGGCGAAAATACATACAGCCAAGTTAACTGTAAAGAATTTTGTACTAGCAACTAACTATTGCATAATGTCAATTTATTATTATTATCCGACTATCCTTACTGTGATTAACATTTTTTTTACTATTTAATTAATTAGTTTATCATATGGATGTAATAATCTGGAATTAAAAAATAACATATCATTTCATCATTTCATTGCGACCTATAAATGCAAAAGGTTGCTATTCTGTTTGTTTCGAAAAAAAAAACCGGTTCCCATAGGGTGAAACCACAAACCGTAGCTAGTTAAAATAAGCCTGTCATGTCCCTCTGCTGGACATAGTCCTCCCACCCTACCCATTTGTCTCTGTCTTGAGCTATAATTGGCCAGTCCAGTCCTTATTCTACCAACTGAGATATTATCTCCGTCACTGTTACTCTCATTAGAAACGTCACGAGAGCGAGAGTGACGGGGATAATCTCGAGGGCCTAAGAATTATTTGTCTCTTGCCTTGGTCGTTTATCTGCCAAAGCCCGAGTTAATTAATTGGATCTTTACAGATAGTCGAAAGGAGCTTGGAAGTGTTTAGCGTGCTGGTAATAAAGAATGTGTCGTTGGACCACTGTGGGACGTACACCTGTGTGGCGGCCAACCACGTGGCCAAAGTAAATAAGACCGCCAATCTTTACATCAAAGGTAAATTCTACAATATTATTTTCTTTTCTTAAAATATTATTTTTTAAATAACGATAAAGAATTATTGGTTTCTAAACATGAGTAAATAGAACATATATTCATAGGATGTGCAATTGTGCATGCATTTAAAAGGTGTTAAAATTACAATAGTGTCACTTAAAATCATGTTCTGCCTAGTAGGCGCAGAAATATGTTGAAAGAATGGCAAATCACTGAATTCTACGAAAACAATAGTGAACAAACCTAAAAAACCCATACATTTGTACTTAGAACTTCCTTTTTTGAATTTAACAAAAAATCCGATTGTCTATGTAGCCTAAAAAAAATCCAAATAATAAAAAAATAAAATTAACGATAATCTCACAACAAAAAGTCAGTCAAACCGATAGGATGTCACAAAGTAACCGACAAACTTACATTACATCTATTAACACCCAAAAACAACCCTTCTTCAGGCTAATTGGATAAAAACAACCCGCAAAAGCATGTAAATAATGTTAACAACCTCTTTACAGTGAGCTCTTCTACGATTTATAAAACCTTAGTCTAAATAAACCCAATTTCCAGTCCAATAAAAAACATTACACTAAAAATAAATACCAAGAAATCCTAAATAAAATAAAGGTTAGAGTTAATTCATGAAAATTTAATTTGTTTTCAGCTTTTAGGCACTATTTGTTTTCGAACTAATTTATTACTGTATTTATTTTAAAAGGCCAACCGATTTTCGCTACGGGATGGCGCGCGGCGGGACAATATTTAGAAAGAACAGTTAAACAAAATAAGGATCTTAGAAACATGGTGTCCGGCAAATCCGGGAAAAACTTCCAGACGTTTCGAAAGAAGGGTCGAATTGTACTTTGATTTGATAATTTTAAAACTACTAGTTATATTTGTTTGACGGATATGTCCTTACAAACATAATCTACAAACAAAATCTACAACAACGCTTGAAATAAGTCATAATTATGATATTTATTACTTAGTAGTCTTCTGTTAATAAATACTAATTACAGGGCAAATGGGAGATTAAACAACTTATATCCCAGGGTGACGAGCGAAGTGCTGTGCCGCGCAGGGTCTTGAATTTTGCGAGTTCAAAATTCTGGGTGGCGCAGACCTGTTTTGGGCAAACGTGACGTTTAACATCAGGCGAGCGATTTGCTCGTCTCGTCACTCAATTACATAAAAAAAAAAAAATGCTGTAACGAAAACCAATCGGAAGTTTCGGAGTCTAGTAACGATAGCAGATCGATAAAATTACAACGATCTGAAAACTTCGAACTTCGTCGCTCGTTCATTTAGTAATTTTAGATATAGGTACCTATATAGGTATTACTTTAATATTGTAGCAAAAAATAATAGCTTATTTATATTCTAATTTTGGCGCTCGCATAGAGTTATTTTACCATTTCTTCATGTCTACGTATTAGGCAAATTTGTCCGGCTTTCTGACTTCCGGCATAAACACAGCTGAAAATCCTTATTATTTTCTTCAAAACCGTGTTCCTTTATTCGGTTCTAATTAAAATTTCGAGGGTGTTGCTATTACGAACAAGCTGCTTGTAATTTTGGATTCTGCTCTTTATCTCTTCTAACAAGATATTTTTCCAATCTCTTTTATTAACTTTGAAAAAAAGTGAATTGTTTTCGTTACAAAATTTTCCTTTCTCACGGCCTGATTAAAAAATAAGGTTGTGTGTTATTTTTGTATAGTGAGTTAACATGAATAAAATATATTTTTACTGGCTAAATAGACAAATCGCGAGAAGCTTTTAAAAATTGCTTCAAGTTTTAAGACACAAAAGCCCTTCTCTGAATATTTCAGTAAATGCTAGGAGTATTAAACCCTATTGCAGATCGTGGGTCTTACTTATAAAGCCTGCTTAAAGTTAGTCACTGCTTAGAATGCTCTAACAACTTTTCGCTGACGTGAAATGTCACGTTCGAAAACCAGAGACATAATTTTAAGCAGTGATTAACTTTAAGCAGGCTGTAAAAGTAAGGCCCTGTATTGTTAACGTGTTTATTATAGGGTTAAACTTTTTTTTAGTTGCTCCGAAATGGAGCGAAGAGCCGCAGAACGCTTCGTTATTGTTGGGACGGAGCGGCCACATATCATGTAGCGCTAATGGCTATCCGCAGCCACAAACACATTGGCTGAAGAAAGACGGTAAGCAGATGGTTGCTGTCTTTGGTTGCGTACTTAAGCTAGTTAAGCTACTTAATTTTTAACGCTTTGTTTTGGTTTCGACGCTCTAGTTTTGATTTCAACATTCCGTTTTTGGTTTTATCGCTCTGTTTTTGGTTTCAAGATTCTGTTTTAGGTTTCTACAGTCTGGTTTTGGTTTCAATGCTCTGTTTTTGGTTTCACCGCTCTGTTTTTGGTTTAAAAGCTCTGTTTTTGGTTTCAATGCTTTGTTTTTGGTTTCGACGCTCTAGTTTTCATTTCAACATTCCGTTTTTGGTTTCTAAACTGACATTCATTTCAGTGTTACTGGAAACCTGGCGACCAGTACTGGAAGTGGCTGGTGGCGGAGTGCTAAGCCTCTCCAATGGTTCACTCATATTCGACTCTGTGGCACTCACTGACGCAGGAGTTTACACGTGTCACGTCGAAAACGGGGTGGGGGAAGCTCTGAGCAAGACTGTGTGGATTTCTGTTAATAGTAAGTTTAAAAAAAGAGTAAAGTAAGTGGCTATCTCCGGTGTTAGAGTTTTTGGCTGCCTTAAAACCTCTGGTGTGACTTGGTAGTGGTTGGCTACTCATAGTAAGGTAAAGATAACGTAACATTTGCACATCATTTTGTACGTTTCATAGACAATAGTCGTCGTCACTAAGTAAGAACACAGAGAACTAACTGAATCTTTCGTTGCAGAACCAGTAACATTCGACGTAGTGTCACGGAACATAACAGCTAAGCTGGGCCAGCATGTGACTATAGAATGCCACGCCAGGGGAGACGATCCTATAAGGATCATGTGGACGAGAAATGGGAAACCAATCAACCCATTGACTCAAAGGTATGAATCTACTTACCCACTCACACTTTCTCAAAGGTATAAATCTACTTACCCACTCATACTTTCTCTGAGGTATGAATCTACTTATAAGATAAATCTTGTCTATTAGGCGTACAAATGTGTATAGAAATGTATCGCTGAATAATAATGTGTCATTGATGAACAGAGTCAAGATATCCGAAGTGAAGAGTGAAGACGGAATGACGAACATTCTAGAACTAATGCAGACAGAGCCGTCCGACGGTGCCTTATACCAGTGTAGAGCTGGTAACCCTTTTGGAGCTGACGTTTACACCGTGCACCTCACTATTTTAGGTAAGGGTTTTCCCATTTATGAGGGGTCCCACTTACGTGACCTGAAAAACGGACAAAAGATGAAGTAAAGTTACAGGACTATCTTCTTCCTATGGCGCTGCAACCCAGTGTAAAACTTGGTCTCCTCTAATAGTTAACAGTTGCTCTGTCTTCTGCTGTTTTCTTCCATGATTATAGCTGGCTGAAAGTGTTAGTGAACTTGAGATCAGGCACTAAAGTGATAACAACCACCTACGTCCTTTCTCGCCACAAAGTCTTACAATATTTATTTATTTAGCCACAAGGTCGGAAGCAATCAGCTACAGAATATCTTGTAGTTATTTTTATCCAAATTACTATATTTACAAAATGTTATTTCGGCTCCTAAATAGATTCGTTAAAAGTAAATAACGATTTTTTTTTGTAATTACCACGGGAGGGAATACCCACGTAATATTGAGTCAGCTATCCTAATTTGTTTCTGTCACATTCAGTATGAGATTATAAGCGTGACGCGCTCGCTCGCCTTCGTGTCCAGCCTGGCCTGGCTTGACGTTGGCTGGCCTTGCAAAAAGTTTCAAAACCATAGTAAATACAGTAAATAGAGATCATTGTATTGTATTTTTCCGTAGAGCCACCGTCTCCACCCACGGATTTATCGATAGACTCTCTCAAGAGTCGCTCTGTGAAGCTATCTTGGCGAGACATGGCGAGGTCACTCGCTCATTACTACAGCGTGCAAGTTACAAGCAGTCAGCGGCTTACTTGGAGCACTGCAAGAACTGTTAATGTTACTAGGTAAGTCTATTTTTTGTCATGAAAGTTTAGGAATAACATAGTTTAATAATAGTATAACGGTATTTTGCTAGCAAAGTTAATTTGAAACCACTCGTAAAACATTTTGTAAAAATTTTCAAGGGTAATTTTACCAAAAAAATAACAGAAATAAACTTCACTTTTAATTTGTAGCTACGAGTATAATCATTAAAGCAAATCTGTTTGGACAGATATTAGATAGGCTGATGATGATGATCTTTTAGGCTAGAAGAAATCAGACATACAGTAGAGGTGGACGATCTCCAACCAGCCACCAGCTATACAGCCAGGGTAGCTGGAGGGAACCAAGCTGATCTCAGTCACTATTCGATCCCAGTGAGATTTTCTACCACTGAAGAAGGTAAACCAATAGAACTAATAGAAAAAATGAATCTGGTAGTCCTGTGAACCATAGACCAGAGCATAAACTTAATGCGACAATCACAACCTTATAACTCGACAACCATGGCCGATTTTGCTTAAATTGGAAATTCTTGTAATTGAGTACCAAATTTTTCTACCGTAAATTATCAAAACCACCCAGTACACGAAACGGCTGCAAATTACCCCTCTTTTTGAGTAAATACTTCCCAAATTAAAATAATATAGAACCCTGGTACCAAGTTTAGTTGAGATTTGCTGAAAAATACTTAGTCAGTAGGTACTTGTACTGATTCAAGTGCCAGCATACATACAAACATTACAAACATACATCCCGAGAGACGAAATCTAATTTTGTCAGTTTTTGTAGACGCTTCTCTCTCTACACTTGCTTGGTCAATAACGATGAAACTAAATATAGAACTTGATTTTTTGAAGATTGATAATGATAAAGAACTTTTGAAGATTAATAAATACGAAGATTGACTTGAAAGAAAAAGGTTAGAAATATTCGTATGTGAATAAAAACTATTGTAAAGGTCTTTTTTAACCCCCGACGCAAAAACGACATGGTGTTATAAGTTCGACGTGTCTGTGTGAGTGTGTGTGACGATGTGTGTGTCTGTCTTTGGCATCGTAGCTCTCGAACCGACGAACCAATTTTGATTTTGTTTTTTTGTTTGAAAGGTGAATTAGTCAGTGTTCTTAAGGCGGGTCTACGCTAGACGAACCGAGCACGAGCGAAGCACAAGCGGAGCCGTTCTCGGCTTCGTCGTTCGCGGCGTCAAGTGTGGACGTACAACGAACCTACAACGATCACTGTTCTCGAACGTAGTTTTCCGCAGTGAGTTCGCGGCTCTTTGCGCGGTTCGCGAAGCAAATCCCTTTGTGTTCGTCAAAAAACCGACAACAGGCGGAACGCAGCCGAGCACGAACAAAATGCTCGCAGCGCGCTCGTTCGAGGCTTGTAAGTTGGTCCACACTAGACGAATTGTGTTCGGCTTGTGCTTCGCTCGTGCTCGGTTCGTCTAGCGTAGACCCGCCTTTAGCTATGTCAAATGAAAATTGGTTCAGCCGTTTCACGATGAGGGTTTTTTAAATTTAAAATTTAGGATTAAACTTTTTCAAACATTAAAGGCATATCCAATGTTATACCAAGATAATAAAATAATTATAGTTTTCTCGACATCTTCTAGCTCCATCATCACCACCTCTTGGAATACAGTTGGAACAGACAGACGCTCCAGGAGAACTCAGGGTCAGGTGGTTACCTCCACCGCCTGACGCCCACAACGGACTCATCATTGGGTATAGGTTGAAAGCTGTTCCGCAGTTGAACGGTATAAAAGGTAGGTAAAAGTTGTTTTTTTTTGTTTGGATTAATTTTAACTGACTTCAAAAAAGAGGAAGTTCTCAATAGCTTTTTTTTTGTTGGGTCAGAACTCCAGCATTTATAGAACCAATTTAGATTTTTTTATATGATAGGTATACTTTCAGATTGGTTCTCATAGAAATTTTACTAAATCAGTTCAGGAGTTCGGGTTTTGAATCAGTTAACTAAGGAAAATATTTCGTTCAAGTAATTTTTAAGGTAGTTTTTTTATAATATACCTCTATAAACTTAACTTTATGAAAATTCCTACAGATTAAGTTATTTGCTACGTAAATCGATTCATTAATAATTTCATATTTTTCATTAGAAGCTGAAGAAACAAGTGACAAAACTATCAAAACCTCGAGCTCTCTCTACGCCAAGCAAGAGACCATCATTGCTGGCCTCCTCAAAGGCGTGAGGTAATTTTTTTTTTTTTCAATTCAAGAAAAGACTCGGATATCGCACGGAGGATCACGGCTCAGAGGCTACGGTGCTCAGATAATTCGGTATATAGATTTAAAATAGCATATACATATACATCGCTCAATAAACCTACATATAAGTCGACCGCTATAGTTTTTTGAAGGAGGCGACTGGTCCCTGCCCGAGTTTCAGACATAACGAGTCAGCCACTAACGTATTTGAAGGGGGCAACTGGTCATTGGCCGAGTATTGGACGTGGACGAGTTGCCCCCTAATCTGACTTATCTGAGACGGTCAGTAATTAATACAAGTTACAAGTTGTTTTCCCATTAAAAATAATCTTTTCACAGGTACGCAGTGACGGTTGCAGCATACAACAGTGCTGGGATAGGACCGTTCTCCGTTTCATTATTTCAAGACACCAGAGAAGGGGGTAAGTTCAATCAAAAATTGTTACATTTTACTGTGTGCAAGTTTAACAATGTAAAACAATTTTTCATTTACACTTTCTTTTTTGCTACTTTTTTTTTCACTTTAATTTATGTGTGATGTTATTTAATAATAATTGATTGTGACACTGACTGCGGAGCTTTTTGTGTATTTTTGATTTTGATATTTTATTAATTCAATAACTTAACAAATCGCCCGATTCATAACTCTACAATTTAAATTATAGCATTGTTTTTTTTAATTAGTACTACCTTTCACGAAATGTCATCAATTAATTAAAAAAAATTATTTATTTATTTTGGGCTTTGTCGATAAGGCACCACATCGCACAGTTAAGCCAACTTAACACAAACATATAGAATTTATAATCTTACAACAAAGATTGTGTTTCAGTTAGGTTGAAGATATTTAACATACATATGTATATTCAAAAATTAGCTCGCGGTCACACCAGTGTTTTTTCTTTTAAACCAACCCTATATTAAAGCGAACAAAACAAAAAAGTATTCAAATCGGTCCAGCCGTTCTCGAGTTTTAGCGAGACTAACGAACAGTGATTATTTTTTATCTTCTTCTTCTCTCTTAGTACCTATAAGAAAGAAGAAGAAGATAGGCGCCAATGTTCAACGACAACCAGCGAGGCTTTACACTCAGTCTAAAGATCCTCATTAAGTCCGTAATTAAATAAAAATAGATAAAAACCGTTTCAATAAAGCCCCAACCAGTGAAAGTTACCTATCTCTCGATAAAAACTTCTCAGACGATTCACACTCAATCCTTGTCAATTTCCGAGAAAATTTTCTATCGGAAACAGCGTAAATTATTTAAAAACTTTCCTTGGAAGCTTGGGTTTTATCGCTCTAGGGCTGAGGTTCTCAAACGTTTCTCGTCTACCGCCCTTTTAATAATTTTCTAGCGCCCCCTAATTAGTAGTACTTTAGACATTACATCTTAAAATCACAATTGCAATAATTTGTTAAAACTTTCATTTAATTGTAGCTTGCAATTTATGAATATAAACATAGATTTTAAATGAAAGAATAACATTTAGCAAAACTTCTACTCAAATTACCTAAACCAAAAATGTTGGCCTTTCACCGCCCCCGACAGACCTTTAGCACCAGCTAAGGGGGCGCTAGAGGTACTTTGAAAACTCACATACTTTGAGAACCACTGCCCTAGCGGAAAACTTTGGAGCTGTAGGTACTAATTACTTTAAACCGAAAGATTTAACGAATAATGGAAGCTTTGATTAAAATTGAAGTTTTAGGGGACCGCGGTTAAAGCTGATTTTCCAGATTGTTTTTGAGCAATCGATGGGAAAACTTGCAATGGGCCTTTAGAAATGGTGAAAAAGGGAAGAAGGGCGTGAAAAGTAGAATAGATGAAACCTCTGGTGAAAAAGGGAAGAAGGGCGTGAAAAGTAGAATAGATGAAACCTTTGGTGAAAAAGGGAAGAAGGGCGTGAAAAGTAGAATAGATGAAACCTTTGGTGAAAAAGGGAAGAAGGGCGTGAAAAGTAGAATAGATGAAACCTTTACAAATCAGAATTCACGCAAAAAAAAGGTTTATGATTTCTGATTTAAAAAAAACAGAAAAATATTGAAACTTCACTCAAAACAACAGCTTAAAGCAAGACTCTTTACTTTTCATATTTTCATGATTTTAAGAAAAAGTATTAAGTTGAGAATCATCACTATATTTTTCCGGTCTAGTTCACCTGTCAACTAACTGACTGAATTAACTGAAATTTTTTCGACGGTAAACTTCGGAGATAGGGGGGAGAGAAGGGAGGTGCGGTAATTTTTAACAAATTTTGAAAGAATAGTAAAAATTAAGAAAAAAACGTTTTAAATTGTAAAATTGTAGGTCGTTTCAGGAGCTAATTAAAATAAGGAATCACATTATCTAGTATCATGGAAGGTTTACATAATTTAGCATCATGCCAAATTTCAGACCGCTAACCTTTATAGTTCTTGAGTTAATAGGCATGACGACAGTATCAAAAAATCGCCGATTCAATGCTTTCAGGGGACTAGCCAGATTAAAAAAATTTAAAACACATGTTTAGTTTTTAAAAAAAAAAAAAGATTATTAAGATTTTCAATAAATTAAAACATTAAAATACAGCAATCGGCCATCTTGTCAGAAACAACAATCACAGCGTATGACGTCACGCCTCAGTGAACTCAGGTCATCCGCCGCTCATCACGCATAGACACAATGACATGTTTACTAGCCGTGACGTCAAATCGATGCCATGACACAAGCAAGCTGTTTTCGGGCACTGTTGAAAAAATATGTGAAAAATGGCTTCAAACTTCGTTAAACTTAAGTTTATTACCGAAATAAAGGCTTTTTGTAAATAGTAAATGTGTACTCACATTATGGAAGAGGATTTTAAAATCTTTCGTCACGCCTATTGGCTGTGATACAGACCGACTACCGTGTTTAACTTACGCCTGCCAGACTTGAGTTTACACTAGTAAAGTCAAAAGAAAAATCACAACCTGTCAGCGAGGCCTGAAGCGTAGCATGTAAAATATTAGAAAAATTGAAAGAGTACGACATACGAAGATTAGAAGCAAAACCAAAGCTACCGATGCTCTAATGTTTACTCAAAAACTAAAGTGGAAATGGGCAGGTTACGTGGCAAGACTGTCAGACGAGCGATGGACCATAAGAGCTCTGCCTCATTAAGACGCCATGGCGACGTCGCCAGCGGCGCAGGCCTGGCTACTTCTGGCATCCGAAGGTCGCCAAGTCGAGTGGCCATGGCGTCTCGACAGTCAGTCGTCCCAACCTTTAATTTTTAAGTTACGATCGGAATACTCATTAGATGAACAATCCCATATACAAGGACGGTTTTGAATTTCAATTATAAATTTTTCAGTATCGAAACGAATTATTTACAACATCAACTAGGTACTATATTTCGAGTGAGCGTCCAAAATGGCGGCTGACTGGCGACTGAGTGAGCGAGGTGCAGTTTACTGTGTACATTATAGTGGCAACGTCGCCGAGCCGCCAGAGTATCCAGAAGCCACGTAGAGAACTGTAGCTCGTGGCCACGCTTCCAACTTGGCGACGTTGCCAAACCGTCGCCAAGTGAGTTAGGTACCATAGATTTCAATATTAACTGCTTGGATACGTAGCCGACGACGTCGCCATGGCGTCCTAATGAGGCAGAGCTCTAAGGGTCACTCAGTGGAGAGGTCCACGTGGTAAACGCCATAGAGGAAGACCACTTATGAGATGGGCAGAATAAAAACGGTTGGACCAAACTGGATGCAAACAGCAAAAGATAGGGAAGAGTGGCATTCTTTGGAGGAGGCCTTCACCTGCGGTGGGGTCCTTGCAAAAGAAGATTAACAAGAACAAACACTTGATTATTATTTTTTTCATTTATTTTTTTGTTACCAAGAAAATTAATTTAAGTTTTTTTCTAAAAGATGTTCACTTTTGCAAGGAATAAAAGGCTTTTTTATTTTATTTATTTTTACAGACAGACACCGAAGTCTAACCTTTTACTTTTTATCTTTTTTTTTCTAACCTTTCTAACCTTTAAAGGGTTCTTTCCCGAAGGAGTTCCAGAACCCTAAAAATATATCAATTCTTTTTGTTTTTCTTGATGTGTTTTGATTGCTCTTTCGTCAGTAAACCCATTCCAACCTGCAAGAATCGCCAGTTTACGACCAAAGGAAATATCTTTCTCCATAAAATTCTTTGTAAACTCACATTTTCTTAATTCTAAATGACTAGCTTGAGGGAAGCTAATTTCGTATTCCCAAACAAGAGTAATTTGTGGAACTTTTTCGCTTTATTTTTGTTATACAACTCTTCCGACAACTACACAAGTGTCATAAATCTGCTCTGTTTTATGTTTGCGAGAGGACTACTTATAAAGTTGAAGAGTAACAGAACTTTCGCTCTGTTATACAATAATTTCAAAAAAGTAGATAATTTTCAAATGAATTGTTTACTAAATCTTTCATCAAAACTTTTTTTTACTCAAATCTTCGTACCTTTTATATTTTGATTAAAAAACCATAATAATGAAAGATATGAAGGTTCCGTACCCAAAGGGTAAAACGGGACCCTATTACTAAGACTTGGCTGTCCGTCCGACTGTCTGTCTGTCTATCCGTCTGTCACCAGGCTGTATCTCATGAACCGTGATAGTTAGACAGTTGAAATTTTTACAAATGATGTATTTCTGTTGCTGCTATAACAACAAATACTAAAAAAATTAAACAGTCGAACTGAGAACCGTCTTCTTTTTGGAAGTCGGTTAAAACAGAATAAATTAAATATTTAAGAAGGCTCCTCTACGACAATCGTGATTTTTTTTGCCGTTTTTACATATAATGGTACGGAACCCTTCGTGCGCGAGTCCGACTAGCACTTGGCTGGTTTTTTTTATAGTGTGAGAAAGAGATAGCCGACACCCGTTTAAATCTCTCCTTCTGAGATACTGTTTGTACGTTACATCCCAAAGTTTGTTTCCGAGTCATTATCATTTTGAAATGTTTTGTCTGCCACAAGCCTTTTAATAATTAGGGGCTTGGCCTCGCCTCGTAAAATAGTTCAAATTTTGAACAATTAACCCTTAGCCCCGCTTGATTTTAGTTTCAAATAGGTATGCATTATTAAGTAAGGAATGGGCTGTGGAAGTCGAGTTATTAGGAGGTTCAAGGCGAAAAGGGCTCATAATGTCCATTATGTGGGAACAATTTTTACTATGGGACCAACCCTGAAATCGTGAGAAAAAATTCAGTTGATCCATACTGAATTACTGACATACCTCTACCATATGACTTTGTCGAGTGTCATAGACAAGAGCTTTTTTCGTGTTTTTAGAAATTTTTCTTCATTAAAAATTGTTTTTAATTATGATGTTATTAGCTATTTTCGGCTTAGCATACTCTTTACTTATAACCTTGTATTGTTTTATCTATGCTGTTCCACTGCTGGCCAACGGTCTTCCCAATTTTAAATAATTATAAAAGTTAATTTCCGACCATTATTTTAATCAGTCTCAAAAACTTAAATTGGCTGGTCCAAATCCGATTTTTCTTTCTTGTAAAAGTACCTACTTTACAGAGGACATAGACATTGAAGTGTCTAAGAAAAAGAGCGATGCTATGTACGTAAGGTTGAGAAAGGTGTAGGTATACCTGAGTACGGCCCTCAAAAGAAAAGCAAGTCATGCTATCAAATTAATTGGCGAGATCCTTCCAATTATTGAGATCAATAGGACACTTGAGATACAGAAAAACGATGACGCCGGCATTAGCATTAATTTGATTAAAGTATATTAAAGGTTCTTACTTATAAACACTGCTTAAAGTTAAGTGGGCTTAACTTTAAGCAGGTAAGTAACTTTTCTATTGGGCTAAAGTTAACTGACGTTTGTCGATCTCAGCAAGGTTTAGTAAGGCTGCAAATTTTTAGCTTCTTGTTCTGAAGTTTTATTCGATTTTGCTCGAAATAATTTTAAAAGAGAGTTTACGTTCTAAAAGAAACCAGTTCAAACCTAAATGGACACCGCTATTTACAAAAAAAAACACGTGCTAACATATGTATGAAATGAACAATAATAATGTAGGCTTTTCCGACTTCTACTACGGCAACCATTTACAATTGCGAGGTTACTAATGGATACTAAGTATCCATGGAGTAAGACGTCATTAGATATTTTTGTATCCACGGACGCTTGACTGGTTATCTAAGGCCAAGATTCTTGTCACCAGCTCCTGAAGAGGGTCCATCATCAGTAGAGTGCGGTGGCGTGACCTCAACAGCCTTGAGAGTGAGCTGGCAGCCAATACCACCACACAAGCAAGCTGGGGCTCTCATTGGGTACAACGTGCTGTATGCTGCTCAGGGTAAGTATGTTTATCTTCATCATCCTATACAGGGTTATAAAGAACTGGTATTCTAAGCCGAAAAAGGCATTATTACCAACTTTTACTATGAGACCAACCTGGAAATCGCAAACAAAATCAGCAGTTCTTCAGGAAAATGGGTTGTTGCATATTTGCTCACTGACTGCACTTATTACATTATATTCATAATTATATGACACTAGCGGCCCATCCCGGCGTCGCACGGGTGGACATTGTCTCTGATACATAGCATGTACTACGAACCAATATTTTAAGTAGATGGCGCCGGTGCGTGAAAAAAGATTTTCCCGCTTTTCTGTTGAAATTTTTCCTGAATTTTCTTTGCTATAAACCTCACGGAGCCCGAGACCTTTCCAACGAATGCAAAACCGTGGAAGTTGGTTCGTGCGTTCTGGAGTTATAGCGTCAGGAAGGAAAACCCGACTTATTTTTATATAGTAGAAGATATTATATGTATAACGTATTTTTCAGGGTCATACGCTTGTTGATGAACTTAGTGCCGCACCAGGCTAAGCTTACTCGTATGTAAATTTTCAAGTTGTTATAGCTTGTAATGATGATCATGATGATCTTAAAATGTAATTACAATTTTGTTTTTTGTTTCCACTCAGTAATTGTAAATCTCCAATGTCTCCATAGATAAATGTGAAATACTACTGACAATCGTTTATATCCGTCTCAAAATTACTAATTGATCACGAACACCTAGTCAAGCTACGAATAAAGCTCTTCACGCATGCCTATTGTAAACCAGAATTTATGCTGCTACATGATTAAGGCCAAAACATTCGTCCACGTTAACGTACCAGTTACACAGCACACCACTTTGCCGTTACACCAATACGAAGATAAATGGCCGCTATCCATCAATTAGTTTCACCACTACACAGGTCCAGGTAGCATGCATTCTGTTGAACTCGGCTAGTGGCCAACTTTTGACCAATACCCAGGCTAGACTATGGCCAAGCCCTGACTAGAGTATGGCCAGGCCCTGGCTATGGCCATTGAGGATTTTTTGAAATGTCGTCTAACTAGATGGCAGCACTTACTTCAGGTGAATGGTAAAAACATAATTATATTAAATATAAAAAAAGAAATTGAAAAATGAAAAGATGAAAATGAAGATGAAGAATGATGAAGATGAATTGTGAAAAGTTTTTACAGGGGATCAGGCCAGAAATCTCAACAAAAAATTAACTGTTCCATTAAATATATTTGTGAATGTGTCATTTATTATACATTTTACATGGAACAATGTTAATTTTTCGGTGATTTGAGGGTTGATCGCACATCAAAATAGTTTGTTTTGTTAAGTATGTCTATGTAGTGTCCCTTTTCTTATACCTCAGAATTCAGTACAATTTGGCATCTTTCAGACTACCAAAGGTGTCATCATCATCATCCATCGTATAATTATTTTCATGCATATTTCATCACCGACTTTCGAACTAAATTCTGCAGAGATTTCGTTTAAAATAAATAGTAAAAATATAAACATTAACATAAAGCAAGACTTTATGATCAGCATTTCTAACACAACACCAGAGCCGGTGCAAAATGGGCCAATTTCCTTTACCTCCGAACTGGCGACTCGAGCAAAATTGAATATTTCAGCTTCAAACTCCGATTTACCTAGAAAGAAAGATGAAACACTTAGATTTGGGTGAAGCCAAGAACTCCTCTACTTTTGCGCGTACGTGCACAAGACGCACACGTTGACATATTAATACACCCCTACTCGCAGGACTGTACCTAAAGCTAAAAGTAAAGGAGTTCTTCGCTTCACCCGATTCTAATTCACTGCTGCATCTTTTAGTTTTAATTCAAACCGGAACACTCACGTAAAAATTAAGTCGTTTATTACGACTAGTTTCGGTCTTCATCAGTGCCAGGCGAGACGCACCCGCGAGCGCGTCACGCTTGTAGAGTCCTAATGATCATCGAATGTCATCGAAACCAGGCTTAGTAAACGACTTAACTTTTACGTGAATATTTCCGTTTTAATTAAAACAAATTGTGTCAAAATCACGTTAGTTTCCATAGTGAAATTCTGTGCTTCCTGTGCGAAATGATACAACTCGGAAGTGTAATCGGTATTATTGGTCGTAGACGATTAGAAACGCTTGAATTAATTATTAACATTTATTGTATGCATTTTTATGCACGTGAAGAGTGTTGCCAATCTTTTAATTATACAAAACTACCACATAGTGTGGTCATTACCTACTAGATCTGAATCTACAACAGGAAGAATCCTTTGAATTGTTTCATTTTGCACAGGAGGCACGGTACACACTGCTCCATTTGCCCCTACGTTTATCGCCGGCTTCAAAAGATACTTGTCTCTGACCCGAAACTTGCTCTATTCAGTACATTATGTAAATACGCCAAGTTCGCCGTAATAGCGCAGTTTGATCGCAGGATAGATGGCAGTTGCTGGTGAATAGTATATTGAAGGTAGGTGAATGATGGGGTAGGTAGGTGAATAATGGGGTAGATAGGCGAATGATGGGTAGATAGATGAATTAGGGGGTAGGTAGATTAGTAATTGTTTTTAGGGTTCCGTCCCAAAATGGTAAAATGGAACCTTAATGGTGAGAGTCTGGTGTATCTGTGTGTATGTCAAAAAAAATATTTAAAGTAAATTCAAGAATTTAGAATAATATGGTTTGTACTAATATAAAAAAAAAGAATTACCAGGGCCCGCAGTGTCCCATGACATGTGCTCTTAGCGCGAGCTTGAGTTGTACCGCAATTATGTAATATTTTCAAAACAAAACATCAGTGACGGTTACAAACGGCTAAAAATACGATAAACCATCGGAAATGTAGAAGCAAAACTACAAAAAAATACAAGTTAAAAATGATAATATCCAATTTACAAAAGTAATGACCTAAACTTCACTTACTTTAATATGGTTAGGGTCTAACCAAACTGAATAGTACGGACTACTGCGGATCTCGCCATATCCGGGTGAGGCGTGCGCCTGACGTTTGTCCTTGTCAGACGCATCCGGGCCCGCACGAAATATGGAGACCCGTACTTCGTCGCGACGCAGCGAGAAAACGTCTGAATGGACCGTTTTTCAGAATTGAGAAAAAAATACAACGTCGTTTATGCAAGCTTAAAAGGAAAGGGTTTGCTAAGCCGTAAAGAGCTCATAGTACCTACTCATCATTTTAAGCAACTTTTACCATGGGAGTTATGGGACCAACCCGAAAATCGCGAAAAAATAAATCAGCTGTTCCATCCATATTGTGGAGTGTCATTGACATTTTGCTATGGAACAGCACTACACACTAGTGATGACAACTGACACAAATTCTATAAAACGATTCCCAATTGTCACCACTGGGGACGTTGAAGAGGTGAAAACCTGGATTGACCCCATTTTACACGTTCGAGATGACATTCACAAAAGATTAATAACACCCTGATCACCGAAAACTTAATTATAATTTCGAAGACATAAACTTCAATAAACAACTTGACCGCTGACCTATAATCACAAACTTCTATTATGGTAATGCAGCTCATCAATGATTCAAAGCCGAATAACTTCCAAGATACTTAGGACCTCTATTCACGGACTTAAGTTACCCCATCATAGGTTCACAATTGCTGGACGCTACATCCTTAGCAACGGAATCATCCAACCTACCTAGACCCCGTTTCACGAACTTTCTCTATCCCAACACAAGTCTACAATGGCTGGATGCTACGTCCTTAGCAACGGAATCATCCAAGCCACTTAGAACCCCCCTCACAAACTTTCTCTACCCCAACACAGGTCTACAATGGCTGAACGCCACATCCTTAGCAGCGGAATCATCAAATTTACTTAGACCTCTATTCACGAACTTTCTTCTCCCCAACACAGGTCGACAATGGCTGAACGCCACATCTTTGGTAACGGAATTGCGGCTGCAAGGTCTGGCGAAGTTTGCGAACTACACCATCAAAGTGGCTGGTTTCTCCAACTATGGGTTGGGGCCGTTCTCGTACCCGATAGTTTGTGCCACGCAACAGGACGGTGAGTGGTTTAACCGAATTCGAAGACGGAGGATCTTAATTTGATTGTATTTTTTAAGTCAGTAAGTCATTCTTTTCGTGTTATAAAATTACTTTTCACTGTTTACAGCCGTGTTGTGTCTTATCGCTTAGTTAGTATTATATCTGTTAGTCAACCGGTCTATCAGTCAGGACTTATTCCTTTATAATATAGAGATAGATTACATTTGTCCAAATATGTGATTTTATGGCAAAAAATCAGATATTTTGAACTGGTATCTCGAAAATGTATATCAAAGATTGAGAACCACGACCTTCTCGCTGTAGATGGCTATCTCACTTCCTACTCGTATATCATACGACTTCCTACTATAATATTTTAAGTGTGAAAGTTTGTCTTTATTGGTTTGTTTGTTTTTAGTTAGTTTTTTTTTGATAAGTTAAGCGTCAGAACGGTTTTGACTGAAATTTCACAAGAGAGTAGCTTAAGCTTTGGGTTAATTAAAATCTTACTATTATCTACAAAAGCCACTTTTGTATCCTGGGAAAATCAACGGTTCCTACGAGACCGAGCGAGCGAGTAAAATCGCAGAGCATAGCTAGAGTATGTATGCCACATGTGCCTAGAAACGCAAAAATATCTAGACCCAACTACCGGTCTTCCTGATTTGTATGATAAACAAGTTATAAATATGAATGTAGTTTCCGAGACTAGAGAGGCCAAGGGTCGGAAGCCTACTGGAGTGTGAAATCAGGAGATTGACTGCACAATAAATCAGTAAAGCAAATCTTTAGAGGAAACTATTTCAAAAGATATTACTTAGAGAAAACAAAAGACAGGCATGCTCTAGCGTAGAATGTATGGCCTTAACTTATGAAGCCTGCTTTTTAGTAACTGTTTACAATATTATACTCTGACAACTTCTTGCTGACGTGAAATGTCACTTGCCAAAACAAGACGGAATATTTAGAGCCGTGATGAAGTTTACTATAAAAGTAAAGCCAGTTTTAAGGTAAGGTAGGTTTTAACCCTATTAATAAGGTATTAGAGAAATCAAAAGACAAGCGTGCTCTATCGTAGACCACAATAATGCTTATAGTCCAATCAATGACCCTGACAATAATTCCTCTGTCGCCAAAACTTTGCAGTGCGATAAAGTAATGTAATTAGATTACTGTTGATAAATTGTCCAAAACTTTTTTAATTACGAAGTTAGGGATTTGTATTTCACCTAAACATGAAAATTCAACAAAATGACTAGACGCTCAGCATTCACGCTAAGGTTTTGATACTTTGACAAATATTTTCATTTATTTTCATCTATTTGTTTTCTATGTTTCTGTTGTTAAACTTTTACATGATTTAGTATCCTAATTTAATTTTGTACCATTTCTCGTGTCTTATAAATATATCGATCTATCATTATGTCTTTCTATTAACAAATTCATCAAATACATTGCACTACAAAAAAAAACTTTTTGTACTCTATATACGAGTACTTCAACGGATTTCTATATTTTCCAGTACATAGTTTACGAATATCTTTATGAAATAGCTGACTAAACTGAAATACGAGATAGTCACTAGAACCATGTTGTGTTTTGCTCGGCCAAGTATGACCACCCATTTACTGTCTCTAGCTATTCAAACCATTATATCCAGGGGACTATCCAGGGGAACAATCCCCGTGCTGACCAGTGTTATCATTTGCAGTGCCCGAAGCTCCAGCTGAAATAAAGCTCCTCTCTGGCTATTCAATCCGTTATTTCCAGGGGAATATCCAGGGGAACAATCCTCCTGTTGACCAATGTTTTTATTTGCAGTGCCCGAAGCTCCAGCTGAAATAAAGCTCCTCTCTGGCTATTCAATCCGTTATTTCCAGGGGAATATCCAGGGGAACAATCCTCCTGTTGACCAATGTTTTTATTTGCAGTGCCCGAAGCTCCGGCTGAAATAAAGCTCCTCTCGCAGTCCTCCAACACTTTACTCGTAAGCTTTAAGAGGCCTCGCCAGCCGAATGGTAAACTGCTGCATTTTACTGTGTACTGCAAGCCTACTCCAAGGTAAGTGCATTGGTTTTACTTATAAACTTTGCTTAGATATATAAACCTTTTATTGTTCACACCAAAACTTACAGACAAAAAGGATTATCAAATTTAAAACTAGTGCAACGACTATCTATCTAGACTTTTAGTAGTGGTAGGGCTCTTTTGCAGAGCCCGCCTGGGGAAGTACCACACCTTTGCCAGATATTCCACTAGTAGGGGAGCCCACGATGCTAAATGGGGATGTCTTCGAGCGTCATAGAGACTTATTGGGTTGCAAAGCTTAGATAATAAGAAGAAAAAAATGTTAAGTGTTATATACCTTTTCATCGCTGGGGGAAGCGGCTATAGATTTTTAAATATGTAAAAAAAAACTGTTGCATGGACATCTTCGAGCGCGTCAGATATTGATAGCATCAATGCCCTATGTATCTTTAATTCTTTGTTCGTATGTTAATCTGATCGTTTGCATGATGCGGGTGGTTGTATGCAAGGGTTGAAAATGAAAAAAAAATAAAATTAATCGAGCGCGTCAGATTTTCTATGGGAGTGTTAAGTGCACCAAAAAAAAGCTCTCATTCACTAATTTGACGATTTCGATGGGACGCAAACTCGCGGCCATTTTCATAATGTGCAAAAAAAATTCGCCATTTTGAAATACTCAAGCGCGTCAGATGAAGATATATATGGTTCATCTTTATGTACTAAACGTACTGTTTCATAATCTGACGATTATCTAGAGGGATTCGCCTGATCTGACAAAAAAAAAATAGAAAAACGGTTCACCCTAAAGGCCATCCCTGCAACTTCCCGCTAATTCCATTCCTGGGCGCTTAAAATTGTACTTTTTGAGCTCAAAATATATTTTATGTGATGTTTGGAGCTGGCTGAGTTCAAAGAAATAATATTTCTATGCATTTGAGCTCTTCCAGCTCAAAAGTCTGATAGAAGTTTCATAGAACACTATTTTTGGAATTTTCAAACCGCAATAACTTTTGAATGGATCAAGCAATTTTCACGCAGTTGGCGGCATTCGACGCAGTTTTATCATCCTCATAAGTAAGTTTTAATTGATCGAACCAAAAATTTCGGAGTAATCCCGAAAAAACACTTTTTCGGGTTTCTTTCGTTCACAATATCTCTCGAACGAATCAACCGATTTTGACCAGCTTGGTGGCGATCGACGTGGTTTTTTAAGCTCAAGAGCGGATTAGTTTTTGAAGTTGATCGATAAAGCCGTTTAAAAGTTATTCCAAAAAACCTCTTTAAAAAAAATCTTATTTTTTTGAGATTTTTCAAAATTTCTCAAAATCTAGGTCCGAATCGGTTCAAATTCACAGGAAATCTAATTTTGAGGGAACAGACTCTTTAGAACGCCGTTTAGTAGATTTCTATCGGTTTAGTCGTTCAAAAGTTTTAAGCGAGTCACATAGTCACACACACACACATACATACATACAGACATAGTGACAACATCGCGGAAACATCGAAACAGGAGCATGTGTTTCGGAGCTATTTCCCGAAACTTCCGGTGCATTGCCATGTTCCACTACACTTTGCTCTTGTAAATACTGAAAGTCTCGCGGTATTTTAATTGCAGTAAATAATTTATAGCACTGTGCGTGATGTAAATCATTTAATGATGATTCCATTGACAATTCGAGGTTATCAAAATATGTTCCTCGAGATTTTCGGAAAACCGGCTTGCTCCGACGATATTCCAAAATATTTACACATTTTTTTAATGTTTCTACTGTAAATTTAATTGTTTTTTGTAAGGTACTTTCACCGCAAAATACACATTTTAAATTAATATCATTCATATTAAAAATTTATAAACTTTAATTCACATATATAATATTACAATATTTAGCAAAAAAAAGCCAAAACGTTGGAAACACATTGTAAACAGTATGCCACGAACGAGTCTTTATGATCAGCTGTGATGGCGTCATGGCAGCAGAAACCAGAGTGGGGACGGAGTGAGAGAGTAATAGAAACGCGGAGAGCCGGAGAAGGAAATGTAGGCATCACGCAGCTCCACGCATATAACTTTATCGACGAATTTTTGTTATTTCGGCTTGCGGAAATCATCAGATTATATATTATTCGTTATTCTTGAATTATTTCCTTTAAAATAAATAAAAATTAGCTACGCTTGAGAATGTCGAGATGACGTTTTTTTTTACAACTTTGCTGCCCTCCCCTTTCTTTACGTCACTCTCAAATTGTCAGATTACTGGAATATACATTTTTTAGGATGTAATTAACTCTACCCTACCTTAATCTGACGCGCTCGAGAATTCTGATGGTCAATTTTTTTTTACTAATCTGATCCTGCATCCTTCACGGGCGGCCTTATATTTGGGCCTCATGTTTGGTGGAGGTACTTAACCGGGAACAAGGTATCCCCCTGTATATCAATCTGCCGCGCTTTAGCACAACACGAAATCCCCGCTTGGGCTCCCCTACTACACCGTCAAGCAGGAATGCAATGTGGAAACATTACTGTGTTCCGGTTGGAAGGGCATTGTTTCCAGTGAAATTACAGGGCAAATGGGAGATTAAATAACTTATATATCTCAGGGTGACGAGCGCAGTGCTGTGCAGGGTCTTGAATTCTGCGAGTTCAAAATTCTGGGTGTCGCAGACCTGTTATGGGCAAACGTGACGTTTAACATCAGGCGAGCGATTTGCTCGTCTCGTCACTCAAGTACATTAAAAAAAAAAAATCTAACTTAGATTACCGAATGATATTTTTTTTATGAATACAAAAGTATAGAGCGTAGTACTAACTAATGCCTCTTAATTATTATTATAAGCTGTGATAAGTGGGATTCTTATTTAGTGTATCGGCGTAAATTCTGCATCGGTATTTTTGTTTACTTTTTTCCTTTCTTCAACAGTGGATAAAATGGGATTTGCATTCAAAGATGTACCAACAATATATTTTATTAAACTACTATTGTTCTCTGCACATATATTATTATGTTGGGTCGTTGAAGGCCTATTCTAATAACTAACAATTAAATTTATTTGTAAAAATATTGATTTGTAAAAAAATCATTGAAAAGAAAAGAAAACCACAAAAAATCAATGCCACTTTTCGTTGTTATTTTATAACTCAAGAACGGGCTCACCTATCCAAACCAAATTTTTAGGCTTTGTTCGGACTATTTAGTAGATAGTTTATGTGAAGTTTGCACAAAATCGGTCGAGCGGTTCATCATTTATCACATTTTTTGTAACAAATTAATTCATTATATGGCGGATCATTTTGTTAATCGATTTTGCTGTCAAATTGAAACTGCAGTGCAAGTACGGACTTCATTTTACCGATTATAGTCGACACGACTAGTTCGACTAGATATCGATTTTTATCGACAGTTGCAAGTACGGATTGGATTTTACCGAATCGATATAATAACTATTATTTATAATGGCAACAAGCCTTTATTTCATCTTGTCAAATACAAAGTATTTGTACCCACTTAAACTTGATATTTTATTAAATGTACCCACCTATTACAAAATAAAGAGACACTGACTTTTATCGTAACATTGGCGTAGTTGTGAATAATCTTTCAAGAGTAGTATTCTGTCAAGAGCTACAAACAACAATAAATAATAAAAAAGAGTCTAACTTTATAACGATGTCCGAGCCTCCGTAAGTTTATAATTTTATTCCTTTATTTTATAAAATATCTATATAATTGTGAAATAGTTGAAATGATCACGATGCACTTTATTGCAGGAAAAAATTTAGATGCAATAATTCACAGAAGAGCAAGATGGTCGAATACATGGCGGCTAATGTAGATTTGGCGACTGGAGTATTTACAGGGCCTATGGGTCTGCACACCCAAAAAAAAAAGTGGCTGACGCTTGCGCAGGAGTTGTTGGCATCTCTGAGGATTTGTCTATATTTTTTTTCGCTATTGCGGATAGCCCTCTGCTTGTCGTCTAATAATAAAATGAAACCAAAATCCATGATTTGGCCACTCGAACTTTAAAACCGAAACCAATTTGAAATACAATAAACCTTCAATAAACTTGAAAACAATTACAGAAAATTAGTTACAGTATTGCCAGGTCTAATTTTTAATTGTGACGACAACTTACTATTTTTTTCCCAAAAACGACACTACATGGAGAAAAAAACCCCAAAATCGTCTTGAAAAAGTGACCTAAAAACAAAGAAAACATGCAATTTTTTTCACACGCTGGGGTTGAAATACGTGCAGCGTATGTGTAGCAAACCCCCAATCTGGCAACTCGGCCAGTAAAGAAGTAAGAACGCGGCGCCCGCGCCGCGCCGCCGGGATGTGTGCAAAGGAAATTTGGGTTATAGGAACGTAAATGAAAAATAAATTAGAAACATAATAAATTTCAGACTATTGAATTCTTTCAATTGAAAATGTGTTCAAAGTGAAAATTGGCAGCTCACCGCATTAAACTAAGAAGTTTTATGTAAATGTTTATTTTTTCTAAGTTAGCTAGGTACCAATTAAGTAAATAATTAATTACATTTTCGATACATATTTATAGAAACAATATAATAAAAGTAAAATAATTGAATATACAGCCAAGTATGTCACAGGTATACTGTTAACAAAGATATTCGAGCTCGTTAAATTTTATCGACCTCATTTCAGACGTCGATAAGAGTCGGTTAAAATCTATAAAATAAAACTAAAATACATAGTACCAACAAAAAGGAAACGTAAAATTTTGACGTTTATAGTCATGTTTGAATGTCACTTTATCGATCGGTAAAATTACATTTTTGCGCTCCATACATTTTTATACAAAATATAGAGTTGCCTTAAGTAAAAATTGGCAAATACGACTCTAAGACAAACTCGATAAATTTATCGACGGCACGACTAGATCGTTAATTTCAAAACCATAGACAAAATCATAAACAAACGATGTTTTTTTCGAATTTTACCGATTTTAAACGTCAGTTTCTCGATCGATAAGAGTCCGTACTCGCACTGCTGTTTTCAGATGGGGATTGTGGTGTCAAATTGAAACTTTTTTCAGTGTTGACAGTAACAGTACAAACATGTTGTTATGTCATTCATGCGGTCATTTCATTTTGGACGTGCTTCGATTAAAGCAAATTGTATCATTGATTTTAGCGACTATTCTTTTAATTATATATTATTTTTATTTTTGTTACTATTTCACTTTATACGTAGCGAAGCACGTTCCGGGCCGCTAGTAAATACTAAAGAAAAACAAATACAGAAATAGCATCTTCACGATACTTTCGACAGCTTTCATGGATCCTATTCTCGGGCGCTCGAGATTATCTCCGTCAGTCTTACTCATATGACATTTCTATGTGACATATTTCTATGTCTCATGTGACCGAGGTAATATCTCACTCGCCAGAATCGCCCTGTAAATGTTTCTTCCCGCGGAAAACTTATCAACTGTCCAAAGATTGACAGTTTCCGGTCCCATCATATTTTCTCTTCAATTTCAAATTATATTTCGTTGGAGCGACTTGAAGTTTATTGGCAGAAATGGGTCAAATGTCACCGTCGAAAGTAACGCAGGTCCCGTGAGAAATTTCAAGTAGATATTTTGATAAGAATGAAGTTTCGTTAATAGATCGGAATAATATTGAAAACCAATATAAAAAAGGACGCAGACACGATAAGAAAAGAAAAGTGGTTCTTTAAAAAAAAAAGATATATTAGCTGATGCTTACACGTCTGTACCTAGTACGGTACGCTGAGTATTCGACCTGTTTTTAGGTTTAAGGCCCAATACCGAGGCTCGGCTTTCGACCACGCATACATAAATACTTCTATAAGGTTTCACGACCCTGCTTTCTTAAGTTATCAACAAACAGTCCTTACCTACATTTTCCTTTGAAATACATTTATCCCCTTTAAAGGGAATCCTAGAAAGGAGCTTTGAGAATAAAACGTTAAAACGTTTCATTATTTCAGCAATGATGGACCCCAAGCCATACGAGTAGACGCCCAGGCGTCAACAGATATGTACGAGAAGTCTCAGACTATTGAATTGAAGAGTCTGATCGAAGGACGACAGTATGATGTTTGGGTGACGGCTAGCACGGCAGTGGGTGAGGGACCAGAAAGCCGGAAGGTTACGAGCACTCCTTCGCAAAGAGGTACGTAAATAGCTTCTACTACAACTTCATACTTTCTCAATACTATAATCTTGGCTGCTTCAAACGAATGGTGAAGAGAGTCGTCAAAGGTAGTCAAAGCAACACACTAAAGATGCCTGACCTGACCACTGACTTAAACAAAACTTCACAGCAACTCGCATGACTATTTTACAATATAGTAACTATGCCCCGCTGTTTCGCACGCGTGGTAATGAACAACTATAATGACCACATTTACAATGAAATTTTTACTATAGGACCATATTTATTACAACGAAGATTGGTTTTTACTTCTCTACTTCACTTTCTAGTGGTAGCAGGCGTGTCTTCACTGGGTGGTGAGATAACAGTGGCTGTCCGCAATTCCCTCCTGTTAGAATGTCGAAGCGTTGGCTCCCCACCGCCCAGAACTGTGTGGTATCACAACCAGAACATCATTACCCACCATCCGCGGTTCAACAGGAACAGAGATGACAGTCTGCTTATAAAAAGTAAGTGAAATTGTATAGATTCAATATAATAACTCGCTGACAGCCCAAAGTGTAAGACTCTGACTCAATGGGGAATATATTAGAAGCAGTTATCACCATTAAAATGTCTCCAAAAAGCTCTGCCAAGCAATTTTTTTCAGGTATCGATCAGTCCCTAAGCGGTAACTACACATGTCTAGCCAAGAACCTGTACGGCTCTGATTCGGTAGTATACTCTGTGAAGGTGCTTCCATTGCCGGACCCTCCAGCATTGAGAGCCACTCCTTATAAGGACTACATTGTGGTGGAATGGGATGAGATTCGAGCTAGCAATGAGTCTATGGCTTATGGAATAAGTAAGTAAAGACTTTAATTGGTTTATATTCATGTGTCGGATCTACGAGTATCCTTATTGATAATGACTCGGGAAATTAAACCAAACAAACTAAATCCTTGAATTACAAGTTTTACAGTTTTCTAACAGTTGACTCATATTTATTTACGTTACAACATTTATTACTAACTAGCTGTTACCCGCGACTTCGACGTATATTTTATTAGTAGAAGTACAGAGATTACGATTCTATGTTTTCGGTTTGTTCCGTTGTTTTCGATCATGATAATGACAATCAATGTAATTTAACTGTGTGACCCTAAAAATCCGTTAAACAAATGCATATTTCAACTCAAGGTTACAACCTAACTTGGCGTGAAAGCGACGGTCCCTGGCAGGAGGCCTGGCCAGTCACTAAGGAGACCCGCTTTCTGGGTGTACAACAGCACACTTTGGCAGGACTGAAGTGTGGAACAAAGTACTCTGTGAGGGTAACTGCAACTGACAACGTGGGGACGTCAGCTCCTTCGCACGTTGATGTGATCACTCTTGGATCTGGTGAGTCTTACTTATATGCTTATATCATGCGATTTTGTGTTCTCATTACTACGTATTACGGAATGCAATAAGGTCTTCTTAATTCAAAGAAGTGCCCGTACTCGTTGTGAGAAATGCAGGTTCTAGGAAGTGCATGTTTTTGGGAAGTGCTAATTTTGGTTCGGCGGACATTTTGAGAAATGCGCGTTCTGAACCTAACCATAACATTATTTTTATTGCCTAAATCAAAATGAAAATTTTTGAAATGATATTTCCAAGCAGTATACTTCCAAAGTTCGCGCTTGTGGAACGCTCTGTTAAAAACAACCTTTAATTTCCTAGCACCAGTATCACCACCGTCCACTGACTGGCTTTGGAGTAATGCCACTCATATTTACATCCAGCTGAGTGGATGGGACGACGGTGGCTGTGACGTTACGAAGTGGGATGTCGATTACCGTCCACTTGGCGCTAGCGTTTGGATCAGAGCTGAAAATAAAGCTGTAAGACTTGTTTTATAATCTTGTGCATTTTGTTTCATTTATTTGTGAACATAGGTGTATCGATTTGGCCAGGATTTGCGATTTTCTGCCTAGTCCTCTAGTCAAAACAAATACCAATTTGTGTATCTTCATTCTAGTACGCTCTAGAGTACATTCCACCGAAATCCCCCCACTATAAAGTACATATTGATAACATAGAAAGGGTGCAGAGAAAATGTTTGAGAATGTTATGTTACCGTCAACAATTGGGTCGCTCTAACCTAACTTACGAAGGAAGATTGATTAGGTATAACGTACAAAAGCTTGAAACTCGTCGAAAGTTTCTCGACTTCACCTATCTCTACAAACTAACTCATTCCATACTGGACACACCTCAATTACCAGTTAAATTTTAACATTAAATACAGCGCTCGTAGGTCCAATCATTCAAATCTTTTTGTTTTACATATCTATAAAAATAACATTTCCTACTATAATCCTTTAGTCAGAATGACTCGCCAATATAACGACTTAATAAAAAATAATCAAACACTAGATATATTTTGCCCTAAATCATCATTGTTTATAAAAACTCTAAAAGATATCCTCTACCCCAAACCTAACCGGTCAAACTCAACCTCCGAGTTGAGTCTAGCCGTCCCAGACACGCCGCGGTAAATGCAGGTGACGCTGAATGCATTCAACTGCGTGATTTACTGCGTAGGTGGGTGCATTCTGCGTCTAAATTCTAATTCTGTTGACTTCATCATCATCATTTTGTTTGTCATCATCATCATGATCATATTTGTATCATCCATAGCTCAGTATTTAAAATTGTATTAATATTCATCTTTACTCAAACACGTTTGGTTTATATATTTGCTGTAGCACGCAAGTATCTGAACTGCAATTCAGGTCTGATTCATTGCATTGTTATTTTATTTCTTTTTAGTTGCTTTTTGTTCTGTGTGAAATAAATAAATAAAAATAAAATAAAAATCGTAATTGACGGTGTAGTTTGGGATCCACACATAGGGACCAGTTCCCAATCAAGTTAGCCGTGGTTACTACTTACTTACTCCTCCAGCGCAGCAACACAAAGCAGCAAAGCAAAGTGGCAAGCCACTGACTACACCGCACCAGATAACGCCATTGATCTCCATCTTGAACCACCTTCTGTCTCTTGCCAGTCGTCGGCTTGAAGTTTGCGCAGGTCAGATTGGCGCCATGTTTAGTGTTAAGTATCTTTTGTTCACACCATCGCCGAATATTACGTTACTTGTAGCATGGAGGTCAATGCAAGTGCAAAAAATCCAGGGAATTTCTTGATTTAGCCAATGGATCTCAACCTGGGTTGGAGCTACATCGAAGGTCACTACCAAGCCCCGCCACTGCGGTCCGTCCCAACGTCGTACGCCGTCGGTACGCTGGCTCCAGCCAGTTGGTACCAGCTCCGTGTCACCGCCACGAACGACGCTGGCACTGCTTCCACAGTTTACAACTATGCTACGAAGACTTTGGATGATGGTAAGGTTTCTTACTCATATTTATATGTGACGTCGCCTAGAAGATCCCACAGAATACCAGCTTTGGATGTATCTAGACACCGGTAGCCAAGCCATGTTCAAGTAACAGAACTGGCGAGCAGCACCACCGTGTTACACGAACCATTTGGAGCCACTTTTGACCCTCTCATAACTCATACACTATACAGCCAGCATAATTATACTGAGTTGGGATCGACTTTGAGGTCTAACATAGTCTTTTGTACCTTATTGTTGTTTTTCTATTTTGTATTTTTTGAACCATTTTTTTTTTCGGTATTGCTGTAATTATATATTTTAGGGACTTATCATAAAATATTTCAATTTTTTTTATACTATACTATGATGATGCGTTGGCTCAAAACAATCAGTATTTCATTTTAGGGTTGTTTTATTTATGTCTATAGGATGCCAACGGGACCCTATTAATAAAGTCTCCGCTTTCCGTCCGTGCATCTCTTAGCGGGCTGTATCTCCTAAACTGTAATAGGATAGTCGACATTTTCACAGAGTGTGTATAATTTTAATAACAAATAATAAAAACATGTTTTAAAAATCACGGGGACACCGTTTAATAAACCTCTCGATCTTGTAAAACCTCGAGAATAAAAAAATCGTATACGGTATCATGGAAACCCTTCGTGAGCAAATCCGACTCGCTCTTGACAGCTTTTATTATTAGATACAAGATTTAAGGAAATTAATCTAATTAAGGATTTAAGAATTTAATAAAATATTTTACCACAAGTATTTAAACCGAAAATTGCCAATAAACAACATGCTTAAGCGACAGCCCAACTTTACCAGAGCTTAATTTATTACGTGGAAATCACAATAAACTCTGTTTTGTTCTAAACATCGCCAAAGTTTGTCAATCTAGATGTTTTGCCAATCCCAACTTTTGTCATCAGGCACAGGAATCGAGCCAAATTATGGCGTCGACGTCAAAAACTTCTGGAATGTTCTGACGCGGTAATAAATTTGCTTTGTTTAAACTGGTACAAGATGTTCTCGACAGCCAAATATTTAGTGGTAACTTTAGTTAAGTTTACTAAATTAATTAAGATTCTACAGAAAACTTTACAAACTCTTCTTAATTATTTAGTTTTGCGCTCTATAATAACAGTATAAATACGAATTATAAATACGTTTGTGAAGAGTTTAGAAATATTTAAGAAATTACCGTAAACTTTTAAAAGATCTTCCAAATTAACATTTGTATAACCTCAAGTTTTTTTTTATTGAATAGGCATATAATCCATTGATAATTTAGTATTCGATAGTTAAAATAATATATATTACAATTTTGTGTGAGTATTTGACAGGTGAAATAACACTATGATTGTGTTTGTAAAATAATTAAATTAGAAACGCGGCGAACTAAACTATTATTTAATTTTAACTATTGATAATTCAATAGTTAAAATTAAATTATAAATGCAACAACAACAACAATTATAACAACAATTATAAATGCGTAATGTTTTGTTGAAAAATATTTAAAAACCTTAGGTACCTACTACTACCATTTTTTTAACAACTAGCTGCACCCGGCGGTTTCACTCACTGTTTTTTTGACTTTCCCTGAACTTCCACAAATACTTCAATCAAAATTAGCGAAATCGGTCCAACGGTTCTCGAGGTATAGCCAGACAAACGAACATTTCATTTTTATATATAGGAAGAAAAAGAAGAAGATAAAAAAGGGTTGTCACAACCTATTAGTTTTACAGTGTACCTGCTTGAATTTGAATTAATTCTTATTTGTTACATTTCGCCAATTTTTGTCTGTAGAAGAGATCGGGCCCCCTTCAGAACTGCTGGATCTAAATATGCTGGTGATCATCTGCAGTTCCATACTCCTCGTGGTCTGCCTGATGGCCTTCGTCTGCATACTGTTCAGGAGGCATCGGTGAGGGAGCCACAACTGTGATATTTATTAACTTTGATTTATCAACTGTCTTACTGTGCGTCCTGCAGTTTCAACTATTATCCTCCAGGAAATGTTAATTTTTCAGGGATCAAATGAAGCCCATGTATTATGTTAATCCAGAGTATAAGCTACCTAAATACTTCCATATAAACAATTAAACAAACATCATTATCATCTACTCTATAGCTTTCTTTATCCCACTGCAAGGGTATTTGTCTTTCTCATGTGAAATCTGCTTCGGTCCTGCACCGATCAGGTCCAGGTTTGACCCGTGATTTTAACGATAATATCGACTCGTCTTGCTGCTAGACGACCAATTAACATACATTGCACGTTAAATAAAGGCGTGTAATAAGATAAGTTCATTTAAATGCAGGCAAAACTTCGCCTCCCAATACCGGCATTCGATCACGGAAGACGTAAAGTCCAGGAACGAGAGTGTGGCGTCCCATACTGACCACAAGGATGCTCGGTATGCGCACGCGCCGCGGATTTACACCTCACCTGTGCACGCTAGGAAAGGAAGTAAAAATGGTGAGTAGACACATAAACTACGATAGAGTAACGTAAATAACGTTTCACACTCATCACTAGGATACCCTGTGTCCATACCATGGCGGGAAACACCCACTCGGGCAGAGCGTGCCGCACCCTAGCGGTTCGCACACACTGAGAAAAATGGCAATCAAATTTCCGATGAATTCACCTAAAGTACGGAGCATACTGAAAATCAAAAAAAACAACGATGATTAGCACCAGTTTTTACGGTAACAACTACCATATACCTTTATATGGTTGTCACTGTAAAAACAAGTACTAGCACCAGTTTTTAGGGTGAGAACCATATACTCGTATTATGATAGTTGTCACCGTAAAAACTGGTGCTAATCATTGTACTTTTTGGTGAATATCAGTGCTCCGTACTCTAGGTGGAATTTTTCTTAGTGCAATAAAAGTGGAATCAAAGCGTGTACCAAAGCGTTTTGGTAGGTAATTGTACCATAAAACGATATCGCTTTTTTTTTGCCCTTGGTAGTCCGATAGTAGAACGGTTATCAATTAGTCAGCGATTCATATCGGTAATCACTGCATAAACTGCATATGCCAACAATATTTTGTAGTGGTAGGGCTCTTTTGCAGAGCCCGCCTGGGGAAGTACCACACCTTTGCCAGTTATTCCACCGCCAAGCAGTAATGTGCAAAGATTACTGTGTTCCGGTTGGAAGGGCATTGTTTCCAGTGAAATTACAGGGCAAATGGGAGATTAAACAACATATATCTCAGGGTGACGAGCGCAGTGCTGTGCCACGCAGAGTCTTGAATTCTGCGAGTTCAAAATTCTGGGTGGTGCAGACCTGTTATGGGCAAACGTGACGTTTAACATCAGGCGAGCGATTTGCTCGTCTCGTCACTAAATTACATTTAAAAAAAAAAGTTAGTCACACATTATCTTTTTGTACAGAAATGTTCGAGATAAGTCCGTACGCAGAATTCGCTCTCGGATTCCGGACGTTTGATCACGTGGACAATCAAGATCTGCCCAGCCGACTGCCTGCCAGACCGCGGTTCGATACTGGTAAGTCAAATATCCACTTAAGTCTTTACGTTACGTATGTGAATTGTAAAACTAATAATTTGTGTATTTGGATTAGGTACTTGTTATTATGCAGGGTTATACAGAAAGGGTATGCTAAGTCGAAAAGGGCTCATAGTAACTACTCATCATTACGAACAACTTTTACTACGGGACCAATCCGGAATTCGCGAAAAATAAATCAGCTGTTTCATACATTTTGCCGAGATTTTTCTAAGGAACAGCTGATTTTTTTTTCGCGAATTTCGGGTTGGTCCCTTAGTAAAAGTTGTTCATATGATAAGCACTATGAGCCCTTTTCGGCTTAGCATACCCTTTCTGTATAACCCTGTGTAATATTATAACAAGTAATCCAAATACACAAATTATTAGTTTTACAATACGGATTAGTAGGATGAAATATTAATTTGTTAAAAGCCATGTCAGTTTTACATTTAAAAAATATGAAATTAATATTTGATCGCATGGAAAACAAATTAGTGCAATAAATAGTACCTACATGGTAAGCTGATAACAATAATTATATTCAAATTTCGATAATCGAGACTATTCCATAAATAAACATGGATGTTGACCATTTATGAAAATTTAATCACGCGATACCGACCTAATTTCATATTTTGATGACATATTTTTTGGCATCTATACAGGGTTTTAAAGAAAGGTATGCGTGAGTAGTTTGAGCCTTTTTTGGCTTAGGTTTTTATTATGCTACTGAGTGACGAGACGGGCAAATCGCTCGCCTGAACGTCACGTTTGCCCATAAGCCCATAACGGGTCTGCACCACCCAGAATTTCGAATTCTTAGAATTTGAGCCCCTGCGCAACACAGCACTGCGCTCGTCACCCTGAGATAATCTCCCATTTGCCCTGAAATTTCACTGGTAACAATGGCCTTCTAACCGGAACACAGTAATGTTTGTACGTTACTGTTGGCGGTAGAATAACTGGCAAAGGTGCGGTACTTCCCCAGGTGGGCTCTTCAAATAGCTTTTATTAATTAAGAAATTAGACCAAAAAACAGGGTTTCTCTAAATAATTCCTTTGTCGAATTCAATCCAATCAATCAACGATTTTATCATTTTTGTAAGTCTTCAAAAAATGAGGTTAGAAAATGTTGACTCAATTATATTTCATATTTTCTTCTTTATCTTATATCGAATAAAATTATATCTTCTTCTTCTTATCTTCTTCTTCTTCTTATATATAAAAATGAATCGCTGTTCGTTAGTCTCGCTAAAACTCGAGAACGGCTGGACCGATTTCGCTAATTTTGATCTTGAAATATTTGTAAAAGTTCAGGGAAGGTTTAAACATGTATAATATGTAAAGAAAAATATTAAAATCGACAATTTAATTTTCTAATACAAACTGTTCCTGTGAAACATTTGATGTTTGGTACGGTTAACTCGAGATGTCCGATCTCTTTTGTCTTTTTATAAATAAAAAATAGTGTCAGTAGGTTCTCAAATATTTATAGGTGTGTTCAGAAATTGGTCCGATCTTTGTTGTTGGTTTTTGTTTTGTTTTGTTTGCTCTACCACAGGAAAGGTTGAAAAGTAAAAAAAAAAACAGCTGGTGAAACCGCCGGGGGTCAGCTAGTATTATATGTATATAAATGAATCGCTGTTCGTTTGTCTGGCTAAAACTCGAGAACTCCTAGACCGATTTGAATATTTTTATTTTTTGTTTTGTTTGGTCTAGTACTGGAAAGGTTTGAAAGTAAAAAAAAACAGCGGGTGAAACCGTCGTGTGCTAGTCTTCAATAAAAAAATAAACAAAGACTAAGTTGACGACCGCTTATCTCCCTTGAAGGTAAACGCTGTCACATCTAATTCTTTCAACCTAAAGGCACGTCAGGTATTATTTGAATCACTCCAAAGAACATAATCCTCTCTGAAAATATAATATGATCTGACAGCAAAGTGCTGAAACAAAGAGATTCTTCACTTTGTAGTGAAGCATCGAATATTCTGGATGTTTTGTCTTTCAAGTAAAATTGCTTTAAGCTTAACTTTTAATACAAATAAACTACTATGAGAAACTGATCTTGTAACGTAGCTCGGCTATATGTATATTTACATGTATATTGTACACATATAGAGGTACATTGTATATATATATATATATATGAGGTAAATAAAGGTCTTTGTAACTGATCGCCGACATTCTAATTTATCATTATTTTTTGTTTCACATTGCATTATTGTGTTATAATTTATTCGAAAAAAAATGTATTTAGCACCCATAAGGTGTACATTGATGTACCTACTCATAATTGAATAATTAATTTTGATCACCGATGTAATTTTTTTGTTGATATTTTCTGCACTAATTCTTTGCAATAATGACAACATTTCTTTAGTTTATCCTCAAGTTAAAGCTCTTTGTTATAGGTACTAAGTTCTGCTGGTTGGCAAGCATATTTTTAAAAACCAATTTTTTTTTTAAATTCACGTTATTATTAAAAATTAAATTCACTTCCAAATTAATATCTACGAAACCTATTCTAACTATTGGTAATAAATTGTTCCTTATTTTTATTGTTTTCAACATACCGTTCTAAAAAATTTCTAAAAATTTAGGTACCTATACCTATTTAGTTTAAAATATTTAATTTAGCATGTGGTCTAATACCACATGTTTAATTTTAAGATAATTGTAGAATAATAAAAACACTACTACCAAATAATAAAAATATGACAATTAAACTTTTCTAAGCTTGACAAATAAAAAAAAACTTTGGCTTTGGCTTTGGCAACACCATTAGGTACATTGCCAACTTAGCAAAATAGAAATCGTTCTGTATTTCACACTCTTTGCATTTTAGTCGTTCTTCCCTCGTAGTCTTTTGACGGGCAGTCTGATCACAAACGAGAGCACCGATATCGTATCGGATAATCTGGAAGCCCAACAGGCTACGGTTGCTATCGTGGCTCCTATCTATCTAGTTTCCGTTTCACTGCGCCATCGAGCCAGTATTGAGACCTGGCAGCTTCAAAGACAAGAATTCCTTTGTTTGTATCACAACAGCCTTAGTTCGTTACAAATTCTACAGTCTATACAAGCTAGAATATTTACCTACCTGTATATTCAATTGTTCAGTCCATTCCTAAAGACCTTTATCAATGTCGAATCTGCTTTGATTTGCTGGTGTTATAGAAATAGACGCTTTTCTTTAGTTTGAATGAAGTTTTAACAATAAAAGGTACCCGAAGAAGAGTCCTTGTTCCAAAATAACTAATCAATAAATACACAATTCAATGTATGTGAAGAACAGGGCAAAGGATTTTATTTTATTTATTTATAAAGTTTAAGCACTATAAAATAATAGGAAATGGCCAAATATTGAACAAAATCGTTTATAGGTTTAAACCAACAAAGAATCTGGTTGTTACCGGTTGGCGCAAAACAGCTGTGTGGTCAGAAAGTTTCGTTTGCTTTTGCAGAATTCGTAGGTATATACAGGGTTATGAGAAAAAGGTATGCTAAGCCGAAAAGGGCTCTCACTACTCATCATTATGAACAACTTTTACTATGGGACTAAACCGGAGCTCTCGAAAATAAAGTCTGCTGTTCCATACATCTTGCCAAGTATCATTGACATTTTTCACAGCTGATTTTTTTCGCAAATTCTGGCTGGACCTGTGATAAAAGTTGTTCATAATATTGAGTACTATCAGTCCTTTTTACCTTAGCGTACCCTTTCCTTAGAAAACTGTAAACTAAAGGCAGTGTTTTCCAAACCAATTTATCTCGTCGGCACTTGCCAAGCTATCACATTACTAAAGATTTATTACTCTATTTTCGGTTCCGGCAATATTTCTCGTTGTCATTTCAAATAAGGCTTTACACAAAATCTAGGCACCAAGAGTAGCAACGAGTGATGTAGGTTCAAACAAAACGATACGCTTTGTTTCTCCCACACATAATATGAACCTACATGATACATACAGGGCTATTCATAAAGGGTATGCTAAGCCGAAATGGGCTCGTAGTACTCATCATTATGAACAACTTTTACAATGGGAACAACCCAGAATTCGCGAAAAAAAATCAGCTGTTCCATACATTTTGTCGAGTGCCGATTTTATTTCGTGAATTTCGAGTTGGTCCCGTAGTAAAAGTTGATCAAAATATTGAGTACTATGAGCCCTTTTTGGCTTAGCATACCCTTTAAAATAGCCCTGTATTATGTTCTTACGTAAATCGTCTAGGTATTTGGAATTGCGAGTGTTACCCTAACTCAGAGAATAATTCCCATCAGCTATATCTTTCGTATTGTAGATTCGAGTTAGAAAATTATTGAATAAAAACAAGAAAAAAACAAGACTGTAAACCATTTCTAAAATGTTGTGTTTTATGCAAATTTTCGTTTCGAAATGTATTAATTTGACAGAAAACATAGAGCAAGACTTAAAAAACAGTTGTCTTGTAATTCCTCCGTCAAACTAGGTTAATAATAATTAAATCCGTACTTACTCGTAGATAAAAAAAATACACAAAACTATCATACCAAAATTTTTTAACGATTTTATCTCTTCTCATTTTATTTCCACTCATTTTAAATCTGTATTTCTCAAAAGAAAAATCTGACAACCATCTGCCTCAAAATCAGAGAAACTCTTGTACTGCGTCACAGATTCAACGTTTGCTCGTAATTGAATCCTCTGGCTTCAAAGTGTCTCTGCAGAATTTGATTACCTCAGAATATACAATTAAATTGCATAAACGTTGTTTGGTTTAATCCTTGCTATTTTGAGATTCTCGAACGAAGTTACTGTCCACAGTTAGGGTGCTTGTTCACTGGAGCGAAGAGAAAAAAAGAAGAGCAATATTAACCAAAAGAATTGCAAAAAAAAACCTAACTGACGTCAGACCTGGTTTTACAAGCTTTATTTAGCTTGCCTTGTTTGTCGTTGTTGTGTTTTTTAGGTCAATTGTTGTAACTAAATTGTGAACCACGCCCGATATCCGATTGAGCTGTTTGATGTACCTGTGTAACTCCAATGAGAAGGCAATTAAAGCTTGTCTCTAAATATATTCTTTAAATTAACTTGTCATGCAATTCCATTGGAGAAGAAAAAGAAGCAATTCTATTGTAATGTAATTTTCGTTTTGTTAACAGTAACTTGTAATTTGACGAAGGAAGGAGGAAGGTTTTTATGTAAACTTGTATTTATTTTAATTCTTCTATCAACCAATTAGTTTGCCTTAATACAGGGCTAGTTTAGAAAAAAAAATTAGGTGGTACGGGAAATTTACTAGTTATCTAGTATGAAATTTAAAAAAATTATAAATTCTTTAAAAGGTCTCAGAACTAATGCAAAGTTTGAATTTGCCACGATCCCTCGCTCTGACGTCAGAGCGGGTTCGTTTTTTGCAATTCTATTGGATAATTCTGCTTCTTTTCTTCTCTTCCCTCCAGTGGACAGGCAGCTTTACGGAGAGTGAAAACAAAATTAGAATTAAAAATACTTCAAATTGTTTCCCAAATTTCGAATTAGAAACAGTATAACACTAACTTTGTTGAAAGGAATTTAATATTCCCAAGCTTGGCCGCCATTTTGGAATTTGTTCACTAACTGTTTTGACTAGGCTGCCCTATCGATTTTGTCCCTTTTTGATATTATATATTTAGACTTACTAATATTTAAGAGGTTAAGTTTGTATGTATGTTTATAGGAATCAATCTATATGTGTTCCGGTTGGAAGGGCATTGTTTCCAGATAAATTACAGGGCAAATAGGAAATTAAACATCTTATATCTCAGGGTGACGAGCGCAGTGCTGTGCCGCGCAGGGTCTTGAATTCTAAGAATTCAAAATTCTGGGTGATGCAGACCTGTTTATGGGCAGACGTGACGTTTAATATCAGGCGAGCAATTTGCTCGTCTCGTCTCTCATTATTATAAAAAAAACTAATGGTCCTGCTTAAATAAAAAAATATTTTACTCATGAAAAGCTATATCTATATATCTGAGAGCTAGGTTTAGCCTCAAACCTGCAAAGCTGAAGGCGAAGCAGTATCAGGCATGACGTTCCGTACTGTATTTATAAACACCCCAAAAAAAAACAAAAAAAAATGCATAATAAGTAAATTTAAATAAATGTGTTTTGTTCAAAATCCTCAAGTTTAACTGTTTGAGAGTTACGGTGCCACAGACAAACACATTTTTTTTTTTTTTTTTTTTTTATGTGATTAAATGACGAAGCGAGCAAATCGCTCGCCTGATGTTAAACGTCACGTTTGCCCATAACAGGTCTGCGCCACCCAGAATTTTGAACTCGCAGAATTCAAGACCCTGCGCGGCACAGCACTGCGCTCGTCACCCTGAGATATAAGTTGTTTAATCTCCCATTTGCCCTGTAATTTCACTGGAAACAATGCCCTTCCAACCGGAACACAGTAATGTTTGTACATTACTGCTTGGCGGTGGAATTACTGGCAAAGGTGTGGTACTTCCCCAGGCGGGCTCTGCAAAAGAGCCCTACCACTACAAAAATACAAACATAGTTACACAGTACACACGTTAGCCTTATGTTACCCCACTGTTTGCTTTCCGTCACCCAAAATAGACGACGCAGTTGGTCGAAGGATTATGGAAACAAACAACAAGCTTGCTCTCAATTTATCGGAAGATATTTGCCCAGGTTTTAGTTAGGGGTCGTCAATTACGTGAGGTTTTCCTTCTTTTAATTTAAGCCCCCTCCCTGCCCCATTGGTGATGTTTGGTGAGACGCAGTGGGACCCAGATAGGGTTGCCATCTCTTAAATTTGGCAACCAGGACAAGACGCGTGAAAACCCCGGATTTTAGAACCCAGAACCCGGATATGTCAACATCGTCGGTTGGTCACGGCGTGACGGCAAGACTTTAAATTTTTAAAGTCTTGCCGTCACGAAGAATACTACTATTCTAGGCCGTTCGAGATAATCTCGGTCATTCCTACTCTCATGATATTTCTAACAAGAGCGACACTGACAGATTCGCCAGAATAGGGCTAATAGAATAAGGTACTCTTTCTCCATAAAATGAGATATACCCTTTTTTTTCTAAAAAGTACATTTTATTGAAATAAATATTTCCTGTTAAAATAATGTGCCTATATTCGTTGAACTAAATGTTGACGTGTGATTTTCAATTACATCCGGATCCCTTTTAATTAAATTTTATTACACGACCCCCCCCCCCTACCCCCTTTTAAGCTCACTTAATTAATTTTTCCCCCCTTATATCTAGTTTCTGAGACTCATAACCAAGTTTCTCAACTCGGCAATAAATAATTAGTTTCCATTCTTTCAACTTTCACGAATTACATCTTTTTAAATTTGATCCGAAAGCGAAGTTAAATTACTTTCTGAAATTAATCAAAGTTTGTCAAGCATCGCTTTTCACGGTTAATTTACCGTTTACTTGAATATTAATTTCTTGGGAAGTTTCATATTATTTCGAATACCGGAATATTTTGATTTTCTATTTCGTTTTATTTTATGAGGCTTAAAAGTTGTGATAACAGGCATTAAGTATCAGAATGAAATTTTGACATTATTTTTAGATTTTCACTTTATTTATTTAAAGATGATGAACTTTACTAAAAAGTACTTTAATGGGTTTTCGTTTCATGTTTTCAGCTTTTCACGTCAGCGAGAAGTTTTCAGATCATTTTAAGCAGTTTTTATTAGTAAGGCCCTTAAGGACTATATCTTTTAAAGGATCTTAAGCAGTAATTAATTTTAAGCACTGTTCGTAAGTAATGCCCTACTGGGCCTTTTATTTTTTACTTTATTTGACAGATCTGAACTAACTAAAAATATCCGTCTGTCTTTGTCATTGCGACTTATTAGACAAGGACATCAACGCTTTCAGATAAAAATACATTATACTAAATCCTTCAAACTTGGGCATATTGGCAAATCTAATTTGTAATTGGCGGGCTAGTAGCAAGTAAATTATCGTGCAACGAAAAGTATACGAGTACTGTTAAGGCGACCCGACCATTTGCAAAGCACCTCGTTTTTGCAGCTCCGACCCGCCGTCACGGGACTATTTATCTTGGTCTTATTATATTAATGACCAGCCGAGTTCGACCGAGGGGCGAGTCGGGACCTAATTGATTGATCATTGTTGACTTCAGCTGTTTTTCTTTAAAGATTGGGGTTTATGGGATTAGATGGAGGAGGCTTTGGTACCTTTTTTCATCAATCACACGTACATTAAATTAGTGAATTTGAAGGGTCTTACTTTTAAACTTTGTTATGTATGACTGAAAAAAACAAGCTATCATCCAAAAATAAAACAGCTTTCACTTCAGGAGAAGTTGCCAGAGTTACTTAATAACAGCTTAGGCAGCGTAATAATTTAAATAATAATTATAAGTACCTAAGTCCCTAAATTGTTATTGCATAAATTGAAATATTTGATTAGTATTAAGATTTTATAATGTAAACGTATTTTATTTATTTATAATACAACTAGCTGACCCGGCAGACTTCGTACTGCCATACAGTACTTCTCTATGGTACTGCCTAATTAAATATAAACACTGCACAAAACACTATTTACAATTTTATACTTGTATTATATTACAATTATAGGTACGAATTTGTTTCTTGTATCAGTTGACAAAAGCAAACTCATCTATGAAAAAAAAAACACTGACATTGACAGTTTGTTGTTGTTTCAACTTTTTTTTAATTTGATAAGACTTGGAGTCAAATCCTTCGAAATTTTAAAATTCCTTGGTTTTGTTTGATAGATATGATTGAATTTGAACTTTGTACAGAGGTAATAAAGTGCAAATTGACTCTTGGACGTTAGGAACATACCTACATTGCTTAAACAACAGTGAGTGCTTGCAATTCAATATGAACTTTATACAATAGCAATAAAGCTCATTTTAGTTAGAAAACGTTTGTATGGGAAAAAGAAAAGGGCTGTTTTTAGGGTTTTTCAATATTTCTGAGAGATTTTCTTCATATTTTTTTCCGTAAGAACCTTCTCCTAATAATAACAAATACAACAAAAAAATAATTAGTGAAATCGGTCCAGCCATTCACGCGTGATGCCGTGACCAAGGAAAACGGGTTTCATTTTTATACATATAGAAAGAATTATAGATTACCTATACATTACAAAAGTTCCTAAAATTTTCTTAAATCCTGGATTAGGTTTGCCTAGGCAAAGGGTTCTCGACAACCACTCTAATACTTTTTTCTTTTTTTAAATCGGTAAACAAACAGAGGGTTTTTAGCGGACGGCGGTTACTAAAAGTTTTATAAACCTGTAGTTTTAACAAACTTATGGAACATTGGGCCACTGTGTACGAGAAACGAATAGAAGCACTTGACTATAATTAGTCCTTTTTGTTTCAGAGACAAGTTTCCAAACCCGCTCCGAGTCGGATGACAGTGACAGCACATCAAAGGCCACTGTTTCTGTCATGCCTCGACGTAAGTGTATTTTTAACTGACTTCAAAAAAGGAGGAAGTTCTCAATTCGACTGTATGTTTTTTTTTATGTTTGTTACCTCATAACTTTTGACTGGGTCAATCGATTTTGTTGATTCTTTTTTAATTAGAAAGCTGACGCTTCCCGCGTGGTCCAGTTCTGATAATGGTATCCATGAGAAGACCATATAACGTACTTAATGCAAATCTTAAATTTGCATTAAGTACGTGCGCGACAAATAGATGAATAACTCAATAGTCGGCCTCTTGAAGTCGGATTTTGTTTTTTTTTTTGTAAATATAATTATATAATAGCAGATTACACGTAACGAGTACGGTGGCTAGACAGTATATGGGCACAATCGGCCGAGCAAATAAATCATAGATCTAGCAACTGTCTCGCATCGTCAAAGTGCTTATACGAGCCGAGTACTCGGCCCCGAGGGCACTGTATCGCCACTGTACTCGTTACGTGTAGCCAACCCAATAAGGTCGGGTAGGTTTAAGTAAGGATAGGGCCAGGGGTAGCGTTGTCGTGTAATAGAACAATGCTTAATTTGATTTTCAGCATAAGTCTGGCGCTTATACAGGGTTATTCATAAAGGGTATGCTAAGCCGAAAAGGGCTCATAGTACTCATCATTATGAACAACTTTTACTATCGGACCAACTCGAAATTCGCGAAAAAAAAATCAGCTGTTCCATACATTTTATCGAGTGTCATTGACATTTTTCTATGGAACAGCTGATTTTTTTTCGCGAATTTCGGGTTGGTCCCATAGCAAAAGTTGTTCGTAATAATGAGTACTATGAGCCCTTTTCGGCTTAGCATACCCTTTATGAATAACCCTATAAAGGACAAGAGTCTAAAGGCGCTCATAGCACTACTCGTCATTACAGCAAATTTTTTCGCGATTTCAGGATTGGTGCCATACCTACACAGATCTCGGAAAAATACTTTTCTGTGATTATTATTAAAACTTAGCAATAACTTACTTAGCAATTTATGTTAAACGCAAATTACTCATTAGTCTTTCAGGCTAGATCGTAATTTTAATGATGTACTTATCGATAAAATGCATCATTACAAAAAAAAAAAAAAATATTAAAACAAAGTTAACGGTTCGCAATAGACTGACTATTTATTTAATAGACAATAGACTACTTACATCTATGTATAAGATAGTTATCAACACTAGACTCTATTTATTTAAAATACAAATTTTGATTTAAAGTGCAGACTAAAAAAGGTTTCATAGTAAAAATTGTTCACAATGATGCGGACTACGAGACGTTTTGTACAATTTGTAGTTTTTATTATTAATTTAATAATAAAAACTACAAACTGTAAAAACTCCACCTTTAATCATCCCACTGCTTTGATACCAGATCTACCCTTGAAGGTAGATTCGCCGTATTTTTTCCACGCAAATAATTCCGCGTTTGTCTACCAACTCGCCTAATGGTTATTTTTTAATGTAATTGAGTGACAGACGAGCAAATCGCTCGCCTGATGTTAAACGTCACGTTTGCCCAAAACAGATCTGCGCCGCCCAGAATTTTGAACTCGCAAAATTCAAGACCCTGCGCGGCACAGCACTGCGCTCGTCACCCTGAGATATAATAATATAAGTTGTTTAATCTCCCATTTGCCCTGTAATTTCACTGGAAACAATGCCCTTCCAACCGGAAAACAGTAATGTTTGCACATTACGGAATAACTGGCAAAGGTGTGGTACTTCCCCAGGCGGGCTCTGCAAAAGAGCCCTACCACTACAAAAACCGAGAATGTGGTCAAAGATGAAGCACGCAGACCTAGAAGAATTATTTAACTAGCCGTATTCCACCACGCTGGCCACAACCATAAATAAATAGTTGTAACAAACATGGCAGTCCTATTTGGCAGATGTTCTATTCTGAATACGGGTTGGCATTGCAAACTGTAATCGTTTGCGGCTTAATAAACGTTTTGGCCCGTTTGTTAGCGGACACTTTAGTGCAGTGAGACCGCAATTAGACAGGTATATTGTACCACAGGATCATAACTTTGTTGTTCTATTACATACTCGTATCATATGCTTAGGAACATTAATGCAGTATGTTTAGGAATAACAATTATGGACAATTTACAATTGTACAAGTATAAAACTGGGTTATTCAGAAAGGGGTATGCTAAGCCGAAAAAGGCTCATAGTACTCATCATTATGAATAACTTTTACTATGGGACCAATTCAAAATTCGCGAATAAAAAAACAGCTGTTCCATACATTTTGTCGAGTGTCACTGACGTTTTTCTGTGGATCAGCTGATTTTTTTTTTCGCTTATTCTGGGTTGGTCCCATAGTAAAAGTTGTTCATAATGATGAGTACTATGAGCCCTTTTCGGCTTAGCATATCCTTTATGAATAACCCTGTATTATATGCTTAGGAACAATAATTATGACAATGAATTGTACACGCATAATATAAACTAGCATAGTAAACTAACATAATATAACATTAAAACATTGCGGAATGCACTTGGATTTATTATTTATTATACAGCGTTATAAGAAAAAAACATGCCAACCCGAATAAAACTAATGGTACTCATCATTATGAAAAACTTTTACTTGACATCCCATAGTAAAAGTGTATGGGCCGACCTGAAATCGCAAAATGTCGACACCTGTTCCGTACATTTTGTCGGGTGTCATTTATTTTCTATGAGACAGCAGATTTTTGTAGATTTCATGGTTGATCCCATTCTAATAGGCATGACGACAGTATCAAAAAATCGCCGATTCAATGCTTTCAGGGGACTAGCCAGATTAAAAAAAATTAAAACACATGTTTAGTTTTTTTTAAAAACAGATTATTAAGATTTTCAATAAATTAAAACATTAAAATACAGCAATCGGCCATCTTGTCAGAAACAACAATCACAGCGTATGACGTCGCGCCTCAGTGAACTCAGGTCATCCGCCGCTCATCACGCATAGACACAATGACATGTTTACTAGCCGTGACGTCAAATCGACGCCATGACACAAGCAAGCTGTTTTTGGGCACTGTTGAAAAAATATGTGAAAAATGGCTTCAAACTTCGTTAAACTTCAGTTTATTACCGAAATAAAAGCTTTTTTGTAAATAGTAAATGTGTACTCACATTATGGAAGAGGATTTTAAAATCTTTCGTCACGCCTATTATTGTTCATAATAAATGAGTAGGTAGATTCCTTTCTTTGTAAGCTTGTAAGTAAATAGCTTTAGCGTTAGGATACTTTTGCAAAAAATTAAGGTGAGTTTTAAAAACTAGAAAACATAATGTTAAAATATTTGAGATTTGTTTTTTTTTTATTTCAGGTCACTGCAGAACACCACACCACAACAATAGATAGCGACTAGATTTAAAAGATTAACAATAATACGAGTACCTACATTTTATCATATAATATTTACGGTGTATATTTTAAGCATATCAATATAACTAAATAGTAATAATTTAAAGCTGAAAATAACTAAAAGTAATTTACCTAGATTTTATCAGTAACATTTTTTATATGTGACTTTAAAAACAGTAATATAAACTTCTTTTTTATATCTATTATTACATATAAGGAAAGGGTCTGCTTCGCTGTAAAGGGCTCATACTACTCATCATTATGAACAACTATGGGACCAACCAAAAAAAAAAAAAAACATCGCGAAAAAAATAACATCTGTTCCATACGAGTATAATTTGTCGAGTGTCATTGACATTTTGCTACGGAACAGCTGATTTTTTTTTCGCGTATCTCGGGTTGGTCCCATAGTAAAAGTTGTTCATAATGATAATTAGGTACTATTAGCTTTTTTCAGCTTAGCAGACCCTTTCCTTATAGCCCTGTATAGTTTACATCAAAAGCCAAACGTATCGTGCCAAAAATTATTTAACGTTTTGTCCATTCTAGATTTGCATAAGTACCTACATTCGAAGTTTTACATTTTAGAGAATCTGCTCAATTCAAAACCTTTCGGCCTATTCTGGCGAGTGAGATATTATCTCGGTCACTGTCGCTCTCATTAGAAATGTCATGAGAGTGAGAGTGGGCGAGATAATCTCAGATTTCTTAGAATACTGGTGTTGCAACAATAATACTGTATCGTAGCTCCTAAATGAATGGAACGATTTTGATAAGGTTTTTGTTTGAAAGGCGACTTTATCGAGAGTTTTCAATTACATGAAAATTTGATTAGCCGTTTAAAGTACGATATAAATTATATGATATAAGCTCTTTTCTAGTCGGTTTTTTTTTGTTTGTACTTGTTATAGAATTTTTGTGAAGTCAACTGAAGTTCATTCGATAGATTTATAATAAGTACTCTATTTAAACGTCTATAAAGTTCATTATATCTTTTGTAAGACTGATGTTCTAACATTTAACCTAGCGTAAGTACTTCGTGCCAAATGAAGTAGGATGTAACTGCCAAAACATTTCACTTCGAGTTTTGGAACTTTGTCAATTTAAGCCGTAGTTTTGCTAACTGCCGAACAGTTAATAGTTGCACTACATCTTACTGTGACAAAGTTCTATAACATCTTGTCTTTGTACTGTAATTAGAGTTGAGAGTTGAAAGTATAACTTTTAGATTATGTGGAATAAATGTTTGAGATATCTGAGGAGTTGTTTTATTGCATTTTGTCTACTGTAGCAGATCGAGTATTTCTTTTTTTCTCTTTTGTAGTTAAGATTTTTCTTTCAGGCCTCTACATCATCTATACTTCTATACTAATATTATAAAGAAGTAAAGTTTGTGTGTTTGTATATTTGTTAAATTGTAATGGGTAATCTCGGGATCTACTGAACCGATTTTAAAAATTCTTTCACCAATAGAAAGCCACATTATTGCTGAGTGTCATAGGTTATATAAAAAACCGAAAAATAAAAAGGCTTTTACGTGGTAGTCCGTTTTGCAAAGTGAATCGGAGAAAAAACGGTCCGGACGGCGCGCGATGGCTTCGGGTTTAATTAACATTATGCCCAACGAAGTGGGCAAGGGTCAGCTAGTCTTAAATAAATAAATAAATAACGTTTCACACTCATAGCTCCTAGGATAAATCCTGTGTCGGGGATGCCATGGAACACACACAAAGACAAGGACAACTACCTAACATAACACCCAGAATAGATATTTAAATTCATGATTCAAACATCTGTCCGGCCGGGAATCGAACCCGGGACCTCTGGCTTATAAGGCGGATATTATTACCGCTGAGCCGAACAGGCCGTCTTAGTATCTTAGTATCACTTTGCAGGTAACATGATAAGCTTTAATAATTCCTACTAATATTGATATGGTGAAAGTTTGTGTGTTTGTATGTCTGTTACACAATCACGCAAAAATAACTTTGGGCGACATTCTATAATGAAAGTAACTTATACCCTGGATTAGCACAAGCTACTTTTAATCTTGGAAAATAAATGGTTTTCATAAGATGTTAGAAAAAACCATGGAGAAGCGAGTTGATAGAAAATTAAAATGTTAGTAAGTTATAGTATATAGGGTTATTCGTAAAGGGTATGCTAAGCCGAAAAGAGCTCATAGTACTCATCATTAGGAACAACTTTTACTATGGAACCAACCCAGAATTCGCGAAAAAAAAATCAGCTGTTCCATACATTATGTCGAGTGTCATTGACATTTCTCTATGGAACAGCTGATTTTTTTTTTCGATAATTCTGGGTTGGTCCCATAGTAAAAGTTGTTCATAATGATGAGTACTATAAGCCCTTTTCGGCTTAGCATACCCTTTATGAATAACCCTGTAGAGTCACATACTCGTACTACCCATAAAAAGATGCCATCCGCGGTCACCCATCCGATGTTCGACTGTTGTATCGGTTACAAACATCTAGTGGTACCATCACAACCACTAACTGGTAACCGCTGGGTAGAGCAGTGGTTCTGTTTGTTCGTAGCGCTCGTAGCTTACTACGAGCGCGAGCGCTGCGAGAAATAGCGCTACGAAAGCGAGCGCTTTGCATCGACGTGGGATTTGGGGCGCTACGAGAGCGATCGCTACGAAAGACGGAATACCAATAGTCTAATCGCAGACTCAACTGAACTAGTAGGAATTCTTGAGTACCTGTAGTCAGCCTTCGGCCTTATTGTTTAACTGGCTGGTAATAGGAATCGGCTTCGGTTTGACTTTCGAAGTCAAAGTCAAATGAAACCGATGCAAACTACCAGTCAATAATAAGATAATACTATCGAAAAAATCCACCAAACTAGTAGAAACTCCGACTTTTCAATTGCATACAAGTAAGAATTGATTAGGCGAAGTGACGGCAGGTAGAGTAAGGCAGTGACAGAATAGTGGCCGAGACAAGGTAAGCGAAGCGGTCGTCCGGCAGCGAGATGAGTCGATGATATTATCAAAGCCTGTTGACGGCCTGTTTGGCTCAGCGGTAGTAATATCCGCCTTATAAGCCAGAGGTCCCGGGTTCGATTCCCGGTCGGGCAGATGTTTGAATGATGAATTTAAATATCTGTTCTGGGTCTGGGTGTTAGTTGTCCTTGTCTTTGTGTATGTTCCATGGCATCCCCGACACAGGAATTTATCCTAGTGGGGAGCTATGAGTGTGAAACGTTATTTAAAAAAAAAAAAAAAAAGCCAAGCAAGCTTAGTTGCAATTCCATGATCGCAAACGATAATTATAAAACTAAGACAATTTAAAGGCATTCTTCTTCTTTTCCAAGTGCCTCTCCATTAATGAAGGTTGGCACTTGGCAGTCAGCTTCTTAAAATTATCTTTGTCCAGCGCGAGTCTGAACAGTTGTTCCACCGTCTTTATCCCAGTCCACTCCCTGATGTTACGGAGCCACGACATAAGCATTACATTTCTGTAATAGAATATGGAATCTACAAAATCTACGAGTACTGAAGCGATATTGATGGTATTTGATGAGAGGAGATAATTAACATCTAGGCTAATTTTCATCATAACCGTTTTACATCACCGCACGGGTACCTACTGGAATAACACATAATCATCATCGCGTTGGTAAAACCGCGAGTCAAAGACAGCTATCTATACTAATATTGTAAAGAGGAAAGATTTGTATTTTTGTATGTTTGTGTTGAATAAACAAAACTTCTAGACCGATTTCAAAAATTCTTTCACCATTAGATTGCTACATTATTCCTGAGTAACATAGGCTATATTTTATAAACGTGCAAAACCGGGGCAGGTCGCTAGTCTCACAACAACGAGAATGCATGCAGGTAACCAATAAATCATAAAATTTTTGGATACCTATTTCAATAAAACCACTCTGAGCGATGAAACTATCACTAAAAGCCCGTACGAAGGCTATAAACATTAAACTTTATCTTCGTGGAGAGAACGGGATCCAATTTTATAACACCTTTTAGAAAATTAAAGTGGACAATAAAATTGTGAAGACTATTGTGTAAAGTGGATCTGGAATGTAATAGCACCAAGATTAAAATTAAACTGGAGTTGACAAAAGAAATACAAAAAAAATATATATTCACTGTAGGTATATCCATGTAAAATAAGTAAGGTACCTAAATGTGGCTGGGGACGTCATCTCATGGTTTATATAATTGTGACTTTTTCTGTTTACTCTAAAACAGACCGCATAATTGTTTACCATCAGGCAAGCTGGCAGTCAAACGCAAGCTTATCAATCAATTGAAAAAAAAAAGGTATTGAAAGTACAGCTAATTCTAGCTTTGTCATCTAAATCTATGCGAGGGTAAAATCCGTGGAAAGACATTTGTCCAGGGCCCTGCGAGGCTTATTTTGCTATTACCCTACTAACAATTCATAAATCCCTTTCTATCTGTACTAGTATAGTCTTACCCTCGTAACATACCCAGAAACTGCGCTTAAAGCTTCGATGGCGAACAGCAAATACCAGCGTTCCTCTGTTTACTCACTAACTCGGAGACTTGACGCAGTTCAGCTAAAGGAAGAAGGACAAGTATGTACTGTATGTAGTAAGTGAATGTCTTTAAATGTCTTACGAACTGTGGATTTGTGATGCTGTCTATCAAACTTTTTTCGTTTTTAATATCTCCTGGTCCCTTTTGGATTCGAGAATAATGCAGAAGAAATTCAAGAAATTTACCAGATTTCAACACAACGCTACAGAATAATTATTACTCGTTAAAAAATATGCATCCTATTACTGAACCTCCTGCCTCCTCAAATCGTGCTCCTCATGTCTGAGGGTCGTGACCACCGCCTTTCAGATAGTTTCTCTCTCGATGTTGCGCCAACGAACGCGTTTACTGAACAGCAAATCATAATAAAAAAACACAAACATATAATACATGCCATTTTAAATTACAATCATATCGCATCATTGCTTGCGATCCAGCGCGATGGCCGTCAGTTGAACAAAAAATACTGTAGGTATTATATTTATGGAAATTAAACACCCGCACATTATTACACTTTCTCTTGATATCACTAACTATAACATTTTGGTATCTAAGCAAACAAAAAAAAACAGTCTAGTTTCTTACACAACGATAAGTTGAGAGTGAGAAGACTCCTTCTTTTGCACTATGGCCCCATCACGCTAGTACAGGATAGAGAGGTTTCGATGGTACCTATCGGGAACCCAGTTTGTTTTCGGAGTTCCGCGAGTGCTGTGCAAAGACGAAAACGTTGGTATTGGAAGCGTTTTATTGTTTACTTTCATAATTAAATGGAACCACTGTAATCAGATTGGTTGAGAAGTTCATGACGGGCCCCAGTTTAAAGGCTGAATTTGATAGAAATTAACTAAAAATAGCTGTCTTTGTCATTGCAACCTATTAGACAAGGAAAAAAGAACTTTAGAAAAAAAAAAAAAAATTATGAAAAAAAAAAAAAAAAAAAAAGTAAAGAAATTATGTGTCAAAGCGGAGCCAAATACAGGGTTATACCGAAGGGTGTGCTAAGCTGAAAAAGGTTCATAGTCATCGTTATGAACAACTATTACTATGAGACCAACAAGGAATTCGCGGAAAAAAATCAGCTGTTCCATAGAAAAATGTCAATGACACTCGACGAAATGTACTGGAACAGCGAGTTATTTTTTCGCAAATTCCGGTTTCTGTGTAACCCTGTAATACGAGTAACTAACATTCTAAAAATGGATTACGGTCTGATATTTACAACTGATACAAAGCTTGGTTCCACTAGTGTGTCCACAGATTTTTTAAATACTCGTGGACTCACTGCGTATCAATAGTGGGGCCATCCGGATTTATGTGTACCTACTGTTGTCTCCACTAATCTACCGGTTGGTCCACGGATACTCTAACACTAGGGCTACACACTCGGCCTTATTCTTATTTGGAATGGGGGCGATAGTTCCCGCATTGGCGTCCCGCAAAGGGTGCATTGTGCGTTTCCTTGTCAGTTTACCCGAGCCAACCCAGCTCCTTAAAATAACGCAGCGAGGCTCCGGTGGCTCCAGTGGCAAAGATAGACACTCGGTCTATAACAATTCCTTCCTTTTGGGTTTTTTTTTTATGATATTGAGAGACGAGACGAGCAAATTGCTCGCCTGATGATAAACGTCACGTTTGCCCATAAACAGGTCCGTGCCACCCAGAATTTTGAATTCTTGTTTTGGAATTTTGGTATGGATTTTGTCAGTATCTATACAGTATATATTGTCTTAAATAAATACATGACAAAAATATAAGTTTTTGTACTTACCTATTTTGTATTTATGTACCTACCTCAGCAAGCGAGCTCTCCTCACAGACCTCTTTTTTTGAGGAAAAGAAGTCAAGTGTTTTTCAATTAAGTACATATTTATATGTTAGTTCTCTTATTTTACTGAGTCAACAGATAAGCCGGTCGATCTTTACACGTCTACTTACTGTGCGTTATCAGCTTTTATCTATTCACGGCATCTCTTCTCGGAAAAATGAATTGAAAAACTGACAAAAACTCATGAATAAAGACGCAGATTTACTCTCAACGCCACAAACGACTACTACAAATATCTCGCATAAACATAAACATGAGGAACCCGACACCCAATCTACTGATCAAAAAACCTTTGATCACATATTCATTACACCGCGGTGCGCGCGCGAACGAACGCTCGTGGCTCCGTTACAAATTATTCAGTGAAGCAGCAGGTAGTCTCATGTATTATTCGCGGGTGTCTTGTTATTCGGACCCTGGGGATGCGGGCTCGTCGATAAATCCGAGTGTTTGGAATTGGACTCGTTTACACCGTAGTGTAGCATGAAAAAGTAGTTAGAGAACTTATTAGAAGAACATAATATTGTTAGAACCAAACCAAAAACCTAATTTGAAAAAAAATACTCAAGTATAATAGTAATTTATTTTAACAATATAGATCAGGCAAGCGAGTTGCTCGTCTCGTCACTTGATAAATAGATTTAAATTTCTTGCTCATTCATTTACACCACCGTTCATACTCTGAAATAGTCTCACCTCTCATTTCAAGGTTTTTTGAAAGAGTTGCTATTAGCGATAAGAGCTTCTGTGCTTGTGAAAAGACATTAAAGTTGTGTCAACCTTTTTTAGGGCTAATAAAGCCTAATATTTATGTTACATCAACTAAGTTTTGCTAAATCAAACTCCACATTATGGTCATTATTTACCATACACGGCGCTATAGAACCCTTAAACTTTTTTTACTGTCTTTATGGTTTTTCAGAGCAAATCAAAAGAAGATTGTATAGTATTAGGCTAACTATTCGGTGTAACACACAGCCCAGTACTTTTAGAAAAACGTCCGTACTTTCCGACCCCAATGGAATTGGAAATGGGTCCGAGTGTGTTCCGATTTAATTAGATACCCTTAGTTTTAATTACATTAGCCTTTTATGTACTTACGGCTCAGGATTAGACGATCCATTGGCCGTGTCGTCCCTTTTATAGGCCTTTTAGAGAAAAAGGAAAATGTCAAAGCCTTGGAGCGATTTAAAAAGAACTCTCGGTGCTATCAAGGAGGTTTATAATCATCGATTGATAAGCAAACTCTTTATTATTTGATTCATCATCATCATCATCATCAGCCTATCGGCTTTTTGTCCACTGCTGGACATAGGCCTCTCCTAAAGAACGCCACAAGGCACGATCTTCTGCCTCACGCATCCACTTGCTACCAGCCGCCTTAGGGCCAGGCCACACGGTGCGGCACCGCACCGCACCGCATCACTCCGCACCCCTCCCCGCTTCGTCTGCCTCGCGCCGTTGTCCGGTGCGCCTGCGTGCGCCGGAGCGGTGCCGGACGTACCGTGTGGCATACCATACATTTTTATATGTAGGAAAACGTTGCGGCACCGCTCAGGCGCCGCGCCGGAGCCGCACCGCACCGTGTGGCCCGGCACTTACGCAGGCGCTATTATTTGATTAAGAAATTATAATACAAGTAAGACAAGCTAGTGTAATAGAAGGCGGCTTTATGGCTACAAGCTAATTTTCCAGGAAACCTTAGGATGTAGAAGATATAGAAAACGTAGTGCGTAATAATAGCAGCCCGATGATCGCTTTCACCCATTTTATGACTGTTTGACCTGAATCAGATATTTTTTTGAGAGAATGTAAGACGGACGATTGAACATACTACCTGTAACAGAAAGGTGTAATAATACTGAAGGTTATGTTACTAGTAACTATGAACAGTGTACTTATTTTTGTGAACAACTTTTACTATGGGGCTAACTCTGAAATCACAATAAAACTGTTGTCTTGGAACTGCAGCTGTCTGGTTGCATTTAAAAAATTCATTTACCTTGGACAAAAAGTACGAAACAGCAGTTTTTTATTGATTTTAGGGTTGACTCATAAAGTTGTTCATAATTATGAGTAAATTCATACCCTTCAGCATTATCATGCCTTTTTGTTACACGAGGTACTTAGTTTGGACAAATTTCAATTCAACCAGAGTACACTAGGCCACTTTGTTGCCCAACAATATCCAGACTCCTAATTATGAATTCGCAAAGCAAACAAAAAAGCACTTCTCTCGTATTTTACCTTTTGTTCTTGAGGAACGGAAGGCAATGAAAAGAGGACTACCGAAGATATACTTCTAAATGGAATGGTCATAAGAAAACATATTTTGAGAAATATTAAAATTGTGCACATTTTTCAAACATGCTCATTTTCGAAAGTGCACATTTTAAAAAGTGCTCATTGTTAGAAATACAAGCTTGCACGTTCTGGACCTAACCCGAAAACCATTAACAAAGACAATATCAATCCAAGAAAAATGCCGAAATTCAATTTCACAGTAATGAAAATTATTGCATAACATTAAAACTGACTACTTTACCAAATAAAACTAAGCTAATCTAAAAGACCGCTGCCAGGAATTGGACCCAAAACGTTGGCCCCATTACTACACTAAGTCTCAAGATGACGTCACATAACACCTATCTAGGTACATACATTATGAGTCTTACTTATAAAGCCTGCTTAAAGTTAGTCACTGCTAAAAATGCTACGTGAAATATCACACGCGAAAACAAGACCGTGAGCTTTAACCAATGATTAACTTTAAGCAGGCTTTTGTAAGGCCCTAAACGTCTATCTAGAGAATCAAAATCGCTGATCAGCGTCCCATTCAAAAATTCGCCCGAAGCTAGACCACTAGCAATTATTATTGTAGCGAATACAACAATGGCGCATTGTCCAACTTTCAGCCTGAAATTACTGAAATTAGCGAGTTTTCAATGTTAACCCGCCGAGACGGCGCTGCGAAGGCATTAAGACAATTGAATTTCTAAAGTTCAGAAACTTCGAACTTAATAAAGTTAGAACTTGAATAAGATCATAATTTTGTTTAAGTCTTAAACCTTTAACGAATGTTGTTGGAGTGAAATATAAAACAGAAAATGTTGGTGCAAAAAGTTACTTTTCTGACAAACAATCAGGAGTTGCCACTTCTGAGGGTGGATAGCAGAAAGTATAGCTTTTGAATAAGATTAGTTTACTTGTTCTTTCATTAAGAACAGAATGTTGCAGTGTTCTTCACCATCACAGCGGAAAAAAGATATAAAATTTGCGGTCAGGTAAAAACTATCGAACCTGAAACAGAACTTTCTGAAAATAAGGAAAATTTTAACACAAACTTAAAATTAATTATTACGTACTGTAAAAGAAGACTATTGTAAATATACGCGATATTATAAAGGACGCGGTTATAAAGATTTAACGGCCTGAAAATGATGACGATGATTATGCATGAATCATTTTCCTCACAGAGCCTCGTCGATTACCGCAGTTATCTGTGCTCTGTGCTATCAATTACCTAATGCGCACTCACGGCCCAGCCCCATGAATATGGAACGGGATTTAAGCGATTGGACGGCAGTGCAGCCTGAGTGCTCTCGTGAAGGGCACTACATTATGACAAAGGATCTTCATTATTAAAATTAGGAAGATTGAAAGCTCAGAGGCGTAAGGTTCTTTTTATCGATGATCAGATTTTATGTTTTTTATCGATGAACCCATACTCAATCTGATCGTTTACTGTAAACGACCAGTTTGAGTAGAACGTTTCTGCAGTTGCAAATGGGTTTGTAGTTTCGATAAAAATCGTAAGATCAGATTTTTAAAAAGGCACGTAAGTATTTTTTTCTTGAGTTTGAAACAAAAGGCCGAGTTGCTTTCCAACACCGATTAAAAATCGTTTCGAAGCGAACTACTAGTTAAAATCAATTTGCTTACCATACATACTTAATCGACTTCGGTGGCTTCATAGCGCTTGTAGCGTAGCTCGGCTACCTATACAGGGTTATTCATAAAGGTTATGCCAAGCCGAAAAGGGCTCATAGTAGGTACTCATCATTATGAACAACTTTTATTATGGGACCAACCTGAAATTCGCGATAGAAAAATCAGCTGTTCCATACATTTTGTCGACTGTCATTGACATTTATTTATGGAACAGCTGATTTTTTATGGACGCGAAATCTGCAGTTAGAATCACTTCTAATTAGAAGCCGAAACCAGTTCAACAGTTACATGCGTAATCAGGCTTGTTAGGTTCATTCGGAGAATTATAAACAGGTTGAAATGGTTATGTTTCGGAGAATCTGAACTAACGATGAAAGTTTATTCTGCGAACTGACAGAGCTACAATTTAGTTGGGTGTTCTCCGACAGATATAAAATGGCCGCTTTTATCGAAAGTGCTTTTATCGAAAGTGGTAATGTTGTTTCTTCCAGAAGTCTATGAACACACAGTAACTCGTACCAATCTATGTAAAAAAATCAGTATCTAGAATATAAATTTTGATCTTATCTAAAGTATAAATGTATCTTGTCATAGGCATTTAAGCATATACCAAATGTTGCATGCCTTTTAAAACAAAATGTTACACCTAAAATATCACAATATCATCCAAACATCTAAACGTACAAAGTTTTACATTTACATTTGATTCTTTTCTGGGACAAAACTAAGCCAAAAGAAAGAAAAATTAGAAAGTTCTTTGTGAAAACGGAATTTAAAAATTTAAAGGCAGCGATCACTTTAAGATCAAGACTCATCAATAAAGTGTGAAAATATCGCTGGAGAATAAAACGGCTTCGATTTATTGTGGGAGTAGCTTCGGAGTAATGAAACTGAATAATGCATGTCTGGGAATATTGCCCCACTGTAGGGCTGGCACACGATTGAAAACAGCATCAACTGGATAGGATCGCCAGCCCTGACCGAAACTTGACAAACGTTTCGTTGACTATGGCCAAAACACCTGTCAAAATACGAGTTCTCATCTTTGAATTGTTGACTTTAAGCGGTGTTTAAAGTCTGTTTTACTTTGATGCGACAACCCTAACTCTTCTTCTCTCACAGTTCCGATCCTCGTGTGATCACACAACGATTAGATTTTCATGAAGCTCCAGAGCGGGCGCTTTTTGAGCCATCGGCGAATAATCAGCCTCTGTCAGTTCTCTCAATAGCTATCCGATAACTTTACTGGGGAAAGTAGCGCTCTTAGGTACTAGATACTAGGATCTACTAGGTACGTAACTCGACTAAGTACTTTATCCATTTCGATTACCTAGTCGAGCTACGTTGAGCTGCATCGAGCCACGTGAAGCTTTGAAAGTGACTTCGTTTCATGGCTGATATACCAAAAACTCGTACGAAACGCTTTGATTCCACCTTTATTTTGCGTACCGCTAGAGTGTGGAATACTCTGCCCGTGTGGGTGTTTCCCGATAGATATAATCTTGGTGTCTTCAAGTCGCGAGTGAATCGGTTTCTTCTAGGCAAGCGTGATCCATCGTAGACCGCATCGTTGCTTAGCATCAGGCTAGATGGCGGTCAAACGCAAGCTAATTTTATTACTAATAAAAAAAAGATACGTCGGGCTATGTATGCTTAGCTACGTCGAGCAACGTCGAGCTACGTCGAGTTACGTCGAGTTACGTCAAGCTATGTAAAGCTGCATCGAGCTATGTTAAATAGCAAAATAGTCGTAGTTAAACTACATCGCGATGTAAAGCAATTAAGCAACGGAAGACTTAGTCACTCTGAGGATGGGTGACCGCAGGTGGCATTTACAACTGGGCGATACTGTAGGCCAAATGATAGGTTAAATTGAAAACAACGAGTGCTTATACTATAACAAACAAACAGGAAACTGCTAAGCATAAAAGAAACTTTCAAGTGGCAGGTGACGTAGAAACTTTGAGGTATTAGAATTTTACACTGAAAAATTGTTTTTAAATTTCCCTAAGTGACTTTTTATCTTCAGACAAAAGTTACCGTGCGCAAAAGAGATAGCTGACGTCCATTTATCTCTCTCTTAACGATTGCACGTCTAATCCGTCAGTCGAAACATCCAATACAAAATCGTCCTAGTAATATCCAAAGAGAAAAAGAAACGGTTCACTAATTGATTCGCAATCCCAGTAAGGCTAAGCTTGCATTAGCGAAATTCCTTATACCATTAATGTACGGAAGAGATTTGTTTCACCATTCAATAGAAAAGATTCTGTAAGAGCTATTAACTTAATCCTCTTAGCTTTTATTCTTTGACGACGGCGTTCGAACGCATTTCTTAGCTCGCGAACCATTGCTCGTTTACTAAGAGTTTATACTTAGATTAGGGAAGGAGGTAGGAGGTAGAACCGCAATGGTTAGCGAAGCATTCCTTAAGTAGATAAGACAAGATGCTATTAAATACCATTCTGAGTGAAGAAGGGTCGTCGGAGAGGGTGCGTAATCAACGCTAAGTCATTTCATTCGATAAAAGCTACTTGGCAAGGATAAATTAATATTATTTCGAGATTAAAGCCTGAAAAAGAGATAGGGCAGGTCGTTGCGACGGTTATTTTTAAGCATTTGTTAGCATAAGAGGACTCTGGCGAGTTTATATCGTCTCGTTTGCTATGTCGGCTGGATTTAAACGATGCTTTTCTTTTTACAGGCTTTTATTTACTTGCAATGTACGCATTTAACTATGTTTGTTCGGGTGGAATCTTGCAACTCAATTTTGTACCACTGCCCGATTCCGATTGAGCTGAAATTTGGTATACGTGTGAAACTCCGATGAAAATGCAAAAAAGCTTGTTTAAAAAATACTATAAAGATAACTTATTTTATTAGGAATTGTGGACCTCTTAACATAAAGACAAAATTAATAAAAAATAATACCTTAGAGCTCGTAATTCAATATGGGTCATGTCATTGAAGTGGTAAATCTTTTAGTCGCCCAAAAAACAATACCGACTCTTCTGGACAGTCTGGAAATAAAAAAAGCATGCATCATAGCTGTATTTAAAAAAAAATAAAGACAGACCGAGTCACTCAAAAACCGAGAAGTTTAGACGGCTCACCCTCTCGTTGGCAAACTTTCAAATCAAAAATTAATTCACTCACTCTCTCACTAAATAGTAAATCTATCCGCATTTAAACTCACTGAAGTAGGAATCAAGCCAGCAATTCCCAGTAGACTCGCTCATATACACAAAATAAACTGTTTCCGTACACGTACAGACACACACATACAAATCGTCATAGATTATAAAAGAAAATAGATTCGCAACTCCGAATGGCAAAATTTTATCGCGAAAAGCTGTGTCATAAATTTAGTCGAGTGTTATTGATATTTTTTATGGAATAGGTAATTTTTTGCGCGATTTCAGGGTTGGTCTTATAGTAAAAGTAGTTCATAATGATCAGTACTGGAAGCTTAAATTTAATAAACTTAATGAAAATCTTGTTAATTTAAAGGCTCTTTAGGCTCACTTGCGTCATACTAGGTTAGCGCAATTAACTCCGTGTTAATAATAAACTCTGGATTAAAACCCACCAAAATTAACTAGTTAAGTATTTACACTTTTAACCTATAGTTTGCAACTGGGCCATATCTCTAGGTATAACTTATCTTATCTTTTTAAAACAGATTTTGAACTAATTAGTCAGGCATCATTAAACTTGTTGGTTATCTCTTCGAAAGCGTCATCTGTATTTAATTCTTCGTATTTACTCAAAGCTCGTACCAACTTTTCAATATACGAGTAGCTCAGTAAATACCTACTGGCTCGATGTAATACCGTTGGGACACCACAGTGCAGTTAACAAGGAAATATCCCAGCAGTTTAACAGTATAGACGCCTCAGCGTATGCCGAGACGCAAGTGACGCAGGTTCACGCAGCGCAGAGCAGAGCAGACTTTGTAATGCATGAACGTACTGAGAGCTGCGTACTGCGCCTCTATACTTATTATACTCTTTGGTACTGCGGTGTAGGCACGTGCGATGCAGACATGTCTGTCCTGCTCTGCGCTCTATGTCTATCTCGCTTGCTCTGCGCTGCTAAATCTGTTATGTGCTGTGCTGCGTCACCTGCGTCGAAGCATACGCTTTGTTTTCCCCAAACTGTTATTCCAGTTACCTTAATAAGCAAAACGAGTAAATTAATTGGTGCAAAAACGATGCATTGAAGAGGATGCAGAACCCAGGGAATGAGAATTAAACATTATGGCTCAAAATTTTAGTTGTTGTGCCGAATTCGTTTCTATTTTTTAAATCTTATTTCTGTTACAAAAATATGTTATTATAAACAAGCTTTTATTGCATTGTCATTGGAGCTACACAGGTACATCAACTATCAGCTAAATCGGATATCGGGAAGTAGTTAATAATTCAGTAGCAAGATTTGACCCAAAAAAAAAGCAGCAACAACTAGGGCAAGCTAAATAAAAGCTTGTAATAATAAAAATACAGAGTTATAAAGAAAGGATATATATACCAAGCCCAAAAAGGCTTACAGGTACTCATCATTATGAACAACTTCTACTATTTGACCCTGAAAACAAATACAAGAACGCAATTTTTTGGCCCACTTCCCGAAATCCTTCTCAGTAAATACGCTACATCAAATAGTAGGTACTAGGTACTAGCTACTAGGTAGACTAGAAGTAGACTGATGTACACGCAAGCCCAAAAAAGCTCACAGTAGGTACTTATCAATATAAACAACTTTTCCTATTCGACCCCGAAAACCCTGAAAACAAATTCAAGAACCCAATTTTTTTGGCCCACTTCCCGACATCCTTCTCTACACTACATAACGAAGTAGCTCTAGGTAACCTAGAAGTAGACTGATGTACTCGGCTTCCTATTTCCATTAATCTTATACGTCCCGATTCACAGAATGCAGTCTAATTTATACTCTCTGGGACTCTATTTTCGAAGTCATTCGATATGTATCCGTTTCGCATTCGAGAATAATTGCTCGTGAAATTAAATGCGAGTGATTCTGATTTAGTGCAGTTTTTAATTATTTGTATTAATTATTTAAACATATATATGTTATTTAAGACCTACATACAAAACCATAATGTTTTGCAATAAAGTATTGAGTATTTAAATTCTGGGTAACCATTTCTAAACAAAGCTTATTTTTATTTGATTCACCTTTTTTCTTTGCGTACTTTTACTATTTACTTTTAATTTCGCAGCGACAAAAAAAAATATTTTCTTTAGAGTTTTTAAAATCTAGTCTATCAAAATGATTTACTTTGAAACTTCTTTTGATAGAAAACAAAACCAAACAGTTGAAACAATGCGTTACATTAGCAGAAGATGTAATTATTTCAAAACGCGACTTATTGTTTAGTTCGAAAGCCATGTCGCATGAAAATACTCAGGCGAGCGATTTCAAAATCGACCCCCGTATAGACTACATGCATACGTCTTCTGTGCTCTCCGTACGGTGACATTTTGTTTTGCTTATCGTCGTGTTTAATTAAGCTTTATTCTAGCCTATTGTGCATTAAACAAGTTGGACCGTCGTTATAAAGCCTGCTTAAACTTAATCACTGATTAAAATTTTCTCTTTTGTATTATTTCATGTCAGGGAAATGTTTTTAGAGTATTGAAGCTATGACTAACTTTAAACAGGCTTTATATTTATGACCAGTCAAAAGTTTAAATTATTTAAGAAACAGCTATAATTTAAATGCTCTCATCTTCTCTCCTAGAGATATAAAAATGAATCGCTGTTCGTTAGTCTCGCTAAAACTCAAGAACGGCTGGACTGATTTGAATATCTACTTTTTTGTTTTGTTCGCTTAAATATAGGGGTGGTTTATAAGGAGAAAATAAACGCGGGCGAAACCGCTTGACGCAGCTAGTCTATATCTATCTATATATATATATATATAGATAGATATAGACTATATATACATATATACTATATATACATATATACACTATATATATATGTCTATATATATAGTGTATATATATATATAGATATATAGATAGATATTCCTTGGTCACGGCCTCACGCGTGTTAGGCTGGACCGATTTCACTAATTCTTTTTTTGTTGTATTTGTTATTATTAGGAGAAGGTTTTTACGGAAAAAAATATTAAGAAAATCTCTCAGAAATATTGAAAAACCCTAAAAACAGCCCTTTTATTTTTCCCATACAAACGTTTTCTAACTAAAACGAGCTTTATTGCTATTGTATAAAGTTCATATTGAATTGCAAGCACTCACTGTTGTTTAAGCAATGTAGGTATGTTCCTAACGTCCAAGAGTCAATTTGCACTTTATTACCTCTGTACAAAGTTCAAATTCAATCATATCTGTCAAAACAGTGTGCGTTTTATACTGATAATTTTTACTATAAATTGACAAGTTAGCATCAACAAACTACGGTTGCTATAGTTACGCAATAGCATGAGAATAGAGGTTATAACAAAGAGTTCCTATAATTATTCTCAACACCTTTGGTCACGCCATCACGCGTGAACGACTGGACCGATTTCAATTTACTCTACGTTTATCCCAAAGTCTACCCGTGCGAAGCCGGGACGGGCCGCTAGTTATTAATATAACTCTTATAACTTTGTCATTATTATACGGGACTTCTCACATATACCGTAAATTTTCATACATTTGGTAATATTTTAAAAAAATAAGACTCACTATTTTCCCAAGATATTTTCGAGACTTTTAAACTAGCCACTTCAAATGAAACTCTGTTTAAAACTCGACTTTCCGAAGACGGTCCAGAAGTAGGGTAAGTAGAGAAGTTTGAACCATCTCCAGGGGGGAGAGGGGGGGGGAGGAAACTTCGCTCTTCCCTAATGACCGATGTCTCTCAACTCAACTTATAACGATGGGAAGTCTGAGAGCTCTCATAAGACTTATACTATACAGGGTTATGACGAAAGGGTAAGCTAAGCCCAAAAGCCGAGAAAAATATCATCTGTTTCATTAAAAAATGTCTATCACTCTATATAAAATGTATGGAACAGCTTATATTTTTTTCGCAAATTGTTGTTTGGTTCCATAGTAAGTTATGTGTTGATATGTCATTCAGGAAGTCCGGATATATATTATATTTTATTTTCAACAAAATTTGACTTTGTTCAGTTTTTTCGTTCTACTTTAAACTAAACAAATGATGACTTTTTCAAGTTTTTTTTTTTTTATTTGAGGCATAATGATTTATTATAATGCCATTTTCTAAAAATGTAACAAATAAAACGAACAAAACATTGCCAAAACTGTATAACTTTTACTGAAATATAACATACTAGCTGTTCCCTGCCACGCTTTGCTGTGGATAAAAAAAAAAAAAAAAAAAATAGCCTATGTTACTTTGGGATAATGTAGCATTCGAATGGTGAAAGAATTTTTGAAATCGGTCCAGTAGTTTTTGTGTTTATTCCACACAAACATCCAAAAATACAAAAATACAAATCTTTCCTCTTTATAATATTAGTATAGATAACAATCGGACATGATAATATGACATATCCTTATACGTATATCCATAAAATTTCTGAACATCCTGTAGATACCTAACTTATAACTCAGGTTCGAAAATATCCGCCAGAGTCCAGAGTAAGTTACCCGGAGTTACTTAGCCGAAGTTCTATTTCTTTGGATCAAGTTGCTTGATTGTGTCCTTAGGGTGTGGACTTCCGGACTTTTTACTAACGAACTCTAAAGCGGCGGATAAAACTTGTGCAGGAGTCGATGGAACTATCTAGTAAATATCTAATACTAGCTGCACCCTGCGGCTTCACCCGCTGCATTTTTTAAACCTTCCCTGAACTTATACATATATTTCAAGATCAAAATTAGCGAAATCGGTCCAGCCGTTCTCGAGTTCAACGAACAGCAATTCATTTTTATATACCTATAACAAGATGATAAAAGTTGGTTGGTAGTAAAAGGCGGTTTGTTTTTATTTAAGAGGGGATGGAAAAGTTACGTTTGCTCCACTATTCCGTTAATCACAAAATTCTTTTGCTTCAAGGACATATTAAGTTGATTTTAAGAATAATTTTTAAAACTAGTTTTTATTGCAATGTCATCGGAGTTACACACGTATAGCAAATTTCAGCTCAAACGGACATCGGGAAGTGGTTCAAAATTGAGTTGCAAGATTCCACCCGAACAAACATAGTTACATACCTACCTACATACATTGCAAGTTAAATAAAAGCTCTTAAAAATGACTAGGGTATTGTGTTGTTAGATACAAAAAACATACATAAAAATAAACCCCTCGACGAGTAAGCTTTGTTATTGGAAAAGGATTAAAAACAATTTTAAAATCCCTCTATAAAGAAGTAAGTAACTAAATATAATAATCCGTCGGGGCTGCGATTTACTGCCATGTACAGCTGTTGTACACTCAGATCAAGTGGAAAGGCAGATACAGTCCCGCCTTAGATCCAAGTCAAGTCAAGTCAATGTGTGCTTGTAGTAAGTATACTCACACGGGCAGTAGGGTAGTTTTTTTGGCTTCACCTGTATCTAAGGCGAGACTCTATCTGCCTTTCTACTTGATCTGAACATGGACATTGGTTGTCGTTTTACCAGAAACAAACTAAGCATCTGACTTTACTAAGGAAAGTTAATTATAGAAAAACTATTCCACGTTTATTTATAATTAGTTGCGCAGTTATTTCCCACTTTTTCCGGGATTAAAGTAAACATATCCGGGATTAACCTCAGATCAAGCAGAAAGTAAAAAAAAACTTTTCTACTTAATCTGAGGGTTAACGTGTATATTTTGGATTTGTTAATCCATTGTTATAGCTAACTTCATACCTCATCCAAATTAGTTCAGTCGTTTCTGCGTCATTTAGTTACAAACATCCAAACTTTGACATATACAAGGTGTAACGGAAAGGTGTAGCAATACTTAAGGGTGTTCTTCTAAACGTCAAAGTGAACAACTTCTAGAATACAAGTTTGCTAAATTCGAGAATCAAAATATCGAATCTCCATAGAAAACTGTTCACGTAACTAAATATTTGAAATGGAGACTGGATTTTTTTTTTCTTCAATTAGCAATCTTGTGTCACAAAACATGTTCATTTCGACGTGTAGAAAAACATCCTTCAGTATGACTACACCTTTCCGTTACCCTTGTAAAATATTAATAGTTTGATTACATGCTCATCATCATCAGCAACCTTTAATCCTCCCCACTGCTGGGATACAGATCTACCCTCGAAGGGTGATTAGGCCGTATTCCACCACACTGGCCAAGACTGCGGATTGGTGGGTTCACAATAGTTCACATGCACCATTGAAATTTTTTCTCCGGACGTATGCAGGTTTCCTCACGATGTTTTCCTTCACCGAAAAGCCAGTGGTATGTAAATTCGTACATAAGTTCGAAAGAACTCATTGGTACGAGTCGGGGTTTGAACCCGCCACCTCAAGAATGCGAAGCGGCTGTTCTTCCACTGATCTACCATGGCTACGAGTAATATATGCTACCAGTCCACTTTTATTCAGTTGTACGAAATACAACCAAAACACAATAAACCCAAAACAGAGCAAACTATTTCAACAGCCACATTTCCAATACCCATTTATTCGATCAATATCCATCTCGAATCAAATTTTATCAAACCCTATTCGATATTTTATCCCGATATAAAATTAGCAGTAAAATACCTAATTTCGAGCATCGTGTGTCACTTTTATAGTGTGCCAGTGACGGTAAAAGGGTCACGTTTGATTGACGATCAAACGATATACCTAACTCGATACAACTTTACATTACACCATCATTTCAACGAAAATGATCCTTGTTCCAACGAATTAGAGTCTTCAAAATTGTAAAGATAAGTTGGTTAAGTTGATAGATTTAGCAAATAATAGATGTGGTGTCGTTGTCAGTCACTATTGGAGATTTTCAGAGATATCGGATTAAGTGGTTGTGTCATGGACGAATTGAGCGTGACGTATGAGGCCGTCCATAAATTTAGGTCACACATATTGGTCACACAGTTGGTCACGTTTTGACACCTTAGTGTCATGTCACAATTTTTGCAATTATACTTACATCTAGAAATGTAGAATATGTTGAATGTGTTGTTGGTGTAATGTGTTGTGTTGTGTGTGTGTGTTGTGTGTGTGTGTGTGTGTGTGTGTTTTGAAATGTGACGTTAAAAAACTTAAAACCCCTTCTTACCCCTTGTCACACAATGTCACACTTCGTCGACCCCCTACTTCCCCCTTTACGTGTTTTTTTTATGTAATTGTGTGACGAGACGAGCAAATCGCTCGCCTGATGTTAAACGTCACGTTTGCCCATAACAGGTCTACACCACCCAGAATTTTGAACTCGCAGAATTTAAGACCCTGCGCGGCACAGCACTGCGCTCGTCACCCTGAGATATAAGTTGTTTAATCTCCCATTTGCCCTGTAATTTCACTGGAAACAATGCCCTTCCAACCGGAACACAGTAATGTTTGCACATTACTGCTTGGCGGTGGAATAACTAGCAAAGGTGTGGTACTTCCCCAGGTGGGCTCTGCAAAAGAGCCCTACCACTACAACGACGGTGTGACGTAGTTTACGGATGGCTCCTAACTGTGAAACTGAAATGCAGAGGCCTCGTCACAATGTTAACTCAATAAACGAAATTTAACTCTATCGCTGTCTCTTGCTAATATAAACACAAATGTGAGATAGCATGAATTTCGGTTCGCTCCGGTTTCGTCTAAAAAAACTAAGATCTGACTTATATGAGAGCATTAAAAAGCCTGCTGTCTCTTTCTTGTATTCCCATTAGTAAAAGACAGCAATAGCATTAAGTTTCGTTCAGATAATATCCGTAATCGACTCCACAAATCTCGACAAGGATTATGTCCTGTCGAAACTGGAATGTTTTGGTTCTAAATTCTAAAATTTTGTTCTTCCTAAGAATATCAGAAACTTTCCTACATTATGATCTGACCCAGTGACATCAAGAGATTTTTAGGGTTCCGTTGACTCTTTTATTTATAACCCGGGATCATGTTTAATGGGATGTAATGACCATTAAACCTTAACCCGTAAAACAAAATCAACACATTTAAGAAACAAGTAACTTCCACCCCCAACTTTTCGCTAACAATGCGCCAAAAAATTTAATAAATCCCCACATTAAAACATTCACAAGCAGTCCCAGAAGCATTTAACTCACGCCCCCAAATCCCGGCCCGCACTTAATTTAACCCCTACATAAAAAACAGCGTTAATGGCCAAAATGCAAAATCGGACCAATCGTAAAAAGCCGGAATTGGTAACATTCGATACATCTGTTCGCAACCGGTATAATTTACGAGTCGATTTCTGGTCCGTATCGATGCGGTACGAGTTATGGGCATAGCACGGCTTGTAGTTTTATTAAATTCAAACAGAAACTGAATGGATTGGGCCTAGGGTTGCCAACTGTCCGGGTTTCCCCGGATTTGCCCTAGTTTAGAGGGCATCCGGGGAGCGAGGCGAGGCTTCATTTGTAGTCCGGGTTTCAAAATTGAAAAATCGAAAATAAAAAGGTGATCTATGGACATTTTCAACAGTTTTTTATTACACTGACTATGTTTAAAAAAATCTGTTGACATGTCCGGGGTTTGGGCTCTTAAATCTAGGGCTTCCACGCGTCTTGTCCTGGTAGAGATGGCAACCCTAATTTACACCTTTAATTTATTCCAATCTTATATTTAGTTCTGGGCTATGTTAATTTTAAGATCACATCATTGCTTATTAGGCAAGACGGCGGACAAACGACGAGACGGAACGACGACAATCTAAAAAAAAACGATTGGCAATGACATACAGACAGATGTACAGAAAGGAACCGAAATCTCCATAGTCTCACCATAAGCGATTCTTTTTACCATTTTAACACGGAACTCTAAAAAGGTCCATTCAAAGGTTTTCCATTGTCTTAAAAAGGAAGCAGGTGTTCAGCACATTAAGAAGAGAACCAAACACAGCTTTCAGGCTGATTTCTTTAAAAGGGTGTATACCAACCTCGATGGGCCTACAAAACATTACGGTTGAAGCGACGTGGATCCTAGTGCAGCTGGAATGGTTTCTTTTGTTTTTTTGTACAATTGAGTGACGAGAAGAAAAAATCTCTCGCCTGATGGAAAGGTTTAGCGTATGCTGAGATGCAGGTGACGCAGCACAGCACAGAACAGATTTTGCAAGGCAGAGCAGGCGAGACAGACATAGTGCGCAGAGCAGGACAGACACATATCTGCGTCGCACTTGCCTACACCGCAGTACACAGCTCTCAGTACGTTCATGCATTACGAAATCTGTTCTGGTCTGCGCTGCGTGGACCTGCACGACCTGCGTCTTGGCATACGCTGTAACGTCGCGTTTGCTTATAACAGGTCTGAGCCACTCAGAATTATGAACTCTTAACAATTCAAGATCCCGCGGAACAAGCACTACGCTTGTTTTGTGCCATAGTACGCAAACAAGCTAACAGGCCATCTAATGGTAAGCGATCACTGTCGCCTGAATGTAGCGTTACGGACCGGAAGCGCTACGGATACATTGTCGACCTTTTACCTTTTAAGACTCTATTAACAGCCCTTTTAAAGCACCCATATTGTAGCTACTCAGGAATACCGCCTGGGGAGCTCGTTCTACATTTTTTACACATGTATGGAAAAAAAGATCGTGTAAAACGAATCGTACGATGTGTAGTGTAGGTATAGTTTGTACACTCGTCTAGAAATTTCAGTAGTTTAGTTTATAATAAAATTGTTACATATTATGAGGGTTGTATTTTTGTAGTAAGTAACAGAAACGGACACAAAGACAAGACGGTCAGCCTTCGGATGACATGAAATTTCAAGTGCAAAAAAATTAAGCAGTGAACTTAATCACTGCTTAAAATTTATAGCACAGTTTTAAAGTAACACTTTAGGATCTTGAGGCTTTTTATAAAGAAATTAACAAATACTTGTCAAGCAAATCACACCTCGCTTAATTGACGCCGCTGGTGATAAGATGGCTGGCTCATTCCTCGCGCAAAGAATTTCACTGGCAATTCAGCGCGGGAATGCAGCCAGCGTTCTTGGTACTTTGCCACACGGGCAAAACCTACTTTTTGATCTTTAGTTTTGTAAATTTCTTTGTTCTAGTTATTTTAGTTTTTTATTTTAGCTTATTTTAAATTTAAGATGTAAGTAAACATATTTTATGTAAATAAAAAAAAAAAAAAAAAAAGAACGTGTCCCTGAAATAGACTTAACCGCCGTCCCTTCCCACAAATACTAGATCGATCACTTAACGCGTAATTATGACGTTTCACACTCATAGCTCTCCACTAGAATTCCCCGTGTCGAGCACGCATGGAACACACAAAGATCAGACAACTACTAACACCCAGACACAGAACACATCACATAAGTTATAACATTTATGAACGGGCGGAGTCTGGTGTGGTTGCCTAGGCTGCACAGGCTATTAATCCACCCGTCTGTTATATACAGGGTTATTAAGAAAGGGTATGCTAAGCCGAAAGGGCACATAGTACTCATCATCATGAACAACTTTTTCTATGGGACCAACCCGAAATTCGCGAAAAAAAAATCAGCTGTTCCATAGAAAAATGTCAATGACACTCGACAAAATGTATGGAACAGCTGATTTTTTTTTCGCGAATTTCGGGTTGGTCCCATAGTAAAAGTTGTTCATAATGATGAGTACTATGTGCCCTTTTCGGCTTAGCATACCCTTTATGAATAACCCTATATACAGGGTTATTAGGAAAGGGTATGCTTAGCCGAAAAGGGGTTTTAGCTCCATACATTTTGCACAACAATAATCGATGCCTCATCTAGCTAAGTCCTGCTTATATAGCTCCCGGTTACGTCACTTAGTTAATGGATCGCGGACTGAGACGTTAATCCACCGCCGGAATGGAAGGATTAATGCTGGATGTATTTCACCAGAATTTAGCTTGAAGCGTACTAAATCCCGTGTTTAGGCTTTAAGGTTGCTGGTGGATTATTTCACAACTCGTTCCCATTATCTGATCGTACAGTTTTGGATTCATTTTTTCAAATCATCATCATCATTTTTTCTGAATAAAATATTTTGAATTTTGATTTTTGAGATGATGAAGATCGATGTTTCATTCTATTTAGAATAGGCATGACGACAGTATCAAAAAATCGCCGATTCAATGCTTTCAGGGGACTAGCCAGATTAAAAAAATTTAAAACACATGTTTAGTTTTATTTTTAAAAAACAGATTATTAAGATTTTCAATAAATTAAAACATTAAAATACAGCAATCGGCCATCTTGTCAGAAACAACAATCACAGCGTATGACGTCACGCCTCAGTGAACTCAGGTCATCCGCCGCTCATCACGCATAATAGGTATACACAATGACATGACACAATGCCGTGACGTCAAATCGACGCCATGACACAAGCAAGCTGTTTTCGGGCACTGTTGAAAAAATATGTGAAAAATGGCTTCAAACTTCGTTAAACTTAAGTTTATTACCGAAATAAAGGCTTTTTTGTAAATAGTAAATGTGTACTCACATTATGGAAGACGATTTTAAAATCTTTCGTCACGCCTATTTCTATTCCGAATTTGAATTAAATTTTTTTTTAAGCTAATAAGTCAGCGTTTGACCACCGACTCGTTGGTAAGCGATGATGTGGCCAAAGATGAAGCAGGAAACATAAAAGATATCTTTTCACTCTGACGTTGAAAAGTCAAAGATTACAAGGTTTTTGTATTTTCTTACATGTTTACTTTGTTTATTTGTTTCTTTAGGTCAAATCTTGCAACTATTCTGTAATCTGTACCTACCCCTTTTCTATTTCAAAATTGAAATTTGGTTAACCTATAAAAACTCCGATGACAATGCAATAAAAGCTTGTTTAACTAGTAAGCACCTATTTTGATTGAGAATAACAAGTCAAGTGCTAAAATTATCCTTTTTTTTTAGTTATATTCCATCATTTATCCAATTATTCAACATACAAGTTAGTCAATCATCAGACTTCTGTGATTCGCAGTTTCTTCTCTTGATCTGTAGGTAAGCCCCGACTCTTTTCTAGAAGAAATGGCAATAAAAAAACGTTTTCGGCAATTCTTCGTTTTTCTAGATATTAGACTTCTAAGGCTTAACGTAGGCTCTTCATATATCCTACTGACCTCTGCACTCGGGACCCCGACCTACATCCAGTCACCGTATTACTTAGAGTACCTACTTCGCTTTAAGACGTGAATATTTCACGACTTTGGGCTTAGCACTATTCAAAATTAAATTGGTTAAAATTAATTATTAAATGCTTGAAATATTACGTGTTTATTATTCAAAAGCTTAAAATATTAAGAGGTTTATCAAGAAACCGAGTATTATTTATAGGTCGTTTTTATAGTTTATAAAACTTTTTTTTTTATTTGAAACTTTTTTTTAAATATTACAAACTATTAGCTGAAAAAAAACAGGGAGTTATTTTACTTATGCGTTCTATTTACATTCGGATAAGAAATTCAATGGCGTATGTGAATCCACTAACTCGCATTTGGCTAGCGTGGTGGGATACGGCCTAATCGCATAGTCGAGAGTTAGACCTGGTTCCCAGCATCATAGAAATAAGACGATTAAAAGGTGGAGTCATCCATTTTCTCTATAGTTTGTTCTACCACAACAAACCCTCAAACAAACTATACCCAACCAAAACACTACGAGTGACCTTGTGGCACAGACTTGATGATTGTAGTAATAATAATAGTTCAAAAAAAAACTAACAAAAACACGCTTAAAGTGGGTCAAAATCGCGCCCAAAGGAGTCGGTTACAAACATACAAGAGAAGGTAAAAATAATAACAAAATAGTTTAAAAAACTAAAAAACACGCATTGTCATCGGTTTTTAACAGGTGTGCAAAGTTTGAATTAAATCTGATCGTTCAAAGTAGGTCAAAATCGAGCTCAAAGGAGTGGATTATCTACATAAATCCAGGTGAAACTAATAAAAGCGTGTAAAAACGTTAAATCACTAAGTCAAGAAGTTCAAACCAAGAATATTTTCTTGTTTTTATCTTTTCTCGATCGTGTCATATTGCGGCTTGTTCAGCTGCAAGGTTACACTTTGGAAATGGATAGCTTACAGCCTCGCCGTGACAGCTGGGAAGTGGCCGATCTGTCAATCTGACGTACGATCTGATGTCGCCTTCGATCGATCGACGTCGAGATTGGATAACAAGACGTATTGTCGTTCTGAGACAAAAGGTTTTTTTTAATTTTTACATAAATTGCAATTTATTATATGTTATTGACACTGTTCTTTTTTTTTCTTTATACAAGGTCTGTCCTTTTTATACAAGGTGTAACGAAAAGGTGTAGTAATACTTAAAGATGTTCTTCTACACGTCAAAGTGGACAACTTTTGTGCCACAAGTTTGCTAAATTCGAGGAAAAAAACACACTATCAAATAATGATGATGAAAAACGCTACCTTTACCCGTTTCAGCGTGTAGAGGTAATATACATACAGACAAACGTGCGCATTTATGATATTATAAGTGAGATCAGTGTGATTAGGACATTATTCCATTGTCGTTGCATTTTTTTCTCTTTGGCAATTGTGGGAGTAAAATAAATTTGACGGCGCTTGGAAATATAATTTTAATATTGTTACTGTCAACGTCAAGAGTTGGTTGTCTGCCACTCTAGCGGAGCGCCGGGTCTATGGAAGCGCGGCGGCCATCTTATATACTTAAGACTTACTTTGGAAGAGGAAGGCGCCAGCGCATTATATCTGCAGCAAATCACTTGAATTTGTTTAACAAATTTGATTTAATTTTAACTAAGAAGAGATGTTTTCTGGAGAACTTTTCTCTTGCACCTTTCAACAAACTACTTAATACTTATTTATCTCAACAAACACACACAAATCTCTTACATTGCTTTCTGATCTCGATTCCCATACTACAAAACAGTCTTATTCGGTGGCAGCCCAGTGTTACCAGTAGCCACCCTTATGCGTTATTCATGTTGTAACACCCCAGCACGCTGAGGAAAAACAATCTATTAATGAAGAGTTTCCTTTGAGGAAATGAAGGAAATGCGACCATTTGTTTTGTGTAAGATTTCCGCTGTTCCTGGTAATAACGTTGTTTGTTTTAATATTCTTTCGTTGGTACTTACTTTGTTGGCGCAGCGATCTAAAATTTTCTTAGCCTCCATACTAAGAAGCGCTATCATTTGTTGATACACATTTTTGCAATAAACAAGTAAAACTTATAAATCTTAAAAATCAGGCCTTTAGATTGATAAGCCGAAATAAATTACGCTCTTACGAGTAGTGCTCATAAATACAGACAGACACTGGGGCAGGTACTAATTAAAAACTTGTAAGAAACAGATTCAAAATCGCGTAAAACATAAATACTACAAAATGCGAATAAAAGATAGTACTACTGTAAATAAATTGGTTATACACAAACTGTTGAAAAATACATAGCGTGTGTTTGATTTAAAAATGTATGAACAAATAATTCAGTTCTCGTTTGCGCCCGATATGGGCTAGCGTTGTACCTTTTTTACATGCTCTTATTTAATTTGTAACAATGTATGCTAGTTCGATAATTTATTACCTACTCAGTGATTGCATACCTTCAACGCTTGAAAGAGATAACTTGCGATCTTCTGTCTCTGTCTTAACTTCAACCATGAATGAAACACGATTTTAAAAGCAATGTTCTATGTTTTTTTCGATTGGAATCTTGCAACTCAGTTTTGAACCACTTCCCAATGTCCGATTGGGCTGAAATTCGGTATACCCACGTGTGTACCTCCGATGACAATTCAATAAAAGCTTGTTTTTTTTAAATAACTTAGGTATTTCTTGTTCTGTCACTTTATTTTTTACAAACACACCACAAAGCCACAAAGGCAAACAAATACAATCCGCCTTTTCCAAATACAATAAGCGAAAGTCGAAACTATAACCCCATTACAGTTTTCCTTACTTAATTACGTTTGCCAATGCTTCTTCGCGTCCAGGGATAAATAAAGCCATAAGGACTTGTCTTTGCTAACATTTACTTAGCTTTGCGCGTTTGTGGATACAAGAATACCTACCTATTCAAAGAACGCGTTCTTGGATTTGAAAGTATCCAAAGAACGCGTTTGTATATTCGAAAATATATAACGTCTTTGGATACTTTTGTATCCATAGACATATATGACATGTATTATAGCGGATTTATAATTTAGTAAAAAGTGGCATCTATTAATTTAGCCATAAACTGGTCTTCTTTTAGAGCGTTAGCAATAGAAAATATTACAAAAAAAATTATTTCTTCGGTTGCGAAAATGCAAAACAATTCAATAAGGATTTGCCACAATTCCGACTGAGTAAACACTTTGAAGCTCTATTCCGGCGCGTGCGATATCTCGGTCACTGTCTATCTCATACCATATTAAAAGTCAAGGGGGTAAGAGCGACCGAGATAAAATTACATGCGCCGGTAGATGCATGTTTCTAGGTCAAGATTAATCCCCGCGTTCAAACTGTGTGTGTCCGCGTGTATATTCTGTAGCAATATCTACATACGAGTAATTTCTGCTCATGCCACGAACAGAACCAGGAGTTTTCTTATGCAATGATGATGGTCGAAATATCACGTCATCACTATAAATTTCAATAAAATATCAAACGTTTCACATTCATAGCTCCTCACTAGGATACCCTGTGTCGGGGATGCCATGTAACACACACAAATATATCAACAACTAGCAACAAGACCCAGAACAGATATTCAAATTCATCATTCAAGCCAGGAATCGAACCCGGGACCTGTGGCTTAAAGTCGGATAAACTACCGCTGACCCAACCAGGTCATCAATATATGACGTGAGATCCCGCTCGCTCGTATAGCGTAAGCAGTTGGTGCGAATGAAATGGCACGCTACAAACATTACCACCACGGTCACACATTGCAGGCCCAGGTGACGCATTAGAGAATACAACTTACTTTGTCAGATCACGCGGCGTCCTCAACCCTTTGCCCTTCACGACCTCTTGACCTCGTCCTCACTCGTAACAGGAAGCGAAAGGCCGAAGTTCGGGGTGAGTGGTTGACCTGGGATGGGAAATGTTATTGACAAGGTAGGGTGATGATAATGATGATGACAACAACTTCACGTTTTTTTTTTTTATGTAATTGAGTGACGAGACGAGCAAATCGCTCGCCTGATGTTAAACGTCACGTTTGCCCATAACAGGTCTGCGCCACCCAGAATTTTGAACTCTCAGAATTCAAGACCCTGCGTGGCACAGCACTGCGCTCGTCACCCCGAGATATAAGTTGTTTAATCTCCCATTTGCCCTGTAATTTCACTGGAAACAATGCCCTTCCAACCGGAACACAGCAATGTCTGCACAATACTGCTTGGCGGTGGAATAACTGGCAGAGGTGTGGCGTGAAAATTGTATCAGCACCATCAGTACCATCAGGCGGTTCGTTTGCTTGTTTGCCACATAAAAAGACAGTAGGTTATACAGGGTTAAGTATAAGAAAAACCCTTATTTTATCTTATAAGTGCTCGTCATTATACAATATTCAGGATTCAACCAAGCCTGAAATAAAAAAAGCTCTTCTATACATTTTGTCGAGTATCATTGACATTTTTTGTGGAACAGCTGATTTTATTTCACGATTTCAATATTGGTGAGTATTATAAACCTTTCAGGCTTTTCAGGCCCTTCCTTATAACCCTGAATTATCTTCAGCTACCCCGCAACTGTCGTTATCCATTATTTTCCTCGTGTTTCATATTTTCTCTCCCTGATTATTCGTCCGAGTCTGCCCTGAGTGAGTCCAATCTTCCCCTTCGCGTCGGTGAATCAATAAGCGGAACCCACTTTACTAGGACTTGGGTAAACTCTTCCACGCAGCAACCGAGCACTAGAAATACGAACTTGGGCAAATAAAATCCTACTAATATTATAAACGCGAAAGTTTGTAAGAATGTATGGATGTGTGTTTGTTACTCTTTCACGCAAAAACGGCTGAACGGATTTACAAGAAATTTGGAATGAAGGTTGTTCATGGTCTGGATTAACACATGGGCTACTGTTTATCCTGGAAAACGCGGGGCGCAGCTAGTGAATATATAAAAAAAAACGTCTTGCATAGTTATTGTTTTTATGTGTTTGTTTCTGTTGTTGGATTTTGTTTTCTTGTTGTTTAAGACCTCTCTCTTGTTATGCCATCTGTCTTGATGGCATGTCAATCAGATCCAGGCATCCTGTTGTTTGGCGTTCGAGATTATCTCCGTCACTCTCACTCCCATGACATTTCTAATGAGAGCGACAGTGACCGAGATAATTTCTCATTCGGAGGTTTAACCCGCGATTTGGAGTATGTCATCCCATCTCGCCACTTAAACATTTAAAGCATAACAAATTTCGTTACTGGTGACTTCCTAGTTGTCACTACAGGAAGAGACAACTTGGACGAATTTTAAAATCGATTCCCGATTGACACCCTTGAAAAGAAAGATATGGTGACAACTGGGAATGACCCCACCGGACGACCAACGCTTCGCTCACCTTGCCTCCACCACTCTGTCACTGCCTTACTATACCTGTAATCTCCTCGCCTACACCTTATGCACAAAAAGGCTGTGAAACAGCCTTAAAAAGTCAGCAACGCCTCCGTGACGCGTGTTTCAGTTTTCTAGTGTTACAGGTACGAGTATCCATATGCAATGATTGCTATCAGGCGGCCCGCTCGCTTCTCTCCTGCCTGTGGCATAAAATGCAACAAAACAGCAACAACAACAAACCTTCGAATTATCTTCCAAGTCCAAAGAGCACGAGTTTCCCTCCTTTACTAAATTAAGCCTGCTGTCGGCAAGATAAACAAAGTTGAATTCGCGTCTCACAATAATCTGATTTGCTCGATGTTTGTGATTTGACGCAAAACTGTTCTTTTACATGAAAACAGAAGCAATTGAGAAATATTTACTTACAGTTTGGATGTATGTTTGGGAATAATCTCCTATATAAAATATTTTATATCCTTTATATTTTTTTCAATTTCTAATATTGTCATCATCGGACAAACCTACAAACATACCAATTCTGATATATCATAATACCTAGTAGACTACGAGTATGAGAACTCGCTTCGCTCGTTTAATTTTTACACTTTTGAAAGAAAGCTGCACTTATCCTAGGTTAGAGCGTTTAGGCCCTGGTATCAGAGTTTTTAGACTTGAGTGCTAAAGGCCAGGTGCATAGACCCATTTTTTTTTATTATAGCCGCAAATATCCGGGAGCGAAATCCGAACAGCACCGCCGCAAAATCTTAGGTATCAGCTAGTACAATACAGGGTTACAAGGAAAGGGTGCTAAGCCGAAAAGGGGTGATAACCCATTATTACGAACAACTTTTATTATGGGACCAACCTGGAAATCGCATTTTGTCGAGAGTCATTGACATTTTTCTATGGAACATCTGATTTTTTTTGCGATTTCAGGTTTTGTCTCATAGCAAAACTTATTCGTTATGCTAAGTACTATAATTCCTTTTCAGCTTAGCATACATTCCTTAAAACTCTATAAACAGAGATCTCACTACTTACCGCCGCCTTCACGACTATTTAGGTCAAAGTTCAAACATTTCAAATACAATCACCCAAACTCCTCAAATATAATGAGCAAGCTAAGTCTAAATTGGAATAACGAATGAATTTAATTTTCCGTCAAACAAATTGACTGTAATTCGTCCAAAGTATATTTTCGAGATAGTAATCTCATCTCACGCTGAGTGTGCTAGTCCTTTTCGAGTTAGAAATATGTTGTGAGAGGTACTACTGAGAGTTCTCGATCGCTTTTCATAAGTTGTAACTCTTGTCGATGGACTAATGATTGTTCTTTTTGAAGCAGTTCAGACTTTGTTAAAACGGAGATGAACTGCTTTTAGCAAGCTGTCAGCGGTCGTTTTCGGGCATCTATCTATATTTCAAAAAATACCTGACTTACAGACTGACAGACAACGCACTCTACACCGCTGATAGTAGGCATATTTTTTGTAAAACGTAAGCAAAGAAAAGAATTTTTGATAATTTAATGTATGTGTGAAAAGTGGGCTGTTAAGAAAAATAGACACTGTTTTCTCTAGACAACATGGACGAAGCCGAGCACAACGAGCACAAGCTACAGTCCCAAATCTGCTACCATGGTTTCACTTGCCTCCTAATTCCATTCTCGAATACAAAGTTTCCCGCGAAATCTAGAGGTACATTCGATCGAGAAACAATGGTAATGAAATCGTACAGCCCGAAGTTTAGCGGGGAAAATAATCTACTTAAACCGACTCGTGCAGATTCTGCCGGTAGCGACAGTAAGGCAGTAATGTATTCATATTTGCAGATTGGAATCTCTCAAGCATAGGTCTTGTATAAATAAATAAACAGTGGTCAAAGAATCTAGTTTTGGCAGACCAACGGCATACAGGGTTATGAAGAAAAAAGGAAAGGGTATGCCGAAAAGCTAAGCCGAAAAGGACTCATAATACTCATCATTACGAACTTACTATGGGGCTAAACCTGGAATCGCGAAAAAAACAGTTGTTCTGGAATGGCTGATTTTTTTATTGCGATTTCAGGGTAAGACACGTTGTAAAAGTTGTTTATAACTATGAGTTATATTCTACTAGGCATACCCTTTCCGTATAACCCTGTATAGTCAGAAAAATATAACCTTGGTGCGTATCTTCAAGTCGCAAGTGAATAAGTTTCTTCTAAGCTACCCGTTACTAAGCATCAGGCGAGATGGTGGTCAAACGCGGACTCATTCGAGATAAAAAAACACTTATCTCCGTCACTCTCACTCTCATGACTCTAGTGAGAGCGACAGTGACCGAGATAATATCTGACTCAAGAATAATCGGGAATTGACCAATTAAAAAACCCCGGTCGAGAAATCATAGTACTGAAATCATATCGCCCGAAGTTACCGAAGAAAATAATTTACTTAAGCCCGACTCGCAGATTCATTTATTTCATTAAGTACGACGAAGTTTCAAAAGTTTAAATCGCTGAAACGAATTGAGTTGTTTTTATAGTAAGTGGAGTAATAAAATTTGAGTTAGATTTCTTTAGTCAGCAGTTTTTAGGGTACAACCTATTACTAAAACTCCGCTGTCCGTCCGTCTGTCTGTCTGTCCGTCTTTTTTTAGGGGGCTCTCTTACAAAAACGTGATTTTTTTGCCGTTTTCATAGATACGTAGGGTTCGTTCGGCTTGCCGTTTCCGTTTTCGTAGGTACGGAACTCTTCCTGCGCGAGTCCCACTCCCACTTGGCCCGATTTTAACACGCTTTTATTAGTTTCACCTGTATGTATGTATGTATGTATGTATTTATGTATCTATGTATGTATGTATGTAACCGACTCCTTTGAGCTCGATTTTGCCCTATTTTGAACGATCAGATTTAATTCAAACTTTAAATTAAACACACAAACATACAAACAAGTCAAACACATAACCCTACCCCCTCCCCCTCCTTTAAGCTTCGCCACAGTCGGCTAATCATCAAATAGCAACATAACTTAAACCTTATTTCCACACGTCAGCGTCCGGTCACACGGGCGAATGAAACAAATTTCATTCCGTCCAGCTTCTACCGGGACCGGCTTTTACCGGATCCGGCTTTCCCGGGTCCGGCTGTCCGGCACGATATAAATCCGGCAAGACGGAACGCGCCCGTGATAAATCTCTCGCCGGACGTGGAATATTCATGAGTGAGTTCAGATATACGGGGTGATGTAATGTCGGAGGTTCGGTTCGTTACTATTGCATATTATTATGTTTAATACTGTATATTTATTGCGAAGTAGATGCACCCGGCGATTTCACGTGAACTGTCATAATATTGTTACTGTATTATTTTATGTTATTGAGTGACGAGACGAGCAAATCGCTCGCCTGATGTTAAACGTCACGTTCGCCCATAACAGGTCTGCGCCACCCAGTATTTTGAATTGTTGGAATGCAAAACCCTGCGCAGCACAGCACTACGCTCGTCACCCTGCCCTGAATGTAAGATGTTTAATCTCCTATTTGCTCTGTAATTTCACTGGAAACAATGCCCTTCCAACCAGAACACAGTAATGTTTGCACATTTCTGCTGCTGTCATATTTATTTAGGTATTCCGTTTTAGATGCACCCCGCGATTTCACGCACGCGGTGACGAAAAACGGTGATGATAAAAAGTATTCTATGTGTTAATCCTGGGTACAAGCTATCTCTATTTAAAAATTTATCGAAATCGGTTTTATAATTACGAAGATGTTGTAACAAACATTCACAAACGCACTTACTTTTGCATTTATATTTTATTAATTATTATATTTTAGTAAGCACGTAGCTTATTTTCGAAGCAATAAAAAAAAAATTCAAGCACGTGTGAGACACGCATAATGATTACTCGTATTTACTTATTCATTTATTGGAGAAAGATATTCCATAAATTACAGGAGAATGAGATCCATTTGAATGATGTGGTTTTTTATATGGATCAAAGTACGAGTATATATTCCGGATACTTGATGCTGGCTACTTTTTATGCAGGAAAATAATAAATAAATAAATAAATAAATAAATAACGTTTCACACTCATAGCTCCCCACTAGGATAAATTCCTGTGTCGGGGATGCCATGGAACATACACAAAGACAAGGACAACTAACACCCAGACCCAGAACAGATTTTTAAATTCATCATTCAAACATCTGCCCAACCGGGAATCGAACCCGAGACCTCTGGCTTATAAGGCGGATATTACTACCGCTGAGCCAAACAGGCCGTCAAATTGGAGACAGAAACCACGAGACGCTTGTACTAAATGGTAGGCCTGTCAGGGCGCTTTTAGAGTTCCCTTCCCAAAGGGTAAAATACTCGTAGGACCCTATTACAAAGACTCCGCTGTCCGTCTGTCTGTCCGTCTCTCACCAGGCTGTATCTCATGAGCCGTGATAGTTAAACAGTTGAAATTTGCACAGATGATGTATTTCTGTTGCTGCTATAATAACACATACTAAAAAACAAATTAAAATAAACATTTATGGGGGCTCCCATACTACAGACATGATTTGCCGTTTTTATAGATAATGGTACGGAACCCTTCATGCGCTAGTCCGACTCGCACTTGGCCGGTTTTGTTGCTTTTAAAACATGTATTAGAGTAAACAAAACGTAAAAATAAATATTCAAATCAGTCTAGCCGTTCTCAAGTTTTAGCGAGACTAACGAACGATTCATAAATATACGATTATATAAATAACTAGCTGACTCGACAGACGTTGTCCTGTCAAAAGCCATTGCGTCAATTCTATGTCAAATGTCAAATTTTAATGTCAAAAGTTACATTAAAAAAGTTTACATTGTCCAAAGCGCTAAAGTTAAATTATGGTTTAAGTATTTTTTTTTCTAATTTTTCATGTTTTTTTACTATTAAATTGAGATGTGAGCTATCCTATCTCCTAAGTTAGATCGAACTGCACCCGGTGTGCAAATTTGATTGAAATCGGTTAAGTAGTTTAGAAGTCTATAGCGGACAAACAACGTGACACGTAATTTATGTATATATTAAGAAGAAGATAAAGAAGAAGAAGATATTCTATTCTGTTAATATAAGTTTAGGTTTATGTTGTTTAGTTTAAAAACATCCTGTATCTAGACGTTTTCGTTAAACTCCTCAAAAATATTCGAGAAAGGCATGTAGGCAATAATTCTACGGTGTGTACCGCGGAATCCCAAAATGCTCGCATACGATATTACTTTTGCACACGAATCGACTGCCCCTACGAACACTATTGCAAGTACAAGTGGCATTTTGTACCAGCAGCATAGCAATTTAAAGTCAAAATTTGACCAAAATTAAAAAGTTAAAATGCGTAATATCAATTTTATTCGGTTTAAATATTTTAATTATTTGTTTTCCTAGAAGAAATTTTTTATTGATTTTTGATTTTATATTAAAAAGTATATTAAAGATTCGTATATAATTGGTACAATAAAAAACAATCGTGATTTTGCAGTTTCGAAACTGTTAGGCAGTCGAAATACAATAATCAAGTCAGAAAACTGCTTATGTAAGTTTTTCGACGCACCGAATATACTAGGAGAACCTATTGAGCTATGAACTCAGATCACGTAGAAAGCAGATATAGTGCTACCTTAGATCCAGGTGAAGCCAAATAAACTACCCTACTGCCCGTGTACGTATATTTCAAGCACATATTGACGCATAAAAACTATTAACATTTATTACTACTTATTTTTCTTGTCCACGTTCTCTGGGCAACTGACATAAGAATTGACTATTGATTCGGGTTTTTCAGTTTCGGTTTTTAGATTTTACTTATTGTAACTAATTCATTGAAATATTTTTTTTATTTAATTTAAAAAATAAAAATTCTGGCTATGCGGTCGAACCGATTTTCACAAAATATGTTTAGACAAAATAAGATCAACTGACTTGGCAACCCTGACAACCCAAAATCGACTAACTTGGCGCAGAAAAGTGAGGAGACCCGACCACAAATGATGGGATCCAGAGAAGAAGACGAGGAGATGAAGAAGAAACGAAAAAAACACAAATTATATTATCAACATCAGATAAAAAAACTTGATCCAAATCTTTTCACCCGTTTACGAGCTACGTTGCCACAAACACACATAGGTACAAATACAGACAAATAAAGATCTTATAACACCTCTCTTTTGGCGTCGGGGGTTAAAAAAGTTTGCACACCAAACTGCACAGCAACGTTACTTACTTGTCCCGGTATGCTCTAGACGCCTCAGTAGCCAATAGAAATATGTCATTTCAAAAAAAGTAACGTAAAGTTTCTCCACGTAAGTCGAAACCGGGCCTAAAACAACCCTGTGCCAGTCTACCCTTATAACCTGTAACGATACCTTCCCATATTACTTCCTCTTCATTTTCTCCAAAACCATTCGGTCATAAAAAGTCGCGCTGACTTTTTACGATTTTTTCTGGGACGATAAGCATCAGGGTTATCACTGTTTGCTCCGCCAAACTAATACACTTAGCGCATACGTGCTCGCGAATTACGAGCTGCGATTTGTGACAACCCTATAAATCTTGCTCGGCGAACACAGGTTGTGTACGTAGATCGAAGAATGCTAGAAGAGGTATAACTGGCAAAGCGTGCTCCATCGTAGACCGCATCATTGCTCGAAGGCAAGATGGCGGTCAAACGTGGCTTACGTTTGACCGCCATCTTTTTTATCACCGAATAAAAACCGGACTAAGGAATCCAATCTAATATTATTAACCAACAATAACAATCAACGATAAGAACGGTCTAAAAAAATCTCATCAAATCTCAATAAAAATAATCGGGGGAAAATCTCATGTCAACTCTTTAATATGAAGACGTAAGTTTGAATGTTTATTTTATGTGGATTTGTAGAAAGAAAGTTGTAGTTACCCCAAACTACTACTGGCCTCATTTAAAAAAATTACAATGGAAATGTGCACTATCTCTGAGTACTATATAGGTTAAATTTTGTAGACAAATCAAACCAAACCTATGATAATATATGCCACGAACAGACTACCGACCGACAAGCCGCCCCCTATCACAACTACGAGCTCCTCAACCATGTTTGGGGGTGAAATTACAGGGCAATAAGTGGTTTAACATCTTTTACCTCAAGGTGACGAGCGCAGTGCTGTACCGCGCAGGGTCTTGAATTTTAAAAGTTCAAAAATGTGGGTGGCGCAGACTTGTTATGGGCAAACGTGACGTTAACCATCAGGCGAGCGATTTTTTTGTTCTATGATAGGCTTGCGTTTGACCGCCATCTTGCCTGATGGGAAACAATGCTGCGGTTTACGATGGAGCACTTGCCTGGAAGTTACCGATTCACCCTCAACTTAAAGACATCCATATTATAACCATAGGGGATTCCCACTCATCTAGACCATTTCACACTCTGGCGGTTCCTCAGGTCTGGATTTGCTCGTCTTGTCACTCAACCGCATAAAAGAGAAGAGAACGACCCGTGTGTAGCCTTTTCCAGCCAGCTAGCTCCTCGTTAAAAGTACTCCAATATTTTCCGTGTCGCCAGTTCGCGTGAACGCATCAAATCCCGCTCGTCTCCGGCGAGCGACTGCTGTTTTTGACGTGCGTCTAAACTTGATACTTGTCGGAAACTCGACACAAATTGCTTACGTGGATATCTGAGTCACTCACTCAATTTACGAGTCACGGAGTCATGCCAGCGGGCATAGGTTTTTATGTACGAAAACAGTGACTTTTACAATAGACGTTAAAGTTGTTTTTTTAACCGACTTCAAAAAAGGAGGATGTTATCAATTCGACTGATATTTTTTTTTTATGTTTGTTACCTCATAACTTTTGACTGGGTGAATCGATTTTAATCATTCTTTTTTTATTAGAAAGCTGACGCTTCCCATTTGGTCCCATTTCAATTTAGTCCAGTTCTGATAATGGTATCCATGAGAAAACCATATAAGTCTTAAATTTGCATTAAGTACGTGCGCGACAAATAGATGAATAACTCAATAGTCGGTCTTTTGAAGTCGGTTTTTGTTTTTTGTTTTGTAAAAATAATGTTCTTGTTTGGGACCAAAATAAAACACTATCATAGTTATATAATATATGACAAAAATTAGTATGTATGTTTATCCGACTGCGGCTAAGCCAAAAAAGTAGGTTGGTGTTTAACTTGTATGGATGTGTATGTCATTAGGTACATTCCCTCATAACTACTACTACTACAACTACTAAACGGCTAAACCGATTTTGATGAAAAAGGTGTTTTTTGAAACCATTATACAGGGAAAAATAAAAGGTAGAGAAATCCAGAAATACCAAGAAGATCACCATTTAATTTAGACAAGATAAAAGAGGAGGCAAATGTCATGTCGTGCAAGGAAATAAAATCAAAATAATAATAGCAGTTCGACAAGTTTGGATATTACTCCACTGGCAAAATAGCAACACTCTTAAATATAACCAACTAGCGGCCCGTCCCGGCTTCGCACGGGTAGACTTTGGGATAAACGTAGAGTAAATTGAAATCGGTCCAGTCGTTCACGCGTGATGGCGTGACCAAAGGTGTTGAGAATAATTATAGGAACTGTTTGTTATAACCTCTATTTTCATGCTATTGCGTAACTATAGCAACCGTAGTTTGTTGATGCTAACTTGTCAATTTATAGTAAAAATTATCAGTATAAAACGCACACTGTTTTGATAGATATGATTGAATTTGAACTTTGTACAGAGGTAATAAAGTGCAAATTGACTCTTGGACGTTAGGAACATACCTACATTGCTTAAACAACAGTGAGTGCTTGCAATTCAATATGAACTTTATACAATAGCAATAAAGCTCGTTTTAGTTAGAAAACGTTTGTATGGGAAAAATAAAAGGGCTGTTTTTAGGGTTTTTCAATATTTCTGAGAGATTTTCTTAATATTTTTTTTCCGTAAGAACCTTCTCCTAATATTAACAAATACAACAAAAAAAGAATTAGTGAAATCGGTCCAGCCATTCACGCGTGAGGCCGTGACCAAGGAAAACGGGTTTCATTTATATATATATAGATGAATAAACCTACCTATATTTGCATAATATATGTACTGCTACTTAGAAAATATGAAATGGCTTTCGGGCAAAGTAAAGTCGATAAGTAATATCCGAAGATGCTCCTCAACGAACGCGAAAATGGTTAACGCTCAAATTGACTTGAAGATTGAGTTACGAATTCAGTAAACGGGATGGAAACATGAAATTTTTAACGTTTTGGGTTAAAGAAAGAAAGAAAGAAAACACCGCAAAATAGGCCAAGCTAGCTTCATCTACGCTAATCTATAAATCTATATATATCTGTATCTATAGTAATATTATAAGGAGGAAAGTTTTGTATTTTTGGATGTTTCTAACGAAAAAACTCAAAAACTACTGGACCGATTTTTAAAATTCTTTCAACAATATAAAGCTACATCATTAGCAAGTACATAATTGTTGTAAGTAATTCATATCTGTGTGACGGCGCTAGCCGGGCCAAGTCGCTAGTTTACTATAATGTTGATTATTATCATACGACTTTACGATAATTATTTTTACAAAACAAAAAAACAAAAACCGACTTCAAAAGACCGACTATTAAGTTATTCATCTATTTGTCTTATTAGAAAGCTGACGCTTCCCGTGTGGTCCCATTTCAATTTAGTCCAGTTCTGAGAATGGTATCCATGAGAAAACCATATAAGTCTTAAATTTGCATTAAGTAGGTACGTGCGCGACAAATAGATGAATAACTACGACAATAGTCGGTCTTTTGAAGTCGGTTTTTGTTTTTTTGTTTTGTAAAAATAATTATTATAGACAACTTACGAGTACATTCCAAATTTCATCAAAATTAGTTTGGGGGTTACGAAGACACCTACGCGAAAACAAACATTTACAGCACACCTAAAACCCGGTCACAATATCTGTGCACCTCGCTGGAATGCGTATATAGCCTTATATAGTCGCACTGTCGCACCGGGGAGTGCGCGGAGAGGTGACAGGGGAAGCGGGAGCTATACGCATTCTAGCGAGGTGCACAGATATTGTGACCGGGTTGTAATTTCGTATTTATAATATTAGTAGAGTATTTTTAGTGTAACTTTTTTCGTGTCTGGCTAGACATACAATTTAGAATTTGAATATATGTACCAGTCATGTACACGAAATTATGCAAAATTTTATAACAGAATAAAGAATATTGCATCAAATGGCACTATTCCCTATAAAATTAATTTTAGCGATCTGTTTCAAATTCTGAATTAAAACACATTTAAGCGATAAAACAACATTTTCGTCTATTTTCGCATCATTTTGTGCTCAGTTATTCACAGGCACGGCGATACGTTCTATGCTTTTAGTTGCGTACGAACAGTATGAGAACTCTATGAAAATTATTTTCAAATTATTTTTTATTCGTTACTGTATGTGGGTCGTAATTTAGAGAAAACTTAAAATTAATAGTTAAAAAAACTAAAAAACACGATTTGTTTAGTGTATTGTCATCAGTCCTCGATATATCTACAAAGTTTGAAAGAAATCTGACTGTTTAAAGTGGGTCAAAAACGCGCTCAAAGGAGTCGGTTACAAACATACAGGTGAAGCTAATAAAAGCGTGTTAAAAATAGAGAGTATTTCAAGGATATAAGGCGTTTGCCCTATGAAGTGAGTGTGTAGGCAAACATAATATTAATTCTGCTAACAAAATAAGAGATTTGCACTATGTTTAAAAGTTTTTAATCACACCGGAAGGTTTGTTTAAAACCGATTACAGAATTTGTGCCGAACAAACAATCATAATGAATAAACAGACAAATAAGAAAAAAGCGTTTAAATTAAGCAAAGTTTTGACCCTAATAGATAAGTACCGACAAACTTTCAAATGTCTATGTGCAGCACTGTCCATACTGCATCCTACTTCTATTACGCGCTTTTAACGAAAGAGCTTTGACGATGTCCATTAGTACGCTATGCTGTGACGTCATATACCTAGTATATATATCTACATACATATAGCTTCATATTTCATAGCACTGAGCAGCGACCGCGCCATGATCCTTTACCTACCCATTAGAGGATGGATAGATAGATAACTTCATTAAAAACCACACGTACAGACATACCGTACAGTCAGCGTATTCTATTCTACAGGGCTATTCATAAAGGGCATGCTAAGCCGAAGGGCTCATAGTACTCATCATTATGAACAACTTTTACTATGGTTCCAACCCAGAATTCGCGAAAAAATCAGCTGTTCCATTTTGTCGAGTGTCATAGACATTTTTCTATGCAAAAGCTAATTTTTTTTACGAATTTCGGGACTACATTCTAAGCCCACTTATTTCCAACTTGACCCAACTAGACAGCTTGTTTTTCCATCCCACGCTGCCTGCAGTAAGTTTTAACTAAATGAAAGAATCTTATACAGAGCGACCAACTTATAGATACAGTTGGCGAAATGATGGACCTAAATTTGTTCATGGAAAGCTATCGTGTTTTGTTTGAAAATGCGACGGTAGCTAGCTCACTAAACTGTGTATAAGTTTGTGGGTTTAGTTTTATTCTCGCAGGTGCGCTTGAAGTTTTCAGTGTTTTTCAGTTATTTTTTCTGAAACTGCAAAAGTTCTGAAGTGGTTAGTTTGTACTTGAACGGGTTCTGTTTTGTTTGTTATTCAATTACTAGATGATTCTGAGATCTTCGTACCACAACAATACAATTTTAATAATGATAATACAATAATAAGTAGGTATGTGCCAGCGCCAGTTTACGAAAATGGTCGTGCTTTGCTCTATTGGGACCGCTCTATTATCACGGACAGGACTATTGTAGCCAATAAGCCTGATATCGTGATAGTCGACCGATCCCAACGCCGGGCAATACTCGTCGACATCACCGTCCCATATGACGAGAACCTCGTGAAGGCCGAGAGGGACAATCTCAGCAAGTACCTACCTTGACTTGGCACACGAGGTTACCGCCATGTGGGATGTTGACTCGACGATCATTTTCCCGATATTTTCGTTTCGGTGAACGGGCTTATAGCTAAGAGCCTCGACCAACATCTGAAGAGCTCTCGCTAGACGGTTGGGTCAAGGGTCAAATACAAAAGGAGGTGATTCTTGACACGGCCCGCATTGTCAGGAGATTCCTCACTCTGCAGCCTTAACCACCGATAGCTTGGGCCCTGCCCCGCTGCCGGTGGCACCCTAGATTTATGTTTTTATAATGTTTTTAGGATTTTTTATAAAAATATTGTAAAAATTTAAATTTAAGAAAATGTATAATTTAAGTAAGTGTATAATACAATTACAAATGTACAATTAGTTTTTAAGTTTTGAAATTGGTCAAGCCATTTTAGAATTTTTGTTAAGCTTAGCATACTTAACATCACAAACGCAAAAACATTTTTCAGGGCGTTTTTGAAGGTATCGCAGGAATCAGCTGGTCCTACAAATATTTCAAAAGTGGAAGTTTGGATGTATGTTACTCAATCACACAAAAACGGCGGAACGAGTTTGGGTGAAATTTTGTATGGAGGCAGCTCATAGACTGGATTAACATGTAAGCTACTTATAATTCTGAAAAAGTTGTATTTTGTACAGCGGGTGAAACCGAGGCACAGTTAGTCATTTAATTAAATAATAATGTATACGACATTTATTCACACAGCAAAAAACACTGCTTTCGGAATCGAAATATTAATATCCCGAAGCCATTACTGAAAAATGTTTGTAAAAACATAAAAACTTTGGAGGAGCCAGCAAAAGCTTTCTGTTTAATTAAAATGTAATTTATGTAGAAGCACCTTGCTCGGTGACGGAGGTAAGATTTGTTTTTCCGCTCTCAATCTGTTTAATGGCTGTAGGCTGTACTATTGTTGATTCTGTGAGCTGGGAATAAGTTTCTGCGTACACTTAAGTCTAGCTGCGCTACGAGTGCTGCATAACTACTAAGCTGTAGAAGTAGTTCAGAAGTTGTGTAGACCTTGTAGCGGAGCTCTACTACGAAGCTTGAGATATGCTACGAGCGCTACACAGCTACTAAACTGTAGAAATAGTTCAGTAGGTGTGTGGCGCTTGTAGCGGAACTCTATTACGTAGCTCAACGTATGCTACGAGTGCTACAGTTGGGTAGCGGAACAATAGAAATAGCTCAGTCTTTGTGTAGACCTTAGCGTAGCTTATCTACGTAATAAGGAAACAAAGTAAAAAAAAAGATATGAAAAAAAAAAAAGAGATGAAGAAGAAAACCCATGAATATTATATATTTATACTTACCGTTATGTATCACATTCAACCGCACGCACAACACACAGAAAAAAAAAAGATAAAATAAAAAATTCCGACTACAATGCTTCCTGCAAACGTGAGCATTGTCATCAATTATAGATCAATGGTGTGTAATTTGTGTAAAATCTTAAGATGTTATACAACTGTGTTTTGCTGAATAACGCCTCCGACCTTTGCCGGAGGAGTAATAGCTGAACATACAAAACAAAAAAAAAAAAGCTTATCTACGTAGCTCGACTACGTAATCGTGGTCCGCTACAAGCGCTACAATTAACAATAATTATGTAGCTTGTAGCGTTGTTCGACTACGTAGCTCGAGCTATGCTACGAGCTAACTACTGAACTGTAGAATATAGTTCAGTAGTTATGTAGAGCTTGTAGCATAGCTTGATTACATAATCGTGCTACACTAAGAGCGCAAGACTACTGAACTGTAAAATTAGAGTAGCGCTTGTAGCGTAGCTCGATTAGGTGCTCGTAACCGATCACCGATGTTAAGTATCAGACACGGGCAGTCTTCGAATGGGTGACCGCGGGTGGCTTTTACAACTGGGCGCTGACATGACACACACTCAGATAGACTCTGGTATCAGCAAGGCTAGCTACTCGGACTATACGAGTTTTACTTACTTTTAGTGGTTTATCCCGATGATTTGATTTAAATGAATCTACACTACCTCTACATTTCGTAATCCAAAATCGGTAAAGACGTTTAATTGCTAGTACGAGTAGGTCAAGACTAAGTGGAAGCTCACAAACATACAAATAGCAGCTTGATTTCCAAGTCCAACAAATCAACAATACATGATTGTTTCTTGGTAACATATTATTTGAGGAAAATAAGAATTCTGACTAAAAATATTCTTAAAGTTATAAATACTCTTTTACAAACTCATAAATAAGTTTAAATGTAAACATCCGAAAAACATTACGTACCTCCTTCTGAGAAATCAGCTTAACGTCGATATTTTTAGCTCCATTATCCTCGTAAAGTGTTTGCAAAAGATCCCAGAAATCAAAACAAAGACTCAATTAACAAAATGTAATAATCCTAAAACATCAATTCCCTGGATGAAATCTCCATAACCTGATTGTATCGCGTCGAGAGTCCCTTAAAGGGCCGAATAAATAGGATTATTCCCTGAAATCCATCTCCGAAGGGCAGCCTGTGGTTATTTAATCCGTAGATATGGCTCTATCGCACTGAGTAAAATGCCCATCCAAATTCGGCTAAAAGAATGATGAATTCACTTAAAGTACGGAGCATACTAATTTTGCCAAAAAGGACGACAATTAGCACCAGTTTTGACGGTAGATAGTTGTCACTATCTTAAATTGTTGCTAATCATCGTACTTTTTGATAATATCAGTATGCTCCGTACTTGAGGTGAATTCTTCATTATTTTAGCAGAATTTAGATGGTTTATTTCTCAGTGCATAAAGAAAATTGTTAGACAAGGAGCACTAATGCACTAAATGACGACTCGAACTAAAAACGGTGGCTAAAACGCCGGCTGTCTAATCAGACTAATGTTTATTTGCAGGCCCTTGATTTGCATTTTGATTAACCACCGACGCAGAAAAAGGAGTGTTCTATGTTTGACCGCCATGTGTGTCTGTATGTGGAACCGTAGCTCTTAAATGGGTGAACCGATTTAGATGTGTTTTTAATTTGAAAGCAGGTTTTCTAGCAATGGTTCTTAGACATGTTTTATCAAAATCGGTTCAGCCGTTTTAACGTAGGGAATACGAGTTTTAGAAATTTTAACTTGATTTGATTTGATTTTAGCACAGTGTGCATCTAACTAAAAATCAAATAAAATAAATGATAATGAAGAGACACATCGATATAATACTAAATTGCACCGCCAGCATTACATAGTAGAGTCATATCCTGCTTTCTTTCTTCTGGAGAAGTGACTGGCTTTACCCTCAAGACTTGAAAAAGTTTCAGTAGTCCCAAGAGAAAAGACTTTCCCATTGATAACGAAGTATCTTCAACATTTTCAATCAAAGGGCATTGGGCTTAAATGTATTTTGTATTTCGATACCCTTTGCCCCGACCTTTTACGGGGTCCCTATAATTTATTGGTTATTGAGATTCAAGACTCCGACTTCAATGGAGGTTTGGATGGTTTTATTTTATGGACTTTTGCAATGAATTGGAGATTTAACGTCGTATAATGGTTGTATAGTAAGTGAAATGGCTGAGCGATGTTTGGACCTTTGGGACCCTTTGGACCCTATTCCGACGAATAATAATAATAATAGCGTTTCGCACTCATAGCTCCCCAGTAGGATATCCTGTGTCGGGGATGCCATGGAACACACAAAGACAAGGACAACTCAACAGCCAGACCCAGAGCAGATATTTAAATTCATCATTCAAAAATCCAAACATCTGTCCGGCTGGGAATCGAACCCGGGATTTCTTGCTTATGAGGACAAGGACAACTAACACCCAGACCCAGAGCAGATATTTAAATGCATCATTCAAACATCTGCCTGGCTGGGAATCGAACCAGGGACTTCTTGCTCACAAGGCGGACGTATTACCGCTGAGCTAAATAAGTCGCTCTTGTTAAAAATGTTATGTATGACAATGAGAGTGACAGAAATAATTTCGAACAGTTCAGAATACCCTGCATCTGTAATAATTTAAAAAAAACCGGCCAAGTGCGAGTCGGACTCGCGCACGAAGTGTTCCGTTCCATTATCCATAAAAACGCCAAAAAAATCACGTTCGTTGTATGAGAGCTCCCTTAAATATTTTTTTTTTTTAGGATTTGTTATTGTAGCGGCAACAGAAATTCATCATCTATGAAAATATCAACTGTCTAACTATGACGGTTCATGAGATAGAGCCTGGTGACAGACGGACAGACATTTGGACGGACAGCAAAGTCTTAGTAATAGGGTCCCGTTTTACCCTTTGGTTACGGAACTCTAAAAACTCTCTCTAACTCAATTGACTGGCGTTCCAGGTAGTTCGACCTTGTTTCTAACGTCGAATTTTCTGAGATTTCAGATCGTTATTTAATATGATATGTCTGTTTGTTTGACCGATGCCAAATTGAACTTGTAACTTTCCTCGAAAGGTGTATTAATAAACGCGTTGGAGACTTGTAGTAGTTAATCCGTTTTTTGTCAATTTGTTTTCAAAAATTATAAACTCGATCAAATAAGATTAAAGAGGGTGTAACTACCAAGGGTTTACGTTTAAAAGTCTAATATAGGCCTAGTGGGTAGCTCTGCTATCAGAATTTTTAGGCCACCTAGAGGCCTCTGACGTGCTTTAGGTTCGTAAATTACGTCACACGTAAAAAGGTGAGGGGGTCGACGAAATGTGACATTGTGTGACAAGAGGTGAGAAGGGGTCTTAAGTTTTGTGACGTCACATTTCAAAATGATTGGTTTTTTTTATCGAAGTATTAAAACAAGTCTTTCATTTCAAGATCTAAAATTGCAAAAAATGTGACGTCGAAAGAGAAGTCTCACAAAAGTGACCAAGTGTGACGAGGAGGGATCAAAAAATCATAAAATTCGTGCCACTTTTTTTTTAATGATAAGCTTGTGTAGGTTACTTAATTTGTGGTTCTTCTCTATGCTTTACTCCCCGTTTATTAATATCGAGGAAAGTCTAGTAATATTTCTAAAATCTTAACCCATTATTTGAAGAGTCTTCGCAAACAAGCAGCTGTCATCGGAACAAACGAATTGTTTCAGACTGAAAGGTATTCGAAACATTTATCTGACGCTGAAACTTTCAGATAATGTCCTGGAGAGCTCTCGTTTGTGATGTCTGGGATATCGAATGTCTGGAAACGAAATAATGGTCGCTGAAAATAACCACAATTTATTATGTGGTTGTATTTCTTAAAGGGGTTCCGATAACACAATGTTTACGTGTTTTTAGGAATCCGTACCAAAATGTAAAAAAAAACCCTTATGAGTACGATAACAAATGTTATACATAGGTACATAATATGTCATAGGTTTTAGAGTTCCGTACTAAAATAGTGAAAAAAACCCTAATGGTTAGAGTGTCCAAACTGGTGTCTGTCTGTATATCACAGTATCAAAACAAACAAACATCCGGACAAATAAAATTTTGCCAGTTGTTACAATTACCTACTAGGTACCAGAAACGTTGTGGGTTTTTTTTGTCAACAACAAATTAATCCACGTTTGAGTACCAACTCGCTTGTCTTTAAGCGACGTTGTGGTCGAAGATGACGATAGATGGGTATAATTATATAATATTATGTTCACTGAAAAGCTAAGCTTAGATGTCAGTCTTATCTTTTTCTTTCTTCTTCTTGCTACTTCCTACTAATATTTTAACGCGAAAGTTTGTAAGAATGTATGTTTGTTGCTGTTTCACGCAAAAACGGCTGAATGAATTTACATGAAATTTGAAATGAAGGTTGTTCATGGTCTGGATTAACACATAGGCTATTTTTTATCCCGGAAAACGCGGGTGAAAGCGCGGAACGCAGCTAGTCTGAAATATACAAATGAATTTCTGTTCGAAAGTCTCCCAAAAACTCATAAATGGTTTGGGAAGCGATTCACGTTACTCTAGGTCTTTGTCAAATACTGTCTCTCCCATTAAGGCTTCAACTTGCGGTCCATTGAACTCGACGGACAAAAGGTTTATGTTCTAACAAAATATTGTTTCATCGTAATTTTGTTTTGATAAGCAAAATTAAGGCTTTGTCTCACTGCAGAGTCTGGTAAATAAATTATCGGAGTTTCAATTTATAGGAGACAAAAATATAGGAATTCAGGATTTACTAAATAAATCAAAATGAAGCAAAAATTCGCTTGTCGAGGATTCTGTACTTGTAAATTTTTTTTAAGAAACGGAGAATATTAAAATTAGTTCTAATACAAAATGATTATCAATTCAAATATTAATCATTCCATGTATAATTTAGGCAAACTCAGAAGAAGTGTAACTCTTTTTGGAAGGCGCAAAACAGCAATTTTCAAACAATTCCGCCCACCCACGTTATCTATCGTAAGTATTCGGAAAGTCATTATCCTGTTCAACAAAAACATTCAGATATTTCGAGTCATTTATACCATACGCCACATAAGAACCATTTAAGTTTTCTTTGACCAAAAGGTCGAATAAAAGTACCACGCCACCAACCAACGTTGACACCTCATTTTCCCAAATAATCTCAAATTCTAACGAATTAAGGTTCAATTTCCTAACTTTTGAAGCTCAACAAAGACTGGTTTCGAGTTACTATATCGCACTAAATAAAAAACCTCTAACGTCGCGATAAAATTCGCAACAAAGCCGAAAAGGGGCGATGGTTTTTCTTGATCGGTTTTGTCAAATTGAACTTTACCCCGTTGTGATAAGAGTTACGGGACGAAACGGAGATGTCCGATAGGGAAAAGCTATTGAAATCGACGAAAGGGTCCGTAGGTCTCTTTCCGACTGGGACTCCATTTATTTTGATCGGAAACGACGTTTTGAGGGCAAAACACTTCTCAAGTGTGATTTTCTTTCTACTGTGGAAGTTTGAAAGCTTTCTTTGGATACTCTTTACTTGTAGATATGCTAGAGACACCTTTTGTTCTATACTTAGATTAAAGGTCATTTATGAATTACGTCACACTTAATTGGGGAGGTCAGGGGTCGACGAAGTGTGACTTTGTGTGACAAGGGGTGGAAAGGGGTCTAAAGTTTCCTGACACGTTTCAATATCTTAGTATTTAATTGAGTTTTTTTTCAATTTCATAATTTCTAGAATTAAAATTGCAAATATTGTGACGTCACAAGAAGGGGGGATTCTCACAAACATGACCAACTGTGACAACGACAAAAAATCATGAAATACGTTTGTTTTTCATTATTTTTTGACTAAATTTGTGGATGGCCCCCTAGAAAAAGAGAGGAGACTATTTCGTGGGTTCAAGTATCTCGAGACCTCAAAAACTTAGTAATGCCCTGCGTAGCCCTTCTCTAAGTATCTATTTCATTTCCATTTCAACCAATTCGTTTGTGGATTGTAAACATACGAGACTAAACTTTGCCTCTGCCATAATTTTTACGGTTTTGAACCTCCGTCGGGGAAGAACCCCGAAGGTGCTCTGAGCTCTCTTTTTAGCCCTGTTTTACTCCAACCCATTCACTCTTATGATTATTTAATTTAAAAAGTGGCAAGCAAGCGCCGGGCCACGTGATGGTAAGTGGCAACCAGTGGCCACAAGTGGTGCGCGTTATATATCCCATATGCGTTCAGCTTTTACTTTTCAGTCTCCACTTTTCACTTTCGACGAAACGTCCTTTAAATTTCAACGAAAGCAACAATACGTACCACTGATTTTCTTTTTGCAATTTATTTGGTCATACCATAGTACCATTTGGTGCCGTGCTAAATGTTTTTCATCTATATATATAAAAATGAAACCCGTTTTCCTTGGTCACGGCATCACGCGTGAATGGCTGGACCGATTTCACTAATTCTTTTTTTGTTGTATTTGTTATTATTAGGAGAAAGTTCTTACGGAAAAAATATTAAGAAAATCTCTTAGAAATATTGAAAAACCCTAAGAACAGCCCTTTTCTTTTCCCATACAAACGTTTTCTAACTAAGACGAGCTTTATTGCTATTGTATAAAGTTCATATTGAATTGCAAGCACTCACTGTTGTTTAAGCAATGTAGGTATGTTCCTAACGTCCAAGAGTCAATTTGCACTTTATTACCTCTGTACAAAGTTCAAATTCAATCATATCTATCAAAACAGTGTGCGTTTTATACTGATAATTTTTACTATAAATTGACAAGTTAGCATCAACAAACTACGGTTGCTATAGTTACGCAATAGCATGAGAATAGAGGTTATAACAAAGAGTTCCTATAATTATTCTCAACACCTTTGGTCACGCCATCACGCGTGAACGACTGGACCGATTTCAATTTACTCTACGTTTATCCCAAAGTCTACCCGTGCGAAGCCGGGACGGGCCGCTAGTTTTAAATAAATATAACAGAGCCATTTTCTTGATTTGGCAACAGACGGACAATAATAATATTACCCCTAATTAAGAATTTAGTGGAATATCCCTTGGAATTGGAACCCACCCGTGATATTCTAGTTAACCTGGTTTAATACCCTGAGAAACGAAAGTTTAAAGTTTTATTATTTATTTGTAATAATAAATCTTTTATTTCAGACCAAGTCCGTATACACATAACAAACTTCAAGCTGACATCTAACACATTTAATTCAATACAAACTCAATTAAGTTAGTTAACAATACAGTCTACACAAATTTAATAGCGTTTTCTCCTCAACCCGGACCCCTGTGTTTCGTAACGTGAAATAGAATGCGGGTTCTTCTCTGATTGATTCGCCTTTATGGTAATGACCTTAGGGAACTCTCTTTGATACTCTGAGTGGTTACAGTCTCTTAGGTAAGAACATTTTTATTCGTACTTGTATTGGGATGTAAAGTGTGAAGTTTACTAGCAGTGGCATGCAGTTTCACCCAAGCGTTGATAGGAAGGCATGTGTGTAAATACAGGGAATAAACTCTATTCCATATTTGAAACTGAAGTTAAACTGTGGTTTTTCAAACATTCTTCTTAACACCTAGATGAATACGAAGGACATTTTAACTAAAATTATTAGAAATTGATTAATTAATTTTTTTTTTTTACTAACCCTGACTTATAGAAATGCTATAAATAAATATTTCATTTCATGTTTCAGCTTAGTAGCTATGGAGAAAGGAGGTAACAAACACTTACATAAACGTACATAAATTCACATTTGTGGGACTCATGTAGGTTATAAGTTATAACTGCTATCCTAACTGCCTGTGATTTCATCCGCTATTTTAACAGGAATCGCGTAGATATGTGAATCCACCGGAACTTGGTCAGCGTGGTGGAATACGGCCTAACCATTCTTCTAGGGCAAACCTGGTATCCCAGCAGTGAGATGATTAAAGGTTAAGTTGATTGATTGAGTGGAAACAGAAACTACCTCTATAAATTCTATAAAAAAGCTGTATTAAACCAGGTTCCATTTTAGTGTGAAGAACTAACAGACTCAAACTTTCACTCCCAAACTTTTACTTTTGAAATATTAAAAAATTGATTCTCACATTTGTGAATACATTATTATCCTTGGCATGCAAGCGCCATAGCACAGATTAGACCGTAGTTATTACGTATTTTTTTGGTAAGCATTGATAATGTTCTTTCGACGCTCCTACAGATCCGGACGTAGATGGTATAATGATATCAGCTCGGTAAGAAAAAAAAATTGACTCAAAAATTCAGCATTTCGTCAAAGTAGACGAGCGCAAAACTTACGTTTAATCTAGTGCCGCTATAAGCGCAAGGAATATAATTTATACATCGAGCTTCATTCCTCGAAATTAGAAGAATAATTGTAGTTTCGTGTAACTACTCGCTAATCGTACACTGTAGTTTAAAGTTAATAAAAATATCATAGACTTGTCTATAAAGACAAAATATTTATTGCACTGGTATCCCCGAGTTTTCGTCACAACGGTCGTTCCCACAATGCTTCATTCGTGTTTTAGTGCTTCGCTAGTCTACACATAAAATCAAATTGTGTCCACTTTGTGCGAACAAAATGCCAAAAAGGAGTAATGATGAAGACAGTGATGAATACATCAGGCGCAAGATGAGAAAAATTGAAAAGAAATTGCGCAAACGTAAAAAGCGTTCTCGTCGATTAAGTTCGGATAGCAGCGGCTCGCCGATGGAATGTGCGTCGCCCGTGCTATCAATAACCGAAGGTACCTACATAATTCTAACTTATTGTTTACTTTTGTATATTTCAATGGTTGAAATAATATTATACCATTTTTTATTTCATTTTATAAGTACCAACATTTTAACAGCATTCATATGTACAAATACTAGTGCGCAATTAAGTTACAGTGTGACTTTATTACGCCATGTAAATAATTTTGTACGAATGTATCTTCTGATTTTTATTACCAATAATCATTAGAGTAGCTGTTTTATTAAACATACCTACATTTACGAAATAAACAAATACTTAGCGAATATCGCTTTGTGAATAATTTTGTTCGTAATTCAAGAATCCAATTGTAGCTAAATACTTTGGATGTAACTTATTAGAGGTGCAAAATAATAAAATATTCATATTTTATGCACTTTCTAGATGGCCAAGACCCGCCGTTAACGGAGTCAGTCGTTCTAACCGAACAACTCGGCCTACCCACACTCGATGCGGATTCAGAACCCGGCACAGCGCCTTCTCCGCCGACTCAACCTGGTCCGGAGGAATGTACACTAGATAGTGATATTCTCGAGTTATTAGGCGCATCTCCGTCAGAATCAAAGAGGACAGGAGACAACATCCAAAAGGATATTGCTTTGAGATGGGAGCATATTGCAACCTCAGGCCTCTCTAAAGACGCCCGAAAAGATCTCCTAGAAAAACACTTAGTTCCCGGAAACTGTCCAAAGTTGGGTACGCCGCTATTGAATCCGGAAATAAAAGCAGCACTGTCAGATACCATGATTGGCAAAGATAAGGCTTCACAAAGTAAGCAATCGCAGGTCACGTCCGTTATTGCTTGCATTGGGGAGGCTCTTACTAAGATTTTACAATCTGATCATAAGGATCCTTCAGTGATAAAACCACTTCTTGAAGGCGCTCAACTTCTTTGCGACCTACAACACCACGAGTCTATGAAAAGGAGAAGCCTTATCTGTGCAACTATAAAGAAAGACATTAAAAGCCAGATTTATGAAACAGGAATTGACAAATACCTATTCGGTGAAAACTTAGCCGATACCCTTAAGGCGGCTAAAGCCATTAATAAATCCGGATCCGAGATTAAGGCAACAAAGCCCAAGGCTGGAACTTCTCGCACTCAGCCTCGAACTTTAAACTCAAGACCTCAGCTGGCGAGCGGCAGGCAACCAGCCAAGAGGAGACAGGACCCTGCCCCATACGCGCAGGCCCCGGCGGCGCTGCCACCCCCTGCTCCGCCACAGTGGCGCCAGTATCAAGCTCAGCCGCCTTTGCCGCCACCGCCTCCACCGCCGCCCCCACCGCCTCCGCTGCCGCCACAACAGCAACAGCGGTCCAAGCAACGCCAGTATCAACGTCGTTAGACCCGGTATGTCCCTCTGGGAGACTTACTTTATTTTACGATCAATGGTGTCAAATAACCAATGACCCAACGATATTATCTTGGGTTAGGGGCTATAGCATTCCTTTTTACAAGCCAGTTATACAAAAACGTATTCCTCACCCACCTAAATTATCACAAATCGAAATAAATAATCATCATGAGGCCATAAAAGAACTTTTGGATTCGGGAGCTATTTCTGAGTGCGAATCATGTGATGACCAATTGTTGTCCAGTTACTTTCTGTTAAAAAAGAAAAATGGCAGTTACCGTTTCATTTTAAATCTAAAACCGTTAAATAAATTTATAAAGACTGATCACTTTAAATTAGAGGATCTCAGAACAACTTTAAAGTTAGTGTCTAAAGACTGTTTTATGGCTTCCCTAGACCTAAATAATGCATATTTTTTGATTTCCATAAATGAATGTTACAGAAAGTATTTAAGATTTGAATGGGACGACAAACTTTTTGAATTCAATGTCCTTCCCTTTGGTTTAAACACAGCCCCATACGTTTTTACCAAGTTGCTGAAACCTGCTATGTCTGTGTTAAGATCATTAGGTTATCTCTCAACCATTTACTTGGATGATGTATGTTGCCTAGCACCTTCTTATCAGGAGTGTGCAATGAATATAGCACAAACAAGAACCTTGTTTGAATATCTAGGTTTTTTAATAAACGAGGAGAAGAGTTGTTTCATACCATCTAATAAATGCACTTACTTAGGATTCATAATCGACTCAAAAAACTTTAACGTGTGTTTGCCTGATGCTAAAAGAACTAATATTTTAACAGAATTAAATAAATTGAGTCGTCTTCAGCGTTGCTCAATTCGACATTTCGCTCGTGTCGTTGGCCTTCTTACTGCCGCTTGCCCAGGTGTACAGTATGGTTGGCTTTACACAAAGCAAATGGAGAGATGTAAATATCTTGCTCTTCTGCAGTCAGATGATAATTATGACAATTATATGGATATTCCTACTTATTTACAAGAAGATTTTAAATGGTGGATCGATTCTATTAAAAGTGCCAACAATCCGATAAGAGAAGATACTTACATCTTAGAAATTTTCTCCGATGCTAGCAAAACTGGGTGGGGGGTAGTATGCGATAGGCAGACCGCAAACGGCCAATGGAGCGCGGAAGAGGCTGAGAAACACATTAACTTCCTTGAATTATTAGCTGCGTATTTTGGTTTAAAGATATTTGCGTTCAATTTAAACAACTGTCAAATACTATTGCGAATTGATAACACGACTGCTATATCGTATATCAATCGTATGGGGGGAGTACGATTCCCACACCTTAATAAATTAACGAGAGATATTTGGAGATTTTGTGAAACTAGAAATATTTTTATATATGCTTCGTATATAAGATCCAAAGATAACGATATAGCAGACGCGGAATCTCGTCGATTACATCCCGACACGGAATGGGAATTGAGCAACTCAGCATATAAATTGATCGTTCATAATTTTGGAAAGCCTGACGTTGATCTTTTTGCAACGAGACTAAATACAAAGTGTCCTAGATATATTTCATGGCATCGAGACCCAGGAGCATACGCTATCAATGCTTTTACGGTTAACTGGGATAGTCTAAATTTTTATGCTTTCCCTCCGGTCTCGGTTATAGCAAAGGTTTTAAGGAAAATAATAACTGACAGAGCCGAAGGTATAGTGGTCGTTCCCCACTGGCCTACACAGGCCTGGTTTCCACTTTTTAACCGACTGCTCTTGTCAGCCCCTATTATACTCAAGCCAGCTGAAAAGACACTAACTTTTGTCTCCAGCAGTGCGATGGCGCAGCCACAGCTCAGACTTATGGCCGGAAAATTATCCGGGAAGCTTTCTCCAGGCGATGTGTGCCGTCGAGTTCTTTAGATATAATTTGTGCGTCCCTATCAACAAGTTCTATAAAGCAATACTCCGTAGCATTTAAACGTTGGTTAGAGTTTTGTAATACTAATAATATAGACTGCTACGAAGCGTCAATTCCGAATATCATATATTTTCTTACAAGTATTTTCAATTCAGGAGCACAATATGGTACTCTCAATAGTTACCGTTCCGCCTTATCTTTAATTATAGGTTCACGAGTGAGTACTGATGACCGGATCAATAGGCTTTTTAAGGGTTTTCAAAAGCTTAGACCATCTTTACCCAAATACAGCATCACATGGGATACTTCCATTGTTCTTGATTATTTAACAAATCTGTATCCAAATCAAGACCTACCATTAGAACAGTTAGCTAAGAAAACACTTACTCTATTGGCTCTTATTACGGCACATAGGGTGCAGACATTTTCTTTAATAAGAGTACAAAATGTTGTACGTTGTACAAATATGATTTCTATAAAGATACCAGATACCATCAAAACATCCAGGCCAGGTGTCTTACAGCCGTGCCTTAACATTCCGTTTTATGATGTGAAACCCGAAATCTGTCCTGCCAACGCATTGCTAAATTATTTAGAAATTACAAAGCCATTGAGAGGTAATACTGATTATTTATTCATTAGCTTTCGAAAACCATACAAATCGGTATGTAGCCAAACTTTAAGTAAATGGATTAAAAATACTTTAAATGAAAGTGGAATTGACACTTCAATATTTTCGGCTCATTCCACCCGGCACGCCAGCACATCCGCGGCCAGCAGGCTCGGCGTCAACATTGATGCGATCAGGAGCACTGCCGGGTGGAGTGGGACGTCCAATGTTTTTGGAAAATTCTACAACAGACACTTAAATAATCAAGATTTGAATGATTTTGCCTTATCTATTCTAGAAAATAATAATTGTCAATGACTGTAATTATTTATTTAAACATAAATTACTCATTGGTATTGTAGCTGATAAACTTAGTTATAATATAAATAAAAATTATATTATTATTAATATTTTCTATGAAAATTATGTATCATATATCTCACAATAAATAATTTTATTAATGTTTATGGTGATAATTTCATTTAATTTAAAAAAAAAAAACATTTCTTAGACTCTCAAGGTCTACAATTATTCTTCTAATTTCGAGGAATGAAGCTCGATGTATAATTAATGATTAAACGAACTTACCTTAGTGACGTTCTATCATAATTATACGAGGGCTTCATCCGAAGAAATTAGAACCCACCCGCCACGTAGGTGTTTACCCAACAGTACGAAATGTTATTTACCTTTTCTCTTTCATTGGAGTTTTTAGACACTGCGACAACATAATATCTTATGTTGTCTTGTGTAATTTCTATTTAACTTTACAACTTTCAACTAAATGAAGCATTGTGGGAACGACCGTTGTGACGAAAACTCGGGGATACCAGTGCAATAAATATTTTGTCTTTATAGACAAGTCTATGATATTTTTATTAACTTTAAACTACAGTGTACGATTAGCGAGTAGTTACACGAAACTACAATTATTCTTCTAATTTCTTCGGATGAAGCCCTCGTATAATTATGATAGAACGTCACTAAGGTAAGTTCGTTTAATCATTAATTATTTGTCAAGTTTATAATGAAATAGGTAGTCCCTGAGACGTTCGGGTTCGTTATACCGCGATAGCAAACTTTATGAAAATAAGTGTCAGATTAGGACATGGTGTACTGAGAGAAATATTGTTACGACTTTTTCTATTCGTCTTTCCCGCGCATTAGCGCCTGTAGTTGTGTCAGAGTGGTGAAAACGTCAGCTGTCACTGTCAATTATGTTTTTTGTCACTCTAAATATAAATTGATCCTGAACGCTCTGACATAATATATATTTATTTTAACGAGCAAGTGGACCGCTTATCGAATAAATAATTGATTGTGACATACAGACGGACACACCAAAGTCTCGCCACAAGCCCTTTATCATTTTGGTACGTAACCCTAAAAATGGTAAAAGGTCACCTTTGGATATATGTTAAACCGGAGGCGTCCGACCTTTTAAGATTGTATAGTTAGTTCTTCTGTAAAACCCGATGGTATTTTCATCCACTTTTGTTTTAAAGTGTATCATGGCAAACCTGGCTAAATGAGGCTAAATGAGCATAGATGTGGCTCACAAACCCAACTTTGGTTTTGGGTCCTGTAATCCTGTTGCATGGCACACATGACATGACACAAGGCAACAAACTGTCGCGGTTATAAGTGTCGGTTTATTATGAAAGCTTCGGGACGGTTTGGGCACAAGGCGCTTCACATCCAGATCATGTGGACGCTTCTTATTTCAAAAAGGTAATAAAATATGTACCAAACAACACAAAGTAATACATTTTGAAGTTTATACACATACATGTTAAAATATGTATCTATTATTATTAGTGTGCATAATTATAAAACTGCCAGTATGTCTCAAACCCAACGCTCGACGTCGCGTTTCGTTGAAGCGCGAAATGGGACGAGCAGAGTTGTTAGCAGTCTGTCTTCCAACAAAAAGAGTAGCAACTTTACTCAAACAGCTCAGTGGAGTAGTTGTCAAGGTTCAGCTTAAGACTTCCAGCACTACAGGTTGGCTGGTTGGACACACACACACACACATACTGTGGCTGACACTTGAGGTATTCTAGGTTACATTGTACTTATCATTATGAACAACTTTTACTATGAGACCAACCCGGTATTCGCGAAAAAAAAAACAGCTGTTCCATACATTTTGGCGAGTGTCATTGACATTTTTCTATGGAACAACTTTTTTTTGCGAATTCCGGATTGGTACCATAGTAAAAGTTGTTCATAATGATGAGTACTATGAAAACCTAGGATATCTAAAGTGTCTGACCAGTCACCCTGTGTAAACGTAGTGTTGGTAAAATCTTAGCTGCACTGTCTACTACTTCAGTTACTTTCCATTAGTCTATCTATCATCTCTTAGTTCTGGCCCACCTGTCGCCCATTAGTCCACTTAGCGTCTATTAGATTACTTGCAGTTTATTAGTCCACCTATTGTCTGTTATTATTAGTCCCCGTACCGTGTATTAGTCTACTTATACCGACAATTAGTACTACCTACTCTACTTGTTTGTTTTTTTTTTTATTAATATAATAGGCTTGCGTTTGACCGCCATGGCAAGCAACGATGCGGCCTACTATAGAACACGCGTGCCTAGGAGAAACCCATCACTCGCGATTTAAAGACACCCACATCATATCTATCGGTGAACACTATTAAAAGACTACTCTACTGCTACTCTATTTAAAAAATACAAAGCGGTACCTTATGTACTGTTAAAATTATTTTCTACATTGCAGACGCTCCTCTCGCTTCGCTGGAACTATGAAATTGTTTTTTATGGAGTTTATTCAATATTGAAGCTCTGCTGGGTAAAGTGTGTTGTTACTGTTTGCTAAACTTTTAAAGTTTTTGTGATTTGTTTACTGTCGGGATTGGCTGACCATGCTCTCCTGATGGAGATGGTAACACGCCTATCTATAGTTTGAAATGACATTTGCAAGTCTATCAACTTGAAAAAAATCTTTCTTTCGTGCTATATCGATGCTTGTTCTTTTTATACCCCTTTTCAATGTGAATCTATACAAAAAATTGCTTTTATTCAGCTTGCCCTGTTTGTTTGCCCTGTTTTTTTTTTTGGTCAAATCTTGTAACTAAATTTTGAACCACTTCCCGATGTCCGATTGAGCTGAAATTTGGTTTACCTGTGTAACTCTGATAACAATGCAATAAAAGCAATTTTTTTTTATATTTTCAAAACCAACTTATTTATAATACCAGGAAAAGTAGTGGGAAATAGTAGTAGCAAGTAGGATAACGGGATTCTGTTCTGCGTAAACCAAAAGGTTATCAACTTCACATACCCAATTACCCATATCCGGTAAATTACAAAAGCCAGCGGTGCGGAAGTCAATATCGAGCTACCTGCGAAATTTGATCACAGACGGCACAGGTTAGATAATAGTTACTACGTCAGATGCGAATATCATTACCCATCGTAACTGGCTATTAACGGGTTTGATTGATTTCTGTGTACATAGCACCTACGTTATTTATGAGAAATCTGTATGAATAAAAATCAATCGTCGTGCATTATCCTACTATTATAATGTAAGTGTACGTTAGTGTATTTTATATTAAGGGTAAATTACGAGTACATGTCACGAGTACAGTGGCGAGACAGTAAATACACAAATCATGTTTCTTGAGACTGTCTCGCCTCGTCCAATAGTTTATATAAACCGAGTACTCGATCGAGAGCACTGTCTCGCCACTGTACTCGTTACGTGTAACCAACCCAATTAACTCTCAGTAATTACATGTCAAAGTTTGCATGTTTGTTGCTCAATGACGCGAAAAACGGCTTAATGGATTTGGTATGAAGCTAGCTTGTACCAGGGTACAACAACAATGCAGGGATAAAGATATAGGCTACTTTATATCCCGGACAACGCAGGTGAAACCGTACGGCGTAATAGCCAATATTCGATTCTGGCTTCATGAAATTCGAATTGGATAAATCTGGCTTTACTCAAGCCCGAGATGACGTCACTTTGGCTTTCAATTTTCGAGTTTTGTGATCGTAGTTGGCTTGTGTGATTTTGAAACCGGATGAGTGAACTAAATTGTGTTATGACATTAAAAAATGGAATGGGCAAATGATGATGACAACCTGATGTTCGATGTACGAACTTCGAAAGTTAGTCAATAAGGCTGCTGTAGTTCCGGTGAACGAGTACCAAACATACAAACTCTACTAATTTATAATATTAGTACTCTACAGAATTTTAAGTTAAGGGTATGCTAACCCGAAAGGGGGTCATAGTAATCAGCCAAAAATGGCTGTTCATAATGATAAACGTTTAAAACGTTTATCATTATTTGTTATTTGTTTTTCATTTCGTTTTTGGCATAGCATAGGGACCCGTTTCTTAGATCTTAGGTTAATAACTTTCTTATAATTATTCGTCACCAGCTGACCCCCGGCGGTTTCACCCGCTGTTTTTTTTTTTACTTTTAAACCTTCCCTGTAGTAGAGCAAACAAAACAAAACAAAAACCAACAACAAAGATCGGACCAATTTCTGAACACACCTATAAATATTTGACAATATAATATTTGATATTTAATAGTGACACTATTTTTTATTTCTAAAAAGACAAAAGAGATCTGACATCCCGAGTTAACCGTACCAAACATCAAATGTTTCAAAGGTAGGAACAGTTTGTATTGGAAAATTAAATTGTCGATATTAATATTTTTCTTTACTTATTATTAATGTTTCTCACTGTTTATACCTTCCCTGAACTTTTACAAATATTTCAAGATCAAAATTAGCGAAATCGGTCCAGCCGTTCTCGAGTTTTAGCGAGACTAGCGAACAGCGATTCATTTTTTTTTTTTTTTTTTTTATGTAATGAGTGATGAGACGAGCAAATTGCTCGCCTGATGTTAAACGTCACGTTTGCCCATAACAGATCTGTACCACCCAGAATTTTGAACTCGCAGAATTCAAGACCCTGCGCGGCACAGCACTGCGCTCGTCACCCTGAGATAATAAGTTGTTTAATCTCCCATTTGCCCTGTAATTTCACTGGAAACAATGCCCTTCCAACCGGAACACAGTAATGTTTGCACATTACTGCTTGGCGGTGGAATAGCTGGCAAAGGTGTGGTACTTCCCCAGGCGGGCTCTGCAAAAGAGCCCTACCACTACACAGAATATATAAGAAGAAGAAGAAAGAAGAAGAAGAAAGAAGAAGAAGAAAGAAGATATAAAGGACAGGAAAGGATAGTGCACAGAAGAGGAGACCTATACTCTGCAGTGGAAAAGAGTTTACGATGATGATTCGTCATACAGTGATCATTTTAAATCAACAAAAAACCACTCGAAAACTGGTGTGAAACGGAGCAAAACAAAGAAAATGGAAGAGCAACAGATGTTTAAAAATATGTTTTAAAGCTTTTATTGCGTTGTTATCATTAACAAGTACGCTGGTTATATGAGTTACACAGGTATGTTATATCGAATTTCAGCTCAATCAGACATCATGAAGTTGATCAATATTCAGTTGCAAAATTTGACCCGTAGGTACCTACAATACAAAAAAAAATGTAAAAGTGTATGTAAAATGTTTTTGATTATCACCATCCACAGCTATTTGTCTCAATGCTGGGTATAGGCCTCTCTCTTGCTGTGCCATCTTCCTGGGTCCTGCGTCAATAGGGCCCAGGTTCGACCCTTGAGTTTAACAATATCGTCGACCTCTACCCATGCCCCAAGTTTTTGTGTACTTTTTTTTCATTCAATTTTCGAACGCGAGTAGGTGATCACACCTTCAGACTATTATCCAAAATCCTATTAATATTATAAATATGAAAGTTTGTGAGTTTGTTTGTTAAAGTAGTCCACTTAGAGCACCCGTCCGAATAGCACCCAGCCTAGTCCACGAAGAGCACCTATCCATTTTTTTTGGCAGGTGCTCTTCGTGGATTTATTTCATCTAAATCTAAAACGGCTGAACGGATTTACATGTGAAATGAAGGTTGTTCATGGTTTGGATTAATACATAGGCTTACTTTTTATCCCTGAAAATGCGGGTGAAACTGCACAGCTAGTATGCCATACGTAACAAGAACATTATTTTTACAAAACAAAAAACAAAAACTGACTTCAAAAGACCGACTATTGAGTTATTCATCTATTTGTCGCCCACGTACTTAATGCAAATTTAAGACTTATATGGTTTTCTCATGGATACCATTATCAGAACTGGACTAAATTGAAATGGGACCAAATGGGAAGCGTCAGCTTTCTAGTAAAAAAAGAATCATCAAAATCGATTCACCCAGTCAAAAGTTATGAGGTAACAAACATTAAAAAAAAAACATACAGACGAATTGATAACCTCCTCCTTTTTTGAAGTCGGTTAAAAAGTCAACTACAACGTCTGTGTTACAGTCAGCTATTTTTTTGTTTAATAAGTATTTTATTCTATGGTCACACCAAAGTTCAGTTTTATCAAAGAGCCTTAAAAGCAGACAATGTTTGTTTAATTTCCAACAAAACATGACATTTCGCCGGAGGGTACAACTTTGTGGCGAGCATATTTTTTACCTGCGTTAAAGCTTAAAGGTCAGTCCGCATTAATACGTGGTAAATACAGGGTTATATGGAAAAGGTATGCTAAGCTGAAAAAAGCTCATAGTACTCATCATTATGAACATTTTTTACTTTGGGGCCAACCCGGAATTTGCGAAAAAAAATCAGCTGTTCCATAGAAAAATGTCAGTGACACTCAGATATTGTAATACACAAATCACAAATCAATACGATAAAATACAAAATACGGAACTGAGATGATTATCTGTGAACAGACAATAGAAATATCGCTTCCCCGTAAGAAGTTCCGAACCCTAAAAACCCAAAAAACCGTTAAACTAGAACCCCATCCAACTAAGCTATCCCGGCTACACTAGCCTAGCTTGCCAGCCTAGCTTGCTAGCCTAGCTTGCCAGCCTAGCTTGCTAGCCTAGCTTGCTAGCCTAGCTTGAAAAGCTAGCCTCGTGTATCCTGAGCATTAGTGACGGTTGGAACCACAAATTCAGGGTCAGAGCAAATGGCAGCGCGAGAAATTGTGAACGACGTAATAATGGCCTAATAAACGGTTTTTACGTGAACGTTTCCCATTTTTAATACAATTAAACGTAAAATGGTAGCAATTAAAAAGAGTTAGGTTTTGTGGAAAATTTTAAACGAATTCAAAGGGCTTCGGTTTCGATTTTTTTTTTCATTGTCCTTTTGTAGTTTTATGTCATAAAAATGCTGTCTGTGCCTTGCGGGGTTTTTCATAACCGTGATTTTTAGTATCTATTATTTTTCGGAATATTCCAACTCACATAATACTTAATCATTGTTGCTTTTCATCAAATTTGGTGCAGCTCCTTTGGTCGTCCACAGAATGAACCACCAATGTGTTACGATGTGTTAAATGTGCACCTACAACTACACATGTGTTACTAGTATTTGAAAAGCTCAAAGAATGACTGAATAGGTTCCAATCCTAACTAATGACTTTTTTTTTGATGTGACCAAAATTACCAATAAAAAAAAACATACAGTCGAATTGATAACCTCCTCCTTTTTTGAAGTCGGTTAATAAATATGACTGTGATTAATCATTACCAAATTGACGTTGTTAAAAACATCGAAAACAAAAGAATTTTCAATGTTTACGTCCCAGGAATAAGGTTTGTTTTGGCACGATTGAACCGTCAGTAATTGTGCGTGGAACTGCAAATCCATCGGGAGAACCGTTTAATCCAGTCTCGTGAAACCTCAGTAGTCCTGTGTGGTGACCACAAATCCTGAAATCAAAGGTTATCCAGCAAAAGTAAAGTAAAGTCCAGTAAAAGTTGTTCATAATGAATGAAGCTAACTAACTAACTATAGGCTCTTTTCGGCTTCGCAAACCCCTTCCTTACAACCTTGTATTAAAACAAAAACTATTGACCGAGCGAACCGAGGTCTCACAGTCTACCGGAACCAATCGGCGTTCGTATGAGTATGTTTGTATGTGTGTTGTTTGTATGTGTTTTAATTGGTATTTGGCACTATAGGATTATTTTATTCACAATGTAAGTTCCTTTTTCCCGAAAGCTTCCCGACGAGTCACACTCAGTACAGGGTGACTCGTCGGGAAAAAATGTTCCTACGAAGAACACTATGCTGCGTATGGGTGTAAGTGGTTGAAAAGAGGAACAAATTACTTCGGATCTATCACATATGTACTAGAATTTGAAAAGTAGCAAATATAGGTTTCTTTTAACAGTACTTAACATTTTTGTTATAATTAAACACGGGAATACTCACGTAAAAATTAAGTCGTCTACTACGACTAGTTTCGGTCACATTCGGTTATTCGGTAACATTTTAAATAACAGTAAGTACCTAATACTTGTTTTTTAAGTAACGCTCTATTAACAGTAACAGCCTTTTAAAAGTAACACTTTATGAACAGAACAGTAACAATATTTTAAAAGTAACAGTTCATTACCACCCCTGCTCATCTTTCCGTCAGCAGAGTGTGGCCCCCCTATTCTCGCTCGAACGGAGAGGCAGCCCTAATTGCCGTCTCTAATACACCTGAGGCTGATTTATACAATCAAACAGGCGCGGATTCAGGCTTTCGTATGGGGATGTATCACCTTTTTTAAATCTAATCAAACTCCAGGGTTTCGTTCGGTGGAGGGCAATAATTGTGTTAACTTTTTAAGACCTATGAAATTCGTTTATTCGATTTTAGTGTTGTGATTTGGTTAGGTAAACAAGAAATTAAATTGAAGATTTCAAAAGCCTCGACAAAGAAGAGCTGATTATATTCAAACGACTAAACAGATTTTTTTGAATCATAGACCCATCGGTATTCGGTACACTCTCGATCAAGTCACTTTTCAAATTAAAAACAAAATAAATACAGTTCAGCTGCTTGGGACCTACGATTCCACAGATAAACACACAGATACATAGAATACGAGTAGATACATAATATGTTAAACATAAAACACCTTTTCTGAGTCGGAGCATAGCAAGCAATAACACGACGGCATAATGACGATTTCAAGATGGTTTTCGATTTCGGTTTTATTAATAAAACTAAAATAAGAAGTTTAGGTCATAAACGTTTTTTTAATTTACATTTAGTATTCCGCGGGGGCAATTGTCCCCGTTGCCTCTCCCCTATGTCCGCTCCCGCAATCACGGCGCGGCGCACTGCTGTATTGCTGTCGATCGACTCCGCACTGACGTATGGCTGCGGATGTCACATTCTTACGTCATCAGTTCGTAATAATTATGTAACATGTTCCATCCATTGATATTGTGTTACATCCTTTAACAAGAAGATGGATTTTGGGCGTAATGTGATAAATAATACCGAGTTACATTATTTTCACCCTACATGAAAGGAGATTGTTATTCTTTGATTAATTATCATTGACATGCTCATTGTCTTGATCAATCAAGACAATGAGCGTTTTAGATAAACACTGACAAGTTAATCCCTGCTTAAAAGTTAATCACTGCTTAAAATGCTCTAGATAACAACTTCTAGCTGACGTGAAATGTCACGTGCGAAAACAAGACGGGGAATTTTAAGCAATGATTAAGTTTAAGCAGGGTTTAAAAGATCTCAAATAATCTCAATGTGTTTAGCCTAAAGTTTTAAAATGGAAATGTCGTCTAAATGCCTTGAGGCTTAAATGAAAAAGAACGAACATAAGTATTGATTAGGTAGGTACCTGAAAGTTTTCCACTGTCTGAAACTCTCCGCTCCTGATCTAATAATAGCCTGAATCACATTTCCTCCTGAAAAAAAGTACTAGACTGATTAATTAACAAATAGGTAGCTCGAGCGTCCAATTAATCTGACATAAAAAGATAAAAAAGGGTTCAAAGCTTCACCAAGCCAATTTATTCTTTAACTGTAAGGTTTTAGTGTTAATTTTGCAACGAATCTTGTATAGGAAGAATCCCTAGACAAGACGTCTCAGAAACAAAGTAAGCCATAAATTAAGCTACAGCCTTAAACTAAATTTAGAGGACATGCAATCTTAATTGCTGCGGGCTTGCTGACTCCAATTTACAAGCATTTCGACTTGAGAAACCCGTCTTTGTGCGACTTTGGGCTGTATTGTAGAGAGTTACGGTTGATATTTCAGTGGAAAGTGCTCATTTTCAGGATTTAAAGCGGACTGGTAGGGTAAACACTTCGCAAGATTAGCAGATGTTAATGTTTCGACTGAATGGGTGCTTTTACAGACTTAGTGAACTGTACGTAATTTGAAAATATGATATTAAAACGTACCTAAACAAGAACATTATTTTTACAAAACAAAAAACAAAAACTGACTTCAAAAGACCGACTATTGAGTTATTCATCTATTTGTCGCGCACGTACTTAATGCAAATTTAAGACTTATATGGTTTTCTCATGGATACCATTATCAGAACTGGACTAAACTGAAATGGGACCAAATGGGAAGCGTCAGCTTTCTAAGAAAAAAATAATCATCAAAATCGATTCACCCAGTCAAAAGTTACGAGGTAACAAACATAAAAAAAAACATACAGACGAATTGATCCTCCTTTTTTGAAGTCGGTTAAAAAAATAACAAAAAACATATAATTTAAATACTTAAATACTTAAGGCATTGTCATCGGAGTTACACAGACAGATACCAATTTTCAGCTTAATAACAAGATAAGAATAGAAGTTAAATAAAAACTTGCGCAAAGCGCTCATGTAAATCATTATATTAGTCATTTGAGGTGCCTCTGGCGGGGGGGGGGGGGGTCGTCTTAAACCCCCCTAGATCCACCACTGGCTGACATCGTTGTATTGCTTACTTGGTTCAGAACTCAAGAAGCAAGTTCACTAAACTAACTGCCAGTCTCCAGTAACTGTATAGGCACTAGACTATGATGATGATGATTGAAAGTTCGTCGTCTGCGATATAGCTTATCGCTGGCTCTATGGCAAGTTTCAGCCAATTTAGTCGGAACTTACGAGTAAGACCTATAGTTTGATCAAGTCGCGGTTAATATCTAGCGGAGCTATAATAATATGACTAAGATCGAGAGTCGGAAACGGACTTGATTACTTCGAGCGAATGGTTCGAGTTAATTTAGTCGGGTTATAAGTTATGATGTCGTTGTCGTTCAAGCTCTCGGTTTAATTTAGTCGGTTCAGTTATGAATTGTTACGCGAAGTGGTAATAGTAGAAAATTACTTGTTGGTAATATCTTTGACAAAGAGCGTTTTACATCTATTCTACACCTGTCGTTATGAAAGTACAAAACACTTGAGAGTCTTTTAGCCGTTTTCTAGTAAAACTATAGCTCGGAAAGAAATGAAACTAATATAGGTACCTACATTACTTATATCCTCTAACTCACATCCTAAAGTTATTTGATTTATTCTGTAAAATCGCTGTCGCTATAGGCAATAATATTATAATTATAATTATTTCAAGCCTTTGTCATACCAAAACTGCACTCAGACAATTCTTTTACTTTTTTTCTTGTAATTTATTTGGTGCATGTGCAATAAAGCGGGTCCTAAGTCGTTTCGCATCGCGAGCGGTTCGAACCGCTCTGTTTCTGAATACCGTAAAGTAGGTACTATACGAAATACTGTTTCTGAATACCCTTTCGCTTTCGCTTTTGTGGTTGAAGCAGTGCGAATGACCCAAGGTATCTTATGGAATAATTCAATTCGGACCGCGGACCGAAACCACCCAATAGGTAGGTAGGTACCTACACTTTTCGTAGAGCCGATTTGGACTTAAGAGCTACTTAGGTAAGTACTTATATTCTATTTCTTAAATGCAAAAACCTACTTTGCTCTTGTATTTGCCTTTTTATTGGCCTTAAGTGAACGTGGGCACTTATTCTGTAGGTATACCTATATTATTCTGCGTACTTGTGTTGTGTTCTAAGAGGACCCAAACGCTCCATTTGTCATATCAATGGGGCAGATGGGTCGCCATACCTCAAATAAACCAAGACAAAGATGGAGCACTGCGTTTTATTCGGGTGAAGCCAAGAACTTTTCACTTTCACACACCGCTACTACGACGATGCGACGTTCGACGTAGCTACCGCCGTATCAATGATACGGGGCCCGGCTATATGGGTCTCGAACGTGTGTGTGAACAAAAAATCATAAAATTGTATCCATTTGGGCTTCCAGCAAATTTAGATACAGGGCCGTCTAAGGCAAGCCACGCCACTGCGCACACATTTAACATTATCAGTACTCCCCTACTAGTGGCACGTAGAGCTTGTGCATGTGCGCGCGAAAGTAGAGGTCTTGGCTTCATCCAAATTAGCGCAGTGCTCCATCTTTTTCTCTAGGTTTATCGGAGTGGGACAGATGGGTCGCCTTACGAATAAATTTAAATGCCCACCCTTTTGATGGGGAGGTCAATGAGTTTGGGAAATCGTAGATAATATTAATTTACCCGACTACATAACATAACTTAATACGGCCAGGGGGCCGTGCCACAAATTAGTAAGTGACAACGTAAGGATTGTGAACTCTTAGCGCAAGTCTGAACTAAATCACGTTGGCGTTTGTCTTGCTTTTTCTCTAGCTGACAAAGTAAGACGAAAGTCAAGGGCAATCCAATTCAAGGCTGGATCAGAGTTCACAGTACTTTGGCACTGGTTGGTAGTCGCTATGCGCTAAGTTGGGTGGTAAGATTTACTGCAAAACTCAATTTAAAATAACGGAAAAGATAATTCAGGAGTTACACAAGTAGGTACACAATAAGCAGCGCGACTGGATTTATCGAAGTTTTTTTTTAGCGTTCAACCTTTGACCACAAAACAGATACCTATCTGTTTTATGCTTTGACCCACACAAACACACGGCAAGTCAAATAAAAGTTAAAAAAAATAAAATGCGTGCATATTTTAGCAATCCTTTATTCTCTCTATTCTTAACACTATATATTTACACAATATAATTAAGAGTAAGCGTGTCAAAACGTTAAAACATTATCTAAGTCTTAGATAGATATGGCGGAAGTCATGCTTCAAACTTTATATACCTACTGGTGGTCGGGGAAAATAAAATTTAACACTTCCAGTAGTACGATGAGTATTGGAAATAAGACAAATATCCGAAATAATCGTATTGTATATTATAAGAACGATTGGCCAGTCATTTGTTCATAAAACACTAGAGTTATAAGAAAAGGGTAGGCCGAAAAGCTTGATACTTGTTTTTATGAGACATTTTTGTGTGGAACTCATCATTATGAATCATTTTGAGTATGGGAACAACCCTGAAATCACGCAACGAAATCAGCTGTTCCATACATTGTCAAAAATAGACATTTTTCTATAAAACCGTTTTTTTCGCGATTTTAGGTTTGGTCCCATAGTAAAAATTGTTCGTAATGAATGGTGAATGTGCCCTTTACCCTATAGCCCTGTATAAAAACAAGAACATTATTTTTACAAAACAAAAACCGACTTCAAAAGACCGACTATTGAGTTATTCATCTATTTGTCGCGCACGTACTTAATGCAAATTTAAGACTTATATTTTTTTCTCATCGATACCATTATCAGAACTGGACTAAATTGAAATGGGACCAAATAGGAAGCGTCAGCTTTCTAATAAAAAAATAATCATCAAAATCGATTCACCCAGTCAAAAGTTATGAGGTAACAAACATAAAAAAAAAAAAAAAACATACAGTCGAATTGATAACCTCCTCCTTTTTTGAAGTCGGTTAAAAACCTGTATTTTTAGGATCAAATTACTTTTTCAATCGTTTTTGTATTGTACAAAACAATAATTTCCGATATTTACCGATGCCCTATTTATTTTATACTGTTGAAGTAATAATCAAACATCTAAGTAAGACAAAACCAAACGCAAGGCGCTTATTTCACAAAAAAAAAAACACAAAAAAAACCAGCGACACCTTTGGACAAAACACAAAGAAAATGTAGAAAAGAATTTACAACAAAACATAATTATCAAACTTTCAAAATGTATCTAAAATTCGAGCTAAATATACCTAATCGATAGACAATACAAAATCAAAACGCGTTATAAAGTTATATGAATAAAAACATCGTTAATCTTAAATATTTTATAAATATTGTCTCCTAAATTAGCTATCTACAACTTAGATAAAGTTAGGAATAACTTAAGTTTTACTTAGGTATAAATTAACTCTAATGCCTGGGATACACGAGGCTAGTTTTTCAAGCTAGTGTTAGTAAGCTAGCAAGCTACTAGCTCTGGCAATGGCTAGGGTAGTGGCTCAGGAATTATTGACGTGGGTAATTCATTCCCATTTAACGTAATTCAATAATTTAATTTCACAACACTTAATTCAATTTATTTGTTGTATGCACCGAAGTCGGATTAAGATGTATGTGTGTAATTAAGGCAAGTCTCAAATAAATTATTGTTGTGAATTTTGACCTCGTTTTTACGTTAACTAGCTTCGTTTTAGGCTAGTAAGCTATCGTCTGAAACTAGGACAGTTTAGGATTGGTCTTATTTTTTTCAGAAAGCCAGGACAGTATACCAAAATTATAGCGTGCTATTCTAGCTTTAACAACTTGTCTCGTGTATCTCGGGCATAACTACGCACTATCTGAAAAACATGCCGATTTTGACTTTGACTAATCTTACAAATTCAATTCAATTTTAGTTTATCTGTTCGGTTGTAAATATAGCGTATAAAGATTTTATTGTACCTGCAAATCCCATAGCTAATAAAAAATGCAGCCACTAAAAATGTAACATGGTAGAATGCACAATATAAATTTAATTAAAAAATTCAGCATGATATGACATCTAATAAAAACTTATAGTTTTGGTTTTCCTGCAAAATAGCAAAATTTTATACTTAGATTTTAATACCCTTAATATTCATCAATTTGTTTGTAATTTTTTTTTGGACAAAATGTAAAGAAACATTGCCTGATTAGTTATGAGATTAGTGCGATGACTTGACGCATTTGTAAATAGGCTTTTAGTGTAGGTAATTACATATGGAATGGTGCATTATTAACGGTGTATATTTTACATACTTTCTTCACAGAACTTATTTATATGTACAAAACCTTTCACCACTTAATTAACCATAATTTGTACTCATTCAATATTTAAACACACCCTTAAACACTCTTATACACTTTTACATACCCTTAATCACTCAAAGTTTTACAAAAATCCTAAAAAACACCTTAATACAAAATTACACGCACATGATTATCACAAAACAAGAAAAAGGGGTCGATTCTATTTTACTTTTTTCTAAACTATATTTGACAGCTTAAAAAATGAATGCCTAAATTTATTCCCCATCCTTTTCTTGCCTAAAGAATTGAAAAGAAACGCCGATCATTTTAATCCCCTCAGATTAGATACTAGTAAACAGAATCGAAAACATTCGTTTAAAAATACACGAAATAAATACAGCTATTTAACTTAATTTAAGTCCTAGTTTTCTAGATTTTATACTAAACATTTTCACAATTTATGGTACTAATCTAGTCAATTTAAATAAAATCAAAATACACCTTAACTACATAGAAATCTAAACCTTAATTTTAATTTTAAAATCTAAGATCACGTTTGTAATTTACAAAATGTAGGACTTTCAAAAGGAAAAAAGGCTTTAACACTTTGACTGCAGAAAATACATACCTTGTGTTTTCCTTTGTGCAACGCGAATGCGGCTACACACGAGAGGCGCGTAAAACACAACGCATGCGATTATTAGCAGCAGTTAAAAGGAGAATAAGTAAAATGGGTCTCTATATGAAGTGTTTCTTACTTATAAAAGAGCCATCTATCGAAAATAACAAAATCATGTAGTTCGGAAATGGAAGACCAGTGACATTACGTCGGGCTTGAAGAGAGGCAGAGGCCCCATTCAGTCAGTGAGATATTATTTCTGTCACTGTCGCTCTCATTAAAAATGTCATAACAGTGAAAGTGACCGCGATAATCTCTAACGAACCAATTTTTTACCAACCAGTTTAAAGGACATTGTCCAAAGTCGGCTTGGCGTGAACAGGATGCTCATAAAAAAATGATGTTGTCGATAATTCTTTTATTTTTTTTAAATAATTATTCTCGTATGTTTTTGTATCAAGGTGAACAGAAAAAAAGTAGATTTAATTAGTATTTATACTGAGTAAACCCACAGAAGAAATAGTAGTATGTATAAAGTAGTAAACGGAACTTTACCGTAGGTTTAAAATCTTGTGTTGCCATTGAAAATTATTTTATTTTATATCGTTGATCTATTTTATATCGATTATTATTATTCGATATTTGGTACAGAATATAATGATGAATGATGTCGACCGCGTCGCATCCGATGATGGCGATCTTGGCAATCTGGCGTGTGCTCGTAAATGGTGAACTTCGTCTTGAACACCCGGTCCCAAGTCTTGTAACTTACTGGAATGTCTATCAGGCATTTTACGTTTCCGCACTTGTCTTATGCATATTGCACCGCTAACCGATTCAATTGGACAATTTTTTTTATAAACATGGCGGTTATTAATCTTGACTTTTCCTATTCTCGAAACATTAAGCTCGATATTGCACTATTAATGCATCACAGTGCGTTTGCATTTTCCACTACACAAAAGAAACCTTTGTCAAATATTTTTAATGCCACTTGATATTCATATTGACTGTTACATTCGAAGTTTTCGTAATATTTTCGGTCGAAATGCATCACTAGTTTTGTTACATATATATTTAACTTGATGTTTTTATCACATGAACCGAGCATTACTCTCTAGGTTGTATTTATTTCATAATATCTATGAAAACACACAACGAAATCGAAATCGATTAGTTTATCGATTTTTTTTTTTTGTAGTATGGCAACTCCGCATCCGTCATGTCCTGTTACTAACGTCAAATTGTTTTCATCTGTCGTCTCTCTCGCTCGACGTTCTGGTCTGGATTGTTTGTGATTGTGTATTGTGGAAGTTCGTACTTGTTTTGGACAATGGATTCTGATAACGACCCTTGCTTCCCTATGGACTCCGACTTTACCTCCGCTCACAATGACCCTGGCCCGCCTATTGACACTGATGCCGCCGTTCACCATGACACTGGCACTCCTTTGGACTCCGATATCTTCCCTCATGTCAAACCTGGCTCGTTAATGTCAAATTGTATGTACCAAAAAGATACATATTCCCTGCACAAGCATAGGAATCTAATGAAACCATTTGTAATTGATTGTACAGACTATTGGAACAGCTTAATTATTCTGTTCACACACCTGCATGCCGAGAGGATGGTGAAACTCAGTTATCAACACTTGCAGCTAACCAGTCAAGAACTGTAACAATATAGGCTGCAGAACATTATTGCTGCAATTGCATTGTGGGCCGAAAGACTGTGGGTTGCTGCGCTCACATTATGACCGTCATTTGGTACTTAAGCTGGGCCAGGTACGAAGACAACATAAATCCACCTGCCCAGTTTCTGGATACTGTATTAATTACATATGATTCTGATTAGAAATAAAAATAAGCTTGTTTTATTTCAAAAGCTCTCCGCTGACCATAATGTTTTACATGTAGGAAAGAGGTCTCTTACCAAACCTTTGCTACAAAGTTATTATAATATTTTGTTAGCCACTGACATAAGGTACTTGGCCTATGTAATAATTATACCAAAACTCACTGTTCACTCTAAGCCAAAATCCCCTTACAAGTGGACATTGTCCTTTCATGAAGCCAGAATCGAACATCAGACAAGTTAACCGATAGTACTTCTGGGACAATCTTGGGCGCTTCAGATTATCTCCGTCACTCTCACTCTCATGACATTTCTAATTAGAGCGACTGCGACCGAGATAACATCTCACTCGCAAAATAGGGTTGAGGATAGACTTTGACTATGTCGTCGACCAATCTCACCGTCGAACGTAGCCAAGTTGCAATTCTACCTCTATAATCAAAACGATATACAAAAGTAGGAAAATGTATGGGAATGAAATTTCTATAATCTATTTGTTGTAGATTTTACAAGTAATAAAGGAGTAGTTGTGTTGTTGTATGACAGAAACGTCATTCTTTTTTTTAATTCTTTTATAGGCTTGCGTTTGCCCGCCATCTCGCCTGATGGTAAGCAATGATGCGGTCTATGATGAAGCATGCTTGCCTAGACGGAACCGATTCACTCGCGACTTGACGACACCCAAATTATATCTATCGGGAAACACCCACTCGGGCAAAGTATTCCACACTCTGGCAGTGCGCACAATAAAAGTGGAATCAAAGCGTTTCGTACGAGTTTTTGGTATACGAGTATCTACCAAAAAACGGTGTCGCTTTTTTGTTACCATTCTTCTTCTATTTTTTCTATGACCATACATTTTCCTACATTTATATTTCGTTTCCATTATAGAATTGCAACTTGGCTAGGGCAGCTTATATTAACTTCACTACAGTAATTTTAGCTTACAGTAACCTAATTTCAGCCATTTCCTGCCCATTCTCCGTTGAGGCAGGTCTGCTGAATATTTTTAGAGGTCAAAAGTTCAAAGACCGCGGTTTCAAAGCCGTTTTCTTCAAGAACTGATGCGCTAGTAGAGTCAAGTCGAGCTGGTCTTGAGTCTTGCCACAAGCGAAGGTTTTCCATTTGTCGTCGCACTGTGAAATAAATTTAATTATCATTTCATTTAATTAATATATTAAATTATCAAAAAACTTAATTTTTTTTTTTTTTTAAAGATATGAATGTATATTTTTTGATATTTAAAGTATTTGCAAAGGATTGCTACCTATGTGATTAGTAAAACAAGTCAATATACTACGTCATATTGAAAATAACTTTATTTCCTATCGAAAAATACGTAGGCAGTATCTTCGTTATCAACAACCCTGTATACCAAATTTTATCAAAATCGGTTTAGTAGTTAGTGTGTGTCTCGGCCTCGCTTCGGCTCATTTCACATTCTCTCATCTATGTGATATTAAAACTAAGTATAAACAATACCCACCATTATGAAAGAGACAGGCTCATCTTCTATCTCGCTCGGCTCCTCGAACTTGATTGACCGGACTGCGGATCGTCTCGGTATTACTGTATCTTCCTTTTCCGGTATCTAGAATATCAATCATGGTTTTACAACTGGACGAAGTTTAAAATACTCACGCCTTGAACAAGATCACCGAATGTGATCGAAACTATAGTCGGTATTCGAGACAATCTTACGTACTCCTGTGTCAGTATTTATAACAAAATTTTCAAAGTGAAAATCATATTTGTGATCTTTAGGTAAAAATATGGAGAAAGCTTTGCTATTTACTGGTGCTGCTTGGCATTTGGCCTCATAGGTTAAAAAATGGCTATAAAATGGTGTTGGCTATAATTTTTTTTTTTTTTTATGTAATTGAGTGACGAGACGAGCAAATCGCTCGCCTGATGTTAAACGTCACGTTTGCCCATAACAGGTCTGCGCCACCCAGAATTTTGAACTCGCAGATTTCAAGACCCTGCGCGGCACAGCACTGCGCTCGTCACCCTGAGATATAAGTTGTTTAATCTCCCATTTGCCCTGTAATTTCACTGGAAACAATGCCCTTCCAACCGGAACACAGTAATGTTTGCACATTACACATTTTGCATTATAGCCTATAAGCACTCAGGGATAGTGTAGCTTGCCATTGGTGGCATATTTTTTTAAAACAGAACCATTAGTTTCAGAGATTACCCTCTACAAACATACGTACCACTTTACCATTTATAATTATGGAGTTAAAGATAGAAAGTAGTAAGTATAGATAGAGGCACCAAAATGGCGGCGGCATAAATGGGTAAAAAGGCGGTCATTGGTGGACTATTGACGCGCTATGCTGTGATTGGCTAACCTACGCAAAGTTGTGTGTGCGCTCTTGAGGCGTTCTCAAGTTAGTTTCCCAACTAACACACTGGTGAAATTACAGTTTAGAGCTCTTATTTACACTGTTTTCGAACTAAGACGGCTCCGTTATGGTACCGCTATAAATCTCAAAGCTCTAAGAATAGCTGTAATTTAGACCAGTGTAATTAATAAACGTTTCACACTCATAGCTACCCACTAGGAATAAATCCTGTCGGGGATGCCATGGAACACACACAAAGACAAGGACAACTAACACCCAGACCCAGAACAGATATTTAAATTCATCATTCAAACATCTGCCCAGCCGGGAATCGAACCCGGGACCTCTGGCTTATAAGGCGGATTCACTACCGCTGAGCCAAACAGGCCGACAACGAATTAGTTGGGTTGTTCTCGGAGCGGCATAAGTATATCTTTTTTATTTTGTCCATGGTGATTATTTGTTCAGGAATTACTGAGGCAAATCTAAAGACTCGGATACTGATTTTGATTAAATTACTAAGATCCTATAAACACCAAGTACGTACACCTATGACTATGACTAAAATTCCACAATGACTAAAATTCAAGTCTGTTTTAACTTTACGCCGTCTTGAGTGAATCACTAGGCCCTAGTTTGAAGGCTTTTTAAGACAGATCTAAATTTTCTAAAACTATTGGCATCCTTGTCTAATGGCTTGCAATGATAAAGACAGATATATTTTTAGTTAGTTTAGATCTGTCTTAAAATGCCTTCAAGCTTGGGCCTATTGTCACATACGCACTAGTTAGGTCAGATGTTAAAGCGGCCTTTACAAGTTTTACTGAATATTGGAACAAAAAGAAACTATAAAACAAACGTTACATTTTCTATGCGTTTTTAACGTCATTCTAACATAGATATAACTTAATTTGTAATTAATCACTTTGAAAATCAAATAGAATGCTAAATTAATTATTATAGAAGTATGTTAATTTAACAAAGAAAAGAAGTACAAATAATTTTATTCAGGCCAACTTTCAAAATGTCTGGTTGTAGTTACCTGTCAGTTAAAATTATCTGTCGGATAACACTTAACCAATGGACAGAGCTCCAGAAATATTCATTATATCTACAGGCAGCAAAGGATAAAAGAAACCAACGTAAATAAATTAGACATATACATTTATTGAAATAAAAAATGACATCGGAACTTTGGATAGTGGAAATGGAATACAAACAATATTGACAGAAACACTAAACTACTAAAAAAGAAAAAACACAAATGTAAATACAAAGTGTTGCCATAATACAAAGAAAAAAACTACCACTACAGAATAAATTAAAACATTTTCAAAAAACATAAATAGTAACAAAAAACAATTGCTATAACAATAAAATAAATAAATAAGCTTTTTTAGAAGATTCAACACTGGTCTGTCAATATTGCAGGAAGGATTTTGGCGGGAAAGGAGAAACAAAATGGTGGATGAAGGGTGACGGTAGAGCAAATGTCATTTATTTATTTCAAATAAAGTACGCTTAAGTATAGCTGCCGATTTATATTTAAAATTGCTAAAGTTTAACAAAAAATGTGACCGAAATAAATACTAACAATAACACAACCAAAGTGTTAAAAGAAAAATAAATTTAAGTGATTTAGTCAAAATGACGGATAAATTAGGTATAAATGTTAATATTTTAGAGGCGAAAATACAAAGCAAACTACTAATATCAATAGAATTTCTAAAATAAATAAATACAAGGGATAGGAAAGGTCACTTAAGTAAGGGATAAGTTAGTTTTCGATTATTTTTGTTGAACCTACAAACGTATTTTCAAATACTGTAGACTTATTTTAATGACTTTTTTTAACAACCACAAAAATTTTAAAGTAGGTACGCGGATCTTTATTAAAATGTTTACCTTTTTGTTATTTATGATTTTTGAAACTTTCTTAATTTTTTTTATTTTGTTACCGCAAGAAGATACCTACACTAAATTTAATACTTTAAAAAATCCTTATAACGTACTTATTTTTAAAACCTAGTAACACTAAACATCAATTTGGTGCGTGGTAAACTTGAGGTATATTAAATTTTAAATTAAAAATGCAACAAATACCTTTGGTCTTAGAATTAAACGTTAAAAAAAACGATTGTGCATTAAGATTATTAATAATTAATTACAGATATTTTATTTGTCATGAACAAGTATTTTTTTGCGTATTTATGGTTTATCGTCAAGTTATAGACAAGAAACAGTTCCTATGAAAAATGTTTTATCAACTGATTTTTATTGGTTTATAAGCCCGTATCGACCAAAAGGCATTCTACCCCTGAATTCGTTGCTAAAATTAATCGTTTTAACACTAGAATCTTTACCAATATATTAAATTAGAAAAAAAAAACCCAACGTTCATAGTTCATTTGATGAAAAACTCATCTTTGGCTTACTCACTAATATCGTCTAACGTAATTTTAGTTTGGTGCTTTATCTTATGTAATTCTAATACATAAATACTCGAGAGTACTTCATTAGTACTTTGTAAATAACTTAATTCGGATATCTAATTATCTATGTTATTGTAACACCATTCATAACATTTGTTAAAAAGGTATCACAAAACGAATGACTGTGTGTAGGTTTAATCTGTAGTTATAGTTAACCAGAGATTGTGCAGTTGGCCCTCAAATAATTGTATTTCTGTTTACGTCAAAATTTTAAAACCTTTGAATTTGATAGTTAAGTCGTTTATGTCACGATATTTTATTAAAATATTCGAAATTAGAATACGCGAGTGTTATAAATGAAAATGTGATTAAAGTTGCTATTAGTTTTTTGTTAGTTGTATGATCAAACGAACATCAGACAGGTAAAGTTTGTCCACTACTGAATGCTCTCTATCTCTTTCTGGCTGCGAAGCTTATCACGACCTAGAGCAAGATAGAACTTGCCTCGCGAGGCATACCTTGTCAGTTTGTGCCTAACTTTTTGAAGATAATAAGTTATCTATATAGTAAGACTACTTTTCACTCTTTTGGGTTAATTACACGTAACAAGTACAGTAGCGAGACAGTGCCTTCGTCGAGTACTCGGTTTGTGTTAACATTTTGACGAGGCGAGACAGTCACTAGAACCATCATTTGTTTGCTCGGCCGAGTATGCCCATTTACTGTCTCACCACTGTAATCGTTACGTGTAAACAACTCATTACTCTTTTACTGTCTTTTTGTACCTACTACTGAAAAATGATGAATTACAATAAAAAGTTAGTGAGTTTTAGTTAAAATTTTACACAAAACCAAATCAACTTAATTACTAAACCATTTTTTTCTCAATTTACTCGTATCATTCCGGATACTTGGCAAAAAATGAAAGAAGGAACTATTCATTTCAGTCCGCTAATGTCCCAATTCTGGCTCCTTATAGGGTTCCGCAAGGATTCCTAATTTAAAATCGTTCGTCCTAGTAATAATAATACCGACTTGGTGCCGCGTTGCTGTCCATCCATCCTACTTGCATGTGGAAACATAATTTCCAAGACCTGGCTAAAAATAAAATAAGCAAAGTACGAATACGTACTAACAATAGAGTTACGTTAGAGTTACGTATAAAAAAACCAGGCTTACGAATTTCAGGCGTTCATTTTCGAAATGAAAACTTTCTATGGAATTATTCGATTCCATAGAAAGTTTCATTGGATTATTCGATTTTCGGGTTAAATTCAATCAAACTTTACTAGATGGCGTTTTATTGCATGTATTTTTTATAATCGACCAGATGGAAGGACCATGTATTTTCTGTATCTTTTGACAATAAGCTACTTTAACTAGAACTATTTATTTAAATTGGAATATTTTTTAGCATGATTGTATAAATAAACAAAACGCGTCGAGTCAAAAAACTAATACAACAAAATAACGCCATCTATCGAGTTTATTAGAACTAGTTATTTTGAAACCCGTCAAATCAAAAAATCTCTCTGTAAAAAAGCCCTTATTCGCTACATAACATATACGTACGTAAATATTCATCTTCTGTATAGTGACCCTGCACTTATATCTTCATTTTATCTTCAATAGAAATATTAAATACATTTCATTTTTATATCTCACGATATTTCAAGCCTCAATAAATACGCACTCTCATAAAACTTTACATATTATTATTATTGTATGTAAAATATTCATTTGGAAATATCTCTTGCCCCGTATCCCTATCGCCCCACCACTGATTTTCTTTCTGAAAGTCGTTTCCTTTCATTTTATTGGTCAATATTTCGTCTATTTTTGACGTGGATGGCTTCTGATTGGTCACTTTGTAAATGTGACTAGCTAAAGCGTTAGCTAAGATTTCTTTGGGTGCTATTAGATTATCACAGGAGAGTTCGTTCAAGTTGTTTATTGTACGTAATCTATCAGCATTTAACCGAGCAAAAGTCCGCGGCGATTCTAGGTTGGTTATATCTTTGAATACATTCGTATTTTCATAATTTGGTCGGATTTCTTTGTAATGTTCGTATTTAACTTCGGGATTTTCGTAACGATTTTCCATATTTTCATACCCCTTTTCTAAGTTTTCGTAGTGTTTATCTAAATTGTCATACCGATTGTCTGAGACCTGATAAGGTTTTACTTCTAGGTCCGCGTAAGGTTTAATTTCTAATTCCTCATAGGGTTTGACCTCTTTGAACATTTGCGTAGATTCATACTGGTATGGGTTAGGTAAAGGATTAGTAGGAATGGACCTGTGTTGTACCTTTGTTCTCTCAGAGATGACGGTTTCTATGTCCATTTCTTCGTATTTACTGGGTTCTGGAGTGTTTTCTGTGCTAATAAGGCTGTGGAGACTCGTAGACTCTTCTAGAATGGAGTTCTTCACGATTGAAGGCGGCGAGAACATGACTGAGCTGTCTCCGGCTAGAGTTTTGCTCTGAAATTAAACAAAAAAAATTGTTAGAAACCGTCCTGGGGGCGTTTTACTTCATTCCGTACATTCAGACATGGTCATTTGGACTTATAGATCTGCAATTGTTTGCCAGCCTTATTATCACTACAAAAAAAAAAAAAAAAAAAAATACGAAAAAACTTATTTTTTTTTACATACCGGTGTTTCAACAATAAAAGACACATCAGGCACCATAGTCTGGTGAGTGGAGTGTGAGTGTGGGGTACTAGTGGCCGCGCCCCAACTATTCGCGAGGGCTTTCCTCGCTCGCTTGTGCCCCGTCCCGGGGACGTTTTCCTTCCCTTGTAATGACGCGTCGGAAACTCGCCGCTTTAGGCTGCCGATACCAGAATCGTTCACCTGGAAATATAAGAAGATTTATTGTAACAAACTTCGCACTGAATTATAAGTGACTGTATAAAATTGAGCAATAAAAGTGGCTATACTGTGTGTATACAAAATCAAACAGTCGAATTGAAAATCGGCTCCTTTTTGAAGTCGGTTAAATATATGACTACCTACATATTTTTATTTGGACTCGTCGAATTTAACAATAGCGCTATTTTTTTATTATAATACATACCTGTCCATCCCCAATCTCCCCTTCCTCCTCCCCACCGCCCTCCTCTCTGCTAATGATCTCAAGTGATATCTTGAGCCAACAGTCCTGGGCTAGTCAGTGAATAGCACATCCCAACTCTCTCATTGCTTTTTTAAATAAGTCAGTGTTTTATAGCTAATACACACCTGTCCATCCCCAATCTCCCCTTCCTCGCCCCCGCCGCCCTCCTCTCTGCTGATGATCTCAGTGATATCTTGAGCCAACAGTCCTGGACTCGCCGGTGAGTAGCGCAGTCCACCCGCGCGGCCCAACTCAGCCATGGCTAGTTTAAATGGTGTGGGTGTTCTGGAAAAATAACGTTTGATTTAAAACTTTTGACAGAAAAATCAGATACTAAAAAATCCAGAAAAAAAAAATACAAATCATGTACTTTTAAAGACTTCATACTCGTAAAGTTAGTCATAAAAATTATAGCTATTTCGTTGTACCCCAACCGTTTTGTCCAATCGTTGTTGTTAAATCCATCTGACGTCAACACAAATCATATTTCCGACTTCCTCTCCGTAATGGGTTCATTACACATAACGAGTACAGCGGCGAGACAGTGCCTTCGGCCAAGTACTCGGTTAGTATAAACAATTTGACGAGGTGAGGCAGTCACTAGAACTATGATTTGCTCGGCTGAGTGTGCCCAGTTGCTGTCTCGCCACTCTACTCGTTACGCGTAAGCAACCTATTACCCGCAATAACAACATGATGATGTGATGGGCCACGTAAGTAACCTCAAATAATTCAGTCTTCCAAATACCAGTCTTCCTACTAGTGGTATTTTTTTGCCCGTATTAGCACTAACTGCCTTAGTAGAAACACGGGTCAATTTTTATTTACCATATTACAACTGGCCATTTTCTTTCTTTAAACTTATTTTTCAAAATCATTTATGACTTGATTAAACACAAAAATAAAATACAAGGTACAAGTGACTTGGTACTTACTTGGGCGTCTGGTTGACTTTCTGTTGAGCGGGTCCCGGGGTAATGTTGTTAGTGGACGGTGTCGGCGTGTGAAGTAGTGGACTTGCGTTCCATTCCTGAATATTAAAGGCAAAAATATGATGCATATTCCTATTTAAAATGTATTATAATTACGAAAATCTAAATCAAACAAGTATAATTCGAACAAAAAATTTAATTAGAATTTTTGTATGACATCTGAAGTCTGGTAATGAAGTTTTGGAAACATGTAATACTCATTAAATTAATTAACGGACTCACGCAATAAGGGTTCATTTTTACCATTTGCTATGGAACCCTAAAAAGCACTGAAAACACTTACGTATTATGTTGTTAGCTCAAACTTTAATCGATTACAAGGAATATTTAAAAATCTGACATTGCAGTAGCTAATTTTCTTGACCCTCATCTTTATTGCATTTAGTCAAAATGCATCCACCTATAGTTCGGCCGTTCAGAGAATGCGTTTGACGTTTGACACTCAGTTTGGCACAAAATTATAACAATAATTGATTATTACAAATAAATAAACGTTTCACACTCAAAGCTTCCCCCACTAGGAATAAATCCTGTGTCGGGGATGCCATGTAACACACACAAAGACAACTAACACCCAGACCCAGAACAGATATTTAAATTCATCATTCAAACATCTGCCCCGGCCGGGAATCGAACCCGGGACTTCTGGCTTATTGATATAATAATGTTGTTTTAATTCTCATCAATTGTTAAAACGGTAAATAACCAGCAAAAATATTTTTATCGTAACTGCAACGCCATTACAAAGTTACGTCGTCAGTTCAATCGCGACGTGTCAGGAACGCATTCTCTGAACGGCCGTATTAAAATAGATTAGAAAGACTGTTGGCTAACTCACCTTAGTATGTGCAGAGTGCCTCAAAGGAGTAGAATCGAAGTGGTTAAACGGCGCCGGTGAATTCAGGAACTGTGAGGGGCTGAACGGGAGCGCCTTTATAGGGGTGATGCCGATGTCTTTCGCGTCTAGCGCCTTGGTTATCGAGTCGCTCCATACCTGGAAATGATACAAGTAAAGAATTGTAACTAAAAATTGTATCTAAACCAATAAGGAGCATCCTATACTAAGAGGGAAACGCGCGATCGCTGCAATGGCTAAGGTATATTATTAGAAACTAGTTTCTACACACTTACTTACGCAACAAACCTTTAGTGATTTCTTGGTGCAACAACAAATAATTACAAATTACTATATCTTCTTCTTCTTCATATATATTCAAAAATGAATCGCTGTTCGTTTGTCTCGCTAAAACTCAAGAACTGCTAGACCGATTTGAATATATATTTTTTGTTTTGTTCGCTGTAACACCAGGAAAGTATAAAAGTAAAAAAACAAGAGCGGGTGAAACCGCTGGGCGCAGCTAGTAGAGAATCAATAAATAAATAAAACCTATAACAGTTGATCGGTGTGTTCGTGCGCAGAGCCTATTGCAATCCAGTAAATATTTATTTGTATTTGGTGGTTATGAAAGTATTTTTTTATGCTTTTGAGTGACGATACGAGTAAATCGCTCGCCTGGTGTTAAACGTCACGTTTGCCCATGACAAGCCTGCCCCACGCCGAATTTCGAACTTTTTGACGTGACAACGTCTTATAATTCGATGGAGCCGGCTGCACGCACGAAAAAACATGACGCATGCGGCGTTACCGTCGCTCTGAGGCGTTCCATTTAAGGCTTGAAGTGCAAGCGAGAGCGCGTAATGAACGACAAAGAGGCACAATCGGCCTCCGCGTTGCAGCGTTCGACATCTGTCTCTCTTACTATTCGATCGAAATAACATTCCATCAGTATTTTCAGACGTTGTCACGTTCAACTATCGTCAGTAAACCGACTTTACAGACGACCGATTATTTTATTTGTTAATTTAATGGTAGTTGTAATGATAACCAGCTCACATTACGGTTGGGCGTCAGCAGCGACTTCCTCGCCTTCCTCCGGAGGATGGGCGGCGGGCTGCTCGACTCCAGCTTCTTGAGGGGAGACACGTACACCGCTGGCACCAGGATCTCTTCTAGAGGCTCTACTTCCACTGAGTATGTTACTAGAATATAAATAAGTTTATTTGAATAACATTTTTCGAACATTTTTATGTGTCAACAATGCACGTCATCGGAGTTACACACGTATACCAAATTTCAGCTCAATCGGACATCGGAAAGTGATTCAAACTTATTGGACTCTTGAATTATTTTGGTTCAGGACACGTTTGACTCAAAAAAGCAAGCTTTTATAGGGTTCCATACACAAAGAGTATAGCGGGGCCCTATTACTAAGACTCCGCTGTCCATGCGTCTGTCTGTCCGTCTGTTTTTATAGATAATGGTACGGAATCCTTCGTGTGCGAGTCCGACTCGCACTTGACCGGTTTTTTTTAATTTACGCCAGCATTTTCTGTTTTCTTTCTACACGTACCTGCATTATGGTTATCGTTGACTGATGATACGTTGCTGAGGTAGTTCTTGAGAGCCGAATTATCCGGTAGCCTGTCTATATTCACAAACCTGAAACAAAATTAAACTTGTGAATATTTTAACGAAACAAATAAATAAATCTCACGAACCGAATTCTTAGTACCGAAAGTTTGCTTAAAACATGAAAAATAGTGTTGTTTGAAAAATAATTACGAAATAATTGTTGTAATGAATAAATGTTTAACTTTTATTCACACATATCTTATGTGTAAAAAAACCTGTTTTTGCGTTGAGGTTTAAAAAGTTAAAGTAAAGTGAAAGGGTCAAAATTGAGACTGGTATAACGGACCTAGACTAGTGACATTCCATTAGCGATAACGCTAATAGAAAAATCCAAAAATGTATGTCAAACCCACTGTAAATGTAGAAGAGCGATTGAAGAAATAGAATCGCTACAAAGCTAATGCCGTCTAGGCCCGCTAATATACATGTTAAACTTACGACAGCTGACATAGTCGCAAGAGCACTCAAGTTCGATTAAACTCAGAAAAAAAAATAGTTCAAAAAAAACTAAAAAACACGCTTTGTTTAGTGTATTGTCATCGGTCCTCGACAAATCTACAAAGTTTTAATGAAATCTGACCGTTTAAAGTGGGTCAAATACGCGCCCAAAGAAGTCGGTTACAAACAAACATACAAACATACAAGTGAAGCTAATATAAAGCGTGTAATAACCTCTCACGTCGAGATTTGAAAAATAAAACTCACTTCAAAGGCGAGTCCAGTATCTCGGCTTTCGCCGCCACCAGCCCCGCTCGGCCGGGAGAGTCGCCCTCCCCCCTCTGTATACACGTGAGCTGGTTTTTGAGCTGCTTCCTGCATTGCAGCACCCGAGAAGATTGGCTGGTGTTTGAAGAGTTCGATTGGATGGATTCGTTGAAATCTGACCACCCGAGTTGAGTCTGAAATTTTAGTCAAATATTTAGTGCCTTAATTAGTAGTTAGTATTTACTTTTAGTACGTACTTGAACTTTATAAAGACTGCTTTAAGTAATGGATTGATTATCGTAACGAGTACAGCGGTGAGACAGTAAATGGGTATACTTGGCCGAGCAACCAAGTCATGGGTGACTAGTGACTGTCTCGCCTCGTCTAACTGTTTATACAAACCGAGTACTCGGCCGAAGGCACCGTCTTAGCTCTTTGTCAAAAAATCAGTTTTGGAATTGTATGCAAAGTTTGTGCTTCTGAAATTCTGAATGCTACGTTGAAAAGAGAATTAAAGTTAGAATTTCAAATCGATGTCAAATTTTAAAAAAGTTTTATAAATTAGTATATTTTGTGCTGTGCATTGTATTTTGTATTTAACAGAAGTGCAGTATGTGCAAAGTGTTAATTACTTATTTTTAGTAAAACTTATTTACACGTAAACAAATCAGTGTAGAACGGTTTTTAGTTACATGTGATTACTATAAAATCTACGTGCAAAATACAGTTATAAAGAACACTTAAAAACACACCACACTTTAGTGTTTCTAGAATTAGACACGGAAAGCACTGCAATACGATACTACAGATAAACATTGACCGCAAAGAAAATAAAAACAAACAGATTGAAGGACCAAAATTGTATGTATAAAATAAATATAAAAATGTTCCAAAGAAGGAAATAAATCGAATCTATTGAACAAAACCATTTTTAGTCCTTCGCTAAAGGTGGATAAAATAGCCGTCACCTATCTCTTTCGCACGTCAAAGATTTATGAAATCACGTGACAAAAAACACAAATAAAACCTTTTAAATAAACAAAAATGGTTAAAAGAAATAATTTTGATTTATTTTAATTTCACACAGGAATCTGAAGAAAACTATTCAGTTTTTGTTATAATCAAACACGATACTTACGTACTCACGTACTACGAAGTAGACGACTTAATTTTTACGTAAGTATTCCCGTGTTTGATTATAACAAAAATGTGTGAAAACCACGTTAGTTTCCATAGTATTCAGTTTTAGTTTACTAATTCGTCTGTTAAATAAAAAAATGTGCGATTGAGATAGCTGGCAACCGATTACCTTCGTTTTAAATAAATGCAGAGATATGATTTGTGAGATTATAGCGACAGTGATATCGGTACTATTCTAGTAGTTTCATAAATTTGATAGCTCGAAAAATTATTGTCGTTCCTTTCTTACTTATAAAGAAGAAAAGAGACATATTTTCAGTGTTAGCGGATAATTTTAGAGAATAGCACAAAAGATTATATGGCAATAGCCGCGTCCTGACTGTATGACTATTACTATCTCGCTCTGTACCGTAGGAATCTCCCCAACTAGAGCAAGATAAAAGTATACCTCGTGATTCGGTCTTACAGGTCTTGGCCAAATGCAAACTTTATTCCAAATAACGATTAAAAACTTCAGTGATTTTCTAATTTCTACAAAAACAGAAACTCAACAAAATATCACTTGTAAAACATTTATCAAATTCAAACCATACCTTTGCGATGAAAATACAGTTGTTGTTTGGATAGTGTCAGGTTTTTTTTTTAATTTGTTAGCTATATTTTGGCTGCACAAGGGTCTACAGTTTAACATTGTCATAAAAACCAAGGCGGTGTTGGATAAACCACTCACGGTCACCCATCCTAAGACTGACCGTATCATTAGTTGCTTAATATCGGAGATTTTTTTAAACTTATCACTGACATTATCCAAACACAGATTACCCCCTATAGATTTCTCACTTAGGACGCACCGATCAGAATAAATTAATTTGAACTTTTTTCAAACCCTGGTGCGTTTTTATCGGAACAAAGACATAGGATCCTGGATTTACTGGTATTGTGACTGGTAGCTATTTCGATATATGATGGTGAATTGGTGATATTGTATCGACTTTTATCGAAATAATTAAAAATACTTTTTGTTAAACAAGTATTGATTACCATTTCAAAATGTTAAAAGGCTAGTGCTCATTACTGTCACAAAAAAATGCCTTTCCTGCATTTTAATGCATTCCCTTTCCCTTGCATTCCCCCGCAAAACATTGGGTATAATTCCCTTACCCCCCGCAACGTATTGCCTTCCCAAATATGCCTAAATATCTATAGGAGGTAATCTGTTGCAGAAACCAAAAGTGAAGCAAAAAGCAAACCACTAACATCGTTGAAAGCGACCTGCACTTTCGCTCTCTCGAAGTGATCGAATCGCTTTACCCGAGTCTGCTTCCGGCGGATGTGCTCCAAGGAGTCTAGTAGTTCCGGCTCGTATTTGCGCCTCATTGTTGAGTTCCAGTGGTTCTTTATTGCGTTGTCGGTCCTGGAATTTGATTTTTATTGTTACGAAAAAGTTAAGGATAGATACTTTGTTTAAAAGAAAGTTGAAGAATACATACAGTCAGTCTTACGCGCATACAATGGATTGGGTTCTTAACAAGTACTTCACATAATGTTCTCATCCTAAAATGAGCATTTTCTAGAATCAGAACTTCTAAAGATAAACAGTTGTAAGGCAAGGGTATGGTAAACTAGAAAAGGCTCATAAAGCTCACCAAAGATTATGATTTTTGTCACTTTTACTATGGGACCAACCCGAAATTCGCGAAAAAAAAGGTGTTCCACAGACAAATGTCAATGACCTCGACAAAATGTGATTTTCTTTTCGCGAATTTCGGGTTGGTCCCATAGTAAAAGTTGTTCATAATGATGAGTACTATGAACCCTTTTCGGCTTAGCATACCCTTTTGAATAACCCTATATAATTATTGTAGTAGTTTGTATACTGGGGACAAAATATAGGTTAGTACTCGCCTGCCGGGCAACAGCTTGGCGATCTTGGCCCACTGGTTCCCGAGCTGGCGGTGCGCCTGGTAGATGACGCGGTCCTCCGCCTCCGTCCACGCCGTCTTCTTGATGCAGGGGTTCAGGTGGTTGTGCCATCGCTCTCTGGAAAGTTAAGTTAGTTTTATTTTCATATCAAAACAGCACATGTCAAATTCAATAACGAAAAAAATAATGTATGTTTTAATTTTGATTGTAATTTTTTGAATTTTAAATAACAAATTCAGAACAATAAGTATAGCATACATACAAAAAAAATATACAGTCGAATTCAGAACCGTCTCCTTTTTGGAAATCGGTTAAAAATAAAACAAGCTTATAAGCATATTAGACTTGTGTTAGTGCGATTTTGTGAGTGAAAGGACGTTTGTTACTTTTTCATGATAAATAAAAACAGTACTATATAGACGTAGGGTTGTGAAGGAAAAATAATATTGTCAGCTCTTTCGTACATTTATTTATATATTTATTATAATATAAAATTTAAAAATTTATAAAGGCGTTTTTAGTGTTGTAACTACTTTTTATTTTGATATACATATGTACAATAGGTACATATACTAGTATATATATTGAAGAAGAAATTTAAAAAGTTTTCTTAAAATTCCTGCATTAAATGACTAGATATCAAAACAGACAAAAGGGGGCGACTAGTCCATTGGCAAATTTTAGACCTGAACGAGTAGCCCCTAACCCTTATTGTTATAGATTCGCGAGTGAATCGGATTCTTCTTAGGAACCGTCCATCGTAGACCGCATCATTGATCACAATCAGGCGAGATGGCGGTCAAACGCCTATCTTTGTATTAAAATACATAAACGTGTATATTACCTGCATTGTTTTCCTATCCTGCCCTTGAGGTGCCTCGCTATCAGCGTCCATTTCTTTGGTCCGTATTTGGCGACCAGCTCTACCACTTTCTCGTCTTCCTGAAAAGAAAGAAGATAACAAATTAATACACAACTATTTGCAACCGCTACTTGCTTGTTGTGCAACAACTTATATCTCAGGGTGACGAGCGCAGTGCTGTGCCACGCAGGGTTTTGAATTCTGCGAGTTCAAAATTCTGGGTAGCGCAGACCTGTTATGGGCAAACGTGACGTTTAACATCAGACGAGCGATTTGCTCGTCTCGTCACTCAATTACATTAAAAAAAAAAAAAAAAAAAAAAAAAAAAAAACTAATGCAGAAAATTAAAAACATATACTCGTAGGTATAATAAATAAATTAAAGTTTCATCTATAGCCAAACCGTTTATGTTAGTCCTCGCCTGCGCGGTAGTGCGCGCCGCCCTCTCAGTCCCCCGCGCCGTTATTCCCCCGCGCCTCTGTACCGCGCAGGCGAGGACTAAGATAAACGGTTTGGCTATATAGTCTTACAAAGATTGTACCGTGAATTTCTAACCAGTTCCTAGCCAAGTTTTAACTCTATGATCGCAGACGCTATAGAAAACTGAGACAAAGTACGGGAATGACATTTCTAGATTATATTTATAGAATCTATATTCTATTTATAGAAATGTCATTCTTATACATTGTCTTAGTTTTTTGTAGCATTGAAACTTGGCTAGGGGGCAGATGGTGTTAGATAGATAAATTTTGTTTAGAGATATATTTCAACAAAAAATCTCAACGGATGTTTCGGAAACGATAAAACAATCAACCTATATAACAATAAGATCATCATTAGACACACAATTCATTTACTGTCAAAAAAAACTTCCAATTGTATCGATTGATACATAAACACTTCAAAAACGCAACGACGAAAATGGACTCTATTTTCCGAACCATAAAGATCATAGTGGTATATCGCCGGCGTTACACCAAAATGGCGTAAGGCAAAAAATGAGAAAAATCACCGATCATCTGATCCGTGCGAAAATTCGTTACTAAACAAGGTGAACCAGTGCGTAGGTGACGAAAAAATGGGTAGGTACGAATATGACTGTCGCAAAATAGAAGCTGTTTAAAATCAAAATTGTTGAGAGACCTAAACATGAATGAGATGATGATGATGAACAAAAAAAAAGAAAGCAAAAAAAAAAGTTGTTTGTGGATAACGCACTCCTAACTACATATATTAATTATTTTATAAAGTAAAAATGGATAATAATCAACCACAGACAGACCATCACACCTTGTTACAAAAAATACAAAAAAAAATGATATCATTCTACAAAATGGAAGATTATTTTTAACTTTTTGTTTAACTACTCACAAAATGGCGTTTATCTAATTGGTTTCGCTTCACTAGAATGAACATAACAATAAAAACGACTTCGAATTTTTGTTCGAATCTATTTTGAACGTAACAATTAAAATTATAGCAAAAACAGCTCTAGTACCTTACATTAGTAGTTGATTTTAATTGGTAACCTTGATCCGGTTGTTACGAGTAATTAAACTAGCTATGGTCATTTATGAGTTTTATTTTATTTTACATTCTCTAATAAATAAATCACGTTTTAAATAGTAATCCAGTAAAATGTATTGGTATCTTATCTATAATTTGTCTCACTTTTTTAGTAAATAGAGAAAAAGCTTTGTATAATTGAAATGCGTATGAGGTAGTGGAAGACAGTTGGGCAACGGTCAAGTGCTTAGACTGTCGAGTTTCAACTTTCAGTGTTATTTTAAAACGTATTCATTAGAAACAGTTTAAATTTAAAACTAAAATTAGTTTCCTCCAACATAGTGTACTGAAGTAATTTAAATATTGAGAGGTGTACAAATAAAGTTGACCAAAAACAATTTATCAATTAAATAGGATCTCTTAAAGACTGAGACACATCTGTAGACACAAAGTTGTTTATCCTGTCTAAGCTCTGACATCATTCTTTGCCCAACCTAAATAGCCTAAATATAGACATAGTAATTCTATACAATATTTATTGAGCAGAAAAAAACACATTTTCCACTTGTGGCGTACTTGTAATCAGGTACCGACAAACTTTATTCGAGTTTGCAATTTTACTATAACTTGAAGAGGGAAGTTAGTTGATCAATCTTTTTATATAATCGATATTAATTTTACTAACGATTTAGGTACAACAATTTTATCAATAAGGTTGTCAACCAACAAACCAAAACCAATCGTCTCGCAAAGCAAGGCTCTGCGCCTTGTGCAGTAAAATTTAAAACTTTCGTTTGTTCAATCGACATTAATTGTCCCTTATCAATCCAGCAGCCTTTTAGGGTTTAATGGTGCCTTTGGCTATATCACAGACAGAACCAAAGGCTTTAGAGCGAGAAGAGCAAGGCTCTTAAATAAGAAGAAACTAACGATATAAGTCTCACATTTCAACGATTTTCTTTTACATGTGTGAAGAACGTAACTATAACTTGAAGTCATGTTGGTGTTGAGTAGCTCTATTGAGCACCTGCCTTATACCCTTTATACCTCGCTCTAAAGATTTGTTAGATAAACAAAGCACAAGCTGCAGGACTTTAAAAGTATCTTCGATCAAACAGATCATAAAGTAAAAACACGTGGCAATGGTATTTGAAAAAAAGCTTTGACCGAGTCAAGGGCACTGCTAAACCGGACAGATATGTTGATAATGCTTTAGGTATGTTCTCAGCTGTGCCCAAGGTCGGTGCGAGTTATTTTGAATACAGATTGGTGTTGTCCGGTCTTAAAGTCCTGTAAGTCAAACATGACTTGGGTCATAAGGAGAAGCAGGAATGGGGTTAAAAAATTGGAGTATGAAACTGTTCGATTCATGAAAATGCTTCTTTATATTTGTCTAATCGCTTATTGTAAGCAAATAGTCGTAAGAATGTGTGTTTGATTGAACCGTATAGAAACAAAGACATGGAAGTTCTGTGGGTTGTTAACTTGTTAAAGACACTTTTGTTAGTGGCCATAGAGTCTAATAAGACAGCGGCAGGTACATACACATCTATTGCTGATATATCTGATAGATATCTGATATCTTACATACTCGTATATCATTGAATAATTTATAATGCGTTTGTCCATAGAATTAGAACAACCTATTTTATACTTTGTGTCAAATCTATGCCAAAGCAAGTTAAGAATTTAGCAAATGCGTAGGATGCAGATTTTTTCTAGATTGTCCAGATGATGATCTACTTTTTTATGTGGAACTATAAATTTTGAACAGGAAACATCTAACATTTAGTTGAAATGTTTGGTTTTCCGTTTAAATACCAGGTAATTCAAACCCACGCTTTTTATAAAACACCTATAAAATTGACACCTCAATACGAAGGCACACCTAAATCTTTGGTAAACTTATTATTCTTTATTGTCAAGGATTAATATTTCTTGCGTGATTAGCAAGTCTATTGAGGAATACATCATCGATATGTTCGGGAGTATATTGCGAGTTAGTCACTGGTCGTAAAGTAACTTGTTCTCACGACTCCCCAAGGACGAGAGGCTCAAGCAAGTCTTGACGTCATCGAACAAACTGAGAAATGGTACAGAAACTGGTTACAGCATAGCCACGGCTATTATCTTCATGGTGTAGATCTTGGGGTCTTATTCTATTAAGGGGCCAACTGGGGCCAACAACAGAAACTTAGCTAACAAGTAACAACCAATTTGGGGTGTATTGTCAAATTCCCCTACCACGTTTTAGGCTCGGTGAGATTTTTACCATTCTACTGTTGAGATTACACTAAAGACGACAGATCCTGAGCTGACTTTCGAGAATTGAAAACAATAGCAATCAACAATGTAAACAAAAATATATTTGGTAATGGTGATGCTGATGAAGAAAGCTAAGTTCATCTTTGACAATAAATAAACGTTTCACACTCATAGCTCCCCACTAGGAATAAATCCTGTGTCGGGGATGCCATGGAACACACACAAAGACAATGCCAACTAACCAGAACAGATATTTAAATTTATCATTCAAACATCTGCCCGGCCGGGAATCGAACCCGGGACCTCTGGCTTATAAGGCGGATATATTACCGCTAAGCCAAACAGGCCAGAATAAATAAAAATAGCTATCGTCAATATCAATATCGTAAGCAAACAAATAGTTCTTAGATAATTAACCCAGAGTTAAAATGCAGGACGTGTGTCCATACAATGGATTCATTCATAAATGCTTAGGAACCCTGTTTGGTCATTTCGGGCACACGTCTCATTTTACGATCAAAAATAATTTGGTTGACGTCATTTGTGGAATATTAAAAGTTCGGTAGTATCTACCGAAACTCTATAATGTATTAGTAATAGGTGGTCCTTCCCAAGGTTAATAAAGAGCTAGATATTGTTGGCCATTTCAATGTAAGATTCATAAGAGAATGTCGTTTGTTTATTTTTTTTCGCGAATAAGTCCGCGTTTGACCACCAACTTGCCTGATGGTAAGCGACGATGTGGTCGAAGATTAGCAAAGGAAAAAATTGAGTATGATTAGAGCAGACTTAGAATACATTCGGAGTTTTATTTATAAACCCTGCTTACCTAATCACTGCTCAAAATTGTCCGCCTCATTTTCGCAAGTAACATTTCACTTCAGCAAGAAATTGACAGAGCTTTTTAACAGTGATAAAGTCATACAGGACTTAAAAGTAAGATTCTTGGTTCCTAAAAATGCGGAAAACCCCAAAAATACCAGCACAAAACTCAAAACGCACTTTAGTACTACAAACACGAACATGAATGAAATACTTCGCAGAACCAATGAATGGAGCTTCACGTCCGTAATGCAAGCATTCTATGCAGTGTTTGTCGATCTGAGTCACGCTTCCTTGCATTGATAGACTGACTGGCGAGCATTGATCGATTTAGATCTAGCGCCGTATATTTACATGCAATTTATTCTTGCAACTGGTAGATAGATGCAAAAAAATATTCACGATGCGTCCAAGAATCGAAGTAATTATGGAGTGAGTCAGGTTGTATGGTTTGGTAGACTGATTGGCGTGAATTGAAGCGTATGATCAAAGGATAAACGTAAAGACATATATTATGATGTCAGTTTAAAATAAATGATGTGTGGCAAGAACCACATTGCAAAGTCATAAAAGCTACAATCTACTAAAGGATAATATAAAAAACTTCTCTTAGACGGAAAGGTATAAGTATTGAACGGACAAATGCGGTAGAGTAAAGATAGTGAGTTCGAGTATACAAATACCAAATAAAAGAAAATGCTATAGTTGCAAACCTGAAAATGCTGCCCAAACTTTCAGAAATATAATAGCAGCTTTGGGAGTTGTTTTGATAACTTTGATTTGCTTTTAGATTTTACTAACAAAACTGTACGATCCTTGCTAATAGTGTATATGTTCTTACGTACTAATCAATTAAACAGAGCGTTGGGTGGATTTTACACTTGAGGGGTCACACACACACACTTTCACTTGATTCTACCTATTGCCTAAACTAGACAAACCCCACTGCCTTTTAAGGCAGGCTTTTAATAAATAACAAAATAAAAATAAATAAGGGTGTGTAAAACGATATCTACCAACCAATGTATATTATTGTAAACCTCACCTCCTTGGTCCAAGGGCCCTTGACTAGTTCCGGATTGACGACCTTATGCCACCGCTGCTGGCACTGGACGTCGGATCGGTCTGTGAACTCATTGGCGATGAGCTCCCAGTTCTCGTTGCATGCTTTCACCAGCGTCTTGAGCTTTTTGTCCTGGAAGTTTGGGAAGTGGTGGTTAGATTTGTTGATGGAATAAAACTTTTTGTAAAACAATGTATTGCAAAATTGGACGAGATTCAAATTTAGTCTTAAGGAGTTGGTCAATATTTTAGGCTATGCGTGTGCAACGAGTAGGTTTGAAGCCAATTTCAAGATATTAATAAGTATTGAGTAGTTTAAGTTAACAGTATATAAAAAAATGGGTTAAACTGTCTCGAGACAATGCTTCTTTCCAAGGGACTGACTGAATTATGATACTCATTCAATTAGTTGATAGATCTAATTTGACTGAAAATGCTACTGTCTTCGTTTAATAATAGATCGCAAGGACAAAGACGGCTGTATTTTTAATGAGTTTGAATCTGTCAACTACAACCTTCAGTATAAGATGCATTTTACCCATAAACTAGGAAATAGCCGGTGAAAGTGCGATTATTCTTACCTCCTCTTTTGTCCAGCGACCTCTGTTGATATTCTTCCTCTGCCCAGAGCCTTTGGTTGCAGTCTGCACATCTTCGTAGTTTGTTGAGTCCTCTGAGTATTCACTCGTCTCCGATTCACTGGAACAATGAAGATTTTGTAATTAGTACCTAGTTTATTGAAGAATTTAGATTATATTAGGTTTTCGTTTTTTTTTTCTAAGTTTCTGTTATTATAGTTTTAGTTAATTCAGTTTATTCCTTTTATTTTACTCTTGTACTTTTCTTTATGTCAGATACATAGGTACTTTTGTTTCTTTCTTTATTTTGATCTCATATCTCCTTAACTTATCCCTAAACTTTTCTTTATTGGTAGCATTACGTCTCCTTCACCCAAACAATTTCGTTTCTCATTTGGTCCACTTCGAAACTTAAATGATTCGGAACCGTGATTCGGTTCCGAATTTAATTCCGGTTTAAGTTTTTTCTTAAACCATCCGTCAAAAACCATGACTTATTAAGTACAGGCCTCTGCACGTGCTCAGACTCTGAGGCCTTATCATGTCCAACTATTTTAACATATTATCTTCTTTGCCTTAACAACTATTACTTATTCTGTATCCTAATCCTTACTAACTATTAAGTATTCTGTCTTTCGTCTTACGTAATCTTCTAATATTATTAGCTTTATAATAATAAGCAGAAGTTAGGCACGGCAAAGCTTTGTGTGATAATTCTAAACGTGACTTGAGATTTAAGATAAGGATGTAAGAAAAAATGTTTTACCTGTATTTGATGGGCGTACTTTTCATAAAGTTTTGTATCATAAAATTGGTGGATCAGACTGAGCAATATGAAGGTAGTTGTTCAGTGGATAGATTAGGCCATATCGAGAAACCAGTCTAATTTAATTCCAAAGAAAAGCATTGGTAGGTATGTTCAACCAATGCAAACTGGCGAGGACTTTATGGCATTTTATTTCATTCATGTCATCGTAACTCTATAACTAAATTTCAATACATTTAGGTATAGGCAATAAATGTATGAGACCACCTACGACTAAAATATAACTTTTTGTAATTAAAGAAACAACTATCGAAATCGATTTCTTATGATAAAGCCCGTCACACACGTAGCTATAATATATATTAATATGCCTTGCTATAATATAAATTAGTATGCCTTGCTATAATATATATTATAGCTCCGTGTGCGGTCACTTCAATATTTGTATTGAAAATATATCGTAATATGCCTCGCTATATTTATATTAATATATATTATAGCTACGTGTGTGACAGGCTTAACTGAGAAAAAGTTAATTCATACAGGTTGAGTTACTAGCTCTGGTGTCAGAGCTTATAGTCTTTGACTTTGTTCAAGACGTTTTAAGTAAACAAGGACATCCTCGTCTCAGGACAAGGAATGTTAAAAAGCAAACTACATTCCGGTTTCTAATCAGCTCATAAACGTTACACCGTACATAGCTTTACATGACTCTAAGCTAAAACTCTTAGCAGAAGAAATAGCAAAGAGTATGGAAAAACTAAAAAAAAATTGGAAGGTAAGTTCTTGAAATTTTGTACTATATTTTTTCAAATTGATGAAGATAGTGATAAGCTGACGAAAAGATGGTAAGAAAATGGACAAAAACATAAATAATATGCTAATTCGCAAAATGAACGACAGAAGCAGGACTCGTATTTCATGCAAGGCGATGGATGAGTCACACGTGGAACTGGAAAAGAAGTGACGAAAACTTACACTACAGTAATAGTGAGTGGATATCGCCCGAAAAAATAATAATGAATTTGAAACATTACTACATATTAAAATTGTAAATAAAATGTCATTAATAATACACGCTTCAATTAATGACAAATAGAGTCTCAGAGTGGCAAATTATTTAGCAGCTTCTTTTTCATCCTTTGTGAATGATGAATCCAATTGTCAACATTGTATCCACAGCCTCAACAAAAAAATGGCGCCAGAATCATTCGTAGACACACAATAAACTTCGAGGAACAAGGGCCAGAGGCCCTCAAAAAACTTACAGGCGATTCTGACCCTAATTAAGATCGAGGCAAGAATATTAATGCTGCAGCACAGGTTCTAGAATTCAACATAACAACGAACGAGTTTCATGAAGTAAGTATGGAAAAATAACCTACACTTACCGGTTTTAAAGGTAATAATTCTCGAAACGGAATGGCACTTTCGGTGAGGTAAGAACTAAGTGGGATAAAAAACTACAGACAATATTATTTATGCATACCGAGACGCAGCATCAGCTGATAGCGAAACGAGTTTTTTTCTCATTCATTTCGAATGCCTCACTGAGGTTGGTACGAATACGAAACAATTCGAGCTATTTTTAAGACTCGCCTGCTCGAATAACTTTAAAGACATTTTGCTATCCGCGATAAGCTATACGATTACCCTGGATTTCAATAATACATGTAGGTTATATTAAATTGAATGCAAACTACAGATGACGTCAAAATTGTTTCCAGATGACAAAGTATGAACCTTTGTAATACAACAAATCGCTGAAAGCAAATCTTATTTTTTGTGTGCCACATCTGCGCTGGATTTGCAGCCGCTTAATTTGATAACTTGTCTAAAAGCATAAGCATGTAAACCACTTACTATTGCCACATCACGTAGATTTATCAAAAGCCAGACGAAGGGTGTAAGAATCCAAACATAAGCGCTCCATTATTCACATAACATGATACTGGTTGATCAAGATAATACATTAATTAACTTTTTTACACTTGTCATTTTGTAAATTAACTTTTAATAAATAGCAAAAGATTTAGAAGAACCCAGAAAGATGAAGCCCCCCAATTTCCCGCCAAAACACCCAAATCACATTTCCATACGCTATCCCGAGTCTCACGGTCCAAAAGTCACAATAACACTGAGCCAAAAAGAAAAAATCCCATCCCTACTTTGTTCCCACACGCACACGTCCCTCATTCACCCACACACTTACACAATGCGCATACGCAAACCGTAATAAGGGTAGGGATCGACAAAAACCCCGTAAGGGACGCCATAATTCCAGAAAAGGATGGGCAATCGAAGAGGAACGAGAAAGAAAAGGACGAAGGATCAGGTACAGGAATCATACCCATGAGAATGTGTGACGCAACACAAGCTGAGGCAGGTGTTTCTAATAGAAAGAAATAAATTATTGCCCTTATATTGGATAGGTTAGCGCCTATACGCAATGAAGTTCAATACAAGCTAATTAAGAAACTTGCAGCCAGAGACAGACAAAATATAAACTCAAAAGATATTACGGAAACGTATAAAATGCATCCTGCATGTAAATTACTGAGAAACCATATGTTTCAAATGAAATGGCACTTTCGATTTCAAGGACAGCAAAAAAGCACAAAAAGAGGGTTCGCGAACGTGCTACGGATGCTCCACTAATTCTGCTAACGGGGGTTGTTTTTGCTCAAGATTTGTTACGGCTTTTCAAAGACGCAGTTTGTAATGAAGCAAATCAAACGATGGTGTTAATAGATAATTTTAGAAGGTTAAATGGAATATATGTACTTAAGCAATGTGATTCTACAGTCACATCTAGATTCACACACACAAGACTTTCAATACTTGCTATGCATCAGATAACATAAGTAATTGAGTACTCAAATAACAATAAGAAGGGTCACCGCTTAAATTTAAAGTAAATCATCCTAAAACAAACAACAAGCTTATAAGCACTTTGCATTTTGTAACGGCAAATATTGAGATACAGATAATTTATGAGTAAGTGGTGTCTAGGCAATGCCTTGGCTGTTTGCAGGTACTGGAAGTTAGAGATATCAAAGTCGTAGCGCCATCATTTCCTGTCATACACAAACACAAAGATAACGATGTGAATACTGTATGTGATGATGTTGAAAGGGCAATGCCAGATACGGAATAATCTAATCAGATAATGGCAGACAAACAAGCTTTTTTCACACATTGGGAGCTTTTACGTAAGTAAAAAGTACAATACAAACTCTGTTTAGAATAATGAGAATAGCACCAAATTAGGTAACCTTTAAAAGACCGTAAAGACCTTTAAAATTTCATGAGAATGTATCTTTTGACGGGTATTTAGTGTTTTTTAAAACAAGTGTATTTAATATTCAGTTACATAATATGTATGTGATGTTGAGTAGAGTATTTGGTCAATTAATATCAGGTAATTCAGGTAATTTCTATTCAATTCTAATAAAACATTAAAAAAACTATCAGACGAGAATATCAACTCATGTTAATGAACTGGCTTCAAAACTAGTGGGCACAGGAAGTATCACACACTCCAGATTGAAACGGCATAGTGTCCCCACACTTACAGTGAGATTTGGTGATATCAGATGAAAGGGACTCATAGGCATCCCTTCTGCTGACAAGACAAAGCTCGAGATACCTCATCTGAATGGCTTATTGTGTTTACACAGATTGCCAAGTTGCAGTAAACAATAAAAAAAAAAAAAAAAAAATTAAAAACACATCGCAAAACCAACATTAGGTACTAAGGCTAAAAAGGTAAGTAATGTAAGTAAACCCCAAAACTCAGTTGACCCACTTCTCTTATCAAGACAGGTAATCACAAAACGTAATTAAAATAAGGAAATGAGTCGTGTAGTAATTTTCACATGTTCCGAAGTACATGTCAAGTTATTGTAATGTTTTGATTTCACTAACGATTATTTTGGGAGCGAAAAAACTAGCACCGTCTAAATTAGGAAAAAAGTCACCACTTTTTTAGTACATATGTATAACAGGTTCTTTCTTTAGCTTTTATATTAAGACGCGTAAGATTTAAATTTAATTTAAATGTACGATCAATACAAAACAGGTATCAATGGAATCGTAATTTATTAATAAATTAGTCTGCATATTGAAGTGTTAGGTCTTAAAATTCTTTAGGTTTTAACTGATGGCATTTAGCTATTTTTATTTTAAGTCCTTTTTTATTAAAAGTCACAATTTAAGACTTTGTGAGTCTTTAATAAACGTTTTTAGCAATTATTTAGTTTGACAGTCATTTAACTTGTGCACAACACAAAAATATAATGCATTTGTCGCCTGTTTGGTTCAGCGGTAATATATGCGCCTTGTAAGCCAGAGGTCCCGGGTTCGATTCCCGGCCGGGCAGATGTTTGAATGATGAATTTAAATATCTGTTCTGGGTCTGGGTGTTAGTTGTCCTTGTCTTTGTGCGTGTTCCATGGCATCTCCGACACAGGATTTATTCCTAGTCGGGGAGCTATGAGTGTGAAACGTTTATTTATTTATACTGCATAGCATAAAATAATATCACTTAACTTAAGGCAAACTTTGTAAGACTCTAAGGCTAAGCGTATGCTGAGACGCAGGTGAAGCAGCACAGCAATGAACCGTTTCTGCAGGGCATAGCAGGTGAGGCAGACATAGGACACAGAGCAGGACAGACACATATCTGCGTCACATGTACAACCCGGTCACAATATCTGTGCAGTGCACCTGACCTCGTGACGTCATATGTCTAAACTTGACAATAAATATTAAAAAACAAAACAACAACAAAGCGAAAATATCAAAATTATCGGAACGTGTATCGGCAACGAAGATGCTAACCGTACTGTCGCACCGGGGAGTGCGGGACAGGGGAAGCGGGAGAGGCGCCGCATTCCAGCGAGGTGCACAGATATTGTGACCGTGTTATACCTATACCTACACCACAACCTGAGAGTACTGAGAGAAAGAGACAACTAACAGGTGCCTACACCGCAGCGTACGCAGCTCTCAGTCCGTTCATGCGTGATAAAATCTGCTCTGCCCTGCGCTGCGGGAACCTATGTCACCTGCGTATCAGCATACGCTTAGCCTCATTTTCAAATTTAAAGCACAAACGGAACTACGTATAAAAATTAATGTCTTCAAGCATCCTGGCCAATTTTGTGTCAAATTAACGGGGCGTGTAAGACTTAAAGAAAAAACTGTCCATCGCGGGGCTCCCTAAGGAAGCGCCCTGTTAAAACACGCATCGCCCGTGCTTCCTGTCCCCTGTCCCCTTGATGCTTTGTGTGACCTAGTTGTTAGCACTTAAACATCGGATCTTCAGGTTTGGGTTCGATGACTTTGAGTTTACGTCAATAAAGTTGGGAAATCTGAAGGTGCTAATGTGAATGGTAGATGATGGTTTTCTTTTGTAAAGGTTGCTGCACCGTTGCATCTGGAAGTTTGTTTGTTTTAGGGTAGTGTTTTAGGAACAGTTGTTTTTACAAAACAATACAATACGTATTCTACTGACCTCCAAACTTCAACATGAAGATGGCATCTGATAATGATGATAAAGTGAGCCACAATAATTACATCACAAACATGGTAAAACACATAAGAGAAAGGCACAAAAGGCGCTCTTATCGCTAAAAACGATCTCTTCCAGACAATCTTTGTATGATAAGGAGTACTCCGGGAATAAGCCATCTTTGCATTTGGTAAGATATTAACAGAAAGAAGATGCAAGAAAAGCCTTTTGAATTAGATAGATAGCTTTTAGTTATACCAATTTTAATTGTTATTATGTTTTAAACACGACTACACCTCAATTTAAACCAAACCAATTTATTTTTATATGCTTTTGCCAAACATTTGTAATCTCTAAACACATAGGTAGTAGGTACCACTCTCGTATTATCGTTACGAAACATTGGTACACAAACCTTATCGAAGTTTTTAATGTTCACACAACGCAATAGGTAATGTAATGTAACTAAACTAATGTACGAGTTATTTGACACAACTCATATTCATAAGTACTCCATGTAGGTCATTTGATAACTTACCGAGAAGTTCAACAGAAATGAATGAAATAGGTATTAAACAATGGTTGTTGATAATGACGGTCGGGTTTTAGCTGTTCCACTAAACTGGTAAGTGACCACTAGTAAATAAACACCGACAAGAGTCGAAAGTGAGCGACGTCCAGTAAAAAAGCAAGTTGAACAAGAAAATTTAATTTTGTAAATATGTACAACATGAAATAAAAATGACTGACGCTATTCCATAGTCAAAGCCGCACTCACTAGCCTTATAATATGATGACCAACGTCCACATTTTAGGAAATGTCTTGCTTCTTGTCGAAAGGTTGTCTAGAAGAAATCGCACTTAGCGATAAAACCTCATTTTGTACCTTTCTCTTATGCGTTTTACTCGCTCTACTGTGTTTGTGGTTTACTTTTTGCGGTGTCAATAAAAAAATATTGTATTGTATAACCCAGTGGCCAGTACTCGATTCCAGTAACTGGATCAATGTCTATCGCCGTTTAACATCGATAAATCGGCGCCGGTCTAGACTTCCAGATCCAGACGGGCTCTTAAAACATGCCACATTAATGTTACAACGTCTTCGACAGCACATGGAGTGATGTTATTTGAATCTAGTTTTTATTGAAAATACATGTGTGTTTATGCAATACCTAAAAAACATCGTTATAGAGAAAAAAGGTAGAAGGAAAGATAGGATCTGGATGACCAACGAGTAAGTACATTCTAAGACCATTATTTAATAGGTGTGTTAATCAATTAAAGCCATCATAATGGAAAAGGTAGGAAGAGCGGACCAGAAAGACCAACAAGAACATTTTCAGACCAAGATATAAGAGAAGGCAGATTTCATGTACATGGAGGTAAAGACACTAGCAGAAGACTGCCAAACCTGGGTTATTACTACACCGATGATGATGTAATTATATTTGTGTGTTATCTATGAAATAAAATTGCTAGTGCAGGGATGGCGAACCATTACGAATTAACATGCCAATGTTTCTAAAGAAATGTTTAATGAGGCTTTAGACGCGCCATTAGATAATTTTGCCTAGTGTGTTTTGTGTGTTAGTTGTTTTTGGGTGGTAGCATGCCTAAAATATTTTGTCGCGTGCCATTGGTTTCGCCATCCCTGAGCTAGTAAATATAACAATCCAAAGGACGGAAAGCTGGCAGGTAAAGTTGACCTCAAAACCGTAGTCCGATAAATCAGATTCGCGTCACCGACCACCTTGGATACCCCAGAGTATAAAGTATCGCATATCACTGAAGACTATGAATCAAGAAGTATAAATATAATACTTTGATTGAAGACGAGAGCAAATGAAATTGGAACAAATTTTCAAATAAAGATAGATAAAAGAGTAGTGGTCAGCTACTTTACTACTCAAAAAGCTTTAGCCTAGCCCTGGCCTTGTAGTGTCTTGGTGGATGATGGCGGTGGTGGTGGACTACCGTGTAGCGGTGATGGTAAAATTACTAGAGAAGGATGGTTAAGAAAACTTTGACAGGAACAGTTCACACGCCTTGCTCCCATGCAATGCGAGATATTACAGAAAATAATGGAAACTTATTTCTTAGTAAGCCACCTAACTAGCTCCATATACGCAACTATATACGGCATGCTATTACATCCTTCGAAACCCACCACTAGATCTATCTATTATTCCGATTACATCTCTTATAGCACTAACTCACTGCAGGAGAGCTTACAGAATTAATTGCGATAAACACAGGTCTCATTGCATAGTTAAACAAGACCCGTGACAAACACAACAAGACTTGACCCTTTGTCAAATAAAATATCGTAGACTTGACGACAATGAAATTAAAGAGAAACCGATTTTGCTTACTGTGACACGGTACTTCAGTGTACTTATGAAGTTGAGTGAGACTTGTGAATGGGTGAATCATATGACAGATCATTGAGCTTAGCCGCAAGTGTGGGATAGCACAGTATAGATATAATACGAAACGTCTTCTATGATCGAATTACACATGCATTGTATTTATGGAAATTCTCGTGAGACGATCAATACAATCTTTTGAGTATCTACATATCTACATATATTATGTTTAAAAATTATGGGCTTTACTTATACACCCCGCTTAAAGTTAATCACTACTTAAAATGCTCTAATAACTTCACGCTGACGTGAAATGTTATGTGCGTAAACAAGACGGAGAATTTTAAGCAGTAATTAAGATAAGAAAGGTTTTTAAGTAAAGTTAAGTGACATTTGTGATCAGCAGATTTTTTTTTTTTTTACATCGGACTAGGCATGCGTTTGACCGCAATCTCACCTGATGGGAAGCGACGATGTGGTCGAAGATGTAGCACGCTTGCCTAGGAAAAACCTATTCACCAGTCAGATCAGTTAAACTTATTGATATAAGACCGTACTTATAAACGGTTATATAAAAATATTGTATCGAAGTCTGCACGTCAACAAAGCTACAAAATATACAATCTACAAAATACGAGTATGTGCTCTAAATGTAATAGATGTAAACATTTCAAGATTCCTGTTTGCTTGATATGGAATCAGCGTTTCTTGGACGTACTAAAGTTACATAATCGAGTGAATATCCATTGAGCACCATACAAAGTGCCCACAAGTTTCCAAGTTAACAAACCAAGCCACTTGACTTGTTTTCGCCAGTAACACGACCCCGGAATCCTGGTAATGAAAACCTGGCGATGTGGCGGCCGGTGGGCGTAATTTGAGCGCGGCTAGTCGACTGGCACTGATTGCTTTCATCCTTTGGATTGGCGGGAAAAATGTGGTGTAGTAAAAAGGTTGAGGTCGATTTTGTGTAGGACTAGTCCATTTTGGTGTTGCAATGAGAGTCGCTTTCCAAAATTTGTAATTTATTTATTTACAATAATAAGAACGGCACAACCAATTACACTTATTATCCAAAAAATCATAATAATCATAATACAACAGTATTAAAAATAACAATATGTCAATAAAAAATAATAATAATAATAGTAAAAATATAATTACTACTAAAACTAATACTAAAACTGATAGATGTCATGTTCAAAATCAAGGTCAGATAAGGGTTTGCTGTCCCTGTCAAATTGATCGTTCAAATGAGATCGACAGTGACGGAGATAATATCTCACTAGTGCAGACGCTGGATTAGTTTGGCAATAAAATGGAAGAAGAGAGGTCTATGTTCAGCAGTTGGCTCAACAGTTATGGGCTGACATTGTTAACAATGATGACGATTAACTAATTTTATTCGTTTACCGTACACCGTTTTAATTAATTAAAATTAACCCTTTGCTGATATTACGAACGCGCGTATATGGAATTTATACCTCCAGCCAACGCTCCATAGAGTTGTGTTCAGGTATACAATAAAACTATATTCGCCCGTGTTAGGCATTTCAAAATATACCCGAACACAACACTTTTCTGGGGTATACTTTCATGTAGGACACTCCATTTTGCTATACTGTAATGTATACCCGGATTTTACCGGCGCAAAAAAAAAAACCTAACAAACCTAACCTAAATTTTATTCAGTTTATCTATTTATTTTGACTTTCTAGATATATACTATAATGTTTAGACTAGGCCGTACTAGTTTATCCTAGAGTGTGCGTATTTTGAAAAAGAATATCGAACGATTACTTCGTTGCGGCTGGGTATGTTTTAAAATACCTAAACGCGAAATCTTAAATCTGAAAGTATACCCAATGTCAACTCGGCCAGTGACGTCACAAATGTTAGGTAAAGGTACGCTTTATTGAATTAATTCTCTATTTCTGGATTTGAAAACATACCCGACGGCAACACGATCTCTGACGTCATGAGCGTTGTGTGAAGGTATAAATTCCATATACGCTACGAACGCTGTGTTCCAAACTCTTATTGCGAGTTTTAACATTTTGAGTTGAGTATGATTAGGATCATTTGTTAGTCCTCTGCTGATGCTGATTTATGCCAGTCACTTAATCCAATCGTCCAAAAAGATTACCGGATATGACCGAAACTATACTTTAAGTGTCCGACTCAAAAAAAGTGAATGGATCAAAATTACGACAGTTTTCATATTCAGTTCATAGAAATATGCTAGTCCTCTAAAAGTTATTGTCTGGAACACACTTATTATGACTAAATGTTGATTATTCTCCGTCACTCTCACTTTTACGACATTTCTAATGAGAGCGACAGTGACCGAGATAATATCTCACTCGCTAGAATAAGGTCCCAGATCTAATTCCCTACATAGTCTCTCGTGTCAACACTGTCAATTTATAGACCCAAATAAATTATCTAATTAATTATTCAGACTAACTTCGCATCTGTTATTACATCATCGAGATAAACAGACCTATTTATACAAGTGTCGGAAATTCATTCAAGACCATAGTAAATTTTAATCTAAGAGCCCTGTCAAAATTAGAAACTGTTGAGTTTATTATCTGACTTTTAATAAGAATAAGCCCACAGGCGTGACAGAACATTATTTATAAAATTAGTGACCCCAAAGTTTGGCATTAGTTTAGATAAATAAAGCGGACACTGTTGTAGTGGCTACCACACAAATCGTAGAAAAAACTAAAATTTAAGTTAATTACTTTTTTTTTGTGAAAACATTGTATCGTATTATAGGACCACAGTTGGGTTCTTTGACATAATATTTTATTAAGTTATTTTCTATTGAGTGACCTCTAAATGAAGGTCTACTGAGCAGGGTCTATTTAAATTTCTATTCATCTATTAAGGGTCAGAGATAAATGGACATATTATAAGCACCCCTTTCGTATAAGAATTCTCATAGATTATAATGGGTCAGGTGAGACCAACCTTTTGCAGTTGTCTTTTGGATTTTTTTGATAAATATAACAAACTCGTAACTGGACTTTTAGCTGAAGAATACCATACAGTACCTAAGCGTTAATAATAAATTTACATACTTTTATGAACGTTTTACTATTATTTATTATTTTAAGCCTATTACGTCCCATTGCTAGGCAAAGATAAATTTCATACATTAAAAGAAGAATAGGGGAGAGGTCCCCTATTCTTCTTTTAATGTATGAAATAGTACGAATATGTTATATTAAGCACTTTCATAAAACAATTAAGTAAGGCATTTTATTTTACACGCTTTTTATTAGTTTGTTTTATTTTAGTTGGTAAGTCATCGTAGTTACAATATATCTATTAGCTACGTAATTAATTTTGTAATTATCTCAGAAAATGTTCCAAACCTCTGTTATCTATGACAACACGAAGCAGGGAAATGAAACAGGTTTGCTATCCTTTGAGAATAGACAAATAGATTCAAGAGCTGTCCCATAGACAGATCCCACGTTGGTTTAGAAAGGGCAATGGACAAAGGATCATCCAAAGGGGACATGTGCGAAAAATTATGCCTTGTCTACGGATTTAATAGGTTTTCTCACGCGACGAAATTGCGTGGCCGAGGGTAGTTATCTATTTATTTGCTTAATGCAAATATGAGAACGTTTTGGTTATTAAAGTACCTACCTACTGGTTATGCAAGTCTATAGAATAAAAGACAAAAAATACAAGCAATAAAAAGCAACTACCTACAAGGAAAGTGTTTTGCTTGGCCATGTTTTGTTTAATCGTTGATTTTTTTCAAAATTGTGATTTTTTTACGATTTGGTCGAATCTGAGCATCATTTTATCGGTCGACAAAGTTCTATGCTTGTACTGCAAGACCGGTGCATGTATAGAACTTGATAGGAAAAGATAGCGCCACCGATTTGACAATAGTTACTATGTAACAGATATGTATATCACTCGTATTCAAAATCTAAAATACCTACGTTACGTTTAATTAGCCTATACTATAGGAAGGAACCGCAGCAAGTAGAAACATACTCTAACCACGGGCACCGAGAATCAAATCGAATCGAGAAGCACGCTGAAGAGACCTATTCTAAACTGTAGGTAAAAAATTGTTGATGATAATGATGAATACACATCTTCACTAATTTTATAAAGAGGAAAGATTTGTACTGTTGTAAATTTTGTGATGAATAAACTCAAAAACGACTGGACCGATTTAAAGAATTCTTTCACCAATATAAAGCTACATTATTAGCAAGTAACAGACTATATTTCATACCCGTGCGAAGCCGGGGCAGGTCGCTAGTACATAATATGTACATTATATGGGTGCAATGGTTCGTGCCAATAGTATTTTTTAGAGCAAAATAAGTACATCATAGTCGGAAGGAATGTAGGTTTTTAAAATTGTAAATAACTGCGACAGCTGGGTTGTGGACGGAAACGTTGGTCATTCTTTAACTGTTAGTTCATAACGCGACCTTTGGAAACGTAGCGAAAAGAATAATATAATTAAAGTTCTGTCCTTTACCTACGTGCATTTGATAATATATCGGACATTTAAAAAATCTTAAAATCAAATTTCGAACCTTTTCTATTGAAACATCAAACTGTGATAGAAATATTTCTTTCGGTATTCAACAAAGAAATACTGGACTACTCAAACTACACACGTATAATTTTTATTTTTTTGTACTTTTGTAAAATAGAAACAATTATTTGAATCCAAACCAAACTTTGGTTTGTTACAATACCGCGAATCCTTTTGTTGCAAAACGTTGAAGCAAACTAACCATATGTCCTAATATAGATTACGTACTAGTGTCAGAAGCCGAGAGATGACAGATGTCACGTTTATAGCATTTGTGACATTTTTTGCGTCATTCAAGCGCCATTCAGGCAGTTTAGGTAGTTAGTCAGTTTGTTTTTGTCTACCACTTAATTGATAAAAAGCGGTGGGTCATTCTTGAGATAGTTTTTTATTGCCTGATAACGTGCGAGTTTGTGAATGACATCATTAATAAGATAATTGGCAAGCCCATCATCAAATAAAATGAAATGAAAATGCCGACGTCCGAGAGCTTGTCTCATCAAAAATCTATTGAAGCGCTTCATGATGGTTTCTTTGATTATTATGGTTTTCTAGTTTATATATTTTTTTTGCATTTTTAATTATCTTTCCTCCTTTTTGTACATTGCTCCTTGAATTCTTCATTCTGTACTAGGAGCACATTTCCGCTGCAATAATAAATTAACAAAATTCTTAACGCTCTGACCCTACCAAAACTAGCAATTTCTACAAAAAATCTTTTGTACTAACACAAAAGTTCAGCATTTCACCTGGTCACTACCCTCCAAGATTAATGTCTTGAGAACGTACAATGGCCTCCCCCACATGGCTTGACATTTCAACCCCTGTTGTATTTTTTAACTTCCTTTGCTTATTGCAGCACGAGCCAAGAAAAGGTGTTTAGTGAAAGCGTCTGATGGTTTTCTGTAATGGATTTTTGTAAGTCTGAGACATTTGTATTTGTTTTGATTAGTTGAAAATACTGAGAGAGATGCTGAGGGAAAATTCTGTGTTAATAATAGAGAGAGAAACATTCGTGGACTATTCGTAGATTTCTCAGGATTCTCAGGAGAATGTAAGGTCTCCTTGTATCTTTAATAATTTGACTGGATGACCTGGTGAACTACGTACTACGTAATATTTTTTTAACTTTTAAACTTTTTAAAACTTTTGTTTTTAGAGGTGAAAACCAAATTAAAATTAGGTTTTTAGTTTTTGCGAGACTAACGCACGTCAATTTTATACAGATGAAAGAAAATGAGTCCCTTTATAGTATTTTTCTCTGATCAAATCGCTTATAAGTACATATAATATAATATAATGTAACTCTAAAAAATCGGAATTCAATACAATACGTGACGCCATGCGTAAGCGCATGGCGGCGCAAAATGATCAAAGCAAGTACTTATCTATTCGCAAAATAGAAGCTGCGTCAGTTTGCCAGGACATTTATATACGTTAGGTACCTATTTATAGATTCTATAGGTATATTCTAATACAGAAATGTCATTCCCATTGTCCTAGTTTTCTATTTGAATAGCGTTTGCGATCATGGATTGCAACTTGGCCAGGGTGCTGGAGCCTTAAATATTATGTAACTTGTCTCCTTAATAGACAAATAACTTTAAAATCGATTAAGTTTGAGCCGCTTTTGTAAGTAAGACTCCTAGTTCCTAGCCAAAGTGTGGCAGTGGCGTCGGTTCATTTTTGTGCCAGAACGCTGCAATGTCTTTGCTGAAGGGGCCTCCTAAGATACTTAGCAATTTTAAGCATTGATTAAGTTTGAGAAAGGTTATATCCCCTATATCATCCCTTATATCATAAATGTGAAGTTCTAGCGTTTATAAGACCATTGGTTCTGAGTGGAAGTGATGTCGATTCTTTTTTGCGCCAGAACGAACAGCGCTGTAAAGTGCTGAAGGGGCCTCCCAAGATGATTGCGAGTTCGTTGTTCTAGCGCCAGCCGTTCCAGATTATTATTGTAATAGGATAATAAGAGCACATATTTCTTGAGTGACCAGGCTGGAAACGAGCGATGACGGAATAGGTAGGATCTGTTCAATGGGTGCTTCCCGTGTTTTAGGCGACCGGTGGTGAAAACGTTTTTACCCGACTGTCTGGGAAGAGGGTGATGTTTTATGTCTGGGAAGAGGGTGATAGATACTAGATAGATACACTCTTTCTTGTTCTGCAGTGCAAGTACTGAACTTTGGCTATCGATAAAATTACGTTTAAACTTGATAAGTCCTTAAAAACAAAAAAAAACCATAGACAACATTGGAACTTTCACGATCTAATCGAGTTCAAACGTTAATTTGTAGCTCGATAGTTTAATAGCTGTACTGCAGTAATGACAAACAACAGGATAAGTCTTAAACTAGTGCAAAAACTAGCAGCCCAATTCATTTATCAAAGGATCTAAAAATGCATTTTTAGATTTGGTCGCAAATGTCAACGACCGTAGTGATGGGAGTTCGCGAAGAATGCAGTCCCGGGGCAAGTCCACAACTCGCCCAAAACGGGACTTCCTTAGAGCAGGTGATAAGCCATCTGGCGGACCACGTGTCAATTACCGATTGGCGAATACCGGGATTTTCGGAAGTCGATACTGTTTTCGTTAACGGGATCGTCTGCTAATCCTAATGTGTCAAGTTAATTATTTTTATCGACTATCGATTTTTTTGTATCGATTTTTGAGATCCTTTCTGTCAATTCTGAATTTATTGTTCACGATTCCCAGGCAGATTAAGTTAGGGAAATGTGTTTTTGATAAAGAACGATTAGGGTCTTAATGTGCAGTTGTTAATTTATTTTATTGCTTTTCAATTGAACTTTTTTGTCTATTTAGCAACATTTGATAAGCTACTATGGGAACCAACGTGGTTTCACATGTTTTGTTAAAAATACGCTGGACATACAAGATAAAGTCTGATACTCCGATTATAGTTTCATCCACATTCACGTGATTCGACTCAATCTTACGTGAGTCGTCCCGTGTATTTACAACAAAATTATGTATGCTGATGACACTTTTTTTGTATTACAGTTGTATCTAGATAAGTGTTTCAAAAATGGGTTCAAATAAACTTTAGATCAGCGACGTAAATAAAACTTCTAGATAAAAAGCAGGAGAACCTCAATCTCATGACGTCATCATCAAAACATATGCCATACTGGGAAACTAGTCATACATATACAGATATCGATTTATCGCGGACGGGAGCGCGTGCGCCGACATCTGCGACCCCCACGCATAATACCATGTTGATTGGCGCAGCTGCGCTCGGATGTATGGGGGATGCGCCGGTTTAACAACAGAACGACGTACCTACATTCGATAGAAAACAGAACAATTTCAAGCCCTTGAGCAAGACAGGGCGATGCAACGCATTCTAGTACTTCCAACATCGATATAAAGATAATTATCGAACGCGTCATTACCCCTGCACTATTTCTCGATTCGCGCATTTTCAACCTTTTGTTATCGGATAAAAGTTCAAATTTGAATTTTAAATGGAATGAAATGGATGGATTGACATCATTATGGTAAAAAAATAGAGCCACGAGTCACTTACGACATTTGGAATTTGTGAGGGATTGCAAAGGTGATTAAACTGGGGTAGTGTTTTGTAATTTAATATGTCGGTGTTGTTTTAATGTTTGCCGACGTAATGTTTCCTTTCGAGTTGTTATCATAGCCATAGGGAAAAACAATACAATCACCTTGGCCTATTATGGGATAGGAAAATAGTAAGTAAGTAAATAATGATGATTACGTAATTGCAACTCTTAAGCATCTTATTAATAAACATTAATAAGTTAATCCTAATACATATTATAAAGGTTTTTTTTTATTATTAGCTTAGTAAACAATTCAAAAATATGAAGTCTTTTCTTTTATATATCAAAAGAAAGCTTAAGACATGGTGAGAAAATGACCCATTTAAAGGGCAATGCACTGCTATTACTGCTAAAATAATGCATAACAATGGGCCCCTAACCCCCTCGAAGAGGGCTTAAGATTTATGAAAAAAAAACAGGTTTCTTGTTTATGAAAACAAATTCTTACATGAACATGAATAAATTAGAACAAAACACAAAATGTTTGCAAAGTCTATAGCAAATATTGCATAACTTACAAAAAAAATTGACATAAAAACCACTTTCTAAGCATTGTTATCCAATCCCACTTCTGAAAAATCTAATTCAGTTATTTGTGATGCTATTTGGTCACAACCGAGTTAAAAATTCCCTTAATGAATTAATTCTTAATGGTCATCGTTTACCTATTAACAGGCGTGACGATCGACCATATTGCACGTGGGGTGAATTTCATGCTCCAATTCCATGGGAACTTGATGTTACCTGATGATTTGAATTTCTTCATAATCTGTTTTAATTATCTCATCGGAGGCATTCGCGGGTAATGTAACAATTCATTTGAGTATTACAGCAGTGAGGGAGGAGATGCGAGTAGTTCGCAACTTGTAATGAAGATCGATGGAGTTATACCAAATTCACACTCAAACAATTATCGCAAAAAGGTTCAAAATTCAGTAGCAAGATTTGACCCATACGTGCAGCCCATACTAAAGGTAAGTTAAATAAAAGCTTGTAATATTACAGCTTCTTAACAATAAACACGAAAACACCCCAAATTCTAGCATAAACCCCAATCACACGTAAACTGCATCAAAATAATTGTACTTACATAATTTATTGCGTTTTTAATAATCAAGGGTATATATTTTATATACATGCACAGGGAACAGGTAAACAAGTTCCTATGTTCCCACGATTTAAAAAACAGGGAGGCCATGCATATTCGGACATGGTGTACGAGGGTACAGTTCGAGGGTGCAGGGTACGAGTCATCGATGCATGTCCTCGCCCTCGATGTTTAGGCAGGGCAGATGGGATGCGATGTTTTGAGATGTCACAGTTCCCATGCGGTGACCGAAGTAGGTCGATTTGATTTTGAGATTGTATTGTTTGGTATCTTCTGTATTATATAGATAGTTTTTTAGAAACTTTTAAATGTTAAATTGTTAAAAACATTTGTTTTCGTTGTTAGATCTGTTTAATTATTTACTAAATAAAATTAATTTAATAATATCACTGATGGATATTAGCCTTTTTTCGTTTTAGGTTCTCCCGTCTTCTTATTTTCTTTTAATTTTGTGACCAAACATTTTGTTTCTTTTGTTTCCAATTATCTTAACAAGTATTTTTAATTTTAAGACCGGACAGAAGAAAGAAAAAAGAAGAAAAAGAAGGCAAATGTGACGTCATACAAGGAAAAAACACTAGAAGAGGACCGCCAATTCTGGAATTTACTCCACCTACAAGATCAACGCTGAATGATCAAATTTGGGGTTAAAGTATTACAAAATGGGTACAAATTAGGGTTGTATTTGATCGTTTTTTCCTTACTATATTCAGATCTTTAGAAACTTAAAGAACACATACAAAGACAAGTTTGAATACGATTGTGGCACATGAGGCTTACAAATTCGATTTGACCGCCATATGGCGTTGTTGTATATTCAAAACCCTCATGTGTGAGTAATAAGTAAAGATATAAGGAACATGGTCTGTTCAGTAGATAAGGGGTTCCTCAAGAATATCTAACGTACCCGCATAAAGATGGCAAGTAAAATAAACTTCAGTTTACGATCGCGGTTTGAGTAAAGTCGTATCGAAAGGTTTGCTATTTTTCTTTGAAAATGGAAGAGGTTCTGTCAATTCAGTTGTATTTTATTGTTTGTTACTTCAGAACTCTTGAATTTATTAGCCTATTTGTCATCCAACTAATTTTGAAGTCGGTTTTTTTGAGTTTGTATTATTGCCTTGTCTTCCATTTATTTGGAATTTTATCGTTCCTATTTTCCTTGTACTTTGGACCGCTATCTAAGAGTTAATTTTTAGATTTCTTTTTTTTATTTGAAAAACATGATGTAAGAGATGTCGATGCAAACACGACGCGGGCAGACTGGTAGTCAGTACAAAACAAAAATATTAGAAAAGTTGAAGCGTCTTTTTAACAGTTAGGGAGGGACCTTTTCCCATTGTTACAAACAGCAAGAACATGTTCAAACATGTTGAAAATATACCAATTAAATGCACGTTCTCTACTTAGATTAATGAAGAGAGGAAGATAGTAATAAACTTTTCTTCAATAAAAAAGTAAACTATCGATAATTTACCGCACTATCAATCAATATATATAAAAGTGAAGGTCGTGACTGACTGACAGATCAACGCACAGCCTAAACCGCTTAAGCTACAAACTTCAAATTTGGACAAAAGTTTTATAACAAAAAGCGGACGCACACTAAGAAAGGAATTTGCCCAATTCAACCCTTAAGAGGGTGAAAAGGGGTGTTTAAGTTTGTATGAAAAAATTTTTTTTCTTTATGCTACGATTATCAAACTTTGCGAATATACTAAAGTTAAAAAAATAATTGACACCTATTTCAACATTTTTTAAAAATCAACCCCTAAAGGGGTGAAACGGAGCAATAAAGTTTGTATGAAGATTTTTTTTTTAATGCTGTGGTTATGAAACTTTGCAAATATACTAAGCTTAAGAAAATAATTGACACTTATTTTTTTGTTTTTTGAAAATCAACCCCTAAAGGGGTGAAACGGAGTATTGAAGTTTGTATGGAGATTTTTTTTTTGATACTGTGGCTACGAAACTTTGCAGATATACTAAGCTAAAAAAAATAATTGACACTTATTTTTTTGTTTTCTGAAAACCAACCTTTAAAGGGGTTAAACCGAGTGTTGAAGTTTATATAAAATTATTTTTTTCCTAATACTTCGATTATTTAACTTTGCTATTGTAATAAGCTAAAAAAAATATTAGATACCTGTTTCATTATTTTTTGAAAATCCACCCCTGAAAGGGTTAAACAGAGTGTTGAATCAACGCATCAACATTAACAGATCAACGCACAGCCTAAACCGCTTAAGCTACAAACGTCAAATTTGGACAAAAGTTTTATACTAAAAAGCGGATTCACACTGAGAAAGGAATTTTCCCAATTCAACCCCTATAGGGGTGAAAAGGGGTGTTTAAGTTTGTATGAAAAAAATATTTTCCTTAATGTTACGATTATCAAACTTTGTGAATATACCAACGTTAAAAAAATAATCGACACCTATTTCATCATTTTTGAAAAATCAACCCCAAAAGAGGTGAAACGGGGTATTGAAGTTTGTTTGAAGAATATTTTTTTTGATGCTGTGGTTACGAAACTTTGCCAATATACTAAAAAAAATATAGAAATAATAGCTAAAAGAAATAATAGATAGGTACTTATATTTTTGGTTTTTGAAAATCAACCCTCGAAGGGGAGTGTTGAAGTTTGTATGAAAATATTTTTTCCCAATGCTACGATTATTTAATTTTGCAGATGTACTAAGCTAAAAAAATAATAGATACCTGTTTCATTATTTTTGGAAAATCAACCCTTAAAGGGGTGAAACGGGGTAATAAAGTTTGTATGGAAATATTTTTTTCTTAATGCTACGATTATTTAACTTTGCAAATTTACTAAGCTAAAGAAAATAATAGACACAAATATTTTTGTTTTTGAAAATCAACCCCTAAAGGGCTGAAACGGAGTATTGAAGTTTGTAAAGAAATATATTTTTCCCAATGTTACTTTTATTATCTTTGCAAATGTACTAAGCTAAAACAAAATAATAGATACCTGTTTCATCATTTTTGGAAAATCAACCCTTAAAGGGGTGAAATGGCGTGGTAAATATAGTACGGAGAGAGAATTGTAAAGACTCACTGACAGACAACGCACAGCCTAAACCGCTGGTCGTAGAAATTTGAAATATGAAGGGTGTGTTTGTCTTGACGAGTAAACGTGTACTAAGAAAGGATTTTTTGAAATTCAACCTCTAAAGGGGTGAAATAGGGTGTTAAAGTTAGTATGGGGAAGCATTGTTTTTTAACGCCACGGTATTGAAACTTTACAAATATACGAAGCTTAAAAAAATAACGAACACCTATTTCACCATTCTTGGAAAATCAACCCCTGTGGGGGTGAAATGACGTGGTAAAGATAGTAACGGAGAAATAATTTGTTTTGATGCTAACTCAATGAAACTTTACAGATGTATTAAACTTAAGGCGGGTAAACAACATCCGGAAAAAATCCAAAACCTTCGAAAAGTCACATACCCGAGGTAGAACTGCTAATTATCTCGAAAACTAAAAACATTTTATCAAAGCGCTGCGACTAAAAAGTCACCAAATCCTCGGACCATTTTGGAGCCATTAAAAATAACATAGTCGCCTCAAAAACATGGCCGCGATACAAACTTTGAGGGTCTATATCTCCGAAACAGTTGAAGATGGGTGGGTGTTTGACTAAATATCATAGGAGTTAGCAACTTTAGCAAGGGCTACTTGATGGTGGTGGCGAAAATCCAAATGATTCAAAATGGCCGCCATTTTTCAAAATGATTCGAGGGGGCTGACTTATTTCATTCGGGAGTTTTTGGGGTCCCTGCTTCCATTGTATGACGCTTATTACATGCTCTCAAAAAAGAGGGATAAATTAATTTCATCCCGGAAAATTATTGGTTCCCGAGGTATAGTCCACGCGGGCGAAGCCGTGGGCGGAAGCTAGTTTATTCAAATAGGGGTAGGACGCTGACGCATCAAAAGCAAAAACCTCATTTGAATAGCCTAGGGACTCGGTGCATAAGTAATGTAACAACTAAGGAACCCAGCACCGGGCTGTCAGGTAACTTGCAAGGCACGCGCCGCGGACCAGCTTTCTTGATAAATACACCCACGTCAGAGACACCTTTCCTTGCGATGCGACCAAGTTATCTATGAATTGAGGGAGCCACTATTGTATTTTGGTAACGAAACTCACTGCTTCTAGTAGTCAGTGTTAGTTCCCTCGTTTAGTCGCTTAGCTTCTTGTAAATTGGCCAATCGTTTTTCTATTTATTTTTTCGATGGCTGATATTCCAGTGATTCTATAATTTTTACTCGATTATGAAAGGTTTGTTTAGCAGTAATTTCGTTTAGTAAGAGAGCAGTGATAGGTTATCTGTATCAGTTGGTTCTTTTGATTTCTTAGGAGCTTTTGATTTTGTTTAAAGACTTCTAGTAAATTCCTAGCTACAATTTATGTCAAAATTCTCTTGCTGAGCGTCTCACTTGAAGTAGCTCCGAACTCAGGCCAGGGGCGTTGCATGAAGATGCTGGGGGAAACTATATAGCCAATAAAGGCGATAAAAACCAAACCGAAACCGAACGAATTCAATTTTTTTAAATTCAATAAAAACCTGATGAACTTTGACACGTACCCAACACCGACCCATGTTATTTTTCATATATTCATAATCCGCACAACCTTGCTCAAGCATTGCGAATCTGTCTCGTCTAACAAAGGAGGTATAAAAATAGTTTTACCGGGACTTTTGACTGAATAGCACCCTCGATTTCTTCGGCTCCCCTTGTAAGTAACAATGTTACGTCTGCCAAACCAGCTGGTCTATTCAATGGCTTTTTTATGACGGGGCATGTTTCCACGTGGTAGGAAATTCGACTGGTCTTCATAGATCATTTATTATTATTACGCTAGTTGCTAAGTACTCGAAGCTATAGAATATTACCATAAAGCCGATCTTAACGGTACGGTGGTCGGTTGAATATCTACAACCTACATAATGCCAATGAAATATGTAGGTACATGTAGGTACATGTATGGCAAAATTTATTTTTCGTGGATATCATGTACGGAATCTCCAAGCGGAAAACCTACGCGGGTTTAACCTGACAGCAGTGTAATGTAATTATGGAACTTAATAAATCGATCTATAAAGTGACTACTAAGACTAAGACTCGACCCAAAAAAAAAAGTTGCACTAGTATCTAACCCAATTTTGTTTAATTTTTTTCAATTTTGTTCAGACCATACGAATAATGATAAAATTACCATAATGATGAAATTTTTACCATAATGATGACATATTTACGATCTAGTCGATTTCAAATGTCAATTAGTCGATCAATAAAGTTCCGTATGTTACTTGCATTGCTGGACAGAAGAATGATGGAAAACTACGAGTATATCAACACTAAAAACGGCAAACCTATGTACACTGATTTATCCTTACAATAGCAGCAGGCAAACTGGGTCAGATGTAGGTACCTACTATGGCCTTTACAAAAAGCCCCCACTTGAAGAAATAAAAAAAACTAAAAAGCATTAATCGAAAAGATTACCTAATTAATCTATACTAATATTATAAAGAGGAAAGATTTGTATTTTTGTATTTTTGGATGTTTGCGTGGAATAAACTCAAAAACTACTTACTGGTGTATTTTTGTATTTTTGGATGTTTGCGTGGAATAAACTCAAAAACTACTGGACCGATTTCAAAAAATCTTTCACCATTCGAATGCTACATTATCCCAAAGTGACATAGGCTATTTTTTTTTTATTTATTTTTTTTTATCCACAGCAAAGCGTGGCAGGGAACAGCTAGTAAAAAATAAATTACCTAGAACTTGGTGGTTCGAAAATTTCTACGAACAAGCAAAGTTCCCTTTATCCACGTAATAAGAGACCATGATACATAAATTATTCATAAACACTTTCCTGAAAATGTCAACTGCGCAAAGTCATGGCAAAAAGTTGAATAGAAAACAGTGTTTAATATAAACTAGAAGATAGATATTAAAGTCTATGCTTTGTATCGTGTGAAAGTCCTACCAGCCCCAATTAGGTTGGCATTCATAGAAAAGATATGTTAGATAGTGCTGTATTTTTATCGATAACTTTTTATGAGAGCATTGGTTGTCTGATGTCAAAGTTTATTGGATTTTTTTACGAACGCAGAGAGCGACGAATTAATGAAGTTCAATGGACAACAATAAAAACAAAATCTACATTATTTGGTTTTCTTTACCATGTAGTGAAAAACACTGTTAAAGTTACATAAGATATATTTTATTTGTGTAATTATGCTTAGTATCTTTAATGTAATTGTTACGGAGTTGGCGTTGTCACTAGGTGACAAAACCTCTACAAAACAAAAAGTAAAAAATATATTGTCAATTTGTTTTTTTGTTATAAACGAGAAATATAATAAAACTTTATTATAGAAGTTAATTAATTAACAACAATTCCCGACACTTTCCATCCCAACTGCGCTCAGCTAGTGTTTTAATCGCCAATTAATACGTAAATAAACATTCTTATCGACATCGATTTTATCGATAAAGGGTAGCACTAGCTTGCACCTTGCCTGCCATCTGCCGTGATGCACGTGAAGCAATTAAGGCCGGTCGGGGGTGCCACCCTCTTGAACCTGGTCATTTACCTCGGGGTTGCACTTAAGGTGGTCAATGCACTAACTAGTCATTCTCACGGTATGACAAAAGCGTGTCTTTGATAGAATGCTTTGTTGGTTCATCTTTTTAGGGAGATTTTGGATTTGATACTTTTATATCTTACTGTGGGAATAATTATCATCTATACTAATATTATAAAGAGGAAAGATTTGTATTTTTGTATGTTTGTGTTGAATTAACACAAAAACTACTAGACCGATTTCAAAAATTCTTTCATAATTAGATTGCTACATTATCCCTGAGTAACATAGGCTATATTTTATACCCGTGCAAAGCCGGGGCAGGAAATAAAGACAATCTTTGACAGAATTTTGCACCCACAAAAAAATATTGAAGTCTTTTACGTTTTCCGAAGTAAAAAGTAAAATACGAACCTGTCATTTGACTTACTGAAATGGAAATGACAGGTTTCATTCATTTTCTATTGTAATATATATTTAATTTGTGACTGCCTTAACTGTCCTTTATGTCAGCAAAAATAAGCAAGCACCCCCATTGTCTTACGTAATACCTTTGGGTAACTAATGCGTAATACTTCAATCATTGTAGTGGTAGGGTGGTAGGGTGGTAGTTCAATCATTGTACTGGCAAAGGTGGTGGTACTCTTTTGCAAGTACCACCACCTTTGCCAGTTATTCCACCGCCAAGCAGTATTGTGCAAACATTGCTGTGTTCCGGTTGGAAGGGCATTGTTTCCAGTGAAATTACAGGGCAAATGGGAGATTAAACAACTTATATCTCAGGGTGACGAGCGCAGTACTGTGCCGCGCAGGGTCTTGAATTCTGCGAGTTCTAAATTCTGGGTGGCGCAGACCTGTTATGGGCAAACGTGAGGTTTAATATCAGGCGAGCGATTTGCTTGTCTCGTCACTCAATTACATAAAAAAAATAATCAATAGGCCCTGTGTGCAGTTAGGAATTTTTTAGGAAGACCAAAGAAGACGCATCGCTATTCTAAACCCATTATAATTTTAAAGCCCAATTTGAATACAACGAATCCCGACTGCTAAATCACGCGCTATCCTGCGTGCTTTCGGTGACCTTGTACCGCGATCAAGGTCTCACGTACAATGTAGGCCTCTAAACACCTAAAGCATAAACCACTATGACTAGGATTTGTTCCTAAGGCCAGAGAATACATAATAGTACAGTAACGCCTTCGTGTAGGTTACCAGTCCGCGCCAAATTTTATAGCCGCTTCGAGGCTGTACAGCGATCTGTTAGCGGTAGCGTCATCAATCAATTTTTATGTCTATGGCTAGCCTAAACCGGACTGTGGCTTTCTTCTGGCTCTGTCAGCTCGAGAAAAGGCGAGATAAAAGTCAACGCGATTCAGTTCAGGCTCATGCTAAGAATTTGCGGTATGGCGGACCCTATACGTAAGGGATCGTCCATTAATCACGTGAGGCTCGAAAGATGAGGGAAGGGGGTTCGGAAAACATCATGAAATATCAAAAGGGGGGGGTGGTTCGTGAAATTATGTACTTACATAATTATGTATATGTTATGTATTAATTTTTTTCGTTAATTTTGTAAAAAAAGATAATTTGTACTAAAAAAATACACAATACATGATTTTGGCGGGGGGAAAGAGGGGTAATTTATAACCTCGTCACATATCACCGGGAGGGAGAAAAGGGAATGAAAAAGTTGCTAAAAAACATGACGCGATTAATGGACGACCCCTAAAGTACGAAATTGATTAGAAAGAGCAGTGGCAATTTACAAGTAGGTATCAATGCGTCGCAATTGCAATATTTTACCACTAGACCACCACTACCCACAAATTCCGGATTATTCCGATCTTCAGTTTTGTTCAATCATGGGGACTGATCGAACAAAAATGTTTGATACAGAAGGATGGATCGCACTTTTCTGTTTGATCTGTCACCATGTGGGGACCAAACTGGGGGACAGATCGGAATAATCCCAAATTCCCACAAGACGTCACAAGTCTACTACCTTCTCCACAAGCAATAAAGTTTGTCCTGAACTATACTCGGATTCTCAAGTTGAATGAAGTCATTGAACATGATTACATCTTTGGGTGCCAGCAAAAACTTGACAGACGGCACAAACTTTGATGTTATTGCTAATAAGCCTTCTAATTTTAACTAACTTCAAAAAGAGACATACTCATATTAGTCTCTAATTAAATTGCAAAAACTTACTAAAAAAAATTGAAGAAAGAAAAAGTATATATTTTAAAAACAAGCTTTTTTGCTATGTTATCAGAGTAGCACAGATATACCAAATTTAAACTTTATTGAATTTCGGGAACTCATTCAAAATTCAATTGCAAGATTTGACCCATACTGCTGACAAGGCAAATTAAATAAAAGCTTGTTAAAAGCATAGCTTGCCTCAAAGTAAACACATTAAATATCTAAAAACATGCATTCCAAGTTTATGTAAGTAATTTAATTGATTTTCCACCACAGTCCTGCATGTGAGCATTGTCATCGGTTATAGATCAATGATGTGTGAAATCATAAGATGTTATACAACTGTGTTTTGCTGAATAACAACTATTGCCGGAGAAGCAATAGCTGAACATACAAAACAATGATTTTCATCTTGTTCTTGATTGATATGGGCAAGACAAAAAGCCCTGCTTTTATTGCTCTTGGTTATGCAATAAGACAAATCCTGTGGTCCTTGGGGAATATCTGGTCTGCATCTACCTGAGGGTTCCTGTTTAGCTCTTTGAAATGTGTCTCTAACACCAGTTAACACCACTTACCATCAGCCATATAGTTTTACGATGTCCTATTGGGAATTTCGACAAAAGAAAAAGGTGTAAATATGTCCATAATCTAATCAAGATTTCTTTAGCCCTCAAGACAGAATTAGACAAACAACAATTGTTAATGAAGTACAAGGTTTAGACAATCACATGTTTTGAGAACATTATTACTCTAATTAAGCTATTTGTACTGTAATGGTAATACTTATGGCTTTAATAGGTACATAGATAATGCTTCTCAACAATAAGGAAAAAGCCTTTTAGAAACTAATACAGATCAATGGAAAAACTTAATCAGCGGTTAGGACATCACATTTTGGAATTCTTTAAACTTGAAGAAATATAACATTAATAAACCATGTGATCTGTTTTAAAGAAATGGTTATGTATTATATTGGGCTCCTGTTCTTTGTTATTGTTGTTTATAGAGATTGGCTAAAGAGTTTGTTATTAGCAAATTCCCTCAAAATATCTATGGTAAAAAATGTTATTGTCTATGGTTAGTATGGTTAGGATAAAAATTGTATTAGACCTGACTTCACTCAAAAAAAACTCAGTCAAAATAAAAATGTAAATTAAATAAACAAAGAATGTACAATACGTAATTCCACTTTATACATAAAAATGTGTTAATAATTAAAAGCATTTCACCTACCTTCATATTACATATTGATTAGTATTTACCTGTTTGCCACTAAAATAGTGGAATAAAAAATACTGCGCTTAATTTTATTGAATTGCAAATCACCAATAATTTTACTAATGTAATAAGTAGGTACTTTGATAATAGGTAAATTATTATAGTTAAGTAAGAAGAGGTACCCACCCACTAACTCAAAAGGTCAAAACGTGGTCAAACCTCAGTGTAGAATAAACGTGGAAATCTTGAAATAATTAAAAAATAAAAGTTTGAAAATAGAACTCACTTTCTTCGCCGGCCGACGCTGGTATTCGCCTTGTTCCCGAGAGGAAAATTATACGATGCATCGAAAATCCGATATTGCAGATCGTCGTCTTCATTACTTTGATATTGCATTTCTTACACACTAAATTAACCCGCGTTGACGAAAGAAACCACCCTTAACGCTATTTGACCTTAGAATCATCGTTGCATACCATTTTACAAAGCACAGTACATTTTTTTTATTAATCCACGGAAATAAAACACGAACGCAAGCTCACGAGAGCTGTCAAAGTTTTTAATTTTTTCTTCTTTTTTGACGCTGACGCGAAGGACCTCGTCCGTTCGGAGCGCGCGCGGAGCCAGACTGAAAATGTTACCAGCCAGTATTTGCCATGCCTTGGCAGCTTGGTTGGTTTTGGATATAGGAATGAGTTATTATTGAATAGTTAGTTAGTTAATGTTCGTTAGAGGTGGCAATACTAGAATTTTAGGGGTTGTCACTTTGTACTAGCTTTGTTTAAAGTTTTAGAAGTTAATCTGTGGTGTATTTTTTGATGTATGAAGAAGCAAAAAGATATTTCAGCTTTGAGCTGCAAGATATTTTTATTCTTTTAAAAAAACAAACACACCTAAGAAGTTAAAAACGATGTTGTTTTTGTACGTGTTTTGTCTTTTAGCATATAAGTAGATACGGTTAGCTGCTTTGAGCATACAACATATGTACCTAATATATGTATTAGTATTATAAAAACTATTAACTGATCATGAAAGCGGTACGACTTTAGAAACGCACCAATCGATTTAAGGGGGGGGAGGGGTGGGAGGGGGAGGGGGAGGAGGGGTAGACCCCTCCCCTAAAGGGTGGAGTTGCGGAAACCCCCCCTGCCGGAGATATGAGTGTTTTTGTGTACCAAAATAACCTAACTTTTTTCGCTTCCGTAGAAATTAACCTAACGCCTTTGTCCTAAAAAGCGATTGGCTTTCTAGCACTTCGCCGGCCGCTGCCGCGGCACGCTCGCTGCGCTCGCTCGGCTCGTGCGTTGTTTTTCATGTTCTAACATAACCTAACCTATTGGTCGTTTGCTTCCGTAGAAAATGAACCTAACGATCATAATAACAACAACAACAACAACTACATAGCGTCGATTACGTTCCTTTTTTACAAGTTCGTTAAGTCATAATATAAAAGTAATAATTTTTTTTTTGTTAATGTAGATTAAAAAAATGATTTTTGAAAAAGAAAACATTCGTAACAGTAAATAATATAATATAACACATAAATAAAAAATAAATAGTCGTATTTAATTTTTTTGTGAAGTGCGACAAGTTTTTCAACGTTCGTAGAACGTATAACGGAACGCCCAGTTTTGAAACATAACCTATATTGTGTGAAAATGTAAGGTGAATTTCTCGATTTTCAAAAATTAATATCTCGAAAAGTATACGTTTCCGCAAGTTAGCAGTTTACAGGAAGCCTTCTTATAATAAGACCTATCTATGAAAAAAGTCTGAAACCTGAAATCGATTGGTGCGTTTCTAAAGTTGAGCCATGAAAGCTAATAAAAGTGTATTCAACTTCATCAACGATATTGGGTGAATCGGCAAGTAGGTGGTTAGCGATAGGTTCGTATAGGTACTACAATTTTAATATGAATATTATAGATCATTAAGTACAATAACAACATGAATGTTACTTATTTATATACAGTTAGTTCGATAATTATTTTTTTTAATTTTTAAAAACCTTGCATCTTTCCTAGATTTTGCCAAACCTAGCTATAAGCTAAATTGGCAATACTGGTGTACGTAAAACTGTGGTGAAACTTCAAACTTGTTTAGTTTGTTCCCGGACCCGATTTTAATTTTCCAGCAGCACTTCGTGATTGTTTTCTTTGGTAAATTAATCCAAAATAGAAATAATTTAAAAAAAAAATAATAATCAATGCTGTAACAATTGATATCTGAGGCTATAAGTTTTTTAACTAATGGGTATAACAAAAGATTTATGCAAAACTGAACAATCCTCATGAAATATTAGGCCCAAGTTTGAAGGCTTTCTAAGACAGATCTAAATTTTCTAAAACTACATATTGGCATCCTTGTCTTATGGCTTGCAATGATAAAGACAGATATATTTTTAGTTAGTTTGACATGTCTAAAATTGCCTTCAAACTTGGGCCCATTTAGGTAGTAACCATATCATAATAATATGATGACGTAATTTTACTTTTTAATTTTGTCGTAAATAGGTATTCAAAATATATATTTTGTGAGGCAAATACTACTAGCAGACTAGCACATTAGTGCCATAGGTTGGGTAATGGTGTGGTGTGGGCTAAAATCATGAAAAACAGGTAATTCGTTTACACTTAGAATGTGTCCCTGAAATCAAACTACAATAGATGGCGTTGCTTAATAGTTAAATACACGAAACGTGTGAAGCCTAAAATATATACACGTACTTAGCAAATAGTGTCCTTCGGAACTAGTTTTTTTATTGCCTTCGTGAAAAAGTCTTCACTGAAATAGACTTAAAAATTATAGCGAAATAAATATTAAGTTAAGCTGCAAAATGTATCATGAAAAAAATGTATTCATTAAATTCAATGGATTTTAAAACTTACGGTTCTGGTTTTATAATGATGTAATCTTCCTCTGCGACCGTGGACAGCTTTGCTTGGAGGGCTCTTAGCCGCTCCATCATTTTGGACTGGTCTTCGGCCTCCATACTGGAAAAAGGATGAAATAGCTTTTCAATTTGAAAATTATTAGTTTTGTCATAATTTGTTTCTCACAGCGCCCGGGTAATTTAAAGAGCATTGTATTAATAATGTAATGTGTATTATAAATACGAAAGCTTGTGGGTGTGTTTTAGACGACTAATTTTATTTGGGATAGAGACAACTAGAGAGATAACTACATTTCATCATCACTACGCGGCTGAAACCGTACTCGTAGTATTGCATGATTTTGATATTGTCTTTGGCAGATTTTTAAGTCCAATCGTAGTGGTGTAAAAATAACAAGCATGGACATCACAGTGGATGCCGGACAGTCCTACAAGTATCATACATTTTTTAGGGAAAAATATTCTAATAATTATTAAATTTATAACATTTGATTACATAACTTGAACACTAAAACAGTAAAACTAAATTTCAGAATTATGTACCTGTAATAAGTAATAAATCAACAATTCCAATAAAATAAAAATTACAGCATGAAAAATACAGTGAAACGTTAATCCATAACACAGACACACAAATGCAACTAGGCATTCTTAAATTAAAAAATAAATAAATATATTATTATTTACTTATTTATTACTTTTTTTAAATTTAAATTTTTACAATATTTTTATATAAAAACCTAAAAACATTATTAAGACTTAAACCTAGGGTGCCGCCGGCAGCGGGGCAGGGCCCAAGCTACCGGTGGTTAGGGTTGCAGAGACAGGAACCTCCGAACGATTCGTGCCGTGTCGAGGACCAATGCCTTCTGCATCTGACCCTTGAACCAACCGTCTAGCGTGAGCCTCTTGAGATGTTGGTCGAGGCTTTTCGCTATCAGGCCGTTCGATGAGACGACTATCGGGACAATGATCGTCGAGTCAACATCCCACATGGCGGTAACCTCGTGAGCAAAGTCAAGGTACTTGCTGAGCTTGTCCTTCTCGGCCTTCACGAGGTTCTCGTCATGCGGGATGGTGATATCGACATTATTATTATTATTTAGCCCGGCTTGTCCCACACACAGTTGGGCAAAAGCTTCCCTTCCCTCTTTCCACACATATTTATTTCTTGCTAATACGGGCAAATCCTTCTCGAAAGCGTCGAGTTGGTCTTTTTAGCCTTTTCTAGGCCGGAAATTCGGGACTAAGTTAGAGGTAGTTTTAGCCTATTGCTTTCCTGGCATTCGGCAAACGTGTTTGTCTCAGTTCCACAGCATGGCTGCTTTCTCAGTTCTGTGAACTAAGTTTTGAAGCGCAGTAAAAAAGTGTAAGAATATAATTTCCACTCTTTCCTGAGCAATCACAACTCAAGTCATCAATAATAATGGACACTGAACTTCCAAGCCCGTATTATTAGTCTTCATCTTAGTTTTGTAAAATAAAACTAGAATGTATGTCGTGGAAAGATTGATGTCGCAAAAAATGTCTCCCAGCTTAATGCGGTAACGCAATGGAACGTAACTTGTTTATAAGCAAGTTTAGATGTCTACAAAAAATGACTGAGGTGAACATTTGCTAGCAAATTCCTGCAGGAGATGCATGCAAATGTAAAAACTTACTTCTGCAAGTTTTTCTGTAGGAGGCACTCGTAGAGTCGCATGTAAAATATCATAAAAACTCTGACGCCAGGGCTAGAACTAGTGTGTCATATTCTATACGACTTTTGATGAATACGTTTTCTATACGATGATGAATGAACGTATTATTGAAAAATCTGCGGAATTGTTTGATTGTTTGGCTATTGGCTACAGCAACACTTCGCTCTTCAAAGCAGCAGCTACAAAAATCGGAATTCTTCTTATGCTGTCCGACCTCTGACAGGAGCGGAGCCTAAATTTAAAATAAGAAGATTTTTTACCGCAGCTTCACATACGCCTTCTAGTTTCATGATCTTATATAGTTATAGTTATAGTTCTGCCCTGATCGTCCTACATCTAAGATATAATCCAACAGCTAACACGCGGAGTTGGCTTTGGGATCAAGGGCGCAGATACATAAACTGCCTGATTCATTGTCCTGTTTATTGTTATTGTTTTTGTGTCCAAGTATTTTTTCTGTATTTCTGTGTATAAACGTGGCCATCGCCTTTGTTATAGAAAGCATTGATCAAAGATTCTATACATGACCCGCAATCTAAAAAGAGTCAGCTAGCAGTAATAATAGAAGTAGACTATTCGTTGTGTAACACAAGATACGCCCTTCGGCTAGGCGATGGGCAGAAACTAGAAGCAAAAACTTGAATACCTCAGAATTCTGCCCATTACGTAAGTTCCAGCAGGATAGTTTCCCAACTTACACGATTTTCAGATGTGGCATAAAATATTTGTTCACCATTTTGCGGAAATGTTGTCACAAAGCGATGACATTAACGACTGATCACGCAGAATTGGTTGACTTGTGCGAGATATATAAAATTGGTTAATATTTTTTGAAGCCATTCGATTCACCGCATTAGGAGTCTTTCTGTCTATGACTGGACATTAGAAGGCACCAACGCCCAGTAACAGGCTGATCACGATTAATGGCTGTATACCACAGTATATTATTATATAATTTACCACAGACATTTAACAACATACTAGCTATTCTCGATCTATGCTAGACATAAATTTTATTTCAATTATTTCGTCGAGTGACAATATTTTTTTAAATGTAACAGATTTTTTCGCTGTTTCAGGGTTTGGACCGTAGAAAAATAAAAATTAATCATAAAATAATTATGAGTGAGAGACGTGTCAGCTTTGAACATCGAAAATTCGCAAGCTTATTTTCAACTCTGTAATATCTCTAGTTTTTCAACTCTGTAATATCTCTAGTTTGTTGCGTCTAAATTCTTTATTAATGTAGATAACGTCAAATTAATAGACTAGAGTATAATTACCCTAATATAGGTAGGTACCTATATAGATTGACCACTTGCCCCAACATAAGCAGAGCGGCCAAGGTCAAGCAAATTAGAGAATATTTTTTGTCATTTATATTTTATTCTCGTCATAGATTCTGCTAAACGAATAGAAAACAAAAAGAAAAAGAAACCATCAGCATTCGTTTATTCATATTATTATGACGGCAAATAGCTAGCTAAAGAAAATACCGTTCAACACGAATACACGTACTGCCACGGCCACGGCTAACCTCGTTTCACAGGAATCTACTATTGTAAACAGTGAGTGAGATAAAACTGATACTATACGCCCTTTGATTATATAATATAGTCAAAGTATACGCCGATGATAATAGTATTATCAGTATAACTTTAACTCTAAGTTACAATAGTACCTACCAAAATGTATAACAAAATCAAGTACGAAAATAAAATGGCTGAGTTCATGTTGCTTAATCACGCTAAGCGATTCCACGTCTACAAGTTTAATGCATTTTTTGCGTTCTAAATAAGAAATAATACGCACGTCAATTACCTACTGTAAGAAGTGTAAGATATTTTATTATAGCAAAATGTAATTAACGAATCTTATTCAAAATATGTTCCGTTATAATATTCGAAGTAAAAACGTTACGGCCATCAAAATGTAGAGCAAACAGCCAGTACGAAGTTATTTGTATTCGACCAAGGGTGACACTGCACTTGTTTTGCTTCTGTTATTCGAGGTACATTTTACAAAATAACTCGTAAAGCTGTGGTACAATTTTAAGTGTCATTATTCAGGAATAGTCCTTCAGAAAGGAAGGTGCAGATGGGGTTATATTGCATGACGACATTATCGATCGTAAACATACCTTGGCCGCGCATTATTCGCCATGGATTCTTCAGTTTAACTTGTTAATACCCCAAAATAAAGTATGGAGACTTTTCTTAGGCATTAGATATACTATTTCAATAATTAAATTATCATAGATTGCACATTACAATAAGTAAAATAAACATAAATATCTAAAAATTTTAACCACGATACGTTAGTATTCGTTACAATCAAATAAGAATGTTCTGTGTCTCTTTCGCTCCCATACGCAGATACCTAAAGTGGAAAAGAGAAAAAACATGGAACTGTAAATAGAATTTTATCAACACGACGACCAATGCATCGCTAGCGCCATCTGCAGATAGCACACTTTGAATAGTGCTGTACACCAAACTTCCGGAATCGACTAAATTTTCAATAGTTCTAATCAAATAGTAACGACCTAATGTGACTATCCCACAGATTAAACAGATGGAACCATAATTGCTACTATGTAAAAAAGAGCAAGATAGCAAGTTTAGTGCCAAACACGGTTGTAAAAGAGAGACAGACATATCATTTTTTGTCCCCGTCGCCGTAACCGTGCCAAGGTAGGCAAACCACAGATTAGGAATAATAGTTACTACGTGAGCCTTTTGATTTGGTGCTGCCAAGTTGTGAATTATGTTTGCCCAGAATGGTACGCAATTTATTTCAAACGAGCGATCACAACGTCGAACGACGATCGTTCAAACGAATCCACCCCATCTATTGTACTTTTCGGAACCAATACTTTTTTTAAATAAAATAAGACAGCGCTTTCACTTGCATTCGTTGGCTTTGGTTATGTACCTACTAGTTTTACTAGGTGGATGTAACTAACTGACACAGAATTAAATGTAAAATTTAAAAACCTTTTAATCGTTGCACTTTAATCTGCAATGTTATGCAAATGGTAAAGCCTTGATTGTGGTTTTTTAACTACTTTATAAACCTATGTTTACTTTGTTTGTCGGAAAACAAACATGGCTAAAGGGTCCCATCCATCTTTACTTGGAAGTTTGGAAGAGATTATTCTTAGGTAGGCATAGGATCCCCCAGTTGTTCCACTAGTTTTACGTGTTATTAGGCCTGAGTTTGAAGGCCTATTATTTACTTTGCTTAAAGTTTTTGGAGTTAATAATAAAGAGTTTCAAACGATAATAATAATTGTAGTCGTGAGCAGAAAAATCAGAAAAAAAAACACAAAAAATCAAATCCAAAAGAATTTGAATGAACTCCAAAATTAGTAATCGAAACAAACGTTAACAATAATATAATTATAGTCGACAGGCTCTACTCTACTATTACAAAAAGTAGATAAGACGTGGTCCGAAAAAAATATTAACCAAATTAAATCGACTAAATTAGTTTTAGTCGAGCTTATTACCGAACTTGCGATTTTATGGTGCAACACTATCTCATGTTTTTTTTTTCTTTTGACTGTCATTATTGTCATCAATCAATGTCAAAATTGTGTTTTGGTTATGTATTTGAAAAAGGCGCGGACTTGAAAAATAGAAAATAAGCGAAAATCTAAAATCTTTTCTTGCCAATTTCCATCTAAATAATTATTTTCGAAAAATTAAATACCTACATTTTAATAAATAATGAAGTTTCGTGCTGTAATGATAGATACCGGCCCGATGCGGGAATTCACAAGTACATTAATTATTGTAATATTGTAGCTATGCTAATGTTACTATGCTAATGTTACTATGATAGAAGTTTGTTACTAATTTTTCATGTTTCCAGATATAGTGACGACAATATCAAAACTATCGAAGGAATGCATATTTCGGCTTTCCAGCGACCAAATGTATTTCATCGTTAGTGATGAGAACAGCGGCCCTGCTCCGCCAATATTATGGTGTGAGATCCCTCAAGCAATGTTTTGTTCTGAGTATCACCTCATAGGTTTGGACGATGAACATAGGGATATTTACTTAGGATTAAGTTCTGGTAAGTGTAATAGCAAAAAAGTGTAATAGCCATGCTAAGTTCATAAAAGTATGTGTGTGTAGTATAACAGCTATGTATGTAACTGAACAAAATACAGTAAAAATGTGGAATTATTTGCCCGCTACTCTGTTTACATACAACTATAATCTGAGATATTTTTAAAAAAGGAAACTTAGGTTACTACAATACTCTCACTATAAAAATTTACCACATTATCACTTAAAATGGATAAATGCATACCTATCTCTTTTATAAGTAATTTTTATTAGTTAGTTTTGTTTCTAAGATTCTGTTATTAAATATAATTATGTGTCAAGCGAAATGAAAAAATATTTTTTTATGAATTCCAGGAAACTTAGCAAGATCCCTTGTGACATTAAAGTCAGCAAAATCACTAAAAATGAAACTAACAAAGAAGCAGTGCCCATGTCTCACACTAGAAATAGAAATTGTAAGTAAAATTAAATATCCTTTGTCTAAATGAATATAATTTCATTAAGCCGGCGACTGACCTGAGCATTTTGCCGTAACGTAGCATTTGAAGCGAGCGTGGTGGAGCACGCGGCGCTATGAGCGAGCGGATCGGCTCGCTGTAACATTACGTTACGACGAAATGTTGCAGGTCAGTCGCCGGCTTTACACTATAATAATCTCACTAATGTTATAAAAGCGAAAGTTTGTATGTTTGTTACCACTAAACACTATATAAAATGGCTTAACTTTTTGACTGCGGCTAATAATCACATGCGCTTGCCTTAGGTGTGGCTAATAGTCAAATGCATTGTACTTTACGCGCCTGGCGTGTGCAGCCGCACTAGTGTCGCACAAAGGAAAACAAGGTATGTGTTTTCCGCAGTCAAAGTGTTAGCTGATTTTCATGATATTCGGAATGAAAGTCTGTTATGGTTTGGAATAACACCTAGGCTACTTTTTATCCCGGAAAACTCATGTTTAACCGCGGGCGAAACTGCGGGGCGCAGCTAGTTAACAATAATTTACTATTATAATTATTTCTGAAAACTTGTATGTATGAGTACAATACCCTCAGGTTTCATTAATAATGTACTGTTTACACAAATTCTTCCTAACTTTAGATTTATCAAAATTCCTCATTACGCACTCTATATTTTTCAATTCCTAGACAATTTACATTGGCTACAAACGAGTTGTAGAATGGAATTATTCTGAAATAAATAACAGATAACAACAGACCATTACATACTACAAGTATAATTGTCTAAAGTCTAAAATATGATATTTCCTTCTTTTTCCAGCCATCATCAATGTCTCAACAGACGAGGAACGTAACACATGATATTCCAGTCATAGTGATTCCACGGAAGCTGTGGTCTGACTTCCAGGAGCCAAGGATACCACAGCCCGATGTAAGTTCTAAGTCTGGGTGAAAAGACGTTGTCTCCTAAAATGAATTGTGCTTTTTCTAGCTATCTATCCACACTAGCTCAAACTTCTTAAAATCAAAGAAAACTAAATGTTGAACTTTGTACATAAATAGCACCAAAACGCCTTGACTTTTCATCTAATTCATAGAATCTGGAGTAATGTATGCAAAGATAGCCCAATTAAGGTTTTATCAAATATGACTATGGACTTTTAAACATATTTGCAAAAAGAAATGTCAAAATAGACAAACAAAAATCCTAAAAACTGGGATGTATAACAAATCCTTTGTTTGCTATGAGATGTTCTATCTGAACTCTGATTAACTTCCTAACTCCCCAGATATCAATTGAGCTGCCGACACTAAAGCAGCTACGTACAACAGTGGACAGAATGCGTACGATGGCCACAGAAGTAGTGATTCGTGCGTCAGCAGAAGGACGTCTCACGTTGCAGATCAAAACAGATATGGCTAAGGTGTCAACTAGGTTTAAAGATTTGAGAGTTGAGAATTTTGGAGGTAAGCTTGCTTATTCATTACCAATACCATCAACCATTTTCCACCCAATGCAGAGCAGAAGCCTCAGCTTCAGAGACCATATTTCCAGATCCTGTGCCACTTTCAACTAATCTAATACAGGGTTATAGTGAAAGGGTATGCTAAGCCGAAAAGAGCTCATGGTACTCGTCATTATCTACCTTTTTTTTTGTTTTCATTACATTTTCTACTATAACTTCTTTTCGGCTTAGTATACCCTCGTACCTGCGCCCATTTTGACAGTGTCTCACTTCATTTTCATCCCGAACCTTTTTTCACTGGACCACTAGACTCAAGTATAATTGGACTTTCTATTACCTTTCTTCCTACTGATATAACAGTGAAATTTATTGTTTCTTACTCAATCACGCAACAACTAAACGAATTTGTATGCAATTTGACATGAAGGTACCTTGTTCCCTGGATTAACATGTAGGATACTTTATATTCCCAAAATAATATTGATACCTGCATGATAGTGCAAAGCACAGCTAGTACTAAAATTGATTTAAATTTTCCAGGTCCTATAGATCATTCAGACTCTGAAGCAGAATCCCAAGTGAATGAAGACCAGTCTACAGTATGCTACTGTCGGGTCGACGCTAAGAAACTATCAATATTTTTAAGCGCCGACCAGATATCTCACAAGCGGACTGTGTGCAGTGTAGTTCATAAGAAACTAGTGATATTGTGCCTACAAACTGACGAGAATGTGAAATTACAGTGTTTTATAAGTGGTATTGTGTATTAAAAACATTAATGAATCAAGTCACATCTGTGATATTGGCCTAGAAACTGATGAGAATGTCTACAGTGCTTTCTTTTCTCTTTATGAGTTATCTTTGTGTATTAAAAAGATTAATAAAGTAGTTAATATTTTGTACTTAACCTTAACACTTTAACTGTTGCTAATTATTACATGCGTGACACACAAAGGAAAACACAAGGTATGTGTTTTCCTTTAACGTTTTAACAACGCGAATGCGGCTACACACGCCAGGCTCGTAAAACAACGCATTTCATTATTAGCCGCAGTTTAAGCAAACACATATGATTATTAGCAGCAGTTAAAGTGTTAAGTGCTGCAACTGAATGCAAAAGATATAGTGTAAAAGATGTAGTGTAGAAAACATAAACAAAGTACCTATCTTTAAATATTCCAAAGCGAAGAAGCTTAATTTAGAAGAGAAATGATTGGGAAGTGGTTTTGTTAATAAAAAGTCAAGATTCTTTATTTATAATTGTATTTCACTGAATTCAATACTAACAAATCACAATACGTAGAAAATGACTAAATTAGATCTTTTCTCTGGAAATTTTCCTGAGTAAAGAAAAACCGTAACATTTTTATGAATAGTAAAATAAATGTCATGCGAATGCAGTTGAATCCGTTTATGACCAACCTCTTTTGGTAACGCACCATGAAGTTTAATATTGATTATAGATATTATTACCTGTTAAAAAATCACTATTTTCCTCATTAAAATATGCTCAAAATGCAAACTCTTCAATTTAACTGGCTCTTCTAGCCACTTGTACTCGTAGATGTAATTTTTGAGCAAAATTTCAAGCGCCTATACTTAGGTCGTCCTGTGACGGACACAGTTTTTCTCCATGCAATCAACATATCTAATTATTTTTGGTCTTGATAAATACTGAATTACTGACATTGACATCATAACCAGATTCTACTGCAAGTATTAAATTATTACAATGTTTAACTTTTTACAAAAAAAAATCGACTATTAAACAATTTTTGTTCCAAACATGAACATTAATTAGACAATTTTGTTATGGCGCTTACCATCAGATGTCCGCCTTGATCGCATTTCATTTTGTACAAATACTTAATTTTCTAGCTAGCCTACACTATTATGAAGCTCATTTAGTGTCCAATCGTAGATATCCCTATAGGTATCGCATTTAAAGGTTTCAGTTACAACCAAAAAGTACCAAATTTTGACATAGGGTTGCGGAGACAAAAAAAATTCCTGGATACATCAAGGGTTCAAGTAACCATGCAATCACAAATATTATTGTAAATACGAAAGTATGTAGTGTGTTTTTTACATCTACCTGCCTTAACGGATTTAGATGAAATGTGGTATGGCCGTTGATATATGGTTGACCGATGCGTGGTGCGCTTCTATATCTATATCTGACTGTAAGTACAACACTAAACGCCTCTCCGGCCTTACTTATAAACACTGCTTAGCAGTTGCTTAGATTGGCAAATGTTATTAACTTTTTATTATGAAAACTAACATGGGTTTGACACATTTTGTTGAGTGCCAGGCGAGACAACCGCGTCACACCCACCTGACAAGATCACCGAATGTGATCGAAACTAGTCGTAGTAAACGACTCAATTTTTATGAGAATAATCCCATGTTAATTATAACAATGTGTAATTTAACTTGTGCACAGTACAAAACTAGTGCATAGTAGGTACTAAGCAAATATACTTTATGAAAACTTTTTAATTAAGGCCTTTTGTATTATACATTATTATAAATATTTTAATTATAAGTCAACTGGAATGATCTCTCGTTGTCTCTTCTCAGAGTATCGTGGGTGGCCTTCAGCTGGTCCAGTTTGTTTGAAATCTGACCTATCGAGTTGTCAATCCATTGCATTGACGACATGTGAGTGTTGAGAATACGGCCGATTTGGACGATCTGAAATTCAAAGACAAAAAAAGGTAAAGTACATAGTAGTAAAATTTAAAATGCGTCTATTGGAATACAAAAAAAAAAAATGGATACAAAAAATTGCGTCTTACGTCCGTGGATACTTTAGTATCCATAGCATGTATGGCTCGTTGACTAATTTTATGCTAAACAGTTGCGCACCCAGCAGTTTCGCTTTAAATTACTCTTCTTTCAGAGCGTTATCATTAAAACAACTTTACAAATAATGTTTGCTAACTCACCGGGTCATTGCTATCTTGCCCTCGGTTGGTGTCATTCAAATGTTCTATCACCTCCTTCAGATCTTCTGACATCTGCCGCAGTTGCGTGTCCAGATTTTCTGCTAAGGAATACCTGAAAGGCACATATGAAATATGATTAATATTGATTACAATCAATCACCAACTGGACCCACTCAGCCTTCGAAGGGACGTGGGCTTCCCGCTGCGTTTTTTACCGCTTGTATTTTAGGGAATGTTCTGTGGAGCTTTTTGGCCTCATTCCTGCTCGGACTTCCATCACCGCACATCCCGACACCGTCTAAAGGCACATCCACATGTCTTGCAATGCTGGAAATCCCATACCGTCCGGTTTGGCGGTTCTTTTCTCCCGCGGACTTGCAAAATGTGGAATGCCCTTCCGTCAAAAGTCTTTTCGCCGAACTATAACATGGGGCGTTTTAAAAAGGGAGTCTACAAGCACCTCTCCGGGCTGGCAAAGCATCGTCAGTGCTGCTAGTGTTGCAGGTTCATAGGCGGTAGTTTTGGCTTACCGTAGCCTGACTGTCTGCCTGTTTTGCCACTCTTTTACACAAAAAAAAAAATTATAATAAAGAGACAGTCCTCCCCGGCTGGTTTATCCAGGCTCTACTGCACTAGAGTGACAGAGACAGGTATATCCTCACATGTGCTCCCTCTCAGGGTCTCTCCGGCCGCCCTCCTCCGTCCCCAGCCGCCGCTCGGCCGGCGCCAGCAAATCTTCTAACTCTTTCTGCTGAGCGAGCACAAACTCCAGCTCGTGTTCGAGGTTTTGTTGCTTGTTCTTGACTGTTTCGACGGTCTCGTTTAGTTCTACTATCTGAAATAGAATAGAAACAAATTAAGAAATATCCGAAGACCGACATAAAGATAAAAAAGATAAAGAGCGGGCTCTTTTTCCGCAACTAGGCCGGTAATCGGCCCTTTTTGCGTGAACTACATACATTTATGCAGGTTTCCTCACGATGTTTTCCTTCACCGAAAAGCCAGTGGTATGTAAATTCGTACATAAGTCCTAAAGAACTCATTGACGAGTCGGGGTTTGAACCCGCCACCTCAAGAATGCGAAGCGGCGGTTCTCCCACTGAGCTACCACGGCTCGAAGACCGACCTAACCCAACCAAGTAATGCTACAACTAGGTTGCTGCGGATTTAATAAATATAAAAAAAGCTTTTATTGCATTGTCATCAGAGTTACACACATATACCAAATTTCAGCTCAATCAGACATCGGTAAGTGGTTCAAAATTGAGTTGTATTTAATAAAAAACATAAGTTTTTAAACAAATAAAAAAATTGCTGTTCCATATTGGATACATGTTGTAGATATCATTGACATTTTTCTATGAAACAGCTGATTTAAAACTTGTTTATAATGATGAATATTATGAGACGTTTTCGGCTTGGCATACCCTTTACTTATGGGTTATAATTATAAGGGTTATAAGGTATGTATTTCAACCGTTAGAACATAACGGTTGAGCAATAACTTGTAACCCTCTGCTTATAACATAACGCTTTTACCTGCGGCTTCGCTCGCTTTGTTTGAGTAAAAAGTGTCTTCTTACTTTTTTTTTTTTTTTTGTAATTGAGTGACGAGACGAGCAAATCGCTCGCCTGATATTAAACGTCACGTTTGCCCATAACAGGTCTGCACCACCCAGAATTTTGAACTCGCAGAATTCAAGACCCTGCGCGGCACAGCACTGCGCTCGTCACCCTGAGATATACAGGGTTATTCATAAAGGGTATGCTAAGCCGAAAAGGGCTCATAGTACTCATCATTATGAACAACTTTTACTATGGACCAACTCGAAATTCGCGAAAAAATAATCAGCTGTTCCATACATTTTGTCGAGTGTCATTGACATTTTTCTATAGAACAGCTGATTTTCTTTTCGCTAATTTCGGGTTGGTCCCATAGCAAAAGTTGTTCATAATGATGAATACTATGAGCCCCTTTCGGCTTAGCATACCCTTTATGAATAACCCTATATAAAGTTTCATGTTTCAAGTAGTGTATAGTTTTTCAAGTTTCATGTTCAGATCGGTTAAGTAGTTTTCGCGTGGAAGCGTAACAAACAAACTGACATTCACATTTATAATATTAGTAGGGATGCATCTACCTTCTCTCCATTAGCTATGAGCAGTCGATCCCAAGCGTTGATCTGCGTGGCCTGGTTGATGAAGGTCTTCTCTTGCTCTTCTAACTCTAGGGTCCATTTGTTGATGTTTTCTTCTAGCTCGGCGAACGTTATCGAAGTTATGGGCTCAGGTGGGGCGATGGCTGTTGTACTGCAATAATAATAATAAAAATTGTACCTTTCGTGTCTAATAAACATATTTATCCTATGCGAGAAAGTACACCTAAATAAAAAGATTAAAAAAAAAAACAACATTTTACAGGGTTATAAGGGAAGGGTATGCTAAGCCGAAAAGGGCTCATAATACTCATCATTACGAACAACTTTTACTATGGGAGCAACCCGGAATTCGGAAAAAAAAATCAGCTGTTCCATACATTTTGTCGAGTGTCATTGACATTTTTCTATGGAACAGCTGATTTTTCGCGAATTCCGGGTTTGTCCCTTCGGCTTAGCATACCCTTTCTTTATAACCCTGTAGATCATAATACTCACGTAGTAGCGGTCAAAGCAGGCAAGCTTGTGATTGCGGTGGATACGCCGAGTGCTGTGATACCTGACGGGGCACTTGTAGACGCTGAAAATAAAAAAATAATTTAATCATGACAAACGGATACCAACCTAACCAACCGGTAAAAAATAACCTTTATGATTTGTGGTCGTTGTGTTACACTTGTAGACGCTGAAAATAAAAACATTTGGTTGTGACATACAAACAGACGGACGGGCACCAGTCTCACCAAATGGTTACAAAATGGTTAAAATTAACCTTTATGGTTTGTGGTTATTGTAGTGTTTTATGATGGTTTTTATGGTATTTTATCTTTATCAAAATTGATACAGAACTAAAAACTTGAAAAGGTTTTTGATCGAGCAAAGCAAGAGCTCCGGAAGAATTTCCAAATAACTAAAACATGGGGTGCTTTGAAGGGGCTGTTATAAAATCTTTAGAGGTAACATATTAAGAATTAGTTTTTGCGCGACAAATGATTGTTTCTTTCTATTTATTTTGCTATATATCTATAATTATTACTTTGAAATAAATTTTGATTACCGAATTTAATGGGTAAAGATTATTCGAAAGGTTTTGTTGAGTAAATCACACGTAATTTGGAATTCAGTGAATAAAATAATGTTTATTTATTTTGATTCTGAAACATGTCACTTATGATGACATATTGTTTTTTATCAATGTAAGATGTGCTAAAGAGATGCAACTAAATAAGTATTTATGTACCTCCCAGCGAAGTGGAAGTAAAGCCAGAGAGCGCGGTGGTCTGGCTCGCTGAGGCCGGAGTGGCCCCGAAGCCAGGGCCAGTGAGCGGGGCCGACAAAGTGGGGGCGGGGCCGAAACTGAGGCTCGTCATCTTCGACCACATCGCTTACCATCACGCAAGTTGAATTGGTGGTTAGACGCGGACTTATTCACATAAAAAAATGATTTGAATAAAGAACAAAAACCAACCTGTAGTAGCCGCAGCCGTAGTTTTAATCCCAAAACCTCCCAGCGATGTGGAAGTGAAGCCAGAGAGTGCAGCGGTAGTCTGGCTCGCTGAGGCCGGAGTGGCCCCGAAGCCAGGGCCAGTGAGCGGGGCGGATGAAGCGGGGGCGAAACTGAGGCTAGTCGTGGGCTGGGCTGAGGATGTTGTTGTGCCGAAGCTTAAACCTGAAAAATGTTTTAAAACATGTCAAATTTTCAGTGTTTTAATAGAGATTGAATATTCGCTAGATGCGATTAGACCTAGGCCGTCGATGGTTCCGTACTTATGGTACTTGATTAGAATCTATCTATCTACTTGATCAGAATACAGAATGTTCAAGCTCAATGAAAACATGTTACTTCCTTTTAAAGTTAGTAAAGCACAAGGTCAATAACGTTCATAGTTCCTGAGAGACATTAACTAACATAAAGACAGACGCCGATATCTCACCAAAAGTTCCATTTTCATATGTTTGATATGGAACCCTAATAGAGAGATTTTTGTTACATTGAGAGAATAGGCATGACGACAGTATCAAAAAATCGCCGATTCAATGCTTTCAAGGGACTAGCCAGATTTAAAAAATTTAAAACACATGTTTAGTTTTGTTTTTAAAAAACAGATTATTAAGATTTTCAATAAATTAAAACATTAAAATACAGCAATCGGCCATCTTGTCAGAAACAACAATCACAGCGTATGACGTCACGCTTCAGTGAACTCAGGTCATCCGCCGCTCATCACGCATAGACACAATGACATGTTTACTAGCCGTGACGTCAAATCGACGCCATGACACAAGCAAGCTGTTTTTGGGCACTGTTGAAAAAATATGTGAAAAATGGCTTCAAACTTCGTTAAACTTAAGTTTATTACCGAAATAAATGCTTTTTTGTGAATAGTATATGTGTACTCACATTATGGAAGAGGATTTTAAAATCTTTCGTCACGCCTATTAGCAAACGTACAGACACACGACGATGTCTTCTTTATAACCAAGGTTTCTTTTTAATTTTTTTGACACAGAATCCTAATTAAAAGTTAGTTTTTACCTGCAGTAGGTTGACTAGCAGTCGAGGCTGGTAGCGCAAATCCTCCCAAACTCGCCACACCCGTGGTGGTAGTGGGGAAACCAAGCCCAGTGCTGACGGCGGCGGTGGTGGCCGGCGTTGTACCGAAACCAAGCCCAGCGGTGGGCTGAGCTGTTGTGGGAGTGCTGAATGATGTTCCTGAAATATTAAACAATTTAATTAAAACTAGAGGTTAGGTTTCTCTAGCTAAATTAACAGTTATGAGAACCATAACTAGCTTTTGACTATACTCCTACTATATTTTGTTAATACTTTATGCTTTATAATAATTATGAATAATTGAATAGTGCTTATTTATGGAAAAAAATTGGCGGTGACAAAAAAAAAATAAAAAAAAATTGGCGGTCCCCGAAAGAGGCTCTGAACCCTAAAAAGAAATCGTGAGAAGTGTGTGTGTATTACTTGTGAAGTGTTTTTATCAGTGACAGTTTTATCAATTATTTATTTATACAATTTGAATTCAAATCAGCTACAAACAAAGAAAAGCTTCAATATCACTTGCAAACATACAAAATAAAAACCAGATAACCCCATTTCGATGTCATTCCCTTTCCGCGTAGCCTCGTTATTATTACCTAGTGGCGCAGCTGTTGAAATGCCAAAACCAGTCGATGGTTGCGAAGTTGCTCCTCCGAAACCAATTCCACCGGTCTGTGTTGTAGGTTGACCTCCAAAATTGAGGCCACTAGATTGTGTAGTGGGTTGACCTCCGAAACTCAAACTACTAGGCAGTTGCGAAGTCGGCTGAGTTGCAAATCCGACCCCTGTAGATGGTTGCGAAGTGGGTTGACTTCCAAAATTAAGCCCAGCCGTTGGTTGCGCAGGTTGAGCACCGAAACCGAGCCCGCTCGATGGTTGCGATGTAGGCTGAGTTCCAAAACCAACGCCAGTAGCTGGTTGAGACGTTGGCGCAGTTCCAAAGCTCAGTCCGGTTGGTTGCGATGTGGGTTGAACTCCGAAACCAAGTCCAGAGGCTGGTTGTACAGCGGGCTGAATTCCGAAACCGAGACCGGCAGCTGGTTGCGCAGTGGGCTGAGTTCCGAAACCAAGGCCAGCGTTCGGCTGAGACGACGGTGAGGCGAAGGAGAAACTTGACTGGGCGGTTGTGGTCGCGGCACCTACAAACAAACAAACTTCAGTAAATATTCTGAAAGATAAAATAAATATAAATAGATAGAAAATAGAATTTGAAATTCGTATTAAATTTTTTGAAATGTGTTAAAATGTTTTTAAATATTTTTTTACGATCTTATTAGTTCAAGCGAGCAAATAGCTGGTGTCAACCTTGTCCACTTTCACTGGAAATAAATTCAGCATAAAGCGAAAACTTGTGAAGGATTTCGTAATGGAAAAAAATAAAATTGCAAAAATAATCATGCCATGTAACAAGAACATTATTTTTACAAAACAAAAAACAAAAACCGACTATTGAGTTATTCATCTATTTGTCGCGCACGTACTTAATGCAAATTTAAGACTTATATGGTTTTCTCATGGATACCATTATCAGAACTGGACTAAATTGAAATGGGACCAAATGGGAAGCTTCAGCTTTCTAATAAAAAAAGAATCATCAAAATCGATTCACCCAGTCAAAAGTTATGAGGTAACAAACATAAAAAAAAATTAAAAAAAAAACATACAGACGAATTGATAACCTCCTCCTTTTTTGAAGTCGGTTAAAAATAACTACAGTCAGCGCAGAACTCTTTATCAATCATCTTCAGCCTGTATCGACCCACTGTTGAATTTATCCAAAATGCACAAAACGTGCGATTTTTTTGGAACGAAGAAAAAAAATATCTTTTTGAAATATCTAGTTTTCTGTACACATGTTTTTTCAAACCATAAACATAAAAATTGCTTACCAGCCGCAGTAGCCGCGCCAAAACTAACTCCGCCCGCCGGCTGCGCGAAACCGAGGCCCGACGCAGCCGGGGCGGGAGTCGCGGCGAACGATGGCGCTGAAATCATTTATATAATTACTAGCTGACCCGGCAAACGTTGTTTTGCCGTATAAATAATTTCTAGTGACTATTAAAAAATAGGGGTTGGTGATAGAAGGGTGAAAATTTCGGGTTGTATGTATTTTTTAATGCCACATAAGCCACATTATAGAAAAATAAAAATCTTGCCCAAAAAATTAAAATTAATGTTAGGGGTGGACAACCCTTACACTTAGGGGTATGAAAAATAGATAGTAGCCGATTCTCAGACCTACTGAATATGCGTATAAAATTTCATAAAAATCGGTCAAGCCGTTTCGGAGGAGTACGGGAACGAACATTGTGACACGAGAATTTTATTTATAAGATACTTCATTTATTCATTAGTTTTATAAATAAATTAGCTGCATACGGAGGTTTCATCCGCTGGTTTTTTACTTCTAAACCTTCCCTGAACTTCTACAAATATTTCAAGATCAAAATTAGCGAAATCGGTCCAACCATTCTCGAGTTTTAGCCGGACAAACGAACAGCTATTCATTTTTATATACATACATATATTATGATAAATATAATTTTATATGGAACTGTGATTAGACAAATTCGAAAGCTCATGAACTACTTTTAATATGTATGTGTTATGTGCCATTTTATATTTTCATTGAATTGAATACATTTGAATAGGCATGACGACAGTATCAAAAAATCGCCAATTCAATGCTTTCAAGGGACTAACCAGATTAAAAAAATTTAAAACACATGTTTAGTTTTATTTTTAAAAAACAGATTATTAAGATTTTCAATAAATTAAAACATTAAAATACAGCAATCGGCCATCTTGTCAGAAACAACAATCACAGCGTATGACGTCACGCTTCAGTAAACTCAGGTCATCCGCCGCTCATCACGCATAGACACAATGACATGTTTACTAGCCGTGACGTCAAATCGACGCCATGACACAAGCAAGCTGTTTTCGGGCACTGTTGAATAAATATGTGAAAAATGGCTTCAAACTTCGTTTAACTTAAGTTTACTACCGAAATAAAGGCTTTTTTGTAAATAGTAAATGTGTACTCACATTATGGAAGAGGATTTTAAAATCTTTCGTCACGCCTATTATAATACTTTTTCCAAGAAACCACATTGACATAAAATGAGAAAGTTTATGAGTGAGTGGAAGGCATGTATGTCTGATACTTCTTCATGTTGAAATGATTGAATCAATCAATCAATACCATAAATTAGCATATTATAATGCTATTTTTTACGCCGGATAAATTATCGGTTCCTGTAAAATAGCAGATGAAACTGCGGGGCGTAGCCAGTAATATAAAAATCAATTGCTGCACGAAGTCTAACAAAAAATCAAAAATTCGACTCCCAATTTTATTTGTTTGCTTCTATGGTGGTTCAGAAAAAAAATCATAAAAAAGTCGTGCACTTGTAGTCCCTACTAATATTATAAATGTGAATGTAAGTTTGTTTGTTACGCTTTTACACGAAAACTACTTAACCGATCATCATGAAACTTTGTACACATATTCTTGGAGGTATTAGAAGTAACATAGGATACTTTTTATTAACAAGAACATTATTTTTACAAAACAAAAAACAAAAACCGACTTCAAAAGACCGACTATTGAGTTATTCATCTATTTGTCGGGCACGTACTTAATGCAAATTTAAGACTTATATGGTTTTCTCATAGATACCATTATCAGAACTGGACTAAATTGAAATGGGACCAAATGGGAAGCGTCAGCTTTCTAATAAAAAAAGAATCATCAAAATCGATTCACCCAGTCAAAAGTTATGAGGTAACAAAGATTAAAAAAAAACAAAATAAAAAAAAAACATACAGACGAATTGATAACGTCCTCCTTTTTTGAAGTCGGTTAAAAATCAATGCGAGCGAAGCCGCAGGTAAAAGCGAGTAGTAAATAAAACATACCAGCAGTACTAGCGGGCGCGGCGCCCCCGAAATTGAACCCGGACTTGCCTCCGAAAGACGCCGCCCCGAAACCCGCCGCGCCACCGAAGGCCGTCGACGGTTGTGACGTTGTGGTAGCCTAAAAAAAAATTAAAATAAAATTAACGTAATCTATCTTTGTATCTGAAAGCATAATATTAACCTGAAAGTATATAGGGTATATAGGGCTAGGGAAAGGGCTCATACTATAATAAAGTTGTTCTTAATTATGAGTATTATGAGACCTTTTCGGTTTAGCATACCAATTCCTCATTACCCTGTATAAGAATTACTTTCAGATTGGTTTCATAGAAATTTCACTTGAAACTGGTTTATTAGTTTAGTTTTTTAAATCAATATATGTAACTGGAAAAATATGTCCTAATACAATGTAGAATGTAGTGGAAGAGAGGAACGATGAACCCTTCCATAACCATTTATTAAAGACCCACATGCTGCCTTGGTGTCACTGCATCAAGTAATTTATGTCTGCATTGTTGTTATTGTCCTTAAAATTTTAATTTGACTGTTTTTGTGTAATTTCATTTAATTCTTGACTTGAACTTGTATTTTATTTGATTATGATTTTAATTTAAATGTTTTATTTTAACTGAATTTGATTTTAATTGTAATTTTATTACATAATATTATGGATTATCTATTTTTATCCGAAATAAATATTTTGAATTTGAATTTGTAATACATGTAACTTTCTATTTATAATTTTCGTTCAAGCTTTATTCAAGTTTATTTTTAAGTTTTATTTAACCTTGTTTCTTTTTAAATTCCAAATTGCTTGGCTTACTCACAGGTAGGACGGTTGGTTGCGGCGCACCGAAACCAGAAGCGGGTGTGGAGAATCCGAACCCGGCGGTTGCAGTCGTGGTTGCGGTTTGGCCGAAACCGAAACTGCCACCGGGCGAGCCGAAAGTTGACGCTGAAAACAAGTTTAAAAAATCTTTTAAAAAACATGCTTTTGTTACACACGTATACCAAACAGCCCAATCGGACATCGGGACGTGGTTCAAAATTCAGTTGCAAGATTTGACCCGAACATACATATGAACCATTGTATTTATCAAGATTTCTTTTATTTTAATCAGTAAACGGAAACTAGGCCTATCGTAACTACATCTTAGGTTTAATTGAATTTTCTTAATTTACGAGTATTAGGTTTAATTTAAATAGCAAATAATTACTCTCTGTCTTGTGGTCATCGAGGCCACCAGAAATTGTTAGCTTTTAGCTAGCCGTGATATACAGACAGACACCGGACTCTCACCATAATGGTTCCTTTTCACAATTTTGGTATGGAACCCTAAAAATCTGCAAATACTGGTTTTGTTTACCTTGTGTAGGTGATCCATAGGCGGGAGCGGGAGTCGTTTGCTGCGCCGCTCCGAATGGCTGTTGTAACAAGTAAAACATAATAAAATTATATGCACACCTAATATTACTTTAATACTAGTAATAAGTAATAATAATTTAATAATAAAATAATTTAATTATTTTTTCGGGATAAAAAGTATTCTCAGCCGAAAAGGGCTCATAGTACTCATCATTATGAACAACTGTTACTATAGGACTAACCGAGAAATCAAGAAAAAAAATCAGGTGTTCCATAAGTTTTCAATGACATGGCTGACTTTTTTTTCGCAATTTTAGCTAGCCAGGGCTAGTCATTCGGCCTATATACGATCTAACTTTTGTTGCTCTAGGGCAGGGATGGCGCATCAATGGTACGCAACAAAATATTTTATCACTGGGCAAAATTATTTAATGGCATGTCTAATGCCTCATTAAAGATTTCATTAGAAAAATTGGCACGTTAATTCATAAAGGTTCGCCACCCCTGCTCTAGGAACCGTTTTAGGTGTAATTAAACAAAAGTCCATATATATTATAGTCACCTGTGCAGCCGGCTGGGGTTGTCCGAAGCCTGGACTGCCCACTGTCTGGTTGGGAGGAGCCCCGAACGATAGAGTCTTACTCTCTGCCGTTGTCGCCGATGGAACTGCAACAATGTATTAAAATAAATAAAAACATAATGTTTGCACTCATAGCTCCCCACTAGGATAACCTGTCAGGGGTTGCCATGTGACACACATAAAGACAAGGACAACTAACACCCAGACCTAGATATTTATAAAGATATTTTGTTTTATGTGACTTACTAAAGTAACAATAATATCCTTAGAGTTTATCTATTTATCTATCCTTTTTCTATATAATTGAGTGACGATACAAGCAAATCGCTCGCCTGATGTTAAGCGTCACGTTTTCCCATATTAGGTCCCTTCAATCAACTTAACCTTTAATCATCCCACTGCTGACATACTAGGTGTGATAAGGCCCAATTCCACCACGCTGGCCAAGTACGGATTGGTGGATTCAAATAGGCAAATGAGATTCTATTCCGAAAAAAAAGTGGGGGTTGATTTGTTGATGTTTACTATATTATTTACCACACTTCAGGATCCGACACCGGTGGACAAACACATTGTATAGCATAATTTTATATGCCTCATTTCACTCTGTAAATTGCTAAAAATAAATAAATATGACCAGATGTTTAGTAGTACACAACACACCCTAATACATTATTTGTATAATACGACAAAACACACTCTACACAGCAAGCGTCAAGTGAATGTGTGAAGTAGAAGAAAGGACCCTTAACAGAAAAAGAACATTGCAGAAGTGTAGCATCAACTTTAGGATGTAGTAAGTACATAGTAACTCAAAAGTTTTAAATTTTACATAGTTTTTAGTTTTACATAATCAAAGATAATGCTTATAAAAGTAATTTAGTTATTGAAAACAGGAACTTCTTACACAATGAGGTTGCTGCTGTAGTTTTAGCGCCAAACGAGAAATTACTGGTACTTGAGAAGTTAAAAGATGGTTTGGTATCTGCAAGCATTAGAAAACAATGAAATGATAGATTAAGCTACAGATAATATATGAAGGAACATAATTCGGGGAGAAATGACTACAGGCAAGTCTGTTGTCCATTTTACACTGGTGTTATGAACAACCAACTTTATTTGTTAAGGTTCAATTTTTTTTTTCCTTTTTAATATATTTTTTTTATTTTGCCTTCTGTCTTTATTTGTCTTTACAAATATAGACAGAAGGCCTGTGAAAAACGATAATATGTAGCTATAAAGTGGGCTCATATTTACGAACATTCTACCAGTTATATTTTCTTTATAATATTATCCGTAGCGTAGCACATGCATCCACACACTGTGATTGTCTAACTACAAGCACAAAATTCCACATTAATATATTGTTTCTAATGGCAATAAACCTTCACCAATGTATGGTTAGAACGGATTGTGCATTTTCCTCCGTGAGCCTAGTAAAGAATCGTAACGGCACTGAGCATCATCAGATTTACATTGCACACTACTTGATTAGGAATAAAAAGTTAAGTACATATTTGTGGGTTGACTGCACATCGGACAATGGTCAACCATATTATCATTCAACACAAAAACTTGCAAGAAAGTCCAATGCATGTCTTGCTTCGATTGTGAGTCCAGGCAAAATACGGTGAAAAGTGCATTTTAGACAGTAAAAATGTAACCAATTCATAGAAGACACACTTGCTGCACTGCTTGCTGTATTTTGTGCAGACAACCAACAAATATGTCAATTCTTATTTGACCATTGGTCCGTTCAAAGTGCTTCACCAGTGCCAATTCAAACCTTCTGTGTTGTGTTTAATTTTATTAATTTTGTACTATTACGGTACTTAATGTAGTTTCTAAGTAAGTACTTTAATAAAATCGGATGCATATTATTCTCAAAAAAATAATATTTATATTTAAATAACTCAATTGGTACCTGGATTTGAAGCTCCAAATATTGATGGCTTTTGGTCTACTCCGCCAAACGCAAACCCTGAAATAGAATGGTTTCAAGTTGTTATTTCATTAAAATATTTGGCAAAGACTTTTGGCATAATAATAGGGAACGTTCTTTGTCCTATAAATGTAAGTTTGTACAAGACCCGGCGTCATTTTTTAGGCTTCGTAAAGGTTTTAACAAAAATAATAGTATAGTAAGTATTGATAAATTAAAAATTAAGATGCAGGAATTTGTTTATTTTGCATTATACGAGTAATGAACAAAGGAAAACATATTTTCTTATTCTAAGAATCACTGATATAAAAATTAAATGGTTTGGAAAATGTTGTGCAAGATAAAAGTTAGGTTATGTTTGCAACAACATAAAGAACAATGTGATGTGTGTTATAATGAATTTGGGCACTGGCAAAATATATCTACTGAGATTGTATGATATAAATAAGTAAATTGTACGCAAATACCTGTAGAAGGAGTGGATGTCCCGAAAATACTTCCAGTTGTTGTTGTGGCGCTTCCATTGTTAAAACTCATGATTAGTAATGGATTTTTACAACACAGAAGGAACTTTCTGGTAATTACTTAGTAGTCCGTGAAACTATATTTCTAGCGAATTAAAAATCTTTCACAGACAGACTTTCAGAACCACAACACTAACAAAAACACCAACCGACGTTCCACAGACAACATTTTTTTTTCATTAAAGACTTGACTTGACATCAGCTAGCATAGACAAGATAAAAAAATAAAGGCCTCTACACACAGAAAGATCTACTAAAATATGACTGAATTAATAAGCTTGTCACTTGCTAATGGATTTGTCACACTGGATGCGTTCTGCGGTCTGCGGTCAGGTCGCGCGAACAAAAGTGTTTGCGCGACCTGCAGTGCAAGTACGGACTTCATTTTACCGATTATAGTCGACACGACTAGTTCGACTAGATATCGATTTTTATCGACAGTTGCAAGTACGGATTGGATTTTACCGAATCGATAAAATAACTATTATTTATAATGGCAACAAGCCTATATTTCATCTTGTCAAATACAAAGTTTATTACCCACATTTAATTGATATTTTTATAGGTACCCACCTATTATAAAATAAAAAGACACTGACTTTTAACGTAACATTGGCGTAGTTGTGAACAATCTTTCAAGAGTAGTTTTCTGTCAAGAGCTACTCGTACAAAGAACAGTATAATACCTATATATAATAAAAAAGAGTCATAACTATAAAACGATGTATTAGAATGTCCTTGTATTAGGATGAGGGCAACTTCTTTCGAAATCCTGAAAAGGTTCCGGAACCTATCTTCTGCGAGGTCAAACGGATTGTTGGCATCTCTGAGGATTTGTCTATAATTTTTTTCGCTTTTGCGGATAGCCCTCTGCTCGTCGTCTAGTAATAAAAGGAAACCAAAATCCATTGAAAAATAATTTGGCCACTCGAACTTTAAAACCGAAACCAATTTGAAATACAATAAACTTGAATAAACAATTACAGAAAATTAGTTACAGTGTTGCCAGGTCTAATTTTTAATTGTGACAACAACTTCCTATTTTTTTCCCTAAAACGACACTACATGGAGAAAAAAACCCCAAAATCGTCGTGAAAAAGTGACCTAAAAACAAAGAAAACATAAAAAAAATTCTCACGCTGGGGGTGAAATACGTGCAGCGTATGTGTAGCAAACCCCCAATCTGGCAACTCTGCCAGTAAAGAAGTAAGAACGCGGCGCCCGCGCCGCCGGGATGTGTGCAAAGGAAATTTGGGTTAAAGGAACGTAAAAGAAAAATTAGTTAGAAACATATTTATATTTCTTATAGACGATTGAATTCTTTCAGTTAAATATTGCCTAGAAGGTGAAAATTGGCAACGCACCGCATTAAACTAAGAAGTTATTATGTAAATGTTTATTTTTTCTAAGTTACCAATAGGCCTGTGTCGTAAATTTCAAAAATGGCTTATTCCGTTAGTTTAGTACCTGTATTACCCCAAAAAAAAATATTTCATGTTAAAAATTATATTTAAAACACATACTTTAAGTTTTAAGAAAATATTTTTAATCTGGCGTAAAAACACAAGAAAGTGTCATGGCGTCGTAAATGACGTCACATAGTGACAAACGATTGTGTTCACTTACGGCAAAAGTTTGTTTTGTTGAAAGTTTTTTTTCGGCATACCACTATGTGATGTCACATTTTCTGATTGGCGTTCACGGTCACGTGACTCAATGCCTATTTTTTAAGATTTTCTTTTCTAAAAATATTAATAATCTTTAATTATTTTGATAAATTGTTTTATTGTTTGAAATCTGTATATCTTAATCAATAATTAGAAACTCCAATCCATCCGATTCATTCTTAGTGGAAACAAGCCTATTAAGTAATTAATTACATTTTCGATACATATTTATAGAAACAATAATAATAAAAGTAAAATAATTGAATATACAGGCAAGTATCTCACAGGTAATACTGCTAAACAAAGATATTCGAGCTCGTTAAATTTTATCCACCTCATTTCAGACGTCGATAAGAGTCGGTTAAAACCTATAAAATAAAAGTAAAATACATAATACCAACAAAAAGGAAACGTAAAATTTTGACGTTTATAGTCATGTTTGAATGTCACTCGTCGGTAAAATTACATTTTTGCGCTCCATACATTTTTATACAAAATGTAGAGTTGCCATAAGTAAAAATTGGCAAATACGACTATAGGCAAACTCGATAAATTTATCGACGGCACGACCGATCGTTAATTTCAAAACCATAGACAAAATCATAAACAAACGATGGTTTCGTCGAATTTTACCGATTTTAAACGTCAGTTTACCGATCGATAAGAGTCCGTACTCGCAGTGCAGGACCGCATCCAGTGTGACAAATCCATAAATCCTAATAAAAATTACTACGACTACGACAAGAAAATGTGATAAGATGACTAGCACCTGACTAGCATCGTTTGACCTAACCTGCCGGGTGAAGATAGACCAGCAATCAGTATATTGTATTGTTTACATCCAAGCGAAGAAAGAAGCGCGGCTCCATAGCAAAATGTCCTTGTTTAGTGCGTTTAGATTATTCTTACATTCTTAAATAATAATAATGAAAAGCGATTACGGAGGACGCTGTGGTAGTAAAAAAATACTCAGGGATGTTAAAACCTCATATCAAAAAGAAACTTGATCTGAGGGTAAAACTTTCAACTACTTTAATGAGAATTAGGAACTAAGCTCCCGCCACGTTTCGGACACAAATTATGATGATCTGTTGCACGTTCATAATTTCCACATAGTGCAATGGATCGTTGCTCTGCATGTAAATTAGTCTCATAGACGACTTTGGCTCAGCGGTAGATTATCCGCCTTATAAGCCAGAGGTCCCGGGTTCGATTCCTGGCCGGCCGTTTGAAAGATGAATTCAATAATCTGTTCTGGGTCTGAGTGCTAGTTGTCCTTGTCTTTGTGTGTTCCATAGCATCCCCGACAGGTTATCGTGAGGAGCTATGTGTGTGAAACGTTATTATTTGATATTTAACACAGAATTGGTAAGAGCTTGACAACAACAGTAAATCTGAGATAGCAACACGTTCGCAAAATGAAGAATCAAAGCATGCTGATTTGCTAATAGTACTAGATAACATGAGCCTCGAAACGAGATAAATCTCCCCGCGTGTCGTCACGCGCGTGTTTACATGTCGGTCGTTACTCGTTTGGGTGATTTGTAACTGGCAGCGTGTTGGCTGCAAGCCAAGCAAAATGCTTAGAAAAGTTACAAGTTTTCAAATCATTGTACCTCCTTACTAACGAGGACTTTTTTCACATTACAACATCGGTACACTGAGCTCGTGCAACCTTGTAATAAATTGTCTCGCAACTTCGCGAGTTCAGTTATCTATATAGATAACTGAACTCGCGAAGTTGCAACTAAAGGAAGCTCTCAAAAGCTTTAAAGGAAGATTGTAACTTGGTACATTCTTTGATAGCAAACACTTTAGCAAACAATGAAAAATTATGAGAATGATATTTCTTAATCTGTTTTTAGCATCGATGTAAGCTATATAGAGATACATTACATACATACATGATATATTTCTATATTGTACTAGCTGCCCCCCGGCGGTTTCACCTGCTGTTTTTTTTACTTTTAAACCTTTCCTGAACTTCCACAAATATTTCAAGATCACAATTAGAGAAATCGGTCCACTCGAGTTATAGCCAGCCAAACGAACAGCGATTCATGTTTAAATATTAGAAGAAGAAAAAGATTATAGAAATGTCATTGTCTAGTTATCTATGGCGTTCTGTAATAATACCAAAAAATAAAAGAGACTCGTACAAAAATAATACAATTTATTATACAACATTGTATCCCGGTCTTGGCGCAAACGGCACAGGGTTGGTGTCAGGAGCTAGCAGCAACCTGGAAAATATATTATTGTGTTTTAGTTTTATGGCCAAAAACGAACTAGCTTGCTTTTCTCACCGCAAACTCTAGAACTATCAAATCACCTGGCTATTAAAAAGATTCGACACTACTGGCGTGAAACTGAAAAAAAATCACAACTACCCATAGAAACAGAATCTCAGAAGTCTGAAAAGAAAAAAAGTTAGTCCAAAAGTGGGTAGGTAATTAAAGAGTGATGATGTTAATGATAACCTGACATTGACGTTTGCTCGTCGCCATCGATTCCACATCACATAGTGGTCCTTCCAAAGCAGGTACACAGTCACAGAGTAGCCACATAGTACGATCGCCATGAAAAAATCCATCGCAGTCTCGGTAATTCGATGGGAAATGCCTGGAACAAGGCGGTCAGTGTTTGTAGCAGCATTTTTAATGTAAATTGTGTTACGGAAACCTTAATTGAAAGACTAGGCTTATAATCATTTTTGCACAACAAGGTAAAACTGTGGTCAAACGGCAAATAAAAAAAAAATTAAGACATTTACATTTAGTAAATACCTATTACGTCCTAATAATACAAAATGAAGTAGTCTTCAAATCAGAGAGCTTTAACATTATTTTACTTCAGGTTGTACAGTGTACAATGCAGTTTAACAATACAATTACGTTATTTCCTACACTTAAACTTGGTTGGAACTTATAATGTGTAGTGGCTTAATGTGAATAGACCCTAATGACCATAAACAACGTGTCTTTTTTTCTTAACTTTTTTGTAAAGCGCTACTAAATTTTTGAATTTAATTTCGCCTTTTTGAGAAATCCAAAAGTTAACGACAACTTGGTTGATTACACAATGAAAATAATAATAATTCATTTTATACCTACTTGTAATTAAAGATTCATGGAGGCGACTTGGTATTGGTAATGTAAAACCTGACAAAAATGAACAAACATTAAGAGAAAGTAAATAGAGTAAGAAAAAATCGAAGGTTTTTATAGAACTAGAATAAAAAACCGCATAATGCGTGTCGTGAAATGCTCGTTTCGTATTCTCATTCATTACGGGTTCCGTAGCTACGAAATAAATAATCAGATTGAGGATTTTTTTTAATATTTTTCAACCTGTGCGCTGATTTAAAACCTACTCTTGGTTTTTTAGTATTAACTAAGTGAAGTAAGTTCGAAAATGTCAAATCTACTCCTCAAAAAGTGAATGAAAAATAAGTCTTTTTTTCTTTTTGACAGTAAATGTCATTAGATTCAGTTTCTTTCATTCATACGAGATGGCGGCGTGACTTCAAGCACTATCTGTCAAATCGCCACGCACGCCATCTAGTTACGAAAAAAAAAACTATACAAAACTAGCGGCCCGTCCCGGCTTCGCACGGGTAGACTTTGGGATAAACGTAGAGTAAATTGAAATCGGTCCAGTCGTTCACGCGTGATGGCGTGACCAAAGGTGTTGAGAATAATTATAGGAACTCTTTGTTATAACCTCTATTCTCATGCTATTGCGTAACTATAGCAACCGTAGTTTGTTGATGCTAACTTGTCAATTTATAGTAAAAACTAGCTGACTCGACAGACGTTGTCCTGTCAAAAGCCATTGCGTAACTATAGCAACCGTAGTATGTTGATGCTAACTTGTCAATTTATAGTAAAAATTATCAGTATATATATAACTAGCTGACCCTTGCCCACTTCGTTGGGCATAATGTTAATTAAACCCGAAGCCATCGCGCGCCGTCCGGACCGTTTTTTCTCCGATTCACTTTGCAAAACGGACTACCACGTAAAAGCCTTTTTATTTTTCGGTTTTTTATATAACCTATGATACTCAGCAATAATGTGGCTTTCTATTGGTGAAAGAATTTTTAAAATCGGTTCAGTAGATCCCGAGATTACCCCTTACAATTTAACAAATATACAAACACACAAACTTTACTTCTTTATAATATTAGTATAGATTTGCAATAAATTAAAATTGCGACTATAATTTGAGATTTAAACTATCCTATCTCTCAAGTTGGATCGAACTGCACATGGTGTGCGAATTTTATTATAATCGGTTACGTGGTTTAGGAGTCCATTGAGGACAAACATTGTGACACGAGATTTATCTTAATATATATATATCTTATTTTAATTTATTGCAAATTATCTATATACTGATAATTTTCACTATAAATTGACAAGTTAGCATCAACATACTACGGTTGCTATAGTTACGCAATAGACGCAATGGCTTTTGACAGGACAACGTCTGTCGAGTCAGCTAGTTTATATTAAGATTATCAGTATAAAAAACGCACACTGTTTTGATAGATATGATTGAATTTGAACTTTGTACAGAGGTAATAAAGTGCAAATTGACTCTTGGACGTTAGGAACATACCTACATTGCTTAAACAACAGTGAGTGTTTGCAATTCAATATGAACTTTATACAATAGCAATAAAGCTCGTTTTAGTTAGAAAACGTTTGTATGGGAAAAATAAAAGGGCTGTTTTTAGGGTTTTTCAATATTTCTGAGAGATTTTCTTAATATTTTTTTCCGTAAGAACCTTCTCCTAGTAAGTAATAACAAATACAACAAAAAAAGAATTAGTGAAATCGGTCCAGCCATTCACGCGTGAGGCCGTGACCAAGGAAAACGGGTTTCATTTTTATATATATATAGATAGATAGATAGATAGCATAAACGTTCATAGCCACTACAAATCAAATAAAAAGAAAAGTAAAAATAAAACACACCTTCTTCTTTCCTAGCCAGACCTTCGGGCTTACCAAATTTGTTCCCTTCTATGACGAAGTACTGTGTGCCAACAATACACACCGCTAGTAGACCGGCAGTAACCGTTGACAGGAGCCAGAATATGAGGCAGTCGGACTGGAACAAACATTATGTGGGTAATCTTAGGGTATTTACGTTTTAAATGTGGCTAGGCGTTGTTTTATGTGATGACATGTGATGTGTGTTTGTGTGGGAGAATAAAGAGAATTAGAGAGTGCGCGTGTACTAGTACCTATGTAACATTTGGTTGTTTATTTTGTAGCCTTATTTTTGTGCTAACGCCTACCAAAATTATTATACCTACCTCATCACTTGCCCAGTAATTTTGAATCATTCTTGTAAAGATATAACGTGCAGCAAGGGTTTGAGATTCTTTACTAGAGTTGAAAACTTAGTAGGTATGTAATAGAATAGGGATAACTCTGTGACTGGACTAGGTATGTGGCCCTCGAAAAGTATAATAATGGTGTGTTCAGATCTAGAGTAAACAGATTATTTCTAGACGTGACATTTGCATAGGGTTGCCAATGTTGCCATCTCTAAAATTTGGCAACCAGGACCAGGAAAACCCCGGATTTAAGAGCCTAGAACCCGGACATGTCAACAGGGTTTTTTATACAGTGTAATAAAAACAGTTGAAAATGTCATAAATCGCTTTTTAAACGGTTTTATTTATTTACAATTTTTACCCGAACTACAAATGAAGCCCCACCCTGATGCTCCCCGAATGCCTTCTAAACTAGGACAAATCTGGGAAAACCCGGACGGATGGCAACCCTACCTTTGCTAAACTGAGTCATTCCTTAACATTTTAGCTGTCAGCATCATGAAACATTTTCCTCCCACTGCTGAGTATGAGGACTCCTCTTCAGCCCCCAATCTTTTTGGGTAGTTGGGTACTGTACATGTACAAGTTGAGCACGCGATTTTTTCCAGAACGTATCCCTCGCGTGAAGCGGGGTATTAATGTACTTATTTATTGACAATTTAATGGCATGAGTGAAATTGAGAAAGGTTACTTATATAACTGGAACATTGCGGTGAAATGTGGCGCTATCCACAAAGTACATACTTAGTAACTCAATGCTTGACACTTTGTTAATTAATACGCTTGTAATAATTACTGAGATAATTCGTTAGTGGTTCCGAAACCAGTTTGTAATAACGGAAGACTTTGATATTATGCTTTGAAGATTTGAGCACAAAGCTTGAACAGTATCTGTAGGTATAAATTTATTTATTTACCTATTATACAGGATTGTAAAGGGTATGTATGTTATACTGAAAACGGCTGTTCAGCTATTCCATAGAAAATGTCAATGGCACTCGTCAAAATGTCCATTACAGGGTTTTACAGAAAGAGTATGCTAAGCTGAAAAGGGCTCATAGTTATCATCATTATGAACAACTTTTACTATGGGAGCAACCGGAATAAAATTAGCAAGAAAAAAAATAAGCTGTTCCATAGAAAAATGCCAATGGTACCTACTTGACAAAATGTATGGAACATATTTTACTATGGAAACTAACGTGGTTTTCACACATTTTTGTTATAATTAAACACGGGAATACTCACGTAAAAATTAAGTCGTCTACTACGACTAGTTTCGGTCACATTCGGTGACCTTCATCAGGCGAGTTTACAAACGTGACGCGCTCGCGGTTGCGTCTCGTTTGGCACTGAAAATGTATGGAACAGCTGGTTTTCTGTTTCGGGAATTCCGGGTTGGTCCCATAGTAAAAGTTGTTCATAATGATGAGTACTATGAGCTATTTTCGGCAAAGCATACTCTTTCTGTATAACCCTGTACATGGAAAGCTGTTTTTTTTGCGATTCATTGTTTGTCTGCTCTGCCTTACCGACATGAATGAATGTACCCATTGACCTATTATTTATTTCTCACTAGAGGTTACACACTTAATTAAACACTATTTTGTCACACTTCAGCTAATCATCTCTTTCTAATCTTCACTTTCTTCAGTCTTTCTGTTCTAAGTTTACTTTTGGACTTCATCAAAAAGAAAGTTTAACTTTTAAAACTATAATAGTTTCAAAAACCAATGATTTTGTCTACAAACTTGTGCGCAAATCTAGAGCAAAGACGAAAACAGTCACGTACCCAAAATAAAATAACAATATTAGGGATGTGATCTCATAAAAAGTGACGGCTCGGTGACGTGACTTCGCTGTGACGTGACATTGGCATATTGAGATTCGTCACGTCGTCACGTCGCGCCGCTGCTTTGCTATCTCGTGACGATTTGTCGGCGTACCATTTATTTTAGTTCTTATCACGGTATACGAGTATCAAAGCAACTTGTTTGAATTGGAAGAGTTGTTGGTTTGTTTATGTTGTTTTGTGTAAAAAATCCTTAGTAAACAAGTAGTAAACAAGTAGCAGCCAAGAAGTGCGTCTCTCGATAGGTATACTAGGTTAAAAGGAAAGGGTATGCTAAGCCGAAAAGGGCTCGCTCGCATTATGAACAACTTTTACTATGGGAGAAATCCGAGATGCGCGAAAAAAAATCAGCTGTTCCAGAGAAAAATATCAATGACACTCGACAAAATCTATGGAATAGCTGATATATTTTTTTTTTTTTCGTGTCAAATTGTTCATAATGATGAGTTCTATGAGCCCTAATCGGCTCTCTCTATAACCCTGTATTCGAATGCCAAATAAAAATCTTTGTACCTATAAAAGTTCCATTCTACACTGTCAAACAAACATAAATAGAATACAGCGATTCCACAATTTCTCAAAACAGCTCATCACTAACGCCTCGACCGCAAGATGGCGCTGTCATTAACAAACCACTTTTCAAGCCGTCATGCGACACACACTTATTAATTCCTGTCTTTGAAACTCCTCATATTGAATTTGCCCGTGTCACGCTACATAGCTGTTAATATACATGATTAATGGTAGGTAAAATATCTGAAAGTTTATCAAGACTTGTCAAGCAAATTTTGTGAAGATTTCGCTTAGAAGATGACTTATTGCGAGCTAATTATCTTCATCTCGCGGCTTTTGACGTGTCTAAAAGTTTCGGTTCAAGGTTTTGGTTGCTATGCTGGAAAGGTACTAACGATTTCCAAGGGACCTCAACAAAAGTTTAAAATCTAGAAGTCTACATAAAAGTTTAGCGTAGGCACTTCAAGTATGTACCTACAGAAGAATCTTAATGACAAACTTCGTACAATATCTCAGCAGGCACAAGAACTTTTACTTTTTAGCATCACTAAAAACTTATGCCATTTACCTTTAGAAGACAATAAAAGAACCTAGAAGATATACAAAACACAATAGGATTTTCAATGGTTTTTTTGTTTTTACCGCAATTTATTGGTCCATTAGATAAATCGACCAAGAATCATCATCATTATAATACACTAGCTGTTCCCTGCCACGCTTCGCTGTGGATAAAAAAAAAAAAATAAAAAATATAGCCTATGTTACTTTGGGATAATGTAGCATTCGAATGGTGAAAGAATTTTTGAAATCGGTCCAGTAGTTTTTGAGTTTATTCCACACAAACATACAAAAATACAAATCTTTCCTCTTTATGATATTAGTATTGATATACTCGTACCTATAATAAACATAATAAACCATAGTAAACCCATGATAAACCGCTGCTGAGCATAGGCTTTTCAACTTTTTCTCCAGTCATAACGATTCTGAGAATTATTCACTTATTTATTCATTTTCTTAAATTTAAATGTCTACAATCTTTTTATATCTATATCTATTTATATAAAAATGAAACCCGTTTTCCTTGGTCACGGCATCACGCGTGAATGGCTGGACCGATTTCACTAATTCTTTTTTTGTTGTATTTATTATTATTAGGAGAAGGTTCTTACGGAAAAAAATATTAAGAAAATCTCTCAGAAATATTGAAAAACCCTAAAAACAGCCCTTTTATTTTTCCCATACAAACGTTTTCTAACTAAAACGAGCTTTATTGCCATTGTATAAAGTTCATATTGAATTGCAAGCACTCACTGTTGTTTAAGCAATGTAGGTTGTAAGTTTATAAAGTTATTGCAATTTAATTAGGCACTACCATCAGTGCCGGTCCTATTAACATTTTTAACTGGTGCGAGGACTAAAAATGGCGCCCCTCTAAATAAAAAATATGTTGAGCAGTTGCTTTATTTTCCACCAGAAAAAGCAGTGGCTTCAGATTATTCTGCTGTCAAAAGTTCATTTAACCAGTTTGTGCGAATACTTATTAGGTGAAGTAATATGGTGGACAGCTGAAAAACAATTTCAATGATTGTCAACTTTTTAACCGACTTCAAAAAAGGAGGAGGTTTTCAATTCGACTGTATGTTTTTTTTATGTTTGTTACCTCATAACTTTTGACTGCTCCCACTTAAAAAATAAATTATTTTTACAAAATAAAAAAAAAACAAAAACCTTCTTCAAGACAACAAACTTAAACTAAAAAGTAGAAAATTATTAATTTTATTATTATAGTCAGGCCATTAATAGGTCACATTTGACATTTGTCAGTTTTATTTTCATAGTGAGGTGACCTGCATAAAAACATCGATTAAAGTGAATGAATCAATACGGACTTGAAACATAAGTAAATTTTAAAAATCATTAGGCGAATCCCTGTCCCATTATTATTTTATTAGTCAGTAAGATCAGTCCAAAAAAAGCCGGGTCAGTAAATTGTACCTAACATCAATGATTTTTCTATTTAGTTATGTTTTGTATTTTTATAGTTTGTTGAAAGAATAATAAATATTTATGTTTTATTATAATCACAACGTGGATATTAATTTATGGTGAAATTTCTAGTGTCCGACCGAAACTAGTTTTACGACCGAAACCGAAACCGAAAACGAATTTCGGCAATGGTCTCTGTTTCGGCCGAAACCGAAACCGAAACTTCCTTACAAAAATCTTTTTTTGAGGGAAAAATAAAGAAAACGTTATTACTATCAGGCAGTCTTTATTGTTTTCTCTTAAATCACATAGAAAAGCAGTCTTCGACATTTTCATTTGTTAATAATCAACATACCTCGTGTGTGCATAAGTTTTGAGACGAAATGAAAGTTGTATAACTTTTAAATAATTATCTTATATTTCTAAAATTTTCAGTACACATTAAGTTAATAATTCAACAATCTTATATTATATATACATATCTTAATATATATAAATCTCGTGTCACCATGTGCAGTTCGATCCAACTTGAGAGATAGGATAGTTTAAATCTCAAATTATAGTCGCAATTTTAATTTATTGCAAATTATATATATACTGATAATTTTTACTATAAATTGACAAGTTAACATCAACATACTACGGTTGCTATAGTTACGCAATGGCTTTTGACAGGACAACGTCTGTCGAGTCAGCTAGTATATATATATAAATGTTATGTTGGTTTGTGTACGCTTCAAAAACTCAAAAAGTTCACACCGATCCGCACCGATCGAGCTGATATTTTAGCATGATAATATAATAATCCGCATCAAGGATTGTTTTTATCAATTTTTTTTTTATTCACAGCGAAGCGTGGCAGGCAGCAGCTAGTAAAATATAATTGTTATTCAAAATGACCACCTTTATTTTTAATACAGGCCCTTAGACGATTTGGCCAGTCATCAATGGCGGCACGAATCTTTTCCAGCGGAATTCGCTTTGCTTCTCGGATAAGGGCTCGCTTCAGTGACTCCAAGTTTGGGTGGGACTTTCGACAGGCCCTGAGCTCTAATTCAAGCCATAAAGAATAATCCAGCGGGTTGAGGTCAGGGCTAGAGGAGGGCCATTCGTTCGCCGCGATGAAGGCCGGCACATTTTCCCTCAACCAAGCTTGGGTGGTTTTTGTCTTATGGAATGGCACCGAGTCTTGCTGGAAAACCCAATCCTTGTTGTGAAATAAAGTATGAGACAGGAGTTTCACAACAGGCTCTAAGATGTCACTTTGGTAATTCTTGGCTTTCACCTTGACGCCTTGTTGACAGAAATGGAGCGGAGTGACACCTTCATATGAAACTTCCCACCATACCATCACACTAGCCGGATGATGCGTACGCGAGACATTCCGTGCTGAAGCTGGGACGTCCTTGCTGCTTTTGGCATACACTTTATTGTTTTGCCGGTTAAACTTTTCTTCGACAGTTAAAACTTTCTCGTCGGAGAAGAGTATCTTCCTCGCATCGTGCCTCCTAAGCAGTATTGGACAACGTTTGCGTTGCAATTTACGAAGACGTTCGTTTAAAAAATGAACTTTCCTACCACTCTTTTGGCGATCTTGCAAAGAACACTATACTACTATACTATACTATTACACGATCAAACGATACAAGGAGACAATCCTTGTATCGTTTGATCGTGTAATACACGAAGTTACGGCTCACACCAAAAGTTCTCACCTCACGGAAAATCTCCATTGATTTTTTCCCGCCTTAAATAGCAAAATCATCACGAGAAAATTGAAAGAAATTAATTTGAAAAAAAAAAAACAAAAGTTAACATTCCAAATTCAAAATTGGAAAAAGAAATAAATAGCAGCCAGCAATATTTTATTTAATTTTTTAAGTACAAAGTTTGTCTCAAAACTTATGAACACACGAGGTAGTAAGCGAATCACGACATTGGCTCTGATGGGATTCATTATTTAATTCATTCAACGCGCCGAACACAACCGATCACAGCGCGAAAACTCCCGAATGCACATTCGGTTTCGGTCGTAGTTTCGGCAAGTTTGCCGCCGAAAACGAAACTAAACCGAAACTCGTGTTTTTGCCGAAACTCAACCGAAAACGAAACCGAAACCGAACATTCGGTCGGACACTAGAAATTTCTTCACAAGCAATCATTGCATTCGATTCAACTTATCAGCTTTCGATTTTTACAGTATCATCCCTTTTTTTTTTTTTTTTTTTTTTTGGGGGGTGGGAAATCATCAAATGACCCCTCCCACTCTTTGGGCAGAGTGGAAGGGAGTGTCAGACTTCTACTGACCAAAAACCACCCATGTTCCTTCTACGCCCTTGTGACGCCGAGGCCGCGGTAACTTCTACCCGCAGCCAACAGTATCATCCCTAGTGTTTAAAAAGAAAAAGGGTTAACTGACACAACATTGTAACAACGTTCAGTTCTTTACGAGATCGTAGATTAACTCGTAGATCAGTAATTGTTTATTATGATTAAAATGGTTTATAAAAAAAATAAACCATAAAATAACTCGTATCGGTCATTATTACAATAAATATGTAATCGTAATTGAAAAAAATTAAGCAATTGTGCAGTTCTAACAAAATGAAAAAATATATTATTTTATGCCCGCCGTTACAAGGTTACGTTGTTGAATTTTGATGAATTGTCAAATGTGACCTATTAAAATGGCCTGACTATAGTTTAAAGCAAAGAAGAGCATTTAAGGACAACTAAAGATAATATTTAATAGAATCAGTTACTTTTGAAGTCGGTGCCAGCCAGGGACAGTTTTGCTGATTTTACTTTGACTGGCATAGGGCACCGACTCCAAAATTATAACTGATTATTTTATATCTTTAGTTGTCCTTCAATGCTCTTTGCTTTAAACTAATAAAAAAATATTTTCTACTTTTAAGTTTAAGTTTGTAGCCTTGAAGTCGGTTTTTGTTCTTTTTTTTGGAAAAAATAATTTATCTGTACTAAATTTTGACTGTTTTGACTGTTTTTTTAACCTCGATATACGCGAATTTCAGTTAACGCGATTTTTTCCGGAACGTATCCCTCGCGTAAGGCAGTGGTCCGACCGCCGACGATGAACAAGAAACGAGTAGAACTAGAAACTATAAACAAGTTGGCGATCAGCGGGAAGCGAGTGTGTAGTTTCGATAGTTTTGTCGCTGGGCTATAAGCGACTGTGCAAGTGCGACGAGCGATTACTCGCGCCACTCGCCCGCGGTCGCTCAGTCTGTACTGTAAACAAAAGATCACTGTAAAGAAATGATCAAGCGAGCGAGCATCGCTGAACGAGTATCGCTGAGCGAGTTTATTTTTGAAAGCTCGTCGCTCAGCGACAAAACTAGTAAAGCTAGTCGTCGCCGGCGGTGTGAACAGTCAGAAAGCACCTTTTAATATAATAATATGCATCTCTTTCGTTTACACTGAATGTACATTTATTGTACTTGAGAGAGAAAATCGCCGATAGTTAGTCCATTTCTCGCCGGCGGTCGGACCACTGCCTAAAGCTGGGTATTACTGTAATCTAAGTACGTACTATTAGCCGTTAACCACACTGTATACAAATAAATACACTCGCGCGCGTTTGAATTGACAATTCAATAGACAATGCCTGCCTAGTGAGGAAGTGAGGGACGAAAGTTCACCCCGCGGCCCGTTCCCCCGCAATTTTGTTCCTGCGTACGCGACTCGCGCGCTCGGTCGAGCATTTTTTGTTTCACGTTTTGGTTCATTTTGGCGCCCCCCCTTGAAGGCGCCCGGTGCGGTCGCACCGCTCGCACCGCCCTAGGACCGGCCCTGACTACCATAGAGAAGTACTGTAGAAGTACTGTGTATGGCAGTACGATGTCTGCTGGGTCAGCTAGTAATAACCTAAAAACATTATAAAAACTTAAACCTTGGGTGCCACCGGCAGCGGTGCAGGGCCCAAGCTACCGGTGGTTAGACTGGTTAGGGCTGCAGAGACAGGAACCTCCGGACGATTCGTGCCGTGTTGAGGACCACTGCCTTCTGCATCTGACCCTTGAGCCAACCGTCTAGCGAGAGCCTCTTGAGATGTTGGTCGAGGCTTTCTGAATTATTAGAATTATCTATTATTTTAGCCCCATATCGCGGTTTTACCCCCTATTCTTTGGGAACCGTTATCCGAGATAAAAAGGTAGCGTATGACTACGTTAATCTAGATTATTAGTTAGTCATTGAGTTTATTATTCCATAATTTATATTTATTATTAAAATATTTATTATTCCCTAATCCATAATACGAGTAAACTCATTGCTACCTCCATACTAAATTTTATCGTTATTGTGTGATTGAAGTAAAAAACACTTTTTTACATTTTCTAATATCAATATTAGAAAATGTAAATGTAAACTTAGGATTTATTTCGTTACTCATCTGTTATTTAAGCTCACTGAAGATTAATTCAATTATACAGAAATCAGACAGCCATTGAAATGTGTGCTCTATATCGTATGTCATAGATTTTACTTTACAACCAATGTCTGAATTATTTTTGCAAGCGTAAATAATTAATTGATAGGGTTATTAGATCCCTTATTAGCATAAACTAGACCTTATCATGCTTCATAATTAGAGCTGACATGCTATTGACTCGTCTTTGCCGAAGAGCGATAAAAAGTGGAGTTGGTATGCTTGATTTGACATCAGTGGCGTAGCTTGTCTTAGACGGGCCCTGAATCAAAATTCGCTGGGGGCCCAAATGGATAACGTTTTACAACCTTTTTCTCACACATGTTCGGGGTCCCTATATCCCAGGGGCTCCATATCATTGATTCGGCTGATACGGCGGTAGCTACGCTTCTTTGACATACTAGTCGTTTCCCACAGTGTCAGATGAGATGGCAGTCAAACGCAAGCCTATAGTTGAATAAAAAAAAATGTGAGCCGTCACGGGACGCCTGGCAGATGTGAAACATCGACATTATTTTGTAAAAGTAAAGCAGAAAAGAAGAACATATTGTGATAGGAACTAAATATGTCATAATGATTAAATAAAATATTACGATTTTTTTTCCAGATAACGATGACTATTTATTGAATAAACATTTATTTTCATTAAATACAAAAATTTACGATTTTATTTCAAATCGTGACTACTTAATTCGTTTAATCAGTAACTCGTTGACTCGTCGTTGACTTCGGTAATAGTTATATTCGATGTTGCCTCTGAGGCCGCGCGACGCATGCCGTGGCGACGCGTCGCCACGGCATGCGTCGCCACGCCAGAAATCGGTTTTACGTGCGGCTATAGATGTTTCACATCAAAAATAGTACTCTGTACTCTACTAAGGTAAGGTACTAAGGTATTTGCAAATGCAATTTAGCATCCTGCATAAAATCGTTGCTTGCACAAATTCGCACGGAAAGAAACACTCAAAGTAAACAATTGCGTTTATGGATGCGCGAGAACCGAATACATAATTATAATGTTTTTATTGTGTGTTTTATGTTTTTATCATTGAATACTTTAAAATTTTTATTTAATTAACCGTTAAAAAAATGTGCGATGAAACACCTAGTTTGCTCAAGCCACCTCTACTTTGTATCTTCTCCGTGGTCCTCACCGAGACGTAATCTATCACCGTAGGCCCTAGAGCTAAAAGCGAATTAATTTGCTCTCTAATTATTACGCAGTACCTACACACCTGACTTTTAGATTTTTGAGCTTGGTTGCTTAATTTTGTTTATTGCTTAGTGTGATTAAAATTTGTTTTGAAGGATTTTTGTGTGACTTTACTTACATCGCCGGCTCTAGTCCTTAGTCAGGGTAAAGCGATCACTTTGCTTACCACTCCCTACAAAAAAACTTGCATTTTGAATTTTAATTTTTTTTCCCATTTTGTCACCCTTTACTACATCGCTCCTCTCACTCTTCCTTAGCGCCGGCACTGTTATGTGTTATATATAATAAATCATGTACCTATCTGTTTGAAACTAGGTAGGTATATAAAGGTGTTTAAAAATGTCGTATACTAAGGGGGCGTCCATAAAATACGTGAGATGTTTAAGGGGGGGAGGGGGTCGAGTCAAATCTCATCTAATCTTACGTTGGAGAGAGGGGGGGTCTCGGCAAATATCACGCAATTTTTTTTCTGATTGAAACAAAAAAAAATATACTATTTTGCAATTTTTTTTTCTTTTTACAATAACAATCCTAAGAAACCCACATTTTGAAAAATCTCACGTGAGATTGGGGAATGGGGGAGGGGGTTGAGTAAAATCTCACGACATCTCACCAGGGGGGGAGGAAGGGACAGAAAATTAAAAAAAACTCCTCACGTAATTTATGGACGCCCCCTAAGTTATTAGTTTTGAAGTTATGAATGAACATACATATTGGTCAAAAACAGAACCCTCCCTTTTGCTTTTATTAATGACTAGCTGTTCCCTGCCACGCTTCGCTGTGGATAAAAAAAAATTATATATATATATATAGCCTATGTTACTTTGGGATAATGTAGCATTCGAATGGTCCCCCCCGAATGGGTTCCCGCCTTTCCGTGGCGGGGGGGATAAGTAGCCGTGGCACTGAGCCCGGTGAAACGAAGAGGAACCCGAGGTGGGGCCTTCCGCGTGTCCCTCTGGCAGCAGAGGGCTGATTAGCAGAGGGCACAGCGGATGAGCCGGGGTCTGAGCGATGGCTCGGACCACCAGGGAGGTTTTCCTTGTGCTCCTCGCCGCGTGTGGGTCGCGGTCGGGAGTGCAAGGAAAGGAGGAGGGTCTGAGTGTGGTGGACACCGCGGGATGCGGCGCTCCACACTTGGACGGTGGCATTGCTGCCACCGGTGACGAGTGTGGTGGACGCTGGAGGAAACGGCGCTCCACGCTCGGGCGGTGACAGCGGTGCCACCAGGAGGGTTTTCCTTGTGCTCTTCGCCGCGTGTGGGTCGCGGTCGGGAGTGCAAGGGAAAGAGGAGGGTTCCTTTTGCACCTCGCCGCGTGAGGTTTGCGGCCGGGTGTGAAAGGAACGTGGGCTTAAGGCGGGGTGGGTGGTGCTAACCACACTGCCCACCACGTGCGAGCGAGCGGGGCTAGGGAGCGAGAGGGCGGTTCGTCCGTCTCCTTGCTCCTCGGCAGTGGGGTTGCCGGTAGAGTCGGGGGACTCTCCCGGCCTGCACGACCCCACACTGTCTGGGGGGTGATCCTGGGGAACAGGGTCACCCCGCCATGGGTGCAGGGGGCCCTAATCGGGCCCGTCGCCGGGGCAAGGTGGTCAATGCTAACGCGACACCACCTTGCCCTACCAGGCGGACGATGAATTCCCCAGTGGTTTTAGTGGGTATGCCGCCACTAGGGCGGAGACTCCCACATAACCACCCTGCCTCCCCCGGGGCGGGCGTGGTATCCATAAAGGATTTCCACTGGGTAAACAAAAAAAAAAAAGCATTCGAATGGTGAAAGAATTTTTGAAATCGGTCCAGTAGTTTTTGAGTTTATTCCACACAAACATACAAAAATACAAAAATACAAATCTTTCCTCTTTATAATATTAGTATAGATATTGAGTGATGAACAAATCGCTCGCCAGATGTTAAACGTCATGATTGCACACACAACCAGTGTTGCCAACTCCAAAAATTCCAAGTCCCTAGATTCTTAATCAAAAGTCGCTAGAAAGTCGCTAAAACTAACTCGACCACGAGCGGATCCACGATTTTGTCTGGGAGAATACCTTTAATTTGGTCGGGGACAGAAAAGGCGGTATCATAATGTTAGTATAGGTAAAAAAAATAAGGTAATTGTTGGAGAACTGGCCGTATTCAATACCAAAACTTAGATTTGAAAGAAAATTGGATGTGTTGCTTTGAATTTTTTTGAAATATCTAAAGCTAGGGCTGTTTTAATTGGTACTCCAAAAGTCGCCAGATTTGTCGCTAAACAATTTTTGTCGTCAAAACTTTATTTTAGTCGCTAAGACTTGAGCAAAAGTCGCCAGTTCTAGCGACAAAGTCGCTAAATTGGCAACACTGCACACAACCCTCTGCGGCGCCCAAAATTTTGAACTCTTAAGAATTCAATTCAAACTCAAATTCAAGAATTCAGCTCCGCCGTAGCCGGGTAAAAAACGAGGCGTGTTTAGTCCACTCCCAACATCACGTGAGAGGCCATCAACGCCCAGCCGCATAAAAAAGAAACAACAAAACAAACAATACTTACAACAACAAAGTGGCCACAAAATCCGTCAACAAAGTCCCAATTCCAAGACAATGCGGCCACGCAACACGGCCCAGGCCGTAAACTAACTTTTACGATGCAAATGGGCGTTTAAAGGCCCGGGGCTGTTGTATCGGCCGAAAAATAGACGCAACAAAACATTTGAAACCGTGCAAAAATGTGAAGACGAATAGACGGACGGTGGGGCACAAATGGTGCGGGAAATCGGGCCGCTTAAGGGTAGTCTACGTTGATCGTAGTTGGACGTCGAGTTTGCTGTAAACCCTTTCAAAAACTTCGCCTGGACAAGAGCTACGCGTTTGACGTTGGTTTTACACTAGCTCAGAGACTTATTCTTGCTCGAGCAGTCATGTAAAAGTTATAGCACCATTCATTCTGTGGTAAAAGTAAAGCCGTCCAAATAGTCTATTTATAGTCTACCTACTAAATTTTCGTCGTTCAGTTTGCTCGATTCTAAAGGTCATATTAGGCATTTTTATCGATGTAAAGCCATTCTGTCTATTTCAAATTTCCAATTCGTCGGATTAATAACTACCATACTTGAAGGCCTGTTAACGAACTTTCATGAATAAACAAACAAATAGAAATATAGACATAATCTCTCACCAAACGAATAACCTTCTCCATTCCATCGTGCGTAAAAAGGACTAGTCTACTGATGATGTCTTCCTCACCAATTTCGGACACAGCGACTTATAAGCTTCTGTTAGACTGAGCTTAGAAGATATTGTTTTTTTTGATCACCTGATGTTAAACGTCGTTTGCCCATAAACAGGTCTGCCCCACCCAGAATTTGGAATTCTTAGAATTCAAGCCCTTACGCGGCACAGAACTATACACCTTATAAAGCAATATACACACCTGCAAATGGCTCCTGTTCCGCGGATTCCCGAACCACAGCCGCAGCGCCTGCAGCACCGTGTAGCGAGGTGTTCGGATCGCTGGGTAACTGCGAACGGGAATTACTGTGTGAACGGCACTTTATGTAGGGCTGATGGACAATGGACATGTCGACGGCCCCTACGAACACTATCGAAACTGCAAATTCTCGATTTTTTTCATTGCACCAATTATACGAATATTTAATAAACTTTTAAATATTAATGTGTTTATTTCAGGCAATATAACTTGCATTCAATGCAAGTTACAGAGGCCCATAGAAAATAAATACCTTACAGACTAACATACATATAAATAAAACATTTTAAAATTTACTATTTCTTCTGGGACTTTGTTACTTATACCGTCTCCCAGTAACGCCGGAACACTAGCCCTTTTGGCCAGAAATCTGATGAGAGTAGTGCCACCTTGTGCTTCACAGGAACCCGGAGTAAGTCAGACTTGAAACAAGTCTTACGGACACTCAACTCCAGGCGCTGCGCTGCATCGCCACAATCGGCAACGCTACTCCCTGTCTTATAAAACAAATAATACAAAAAAAATAAAAAAATGTGATTTTTTAAATCGAATAAAATTGATGTTAAGTACACATTTTAACTCATTAATTTAGGTCAATAGACTTTAAATTGCTCTCCTGTGAAATTTTGCATGTAAAAATGCCATTTGCAGTTTCGATAGTGTTCGTAGGGACAGTCGATGTATGGTAAGGTAACGCATGGCGAGAGGCAGATGTTTTTAATTGATCTCGTTTTTTTGAGTGCTTTATTTTGTAACCCCGCGGTTTTCCCAGATAAAAAATAGCCTATGTTTTATCCTGGGCTTGAGCTACTTTCATACGAAATGTCATTGAAATCCATTCAGATGTCGGTATTTGCGTGATTGAGCAAACATCCAAACTTATGCATTTTTAGTAGGATTGTCGACTGTGAAATGAAACAAGTAGTTAGTAGGTAAAATTTAGAAAAGTTGATTGGTGAACGATTTCAAGTGTTCTTTGAAATAACAATGAAGTTAATTTTTGGCATATTTTTAGTATAATGATGCCTACTACAACAACCTACTATTTACTTATAACCCTATATTAGCAATTCTCATCGACAAAAACCAATTTCTTCTATTCTGCATGTCAAATTTTCAAAAACTATCACACTCGCGGTGCCGCCGCCAGCAGTTTAAACAATTAAACATCGCAAACTGCTAAAATCAAGATCTTTCGTTCCGTAACCGACAAATCGAACTTTAACTAGACCGCTAAATAAGTTCCAACAATCGTTTCCAACTCGATGGACTAAACGTTGCGATGTTTCCCGCTATTGAAGAACTTTCCCTATTGCAACCTCAGATCAAGTAGAAATTAAGATATAGTGCTGCTTTAGATGCATGTGAAGCTAAAACCTTGTGAAAGAGTCCGATGGAATAACTTTCCACTTGGAAGTATCGTAGATAACATCTCATGGGACAGATACCTAAATAACATGATTTTTTAGGATACAATTTCGAATATAAATTTCAATTTGACATTTTTATTGACGTACACTAGGATCAGCGAGTACTTTTGGAGTTTTAGGCTTCACCTTGATCTAATTCAGCACTACCTATATCTTCCTTTCTACTTGATCTGAGATTGAAACTACGGCTTTATTAAAATGGTGTACAGTTTTCCGTGTACAACAGTTTTCAAACTTAACAGATTAAGAGTTTCTTTCTCCGGGATAAGAGATTGAGGTAGAATATTATACAATAGGCTAGTTGAGTACAACTTTTATACCCGGTCGAAGACTCAAGACCAGGTAAAAAAGACGGGAAAATGTAGTGATAAAAGACATGAACAAGTGCAATGTTTCTGAAGACGATGTTTGTCTCGGTGTCAGAATTTTCTAGGCGAGCTGAAAGTCTCGACATGGCTTAGTGATTTTATTTAGGGTTTATGAGGAAAATGTCAATGACATTGGACAAAATGTATAGAACAAATAATATATTATAATTTAATTGATTTTTGTGTTGATCCCATAATAAAAGTTGTTCCTATTGATGAGCACTTTGAGCTCATTTTCGGATTAGCATGCCCTTTTCTTATTGCTGTAGAACAAACAATCAAGGTCTACTATATAACGTGTCCGACCCTCGGTAACGCTCAGTTGTAAATGCTTCTCGCGGTCACCCATCCTCAGACTGACCGTGTCGTCCGTTGCTTAACATCAATCACTCACGAACACCTGGTTACGGAACGCTACGAGCCAGTGGCGTATCCAACGGGCGGAGCTAGGGGGCAACCCCCCCCCCCTCTCCAAAAGCACTCCAAATACCTGTAAACCCTACCCTTGATTTTTTTAACCCCCTGCCACCTAATACAAGCTGGCCCATTACCAAAATCCTGGATCCGCGTCTGATACCAGCGCTACTTTCAAATTTTTACCTGAATCCACAAAGCTCGCAATGGTTTCTTCCAACTTGGTTGAGCCATCGCTCGAGGCAGCTCAAGTGAACGTTGGCTAGCGACCCCTTACAGTTGCACGGTGATATTAACCTGAAATCAACAAAGGTAACCTTCATAACCAGAAGCTGTACCGTGAACTCTTAGCGCTAGCTTAAACTGGATTGTAATGGCTTTCATTTCACTCTGTCAGCAAAAGAAAAAGCCAGACAAAAGCCAATGCGATTTAATTCAGTTCATGCTACGAGTTAGCGGTACGGCCTCAGGAGCCCTATTTTTTTTTTTCGTATGAAGAGTCATGAGAATGAGAGTGACCGAGATGATAAAACTTTCACAAAACGGTTCAGAGGGACGCTACGGACTTACAACCTCCTCCTCTAAACAAAATTCTGGATCTACACGAGCTTTTCGGAAAAAAATAACATTAAAAAATTAACCCCCCAGTATCCCCAGTATACGACTAACGCATACCTGCTTTTAAATCTCTTAGCTCCCTAAACAATACGGCGAGACGAATGCAATTCAAAATTTAACAACCACGAAGCACTTTACAATTTTCAGATTACTAAGTACTGAGCAAAACTAAAGTTAGAAATAACAGTAAAATGTACCTTATACCAGTCTATACTATTAACCAAATTGGTACTAAAACAACAAGTTTACGGTATAAAATTTTCCCCAACGAAAACATACGCGATTAGATCTGCTGGCAATAATTTTTAACAGAAATTGCCTCGTACCATGAGATTTTAGCGTGATCTTCAATTGAATTGCATTGGCTTTGTCTCGCTTTTTTCTAGCCGACAGAGCGAGATGTAAGCTAGTGCGATCTAGTTTAGGCTCACGTAAGGGCCAAAGCTCATAGTACGGACTTAGAGCGTAGCATTAGAAGGGAATTCACTGAGAAAGTTGTGCTAGATAAGGGTGTTTTCTAATTTCTAGCTCGGTTTAAATATGACGCTGCAAATTCTGTTTGCGAATCGAATGAGTTTTATAGAGAAACAGCGAAAACTGTGTTTGATAACAAGCAAATAAATACTTACTACGATAATACGCAATGGATTAAAGATAAAATTCGACTGCAAAATGCAGCCTGAGATTACAGACATAATGACGAATCTTAAATGATGTGTACTGTAAAGTCAATCAAGTCGCAGAGGCTATAGGAGTTCAAATTGACACAGACAAACATTCATGCATGTACCCCAAAAAACTTGTTTGAGCAAACTTGTAAAAACCACGTATATTTACATTTTAATACTCGGTCAGTCTCTTATCTAAATTCCAGTTTCTAACCTTTCTCGACCACGTGTCATACAAATCCTGCAAACATTTGATCCAATACTCGACAGCGAATCTCTCTGAGCCACCGCCAAATCTGACCTCTCAGACAGATTGCCCGCTTTCTTCTTATCGTTCTTCAATATTTTCGTCTCTATAGGACCCGTTACTAGAACCTCATTTGCCAAATTCGGTATCGGAGCACATTCAGTCTCAATATCACAACTAACATTTGGTATTTCAACATGAGCAGCTTCCAGAGGTATTTCGTTAACTACCACAGGAGTTTCTGCATTGAATTTGAAACAGGATATCATAAATTTCTTCAAATCGATTAAGTTGGTTGCAATCAAACTTTCTTTGATTTCAGTTTGATTGTCCAATGAAGGTATTTCTTGATTCGGTGCTCCGAAGCTTAAAGATTTTAGTGCGTTGGTAACATCTTTAGCTGTAATGATTTGTCTTATACAATGATCGGATTTGGATAGACCGGCTTTAGGCCTAGGGCTTTGAATAGCACCTGGTAAGTTTGAAGTTCCTGAAGGTCCTGCATCATCTAGTTTTCTTTCTTTTCTGACATTATTCTCTTCCGTAGCATTTGTAACTTCTTCTATAGTGAATAATTCTTCTTCTGCATTCGCTCCGGTTTGTTGATCTTCCATCAATGGTGTTGCATTTGTGTTAACAAAAATAAATTGATTTTTGTGGTATAAATGTTGGATGTTTGACAATGATTTGACGTTTTGTCAAACTGAGCAATAATCATAAAACTTTTTATTGGTTATGAAGTGAACTATTAACTCCTTGTTATGATCACATTAAATTAATAGGAAGTGAGTGAGTGTAAGTTTGTTATTCTGTCATTCTGAAGCTTCTTAACGGATTTGGAAGGAATTTAGTATGAATGTAGCTGAGCTTACCTACCTCAAAGAGTAATAATAAGTGGCTTACCTATGGAAACTAACGTAGTTTTGACATATTTTGTTATAATTAAATTATAATTAATTATAACTCACGTAAAAATTAACTCGTTTACTACGACTAGTTTCAATCACATTCCGTGATTTGTTTTCGGTGATTTTTACTTGAGTTTCCCGCTTTAATTATAACAAAACAAAACCTTTTTAATTATGCTTGAGCCATGTTGACCACAAAAATATAGCCAACAGACAAACGGGAACTGAGTTATTTTTGTAGCTATTTTCGTAATAAATATTTTGAAATCTTGTGTTCGGTGTAAACTACAAAACAAACCAAGTGTTGATATTTCAACGAAACATCTTCTAAAACAACTACCAAAGTACAAAACAATGGTTAAGTACTAATTACCTGTTTAAACAACAGCTGCAGCTAACTGGCTCCGTTGAATAAAGCTGCGGTCTCGCTGCCTTATTAGGTAAAATTGCGACCGCGACTAATAGCACAACTTTAACAAGCGTGCTCCATCGTAGACCGCATCGTTGCTTATCATCGGTCGAGATGGCTATCGAACGCAAGCTTATTACTGAATAAAAAAAACTTAACACACAAACTAAAACTTAAACTGCGGTATGTTTTGAATTGTTTTTTTTTATTCCATGATGGGCAATGCGTGTAAAGTAAAAATGCAACATAAACGACCCGTGTCAGCGCGCATCGCGTCAGGCGACTGGCGTCCGTGCAGGCGCAACCTGCGTTATCACTGAAACAAACCTACTCGTGACATCAAAAAGGTCGCAAAGTTGCCTCCAAACTAATCGAGTCTAATCGTGGTCAATATAAAAAAAAGGTCAGCAGTGATCGCAATCGCTTGGTGTATTCACAACCGCTAGTTAGGTAATAGTCCTGTGGTCCCGCGGTTGAGCTTCAAGAAACGCCTCACTGTGTCCAGACCCGGGACTAGTCCGACAGCACTAGCTTAGGTTTAACGCTTGAATTGGTCCAGTCCGTTTTAATTGTGCCGTATTTGTTGTAGGATTTATAAAGTTTCCGCTAACTTTCTACAAATTGCAGGGCGGGAAGAAATGGCGTCTCTTACGGCGCTTGTAGGTGACATTAATGTGTAGAAGTGTTGCTTCTATGTTACCTTTCTATTTTATCTTTATAAAGACGGGCTTAAACAGTTTTTGTTTTCATTACAAATATGAAAACAAATGCTCTACATGCGTAGTTACGTAGGTTATATAGAAAAGTTACAAAGGCTCTACAATCTACGTACAACAAGCTATATTATGTTATATACAATTATAACATATTTTATTAGCTACGCAAACATATTTAGTACTGAAATTGCACTTTTAAGACAAACACTTCCAAATTAATTCAACTGCTCTGTAGTAGGTATTTAAATAATTTGTAACGCAAAATCAAAATTGCTTTCCACGCTTTGTTGCAGTTTAAAATTAACAGTTAAGAGGATTAATTTAAAGCAAGCTGTCGTTAACATTATGTCATAGTTAAAAATATTCAGTAGGAATACTTACTAATTAGTGGGCGTTTATAGTCTGTTTGCTCTGAGATAATCAGTGACAGCTACAGTGGTAAATAAAACTTTTCTTTGATTGTATTCAAAGCCGTAACTTTCGTGGAGAAAAATCATTGAAACCCATTGAGCTATAACGTACTGCGAACTAGAGATGACATTGTAATAGATCATGAATTATGATGTCTCATTTAATAGTGGCACATGTGCTAGATTTTACTCTTGTCACTCGCTTCATCAATAAACCTATTGCAATATTTGTATTATGACCGGGGTGTCTTTTAGTACACACGCCAATTAAGAACAGAACTTGATATAGGTATGATTGTGTTTGTCTACACAGCGAGCGTCTAGCAAAGCAAGTGACTATGTGAATATCGAGTTTTTCGTTTCTGAAACACCAAAGCACATCTCATTAAAACCATCTAGCTAGGCTAATTAATAATTGAAATCGAACCAATTTCATCTTCTTACTTCTAGGTAATTGAGTAAGATCACTAAACTAAAATGAAACAGCAGTTAAGCGTCTCTCCATCTCCAGTACATACCACATAGTAACTCAACCTGAAACCCGAAGATTCCCTTCTGTTTATCCACTAACCGCGCCTTTGTTTTAGGGTTCGTTAAAACAAGCCTCGTAAAAACAAACTTTTAAGTGACACAAAGTTGCCTGCATACTACAGAAAGAGCCCTAAATGTTTTTTATTGATGTGCATATAATTTTATGGGCAAACTTTTAATAAAAACTTTGGAAGAGAGGCCGTAAAGAGTTTAGAGCTGGTTTAGAGTGACAGAGACGCTGAAGGTACACCTGCTCTGAGGAAAGCATCTCAAAATATGCTATTTTTGACAAACGAGCAGACTGGCCGTCTGATAGCTTGATGGTGTGGATTGCTCTTAACTATAGAACTGGCTCCTGTGTTTTTCTTTTGTGTTTTTAAACTGTGTTTGCGCGTAAATTTTTGTGGTGCTTATAAATAATAATTTATTGTAAAGTATGGTAAGCGACATTATGGTAACGATCGACCTACCGTCGCCTGTACTTGTAACAGCGGCGGAAAAAAGATACTTTAACAGATACACTTTTAGGACTCTATTAATAACTATTTTAAAGAGTCCTATGAAACTCGGGAATACTCGTTATACACATATGTAGATGTTTGTTACTTAATGACGTAAAAACGGGTGAACGGATTTGTATAAAATTTGTTAGAAGTAGGAGGAGGTAAAGACACCTTAGATTAACACATACCGACTCGTAATACTTTTTTATCCCGGAAAAAACCAACAGTTTCTGTACGATAGAGGACAAAACCGCGAAACGGCGCTTGTCTAAAAACAGTAACAATTCCTTGCGACTTTATCAACTGACCAGATCTTCAGTCTAAATTAAATATTTAAGTCTCAATGTTCCTAAGTTGTGACAAACGAGTTGTGTTATTTAATGGTAAAGCCGAAGCCTGCTTAATCCTAACGACGGAAGTTCCTTGACGTACCTACCTATACCTATCTCTGAAATCGGTTATGGAGACGCCATCACACTAATATTAATAAATGCGAAAGTTTGGCTGTATTCGTTACTCTTTCACACTAAAACGGCTAGACGGAATCTGACGCAAATACAGGGTTATTCATAAAGGGTATGCTAAGCCGAAAAGGTCTTATAGTACTCATCATTATGAACAACTTTTACTATGGGAACAACTTGAAATTCGCGAAAAAAAATCAGCTGTTCCATACATTTTGTCGGGTGTCATTGACATTTTTCTATGGAACAGCTGATTTTTTTTTCGCGAATTTCGGGTTGGTCCTATAGTAAAAGTTGTTCATAATGATGAGTACTATGAGCCCTTTTCGGCTTAGCATACCCGTATAGCTTACTCATATATTATGGCTTGATTACATGTAACGAGTACAGTGCGCAGTGGCAAGACAGTAAATGGGCACACTCGGCCGAGCAAACAAATCATGGTTCTAGTGACTGTCTTGCCTCATCAAACTGTTTATACAAACCGAGTACTCGGCCGAGAGCACTGTCTCATCACTGTACTCGTTACGATTAATCAACCCAATAGGCTTTTCATGATCATCATTGCCGTTTTTCATCACAGAAACATTGCGACGCAGGAGGTTATTTTATAAAAAGTCATCCACAATTTTAAAAGTGGTATCAGAGCGTGATTAATCACATTAATGAGTCGTCACACGCTCAAACTGGGTCAAATTCATTCTCCCATATCAAATACCTCAAGTTCACAAACTTAATACGTACATTAATATTCATGAATTTCATTATTGCTACCGATATCAGACACCCGGAGTAATCAGCTTAGATATTATGTTTGTGCTGCCATCTCAGACCAACTTGGATAGGAAGATGGAGCACTGCGCTAGAGTGAGGTGAAGCCGATAAATCTCCTCTACTTTTATGTATACAAGACGCACACATTGACAAATCAATGATGATGTTGATGTCTTTCTAGCCGATTACAGCCACAGCGACTTCTGTTAGGCTGAGCTAAGAAGGTGTGCTTGGGGTGCTAGGTCGGGTAACCTCCACGTGGTGCACCCTGGGCAACAGCGTGCGGTACTACTGCATAGCTTTTATGCAGTAGTACCGCACGGTGGCCAATAACCCGACAAGGTGGGCCCGTCTGCGTGTCCCTCTGACTAGCAGAGGGCACAGCGGATGGTGTGTGGTGGAGTGTGGAGCGTTGGAGGATACGGCGCTCCACGCTTGGCTGGTGGCAGCGGTGCCACCAGGGGGGGTTTTCCTTGTGCTCCTCGCCGCGTGTGGGTCGCGGTCGGGAGTGCAAGGAGGGGAGGAGGGGATCGCTCGTTGCCGGGCGTGGTGAAAGCCATGCTCGGCGGCGAGAGATCGTGGCAGGCCGTGGTCTCCTTCTGCGAAGAGGTAGTGTCGCAGAAGGGGCCGCGGGGCGGATCGGGGAGGACGACTCCCGCAGGATCCGCTCCGGCGCAGACGACGGGGAGGGAGGAGGGGGCGATCCGATCATCGCCTCCTTCCCTCTCCGTAGTGGGGCCACTGGCGGAGGGTCGGGGGGCTCTCCGCTGGCTTGCACCGGCTCCACACGTCTGGGGGCGGCCTTGGGTGACCAGGGCCGTCCCTCTCTTGACGCACGGAAGACGGGGCCGAAGGGCCGACCCTGGCTGAGGGTGGCGGAGACTCCGAAAGGGAACCCCGCTGCCCCCGGCCACAAGGGAATGAGGTCAACTACCCAGTGGTTTTAGTGGGTATGCCGCCGCAGAGCGGAGACTCTCACATAACCCCGGCTCCCCCGGGTTAGGGGTATCCATAAAGGATTTCCACTGGGTCAACAAAAAAAAAAAAAAGAAGGTGTGCTTAGATTACATGCCTTATGTAAATCTTTGCAGTAAAAGCTCTCAAGCAGTGATTGCAAGTCCAGGTCAACTCATCGATACTACTCTACTTGCACCATCTCTCTACAGACATTGCGCAAAGAAAGTAAACAAAAAAACAAAACAATAAACAATCCACAGCACAAAAAAGTGGCTTCAGTCAGATAACTACGGATAACAGCTCTATCTTTCCCTCTAGATTGATCTGCGGTTGCCTTACGTCATGCGTTCTGTAAGGTAAATAAAGTGGGTATCAATGTGGGTAGGGTTTCTAATCAATCGCATAGGGATTAAACTGTGATGTAATGCATAATCAGCAATATCTCGACACACCAGGGCTTTGCTTTCACACAAAACCTGCCGATAAATTGAGTTCAGTTTGATCTGTAATGGGTTGGTTACACGTAACAAGTATAGTCGCGAGACAGTGCCCTCGGCTGAGTACTCGGTTTGTAATAACAAGAACATTATTTTTACAAAACAAAAAACAAAAACCGACTTCAAAAGACCGACTATTGAGTTATTCATCTATTTGTCGCGCACGTACTTAATGCAAATTTAAGACTTATATGGTTTTCTCATGGATACCATTATCTATGGATAATGATGATATGGACTAAATTGAAATGGGACCAAATGGGAAGCGTCAGCTTTCTAATAAAAAAAGAATCATCAAAATCGATTCACCCAGTCAAAAGTTATGAGGTAACAAACATAAAAAAAAAATACAGTCGAATTGATAACCTCCTCCTTTTTTGAAGTCGGTTAAAAACAGTTGGACGAGGCGGGACAGTCACTAGATCCATGATTTGTTTGCTCGGCCGAGTGTCATTTACTGTCTTGTTCCTGTACTCGTTACGTGTAATCAACCCATTACAAACAGTGGGTGTTGTTTTTGGTCTCACTCAGATAACGACACTATTCATCACAGAAATGAAATAAGCACAAAACATAGAGTTTTTTTTTACTCAGTAATAGGCTTGCATTTGACCGCCATCTTGCCTGATGGTGAGCAACGATACGGCCTAGAATGGAGCATGCTTGCCTAGAAGAAACCGATTCACTCGCGACTTGAAGACACCTAGATTATATCTATCGGGCGGGAAACACGTACTCAGGCAAAGCGTTCCACACCCTAGCGGTTTGCACAATAAAGTTGTAGGCAGTAGGTTTGAGGCTTTAATACAGATCAGCGATGGAACCTATCGACTAAGGGTTGTACCAGACAGAGAGCAGTCACGCGTTCAAGCGTTCGCGTTAGATTGCTTGCTCTGGGCACTGGGCATATATTGTGCATGTAACGTAACGTAACGCAACCGAGCGCAATTTGCGAACTACGATCGCTTGAACGCGTGACCGCTTTGTCTGATAGATCCCTAACTTCTCCGATGTTTGATTCTGTTTTCGGTTCAAAATCTGAATAGGCCAGATTCAATTTAGATTCAGATTACCCTTTGACACTCGCTGTAGGGTCTATATGAAATCGATTGCGATTACCAATTAGATAGACAATAAGCCCTCAGGTTCGACATCATACATAATATGCAGACCTGATTTAGGTAGATTAGATTTTTTTTTGGGTATTTATATTTTTTTTTCAAACGGCAGGCTTCAAGCTAAGTTGGCTTCATTTGTAACAAGCGCAAAGTTGGGGGCTACTACTTATAATTCCGTTTTCTGTTCCTGTTATGCTGGGGTCACACTTATCCAAAAAGTTGAAGAAAAGGTTAAAAAGCCGGAAAGATGTATTGTTCTCTCATTTTATCACAGTGCAATGAAAGAAGACAGCAATATTTTTTCCGGCTTATCGGTATAGTGTGTCCCCAGCATTAGCATTCTACTTTCCGAACAAAGTCCCGAAAAAGTCATAAATCTCTCATTTTTGCCTCTTAATTATTTTCTTCCGCCACGCAAATAATTTCTCCAAAAATAATTTCTGCGAAAATAATTTTCCCAAAATAATTCCCACCGAAATAATTTGGCAATTATTTTTTAGTAAAATCGGCGAATTAATCAAAGGCCACTTCGTTTCTTGTACAGCGAGCGAAATATTTTAATTAGGTTGTCCGAGGCCCGGCGCGGCCGACGTGTGAGGTTAGATCTACTTATACAATAGTGAACAATTCATAAAACCCTTAAATAAAAAAATATGTTTTATTTTTGCGTTTTTTTGCGGCACACAATGATCTCCAACGTAGTCCTCATTTCGTTTTCTAATAATATAATAATAATTAACTAGCTGCGCCCCGCGGTTTCACCCGCTGTCCAGCAAGAATAGCGGAAAGCCGTTCAATTTTCTGGGGTAAAAAGTAATCTACATATTACCTAGGGCTTAAGCTACCTTCATACCAAATTTCGTCAAAATCTGTTTAGCTGTTAAATTGTTAAATCAAATTGTCATCCATACGTCCATTACATAGCTGTCATTTGCGCAAAGAGTATTATAAGTCGTTTTGTTATTCCAAGTCTGATTCTTTTTTGTTATACCTCGTTTTATAGTGACTGATGTTTTATGTCAATTCACACTTGAATGCTATCGAATTTATTTAATAGAAATAAATAGTATAATAGGAATAAATAGTATCCTATGTGCGTTTCCTGGCTCTAAGCTACCTCCTCACCAATTTTCAGCCATATCGGTAAAGCCGTTCTTGAGTTATAAGTAGTGTAACACGAACACGACTTTCTTTTATATATATAGATTGTTAAAAAAACTAAAAAACACGCTTTGTTTAGTGTATTGTCATCGGTCCTCGATGTATCTACAAAATTTGAACGAAATCTGGCCGTTTAAAGTGGGTCAAAATCGCGCCCAAAGGAGTCGGTTATAAACATACAAACATACTACTGAAGCTAATAAAAAGCGTGTAAAAAAAACTTCTAATTTAGCGAGCTTGTTTCCGTCCCGCATGGCTCCGTCCACCGTCACACTCAGTTGCACTTTTGACAGCACAGGTAAGCACTCCATGCACTAATTTGTAATTACCGAGACCTGCTTGGGTTTACGTACTTACAAGTAGGTTAGCTACCTAAAATATTTTTTAAATTTATTTTTATGCCATATGTGGTAGGTATACAAGCTAAGGGCTGCCTGATTGTAAGCGATCACCGTCGCATATGGATGCCTGTAACATTGGAGGCGTCACGGATACGTTACTGACCTTTCATGACTCAATCAGGGGCCATCCATAGATTCCATCACAAGAATTTCATGGTTTTTTGACCCCCCCCGCCCTTGTCACATTTGTGAGATTCTCCCCCCTCCCCTCGTAATTTATGGATGGCCCCTTAACAGCCCTTTTGAATACCCATTATTTTAATACTGGCAACTTTTATTGACGTGCAAAGAATAAGTTGAGCAAAAGTAAGGCTGGTAAAGCGTTCAGCCTATTTCAAATATTTTTAAAGCAATTCTTATTTATCGATTAAACGATTGTTTGATTTTTATGCGGTTTACGATGGAGCATGCTTGCCTAGAAGAAACCGATTTACTCGCAACTTGAACACACCTAAAATAAAAAATCAAATGTAAAAACTATCTGTTAAAATTCATAACATTTGATGGGAAAAAGCTTAAAGACTTACTGAACTTGTGTTCTAACTTTGTGTGTTATGCTGAATCAGTTTAAAATCAGTTGTAAAACGCCACGAGGTCACCATCCAAAGTCATCTAAGGTCTGTCATCAGTTCATGATCGGTTACAAACACCTAGTCAAGCTACTCTACGACCGCTATAATACGAAGGTATTAGCTATAGGTGTACCTCAATAAATAGGTGGCTACAACAGTTCGTTACTTCGATTCTGCAAACCAGGCGTTTCTGTTATAAGGGGTAGAAGCTACGTTCGCTCTTATGAGGAAAATTGTTCTTGTACTAATTCTCTAGGTAAGGGTTATTGATATATTCGAGTATAATATAATATGTTGTATGTATTCTCGTATAATATATTGTGGTATATATTTTAGTATAATATTTTAGTATATTATATTCTCGATCTTGATCGTTGGCGTAAAGTTCCTATCGGATTTTATTGGATTCATTTTGGGGAGTGGTCTTCTGATCTGCATGATCTTATAACCTCTAGCCTGTTCTACTATCGAACAACTAAGGGCACAGATTAACTAAAGTGTCTACGGACGTAAAACACCATTTTTCGGATATAGATAGATTCGTGTTTAGCCTGTAATCGCCCCCTGCTGCTTCTATTCCTGTACGCCGCTCATCCCGGCCATTCTCGCCAATTTTATCCAGGTTAATCTCATGACCTTTAGATGAACGCGCCAGTGGGTAGATATTACGAATTGTGTCTTCAACTTTCAACAACCCCGCAACTTTTGCCAAACTACGTCCAAATATAATAAAATAAAGCTTTTAATTAAACCTACAGATGTGTTTAAAACAAATTCTAATATCCAAAGTGTTATTACAGTTCCAATAGGAGTTATAACCTAAACCCCGACCAAAAAATCGGACGACGACGGTTAGGCAGAAAGTTTTGAAATTGCCCCCCAGCCTTTAATTTGGGTTAGGTTTGGGCTCAGACATTTTCATTTTATATTCTGTTTAGACTGATTATACTTTTTGTCCGAGTACGCAAAAGGGAGGCTAATGATTTTGATTTTCTTTGTAGAGATGAATGTATTTTTTAATTTCAATAAAAGTTTGCATTTTGCCGTCATCTCGCCTGATAGTGAGCAATGAATGCTGTTGACAATGGAACACGCTTACCTAGAAGAAACCGATTCACTCGCCACTTGAAGAATTTTGAACGCATTTTGTTTACTAAACCAACACAACACTACGAGTAATAAATAAGGCATCGATAGACGATGCCCAGTAATTTTATTTAAATTTAGGTAATTTATTTTGTTTATTCGAAACTTGCTTAGAACTGGACTCAATTTTGAACCACATTCCGATGTCCGATTGTGCTGATTTTTTTCATTTAATTTCATAAAAACTTGATTTAAAAATATTTTCATTGCTCATTATTTTAATAGCTGTACCGATCTTGATGACGGGTAACTGAAAAATCGTTTCCAAACGTGCAATTTCTTTAATAAAGCCACATAAAACAGTCTTTTAGACATAAACGGGTTTCTAAACCCCCAAAACTGTTGAACACGATATTCTAGACACCTCGTGCAATTTCTCCAATATTGCTCGTGCATAAGATATTCATGTAGAACATCGTACCTCTCGTACGCTCCAACATAACATTGTTCCGATGTGGAAAGAACACTAGGTCCATAAACTTGTGAGTAAGTACATAAACTTTAAACATTTTATAAGATACAGTACTAAGCAACTATGAGGGGTAAGTCGGTGAGTCGGCACATTCGGTTCAGGTATTTGTTGAAAAGCAGTGGCGGCTCGAAGTACTAGAGGTACTATATGGTGGACTTTATTCGGCTAGTGCGGATCCTATACCTCTACTTATTTTGATTGCCAAACCCTTTTTAGCCCTTTATCCCGACCACTATTAGCCTATGTATTTATACTATTGAAATCAAAAAAATATTTCTGTTTTCTGATTTAAATAATCGATTTATGCCGGTGGCTGCGCCGATTAATGCCGATAATTAATTGAGTTCAATTTCGGAATCTGACTTTGATAAAGTGACAATGCAATATAAGACGAAGTAGATACCTATGACACTGTTTAGAGAGTCTAGTTTACCAAGTATACGAAGTATTTATTTTGATTTTCTAACATTAAATAAAGTTCCTGATTTCAGGTACCGTCGGCGTAGTACAAGTCGTAGACACGTTATAATTGAGTCACGATAGGAAACCTAATAAATACGCGGAAGTGCAAAGCAAGCAGGGAAATAGTATTAAAAATGCCGGTAATTTTGCTCGGCGCCTGACGTGTTTTGCTGGCGCTAATTGGTTTGATTGTACATTTTAGAGGCATATTTTGACATGTTTTATTTTTGGAACGTCTAGAAGACCTTATGTTTTAAAATCTCAATGCAAAAAATCTTGCCTCATAATACAGGGTTAAAAGAAAAGAGTACTTATCATTATGAACAACTTTTTACTATGGGACCAACCCTAGAATTATGAAAAAAATTACAGCTGTTGAAAATAGCTTGAAAATGATAATTTGGAACAGCTGCTTTATTTTTTCGCGATTTCAGAGTACGTCGTATAGTAAAAGTTGTTTGTGATGGTGATAACTATGACCCATTATCGCTTTGTGTACCCTTTCCCTATAACTTTGTATTTCAAACAAGGATGTAGTTTGCCGATTATTTTATTTATTTATTTATGAATGCGAAAGTTTGTGAGTATGTTTGTTACTCCTTCACGCTGATACGGGTGAACGGAATAAGATTAAAGGAATTCAGACTGAATATCCTAAATTAATAATATACATAGGTTGCTTTTTTATAATCACCGTTTTAATCACTAAACCGGGTGAAACCGCGGGGCACAGCTAAGTAATATTATGAATACGAAAGTAAGTGTGTGAAAGTGTTTATTACCACGAATTTCCGTAAATCCGATTTTGTCAAAATCTTATATATAAAATTCTCGTGTCACAATGTTCGTTCCCGTACTCCTCCGAAACGGCTTGACCGATTTTTATGAAATTTTATAAGCATATTCAGTAGGTCTGAGAATCGGCTACTATCTATTTTTCATACCCCTAAGTGTAAGGGTTGTCCACCCCTAACATTAATTTTAATTTTTTGGGCAAGATTTTTATTTTTCTATAATGTGGCATTAAAAATACATACAACCCGAAATTTTTACCCTTCTATCACCAACCCCTATTTTTTAATAGTCACTAGAAATTATTTATATGGCAAAACAATGTTTGCCGGGTCAGCTAGTGTTTAATATAGATAGCTCATACCCCGGTTTCCCACATAAGCTACTTTTCATCATCATTTCGCGAGCGAAACCGCGGGCCGCAGCTAGAGCTAAATATATCTCACCGGTAAGAGATAGCCTTGTCATGTCACTCAAGAGACACGAACCGAGTTTCATAGCCGAATAACTCTGTAATTTGTGTAATACAGTGTTTCTCAACCTTTTTCTGACCTGACCCCTTGATTAGTTTCTATGGGAAAATATTTCGCAACCCCGTTACCTTCGCTGTTTCTAAGTTTTTATTTACCTTTTCTTAATAAATACAACAATTTAAAAATTAGTTTCTTTAAAAATTAAAATTAACTGTGACCTCGTTAAGGAGGTTTTGCGACCTCTAGATTTCAGAAAAATAGATCAGTTATCTATAAAAATAAATAAAAAGAAAGTAAGTTACGACTTTGTGCATCCATCTTCTTTATCAATTTGTCAAATTCAAATCATTTTTTCAAATATGGGTACAAAAATGTACACTTATGAATTTCAAATACATTTTTTACGAATAAATTATAACACAAGAAATGCATCGTAATAATCCTTTCTTTTTTCTTTCCCTCATGGGATCTTCTTTTCTTTCCCTCAGGGGAAGAAAAGAAACACGATCACGATCTACACTTTGAAAAACACTGGCCTAAAAGAATTTATCTCCTAACTCGATAGAGAAGCTTCCAGTCAGCAAGTCAGCCTTTGATAAATAAAGGCTGGACGAGTTCCGACACTGGGACACGGACGTTCGATACTAGCCGTATTGAGTTGCCAATTGGGGAAATTCGACTAGACTTGGACACATTTTGTGGTGAAAATTTGTACCCTAAGAGAATTCAATAGTTGGTTTGGTTTTGGTCGTGTTGGCTTTTGGTTTCGAGTTTCAATACTATTGTTCATAATGATGATGTATTTCATGCTGGTTTCGGCAACGGGGAATATTTTTGTGCCTCCTGAACAAAATGATACTACTCGAAGAACACTATTTCCTAGTTGTATCATTTTGCACTGGAGGCACAGATTTATAAATAAGGGTGGATGCGACCAAAACTGAATTTACACAAGATTTACTATACTAGGGTTATATTTATTCCATCCTATCCTACTAAAATTCTAGCGCATCAACTAGCAGACTTATCGCTAAGAGCAATATCTCTTCAAATTATCAGCGTCTCTCATTTAAATGTGTAAGAAAACATTGGCACCATTATCAGAGCGGCAACAATACAACAAACAAACATAGCGTAACCTTTTAATTATCTTTGTAAATATTTAAAAGTGATATCATGAAATTTTAATTCTGAAAACAATTATTCCGACCTTTTTAATATTCCGAGATAAACGTAATGTATTATTCGTGTGAGTTGAATAAATTACATCAGATTAAGCATAATTCAAGGCAACGCTGAGCGAATTTATGATATTATTTCAGGGAATTTTGGTAATGCGTTAGTAAGGTTTCAAAAGTTATTATGGAACCGAGGATTGGTTTTCTGGTTGGGTGATTATTCTAAAACCTTCTTAGAAAAGTAGAGAGTTTTAAAAACGGTTATCCTACAACTCAGAGAAGAGAATCCTGAAAGAGATCGCTCTTAGCGATATGGCCGCCAATTGTTGCACTAGTTTTAAGTGTTATTGTTCAAAGGGGTTATGAAGAATGCTTCATACCCCAACATCAAAACACAATTGTTGACTAAACACTTCTTTAAAAAAAAAGATTAAAATATAACTAACTAACTAACGGGAATACTCACGTAAAAATTAAGTCGTCTATTACGACTAGTTTCGGTCACATTCGGTGACCTTCATCAGGTGAGTTTACAAATACGACGATTTAGTAGACGACTTAATTTTTACGTGACTATTCCCGTGTTTAATTATAAAAAAATGTGTGAAAACTACATACATAATGTACAACCCGGTCACAATATCTGTGCACCTCGCTGGAATGCGTATAGCCTTATATAGTCGCACTGTCGCACCGGGGAGTGCGCGGAGAGGTGACAGGGGAAGCGGGAGCCTCCAGCGAGGTGCACAGATATTGTGACCGGGTTATACATCAATTTTCCATAATAAGATTAAAATTACACCTTTTTGCTTCTTTCTAAGAACATGCTCGGTAAGCCACTTTTCTAACAAAAACACTAAAAAATATAATTAGGTTCAGCTGTTCTGAGCTAAAACGTTACAGACCGACACATAAAGCAGTCTTCTACAGCAGAAACACACGCTAAAAATTACTATTACTTTACTTTACCTCTGTTTGCGTCGTAGGTTAAAACGTATCAATACAACCTCACTTCTCATTGTAAGGTAACCTTGTTCGTAAAGTTAACTTTTCCTCTCCCAACTTTATATCGTTATCGATCTCAAAAATGCTGCACTATAACCCTATGATCCCGTAGGGTTATAAGCGAAGGCTAAGCCGAAAATTGTTCGTAGTACTCATAATCAATCACAACTTTTACTGTTAGACCTACCCGGAAATCGAGAAACAAAATCTGCTGTTTCATACATTTTCTCATTGAGATTTTTCTATGAAACAGGTTTTTTTTTTTTCGGTTTGGTCCCATAGTTAAAGTAATTCACAATGTTGAGTACTGTGAGTATTTTTTGGCTCAGCATACCCTTTCTTTATAACCCTGTAATATCAGTTGTGCAACACATATTAATAGAGATGGCCTGAGGCTGTGTGCAAGAGATGTTTGCTTCTGGTATTAATAACGGAGCTTTCCGCTTGTTGCACGAGTCTTTGAGATATTGGTTTATGATTCATCTGCGATTTCCCACTTTATCTTTTATTTTTCTACACTCTGGAAAAAATATTATTATTAAAGCCAATATTTCCGAGACTTGGGTACATATTAAGACCGCCAGTTGTTTAGTACTAGTTTTAAGTTTTGTGGTTATTTTTGTCTGTATTTTGTGGTGTGAAAATAAAGAGTTTATTATTTATTATATTATATTACAACAAGCACATTATGCAATCTCTTGTATTATAGTCAGCATTATGTCTCGTAGGATGAATAGAAAACATGTGATATTATAATATATTATTATCTGTCTATCTACATTTTTAAGTTAAACAAAATGTTCAGGCCAGTAGCCAACTATAAGATGTCTCTATATACTCGTATATGTAGCTAATTATAAGCTCGGTGTGCCTTTTGGCATAGGCCTCCTCCAACTCTCACATTAGATATACATATATGTGATCTGTCCTCTGTAACTTTTGTCTTAGGCCGAGTAGTTTGCCTTGAATTCAGAGTTTTTAGGCCGCCTGAACCTAACACCTGAATTTCTCTCTCATAGCTCAAATAATTGGCGTCTGTATGTTTGTATGTTCTGACGATAACCAAAGTGTATATACGGCCTGTTTGGCTCAGTGGTTATATATCCGCCTTACAAGCCAGAGGTCCCGGGTTCGATTCCCGGTAGGGCCCCGGTAGATGTTTAAATGATGAATTTAAATATCTGTTCTGGGTCTGGGTGATAGTTGTTCTTGTCTTTGTGGTGTTCCATGGCATCCCCGACACAGGATTTATCCTAGTGGGGAGCTATGAGTGTGAAACGTTTAAAAAAAACGTTGTTGTTAAACGTTGTTACACCGATCTTCATGAAATTTTAGCATGCAAGTGGATCATCAGGCATAATCAAGCTAAACGATGGTAGAACGCAAGCTTATCACCGAAACAAAAGAACAATAAATACAATAGCAATAAAAATCATTTCATAGAAGAGCGTTCTAAAATTATTATGAAAGTTATTGATCCGAGACACCCACGTCTGTTGCTGTGACATCGTCGCACGTGAGGACTTCGGATTAAGAGCTTGTTCACACGAGCTTAGGTCGGAGGCAAGTTGGACTGTTCCGTACAATGTACATTGTACAAATTGTTCTACAATGTACAATGCACATTGTGTCGTAATTCGTGTGAGATAGAGCACATTATGCAATATCTTGTATTATAGTCAGCATTAATTATGTCTCGCAGGATCATCGATCTAGTACGCAGGATGAATAGAAAACATGTGATAGGCCGACCCAATCATATAGGGCTTTAATTATAAAGCCTGTATAAACTTAATCACTGTTTAAAATTTTCTGATTTGTTTTCGCACGTGACATTTCACGTCAGCGAGATGTTGTCAAAGCATTTTAATTAGTGATTATCTTTAACTAGCTGCGCCCCGCGGTTTCACCCGCTGTCCTGCAAGAATAGCGGAAAGCCGTTCAATTTCCTGGGGTAAAAAGTAATCTACATTATTACCTAGGGCTTAAGTCACCTTCATACCAAATTTCGTCAAAATCTGTTTAGCTGTTAAATTGTTAAATCAAATTGTCATCCATACGTCCATTACATAGCTGTCATTTGCGCAAAGAGTATAATAAGTCGTTTTGTTATTCCAAGTCTGATTCTTTTTTGTTATACCTCGTTTGATAGTGACTGATGTTTTATGTCAATTCACACTTGAATGCTATCGAATTTATTTAATAGAAATAAATAGTATAATAGGAATAAATAGTATACCTAATAGGAATAAATAGTATCCTATGTGCGTTTCCTGGCTCTAAGCTACCTCCTCACCAATTTTCAGCCATATCGGTAAAGCCGTTCTTGAGTTATAAGTAGTGTAACATAACACGACTTTCTTTTATATATATAGATTTTATAAGTAAGAGCCATTGTGCTTTAAATTATCTAACGGGACTAGAGCGCAAAATATATTTTTAAAGAAGAGGTTCCCATTTGTTCACAGCCCGTGCCAAGCCAATGTGTCGATTACACGTAATGAGTACAGTGGCGAGACAGTAAATAGGCATTGGCCGAGCAAACAAGTCATGTTTGTAGTGACTGTCTCGCCTCGTCCAACTTTTTATACAAACCGAGTATTCGGCCGAGGGCACTGTCTCGCCACTGCACTTCTTACGTGTAATCAACCCATATTCTCAAGTAAACAGCCTCTCCCCCACAAGCCGGGATCGCCGCGACACGACGCGCGTACTCGTATAATATGGTAATGACAAGTAATTTCAAAGGCTACATTAATATTTATGCCGTGACTTACGCGGCTTACGATATTTGACTGCTTGCGACTGGGGTTCAATAAATTTTGTGGGGTTTTTTGTGTGAATGACCAAATAAGTTTATATCAAAATGTTTTTGGAAAACAAGTTCATATTGCAATGTTATCGGAGTTGCGCAGGTCAGCTCAATAGGATATCGAGAAGTGGATCAAAATTGTATTAAAATAATCAAAAATCAAAAACCTGGAGAAGCAGATGGAGCGCTGAGTTAGATTTGGGTGAAGCCAAGAACTCCTCTATTTTTGCGAGAACTACACAAGTCACCTTTATACTTCTCCATTCGCTCGTCAGTTATCTAGACGTTGCGCGCGTAGCTGTAGCCAGTAACGTTTCCTACGTATGCACAAAATGCAAATACGCGAAAAAGTAGAGAAGTTCTTGGCGCCACCGAATTCTAACGCAGTTCTTATCTTTTCCTCTAGGTTTATCTGAGACCCGAAAATACATACTTAAATACAAACATTATATTTTAAATAAAAAGCTTGTAATAATCATAGTAAGTACTGTAGAAGTACAAGTACAATACTCTGAGTACATTGGATATTGGTCCGCAGTATGTGATCTGAAAACTACAAGCTATGGGCTCTGCCAATTCGGACCATTCAGCTTTACGTGTCTCTAGAGTAATGCTAGGGTGGATATAGTTTGAGCTATATAGGACAATCACAGTAATGTGCAAACATTACTGTGTTCCGGTTGGAAGGGCATTGTTTCCAGTGAAATTACAGGGCAAATGGGAGATTAAACAACTTATATCTCAGGGTGACGAGCGCAGTGCTGTGCCGCGCAGGGTCTTGAATTCTGTGAGTTCAAAATTCTGGGTGGCGCAGACCTATTATGGGCAAACGTGACGTTTAACATCAGGCGAGCGATTTGCTCGTCTCGTCACTCAATTACATATATAAAAAAAAAACACTTTGAACCATAGATAACATTTTTATTAATTTTAGTGTTTAATATTTATGTTTTTGTTCTTATACGCAATATGGGTTACATCCTCTAAAATCCTAAAATAAGGATTTGTTTTTATTTATTTATTTTTTATTTATCTATCTCTTTCTCTCTTCCCGGCTTTATATCCTACATGGTGGTAGGGTCAATCTTTTTCACTTTTTTTTTCCACGTCGCTCAGCCAAGTTGCAATCTATGGTCGCCACCACTATAGAAAACTAAGACAATGTAAGGGAATGACATTTCTAATAATCTATTTATAGATTCCATATTCTATTACAGAGCTGTCATTCCCGTACATTATCTTAGTTAAAAAAAAACCAAGCTTTTGTATTATAACTTATTGCATCGTCAACGTAATTACACAGTTATATCAACATTTTTAAATTAATTGGACATCGGAAACTGGTTCAAAATTCAGTTACAACATTCGATCCGGACTACAAGCCACGTAAAATAAAAACTCATAAACCCCACCAAAAAATGACCGTAGTAACATGAAAGCACTGATAGCTAATACATATTAAAAACTCCATACCGCCAATAGGAAATGACCGAGACACCATCAGAGTCCATAATAAAACCACAGCCTCACTTACAAAATCATTTCGTTTTATGTATTTTTTATACTTTTTCCGTGGATAATGGTCACCCTATCGCCGTACCGTCCACTCGTGTAGAAGGACCCTAATAAATATTTATGTAGGACATTCTCGATGTTATGCCGATGCCTCTAATATCTATGTATATGATAAAGCGCAGTTTTTGCATAAATGGCGGGACTTCTTTCAATGTTATCTTTTAGGGCTTACTTTTCCTTTTCGGGTGTTTGGGGTGTATTATAATAATCTGGAATGGTTGGACTGTTTTTCTTATCTGCTTGTGATTTTGTTGATAAGATTTTTGTCGTATTTTTCTGGACTAACGAGTTTTGCTGTGAGTAGTTACGGTTTTGACACATTTTTTGCTAACGACATAAAAAAACCATAAGTTTGACATGTGTTTGTGTGTGTCTATTATGGGGCATTGGAGCTTCCAAACGGCTGAACGGCTTTTAATTTGATTTTTTTGAAAGGAGACTCAATTGGTAGTGTTTTTTCTTAGCTTTGATCTAAGAAAATTGGTTCGTCCGTTTGAAGATTATTAGGTTTTTTGTAAAGTTTTTTTTAGTTGAATTTAATTATTTGTATTTAATCAGTTGTAACTTAAGCATTTAAAATCAAAAGCGGCCAACTGGTACTGTTCAAAATAGAGCCATAAAAGTCCATCATCCCATAACAGACCGACTCCTCCATAAATACTGCGTAATCTACCAACTTGGCCAACTAGCTGAACTAAAAATATCCAGCCACAAGACTCAGTTTAGTTCAGGAAATTCGATAGTGGCGTCCTCATCAAACTTGGTTTATAACTTGGTTGGTCCGTACTTGGAAGACAATTGGGCAGCGATACAAGCCTCGTCCCGGGTTTGGACGCTGGCCAAAGACTGGCTGAAATATGGCTGGGATACCGCGGGTAGTAATTGGAAATTAGCCGGGTAGTGTCTTGGCTAGCCGTTCTTAGTTGTAAATGGCTATTGAATACACTTTTTGTGGTAGTAAGACTATTTTTTCTCTTTTTGAAACCCAACGCAAACAGAAGAGTGTTTTAAAATTGACTTGTGTATCTGTAGCCTCGTAGTTTGAGTCCTTAACGGCTAAAAAATATAAATCTTTTTTTAAGTGTTTTGATTGAAATTTAAAGATTATTATACTTGTTATAATATTTGCTCTACAATTAGTTTCTTTACAGTTTTCTGGTCCAAGTGGTTCCAAGTGGTAACATATAAGATAATGTTTCGAGGTTAATTCGGAACGAAGTTGAATGCCGCGTTGGATTTTGTCATTCAATGCCAAAATCAGTCCGTGCTACGAATAGTGAGAACTAAATCATAATATAATAATAAATGATTATAAAAATAGCTAGGAATTATAGACGTACGTGGTTTCGTACATGTGGTAGACCGCTTCGCAGAAATACGTAGAACTTGCTAATATCGTAGAATATCTACGCTTCGTAGAGGTATGCGGAACTTGCTAATATCGTAGAAGATTCATGCTTTGTTGATATTCGTAGAACTTGCTACGTTTCGTAGAATATCTACGGAACGAGACACAATATATCTACGAATAAATTATTTTTACCAAGCATTCTATTGGCGAATTCCAACGAACTTTATTTTTTCATTTAGTTGGTATAGTTGCCAATGCAAGCAGCTCGTGTTGTAGTGAATCAGGTGATGCAGCACAGCACGGAACAGATTTTGCAGGCCAGAGCAAGCGAGACAGACATATGGCGCAGAACAGGACAGAGACATGTCTGCGTCGTACGTGCCTACCGCAGTACGCAGCTCTCAGTACGTTCATACATTACAAAGTCTGCTCTGCTCTGCGCTGCGTGGACCTGTGATGCTTCATTGAGTGCAATAATAGCGTAATAGCGTGTGCTCAAATGAGCGTACGCTATTTTCGCGTCGTTTGACTGCACTTTGACAAAAGTACATTGTGTTGCTAAAAAGTGTCGCAGCCTTTTTCACGCGCCTTTAGCATCTGGTATCTGGATATTGGCCGTCGGACCAATGTAGTTGGTATGCCTATGAAAATGCATGCACGTCTTCAAAGTACATACTAACAATCAACGAATCAAATCAAATTAAATTTATTTCATTATATATTCTGTGTACTTATCGTTTACGTATCACATAATATTGTCATAAAGTATCTAAGTATTACATTCCGTCGCATGCACAACACTTAAAAAAACCCATTTTGAACATAAAAATTTCTGCATGTGAGCATTGTCATCGATTATGGATCAACGGTGTGTAAAATCTTAAGATGTTATACAACTGTGTTTTGCTGAATAACGTCCCCGACCTTTGCCAGCAGAACATACAGACTAAAAATACATAATTATATTACATGAAACAGTAAGTATTTTAAATCATACGAGATAAAAATCATACATCACACATTTCGTTTCTCAGAAAATAAGTAAGGTCTGAGAGCCTCGGGGTCTTGGTCTATTATTATCTGTAATTCTGTAGAGAATAAATGAATTCCAAACCATAGATTACGTTTCGCAGCTTCGAAATAACGTTTTTGATAACGTTTTCATTGCTAGATGAGATTTATATACGCAGCAAAAAAGCCGATGTAATTCAAATTCTTCTAGAATTAATCCGAGAACGTCTCCGGAATGTAATTTGAGATAACGATGTAACCTAATATTTGTTTTTGAAAAAATCGGGATGAGGTTTCATTTTTTACGTGAAAATTGTAAGAAAGTAGCGATGAGTATTCCTTTTTAACCCCCGACGCAAAAACAATGGGGTGCTATAAATTTGTGTGTACACTAAAAAACCGATAACAATAAAAATAAGTGAATCTAAATATTTTTTTAAAAATAAGCTTTTATTGCGCTGTCATCGGAGTAACACACGTATACCAAATTTCAGCTCAATCGGACATCGGGAAGTGGTTCAAAATTGAGTTGCAAGATTTCACCCGAATACAGTCAATATACTTAAATATGTACATTGCAAATTAAATAAAAACTTTTATAACAGTATAAATATCTACTAAAAATAATTTACAAAGCTTACTATGGGACCAACCCGGAAACCGAGAAAAATTTGCTGTTCCATAGCATAACATTATGTTATAAAAAAAAACGAAACCGATTTCAAGACTAAAAAAAAAACTTAAATTAAAAATGTTATAGATTTTTTTTAACTAATTTATAGCACAAAGATCACTACTTATCTTTGAGTCGGTGCCAGTCAACGACAGTTTTGCTGATGTCGACTTTGACTGGCACCGACTCCAAACTAACTGATATTACTCTAAATTACTTAAAATATTATTTTCAACTGGTAACAACAAACAAAAAATAAATAAAAAAACAGTTGAATTGAGAAGCGGCTTCTTTTTGAAGTCGGTTAAAAAAAAACTAGAGATGGCAATCCATGAAAGTCCACCGCTTAGTTGTATTAATCTTCCGCAATATCGATTAGGCTGATTGACAGCCGAGTTGTGATAAATCGATGCGTAACCGATTGTGATTAATTGTCTCCGCACAATTGATTCTAGTGTCGATATCTCGATCGCCGTTTAATCGATATAATTGCAGCTAAGGTTGTTAACAGCTGATGCTTCTGTACACCATCTGGTCAGTAACTGTCATTTTTTCGGGACAAAGTCATTCAGTCAGTTATTCCAATCTTTAATCCTCGCACTGCTGGGATACAGGTCTACCCTCGAAGGGTGGTTAGACTGGTTAGGCCGTATTCCCCCACGCTGGCCAAGTGCGGGTTGGTGGATTCACATACGCCATTGAATTTCTTCTCCGGACGTATGCAGGTTTCCTCATGATGTTTTCCTTCACCGAAAAGCCAGTGGTATGTAAATTCGTACATAAGTTCGAAAGAATTAATTCGGGACAAAAAGGAGCTTATAATCTGGAAAATGAGTTAGCTCGATTAAATACGGCTGTTAAACGTGACCTTTCGTGAGAATTCTCCCAAATTTTGCAATCTTCTTATAAATAAAAACGAATCGCTGTGCGTTTGTCTGGCTATAACTCTAGAATGATTGGACCGATTTCGCTAATTTTGATCTTGAAATATTTGTGGAAGTTCAGGGAAGGTTTAAAAGTAAAAAAAACAGCGGGTGAAACCGCCGGGGGCAGCTAGTTTGTAATAATTTTCTACATGAAATTAGTAATCCAATCCAATCCAAAATTTTGTTTTTAAAAATTATTCTTGCTATTTTATAGGTATGAGCTTTTTTTTTGTTCATAGTTATTTAATAATTTGGCAGAGATCGCTGTTAGCGATAAGGCCACAAATTATAATACTTTTTTTGTTTGTAATTTCCAATGTGAACTATAGCTAACTCTTTATTAAGAGTTTTTATCTATCTACCAATTCGTGAAAGAGATAGACGACGTTTTTATTTTCCCATAACCCGACATTTAAGTCGAAATTAAAAACCCAACGATGTATCTCGCAGAAATGATTTCTACCCGATTCGATTCTCGGCTCGGTAATAGGTTCTGTCCGTTCCGTTACGTGACTAGGAGTTTCTAAATCTAAAACTTATCTGTGGCGGTGGCGAAATGAGGGAACTAAACTTTTCTATGAGATGTTGAGAGTTTTGTTCAGGGAATGTGTTAGTGGCGCCTCTGGTAAATGTTAAGGTAAGTTGGTCGGTTATAGAGGTTTTAGATGTAGAACTACTCGTACAAGGTATGGATCGGAACGTGGTGATTTGCCGCCATGATATAATTGGGGTTATAACACTGTAAAAAAAAGTTTTTTTTTTACTTTTGCCACAGTTTCTTGAAACATAATGGTATTGGTAGATAAAGTCTTCGTACCAAAAATTACAAGCAAATAGATGAACGCTTAAAACTAGTGCAATTACTGGAGGCTTATCACTACTAAGAGTTATTTCATCCAGGCAACATTATTTATTTTTTGTTTTTAATTTTAACCGACTTCCAAAAAGGAGACGGTTCTCAATTCGACTGTTTGTTTGTTTTTTTTTAAGGGAGCTTTCTTATTTTCATATCTCATCATTGCCGTTTTTAAAAGCTTTTATTTAACTTTTAATGTCTGTAACTCTATGTAGCTGTGTTTATTCGGATGGAATCCTACTACACAATTTTGAACCACATGCCGATGTCCGATTGAGCTGAAATTTGGTATACGTGTGTAACTCCAATAACAATAAAATAATAGCTTGTTTAGAAAAAAAATACTTTACCTTTTTAGTTTTTGTTTTATTCTCAGATTTCTTACGTATTTATTTTCTTCAACGTAATCCACGCCTTGATCCTAACGTCTATAAATTCAATGGAAGGCAAGTGTTACGTCGTTTGGGTACGTAAATGATACGTTACATTGTTGATTTGTGGCGGTGACGTCACTGTTGATTTATGTATGACTTTCGATACAATATGAAGATAGTTTCTGGCATTTCCTTTCGTGTTTTTCTTGTTTTGCGTATCAGGTACGATTTGCGTTGACGGTGTTATAAACAAAAAACAATAAAATAAACAATGAATTTAAAAGAATTATCGCTGTTTAAAACTCTGGACCGATTTGAATAGGATTTTTGATTGTTTTGTCCGCTCTAATACAGTGGCTTAAACCGCGGGGTGCCCTCCGATACAGTAGTTCAACTGGAGTAGTTCAACTAGTTGTACAAATAATACACCACTGTATGGTGCAGGTAGTTTTTATAAATAAAAAATAAGAAAATAATAAGTTTGTAATGTTTGCAAAATAAGTTTGTAAACGAGTCGGCCACAATTTTTTTCTGAAGTGGGCGACTAGTCTATGCCGAGGTTTCAAAGGCAGACGAGTCGACCACTAATGTTTTCTGAAGTGGATGACTGGTCCATGCATAAGTTCCAAAGGTAGACGAGTCGACCACTTATTTTCTGAAACGGACGACTAATCCATAGCCGAGTTTCAGACGTAGACGAGTCGACCACTAACTTTGTCTGAAGTCGGCGACTGGTCCATTGGACGAATTTCAGCGGTCGATGAGTTGCCCTCTAACCCTAAATTTCAACGTTTCAATACTGCACGTCATTTACTTTGGAAAAACAGTTCGACAGCTCATGGATTGAACTATCTTAAGAATGAACAGACTAATCTTCTCAAGCCTTAACCATTGCGTCATACCTTATACTAGAGACTTCGGTGACTAGATTCTAGTAATCAGCAAAAAACTTAAACGATTCGTTCCGATTGCTCCAATCAGAAAAAAACCAAGAAATCGTCTGATCCATTTCATTTTGACGCTATTTTCTTGGCTATCGCAAATAGTATTGACTCACGTCTGATCGATTTAACCTTTTAACGCGATTAGGGTTCGGCGGGTGGGAAAGAAAAACCATTATTAGTTAATTGTTAGTATCACTAAATCATTTAAGATTACTGTAAATAAGATGATCACCGATGATTAATAAATCGATTTATAGCGGTATTCACCTATGTAAATAATCAGAGACTCATGGTTGCGAAACATTCGAAAGTGGACCAGCATAGCAATCGTCGAACAGCTTTTCCGCTTGCCTCAAGATAAGGAGAAGTTAACTAAGCTGTCGACCATCCTCCAGTAGTGAAATATGACCAGATTATGATGATGATGATGAAAGAATCAGTCTGTAAAACGAAACGTAAGGAGCTGAAGAACACTCCCTCACAAACTCGCGACGTCACTTTAAAGTGACTCACTTGATGCGAATCTTTTATTAAAACTTTTAGATAAGTTTTCAAAAATATAAAAAGAACCTCCACCATAATTCCTATCAACTGCACTGCGTGACAATAATCAACTTGGTTTGAAACCCAAAACTTTTTTCATAACTCCGACCGAAACGTCACAGCAAATCATTGTAATATCTGCGGAACCGTCGCATTTCCCGCAAAATATCTGAAAGCGTTTATTTTTTCTTTCAACTCATTTTGCTTGGTATCGTGCAAAGTTTTACGAGTTCGCTCGTAACGACTACTATTGATTTATTCTGCTTTTTTTGACCCAGTATTAGGGTGAATCGGCAGTCTCACAGGTTAGGTCGTGGTTGACGATTGATTTTTTGTTTGGGTTTCTTTTGTGGTTAAAGGAGGTAAGGTTAGTGCTGAACTGTTTTTTCATGTATTGATAGCACGCAATGAAAAACTATGGCACCTGTTTACATAACCAACCTGTTTCGGCACATCTGCTTTTATTTTTTAGACTTATTTCGCCTCACGGTTTTGTCTGCTATTCTACAGGAAACATAAATTTTTCCAAAAAGAAAAGTATGATAAATGTTACTCCAGAGCATGAGTGACCTTCGCACGAAATTTCATCTCAATCTGTTCAGCCATTTTTACGTGATTGACTAACAAACATACTCACTTTCACATCCCTTCTAATACAGTATTATAAAAGTTAAGTTTGATTGTTAGGCTTTCACACGAAAACTACTTAACCGATCATCATTTTTTATTTATTTATTTTATTGGAATGAAACATTGTATACATATTCTTGGAGGTATTAGAAGTAACATAGGCCACTTTTTATAAAAAAAAATCAATGCGAGCGAAGCCGCAGGTAAAAGCTAGTTTATAATATTTGTAAGATCAGATAAAATAAGAAGTAAGATAATATTATGTGATGTATTCGTAAGTAAACAATCGGAAAAATTGAGCTGTGAGCACGGACCACTTACTAAAACTTAGTGACTAAAAAAACTTAGTTACCACCTCAGAATAAGTAGAAAGGCAGATAGAGTCCCGCCTTAGAGTGAAGCTAAAAAAACTACCCTACTGCCCGCGTACGTATACTTCAAGCACAGTCATATTGACGCATAAAAACTACCCGAATCAATCGTCAATTCTTACGTCAGTTGCTCAGAGAATGTGGTCAAGAAAAATAAGTACCTAGTAATAAGGGTAGTTTTTATGCGTCTATATGTGCTTGTAGTATACGTACACGGGCAGTAGGGTAGTTTTTTATTTCACTTGGATCTAAGGCGGGACTCTATCTGCCTTTCTACTTGATCTGAGGTTACCACTTAGACCACTTACGAAAACCACCACCGTTTCTTCTTTTTAGAATTTTAATAAAACACTGGAGAGCTGTAGAAAACACTGCAGCACTCAATGGATAATCATCGCCATCATTATCATCGTCAGCCCGTATCGACCCACTGCTGGGCATAGACCATCCTTTGTGCTATTGTTTCCAATTTCTAATCCTTTAAACATGTGTCCCACAATAGGTCTGATATTGTCAACGCATCAGGGACCCTATTCTTGAACGATCGAGATTATCTGTATCGGTCTCACTCTAATGACATTTCTAATGAGAGCGACAGTGACAGAGATAAGTGTTCTGCTCTAGGTCTGGGTGTTTGTGACAACCTGTTTGGCTAAGCGGTAGTATGTCCGCCGTATAAGCCAGAGGTCCTGGGTTTGATTCCCGGCCGGGCATAAGTATTCAAATATCAGCTCTAGTCTGGGTTTGGGTGTTAGTTGCCCTTGTCTTTGTGTGTTCCATGGCATCCCCGACACAGGGTATCTTGTGGGGAGCTATGAGTGCGAAACGTTTATCATTTATATCTGTTTATTTTATCTCATTTTCCAGAATAGGGCCCCAGGCTGGTGGGCTATTGAAACGCTTATCCACTATTGAATGCGATGAATAGAAACAATGCAGCCACATATCTCACTAATTTAGAATATTGCAGCGTTAAATTAGAACAATCATTTGCTTAGTAAAGTAATTGAAATCATTGTTTCATACAAAGCGGCTTTTTAACCGACTTCCAAAAAGGAAACGGTTCTCAAATCGAATGATTTTTTTTTTGGTTTGATATTTTATCGCGATTTTAGTGTTCACAGTAAAAATTGTTTATAACGATGAGCTTGGCATATCCTTTTCATGTATTTTCCTTGTACCTATGGTGTAGGCATCTACTAAGAAGGGAAATTATAGTATTCAACCCTTAAGGGCATGAAAGAAGATGATAATGTTTGTATGGAAAAATAGCGGACAATAATATTATTTTGTTTATTACTTCTTATCTTACTCAACCTTTAATCCCACTGTTAGGATACAGGTCTACCCACAAATGGTGATTAGGCTGTATTCCACCATGCTGGCCAAGTATTGGTTGGTGAATTCACATGCGTCACTATTTACTATGAACAACTTTTACTGCAGGACCACCTAGAAAACCAGGAACCAGGAAATCGCAAAAAAATTAGCTGTTCCATCCAGATTCCATTTTATTATTTTGTTTACTATTACTACAGGGTTATACAGAAAGGGTATGCTAAGCCGAAAAAATTAGCATTGACATTTTTCTATAGAACAGCTGATTTTATTCGCGATTTCGGGGTTGGTCCCATTGTAAAAGTTATTCATAATGATGAGTACTATGAGCCTCTTTCGGCTTAGCATACCCTTTCTGTAAAACCCTGTATAGATAAAGCGGGTGAAGCCGCAGCTAAAATAAGTAAAATAAGTATAATAGTAAGTTATAATCCTGTACAAACCAGATTCTTTTCCTATCGATGCCGTAGTCCAAAAACAATCTAATGCCTCCACTTAAGAGCACTCCCAATATTGGCCAACCGACTCTTGGCTCCAACAATGAGCCAAGCCCAATCCAAATAAACACTATGTGGTGCTGTCGTGCTATTATTAGCAGCGAGTTGGTATCAGCAAACATCCTTGTTTGGGCTTGGAGGCCTTATTTAATCAGACACACACCTGCTGGCTTTGATTCCTCCTAAGGTTGCTGTGGCCATGATTTGTGAGCTTATCATACAACTGTCAGCCTAGCATACTAATAATATAAATTCTGGCGAAAAATGAGTAGCGAATATTCGATAGATAGATGTATGAAAAATGGGACAACGCCCCCTATCAGACGTAACTGGAAACTGACAATTTTCATATATTTTTCTACCAATATATTTTTCCATCAATGTATTTTACATTAGAATTTATGCTAGACCTGCTGTGAAGAAGTAGGGTTAAGTTTTGGAATGTATGTAACATAAAAAAAGTTAAGTAAAACATTAATAAGATAGGTACGTGTAGGGTATAGAATGTGAGTATGTATTATTCAATTACATATTCGTACCTACACAGTACACACATTTAAAATACACATACGAGTAGATTTCCAGTCAGATTAGAATATGATAATAAGGCCGCTGTCCTATCTAACTGCAAGCGCAAAACAAAAACTGAAACTCACCGGGGTAGGAAACTTGTGCATCTTACCTTACGAGTGCAAAAGAGACGGAGAGACTACGCTTACCTTATCGCAAGTCTGTGTTATTATTCTAAGGCCTGTGCAAGCGGTTTTAATTCATGATTTCATTTAAAAACTACCAAATACATTGAGATGTAACCAAAAATACAAAACCAACCTTATAGTAAGTAGTTATGTATCCCCCACAGCCCTCTGCTTTAGAATAAGTAGCTGACACTGCAGTTAGCCGCCGGTTCTGAGTAACGGCCACCGCAGTGCAGACGCTGAATATGCATTCCTAGATATAAGACCACCTTAGTCGAGTAAGTTTCGTTATAAGTAAAATATGTATTAACATTCATTAAGAATAGAGCCTCTGAATCGGCTACACGTAGTTTTATTTTAGTTTTTAAAAAACCATTTATCTGCTCCCCAAATTTAACTGGCGCAGCCGGTAGGATAACTGGCTGTCCTAACGTGAGTGTCTATACTTGTACAACGAGTTACCGCGTTAGAACGGCAAAGTGCGGTTTGCCTACAACAAAGGTGAAGTGCCGAACAGTTATCCAACGAACTAAATAAATGTGTTAAATAGTGGACGCTGAGAAAAATGATGCTGGTCGGTTGGTGAGTAGACCTTTTCGCCATCCTTGCCTATCCCGAGATTCTCCTCGAATTGTGTAATTAGTATATTCAGACCTTAGTCATCGGTTAGAATTGTGTAATTAGGTTAACTTCATGAATTTGGGTCTCAAATCGATCGGAATTATTGTTAAAATAGTGTAATTAAGTAAAGTAAAAATTATATTTTTGCCAAAAATAGGTTTAACATTTTATAGTATTAAATCGTGTGTGTAAATTGCCTATACCTGCTCATTATACGCTAAAATGATGGCACAACAACAGCAACCATTAGAGTTCAGGGCCATCCCTCGAGAAATATTAAACCTCATCCCCATTTTTGGAGGTGACAAAGCGCAATTAAATTTATACCTGAGAAAATGCGAATATGTAATAAGCAGATATAGAGGTGATGCAGCTCAGGACTTATATGTGTTCAACGCCGTGACAAGTAGACTCAATGACAAAGCGGCTTCGCTCTTGTCCGAACGAGATGACATAAACACCTGGTCCAACCTAAAAGAGGTACTAAAACAACATTTTGGGGACCCGCGAAGTGAACACTGCATAGGTATTGAGTTGGAAACGCTAAAAATTAAATCCGGTGAAAGTTATCTCGATTTCTACAAACGCATTCAAAGTGTTAGATCTACGCTTATTTCCAAGGTCAACATGATAGAAGATATCAATTTACGACGCGCTAAGGTAGTGATATATAACAATACGGCACTTAACGTATTCTTATACAACCTATCCGAAGATATGGTACGCATAGTCCGACTAAAAGCACCAACGAGCCTAGAGGACGCTTTAAGCACAGTTTTGGAAGAAGTTAATTTCCTAGACCAATATAACGCGAGAAAACGCATGTACGTCTATAACAACGCCGCGCCAAGGCCAACCTTTTCACCCGCGCACACGGCGAGTGGTTTTAAATTCCAGGCGCCTCTAGTAAACGCCGCGCCTAAATTCAATTTTGGTACACAACCTGCACCAACAAAACCACACCAAGCGCAACCACAAAGTTTTGACTACCGCCCACAGTTTGGAACCGTACCTCAATTTGGGTACCGTCCGCAATTTAATTCAGCACAGCAACAGGGATTCCGCCCTCAATTCGGAACCATCCCTCAGTTAGGCTTTAGAACCCAATTTGGGAATCAACCCCCGGCTCAGAGTGGATACAGACCACCGCAACAATTTGGGTATAAACCACCACAGTTCGGATACAGACCCCCACAGACAGGGTACAAACCACCTCAAACCAACCCTCCGCACCTACAATCGACAGACGTATCTATGAGGACAGCTCGTCCCGCACCGCAAGGCTTCAAGCTTAACGAGTTGACAGGATTAGACGACGAACAGTACCAAGATTATTACTACCATGACAACGACTATAACCCTGACTATGACATGTACGACGGACAATACGAGTATACGAATGAATCTGAAAATGACGTATATAACGAGACGACATACGAGACGCAACAGACACATTCCCTTCAGGAACAACCGGCTGGAAATTTTATAACACCAGCCTCTATAGAGGAAAAGAAATAATAGAACTGAACTGCGACCCTACACTAAAACTACCTCACATTTACATCCCTGAAATTGACGCAAAGTTTATGATAGATACAGGTAGTACTAGAACATTTTTGAGCCCTCAAAAAGCATACGAGTTTTTCTTTCAGAACGTTAAAAACGAACCTTTCGAAGTAGTTAGCACACACGCGTCAAGTCGACACAACGAAGTAATAGAGATACCGCTTTTTCCAACCTTCCAGACTAATGAAACTCACAAATTTTACCTATACAACGTCGACCCACGATACGACGGACTAATTGGAAATGATTTACTGAGACAGCTTAGCGCCATGATAGACCTGAAACACTCTGTGCTAATAACGAAAAACACGCGCATCCCTATAATCAATACGAATTTGGATTATGAAATTCAACTGCAACCCCGATCGGAACAAAGAGTCAAAGTACCGATAGACCAACACTTAGGTGAAGCTATATTAGACTATAGAAAGTTTGGCCCGGGAGTACGAATGCCCAGTGCCCTAGTTAACTGCATTAACGGATACGCGACCACCGTTATACAAAACACTTCGGATGAAATAGTAACCCTTACGGTTAAACGACCCTTACAAGTAACTAAGTACACACGTTAATGCGACTAACGCTACTAAAGCTACAGACATACAAATGGACAAAATACTGACTGAAAATCTGAACAAAATAAGACTAGACCATACCAACTCTGAGGAACGCGAGAAAATTTACAGACTCTGTACAGAATACAAAGACATTTTCCACTGCGACAAACTACCTCTTACTTTTACCAATCAAGTAAAACATGAAATTCGAACAAAAAATGAAGACCCTATTTACATGAAACCGTATAGACAGGCCCCTGCCCAAGCAGATGAAATTAACAGACAAGTAGAGAAAATGCTGCAGGACGACGTAATCCAAGAATCGCACTCTCCGTGGAGTGCCCCCGTACACTTAGTACCTAAAAAGATCGACGCATCAGGAGAACAGAAATTTCGTATGGTAATAGACTACAGAAGACTCAATGAAATAACAATAGACGATAAATACCCACTCCCCAATATAACCGACCTGTTTGACAAATTAGGAAAAAGTACTTACTTCAGCACAATTGATTTGGCAAGCGGCTACCATCAAATAGAGGTTGTAGAGCGAGATAGACAGAAAACTGCCTTCAGCACACAAAATGGTCACTTTGAGTTTTTACGAATGCCGTTCGGCCTGAAAACGGCCCCTGCAACCTTTCAGCGTACAATGGACCATGTCCTACGAGGCCTGCAAGGATTACACTGTATGGTGTACCTTGATGACGTCATCATTTTTTCATCCAGCTTAGAAGAGCACTTACAAAAATTAAGACTAATTTTCGACAGACTGAGACAGACAAACTTGAAGGTACAACTAGACAAGTCAGAATTTTTACGTAAGGAGGTATTATACCTAGGACACACCATCACTAAAGACGGACTGAAACCGAATAATGACAAAATAAATGCAGTAATGAATTTTCCGATCCCAAAGACTACAACGGAAATTAAAAGTTTCCTTGGACTCGTAGGCTATTACAGACGCTTCATACCCAATTTCGCTAAAGTAACCCAACCACTGACGTCATGCTTAAAAAAACGCAACAAAATTATCATTGACCAAAGTTATATTGATGCCTTTAACAAATGTAAAGAACTCTTGACACATGCTCCACTCTTACAGTATCCTGACTATGGAAAACCTTTCATCCTGACAACGGATGCTTCAAACGTAGCCCTGGGAGCTGTCCTTTCCCAAGGACAAGTTGGTAGTGACAAGCCAGTTGCATACGCGAGCCGTACTTTAAGCGACACAGAAACACGCTATAGTACCATAGAGCGAGAGTTGCTCGCCATCATCTGGGCAACAAAACATTTCCGCCCTTACTTGTACGGACGAAAATTCTTCATCTACACTGACCATAGACCCTTAGCTTGGCTAAACTCCCTGAAAGACCCAAACAGTAAACTGACCCGATGGAGGCTACGCCTTCAGGACTTCGACTTCGAGATAATATATAAAAAAGGAAAACAAAATACAAACGCGGATGCCTTAAGTAGAATCAAAATCAACGCCCTGACTGACGAAGACGCTAATTCAATGAGAGTAAACCTAGACAAAAAACGACAGGACTCAACGACTACGACAGTATCAGAAATAAGCGAGACAATAAGCATATCTGACTCGTCGGAAGCCACCGAGATGCTAACAGAATTGGAAATAGAGAAACCCGTTATACCATCCCCCTCAGGGAGCTCTAAGTCACAGACTATACACTCTGTGGAAGATCTAGATTCAAACGGAATACCGATTTTACATGAAGCCATAGATACAAAACCAAATCAAATCTTAGTATATTCCTGGCTTAAAAATGAACTCCACGTGAAAAACCTATCGTATGAAAAACACAAAATTCTAGAAGTTTTCCTCCCCCTTAATAACGTAGAACTAGTGAAAAACTTCCTCAAGGAATATATTAGACCAAAAATTAAATATTTTATATATTTCGAAAACGAAGAACACCGCATACAATTCAGCAATGTTGTAATAGAAATTTTCAGGAAAGGAACAATAAATATATTTGAATGTACCGAAAGAGTAGTCTGTGTAGACAACGAAAGCGAACAAAAGGCAATAGTTTTAAAATACCACAACGGTAAAACATGCCATCGCGGGATTAAGGAAACATTAGTCAGAATCCGTAGAAATTATTATTGGAATAAAATGGACGAAATTGTTTCAGCTATAATTAATAACTGCGACGCCTGTAAAAAGACAAAGTATGAGCGAAAACCACTAAAACCCATGTTACAATTGACGCAAACGCAGAATGCCCCGTTTCAAGAAATTTTCATAGACATTTTCACAATCGAAGGAAAATATTACCTAACCCTAATTGATGCCTTCAGCAAGTTAGGGCAGGCTATTGAAATTACGAATAAATCTACCCCTGAAGTCGTACGAGCGCTACTGAAATATTTCTCATTCTACGGTATACCCAAGAAAATTAACTCTGACCCCGGTACCGAATTTAATAACGACCTCATGAAAGAATTTCTAAGTCTACATAAAATAGAAAGACACATAGGCACCGTAAATAACCCGAACTCTATGGGACTTGTAGAAAGATTTCATTCAACCATAATAGAGATATATAGATTGGCCAAGTATGAACAAAAATGCACGGATGCCGCGTCCGTCATGACGTACTCAGTCATGGCTTACAATCACACCATACACACAGCGACAGGATTAACACCCTTCGAAGTTGTCTTTGGACACACCGACACTGATAACCCATTCGACCTAGAACTTGAAAAACTTTACACTCAGCAACTGATTAAAGACCACAAGAAACGAACGCAATTCCTATACGCACACATAGCCGAGAAATTAAAAGCCGGAAAGGAAAAGGTTAGAGAAAAACGAGGCGGCGAAACTAATATAGAACTTCCGGAGACCGTCTTCGTAAAAGACATAAATAAAAGAATGAGCAAAGAAAAACCGAGGTACAAAAAGGCAAAAATAATAGGTATGACCGGTAAAAACGTTGTCCCAATTAAAAGAGAAGCTGAAAAGAAAAGCACGAAAGCTCCTATTAAAAACATAAAACGCCCTCCGCAGGTGCAGTCTGATGCTAGCGACGTCGACAGCCGCCCTTCATCTTCAATCACTTGAAGGAAACCCGGGACTCCTGCCTGTAAAGAAAGGTCAAGCTTACATACAAACTGACAACTGGACAATTCTAAAAACCATTAAATTAAATAATATCTGGATTGACCTAAAACTCGTCAACTCGAAATTTACTGAATTTCAGCGATTACTTTCATCCAACAAAACTTTCCCTCACAAATTTATTGATATATTCATGCATGCAGAGTATATGCGCGATATAACTATAGATAAATATTACCAGCTAATTCCACAACGCTTCAAGCGAGGATTAATTAACCCATTAGGGTCCATAATTAAAATAATAACCGGTAATCTAGACCATGATGACGCAATCAAATATGATCAGTTGACCTCCGAACTAAGCCACGACCAAACTATTACTTCAAAGAAAATCACTATAGTCTCAAAAATGTTAGATAGCCTCGTAAACGCAACAGAATTAATCTATCAAAACTCGATAACAGTAGACACCCGTTTGAAAAGGGTTGAAGCAATCCTTAAGGAGACAATAACACAAGAAAATAATTTAGCTGAGTCCTCTTATGTGTTAGGACTATATAGTTTGTTTTTAAGTAGCTTTAGAACTATATTCATTAGGTTAAGTGAAATTGAAACCGCACTAGCTCTAAGCAAAAGCTCTATATTACATCAGTCTATTATTAATTCTACCGAACTACTATATCATTTAAAAGTAATAGCGAATTCAGAGAATTTGGTGTATGTACCCACCGAATTAAATTTAGCCAAAATAGAGGAAACTATTTCTGTGAAATCTTATATGAAAAGAGACCAAATCACTTTTGTCATGGAAATTCCACTAACCGATAACTATAAGTATAATTATTTCAAAATGTACACTTTACCTATTTTCCTCAAACCCACAAACCTAACCGTAGCTATATTTCCTAAATACCCTTACCTATTGGCGAAAGGATTGAAGTACCAGCCGATCGTGAAGCCGTGCCGCCCACTCGCCGCTGGAGACGAGTTCCTCTGCAACGACGACAATCGAGCCTTGTACAGCGGACTCTCTTGTGAAGAGAAACTCATGGTGTACGAGAACAACATCACCAGCTGCAAGCAGTACCCTATCCATATAGAAGATGTAAAGCTGCAGAAAGTTAATGACAACAATTGGATACTTTTCACCAAAGCAGAAATCACCCTTACGGAAATATGTGGGGAAGAAGTCTCTAAACAGCCAATATCAGGTACGTACGTCGTGACGTTAAACAAGCCCTGTGACGTCAATGTTAACGGCCTCACCATCCGACATCACCGAATCTACACCGAGACGGATGCTGTTAAGCCGCTACCCATCATCAAGCTACCGAGACTGCGCGCGACCGAGGACTTATCCGATGCACGCGCACTTAACATGCACGAGGTTGGACTAGACGAAGTGAAATATATGGCTTTCGCCCTAAAAAATAGTGACGTGTTTGAAAAAGTGATTAACAGAGAAAAGGACTCTAAAATCAGTGTTATAGCATTAGGACTCGTAGCACTATGTATAGTTTTAGTTATTCTATATGTTTTATACTTAAAAGTAATTCCGTGTATACAAAATTATCGAGGTCTTTCGCAAATCGAACGCCCCGATAATTTTCCACTTAGGGAGGGAGGAGTTATGTATCCCCCACAGCCCTCTGCTTTAGAATAAGTAGCTGACACTGCAGTTAGCCGCCGGTTCTGAGTAACGGCCACCGCAGTGCAGACGCTGAATATGCATTCCTAGATATAAGACCACCTTAGTCGAGTAAGTTTCGTTATAAGTAAAATATGTATTACCGATCATTAAGAATAGAGCCTCTGAATCGGCTACACGTAGTTTTATTTTAGTTTTTAAAAAACCATTTATCTGCTCCCCAAATTTAACTAAGTACAAAACAGTTCAAAATTGAATGCTATGGAATGTCGCGTGTAAATTTCATATTAAAGTTAACTGTTAGTTTGATTTCATGAATAATTTTATCGACGCTTTAACTAAATAACTTAATTGGATTAAACCGCAATAGATTTACAGACTAAAGGTTAAAGCTTTGATTCAATTTTTGTTGTTTTTTGAATAAAGTTTTATCAATAATCTGGGTGAACAAAGCTGTTGTCGTGGCAATAGAATATCGCATCGAATCGCATTGATATTCATTGTCCTTAGTAAGAATCTGATAACATCTGGTTTGAAAACCGTAATTTACCCTTTGTACTCAAGAGAAAGTAAACAAAAGAAATATCTTTATACTAATATTATAAAGAGGAAAGATTTGTATTTTTGTATGTTTGTGTTGAATAAACACAAAAACTACTAGACCGATTTCAAAAATTCTTTCACCATTAGATTGCTACATTATCCTTGAGTAACATAGGCTATATCTTATACCCGTGCAAAGCCGGGGCAGGTCGCTAGTATAAAATAAAAATACGTCTGTAAACTGTATTGAGCGTGATCAGGACGCTTAGCTACGCGCGCGTGGCTGATGATATTAGGTCCTTAGTCCTTAGTAGTCCTTACATATGGAATTGGTGTTATGTTGAACTAGCCAGTTGATCAAAAATGTCTGCTCTTTACTTAGAAATTACAGAATACAAAAGCATCGCTAGCGGACACGCGACGTAGGAACCGCGCCGCGTGCTTAAACCACGCCACCACGCATGGCGCGTGCCGGTTGCGTGTTCGTTTTTTGAAAATCAGTGGGTTGGTACCTTTTTTTTTGATACGGGGGTAATCTTCAATAAGATTCCCGGTTGTATTGGGGTAGATCCGGGTTATGCGGGGGTTGAATCACTAAAACTCGGTGGCTCGCCTCCGTGCCGTATGGAGGGCACCGAGATCTCTCAAGGAACTCATACCCTTGTAGCACATCGCCTTAGGCAGCGCTCCCGGGAAATGCGCTATTTCCGCTGCTCCTCTTCTCAACGGCACGGGCCACACCGTGCCTTTGTCTTCACTGGGCTCGCTTGATTGGGAGGTCAGATCCCAAAGTCTAACCACCCGCAAGCCCAAGTAGGTACCTACTCGCGGCGCTGCATGAGGCGTATGAGGTATTTGCCAGGCGATGCTTGTTTTGTACTTGATGGATACACGCAGCAAAGTCACGGCGTGTGAATGCGCGTCGTGATGACGCTCAGGATAGCGAACATCCCATTGGTTCATTGCCAAGCCTAACTTTGAGTTAACCAATGAGAACGCTTACTCTGAAAAATTAAACCCCCCATTTTTAAAATATCTTTAGGATTTTATGGTCACAGTAGTACAGATTGGCTACTAATTATAGTGGATAACATCAAGGATGAACTGCGTCGATTGCTTGACAAGCTGACTGAGACAGGTGCTTGATTACCTTTCGTCTAGTGGGTGCTTGGTGCTTGGTTGTAAATCAAAAATCATTTAACAAGGTTCAATGTAAAACAAGCTGATAATCTTCAAACGGCTTAACAGATCTTTTGAATAATAGCTAAAAACATTTAAAATTAAGTATCTTTCAAACAATCAATAAAAACTAACTCAGAATTAGTTCGGTTGTTTGAGAGCTACGATGCCACATACAGAAACCTGTGCCAATAATACTGCCGTGCAGGCCCTAAAACGCAGTAAGCGACATTTTGGCGATTTTGAGTTAAATATTGAACCGTAATGGGCACGCCATAAGAAATCGAATGATATCATTGGTTTTTCATTATTTTAACTGCAAGATAGAAAAAAACAAATGCCTCAACGCAGTAACTAAGCATATTTTATGCAAACTGTAACGTAAGACTATCTAAAATGCAGTAATAGCAATAACGTCTAACACGACCCCGGGTAAATTACAATAAATCCCAGGTAAATTGCAGTAAAAACTGATAAAACTGTCCTTTATTTATATCATAGGTTACATATTATTGTCAATGTTACTAGTTAAATTGCAGTATTCGGGTTATTTACTGCAGTATAATCGATAACATCTAACTCTTAAACAATAACATTTACAGCCTAAATTGCAGTAAGATTAGTAGTTACTGCATTTTAGTTGGCAATTTGAATCAAATTGTTATATTCCACTGCTTTTGTGAAGTAGTTTACTGCGTTCTACGCGGGCGGCACTACAAGTAAAAGTATCGGGAATGGAATATTTCCACTGTTCCTGTCATATTTAAATCTTTTTAATTGAAAACTCCTTAGTTTTAAAAAATCTAATACCTACCATTTATTTATTTTAAAAAAGATTCTCGGTCTTGTCACAAGGTCTTGACAAACTTGTTTAGTCGTTGAGAAAATGAAATTGACTCGAGAAAATTCAAGAGCGATGATTTATTATGGCTTTCGAAATGGTTTAACACAAAAACAGTGTGTTGATCGGATGGTTTCTGCATTTGGTGATGAAGCCTCATTCAAAACCACAATTTAACGCTGGTTTGCTGAATTTCAACGTGGACGTGTCAAGCTCAATGATGATCCCCGTCAAGGTCGTCCAAAAACTGCAGTCACCCAAGAAAACGTTGATGTTGTGCGTAAGCTGATTGAGGAAGATCGACATGTGACATACCGCGGAATTCAGGCAACTTTAGACATTGGCATGAGTTAAATACAAATAATCTTGTATTAGGTGTAAAAAAGTTGTTTTCGCGATGGATACCGCATTCGCTCTGTGAAGAGCAAAAAGCGGCTCGCGTTACTTGGTGCGTCAGAACTCTCGAAAGATTCCACGCAGGATCCTCAAATGCTGTATATAACATCGTATCAGGTGACGAATCCTGGACATATGCGTACGAATCCGAAACAAAAAAGCAGTCACGAGTTTGGGTGTTCGAAAATGAGTTAAAGCCAACAAAAGTTCGTTCACGGAGTATTGCAAAGGTGGTGGTAAGGTGGCCACGTTTGTCTCCAAAACCGGCCATGTTGCGACTATTCCTCTTCAGGGACAAAGAACGGTTAATGCAGAATGGTATGCTAGCATTTGTTTGCCACAGGTCGTTTCTGAACTCCGTAAAGAGAACTGCAACCGCCGCATCATCCTCCATCACGACAATGCGAGTTCTCACACCGCGCACGGAACAAGAGTTTTTGGAGCAAGAAAACATACAATTATTAGACCATCCGCCGTACAGCCCCGACCTAAGCCCTAATGATTTCTATACTTTCCCTAAAATAAAGAATAAATTGCGTGGTAAGAGATTTTCATCACCTGAAGAAGCTGTGGACGCCTACAAAACGGTCATTTTGGAGACCCCAACTTCCGAATGGAATGGTTGCTTCAATGATTGGTTCCATCGTATGGAAAAATGTGTCAAGATAAATTGTGGTTTTGGATGGGGCTTCATCACCAAATGCAGAAACCATCCGATCAACACACTGTTTTTGTGTTAAACCATTTCGAAAGCCATAATAAATCATCGCTCTTGAATTTTCTCGAGTCAATTCCATTTTCTCAACGACTAAACAAGTTTGTCAAGACCTTGTGACAAGACCGAGAATCTTTTTTAAAATAAATAAATGGTATTCAATTTTTAAAACCAAGGAGTTTTCAATTAAAAAGATTTAAATATGACAGGAACAGTGGAAATATTCCATTCCCAATACTTTTAGTGCCGCCCTCGTAAATGTTTAAAGTGGTTTAAGTTTAAAATACTATTTCAGTACTGGAAAGGCTGATAAGTGTTAATTTCGTACTTAATATTTAATAAAAATGATACTCATAAACATTCTCTATTTTACTCCATAAAATAAGTAACTAATGTATAATTAAGCCAATAATTATTCACATACTGCACCTACACTTTATTAAAGACACACATTAAAATGCAGTAAAATATAACTGATACTGCGTTTTAAACAGCAAAATAGTACATGACACGCATAATTTTGCAGTACTAACTCAAATTACTGCATTTTAGTCTGTTTGTGCGTACTTTCTGACTAAATTTTAAGTGTCGTAACGGCTCAGATTTTTCAATATTTTTTTCAAAATAGTTTTTAAATATAAAATAATAACCTAAGGGCGTATTTTCTTTTGTAAAGTCATTCTTCGAATTCCGGTGCGCCCGATGGCCATCAAAACATCCGTCAAAAAACCTTGTAACATGAAAAAAAAACAAATCAAAAAGTTTTTCGCTGTTTTCTCGAAACCGCGTTTTTGCTCATACTGCGTTTTAGGGCCTGCACGGCAGAATAACGACGCCGCACTCTTGCATTTATGTATTAAAAACTTTTTGCAAAGTAAGAAGGTTTGCCCTTGCATTCCTAGGAACGTCATTTTGACATTACAGCTGACGTAGGTAACAGAGTTTGTGACAACTGAAAGATAGTGACATTTGTAATTTCGACTTACCTACTTCAAGTTCGTTTTGGAATCGAAAAATGTTAAATAAATAATAATAATAATCATTCATTTATTCAGGCAATTACAGCCACACACACATTAAATATTGCAATCAAATAAAATTAAAATTAAATTAAAAATAAAATGTCAAATAATAATACAAAAATAAAAATATACAAAAAATAAAAGAATCACAAAATATGTCAAAAATAAATACACACATAATTTTACAATTTTCTATCCGGCATCGGGACAGCGACATGCCTATCGCAGCCATGCCGGATATCCGGACAGTCCAGCCTGCTGGCAATCATCGCTAAGACGGCCAAAAAAAAAACCACTTTAAAAATACCACTTTTGCTTACCATCCCTTACGAACGTGTACACATGCAAGCGATTTTGACATTTTAAACTGTTATTTTTACCACCGCTCCCAAAACGAACGCGAGGTTTGACTACAGTTTAAAGCAGTTTTATGTTTTTTTTTATGATACAACTCATGGCCGTATCGATCAAAATTAAACAGCAAAAGAGATATTGAACTTTACAAAGTACCTCAAGTTATAAGAAGTGTAGGTACGATAATTTTTATAAGTGCATTTAAGTACTATTTCAAGGCGGCGCGGCATAAGACCGCAGCCTTGGGATAATAACACTTATTCCTAGGCCACAGCAAGATACGGTCCGATCAGATTCGCACCACTCTCGACACCTCGGTCTACGAAGCGGTGCATGTAGCTCGGAATCGTTGGCGGAAGATCGTTGGAGAGAGATTGCTCAGAGGTTATGGCCTACAGACATGTGAAACACAACTTAAGGAGGAAGATTTACAGATTGCTTGTTTATAAGGCTTTCGCATTTCAAAGACGGGTCAGGAGCACAGCAGTGGCTTGACATTGCATAGCTCGGTTAGGTGATAATAGCTGATCGCCCAGACGCAATTGGGCATTGTAATGGGTTGATTACACGAAACGAGTGGTGGCGAGACAGTGAAATCACGCGAGTACTCGGTTTGTATAAACATTTTGACGAGGCGAGACAGTCACCAAAACCATGACTTGTTTGTTCAGCCGATTATGCCCATTTATTGTCTCGCCACTGTATTCGTTATGTGGAATCAACCTCTATGCAACAGACGATACGATCAGTTTCCAGATGATGAAACTTACAATTGAGCTATACCGTAGCTAGAAAGGCATCTTAAATTTTAGGTCTGGATTGTGAGTCTTACAAGAACAACCGCCAAGCCTAGTCAGGGGCCTTCAAGCTTCCCAAATTCTATACTAACTAACTATTTAAAAGACTTGCAATATGATTTTTTCCAAATTAAATTACAGAATGTGCATGTGCCTTGCAAGTTTCTATTACTTTTTTAAATGATTCAGTATGATACGATATCTAAGTTAAAAACAGTTGTTTTGTCTTACCCGAAAAAGAGCAAAGTTTTATACGCCTCTCTGACATGTTGTCCTCAATACATTTCACGCATTTCTCACACATAGTCTAGGCCTTCAATACCAACTACGAAATAGAAAGGGTACAGAAGTAAAGTTCACGGATGTACTTGTACACCAACGCACATGAAAATGTAAATGAAAATAATATGAAATGTAAACGGTGAAAATGAAACTGAACTGAACTCTCGATTCTCGGATTAATCGTCAGTGCATCGTGCGTGGTAGCTCTGTGGAAGAACAGTCGCTTGGCATTCTTGAGGTGGTCGGTTCAAACCTCGATTCGTACCAATTATTTCTTTGGAACTTATGTACATACGTATTCACATACCACTGGCTTTTCGGTGAACGAAAACATCGTGAGAAAACCTACATACGTCCAGAGAAGAAATTCAATGGCGTATGTGAATCCACCAATCCGCACTTGGCCAGCGTAGTGGAATACGGCCTTATCACCCTTCGAGGTTAGACCTGTATCCCAGCAGTGGGAGGATAAAAGGCTAGTAGTAGTACTCGCGAGGCCGATTGATTCGAGACTCGTGTCCGTGAGCGATGTCTATGTGTGCGTTGGTTGAACGCGCTTACTATGAAGTTTAACTTTTGTGCTCTCACTATTTTGTGCTCAACACATCCTGTTAGGAGATCAAAGTGAAAGGTATAGATAGGTGTATGCTTGTTATTTTGGGTCGGTATTCATTTCACACGTGTCTTACAGCTGTGAAGGACACTTTAGGATCGACACGTGTATCAAGACGTTTGTCCCTTATATAAGAAGCCTGCGCTCCGGAGCTCTGCCCTTTGTTCTCGACAACAAAGAAATTAGAGCACAGAAATTTAGTCTAGTCAGAAAATTCACGATTCACGAAATTCGAAGTTTATTGAGTGAGCGAGTTAGTCTGTACGTTTCGAATGTGAGCAAAATCGGTCGAGAGGGATCACCGTGAAAGTTTACAATTTAGATTTATATAAAAATACTGAGTTATTTAAACTAGTCCACTATTAGTTCGCGCCAAACTAAAATTATGTGACCCCCCCCCCGTATCTCCACAAATTCTTCGCCAATTTCACTCATTTTCGAATTTTAAAAATGACGTTAAACGAAACAAAAAAATCATCCGTACAATTTCGTGTAGATCGGACGAGCTGTACTAAAGCTATCATCGGCCAAATATGAAGCATATAAATGCCAATTTCTGCCGTTAGACATAGAATCTGGGACCTCACTTCGCTCGGTCAACTATTAGTACACTGTAGCAGTAGTACAAGATGACCTTCTGACACAAACACTTTATTCCAGTTAAACAAACATGGCGAAAGAAAAAAGCCCAGAAGAGGAAATGGAGAGGATGAAACGGCTAGAGGAGAGAATCAAAGCGCCCTCTATATGGGGCCGCTCGGCCTGCGGACTGAGGTTCGAGGACCTGCAGGACAACAGGTACGACGACGCGATACGGCTGTTGAAGAAGCACTATTTGAATGAAGAGGTAAGAACCTTCTCCCAATTTCTTCTTTAATGAAGTCTTAAATAATATGAAAAACTAGCTGCGTTCTACGATTTCACTCGCGCAGTAGCCAACAATCTGTAGATTAACATAACATATTATAAGATATACATATTATTATAAATAAGGTATACACGAGCCCCCGGACAGGTGGGCAAAGGTCTCCACAGAGTGGGTGCCCCCGGACAGTCGACCCCCAGGTCGCCCCCCGACGCGATGGCGCGACGAACTCGGGCGGTTTGAAAAAGACTGGACGGCGCTGGCCCAAGACCGCCAGAACTGGAAAAAATTGGGGGAGAACTTTGCCCAGCAGTGGGACAGCATAGGTTAGATAAAAAAAATATATAAGGTATATGTTAATCTAGGGATTATTGGCTGTCTCTATTCCAAAATACAGCAATGTAAGCGTGAAGGAGTAACAAACATTTAAACAAACTTTGGCAATTACAACATTAGTGTGATTTTATTGGTTTAGATATTGCGATAGCAAAGCTAAGAGGAAGGGAAAAGTTTTTGAGTACTCTCTGTTTAAATCTTTTTTTTTATAACATTTACGTATGTTTCACCGCAGCGCCTCGAGTAGGTACTCATCCGATTATTGAATGAGGTAGATAACAATCGGTATTATTAGTTCAGGTGATAATAAATAATGATAGTAATTGGTAATACGCTACTCGTACATTTTCCAAGAGCAAAATAATAATGACGGATGTTAAATTCGAAAAGTAGATAAATAATACAAAAAAAATCTGCTGTCAGTTTACAGTTTTTTAAAACTTTCTTGGAAAAGCAAATATTAAAGCTACAACGGAGAAAAATCTAAACTTACGAATGTAGCAAAAACTGCCTGCCTCGCCCCAGACTTCCTTAATTAAGAAAATTAAGAAACTGACAAAAAGATGAATTGCCGCTTCGGAAATCTTAATTAAGTTATTTTGCGCAGGCGAAAAACTGACCGAAAAACAATCAAGTTCAATTGAGTTGGGATTTGAGTGAGAGCGATTAGCGGGTTTAGAAGATCGGAGTTATTCAATTGTTTTCAAGACGTAGCCCAAAAAAAGTGAAGTGTAGTGTTGTAAATTGTAGAGAAATATGCGCCCCCTTACTCTGTGCTGTTTCTATAACTTTTTATTACCTAATTTTTTTTAATGATTACAAAATTTTGCTGTCATAATAGTGCTCCTAAACAATAACACTCATATTATAAAGTATTATAATATAACTATATTTTATCAAAAGTTTGTCTGTTTATTTGTTACTCCTTCATGCTGAAATAGCTGGTCTCATTTGGATATAGCTTACTTTTAGATTAAGAATAGAGAATTAACATATAGACTACTTTTTACTATCCAATCTTCTTAACATAAAATAATTCCAAGCTTGAATCCGCCGCAACTCGCACCGCGCCCCAATTTCATCCAAATAGGTACTCGAAAAATTCTTCGAGTTTTTTTAATAAACCTCCTTTAAGCCTTTATTAAGCGAATAGCGTTATCCAGTTTAAATATAATTTCATTCGCAATTCAATTGGTTAGTTGATTAAAAAATCTCTGGAACGAGCTGAAGTACTTTTGCAAACAATTTTTTAATTCTCTCTTTCGGAATTTTTCTGCGAATTGTGCACTTTGATTAAATTTTCTTTCGAATAACTTTTATTCGAATAAACATTTAGGGTTTCCGAAAGTTATGTCAGCTATGTTGGACATTTCGATGTGGAACGCTTGCCTCTGTTTGAGTTTATTTTTGTGTACGTATTTGTATGATACTTTTACAAACGGGTGACGGATTCTGGCTTTTAAATGTTTAGGGGATGTGAAGGAACAATCCCAATCTTATAGTAAGTATAACCCGGGGGTGTTTAATAGAGAGGTGAGTAGGTATTTCCTAGGCAAGCAAGCGTGCTACACCTTCGACCGCATTGTCGCTTCCCATTAAGTTAGATTGCGGTCAAACGCATGCTTAGTTCAATGTAAAAAAAAAGAATATCGACATAGTTTCTAGTACAACAAATCTTACCCCATACGATACCAAACCGATACCGATTTATATCTCAGGGTGACGAGCGCAGTGCTGAGCCGCGCAGGGTCTTGAATACTGCGAGTTCAAAATTCTGGGTGGCGCAGACCTGTTATGGGCAAACCTGACGTTTAACTTCAGGCGAGCGATTTGCTCGTTTCGTTACTTAATCACTTATAAAAATAAATATAATTTATGGTGTGAACAATAAAGAGTTTATCTATCTATCTACCAAGATATAGCTATGATGTAGCCATATCAGTCAAGGAAAAATACCTAACCATATAGTATAGGTTGCCATTCCTTGGATGAATGAACCCTATTTTCAAACACACTCAGCTAGTGTTGTTTATTTCAAAAAATTCAAAACTTTATAAGTTTTTGCAATATTTTGGGAAAATTTATCACCATTGGTTAAGTTCAGAGGTTTGGTTATGTGGCGATATCAAACCGCTTTATAATTTGTAAAATTCATATGTTTGACCAATATTTCTTGCCGAATTCCAGATAACATACAGATCGCTGAAAATACACGAAGACAAGGAAGGTACGGACGAGTTTGCCCACAACGCTCGGATTTGGATGAAGGACAAGATGTCCATCGCCGCCATCAAGGAGGGCACGGACAAGCTTGTTGGGGTCCTCATCATGAGGATACAGGAGAAACGTGAGTTGGTTTTAGCGTAGAAAACAATATAACTTCACTTAACTTCATTGCCAAAACAAAAACGAAATATAAATATTTTGCCAAATATTATTATTTTGCCGTGGAATTCCCTTGGATTCGTACAAAACGTTTCGAATCTACGTTTTTGATTCGTACAGCCAAGGAATGGAACAGACTGCCGGCTTCCTTGTTCTCTGAGAGCTACAATCTTGGGCTTTTCAAGGTCAGAGTGAATAGGTATCTTCTAAGTCTGCGTGCTTCATCTTCGACCACATCGTCGCTTACCATCAGGCGAGTTGGTGGTCAAACGCGGACTTGTTCACGTTAAAAAAAAGTTGTTGCTAAGTAATCTAAGCATTTGGTAGTGAGCTAAGTTAGCTAAGCATTCTTAGCGTTCGGCAGCCCAAGAGCGGCCTTCTAAACCTAAAGTGAGCATCTAAGGCACTTTGCAATGTCTTCCTAATAACATTTGGGTAGACAGCACTGATAGGATTGAGATCCGGTCGGTCGGACGGTTTGATTTTTAGTTTTGTTTATATTGAGTAGGTACATAGGAGCAAGCGAAACGATTACTTGATCAATAGGAAGAAGACCACGAAACTTGGTCTCAAGGAAAATACTCCTCTTAGCAGATCTCAAGTTGTGGCACTCGTTGTTCGTTTTCAATTTCAGTTTTATGATACATGTGCGCAATATAGAATTTATATACGAGATAGGTCTAGGTATATACCCATTTTAATATTTGTTATAAAGATAGCTTATAGATAAGCGTATACCTACCTACTTACTGGTAACTTTATCACGCGCGTTCACGCGCGGCGAGACGTGACAAGAAGATTTTGTCGCGGCGCGCATGCTAACACTGCTGTGCCACATCTAGCCGAGATCCAATGACTAACTATAATGGAAGAATGGAACTCAGCGGAGCGCTGGTCTTCTTATTCTTATTCGGAATGGGGGCGATAGGTTCCGCACTGGCGTCCCGCAAGTGGTGAATTGTGTGTTATCTCCTTGCCAGCGATTGCCAAACCCAACCCAGCTCCTTAAATAACGCAGCGAGGCTCTGGGCCGCTGGCACAACTGCTCCAATGGCAAAGATGGAATAATCAGTGATGAGTCAAGCTGTTGCGATGATGATGACGCCAGAGCCTCCTCGTGCAATCCAGTTCAGCGCTGGTCGTCCGGCGAAGAGATGTGTCGACGACATAGTCAGAGTCGCCGGTCGAACCCCCCTAGTCAACTTATAATCTATGATCTCAAACGCTATAGAAAAGTAAGACAATGTATGGGAATGACATTTCTATTAATCGTCTTACAGATTCTAACATATAATAAATATTCTATTACAGAAATAGCATTCGCATATATTGTCTCGTATGAAGTTGCAACGTGGCTAGAGGGATAGGCCCTATTCTTGCAAATGAGAAATTATCTCGGTCACTTTTGCTCTCATTAGAAATGTCATGACAGTGAGAGTGACCGAGATAATCACAAGAATAGGATCCGATTGGCATGTGAACGAGGCAGATGGCACAACAGGAGAGAGGCTTATACCCAGCAGTGGGACAGAGAAGGCTGTGGATGATGATGATGAATGGAACTAAGAATTCGATACTTCAGACCAGTGACAGCGGTATTTGTATCTTAGCCTTAAATGGCGCTAAAGCCAGAATAAAAAAACACTAATAAAATCCAGTGTTGTTTTATAAAATTCTAGACATTGTATGTGACACGTGAAAAAGAAACGAAATGTTTTCATTGTTCGTTGTATAAATACTTAGTTCGGAAAACAAAAAAGTTAACCAGCGCATTGTAAGCACTTCTCAGACAATGTCCCACTTGTTCACAAACAAAAAAAGACAAAATAAACTCGTTAAGAAAGTGGAGCAAAATATCTCTGGAGATACATCGACAAAGGAAAAATACAAAGTGTTTTATAGAAGTACGACGTTCAAGCTACGACAAAAATACGCCTACGCTAGAACTTTCACACGAGAAAAGTTTCAAAACAAAATAATATTGAGTGTCTCAGACTCACCTTGAGATCCGCGAGGCGATTCAGTCAAAACAATTATCCAAAACACGTGGACAAAACTTTTAGGTGCGTCACTTCTAAGCAAAGAAAAAAGTTTAAAACAAAAGAATAATAAGTTACTCGAGATACGCAGAGTGTTTACCTAATCTCGTCTCCAGACGTCGACAGAAATACCGTAGAGCTTTCCCACCTTTATTTATTTAGCACCCAGCACTGAGCAATTTGGTAAACGCGCCCACAAAGACGAGTAATTCCAACACAAAATGTAAGCGAACGCCTTCATAACGCGGGTTGGGGGCAGTGACGAAGGTCTGTGGAAGTTAGCAGACTCACAATTTTTTTTCGCAAATCCAGATTTTTCGAAGTCTCGTAGGTATATCCCACTTAAGTTACATAAATAATTATAGATCCTGTAAGTGAATTTCGTCGAGATTAGTTAAAATGAAATATGAATTACTTTGCACAAACGCACACACAAACAAACATCTCTCACCCTAAACGCATATACGCCGTTCCGTTGTGGGTAAAAAAAAGGTTAAACAGTTTCATTGTATAAATATTTAGCTAAGTTCTAGGTACCATTAATCATACCATTTTCCTTATTTATTTTGGGTATTGATCACACTCAAAAATAAAATCTAGCATGGGTAGTGAACAAATTGTTTTTCCACTGATTTTATCTCGCGAAAAGAGACTAATTTATATTAAAACTAGCGGTCCGTCCCGGCTTCGCACGGGTAGACACTATAAATTGAGATGTGAGCTATCCTATCTGTTAAGTTAGATCGAACTGCACACGGTGTGCAAATTTGATTGAAATCGGTTAAGTAGTTTAGGAGTCTATAGCGGACAAACAACGTGACACGTAATTTATATATATTAAGATTTAGATGGCCATATTAACAGTTTTGTTCTTCCGGATACCTTAAAAATGTGTATTGAATATAAAATATTCTAGCTTTATATCAACCACACGGAAATAAACGCACAAAACGCGGATTTATTAATTATAAAAAAATCTATGCACGGATAAAAGCGGCGGAAAGACAATTTATCCACAGCCTGTACTGGGCGAGCTAGACAGATAAACTTTTTACAGTATAAGTAAAAAAAATTAATTAACTAAGTATGCTAAAGATTAAGTACTGTGACCTCAGTTACATCGCCAGTACCGCCTTCAAAGGTTCACCTCGCGTAACGATTGTTCTCCCTTCCTTATTCGCCTCGATACCATCAACATTCCCTTAATATAGACCTACCCCTATCGACTACTTGGAATCCAATTTACGTACAAGACTAGCCGCGCAAGTTAGTAGCGGGTTGCGAAGCAAAATTGGTCATTTCGAGATAGATGTCTAATTTGACAATTATAGAAGAGACTTGTGTCGTCACCTAATTCTATAAAAAAACAGACAGGAGACAGATATGTTGTTTATTTTTTTCATTTATAATAGAGCTAGTTTAACTGAAATGTGACGACGACATAACTTAACAGAAGTCAGAGAAAGATGTAAAGTGGTTTCACTAAAAAGTCACTTACAAAAATTGTAATATTGGGAAGAACATTTCTTTTTCACAGCGTCAATTTTGATGAACCCTATTATATAGATTATCTAGGTTTTAAAATCTCAGCGAGCTTTTATTTTTGGTGGCAAGCAGATGAGCCGTCTGATGGTAAGTGATCACTGTTACCTTTGCTTACTTGTAACTCCAGAGACATCACGAAAACGTGTCCAACCTTTAAGAAAAAAAAATTAAATTTAAATTCAAAAATTTAAAAAATATTAAATTTTATTATTTACTAGCTGACCCGGCAAACGTTGTTTTGCCATATAAATTTAGGGGTTGGTGATAGAAGGGTGAAAATTTAGGGTTGTATGTATTTTTAATGCCACATAAGCCACATTATAAAAAAAAAAAATTTTGTCCAAAAAAAAAAAAATTAGGGGTGGACTACCCCTAACATTTAGGGGGATGAAAAATAGATGTTGGCCGATTCTCAGATCTACTGAATATGACAAAACAAAACTGACAAAAACAAAAAACACAACAAACACAAAATACACAAACAAAACAAAACAAAACTTGACTTGACTTGACTTACAAAATTTCATCAAAATCGGTCAAGCCGTTTCGGAGGAGTATGGCAACGAAAACTGTGACACGAGAATTTTATATATTAGATGAATTAAAACAGGTCCATGCTCAGTCATACTCGTATAGAGTACACCGGGGAGTCTTCATAAAATCACGGGTCTTACGTAACTTGCACCCCGCGTTAAATCCTATAGCTGAATCGGAATTCTTTTTACGAATGCAGTAAAAATTTAGGCTCAAAGCGTTCAAGGAATCTTCCCCTAATGTTACTGGCAAGAACGGTATCGATACACGGAATAGAGTTCCATTCGATACATCGATACGTGAATAGTTTAGGGATGTGCGGCGGTGTTTGTTATAGCGGTAGGCCGATGTTTCCGACGTAGGTCGGTTGCTTTTGTTGAAGTTTTTACGACCTGTTTGGCTCAGCTGTAATATATCTGCTTTATAAGCCAGAGGTCCCGAGTTTGATTCCCGGCTGGGCAGATGTTTGAATGGTGAATTTAAATATCTGCTCTGTTGTTAAAAGTTGTCCTTGTCTTTGTGTGTGTTCCATGGCATCCCGACACAGGGAAATCTAGCTGTGAGTGTGAAACGTTTTTAACACGCTTTTATTAGCTTCACCTGTATGTTTGTATGTATGTTTGTAACCGACTCCTTTGAGCGCGTTTTTGACCCACTTTAAACGGTCAGATTTCTTTCAGACTTTGTAGATATACGAGGACCGATGACAATACACTAAACAAAGCGTGTTTTTTAGTTTTTTTAACTATTAATTAATTTATTTATTGTAAGTCCCAACGCAAAAAGTAGAGTGTTATTTTAAGGTGTGCATGTGTAAGTACCAATATTGGTATATCTGTGTGCTTGTCTATCTGTAACATTGTAGCTCCCAAACAGCAGATCCAATTATGATTCAGATTTTTCGTTTCAAAGAAGACTCGATCGAGAGTTTTCTTAGCTAATATTTAAGAAAATCGGTTCAGTCTTTTAATTATTTAATAATAAAGTTTTTTTAATGTTTAATTTTTTTTTGTGTGTGTTTTTAGCCGCATAAGGATTAAAAAAAAAATCTCAGTTTATAGTGCTCTAAAAATGTCATTTACAGAAAATTCATGTAACAGCTATGTCGCAATTTCAGGACTGGTCCCATATTTAAAGATTTAATAAATTTAGATAGTTACATATCGGATAGTTTCCGATATGTAACTATTTTCATTCATTTTATTTCTAGTGTATTTTTTGTTTAGTTTTTTATGAGTTCCAAGAACTTCCCATAACTAAATCGGTCAAATCTTAAAGCGCCCCATCCCTTCGACTGACATCGACTAGACAGTTTGCGACTCTTTTGTGAATGCTAGATGTTTATTGAGACGCTTTGCCCAGAGCGGGTTTGATTGAGTTTGACTGAGTCGAATCGAGAGCTCTCCGATTGCTGAGAACTGGCTCTTTGTCCGTTACTTTGTATATTGGGCTAGCTTTGCCCCGCGGTTTCGTCGTGGTGATGAAAGACGGTGATGATTAAAACAGTTAAAACTAGGCATGTATTAATTCATGTGGTTGAGTGAGGTAACTTAACCTTAATGAAAAACGTTGCAGCGAAGTGCGCCGTCTTCTCTAATACGTAGTACTCAATTGAACAATGTTTTAAGCTTTTATTGAACTTAGCGTGTTTTATGCAAGTTTGTGTGGGTCAAATCTTGGACGATAAATAGGCGTGACGAAAGATTTTAAAATCCTCTTCCATAATGTGAGTACACATTTACTATTTCCAAAAAAGCCTTTATTTCGGTAATAAACTTAAGTTAAACGAAGTTTGAAGCCATTTTTCACATATTTTTTCAACAGTGCCCGAAAACAGCTTGCTTGTGTCATGGTGTCGATTTGACGTCACGGCTAGTAAACATGTCATTGTGTCTATGCGTGATGAGCGGCGAATGACCTGAGTTCACTGAAGAGTGACGTCATACGCTGTGATTGTTGTTTCTGACAAGATGGCCGATTGCTGTATTTTAATGTTTTAATTTATTGAAAATCTTAATAATCTGTTTTTTAAAAATAAAACTAAACATGTGTTTTAAATTTTTTTAATCTACCTAGTCCCCTGAAAGCATTGAATCGGCGATTTTTTAATACTGTCGTCATGCCTATTAGAACCACTGCTACCGTCTTGACGTCTAATTAAGGTAAAAGGTAACCCTGTGTAACTCCGATGACAATGCAATGAAACCTTATTATTAAAAAATATATAAAAAAGGTCTGAAAAGAGATGGAGGAGACCTTTACCCAGGACAGTGGGATACAATAGGTTGAAAAAATTTAAAAAAGAAATTAACATCCTGTTTTTCATTTTCCTCAGATGCGTTTTCCAGAACATTTAGCCGAGTGAAGCTGACCTACAACCCACTGTACGCGACCGTGATGAAGTTCTACAACCAGCTCGAGGAATACTGCAATTTGTATGAGAGACTGAAGGCGAAACGTTACTTCAAGGTTTATTTGATAGCGTTGAAGAATCGGTATAGGCATCGAGGTAAATATATTACATCACTAGTTAATAGTCTTACTTGTAAAGCCAGAAGTTAGTCTTAAAATGCTCTAACACTTTCTCGCTGACGTGAAATGTCATGTGCGCAAACAAGAGAGAAAATTTTAAGCAGGTTTTATAAATAAATTTAAATTAAAAGTAAGTCAGTCTTAAAAAGTCGGCAACATATTTTGGTTGAAGGTTATACGGTGACGGTAATCGCTTAACATCAGGCGGCCCGTTTGCTTGATTGCCAACTATGGCATAAAAAACAAATTTACAATAATAATTTAAAAATAAGCTTTGTAACAGATTTACACGACGATTTGTGAATGTTAATTTTGATGACAAAAAAGCTTTGCGTTTTGTTTTATTTTGTTAATTTTTGAAGACCGAAAATCAAGCAGGTCAGTTCACTGTGCGTAAAAATTACCTCAATTCAAACTCACAATTCTTCAAAGATTTAATGCTAAAATTACCTTTCAATACAAAACCGAAATTGTGTTTCAATTTTTTTTTTGACAATTCGATGTTTGAAATTACATATTTATGTATTACTATTACTACTATTTTTTTATAATGGATCATCTTGGGATCATCTCTGAATTAGTTTTTATGGAATTTAACATGTTGCTATTTTGATACAAAATTAATAATAATGTTTCACACTCATAGCTCCCCACTAGGATATCCTGTATCGGGGATGTCATGGAACACACACACACACAAAGACAATAACTAGGCGGGTTTGCTAGCTTTATCTGGCAGCCTATAACCTATAACGCATTCCGGCGGCAAACTTCTTGATTGGCTCCAATGCAAACCCACCGCAAGCCGATAAAACTCGTGTTTACCCCCAAATAAAGAATTTATGAGCGCTCCATAAAATCTCACCGACTTGCCATTCTGGGCAAATAGATATAAAACTGATATAACACCAATAAGATTCATTGGGAAAGTTACAAACGTAGAATAGGAAAATAGAACTAATACATTCTATTTCACTTTCGATAGGAATTCTGGGAAAGATCCAAGCAATGTGTTTGCGATTCTGAGAACATTGGGCCTTAGGTTGATCAAATTCGACTTACTTCTTATATTTTCGTAATCGAGTTGTCCAGACTACTAAGAAATGTCGTAGTTTATATGACTGAAAAAAATGTTGGTCTATTTGATATCGTTTCTTTATACTTTCTATATCAAATTAAGTACCTAGTTCTTTGTTCTTACTGTTTTCTATAATGGTTTAAGTATAAATATCGCAGCGATAAATTAGATGTTACATTTTAAAACAAGTTTTTCTTTATATTTTTTAAGTAACTAGCTGCCCGTCCCGGCTTCGCACGGGTAGACATTAATTTTTTAAACATTTTGGGATAAACGTATAGTAAATATTTCTTTATGCGGGAAATAGGTAGATTTTTTTTATTTCCCTCTTTTTATATTAAATAGGATAAGAAAAGTAGGAAATAAATGAGATTTCAAAGTGGTTTTTGGCACATTGCTTTCGAGCTCTTGAAATATTTCCTGGAAAGAACCCTGGATTTCAAAGGGCGATCTGCCCTCAAATGTTTTCGACATAAAAAGCATCTAAAGTAAAAGTAAGTATTTTGTGTTTTATTGTAAGTTTAATAGGGTTTCTTTTTATTTTTCAGGGATAGCCAAAGAGATGTTAAAAGCAGCCATCAAACTTTCCGCGAGTGCTTTTGTGCCAGGGATAGCAGGTATTCTGGAAAACTGAATCCAATTAAAAATTTTCTATACGAGGTCTTCGTCTGTATCATGTTATGGGTTGATTACACGTAACAAGTTTAATGGCGAGATAGTAAATGGGCATACTCGACCAAGCAAACATAATTATCATGGTTCTAGTGACTGTCTCGCCTCGTCAAACTATTTATACAATCCGGATAATCGGCTGAGGTCAGAGACTCGCCACGTATTCGGTGCGTGTAATCAACCTATTATCAAAAATAAATTGAAAATTAACCAAAACAACTCTGACAAACTGATAATTTCAAACGGCTGACTTTTGACTTTTGTCACAAAAAAAACTTAACCAGAATCTGTTCAGCTAGTTCAGAGCTACAATGCGACAGACAGTTACATACGAGTAATTTCAACTTATGATTTCCCTCTGTTTGCGTCAGGGGTTCCAAATGACGGAGTCAAAGAATATAAGAATCGAAGTTTTTCCACCTAACCGGATCTTGACTGGCCGGGCATATCTCGCGAGGCATGTTTCTATCTCAGTCTAGATCGTGGTGAGCTTAGCAGTTAGAGCGAGATAGAAACATGCCTCACTAGACATGCGATAAAAATATGTTACCAGGGGCAAATAATATTTCCCAGGTATCTTCACAACTGGTCGCAGCCAGCAAATAGCTGAAGAGCTTGGCTTTGTAAAACATGAAGAAATATATTACACGAAATATTTGGTCGACGAACAGGTTAGACTATAGTTTTTCATTCTTGTTTGCTAAAATATATAAATTTAAATATTATTTTTTATATTATAAATTTAAATTTTATTTTTTAAATATTTTTTATTTTTCAGATGATTTTCTGGGACATTGGTAAAGGCAATTATGGAGCAGCGCTCATGTCTTACAGAATTCCCGACGTCGAAGAGCCGGAAGAAATTTTCACGTCCACGTCTTCCCGCTTCAATATTCAGCCGATTGATGATGTCGAAGAGACAGCCTAATTCTTCATCAAGATACAGGGTTATAAAGAAAAGGTATGCCAAGCCAATAAGGGCTCATAACACTTATCACTATGAATTAATTTTATGGGACCAAGCCTGAAATCGAGAAAAAACCAGTTGTTCCACACATTTCGTCGAGACTCATTGAATTTTTTTTACAGAACAGCCGATTTTTTATTTGTTATTTCATGGTCCCACAGTAAATTCGTTTATTATTATGAGTACTATGAACCCTTTTCGGCTCAGCTTAGCCTTTTATAGCCCTATATTAGGCCCAAGTTGAAGGCTTTTTAAGACAGGTCTAAATTTTCTAAAACTATTGGCATCCTTGTCTAATGGCTTGCAATGAGAAAGACAGATATATTTTTAGTTAGTTTAGATCTGTCTTAAAATGCCTTCAAACTTGGGCCTATTGTAAATTTCTAAGTTTGTATGTTTGGACGTTCATTACTCAATCACTCAAAAACGGCCAAATGAATTTGGTTTTACGGGTAGCTTACACTCTAGTCTAGATTAACAAAAGTTCTGGCTACTTTTATCTTATTAAAAAAATTAACGGTTTGTAGAGTCTAAGAGAAAAGTTGATAAAAGAAGAAAAGAAAAATTGTACGTGATGTGAGAAGCTTTAAATTTTAAGTTAATAAAATATCTTTCTAATGTTGTGATGATTGTTATAAGGCATTTTGAAAATAAATATATGAACAATAAAATTGTTATTAAAAAAACAAAGTTTTTAAACCTCTTTTTAATCCCTCCATCAAATGAATAGATCAGATGAATTAAAAACAAAAATTAGCTAAAAATACTTAAAATACAATGTAGATAGATAAACTCTTTATTGAACTACTCCAGTTGAACTACTGTATCGGAGGGTATTGTTCACACCAGAAATAACAAAAAAAAAGAGTAAAACACTTAAAACTAGTGCGGCCTTATCGCTAAGAGCGATCTCTTGCAGGCAACGTAGATGTTACATCCGCAATATATAAAAGTGCAAAAAAGATAGCCGATGATCGCTTATCTCCTTAACAGCATGTCATGCCAACATGTAAATTCATCCATAAACCTCACATTGTTGGAAAAATGGGACATTTTTTATGAAACATTTCTCAAGTGTTTTACGATCTATAAACCCTTAAATTGTCACTAGGGGTCAAACAGATCACTACGATAAAGAGGGCTGTCCTACAGCCTATTGATATGATTTTAGGGTTAGAGATTGGACTCAGAGACCAATAATATTGTAAAGGTCACATCAAACTCAGCAAAAATCCAGCTAAAATAAAAGCATTGAAATTTAAGTCTTATATCGTGTGACATACAGTAATTTTCCAATTGACTTACAATTGAATTACTATAGAAATCAGCGTGGTCGACGAGTCAGACATGATTTTCGTCAATAGGAATACTACCGTATGCTAGAATAAATAGGGCTCATATTTCTATGCTTTGCTTTTAGTCGGTTTGACGATGAGTGGTTTAAATGGGAGATGGTTTAATTGGACAGAACAGTCTGTAGCAGAGAGTAACAAACCTAATAAAGCAGTTTGTAACAAAGCTTAGCCAGAGTACAGCTATGGGCTATGGATAGCATTGTGTTTGAACTGCTCTCAGAACTATTTGGAACAATAGCTAGCAATAGAACAATAGATTGTGGTCTCTGGACTGTTCCTCATCATCAATATAACCATCTACGATGCTATCCTTTTGAACGTCAGTCATCTATGTACCTATACTTGAAAAGCGCTAACAAGCATTATGGGACGACGTCTATTTGTTGATAGTAGATTCAGAATTTGTACTATTTTGTGCAATCTAAATGTATTTGAAAAACCTTCACGGCCAAGACGTAGGACACCAAAAAACGCACCCCATCATTTATTTTATATTAGCTGACCCCCGGCGGTTCCACCCGCTGTTCCTATTTTTTTTACGTTCCCTGAACTTATACAAATATTTCAAGATCAAAATTAGCGAAATTGGTCCAGTCGTTCTCGAGTTATGGCCAGCCAAACGAACAGCGATTCATTTTTATATAGGTATACTAGCTGCGCCCCGCGGTTTCACCCGCGTTTTTCGGGATAAAAAGTAGCCTATGTGTTAATCCAGACCATGAACAACCTACATTCCAAATTTCATGTAAATCCGTACAGCCATTTTTGCGTGAAAGAGTAACAAACATCCATACATACATCCATACTTACAAACTTTCGCCTTTAAAATAGTAGTAGGATAAGATATAAAAAAAGAAGATTAATTTACAACAAAAAGCTAATACTCAAACTAAATACGAGAAGAGAGAAATAGTAAAACAAGAGAAGTGAACGTGACTATATTTTTCGTTTCATTCAAACTCAAAAACAGAAAAGAGACAGCATAAACCAGAGACATGCCATCGTCCAGACCAAATTTACAATCCCTAAACAAACTTGCCAAAATGCGAATTCGAGCGCGCGTACTTGAAAATTGTCCCATTTTTATTACCCATAATTCCACATTCGGACATAGAGGGTCATTGCTCAACTGCTTTACGACCTATAAACCCGTAAACGGACGGACATAGAACGTAAATTAGGGCAATTTACGTGGATCAGTTGGATGGCCAAGCCGTTAGAGCTACAGGTGTTATACTTATTGATATTTGTAAGGGGATTTTTGGACGAGTTAGTTTTATGATGTAAGTGCCTAGTGTAGTCACGAGAAAAGTATCTTGAAAACTATTCAAGCAACTTTAGCAGCTATATAGTCTCTTTAGTTCTAAAGTCTTGAAGTCTGGAAGAGATTGCTCTTAACGATAAGGCCGCCAGTTTTTGCACTAGTTTCAAGTTTTATGATCCTTTTTGTTTGTAATTTTTGGTGTGAGCAATAAAGAGTCTATCTACGAGTATCACTCCAATATAGTGGTAAATTAAGGTCTTGGATTTATAGGCGTTCAAAATTCAATTTTAATTAATATTATTTTAATAAAATTACTTGAAATTTAGAACCAGTTCATCAGCTTTCCCTGGTCCACTTCCCTTATAAGTAAACAGGGTTATTCATAAAGGGTATGCTAAGCCGAAAAAAGCTCATAGTACTCATTATGAACAACTTTTACTATAGGGCCAACTCGAAATTCGCGAAAAATCAGCTGTTCCATACATTATGTCGATTGTCGAGTGTCATTGACATTTTTCTATGGAACAGCTGATTTTTTTTCGCGAATTTCCGGTTGGTCCCATAGCAAAAGTTGTTCATAATGATGAGTACTATGAGCCCATTTCGGCTTAGCATACCCTTTACGAATAACCCTTTAGAAGTGGGCCAAATTACATGTTTTGAAATATTGAAAACGATTTTAAGATCACAGTTACGTATATTAAGGCTAGGTTTTACCAAATCTTTTAATTCTAAGAGGAATAGAAGCTGGTTTGTATTTTGTAAATACTGGCGAAGGATATGCCAAAGCAGCCCGTTCGGGACGCCAAAAAAGAGAACTAAAAGAACAAATGAATCAAAGTACATACCTATACATATTTATAATGAAAGGGTATCCTAAGCCAAAAAGGGCTCATGGTACTCATCATTATGAATAACTTTTATCTACTATGGGACCAACTCTGAAATCGAAAAAACAAAAATCAACTTTCGGCTCAGCGCATTTTTTTTTATTCAGTTTTATGCTTGCGTTTGACTACCATCCTGCCTGATGGTAAGCAATGATGCGGTCTACCATGGAGCACGCTTGCCTAGAAAGAACCGATTCACTCGCGACTTGAAGACACCCAAATTATATCTAACGGGAAAGACCAGGAAAGACCCACTCGGGCAAATTCCATACTTCCTTTTCTTATAACCATGTAAATCTAAATATATGACACACAAAACAAATATGAATAATAGAAACATAACAATGATATTCTCGACAAAATTATATGTACGAGCAACGGTTCATTCAGAACTAAGTTATACTTTTATGCCAGAAAGATAGCGATACGAAATCTTAAATTACTTTTTGCGGCGCCTCAATCGCGACGCTTTTTGTCTCATAAAGTTCTATAATAATGTTCAACGAGGCTCCCTTACACAAAAATAACTTATTTAATCTAACTTCGTCGGAAACATTTCGGATAAGGATCTCTATTTCATTAAATTGTCAGATTGGTGAAAGCGGACGCTTCGTGTTTTGTGTGGCATCAATCAATTTCGGTGGCCATTGATCAAGTTTCGTCAAAAAGGTCTTGAAAAGCTTTTGTACCTATCTGATAACTATCGACTTTGATATTTAATATTTTTAACCGACTTCAAAAAAGGAGGAGGTTATCAATTCGACTGTATGTATTTTTTTTTTATTTTTTTTTTTTTATGTTTGTTACCTCATAACTTTTGACTGGGTGAATCTATTTTGATGATTCTTTTTTTATTAGAAAGCTGACGCTTCCCATTTGGTCCCATTTCAATTTAGTCCAGTTCTGATAATGGTATCCATGAGAAAACCATATAAGTCTTAAATTTGCATTAAGTACGTGCGCGACAAATAGATGAATAACTCAATAGTCGGTCTTTTGAAGTCGGTTTTTGTTTTTTGTTTTTTAAAAATAATGTTGTTGTTGCATACCGTTATCTATATCCTACTAATATTATAAACGCGAAAGTTTGTTGCTCTTTCACGCAAAAAACGACTGAATAGATTTACATGAAAAGATTTACATTTACATGGTCTGGATTAACACATAGGCTACTTTTTATTCCGGATAACGTGGATTAAACCGCGGAATGTAGCTAGTAGAGTTCTAATGGAAAGAGAATGCTAAGCCGAAGAGGACTTATAGTACTCATCATTGCGAACAACTTTTACTATGATAGCAACACCGAAATCGCAAAAAAAAAAATGATTCTGTACATTTTGTCGAATGTCATTGACATTTTTCGATGGAATTGCCGATTTCTTTTCGCGATTTCATGGATTTCAGATTTAAAATAAGGGTGCCTTTCAGGTAACTGGTGAACAGCGGGGCGTAGCTACTTGCTTCAACCCGAAAATCACTCTTCTTTACAGCAGTCGGGTAAAAGGTAAATGTTATATACAATAAATAAATTCCTTATTCCCAGTAGTAACCGAAATAAGACGAAAATACACAAGCTGATTTCTCTGTTTATTGAATTGATCCCAAATAGCTTTGAAAAACAAATTATTGTCATCTCAAAGGCCTCTAATAAGGCGTAGCATAAATTTTGACGTAAAATTCGTAGCGAGTATTCGATAGACAAAATGTATGAAAAACCGGCTAAGTGCGAGTCGGACTCACGTACGAAAGGTTCCGTACCATTATCTGTAAAAACTGCAAATAAAACACTTTAGTTGTATGGGAGCCCCGCTAAATATTTATTTTATTGGTTTTCTTTTTGTATTTGTTGTTATAGAAGCAACAAAATTATATCATTTGTGAAAATTTCAGTTGTCTAACTATCACGGTTCTTGAGATACAGCCTGGTGACAGACGGATAGACGAAAACAGACAGACAAACAGACAGACAGCGGAGTCCAATTAATACCCTTGGGTACGGAACCCTAAAAATGGAACCGCAGATCGACCCCAGTCGGTTGTAAATGGAAACTGCATTGTTCAAATATTTATCTATCGAATAATCGCTACGTATTTTACGTTAGAATTTATGCTAGGCCCACAGGTGACCTTTAAATTTTGCCAACTGGTTTTATTATAATAAATAATCTGAGAAGCTAAATTCAAACAAAAGTTTCTTCTTAACGCTACTTTAAAGTTTCTAATACCTAATTAAGAATCACGCCTTTTAATTTTAAGGGAAGCTAATTTGAATTAGGGAGTTTTAAGTCCAACTTTAGTACTTAGGCTTGCTTAATTGTATTACTTAGTTCGTATTTTCGTTGAATAACTGAGCATAAAGTTGGCTGTTTAGATAGTGATGGGAAGAGTGGAATATTAAATTTTTATCGAAAAAATATTTTATATAGATATCGCTAAAATCGATCGATTGTGAGTTAGCGATCAAAAGCATATGTGGCTATATTTTTTTTAATTTTTGACTCTCTAAGTACAAAACTATGAAATATTAAACAGTTTGGCAAAAAATTTGGGTTGAATTTGTATAAATTGGGCAATGGGCATCAAAAAGTTTTCTAGCAGTTTTTAACCGTTACTGTTAAAAAAGGCTTGTGGAATGTCTGTTTTTTTCGCCATCTCTTCAGATATTGCTAGGGTATTGAAGTTATCATAAAAATTAAATGTCATTGTTAAAAACTAATAATTATTCGGTGTTTAGTAAAAAATATTGTTGAATTACATTAATATTTATCGAGAATAAAAATGTTCTTCTAGTTCACTATTTCGAGAAAACATTGAATGTGTTGTGTGTATTAATAATACCGAAGTGGAAAGACAAAAACGTCACTGTGTGACGAAACAATCGATAAATTTCGTCACATCACTATGACCATAACAAAATTATAACACAGGAAATTACAAAGTACGTTTTGTTATTCCGAAGGGGCCAGAACACAAATTGCCATTTGCTAAGTAAATATTCAGACCAAGTTGGAATTAAGAGTCCAACGTCAATCAAAATGATCTTAGCGTGAGAGAGAGTATTTCTCTTTCAATTTGCGAGAAAAGGATGGATGGTCTGAAAGTTTAATCAAAAACAATCCATTTCAATATTATTTATTATCAGGGAAGGGTTTGAGTTTGTGCTGATGAAGTAATTTGGGTTGATGAGGCAAAACCGACTTCAAATTACAAAAGGTGTTAAAATGTTCTATCAAATTCGGAATTCATTAACTCTATTTAAAGTTCTTGGTTTCGTTTCTGCGTTGGACATTTTTCACCAGAAAATAGGCACTTTTTAAATATTTGTTTTTATATCCTATTTTGTCTCATTGCTTGGCAAAGGTCACCCTTTACTAGTCTGGGATTTCTGTACAGTTCTACAGTTCAGTCCACCCACACTTAGTACACCCTTGTTCATCTAAAATGAAATCCTTAAAGACATTAGGAAAGTTTTATCCAGTAGGCCTAGCACAACTACGACGTAAACTTACGTAGCGAGTTTTCGATAGAAAAGTATATGCCATTTACGCCTGTCAGCAGCGCACTGACGGGCGTAAATGGCGTACACTTTTCTATCAGAAACTCGCTACGTAAGTTAACGTCAAAGTTGTGCTAGATACACAGATGTCATGATATTTTTCGTTACCTGACTCAATTAAGTAGAAGCCGAAATGTGTAACCCATCATACACTACCGCAAGCAAGCTAGAAAACAGTTAATTGATAGATAAACTTTTTATGGTTCTCACCAAAAATTGCAGACATAAAGGATCATAAAACTAGTTTTAAACTAGTGCAAATTAGTAATCTAGTGAAAGTTAACCCCTTTCAAGATTAGAGAGTAAAAATACAGGGTTCTAGTTACATAGACAATATATCAACTTGCGTTCTATCTTACACGTATACTGCTCAAGGCAAAAGGCAAGAAGGTTGGCGCAACCTTTATGGTTATTCAGCGTAGGTCACCAACCCAGCCGAGTAAAAACTTCTGCGAGTTACCTCATCCAATTTTAGACTTTACCGGTTCATCAATATAAACGAATTTCTCAATTTATGTAAATGAATCGAGTTTCGTTTGGTCGTGAACCTCTGTCATTATTACCGTAACGATTGAATTCACTCCTTTGATTGAAGGCTGCTTGAATAACAAAATATTGGAGCATCTGGAGGAGATTGTTTTGGACAATTGGATGACAACTTTCTGTTTTGGATACTTAGAGCAACTTGGAGTTATACATACGAGTTATGCATTCGTATAATCATACACACACACAAACACAGTTATTTGTCTCAGTTATTAGTTAGTAACAGTTACAAACAGTTAGTTGTTATGTGTTACTCGTATATTGTATGCATGTACAGTTGATGTGAGTTACAACCCGGTCACAATATCTGTGCACCTCGCTGGAATGCGTATAGCCTTATATAGTCGCACTGTCGCACCGGGGAGTGCGCGGAGAGGTGACAGGGGAAGCGGGAGCCTCTCGCGCTTCCCCTGTCACCTGTCACCTTTCAGCGTCACCTGTCAGTGCGACTATATAAGGCTATACGCATTCCAGCGAGGTGCACAGATATTGTGACCGGGTTATGTGTATGTAGGTAATAAAATTGTACATGAAAAGATGTTTGAATAAAAAGTGTAGTGTTTCTAATTATTTATTTCAAAAGCTGGTTGGTGATCTCAGTTATAATTTAAGATCACATATGCACCAGTGCTTTTTAGAGAAAAAATAAAAAATCATATATCCGCAGCTGTCTTTATCCCACTTCTGAGCAAGTAGGTATTAGATAACTTTCCGCTCTTTTGATAGATCCTAACTAAAACACGGTACGTATTCACATTTTATATTACCAAAGATAAAACATCGAAAAGAAATTGCAAGTTTAAAATGAAAAAAAATTGCAAAAAAAATCTGTTGAAAACCGTCCACAGGTAGAAGCGACAAACACTTCGCTTCCGCTTACTAAAAAAAAAATATAATACACATAAAAACTCATATAAAATCATGTTTTATACTCAAACAAAGCGTCTCACTATTTGTTCATTCCACTTTGTACACCTAGCTGATCAAAGTTAAATGAGACAACTGTGATCACCTCGGAAAATCATTCAGGCATGAAAAAAGGTCTTTGTACTCCATTCAAATAAAGCAAACTTCAATTGGTAAGTTTGCAATTTTTCTCAAAATTACTATTTTACAGTGAGTGGACTTCAAAGTCACGGGCAATCAACTTTTAAATCGCAAACCATTAGGCGTGAAAATAAATCCTTTCGTATCAAGAAACCTCGTTTTTGTGAAACAAAATAGACTGATATTTCAAAGACAGAAAGATGTGTGAAAATCAATCTACTGCATAAACATCAAAAAACACTCGTATTTTTAACTTAATAGGATAAAAAATGTCTTTGACATTGATTCTGAGTTATAAAGCGAAATATTATGAAGGTCTAGACTGGGTTGGTTTTTTTATCAAGAGGTGGTCCAAAGCTGTGAAAAAGTGTATCTATAATGGGTTGATTACACTCGACGAGCACAGTTGACCAGTTAGTGCCCTCGGCTGAGTACTCGGTTTGTATTATAAACAGTTTGACGAGGCGAGACAGTCACTAGAACCTTGATTGGTTTGCTTGGCCGAGTGTGCCCATTTTACTTTCTCGCCACTGTACTCGTTACGTGTAATCTATACCCATAAGTTATCTTTGTCTGATAATGTAAACAAGCTTGTCGAGGTCAAGTGGCTAGATGTCAGAGTTTTTAGGCCGTCTGAAAGCCTCTGACGTGGCTTTTTTTGCAATCAGATACTGTACTCTGAACTCTTAGCTTGAGTCTAAACTGGATCGACTAGGCTTTATCAACCTCTGTCGGCTAGAGAAAAATCGAGACAAAATCCTATATAATTCAGTTCAGTCTCGCGCTGAGAGTTTAGTTTTTATCGGCCCTGATCTTTTGATTTTTTCTTTTAATTTAAAATACAGTAAACACAGCATACCTACACATAAATGCATATCGATACCTTAATTTGCAAACCTAATAACTCCACTTTTTACGAAAATTACATTTTGATACCGGTAGAAACTAGAAAAAATCTAGTTTCTGCCGGTTTGCAAATTAAGGTATCGATATGTACAAGTACATTGTACAGAGTGCCCTATCAGTGCTTCCATCCACAATCATTGTAAGCAATATCATACTATACCGCAATACCTTTCAAAAATGACATTATATTATACGTATGTTTGTAAGTCTAGATCTATAACAAATCACATAGATCCATGAACGATACAAAAGCTAACAGTTTGATCGTTTGTTTGTGTGTATGCCTACTCCCAATCACTCGTAACGGATCCAATTTTATTTGAGGGTTCCGTGCGGTAGCGGGATAAAGAAACGGTTGTCGAGAACCGATGCAGAAAGAAGATTAAAGTTAGCATGGAGTTAAGCAACAAAATAAATAATTATTTGGAAACTCGAGACTAATTGAGAATCGTATTTATTTAAGTATAACAAGGGGAAGAAAATGCGAGTAAATGTAATATATCATGTAGACTACGAAATATAAACCCTGTTAGCAATTATAATCGCTAATAGTAGACAAATTATGTTTTATATATCAGGTAATTAACGTTAATACTTCAGTCACAAAATAAGAACACCAATATAATACAACATAACATTCTATGTCATTAGTGCAAAACACATCAAAAGAGAAAAAAAGAGAATAAAGAGTTTATCTATCTATCTATCAAAAGAAAAGACAAAGTTACGTTTCGCAGTTTTAAACAAGAAAATATTACAGAACACTCAACGCGTCAGCTAAATTCGCGCTTGTCAGATTTTATTTACAAAAAATCTCGCTCGAGTATTTTGAATTGAAACGTTCAGATAATAGTCAACGTTTGCAATAAAAAAGAAAGATATATAAACGCTTTTGAGTAATGGATATTCCATTAAAATGTCCGTAGCACGGATCGTTATGAGTATTTTAATGCCTGTACTGTTAAAACGCAATATCGCAAAAGGATTAAAGGGGTCAATGACATGTCGTGACACGTATAACAAATTTAATAATGTACGTTAGCGTATGTCACGTAAAATAGTATAATACGTAAGACACACGAAACTAAGTTCTGTTGCTTGTTGTCATCGATTCGAGATGTAAGTACCATAGTAGAAAAATCTAACTGTATTTAAAACAAATTATTCTATATTTTTTTCCAAGCTTTCACCACCTTTTGACTAACTTTAAGCAGGCTTTTTGTGTAAGGCGCTAAATGTTTAAAATAAACGGACCTAATACTAAATGACACTTATTTTCAACCAGAAAGAAGAGTTAGTGAGCGAGAAAGTATTAACTCTCTCTTTCTCTCTCTTGCTGAATTAGCGAACTTTATTGCGAGCTTCAAACTTCTAATACTAAAATAACTCCTTGTCTGTCTGTGCGTAAATTAATAACGCCCATGCGTACTAACGCATGGCTGCTTAAGCCTCTAGAAATTACCATAATTTTCATTATTATTAACCCCGCAAGCGAGTTTCATTTCCCACAGTAACCGTGGCCCGATAATGTACCGGTTAAATTTCACAGTCTACTCACTCGGGAATTGTGGGGTGGACTTAGGATTGACATGTTTGGGCCTGGCCAAGAGTCAAGCTTTCACCTAAACTCATGTGTTAGATGTCATACTCTAAATTTCACAGTCTATTCACACGGGCATTGTGGGGCGGACTCAGGATTGACATGTTTGGGCCGAAGTTGGAGGGACAAGCGTCGAAGTTTTCACCTAAATGCATACTCGTATGTATAATGTTAAATGTCAAACTTTAAATTTCACAGACTACTTACTCGGGAATTATGGGGCGGACTCTAGATTGACATGTTTGGACCAAAGGTGAACAGACAAGCGTCGAGCTTTTCACCTAAATGTACTCGTATGTATTAAATGTCATAATCGTACTTGCCTGGAAGAGATCGCTTTTCGACTCGAGAGAGATCAGGCAATCGCTATTGTCTTTTTGTTTGTGATTTTTAGTGAGAGCAATAAATAAAAGATATCAATACAATACAATATTATAGTAAATTGTAATTAGGAGTGTAATATTATGTAATTATACACTAAGTATAATTATTTATGTACCTCATTTATCGCCTGTCGCGTCGATTCTTTATCCGTCCGTATTGAAATGCTATTCGAATACCAATAACAAACAATTTACTGCACTAATGAAACCAATGCTACATTTTCTGCTCAAGCTCTACAAGTGTACTATAGCACCACATCGTTGCTTCCCATCAGGCGAAATGGCGGTCAAACGCAAGCTTAACACAAAACAAGTTTAGTGAGTAACAAAAAAATATAAAATAAAATATATAGTAAAATATAAAATATAAATAAAATAAAATTTAGGGTAAAATATAAAATATAAATAAAATAAAATATATAGTATGATAAAATTTGTATTTGTTAAAAAGCTATTGTTATGTCTAAACTCGCGGAGTTTGTGGTGTTTATCCAAAATAAAAAAAAATGTACTGAGTGAGCCAAACGCATCGCCCTAGACCCGTCCCTGCACAGATACGCTATCAGGACACCAATGGCAAGCAGTGAGCTGCGTTAATTGTGTCGCATTATGACGTCAAAGCGTGATGGAGCCTACATTGACGAGTATAGCGACGACCGGCGGATTTGCCTGCTTACTTTGCTTGAAATAGATATGGATTTCGCCTCTGTCGTATGTTGGAGTCTAATTTTAAAACAAAAAGCTAGCACGATTATCCTGTTTCGTATGTTTTCTGTTTTTACACGTTTGTGTGTTTATTAGGCGTTTTTTGATGTTGGAGGCCGAGACCCACTTTGGGTCGCTGTGTCAGACGAGTGAGTAAGTATCTAGGTAGAGTTTTTAAGCCGGGGGCTTGTATGACTCTCATTTATATTGACATTCTGAATTAAACAATCTTGCGTCTAGCGTTTGAATGCACCCCTGTTATTGCTTCGTTTTCCTTATTTACTTTGCCATATATGGAAATAAATACGCTACGTATACTTATTTTAAATTTTAAAGTAAAATTTATTAATAAATCAACCACGGCTGTAAAATCTGCCAGTTTGCATTTTAAAATACAGGCTACAATTAGCTTCAGCTACCTCAAAGATCCTCTTTGATGGAATTTTAATATAGGCGTATAAAAAACTGGTAAAATCACGCGGCACAGCTAGCTTTGAATATTTTTTAAATCTGAGTATAAAGATCCGTACTTATAAACGAGCGTCGCTAAGCAATCGCTAAGATAGACAAAATAAATGTCATTTTTAACTTGTGCGCAATACTCAGAAAAATGGCCATCTAAATTCCGCTACAAGAATAATGAGCATACTGATATTACCAAAAAGTTTATGATAGCACTATGTTACGCTACCCTAACATATGAAGATCGCTGCATGTGCATTGACCTCGATTAGCATCGCGAGCCTCGTGTCGCGCCGTCAGCAAACGTGGCTGGCCAACGTGACCGCCGGCCGAGCTACGAATCCGACACCGCGGAAAACGCCACTCTAGATCCTACTTCGATCATTGTCGCATTCCTTAGTTGTAATTACTTGTAATTCATTTTATTAATAAACTTATATAATTAAAAAACGTTTTTTTTGCATCCTTCGGCTGACGCAAAGTTAATTGGCGCAGTCGGTAGGATATTCCGTTAAAATCAGTGAATCGATCACCGTTGGGGATATCCTGAACCTACGAAGCGTCAGCAAGAAGGAGAATCAAATCATCGATTCAGCAGGAAAATGCAGTAAGTGCTTGAAAATCTTTTCTCTGTCCTTACTTCCTTTGTTGTAATCCTATACCGTATCTTATTTTATTTCGTTATATGTCGTGTAAGTGTTCTTTATAATTTTTTTTAGCTAACTACTTATTTTACGAAAGTTAGAATTAGACGTCAAAATTTTCCATCCGAGAAATTCGCGACGTGGTAGTGGTAGTTTAGTAGGTAGGTCTAGAAGTAGTGTAGTAGACGCTCATAGACAATTAGCAGAAGAAGAAATGGCGCAACCGCAGACGATTGACGTCATCTTCAAATCTCTTAGGCTAGTGCCAGATTTTGATGGCAACCCACACGTCTTAACTAGGTTCATTAACCTGTGTGACCAACTGGTGTTAACGTATTTTAGACCTGAAGTAGGGTTCGAATTAAATAATCAGGCACTGATTAATGGTATCCTGAACAAAGTAACAGGGTCCGCCGCTAGACTCATTAATTCGAACGGAATACCAGATACCTGGCAAGGTATCAAGAATGCTCTTATAAATAATTTCGCGGACCACCGTGACGAGACGGCACTGTACAGTGACCTCTCCATGCAAGTCCAGGGGCCGAACACCCCCCAAGAATTTTATGAAAGGTGTCAAAATTTGTTCAGCGTAATAATGACTTACGTGAGTTTACACGAGTCTGTCCCCACTACCGTTAACGCAAAAAGAGAATTATACAAAAAACTAACGTTACAGGCTTATTTAAGAGGGTTAAAGGATCCATTAGGTTGTAGAATTCGTTGCATGCGGCCAGAGACTATGGAAAAGGCTCTCGAGTTCGTCCAGGATGAACTTAATACTCTTTATTTGCAACAGCGAAATGACGGTCACAAAGGTCATCAGGTGCCTTCCCAAGGTCAAATGTTACCCTTAAATTTTCCAAACTATGTACAAAAAACTACCCCCGTCTTTCCGATGAGACAACCAGTGTTTAACGCACCCATGCCAGGTCCATCGCGACATCAACCGAATCAAGCCGTTCAAGGATGGCGACCATCTTTTCCACCCTCAATGCAGCAACAGCCCCGCGACCTTACTCGTACGCAACAGATTATGCGTGGTCCTCCACGGAACTTCAACCCTCAGCATCAAGGGTTCCGTATGCCTGTCACTCCTCAGAGTGCTAACAACCAACCACGCCCTATGAGCGGCGTAAGCCACTTTGTACCCAGAGTATTACCACCATCTTTCCGACCGAATCTACACGACTGGAGTAGGTCAGGAAATCCACCCCCGAGTAACTATTTTAAAACACGCGAAGTAAACTTCAATGATTGCTATGACTATTACGACTATGATGGCTATGCCGACTACGAGCAGAGTTACTGCAGTTATGACTACCCTGACAATTGTTACTACCAGGAACAGTATCCTTATTCGGAAGCTACCATCGTAGAAGAAGTAGATCAAACTACCCCTATGACTAATGATGTAAATTTTCCCGAGGATTCGAACCCCGAAAAGCCAAAATAGAAGTTAATTTTCACATACAAAGACAGCTGGGCTATATTGAAATATCTAACCCCCCACTAAAATTTCTTATCGATACAGGGGCTAATCAATCATTTATTAGCCCGAAAGCCGTCCAGAAATATTACAGTAATTTTCCCTTGAACTATGACCCATTTGAAGTAACCAACGTACACGCTACAAGCAAAAATGACTACTCTATCACTGTACCATGTTTCCAGGAATTTAACGAACAAAGCAATATCACGTTATTCGTGTATGACTTTCACAAGTACTTTGACGGACTACTAGGATTTGACTTATTAGATGTCTGGGGTTCCAATATAGATTTGAAGAACAAAGTGCTAGTGACTCGTAACGCCAATGTACCCATTCGGATGTATGACTCGAGAAATGCCAATCTCTATGAAGAGATTATCCCGGCTAACTCTTCTAAGTTGGTTAGGTTACCAGTGAACACACAAAACGGTGACGTGGTTGTCGAGACGCAAGCTATTTGCAACTGTCTTATTACAGAATGCCTAACTAGGGTTGTAAATAACCGCGGTTGGGTTGAAATTACTAACCCCACATGTAATGACGTCATTTTCTCTATGGACAAACCTGTTGAGGCTGAACTATTTAATATCGAGTGTGGCGGTACTGAAATTTTGTCTGAACGCGCTAAGGAAGTAACTTCACGACTTAGAATGAACCACTTAAATCCAGAAGAGCGCGCTAATTTAATTCGGCTCTGCGAAAACTACGCCGACGTGTTTTACCTTGAGGGCGAACCTTTAACGTTCACCAACAAGATAAAGCATAAAATCCGCACGACCGATGAAATCCCAGTACATACTAAAACCTATAGATACCCTTACGTGCATCGGCAAGAGGTAAGAGATCAAATTAACAAGATGCTGGACCAGAACATCATACGACCCTCGGAGTCTGCATGGAGTTCCCCTATATGGATCGTCCCTAAGAAAGCGGACGCCTCCGGCAAAGTTAAGTGGCGCTTAGTCGTTGATTTTAGGAAGGTCAACGAGAAAACCATTGACGATAAATACCCGATCCCGAATATCACAGATGTTTTGGACAAACTGGGTAAGTGCCAATATTTTACCACCCTTGATCTAGCCAGCGGTTTCTACCAGGTGGAAATGGAGCCTGAAGACATACACAAGACATCCTTTAACGTAGAGAATGGACATTACGAATTTTTAAGGATGCCAATGGGACTTAAAAATTCCCCGTCTACATTCCAACGCGTCATGGACAACGTTCTAAAAGATCTTCAGAACCAGGTATGTCTCGTATATTTAGATGATATAATTGTTTTCAGCACCTCGCTACAAGAGCACATGGTTAATTTGGAGAAAGTTTTCCGAAAACTACGGGAATCAAACTTTAAAATTCAGATGGACAAATCGGAGTTCTTAAAACTTGAAACTGCTTATCTCGGACACATTATCAGTCGTGACGGAATAAAACCAAATCCCGACAAAATCTTAGCTGTACAAAAATACCCTATTCCCAGAACTCCCAAGGAAATCAAGCAATTCCTTGGCCTCCTTGGATATTACCGAAAATTTATCCCTGATTTCGCGCGTGTTACTAAACCACTAACACAGTGCTTAAAGAAAGGCTCAAAAGTTGTATTAGATCAGAACTACGTCGATTGCTTTGAATATTGCAAAACACTTCTTACTAACGACCCTATCTTACAATACCCTGACTTCAATAGAGAATTCATCTTAACAACGGACGCCTCTAATATAGCTATAGGCGCAATTTTATCTCAAGGTACCATAGGATCAGATAAACCGATTGCATACGCATCCCGAACTTTAAATTCTAGCGAATGTAACTATAGCACTATTGAGAAAGAGCTTTTAGCAATAGTTTGGGCTACTAAATACTTTAGACCCTATTTATTCGGTCATAAATTTAAAATAGTTACAGACCATAAACCCTTACAATGGGTCATGAACCTGAAAGAGCCTAATTCTCGACTTACAAGATGGAAATTGAAACTTAGTGAATACGACTTTACCGTAATCTATAAACAGGGCAAAAATAACACTAATGCAGATGCCCTCTCTCGAATTGAACTTAATAACGACGAGCTCATGTCAATCGTTGTTAATACATCTGAAAAAGCCCCTACATTAGACGAGTCCAGAACTCTAACAGCTGCAGATTTAGACGACAACCCCAGAACGGCTACCGTGCATACTGATAGTGAAAACCCAATACTAGAAGTGCCTATTTCAGACGACCCTTTAAACAGATTCACTAAGCAACTGGTACTCAACGTTGTAGGCGATATAAAGGGTAGACCAGTAGTAACGAAGCCTTTCGTAACTCATACTCGCATATCTGTTCAAGTGTCGGAATCTAATCTAGAGAGTGATGTAATAAATGCCATAAAAGAATACGTTCACCCAAAAGTTAAAACAGGCCTATTAATAAATCCACCCTTAGCTATGTATAGTATTATACCTATCATTCAACGGACGTTTAAAAGCTCATCCATGAGCTTAACACTTACTAAAAGAGAAATAGAAAACGTTAGAGAGTACCTTAGGCAACAAGAAATCATTAATAAATACCACGATGGCAAAACTAACCATCGAGGTATTAATGAATGCTATTTAGCCTTAACCCATAAATACTTCTGGCCTAAAATGAGAGAAAATATAACTAAATTCATAAATGAATGCACGATATGCGGACAAGCGAAATATGACCGCAATCCTATTAAGCAACAATTCAAAGTCGTGTTACCAGCCACTAAGCCCTTTGAATTAATACACCTAGACTTACTAACTATAGAAACTGAGAAATTCCTAACTATTGTAGATGCATTCACTAAATACGCCCAAGCCTATCATCTCAAAGACGGGACAGCTGTTAGTATAGTACAAGCATTGCTTAACTTTAGCACACATCATTCTATACCTGCAACTATAACCACAGATAACGGTACTGAATTTACTAACCAATTAATGGCAGAGTTTGTACGTGTTCATAAAATCCACCACCATAGAATTGCCCCACATGCACCTAACGAGAATGGTATAGTTGAAAGGTTTCACTCGACTATACTAGAACATCTTCGTATACTAAAAATTAGGCAAAAATCAGAATCAGTTATCAACCTCATGCCATATGCACTTCTGGCATACAATAGTAGTATTCATAGTTTCACGAAGTGTAAACCAATTGATCTTATTACAGGACATTTTGATCCTCGTGATCCTTTTGACATTGACACTACCTCTCAGTTACTACAGCAATATATGATCTCACATAAAGACAAGATGACCATAGCATACAATACGATTCATGAACTCTCAAATGACTTACGTAAAGACCTGACTGACTACCGAAATAAAAATCGAGAACCAGAAGCTGAGTACTCACCTGAGCAACAGATTTTCATAAAAAATCCGTTAGCCACCCGTCAGAAGCTAGCTGCTCGATATACTCACGATGTAGTAATGGCTGATCTCCCAATTCATATTTACACTAAGAAGAAGAGAGGTCCCGTAGCCAAAGGTAGGTTGAAGAGAGTCCCTAAATCCAATCAATTGTTACAGGACGTTCCTGATCCTCCTTCTCACTCTGCAACAAGCTCTAACGCAGGAGATAAGACTGGAAAGTCTCGATGACGGACCCGGTATATTGCCTTTCAAGTTAGGATCTGCTAAGATCATAACCCACTATCACTCCTTTATACAATACGTTAACCTGCAAGATTTGGAAGATAAAATCCGTTCAGTAAATGACCAACTTGAGAGCATTAGTCCTGACCTTCACTATAAAACCAACTCATTATTTGAACCACATATTACATACCTCAAAAATAAGCTTGACAATGCATTAAAACAATTAAAGACATTCGAAACCAACCGTGCTAAACGAGGCCTAGTAGACGGCCTAGGATCCGTAATAAAAAGTATAACAGGCAATCTTGACCACACTATATAGCAGAGAAAGAGTAGTAGATTTAGACATTAGAGAGTATTTCGATATTATTAAGTTAGGATCGTATTACGTAGGTAATAGGATAGTTATAGTATATAAATTCCCTATAGTTTTACCTTCTATATATGATATGTACAAGTTATCTATAGTCCCTAACCGTAACCAGGAAATCCTATCTCATCCTACCCCTTACCTGGCCCTCCTAGAGAAAGATATCAAGTACATAGAGGCAGAATGCCCGAAGACCAGTCAATGGTACCTCTGTAATGAGAATCGAAACCTGCAACGTCTACTGTCACAAACTTGCATCCCGGACCTTATCACCACTCAACAACGGAGCAACACTACCTGCAAACAGATTCACGTATCTCTACGAACGCCTGCATTTGAAGAAATGGACGAGAAACACTACACCATTAGCTTCCCCACACCTACGAAAGTACATCTATCCTGTGGGCAAGATTTCTATACGACACTACAAGGCAGCTACCTCGCCGTGATCCCACATACATGCTACCTGGAAACGTCATTCTTTACCATCTCCAACACCGACAACCGCCTCAAAGGACACGTTGTCCAACTCATGAACCTGCAATCTACCTGCAATGCCTGCCCTACAGCTGAATTCGATCGACCTAAGCAACCTCCATGACGTCAACAGGAAGATATCTTCTCAACCAACAGTGCAGCTACAAACCACTGCTGACTACAGTCTGTACCACACCACTATACCAATCTATGCGGTAATATTAAGTACATGCGCACTCGCTAGTGGCCTATACTATCGCAAGTACCGCTCAAAAAGTATGAAACACTTCACGAAGCAGAGCAGACAAGAAGCCGCTACTTCAGAAGCTGTATACACCATCCCAGATACAAAAAGGGCTGATGACAATCAACCCCCAGCTCAATTTACGACCAAAGTCTTCAATAGTCGCTGCTCTTCGGGGGGAGGTGTTACGCTACCCTAACATATGAAGATCGCTGCATGTGCATTGACCTCGATTAGCATCGCGAGCCTCGTGTCGCGCCGTCAGCAAACGTGGCTGGCCAACGTGACCGCCGGCCGAGCTACGAATCCGACACCGCGGAAAACGCCACTCTAGATCCTACTTCGATCATTGTCGCATTCCTTAGTTGTAATTACTTGTAATTCATTTTATTAATAAACTTATATAATTAAAAAACGTTTTTTTTGCATCCTTCGGCTGACGCAAAGTTAATTACTATCATAACACTGTCATAAACTTTTTGGTAATATCAGTATGCTCCGTACTTAAAGTGAATTCATCATTCGTTTAGCAGAATTTAGATGGCCATTTTGCTCAGTGAAGATAAACTTTAAGCAGGTTTTATAAGTAAAGCCTTAATTGACTAGGTATTGCAAGCTGTTTGGCAAATACAAGTGAGGACGTATAAATAACACAAACGCTGTACATTAGCGGTTATCAGAGCAGGGTTCAGTAGCTCATTTAGATTTGTGTGCATTCGTGTATGCGCCCGTGATAACAGCACAATGCTGTCGCGGGACTTATGCCGGGTTTTGGCTTATTTTGAGCATGTTAATGGAACTTAAGCTTTAGTGGAGCGATTTTTAGAGTGTGCCGTTTGATTTTTTGGGATTTTAACGATCTGTTTTAAATCCCAGACGCAAAAACAGGGTTTTTGATAAGTTTGAGTCTAATCTGTCTGTGGCGTCCTATTCCCGAAATGGCAAAATGTTTTTTTTTAAACTGACCTATCAAGTATATATATTTTTAAGAAATAAAGTGGCAGAGGTGAGCCGCTGCAGTCGATTGGTCTAAACAGATCATTCATACCAAAAATTACAATGAAATGGATGATAACGCATAATAATTACTGCAAAAAAATGACGGCCTTATCACCAAGAGCGATCTTTTCCAGGCACACTCATAGCAATCAGGCGGCCTAAAATCTGTGACTATAGGGCTTGCCATTGGACCTAACCAAACTCACTTGAACACAACCTTTGATTATAATAATCATGTCTTATACAATCTGTAAACTAAAGTTCCAGCAGCTCGTTAACTAGAATGTAGTTTTCGAAAGGTAAGCTTTACGCGGTATAAAAGTAAAAGAAAACTAGCTTCAATTTCTGAAATTCAGTCGCAAATGAAAATCGACGTAGATACAAGATGGAAAATCCTTTCCTACTCATATACCAATTAGTAACAATTTTTTTGCGATTTCAATTCTTGATACCATAGTTTAGTTGATCAGTTAAAATAAATTACAGATAGGCTTGCATTTCTCCTCCACTTCTCATTCTGAAACTTATATCCAATAAAAGTTTCTCTGCCGGATGAGCCGCCGATGGAATGTTTAGTTTCTGAGGTGTTCAACGACATATCGTCGGCCTATTTGGCTCAGCGGTAGTGTATCCGCCTTATAAGCCAGAGGTCCCGGGTTCGATTCCCGGCCGGGCAGATGTTTGAATGATGAATTTAAATATCTGTTCTGGGTCTGGGTGTTAGTTGTCCTTGTCTTTGTGTGTGTTCCATGGCATCCCCGACACAGGATTTATTCCTAGTGGGGAGCTATGAGTGTGAAACGTTTATTATTTTTTTTTTTATATTTTTCAACTACGAACGAATCGTGCTTAATAGACTATGAACTCTATGAACAAGTAACAATATCTTGTCGTCCCAAGTAGGTTCACATTTGAGACAAACTAAACATTGTAAGATTACGCGTAATTGGGCGTATTTACTTACAATGTTCGCTTGAGAGAGAGAGATTATAAAAATGAACTTTACAACCTTCGAGAGAGATGCATAAGTGATAAAATGCACAAAAAGTAGCAAACTGCAAATGTAAAGGTCTCTTACTTACTTACTTTTTAGCCAAGTCAGGCGAAGTAGCTATTTTAGTGCGTCATTACTACGTTTTATGGTTTGACTTGATGAAGAATCATTTATAGAGAGCTACCGTGTTTCGGGTGCTAATTAAGCTGTTTATGTAAATTTCGCAGGAGAAGGTAGAAGTTTCTTTCTTTTTAACTTTCTTTATTTGTAATTTGTTTATACTCCTTTTTTATAAAAAAAGAGTATGCCAAGTTGAAATAAGGTCATAGTACTCATCATGATAAATAACTTTTACTATGAGACCAACCCAGAATCCGAAAAAAAATAATCAGCTGTTCTCTACATTTCGAGTGTCGTTGACATTTTTTATGGATTCGTTCCGGGATGGATATGTTCTGGGTTGGTCCCATAGTAAAAGTTGTTTATGATGTACTATAACCCCTGTTTAGCTTAGCTTTTTACCCTTTGCTTATAACCCTGTATGAACTATTAAAGCACAACATTACTTGTTGTTATAATTACAGAAGACCGAATAGAACTCACGTATATTTTATTATCTCCGCCGTTCCACTACACTCCACCTCTTTTTTGTTTCATAAAGAGCTAAAACATTGCCTAGACTTTTACTTGAATTTTCTTTTGCTTTACAAGTAACCACATAGTCTTATGAATGTTTTAAAAGCAAAACGCTACTAAATATTAACCATTTAGCTGGAAAATCGTTTCACATCCAACAACTCCTGATATCGCTGAAATTCACGACCAAATATTACCTTGAACGCCGCAAAATTGCGTTTCCGCCAAACCAAATCTTTGCATACCTTGTTTTGGGCATAAAAAATATTTTACGACGACTTAAAACCGCGGACACAGTATATTAAGAGCAGTAGGATAACTTAAGTTTTTTATTAACCGCCAAGTCGGTGTGAAAATAAAAGTTCTCAATTTAACTTTTTCATTGTTTCTTTTGGTAGGTACTGTTCTTGTCAGCGTTTTAATCTTAGTAAGGGAAAATGTTTGAGGGTAAACTGAATTATTGACGGCTAGTATTTTTTTAAACAAAATAAATACCTACTTTAATTTTGCAGATCTAATAATAACTAAATAGTTTAAAGTTGAATCGGTTTCTTCTAGGCAAGCATGCTCCATCGTAGACCGTATCGTTGCTTACCATCAGTCGAGATGGTGGTGAAATGCAAGCATATTACTGAATAAAATAAAATTAAAACAAAAAACACGTTTGAACAATGTCAGGGAGGTGAAAAATTGGCCTCACTGTCGAGGCAGAACACTAGCCAAAGTACCACTGCTAAGTCATTTTTTTAATGAAATTGAGTGACGAGGCCAGTAAATCGCTCGCCTGATGTTAAACGTAACGTTTGCCTATAACAGGTCTGCGCCACTCAGAGTTTTAAATTCTTAAAATTCAAGACCCTATGCAGCACAGCACTGTGCTTGTCACCCTGAGATATAAGATGTTTAATCTCTTGTATGCCCTGAAATTTCACTGAAAACAATGCCTTTCCAACCGGAACACATTAGTGCTTGCACATTACTGCCTGGCGGTGGAATAACTGGCAAAAGCGTGGTACTTCCCCAGGCATACTCTGTAAAAATGTACCTACTGGCGGTAAAGGTATAAAGCCGCCACTGACGGAACTTAAGTTACTGCAACGAACGTACTGTGTTGTATCAACCACCAAAGCTCCCAGTTCACGTTATATGACATGTTTTTACGTTAGCTTCCACGTTTACGTTACGACTCCGCTACTAGCGCCGATAAAAATTGGACGTTAAAATGGTGTTTAAGTTAATTTGATGGCGACACTTCTTTTCGCGCTGTAATGACTGACTTTAATTGGTTGTAAAATGTTGCGTGGACGTACTACCAATGTTTTGTTGATGGATATTGTATACAGGGTTGTAAGGATCGTACGCTAATCCGAGATCGACTCACAGTCATCATCATCATCAACTTTTAATCCTCCCACTGCTGGGATACCTACAGGTTTACACTCGAAGGGTGATTGGGCCGTAGTCCACCACGCTGGCTATGTGCGGATTGGTGGATTCACATCATATGCAACCTTTAATCCTCCCACTGCTGGGATACAGGTTTACACTCGAAGGATGATTAGGCCGTACCTACTCCACCACGCTGGCCAAGTGCGGGTTGGTGGATTCATATACGCTGTTGAATTTCTTCTCCGGACGTATGTGGGTTTCCTCACGATGTTCTCCTTCATCGAAACCGTAATTTGGTACGTAAGTTTCAAAGAAGGGGCTCGTAGCCATATATCCATTATTAACAGATTTTACTACCGATGACACAAACTTTGAAAGTGAAAAACAGTAGCTGTTATAGTTAGTCGAGTGCCATTGACATACTCATATGGAGCAGCTTTCCCTTTCCTTGTAACCCTGTATAGAAACTTTTTATTGCGAACACCATTAAATTAAAATCGACGAAAACAGAAATACAATAAAAAACAACTGGGCAGAAACACAAAGACATACACACTGACTCACCGATTGTAGCGTGTGTTAAAAAAAACTTACGTGCCACAAGTGGCGACTATATCACTAAAAGCCATTTCAAACAACCACTGGATGAACCTTTTTTTACGCACGTTTATTTGTCATGTATTTGTAGCAGTAGATTGTTCGTCTCGCCCCTGCCCATTTTATACTGACTTCAAAAAAGAAGGTTAGGACAAATGTTCCACTGACGATGGCAGATAAACTCTCTATAACCTATTTTCTAAACAAAACGTATAAATGTAGCGTAAGTTGGGAAGAGTCTGATTTTTTGCCAATTAAAAACAACCTCTCGAGCTTCGGACGTGTTCCGATTTTATGTTATTTTACTTGATTTTATGTTACCTCGCATTTTGTGGCCCATGTTTTTATTCAAAACTTTTTACGAAATAATTTACAAAAAATGTGTCTTCTTGAAACGTTTTTTTACTTCACAAGAATGAAAAGCCCAAAGCTAACTATGGGGCTAGCACAACTTTGACGTAAAAATACGTAGCGAGTATTCGATAGAAAAGTGTACGCCATTTACACCCGTCAGGAGCACACTTGACAGGCGTAAATGGCGTACACTTTTCTATCAAAAACTCGCTACGTATTTTACGTCAAAGTTGTGCTAGCCCCACTGTTTTATACTTTCGTATCCAGAAACAAATCTTAAATAACATTTTTCTAGGCAAGGTTTTATATTTATAACAAACAATTAATAATCTCTGGTCGGATGATATTGTAAAGGTAAGAAGGCCATAGATGAGACTGGCACTGGACTAAAAAAAATGTGCTAAGGGCTATATTCACCAGTGGATAGAAAAAGGCTAACTAAAAAAAAATAAAAAAAAAATTACGCTACTTTTAAGGAGCAGAGGATGATGATTATTATTTGATAACCGTAAAAGCCGCGGATTGGACTCGCACAAATATACACAAGATCACACAAACACAACACAAAGAAGATACACAAGAACACACACACAAGATAAGATAACATTTAGATTGGTACAGGAACAGGATGAGTGGCGTACAAGAAGAGAGGCTCAGCAGTAGACGATTACGAGCTGAAAATGGCGATTTGGCGATGAATATTATTTAATAGATATTTTAGTAGTCATGAGGGGCGGCGTAAAACCGCCCGCCCAAGGTAATTATGACACCATCGAATTCTCGTTACCGACGCAACTGTGATGTAACGATCGAACGCCGTTCGACTCGTGTTCCGCACCTTACCATGTTTACTGCGAAAAAAGGAAAACGAATTTCGTTACAATTTTTTTGTGAAAGATATTATGAATTAATTTTGTTACAGAAAAAATTGTTCGTCAAAAATATTGCAAAATCAAATCAAATTCAACAGTCATCGTAAAGTGAATTTGTGTTGTTTCAAAAACAGTGGTTATTGGGACCCCTAAATTGGTAGGAATTTCAAATCGTGGTACAAAATAATTCAACTAAAACCTTAGTAACTTTAGTAACTTTATACCTATTTTCGTTCCAATTTCAAAAACCATTCGATTTTTTCTCTTACCTTTCTATTTTCAGTCAACTCATCAAAATATCCAGCTTCCTTCAAAATATTTACGCCAACTTTCCAAAAAACATCCTTAATCCTACCACCTATCGAACTTCCGAATATATGAGAAAGTAAACGAAATTTACGATGGGACGGACTCAGTTATTACGTAGCATAAATGGTTTATATCACTTGATAGACCATTTAACACGGCGGTGATGTATTGTGTGGAGCCTATCCTTTGGAGAAAATAAATGGTATAATCCGAAGGTTTTTTTTTAAACAATTGATTTTGTAATAGTGTTGAAAAAGGTCCGGGTAAAATAATTGGATTTGCCATACAGATAGACAGACAGACATCCTAGTCTACCTAAAAATCACTAAACCATTATATAGTAGCTATTTTTGTAATCTCTACAATTAGCCTGAAAGTGTTGCCAACTAAATTAAAAATTGTTGTAACGATTTAGAGTTCATAAAGTTTTTAATGTTACAAAATAAAAATGAGATGGTTAAGGTTTTAAATTTGAGCATAATATGAGACGTTTTGCATTATAAGTTTAACTACAACACAAGTTAACTAGATTTACTTTTCAAGTTTAAAACGTTTGTTTCGTAAAAAATATGCGTTGAGTAAAAAAGGCAGGCTCTTAAATGAATGACTAGTAATTTACATAGCCACAACAAAACCCCAAAACCAACTCGATCCCATTCGATATTCCAACAAGGTGTTGCCGTCCCTAATATTAATAAAAAGCCAATGCTTTCTGGTGAAAACTTGCTATTGTGCTTTGACACGCCATTCGTGACTGCCCGTGTTTTAGCTGCTGATCGATAGAATGCGGTAACTGGCAAGTTTTGTTCAGAAACTCTGAGGAGTTTTGCGTATGTTTTTGACAGCTGTGAATTCCAAACATGCTTTTTGTATTATGAAGCTTTATAATATACCGTAATATAATGGATTGTTATGTATATTTCAACTAAATTGTTCAAATTCAGATTTCATATATTTTATTCACCTCGTAACAATGTTTTTTTACATCAGGTACGAGTAAGTCAAATACAGGTTGGCAATACTTAATTGCGTCAAAATATAAAATGGAAAACAAAAATCTTTTTCAGCTCAAAGTTGTTTGATTTCATAATATTGTAAGGTTTTCAACTTATTTCACCTAATTCTTGAGTTAACTTTATACATTTTCCTTTTTCTTGACCGGCAACACTCTGGGCACTTGGCAGAGCGCGGGTCTTGACAGATGGTTTTTGAATACAGAACAGTACAGACGGATAAGAGCGAACTGAGACACATGATGGTGAGAAGATGATGGATTGTAAAATCGTGAGGGTTTAAAACTGAATATACGCTTGTACAATTCCCGAGTGTTTTAATTGTTACTGACGTTCGTATCTGCAATAATATGCTGATTGATCTTACATCTCAGAAGTGTGATAGAACTTACTTCAATAAAACGTAAGTACACGCCTATATAATTCTGCCGTGATAAGGAAAAAAGACGTTTATAGCTAAACATCAAAATGGATAAAATAAATATTTTGTATGTTTATAATTTAATCATTTTTCTGAGCCAAATAAAATGAATAAGTCACTAATTTTGTAATGAAACTGTGTTCATTAGAGTTTGAGCTATCAGTATGTATATCTAAATAATATATTAATTTGTGTTTAATAATAATTAAATAACCTTTTCTTTTTCTTTCTAGTAAAAAAAAAGCAAAAGAAATATGCGATACTCCAATGAAAAGACGTTTCTGGCTAGATATGTCCCTTCAACTTAGTATTTTTAGAAACGCCTTTTCATCTTAGTGTCAATATTTTGCCATGTCTGTGTTAACGAAAAAAAATGGGCGTTACTAACCATTAGATGCTTTTCTACTTAGTATTAAACCTCTAAAATTCTAAAAAAACACAGATAAGTCTGTATTTATTACAAAATATTTTAAATAAAACGCAAATTATGAGAATCAGACTTATATATTCTTAGGAAATCAACTCTTAGGTAATAGTTAATACTATATTTCTTTGCAACATAGCGTTTTAAACTCTATAGAAACAACAATCAAAGGACTCTTACTCAAGTTTGTATTATATCTACCGGTTAGGTTCTACATTTTTAGGTTCTACTCCGGATTGTGGAAAAAATATTTAGCACACATATCACATTCGTCATTACCAAGTTTTGTAAAACTTATGTTTAACTTCTTTAATATTTTTCTGTAAAGGTCGGGAAATCTGGTCACCAGCAGGCAGGCTGTTCATACTTTGTTTCTGGTAAAAATCTTCGTACATTGCAGTCACAGTGAGGTCCGATGGCAGATATTTTCTATTTGGGGCGTGTTCTCTTCTGTAGTGAGATATCGAAGGATGGAATGAATTTGTGTTCTATGATTTTTGTTTCGTCAATTTTCTTTAGATTAGCATTAGTTCCTCGTCTATCCACTGGGACAGGAGAACTTGCCGTCACACTTAATGCATTTCGAACCGGTTTATCGTTTTTTCGATGATGACCAAGTGTTTCTAAAAAATACTTTGCAAACCGGTATTTTTGTTCCTGTATCATTCTTCAGAAAATATGTCACGATAATTTTTCTATCCAGTTTTCTATTTTGCATAACAGTGTTTCTCTTTTTCTGTTGTTTTGAAGTGTTAAATAATAAAATACTGTTGCTCTTTCCAAGACAGATTCCTAAAGTGACGATTGATATTTTTCCGTACAGTCTCAGATAAATGTGTGTGGCATTTTTTTGAAGTTATACTTCTTTTGGCGCGATAGAGAAAAATGATGAGAGTGAATTTTTGCGATACGCGACACCTAAATTTAACATCGTGAAGTTAGTTCTAGGTGGCATGAAAATTGATAACTATGTTCAAGTTGTATATTCTAGTATTTTTATATTTAGAACACGTGTTTCGTAAGAGTACAATTAAACAGTGTGAATAGATAAATATTATTTTGGTGTTTTTATTAAATCAATTTCATATACGACGGTGATAGTATTTAGGTACTAATAATTTATTATTTATTAGTATATCTATATACTCGTAGGTATATTGAATATTAGTGATAAAACTGATTTGAATAAACTGTTTTGAGTGCATTTTCTATTTTTGGTTTAGGAGATTTGAGGTTAATTGTCGGTATGTATAATTTATTTTTCCATACGCCAAAGAAGTATAACTTCTAACGCGTGTACGTACACACACTCTTTTTTTACATGTATCAGTACGAGTACATCCTGGCTTTATATTGTATTTGCATTCCATATCTCTCAGTTTCTTCATTTCTTTTCTTTTCTTCATTGTGCTGGTGATTGATCATACTTCTACGTTTTCTGACTTCTCTTTTTTTTGTAAGAATTTGTGGCGTGTTTTTTTCATCTTCAGAAACTTCAGGTGACTCTTGAATAGTAACGTTTACGTTAAGTGACTGCGAGTTGGGAATCATATCCATAGATGAATCTGAGTTTTCTGCCTGCTCTAAGCTCGAGGGTACATAATCCTTATCAAAAAGAGAATCATCTGAATCAAAATCTAGATCACTGTTAGATGTGTCATGAAGGTTATTTTGGTTAGTTATTTATTATACTTGTAGATGATGAAGGCACTTCGTCGACATCAGGATTATGCGAAAAACGAGAACTGGTTGATAGCACTATTGACATTATTTTTGAGCTTCTACTAGTACATTGCCTCGAATTATATGAAAAAAGAAACAAATTGACAACTTTTTATTGTTAAAATAAATAAATGTGTTAATTGTGTTAATTGTGTTAATTGTCTTAATTGTGTTAAAATAAATGTTACTAAAATAAGATTAAATTTTTAAACTATAAAATTATGTAGTAATACTAGAAGTACTGAAATATGAGCCTACGAGTAAGTGTGATACCTATTTACAAAGATTAATAATGGATAGGTACGAGTATGTAGGCAAATGAATACCTACTTAGGAGTTCTCAAATACCTACCATGTTTCCGACTGCGTGGACGCAACTGACTAGAGTCTCACAACCACGGACCCCGCTTCACCCCTCACATCTAGCGATACTAAGTAGTAAAGACGGTACTGCCACTTACGTCATATTATTTTGTTACTTTTGATAATGAAAAGGCATTTCTGTGCAGAACCGGCTATTCTTTTTATAAGTAATCAAAAACGTCTTTTCGCTTTATGACCGAGAACATATTTTTTTAATAAATTAAACGCTTCTATTCAGATGTGTTTTTTCTACGTAGTGTATATCACAAATGTCTTTCTTATTAAGTAATATATAAATAAAATCACAAATAAGTCTTATTTGAATGTTAGAAACTGGGTTCTGCTTGGTTTTTAGGTAAGTTTAAAAATACTGGCAGATGCGTCTTTTTTTACCGATCCCGAATATGTATGTAACTCAATTTTGACAAAAATGTTAGATGCGCCTTTTTTCCCTATGACGGCAGAATTATACAGTAATAAGTTAAAAATGTTTTTTTCGTTGTGTTTTCTAATGTGCTACTGTATCTTTGCTGAAAATTTTAAGTGCGTTGTTATCAAAAACCTCATGGTTGGATTAAATTATTATACATGAATCTTAGCCTATTTAAAGTAGATTTTAGCAGCGGTTCAGTCGTGTCTCGTGTGCTAAATTTTACTGTTCCACAAGAAATTAGTGAATTTCTTGGTTCTTTGTTCAAATATAGTAACTAAGTGTGAACAACAGATATGTCATATAATTTTTTCTTGTTTTTTTTCATAATTTTCAAACAATGGATGTGCCGGGCTGCCCGAGTCGGGACCGAAACAGACGAAGCCGTGAGACACGAGCTGCTAGCAGGATCTTTCGTACTGCTTCTCCAAGTCAGAGCCGTGCCTGGACTCGTAGCTCGAGCCACCCTGAGGACGATCAGCACCTGGACAGCGGCTGTGAGCGAGTGAAGCTACAAGAGAGGGAGCTGCTACGAGAACGCGAGAATCTTGCCATGGGTCGGCGTCATCGTTCACGAACGCGGCGCGCGGCGGGACAGCGAGCTTCGCAGACGGAGCAGCGGCTGCAACACCATTGACCGTGCGCAGCAGGATGCTGGCTGCCACGCAGAACCACGTGTCAATGCCAGACAATTTATAAGGTCACGTAGGCCTTCTTTTTCAAAGAAAACTGCTGTCAATATTTTAAATTGTTTGAGAGACTGTTTTACGCATACCCAGGGCGCACAGTCATTACAAAAGCTTGACTATAAAATTATTGCCTAATTTTTGGAAATTTAGTTTTCTTGCTAGATATATAGTTTTGTTTTAGTTTAATTTATCACAGATTGTAGTGCGTTGAGGCCTACTATAGTCGTAGAGGATCGTATAAGCCCTTTTCTTGCCTTCCTTTTTCAAAAGCCTCAAGTTTATTTTACTCAACTGTTCCTGCCGACCTATTACATACTCGTAAGATCTTAAATGTCACATCCAATATGTAACTGTAGCGAATAAGTACAGGTTTGAAACAGCTTAAATTAAATAAACTCTGAATGTTCATTCAAAAGGTTTAGATTAATACAATACTTAAGTACTTAGTGATCAGATAGTAATATCAAAATATTACTATTCCTAACATATATGTCCCTCTGGTTCACGATGTTGTGGTGGGCGTTCGGGGGGTCAGAATTTCATTATTTTTGTGTCGCTAGCATAGTTTTTGAGATATTTTGGATTTTCGTTCTACCCTACATTTTTATCTTTTTTCCTATTTGTCGATCTCAATTCTAATGCACGTAATTTTTGATACGAGTTTCAGGGAATGGAACCGGGAGATAATAAAGCGCAGAGCGTGGAAACTCTTAGATGGAACCGTTCGCACTCCAGGCGTAGCTCCTCTCAAGGCCATAATCAAGACGCGACTCGACGGAGTCGCAGCCACAACCGCAGCTGCAGTCGCCAGTTGCTGGTGCGAGAAGTGGAGCTGAGGCGAGAGCAGGAGCGGGTTCGTTTGTTGGAACTCGATCTGCAACGAGAACGAGACGCCGAGCAACGCCAACGGCGGAGCAAGCTGCAGGCGTCACTCCACGAGATTACGCGCGGCAGCCGCAGTCGCAGCCACCTTGGCCGCAGTCGCAGCCACCGTAGCCGCAGTCGCAGCCACCGCAGCCGCAGCCGTCCGCTTCCAAAGTTAAATAACCAAACCAAACCTAAATAACCGTCGAGTCTAGCTAAAACCTGGTACGAGAGTGAGTACTCGATATTATACAATTGGGAAGAGTTCAGATACAAATATATTTATTGAACAACCGATATATTGTAACTTATGGGCTAGATGTTGGTGCATTTAATGAAATTGTCAGTTTACCCTCATCGAGCATTCAATATTAAGTACACAGTCAAATACAGATTTTAAAATAATAATAATTAATAATTTCTAATCCCATTTTAATTCGACGCATAAAAAGGCAATAGTAGGTATTCAATTAAGATAGTATTATGTCAGTTTTTAGGTCAAATGTCAAGTTTGGGATTGGTTATTTAATGATGTCATTTCCGTAGATCTATTTACATCTCTATTCACAAATTCATTCAAGTCATAAAGAACGTTATTTAGTGGCTACTTTTTCAGTTAAAGTTTGAACTCTTTATTACAACTTTGGGACAACTCGTAAAGGCTAATAGAACTGATGAAGTTCCTGCGTGGTTTTAAAAGATAATCGTGGCTAGTGTTTTTCTTGAACACGCATCTGATTTGTTTTGCAACTAAGCAAGTTTTAGGAACATAAATTCCAGTCAGTGTTAGTGAGGGGTGTATGTTTCCATGGTAGGCACTTTTGGCAACTTCAATTGATGCGACATCGACCAACACTGGTGAAGCATGGCAGTGGATGGAGATTTTGCTGTCAGCGTTTGCCGGATGTGGCTTCCGGTTCGGATTTGTATCCAGGGTTGCTCCAGGAAGATTCTTCTGACAGGTTTTGACAACAGAAGAATTACAAACCGGGAGTATTTACATTGAGATCAATTGAAGTAGCTTTATAGTTGTGAAACTGCATTATTTTAGTTTTAGATATGTTTGTCTGGAGATTTGGAGTGCTTATCTAATCTGGTTAGAGTTTTTAGCGTACTTGTTATATATTATTGTATACAGAATCATTCTGATCACTTTTTACAAAGAGTATCTATGGTTGCATTGTCGGCATAGAGAGGAGTGAGATGTTTTATTAGAGATGGCGGCTCATCAATGTATTTCGGAAACAACGGCGGTTTTACGATGCTACTTTGCGGTAGGCAGGTTTTTCTCATCCATCGATTCCAGTACTTTGCTTAACATTCTGTGGATTACCTTGGTTGTATGTTAGATCTGCTTTTCCGAAATCCAGGTTGAGTCGAACGGAGTATTTAATTTTCTAAAAACTTAGTAACCTATCGTAAACGGCATTTTCGGGTATCGTTGAGAGGGCAGGAAGCGGTGCTGTTGGACGGTAGTTATTTGGATTATTCTTAGGCCTTTTTAGATAATGATTTGACAACGGTTACTTTTGGACGATCAGGGAAGTAGCCTAGCTCTGGCATTAAATTAGTAACGTGGAGTAGGGGTTTTGCTATTTAAACTATACTCGTACATGATTTTATCACTTGCTTGAGTGGGCTGCATGGTCTGTTTAATGTCATTTGTTGGTGAAATATGCCTTTTGGTTGGGCCCTAGGCGGCTTTGGATTTATTTGTATGTACCGTTTTTTATGTATTTTAGATTTTATTCGCGTTTAGAATTTTGGATAGATGATTTTAATGACGTTTTGTATTTTTTATAGTGGCTGACTTTGCATTCTGATCTGTTTGTCTGTAACTGAACATAGATTTGTCTTTTAGTTTTACTCGAAAGGACTAACCCTTTTGTCTTCCAATCAGGCTTACGTTTATGGATTATAAGTTATAACCTTTTTGTTTAGAAGAAAAACACTAATCGTATATTTTTTTTAAATGTCTAAAAATGTAGTAAGCGTCATTTACATTGGATTTCCCATAAACGTCATCAAGGCTGACCTATGAGTGTGAAAAATAAATTATATAGTTATTTATTTTTAGACTATACTATAATACTGTTATAAATAAATAATAGTAAAGTTTCGTACCAGGTTTACAATAAAATGTATGACAAGGTTACAAAGTTACAAAGTTACAAGGTTACAAGGTTACAAGGTTACAAAGTTACAAGGTTACAAGGTTACAAAGTTACAAAGTTACAAGGTTACAAGGTTACAAAGTTACAAGGTTACAATGTTACAAAGTTACAAGGTTACAAGGTTACAAAGTTACATGGTTACAAGGTTACAAGGTTTAATGGCCAAACGGTTAAACAGTTACAAGGTTAAACGGTTTAACGGTTTAGTGGTTAAACGGTTACAAAGTTTAAACGGTTTAATGGTTAAACGGTTACAATGTTAAACGGTTTAATGGTTAAACGGTCACAAGGTTACAAGGTTACAAGGTTTAATGGCCAAACGGTTAAACAGTTACAAGGTTAAACGGTTTAATGGTTTAGTGGTTAAACGGTTACAAAGTTTAAACGGTTTAATGGTTAAACGGTTACAATGTTAAACGGTTTAATGGTTAAACGGTCACAAGGTTACAAGGTTACAAGGTTACAAGGTTTAATGGCCAAACGGTTAAACAGTTACAAGGTTAAACGGTTTAATGGTTTAGTGGTTAAACGGTTACAAGGTTTAAACGGTTTAATGGTTAAACTGTTACAATGTTAAACGGTTTAATGGTTAAACGGTCTCAAGGTTACAAGGTTAAAAGGTTACAAGGATACAAGGATACCAGGATTCAAAGATACAAGGATAGATATAAGTGGTTACTTTGTAAGGATACAAGGATAGATATCAGTGGTTACATTGTAAGGATACAAGGCTCAGATATAAGTGATTACATTGTAAGGATACAAGGCTCAGATATAAGTGGTTACATTGTAAGGATACAAAGCTCAGATGTAAGTTACAAGGATAGATATAAAGTTATTTGGTTACAAGGAAAATATTGAAATAGTAATTTGACTATAAGGATATATTTTGATTGTAAATCACATTCTTTCGTAAAATGTTTGATCATTTGTTATCGTCTACACTACACGATTAACATACAGATAATGTATATTTTTTTTTTTTTTGCTATCTTGTTTTATAGTAGCGCCTTAATTGTCGGTATTTTTATGATTAAAAGCTTAAAAGCTATTTTATTAGAATAATAGTAAATAACATAATGTTTGCCTCGATCTGCCAAGTGTAAGGTTCCACCTGGTGCATGTATGAGGACATACATGTCATCAGGATGGTCGAGTGTAAGGTTTTCAACTTATTTCACCTAATTCTTGAGTTAACTTTATACATTTTCCTTTTTCTTGACCGGCAACACTCTGGGCACTTGGCAGAGCGCGGGTCTTGACAGATGGTTTTTGAATACAGAACAGTACAGACGGATAAGAGCGAACTGAGACACATGATGGTGAGAAGATGATGGATTGTAAAATCGTGAGGGTTTAAAACTGAATATACGCTTGTACAATTCCCGAGTGTTTTAATTGTTACTGACGTTCGTATCTGCAATAATATGCTGATTGATCTTACAATATAAAAAACATTAGCATAAAACAAATTTAATTTCTATTAGTCTACTACTTGTTACAAGGTATAAAGTAGTTAAAATGATAATTATCAGGTCATAAGGCACGTGTGTCGTGCTTGGCTTGTAATCACGCCTCGAAAAAGATCACTGAAAACTATAGTCGTTATTTCCGACTCAAAAATACATGAGTAGTCCCATTTAATTATAACACGTCAAATATCAAAAACAAGTCACTTTCCATTGAAAACGTTAAAAAATCGCACGTACCATGTTTTAGACTAAGTTAGCACCTTTCACGGGAAAACCTGCATTTTGTAAAGCTTTTATTCCAAATGCTTTAAGAAAGGAGTTGTTTGTTCTCCACAGTTTTGTATTGAATGTGAAAAGTTGAAACAACCGGCTATCATGTTTTTAAAAGGGAAAAAATGCGGTAGTTCTCAATTGAGAGTGGTAAAGTACCTAAGTAAGTCTGTATAGGGCGAGTGGGTGGCCCTGGTGTCAGAATTTTTAGCCTCCTTGAAGGCCTCTGACATCTGACATCGACAGACGAGTTCTGCCCTCACAAGTCAACGACCGGTATCACAAAAAAAATCTGTTTTTTTCCACCATCTGATAGCTTGAAAATCCGCTAAGATGCGTGAAAAAACAAAAATATTTTTTTTATGAGATACCGCTCTTGGGCTTCAGAGTTGTGGTTTTAGGACCAACAATCGATGCCTATAATTTAACGAGTCATAACCCACGACAGCGTTCACTTTTAAATGCAAATACCTCGCGGTTACCCATCCGAAGATAGATCGTGGCGTCATATATAGGAGAGTGGTTAGGTTAGTCAGTTAGTTTTAAGTGAGTAAGGTTTTATAGTTTGTCTTAGTTTTAGTCGAGTGGTGAGAGTTAACTTTATATTTTTTAAGTTTTCTACTAACAGGTAAATAGATAACTGGTATTTTGGATGGGATGGGTGAGTGGGGGACTCAAAGCAAAGTTAAGTTATTAACTGTTAGTACAGTTTTGTTAGTACATTATTTTGACTAAACACTTTAGTTATGCAATTTGAATGCTATGCTTTTCGATGAAGGAAAACATCGTGAGGAAACCTGTACATAGCCGGAGAAGAAATTCAATGGCGTATGTGAATCCACCAACCCGCACTTGGCCAGCGTGGTGGCAGCCTAATCACCTTTCGAGGGTAGACCTGTATCCCAGCAGTGCAGTGGAAGGATTAAAGGTTACACATGATGATGAAGATGCAGTTTGAAAAAAAAAACTGAAATAAATATAATAAATAACTAAAACAGTAACGTTTTAGTAAAACTTCCCTTAGTTTTTTCCAAACTAAACAACTGTTATTGTTGTTGCGTCCACATCCACGATCCTAAATCGACTTTACATGAAATGGTCGCAATAAAACTTTAATAAAACATTCAGTTGTTTGTACACAATTCACGAACTGTATTTAGAATACCTAAATCTCTTGTAACGACATAAGTTCTATCTGTGGGTGATATCAGGACGTAAGCTTCTGAAATATCCTCAGGACCAAATCTGTCTCCGTTAAGCACAAGTTTAACTGTAATGGGTTGGTTACACGTAACGAGTACAATGGCGAGACAGTAAATGAAAACATTCGGCCGAGCAATCAGCCCTGAAACATTTTGACGATGCGAGACTGTCGCTAGGGCCATGATTTGTTTTCTCGGCGGAGTGTGCCCATTTACTGTCTCGCCACTGTACTCATTACGTGTATACAACCCATAAGCGCAGTTGGCAAGGAGGTCAGTGTATTCCTTTATGGTTTAGCTCTCACAGCACATTTAATTCACAACGAGTTAAGGGTCTGATTCCCATTCACGGTGGTCTGTGAATTATTACTGCATTTATATCCTGAATGCATTGAGCAATTTTCTGCAACATTAACTTAAAGACAAATAAACTTTTTTCACACCAGTAATTACAAATAAAAGGACAATAACACTTAAAACTAGTGCAACGACTGGCGACCTTATCGCTAAGAGCGATAAGGCTGCCAGCCGCCGCCAGCCGCCACCACATCCATCATGTTTCAAATGTTTCCATATTGCCAAAGTTTGCAGTTTGCAGTTTTGTTATTGTTTTTTGTCTTGGTAAAAATTACAACAAAATTTATAGACTATTCTTATAGTTAAAATTTATAAATATTATTCTGACTTCATAGCTTTAACTAGTTCAAATGTATACTCACATAAAAGAACAAAATAAGGTTTACTCGTACAAAAAAATTAAGATTTTTTTTGCACCGGCATCTTCAAAATGAGTAAGTTTCTCGTTTCTTTCTAATTAAGTGTAAGTAACAGACTGCTATGCACTAGTACGGACAGCGGGCCCTTAACTAAGATCTTCCTTTGCAAGATCAGTCCGAGCTTAAAACTTAATACCTGGTCCGAAATACCAGGTATTTAGTCTGTACATATTTGGTATTCTATGTGTTTAAACAGAGATGTAGAGAGTAGTGTGTTGTGGATATAGTACCTAACTGTGTCCCGCAGGCCAACTGCGTGATTTTGAGTGAATACACACGTAAAGGGGAAGGAAGGGGGTTGATAAAGTGTGACATTGTGTGACAAGCAATGTCACACTTTGTCACAAGTTTATGGATGGCTCCTAAAAAAAAAGATAATGTTTCAAAAACACAATTAAACAAACAATTACTTTTGAAGTAACAACATACAAACCTTGTGTATTTAAACATAAATTGCTTTTACTTTTATTTTTTTTGTCCATAAAAAATAGAACAAACTTTAGATTCTACTACAGCTTTGAGCTCGGTTCAACGCGTAAACTGGATTTGGGGTGAACTGATCCCATTTAACTTCTACGGTGAAATGGGCTACACGAATTTGGAAATAAAGAAATGAATTTAAGCACCGTTACCATTGTTTCATACAAATGCCCTTTTTTATCACTTTTGACTAAAAAAATTCTTTATAACGCAGCTTTCGATACTTAAAAGTATGATTTAACATTAGGTCAGAAAAAAATACAGTGTTTTGTTGCTTGTTTTAAACTAAATACGATCTGCAACTAATATCACCACAGCAAACATAATGTAGCCAAACCCGACGCACAAAATATTGAGACGCAGTAAAGTAAAGTAAAGTAAAATTTTATTGCAAAAAACTGTGTACCTACAATGGTGGAATAAATCAATAAAAAGTCTCAACAGTTTATCCTAGCGGACATACAATATAGTAAGTTTTGTTATGAAAACAAAAAAAAAAAGAAAAAACTAAACCAAACATTATAACAATAAAAAGCTAAGCAAGCAAACAAAACAGTAGGTAGGTACTTATTATATAAATAATCTAATATAATATGCTGAGATCATTTCCTATATTACCTTACATAACAAACTATCTTAACTACTTTTTATAATACATGTATGGTCCGGATCCATGTGTACAAGTATAAAATTCATTCATGTTATAGAAAGTTGCAGAAGTTAAGCTTTATAAAAAGAGCGCTCGAGTAACGCACACATGAAAAAAAATTTGTTTTTTTTATGACATAGGCATAGGTGGCAAAAAAGCAAACAGGCCGCCTGATGGTAAGCGATCACCGTCGCAATGGATACCTGTAACACCGGAGGCGTCACGGATCTGCTGCCGTTGTTTTCGTCGGCCTGTTTGGCTCAGCGGTAGTGTATTCGCCTTATAAGCCAGAGGTCCCGGGTTCGATTCCCGGCCGGGCAGATGTTTGAATGATGAATTTAAATATCTGTTCTGGGTCTGGGTGTTAGTTGTCCTTGTCTTTGTGTCTGTTCCGTGGCATCCCCGACACAGGATTTATTCCTAGTGGGGAGCTATGAGTGTGAAACGTTTACGTTTACGTTTTAAGACTCTATTAACAGACATTTTGAAGAACCCAATATTGTAGTTACTCGGAAATACCGGTGAAGGGAGCTCGTGCACTGGTGATTGATCCGATACTCGTGTTCGTAAGTGATATTTATGTGTGCGTTGGTAGTGCAAGTATACATAAAATACAATAGGTAACTCTTTATTGACACTACAAAAAATAAATCCGAATCATATTATAAGTAAATTACAAAAGAGGGAGGCACAAAAGGCAGTTTTGTCTATTCCAGAAAACCTTTGGATGAGAGCACACACATATTTAAATATTATGATTTGCTTGCGATTGACCGCCATCTCGCCTGGAACATTTGATTTGGCATGTGCCTGATTGGAAGCATTTAACTTGTTACATACGTGAGCTTTACTTCTGCATTCTGTATGTTTTGTGCCCGACGGCTGGCCGCAGACTAGCAATATCCGGGACGCAAAAAGAGACCCTTTGTTTCCCTTCCATTGATTGTGGCTGTGGTCGTCGCAGAATGGTAGAAATAATGAAAATACGTCGGTCTGTCACTAGTCTGTGTTTTATCTGCGGTGGAATGTCTTGCATGTGTGCATAACTGTAGATTGACGACCTATTTGGCTCAGCGGTAGTATATCCGTCTTATAAGCCAGAGGTCCCGGGTTCGATTCCCGGCCGGGCAGATATTTCCCGGCCCGAAAGATGTTTGGATGATGAATTTATATATTTGCTCTGGTTGTGGGCGTTACTTGTCCTTGTCTTTGTGTGTATTCCATGGCATCCCCGATACAGTTTATTGTCCTAGTGAAACGTTACTTAGGCTGAGTTGCACCAAGGACTCCGTTTTTGTTATGGTTAAAATTAACTTTGACAGTTACAATCATAGTCATCGTAAAATTTAACAATCCATTGTTGCACCATGATGCATTGTTTAAAAGTTAGCGTTAAAAAAGTGACCAGTGAAAAAGCTCCGTTTTTAACCGATTAAAATATGTGGGAATTTTTTTGGCAGTGGCAACGCTCTATTTTTCTGTCATTTTATTTAAATAGTTGTTGTCAATGTCACTATCGTAGACACTAAACAGCTCTCTTGCAATTTTGCGAAGTTTTCAAATAATCCAACAATCTTCTACTTTTCGTGTTTTATCGAAAGAAAATAAAAAAAACAACACATAGATATGGAGAAAAAAGATTCAAAAGAAGTTTTTCAAGCAAGCAAAGCAGGCTTTCTAGAAAACTTTGATAGCAAATAAGTAACCAAACGTATACCTTATATTAAAATACCACGCTGGAATTTTCACAATTACTTTTTATTTTGTAACACGTCTTTTTATACCTACTTACTTACTTACTAACTAATCTCTATTTCCAGGGAAAGAAGTGTGAATGTCACTAAAAATTAAATCACAAAACTACAGATGTTGGTAGATAAATACAAGCACATTCTAATGTGTAAAAAGACGGATGATACAAGTGCAAAACAAAAAGAGCACGTGTGGAACAACAAAATGTTTAATGTGTGTTGATTTTTAGTGTGTAGCGTGTAGTAATGTAAATAAAACAACATATCATGTCCATTTCATTTTATTGTCTATCGACTAACCAACCTTTGGAAATAGTTTTCAACCAACATAATTCTGTTACGCTTATCATTATTGCGAGAGGCCGGTGAGTAGGCTTTTAAATCTTCATCAGCAGCATCTTCAACTTCATTATCAATGCATTCAATTGGCATAGGGTCTTTAGATTTCTTACAAATGTTGTGAAGTACTGCCATCACAATGGCAGTCTGAGTACGGATTGGGTTTGTCCTGAGTTTCCAAGATAAAGAAGGAAACCGTTTCTTCCAGCAGCCAAATGTCCGTTCAACAACATTTCTGGTTCTGATATGACTCTCATTGTATAACTGTTCTGCTCCTGTCCTGGTATCTCGCAAAGGCGTAAGCATGTAGGGTTTCACAGCATAACCTTTATCCCCAAGTAACCAAAAACCTTTAAACTCTCTGTCTTCTAGGCATAAGTGAGAACCCAGTGCTCGAGCCAATGTCTTGGAAACTCGAAATCTATCCAAAAATTCGTAGTCATCCCATTTTTGCAATCGATCAATGCGAGGCCGGTAAACTTTTCTCTTCCCGCAAGTGGAATTCACTGTCGGGTTCACCATCACTAGAAGAACTAGATTCCCATAGTATATCGCGAACTAAAGACATTGTAAACGTTTATTATATTTTTAAATTAAAATGAAGCTGATAATTCTGATATGAATAAACGTATGAATGAAACATTGACAGTGACATATGACTTAACACTAACTTTAACCGCTAACCGCCCGAAATTGGACGGTTATTGTTATCGTTATTTGTGACGTCATTTTAACCATTGCTAAAATGATGCAACTCATTTTTCACTTAACCAGAGATTTTACGGCTAGTTACGCTTTGGTTTTGTTTGGTATCGTTAAAGTTAGTTGGTGCAACTCAGCCTTAGTCTAAGTTTTTTTTAACACGCTTTTATTAGCTTCACCTGTATGTTTGTATGTTTGTATGTTTGTATGTAACCGACTCCTTTGAGCGCGTTTTTGACCCACTTTAAACGGTCAGATTTCTTTCAAACTTTGTAGATATATCGAGGACCGATGACAATACACTAAACAAATCGTGTTTTTTAGTTTTTTTAACTATTAATTTTTTTAACACGCTTTTTCTATAAAGTTTCTTTAACTTTTAATACCGTTTAACTTACAAATGGTAATTTCGTCATTCGTGTCAGAGAACAGAGTGGCGCAGTGGAAGCGTGCTGGGCTCATAACCCAGAGGTCCCTGGATCGAAACCACGCGCTAGAAATCTTTTTGCTCAATATTTTTTGTTACGCATCAATTTTATTTTATGAGGTCTGAGGATCGAAACCACGCGGCTACAAATCTTTTTGCTCAATATTTTTTGTTACGCATCAATTTTTATTTTTAATTTGCTTGAGCAGACGGCCAAAATCGGATAACACCAACACATTTGTACATATTAAGGATGGTTAATAGTTAGCAAATCGAACTAAAAAGCGAAAAATAAATAATAGTTAAAAAAAAACTAGAAAAACACGCTTTTTATAAAAAACCGAACTAAAAAAATAGAAAATAAAATTTTATAAATTTAAATTAAGAATAGGGTTGAAAATTTCAATAAATATAAATTAATAATAGTGTAAATAAATAAATATATGTATTTTATTTTTAAAAAAGCGTGGGGTGCTTTCTAAGATATTGTCAAAATACTAATCACTCTACTCATGTCTGTCAGTACAAAATGTATCTACAAAATATATAATATCTATTGACCCATGCACCCCACGCTTTTTAAAAATAAAATACATATATTTATTTATTTACACTATTATTAATTTATATTTATTGAAATTTTCAACCCTATTCTTAATTTAAATTTATAAAATTTTATTTTCTATTTTTTTATTTCATCTGATTTTTGGTGTGCAATAGAGTCAGGTATACGGTATTGTACATACATATACTCGTATTTATTTATACCAACAGCCTTTTTTTTTTTTTTTGTTTACCCAGTGGAAATCCTTTATGGATACCACGCCCGCCCCGGGGGAGGCAGGGTGGTTATGTGGGAGTCTCCGCCCTGCGGCGGCATACCCACTAAAACCACTGGGGTGTTCGGCATCCGCCTGAGATGGGGCAAGGTGGGGTCCCGTTAGCAATCGCCACCTCGCCCCGGCGATGGGCCCGATTAGGGCCCCCCGCGTATATGGAGGGGTGACCCTGTTCCCCAGGATCACCCCCCAGACAGTCAGTGTGGGGTCGTGCAGGCCGGGAGAGTCCCCCGACTCTCCCGGCAACCCCACTGCAGAGGAGCGAGGATACGGGCGAACCGCCTCCTCGCTCCCTCGTCTGCGCCGGAGCGGGTCAGATCGGGCGTCGTCCTCTCTGACCCGCTCCGCGGCCTCCTTCTGCGTCATCACCTCTTCGCAGAAGGAGACCCCGGCCTGCCACGATCTCTCGCTGCCGAGCACGGCTTTCACCACGCTCGGCAACGAGAGATCCCGGCCTATGTAGGCCGAAAGCGTATGCCGCTGGTTGGCCCCATGCGGCACACGCTTCCAGCGTCCACCCTCCTCCTTTCCTTGCACTCCCGACCGCAACCCATATGCGGCGAGGAGCACAAGGAAAACCCCCCTGGTGGCAGCAATGCCACCGTCCAAGCCATCACGCTGTGCCCTCTGCTAGTCAGAGGGACACGCGGACGGGCCCACCGTGTCGGGTTATTTGCCAGCGTGCGGTAATACTGCATAAAAGCTGCAGTATTACCGCACGCTGTTGCCCAGGGTGCACCACGAGGAGGTTACCCGACCTAGCACCCCATATAGTTACCCATACACATAGTTACATATATAGTCCCCGATACAGTTTATTGTCCTAGTGAAACGTTACTTAGTCTAAGTTTTTTTTTATCTGATTTTTGGTGTGCAATAGAGTCAGGTATACGGTATTGTTCATACATATACTCGTATTTATTTATACCAACAGCCTTCGCCAACGCTGCTAATACCAGGGGCACATAACAAACTGGCAGCTGAAACTGCTCCAGCATACGAAACGTATACCTAAATACATACGTATCTACTAGTGCACGGATCACGGGAGTGATGGATGACCTGTGAGGCTTTGTTTGTACAAACGCTGTGCATTTATGCTGCCCTGGTACTCGGAGCGTGAACCAATATTCGCTTTGATTTCAATTTCGTTTTGTTTTTACCCGACCATGACAAGGCTAAAAGGAAAGGTTATGTTTTTAACAATCTCAAACAAACAAACATACTTTCACCTTTATAATATTAGTAAAATAAATATCTATTTTAAGAATATGTATAACTTATTTTTCAACATGTCATAGGATTACTTTTAGCCTATTCAAATAATTATATGTTTTATCAAATACTTGACAAATGCAAATGAAAACTAAACAAGAAGAGTCTCTGTAAATATAAAGTTTCTTACAGATGGCACTCCCAAGGGCGTTCTTGGTATATGAAGAACAACGTTTGTCCTTCAACTTTTGAAATTTCGCAATATATAAATCAGCTGTTCAATTCATTTAGTCGCAGATCAGCGGACTGTTTTTTTGTAACAGCAATTTTCTTCATGAATTTAAATACATAGTTGGTTGACGGATGCCTTAAAAACCCCCTTAAGAGGACCCCGACTATTTACCAATACCCCTGTATATTTCTCCATATTATTAAATACACATATTAAAATAATAATGTCAAAAAAATCAATTCAGAAAAGCCATAACTACCACAAAAATGCCAAAGATTTTTCCGTCTCATCCACCATTACATGTAATATACAAAATCTTCCTGCCAATAAATATTTGCCGACATACATAAACATTAAGGGCGACTAGTAATAAATTCCGATAAATTCAAACCCAAAAATCCGGTTCCCTTTTGTCATATCCTAGTGTAGGGCGCTACATACGTACTTGTAGGTACATGTGTTATTCATAGTCTTTTTGGGGTAAGTTGACTGTGTTAGGAGGCGAGTTTTAATCGACTTAAAGAAAGGTGGACTTTTTTACTTTACTTGCTTTATTTTCTATGTTATTGTTATTCTCATCATCCTTAACGACGTCAAAGAGATCAAACAACCAACTTACTCATATTGTTTAAGTTTTGTGTAACTTATTTACTGATCCGTGTTTCACAGAAATATAGGAAGAAGACTTTTTGCCGCTTCTCCGCAGTCCTCATGTCCCCACCCGGCAACCGGTCGACATCGATCATCCAGAGCACGACATCCGGCCCGGCACACTCCGCACGGTGCCGCGCACTTGACATTTTAGTTGATTATCACGCAAATTCCTCCTACTTATTTGCCGATCTTTTTTTCATAACATTGGAGAGAAGTCTACTTACTAGTAGTTTCTCCTGTCCCCAAGTCCCCGACCCGGCGACCGGTCGACATCGATCATCCAGAGCGCCACTTCCGGCCCGGCACCGCACACTTGAGATTTGATTGTCACGCAGATGACTTCATAGTCCAACTTATTTTCCGATACAGGTTCTATACCATTGTAGATAAATCTGTTTACTAGTCGCTTTTCTCGTCCCCATAAACCCGGAGACCGGTCGACATCGATCATCCAGAGCGCCACATCCGGCCCGGCACCGCACACTTGAGATTTCCATTGATTATCACGCAGATGACGTCATAGTCCAACTTATTTTCCGATACAGCTTCTATACCATTGTATAAAATTCTATTTACTAGTCGCTTTTCTCGTCCCCATGTCCCCACCCTGCGACCGGTCGACATCGATCATCCAGAGCGCCACATCCGGCCCGGCACACCCGGCGCGGCGCCGCACACTTGAGATTTTAATTGCCAACATATTATCACGTAATGTGCGCATTTCGGGATTGGATTGCTCGTATTAATAATTATGATTGCACTAAATTTTGTAAACTTTCTGCGCAACCAGGACTATATTAAATCTAGCGTCTGTGAACTGTAAATCTGTCAGATTATCCAGGCTACTCATTTTCATACTCTTTGTTAACAACCCTGAAATCCAGAAAAAATACATTTTCATACATTTTGTCGAGAGCCATTAACATTTCTCCACGGAATATCTGATTTTTTATCGCGATTTGTGGGTTGGTCCCATAGTAAACGTGGATCATAACGATTACTATAACCCCTATTTGGCTTAGCACACCCTCTCCATATAGCTCTGTAAAATACTTTTAACTTCGACTTTGAGACACTCACAAACTTTAGTACCAACTAATAATAACTATACACTAACCATAATGATATTTATTACTTAAGTAGTAATATTTTTATCATCCATATTTCCGTTAAGCTGATTCAGCGTGAAAAATAAGAAAAGAAACAAACTTTCACATTTCAAACATCAGTATGAGTTTATTTACTCAAAATAGAACTTTGCAAAACAAAACAAAATACCCGAAACATACGAGTACGTAAAGTATTTCGTTGAAATCTCTAATACTCTACCGTAAGCCTCAGATCAAGTAGAAAGGCAGATAGATAGTCCCATCTTAGATCCAAGTGAAGCCAAAAAAACTACCCTACTACCCGTGTATGTATGCTTCAAGCAACATATTGACGCATAAAAACTACCCTTATTACTTATTTTTCTTGTCCACGTTCTCTGAGCAACTGACGTAAGAATTGACGATTGATTCGGGTAGTTTTTATGCGTCAAATGTGTGCTTGAAGTATAGGTACGTTACGTAGGTGCAGTAAGGTAGTTTTTTGGCTTCACCTGGATCTAAGGCGGGACTATATCTGCCTTTCTACTTGGTCTGAGCCGTGAGTACGAAGAGCAACGCTCTCGAACTCCATTCATCTTTGTTTAGAAGTTAGAATACCTCAATACAGTGCTCAAGTTAGATTAAAATCGGTTCAGTTTCCGAGAATTGCAGCTAGAAGCTAGAAACAAGATGTCTTAGTTCGGACGAAGTCACCTGGATTTAGATGAGAAATTGACTTGGTTTATATATACTTTGATATATACTTCTATATCTTCTGTATCTACTTATATTTTAAGGGTATGTATGTTTGTTACTATAATGAACACTGAAATGGCTGAACGGATTAACATGAAATTTGGTAAATTAAATAAATAAATAAATAAATGTTTCACACTCATAGCTCCCCACTAGGAATAAATCCTGTGTCGGGGATGCCATGGAACACAGACAAAGACAAGGACAACTAACACCCAGACCCAGAACAGATATTTAAATTCATCATTCAAACATCTGCCCGGCCGGGAATCGAACCCGGGACTTCTGGCTTATAAGGCGGCTATACTACCGCTGAGCCAAACAGGCCGACAACATTAACACATAGGCTACTTTTTTATCCCGGAAAGAGGTTCAAAACCCTGAAAAGACGATATCCAGTGATATTGTTAGGTCAGTACGTAATGTGAGCAATAAAAAAGCTGTGGCTCTTTCGGCTAACTTTTCTGATATTCGATTTTGGCTTCATGAAATTCGATTACTCGTAAATCTGGCTTTCCTCAAGCTCGAAGTCTTTTCAAACATACTAATTGTGTGATTTTAAAAATGATAAATAAAAAAGATGAATTCCAGGTGGCATCAAATAGTTTATACTCTTATTATAGGGCAGGTAGCTAAACCTACTAGAACTTACTCTGATAATTAATCACTGTCTTACGATTGCACAGTACCTAAAGTAAGAAATCAGACAACACAACAAACACATTTTTGATTGAAATAAATCTGTAAAATATTCCCAAAATCATTCACATTGATTCCAGGATTCTATTTCCTGATTAGCTGAATTTCACGAGAAACCCAAACCGTTTAAATTCAATGGACACACATAATTCCTTATAGAATTTAAAGCCGATTTAATTCATCCAAGCAATTGCCCTTCATTTGATTTATTAAGGTATAAATTACAGAGAAAGTTTGAAAGGTTTCGAAATGGGAATAAAAATTGAAGCAAGATGATGAATGGAAACGGTTACGGCTACCTCCGATCACGTGGAACGGAGATATAGGGCTACTGGATGTCCTAGTAAAGGCTACCCCGCCAAAAAAACAAAAAAAAAAATATTGATCTTAAATAACATTGTATGTTTTTTTTTACATCGGACTAGGCATTCATTTGACTACAATCTCACCTGGTGTGAAGATATGATGTGGTCAAAGATGTAGCAAGCTTGCCTAGGAAAAACCTATTCACTCTATTATTTGACAATCCCAAAGGTGAATCGAAAGAATTTACGAAAAAAAAATATTTGAGAATTAAATTAAACTAAAAAAAAACTAAAAGATTATTTATTCAAAACTTAAAAACTAAAAAAAAAATAATGAATTAAATTATTGAATATAATTACGACCGTAATGCATTTATAGTGCTTGCTCCGTTTGTAAAAAAAAAAAAATAACTGAAAATGTCTAACAAAATTTGTAAAATAGTTATCATTGAAATTGACACAAAAATATGCAAAACTGGTTCCATGCACAAATCAATATAAAACCTAAGTACTTAATTCAAAGGGCTTACTCTCAGAGTACTCCAAGAAAAGCTTTCAAAATTACCTTACCTTTACGAACGAACCAAAATAAAGTCCTAACACATATCTGAATTAGGTACATTTTCTATTGACACGCATTCTACCGCATTTGAATTTAATTTAATGCTCTTCCAGTAGTCCATTCCGCGAATCCAAAACACAGGCGGTTCGTATCGTTCAGAAGCAGTGGACACATTCAATTTCATGGTTTGCCGCGGCACTCGGTACAACACACCGGTTTTCTTCCGTATTTCAAATGATGTATAACAGAGCAACTAGGGTTGGGAAAATGTATGAACATTTTAGATTATTTTGGGAAACTACTAGTAAGAACACTAATTTTGTAGGAATGTGTGACTCTAGGTTAGATAGATAAACTCTTTATTGTTCACACCATAAATTACAAACAAAAGGATTATAGCACCTCAAACTAGTGCGACAACTGGTGGCCTTATCGCTAAGAGCGATCTCTTCCAGGCAACCTTAGGATGGAGAGGAAAGATAAAAAAATATAAAAACGGGGTGTGCAATATTGAAGAAAACTCATATAAACCTATATAAACGATAATAAATACTTAGAAATACGTTCAAATAAAGGTAGGTAAGGTTAGGTTAGTAACTTAGTTTATACGAAGTTACTTTTTGTAGGAACTACTAATTATTACTACAATTTGTTTTTGTTTTTTTGTTTTACTTTTTTTATGTAATACCTACAAGCATCCTGGCGCTCGTATTGAGCGATTTCTTAAACACACAGAGCCTTACTTAAAAAGCTTGCCTAGTTAGTTACTGCTTAAAATGCTCTGATAACTTTGTGCTGATATGAATTGTCACGTGCGAAAACAAGATTAAGAACTTTTAAGCAATGATTAACTTTATGCAGGCTCAAAACTCACTGCGCTGGGATTGGCCGGCCTCGACTGCACTATTAGCGTCAGAGAGATTCTCATAAGTTATAGGATAGATTATGATCTGTCAAAGGATCATAATGGTCTGTAATTGGCAATAGAAACAATACAGCCATTGCGTCATTTTAGTTACGTTTTGTCTTTCGATTTGAGAGAGAGGTAACAATTTTTCTGAAATAGTGCCAACGCGGCAATGGTATAAAAATCAAATAATGTTATTATTAAAATTAGTCCAAAGATATATTTATATAGTTCAGATATCCCCTCCCAAAACCACCATTTCCATATGTAATACTGTAATACCATTTTCGTTATGTGAATCCGAGCCGTTATGATAATATCGACAATACCGCCCGCATGGCTGTTTTGCCCTGATTGATGGGTAAATATTTATATGGCAACACAGAATAAGAAGACACGGATATATAACTTTAAAGATTTGGTTAAAAGTGCCATTAAAGCATCAGTAAAAAAATAATTAGGGTAATTTTAGCACGCACAGCATTCTTCTTCTTTGTGTTGATGATTAGTTTTTAACATTATACTATTTTCTTCTAGTATTTGGCTATTGCGATTCACTAGGAGTCCTTATAAGTTGACGCAGAGTGGCTGTAGCCAGACTGAGCTCTTTCGGCGTCTGAGTATCCTTCTACAATGGTCCACTTGGGTCCGAAGACCATTAATCGACTTCTATGGTAGGCCATGGGCGAACACCAATTGCGTGGAGTTTTTCGGTTGGTTGTGCATAAGTTGTGCACAGGAAAGTGTAACTAAGCACTAAACATAAGCGTTTCGCGTGAGATGAGGCAAGAGGAGGGTGAGAGTGAATCGCTTTATTACGTGACGATCTGTTTGGCTCAGCCGTATTATATCCGCCTTATAAGCCAGAGGTCCTGGCGATTCCAGGCCGGGCAGATGTTTAAATGATGAATTTAAATATCTGCCCTAGGTCTGGTTGTTAGTTACTGTTATCCTTGTCTTTGTGCGTGTTCCATGGCATCCCCGACACAGGTTATCCTAGTGGGGAGCTATGAGTGTGAAATGTTACTATTAATTTATTTTCGCACTCGTTAGGGTAGATGTAAGCAACCATCCTGCGAGTCACAAGGCTGCTAGGTTCATGCCTGATAAGACAACCCTGACTCAGACTTCAAAGTTGTCCATCTTTTCTATTCTGTAATACGGGTTATGGCCTGACTCCATACCGCGTATTTGAATATAGGGCGAGGATTAAAAGCTCCAATATAAAAGATGTTATTTAGGTTAAACGTTTTATGGATTTACTCACATTTTCACATGACTTTCCCTAAATGGACTGAGTAAAACTTAGATTATCACATTTTACTAATATTTACTTGAGTGGCGAACAGAGTGAGCTCGTAGAGTTCGATATTCAAAATTTAATTATTTTGATACCTATAAACCTAAAAGGTTGATACCAAGGTTGGTTGGTTATAAGTTGTAACCATAGAAAAATGTTAAGTCTACAATCATGAACCATCTTCTAGAATAATAATAATAATATAATATTTTTTACATCTGGTACTAAAAGGTAATTAAACTTAAAATTAAACTAATTTTGACAATGACATGTATCACCTACACTAAGGATTAATCCTTGTGTCGTAGGTGCCTACAAACCTTCATATTTACACAAAACATTATATAAATATAAATAAATATAAATATTAGAATGTATTTGTCTTTTATCCAATATGTCTAAAAAATACACAAAATTGTTTTTAGTGACCAACGAAGATTCACTAAATGTTACCCGTGAAAAAACGTATGAAAAATAAACCCGTACGGTTTAGTTAATTTATTATGTTTCTGTACAAGACAACAATTAACCTCCTCATACTATTTTCTGCCTTTTCACCGGCTTTCCTTTAAAAACCGTAAACGAGAAGAAAATTACCAACTAGACACTTAATAACCTTTTGCTTATTAACTTTGTACAACCATTTTTAAAAGAGACCGGTAAGCGATCGTTCAACCCAGTCTTCAATTCCCTCTTACCATAATCTCAAGGATTTGTAAATTCATTACACGATAAAAGTTGGTAGTGAATTAAACCGAGATTATAAAGTTTGAGGCCGACATAAAGTTGGATCAGATTTTTTATGGACCTTTTATAGCTTAGAGAGTTCGCGTGATTTATTAATGCGATTGTACGCGATTATAACCGACGCGAAATTAAACAAGGGGCAGGTAAGGGGTTTGATTTCTACGATGAAACCACATACTAGTTTTTGTTCATTTTCGATAAACGGGACAAATAAAATATCTATTTAAAAAAGCTTGCAATAAATATCTTAATTAAAAAGTTTTTACAGTTTGAATCTCTTTTAGTTACGGTTAAAACAAAAGTTAAAGTAGTTTAAAAATTCACAAACACTGGTGCGAGTCTCGGGGCCGCTGCTGGTTTAACATTTCTAATGGTTTAGAAAGAGATGGAGATACATCATTTTCACCATAGTCTCTTTCTATAGTGGTGGTTCACTAATATTTATTGTGTGGTCAAGCATGACCTCAATTTTCTTAGATGAATTGTTAATTAAAAATAAACAATAAAGATAATATGGACAACAACAACAACTCTTTATTTACAATAAAGAGTTTTTCTATATATCTAATTATACACTAGAATTATTTCTAAAAACTGACTAGGTATAAATTTATATTTGTACTAAGAAGCTCTAACTAAGAAGGATATGCGTTCTACAATGTCCACAGTTTAAAATCATATTTGTCTGATTATGGCTCGAACCACGTCTGTTGTTTTTCCGGACAGTTTATAAGCGCGTCAGTAAGCGGTTGGCAATGGATGGACGAAAATTGTTTAAAAGGCTGAAAAAGAAAGGGTTTCAAAGGATTACGTTCGTAATTGCATGCATTTTAAAATTTACCGACAAAAAATGTCTGCTATTTATTATGGGTGATCAGATTTTGGCATAGACTCATCAATCAATCGGTTTGATGTGTTTTATCTGATAAAATATGTAGGAATATGTACTTAAATTAATTCTTACTTATTAAGAAGCTATTTTTTACATAGATTCTGATTTTAGTTTAGTTATAAACTAATTTAAGAAGACAAATTGAGGCAAACTTAACGGTTTCTCTACCAATTAACTCACCTTGTTTAACTTAAGTTGAGTAAATTTAATAAGATAGTTAAGTAAAATTAAGCAAAGGTAAGGTAGTCGTTTTCAGAATGAAAGCACATTTTTATTTTATTTTGCGACAATTTTAGTAGTTAAGTCGCTATTTCGCAACATGTAAATTAATTACCTAGTATTGTCGAGTTTTCCATGTTTGGACCCAAAATGCCATTTAATGTTTATCCACAATTTGGATCACTGCACAAACAAAGTTAGTTACCATAAAATACATAATCACACAAGTTCAGAATAGTTACCCTTCACCTAACTGTGAGGAGGGTGATAAACCCGAGGACGTGTACACTGAGAAAAATTTCACCTAAAGTACGGAGCATAGTGATAATCACCTAAAAATACGATGATATGCACCAATTTTTACGGTGACAACTATCATAATAATTATATGGTTCTCACCCTACAAACTGGTGCTAGTACTAGTTTTTACGACGGCAACCATATATTATTATAGTTGTCACCGTAAAAATTGGTGCTTATCATCGTGCTTTTTGGTGATTATCGCTTATGCTCCGTACTTTAGGTGAATTCTTCGGAATTTTGATGGCCATTTTTCTCAGTGTACCATGTACTGATGGAATATGTTCGAAACCAGGTTGAGAGAGAACTAATTTTTACCGAACTCGAAGTCCAATGTGGGAGTAATCCAAGAGTTATTGTGTGACCCCAACTCCAAGGGGGCTGGATTGATTTACGGCCTGGTGAACTCTTTTCTCCAGACCTTAAGCCTAACTTAGCCTAAATTAGCACAACTAATTTACCAAATTGGTTTGTTAGTTGATTGGATTGGTTAGGTATGTTGTTAATTTAGATTAGTAAATTGTTTTATGTGTTAGGTTACGATGGGGCTGGCATGGACTTGTCGTCTAAAAGCTCTTATAAAAATTGTGTAGAAAAAAAATTGTTACAACAATTACAAACACACTTCCACCAAAATAACAACAGTTCAACAGCTCACCAAAGTTCTTTCCCAAAACTGCCCCATCATTATACCCCCTTAAGTACAACGGCCGAGTTACTGATTCCCTATTCAAACTGTCTATGCTCTGAGATCATATCATAACAGGAAAACGTTTCCTATAAAAATAACTCGTGAAACGGCTGACCCACTTCTCGGCAATTAGAAGCCTTTCTTGCTTCTCACCGCAGCTTTATGTGGAGCGAGAGATTTATTTCAATAGCCATCGAGTGATTGGAGTTGTTAACATACATTGGGAAGTTTTGTGTGAAAATGAGCGAGAATGTGAATCAATAACCAGTAAAGGAAGTTGAAGATTTGTTCAGTTTTGTCGACAAATTTTGAATTTTGCTACGTATTTATTTGTGCAGATTGTGTTGAAAATTTGGCAGTGGGTCATTTCGATCATCTCAATGCGTTTGCGTAAGAAGCCTTGTTTCACCACAAAGACAGTTTTAATATTTGGTTTATACAAAAAAAAAATCTTTTGTAAAAAGAAATAATCGTGCGGAAACACTGAAATAAGCGTTAATTATCACAACTAACCGAGATTTTTGATGATGATAATCATCGAAGAATTTCAATAATTTCGTCTAATATAAATGGTACCTATACGTCCATTGTTTAGCTAAACAACCCATAGGTATAAACTCTAAACTTCTCAATTAATCTCACATCGACAATTCCAACAAACTTAATCCTGATTCTGTGCTATTAAATAGTTATGTGGATCGTAAAAGTAAACAGCAGGTTCGATCGTATTGTGCTGTTCGAACTAAACAGAGTGATAGCAGGAAACTGGCCATAAAACCCAAAACTCATTCTGTACTATTCTGTAGCACTAGAAACGTTTCGACACAAAACATAGACGCTACAGAAGTACAGCTCTTGACGTACTTGTACTACGCACACAAACGCATCGCTCACGGACATGAGTCTCAGCTTGGGTCGTTCCGTTCGCCCGTGCGATTGCACTGGCGATTTTTTATGCTATTGCAAATCACTCGCCTGATGGTTTACGTCGCGTTTGCTCATAACACTCAGAATTATGAACTCTTAGAATTCAAAACCCTGCGCGGCACTGTACTGCGCTCATCACCTTGAGATAAAACATATTTAATCTGCTATTATTTGCCCTAAAATTTCACTGAATACTTTGCCCTTCCAACCGGAACACAGTAATGATTGCACAATACTGCTTGCTGTTTGCTTTGTCCGTGAGCAATATCTATGTGTGAGTTGCTCAAGCTCGCCTACTATGAAGCTTAACTTCTGCACTCTCAATGTTCTATGATTTCGAGTTTGCTTACGTGAGAACCGAGTTCAAATGGTCTTTAGTTCTGCTGAATCGGATTTAACTATCGTTTTAGTTTTGTAGCAATTGCATTGTATAATCAAGGCTATTAGGAAATATTGTTGCATTACTAGGATTATAAAGGAAACGCTAAACTGAAAATGGCTCATAGTTCTCATTATTGTAAACAACTTTAAGCATGGTACTAACCATTAAATGGCGAAAATCAGCAGTTTAATACATTTTGTCGTGTGATATTGATATTTTTGTAAAGAACACCTTTTTTTGCGATTTCTGGGTTGGTTGAATGGTAAAAGTTGTTTATAATAATGAGAACTAAGTACGAGTTCATTTTTGGCTCAGCGTACCCCTTCCCTTATAATGCTATATATTCATAGAATAAAACTATCACCCAAAAAGCTATGGGCAAAAAAAACCAGTAAAACCATAGAGCGCAGCTAGATTTTTACCTGGCTGTATAGACGATAGAAACAGAAAACTACGTGAAAAAGCAATGATTTGAACTATAACCAGGCGACATAAAGTTGAAAATTGCACAACGCTTATAAGATACTCATCCTCAATTAACGTTAACTTAGAGACAAAAGGAACAAATAAGTACTCCTATAACGTTTTCCAAACGAACTGCTATGATTCTAGCAGCAGTTATAAAACCGAAACGACAATTCAGACCTTACCATTCGGGAATAGAGATGAAATTCGTACAGCGATCCAGACTTTTACAACCTTTAGCCCGTCCATCAAAAAGGTATAAGAAAAATATGTGTCAGGAAGATTTCTCTTTCGATACAGGAAATTGAATAACAAATCCTTCTTGGGTGATGAGTGCTTGTTTCCTGCACTCGGGATTATTGGTCTCGTCTATTGAAGACATCGATCTTTCATTTCGTCTTTGTTCTTGGGACCCGATTATGTGGCAGTTTTACCGGAGTAGGCAATTTGGGACTTGAAAGATGATTGCTCAAAGATATCATCAATTAGTAAGAAGGTCGAGGACATAACGTCGGGGTTCGGTAGATACGAGTATCAATTTGGTGATGACAAAAGTTTTCAGGAGAGCAGTTTTTTTAGTTTTTGTGACGAACATTATTTATTTTAATTTACCTTTTTGTTGCTTTTTTGTAGTAGATATGAAATGTATGTCCTCCTCCTCCTAAAATCGTGTTCCTCATGTCTGAGGGTCGTGACCACCACCTCCAAGTAGCTTCTCTCTGACGATGTTTTGCCAGCTTTTCCTATCCTCAGCAATGTGAAGTGCTTCGTAGACTGAGGTGTCGAGAGTGGTGCGAATCTGATCAGACCAACGTATCGGGCTGCGTCCTCGTGACCTCTTGCCGTCGACTTTCCCTGTCACCATCAACTTCTCCAGGTTGTCGCCTTGCTTTCTAGCAATATGACCGAAATACTCAAGGACACGTTTGAGACAGATGGTTGATAGTCTAGTCGTGACCTTGAGTTGTCTTTGTATCGATGCATTAGTCCGACGTGCTGTCCAAGGTATCCTGAGCATTTTCCTCCAGCACCACATCTCAAAAGCATCGATGCGCCCACGATCCGCCGCTTTCAAAGTCCAGGTCTCAGCCCCATAAAGAAAGATGGAAAAGACTAGAGTACGAACCAGTCTGATTTTGGTCTTCATCTTAATTCCTCGGTTTTTCCACACTTTATCGAGCTGAGTCATGGCACCTTTAGCCATTCCGATCCGCCTTCGCACATCCGATTCACTAGAGCCATTGTTGCTGATATTGGAGCCCAGGTAGACAAACTCCTCGACAGTTTGGAGATTTAGTGCGCCGGTGAAAGCCAATGTCTTGGCACGGTCAACTACCATAATCTTGGTCTTAGATCTGTTGATGGAGAGTCCTAAGCTCATACTAATTTGCTCCATTTTATGCAATAGTGACGCCATTTCATCCTCGCTCCCGGCCAGCAGAGTCGTGTCATCAGCATATCGAAGGTTCGTGATCTTTACCCCGCCGATGCTAACGCCTCCATCCCAGCCATCGCAGGTTTGTCGCATTATGTACTCCCCGTATGCATTGAACAGGATGGGCGAGACGATACAGCCCTGGCGGACACCTTTTTCGAAGCCAAAAGGTTGGGAAGCCACGTCGTCCACTTTGACAACCCCGCGACTGCTATGGTATAAAGCTTGGATCAACGCGGTCAGATGATTTGGCACGCCTAAATTAGAGAGAACCTTCCATAAGCAGTCCCACCTGACACAGTCAAACGCTTTGCTGTAGTCAACGAAGCACATGATGACTGGCACGTTGTACTCATAGGCTTTCTCAATTAACTGCCTTACGTTCAGTATTTGTTCACGCGTGCCCTTGCCCTTGACAAAACCAGCCTGCTCCTGCGGAATCTGCTGGTCAAGATAGTGACGAATTCGGTTGTTTACAATGTGGAGCAGAATTTTGCTGGCGTGTGATATGAGCGCTAGGGTACGGTAATTGTCGCATTGCTTTGTGGATCCTTTTTTGTGCAATGGAAGGATTATGGACTCTGTCCAATCTTTAGGCCACTCGCCGGTATCCCACACCTTGTTACAGATAGCGTGCAAAGCGTCGATGCCACATTCTCCTAAGGCTTTTAGAACTTCCGCCGTTATAAGGTCAGGGCCCGGCGCTTTCTTGTTCTTAAGAGAATATAACGCCGCCACTATCTCGGATCGAAGTATGCCAGGTTCCTTATCTAAGCCATCACAGAATGAAAATCTGTCGCAGGTGCTCTGCAACGGGTCCTTATATAGTTCCTGGCAATAACAACGCCACCTTTCCGCAACCTCGCTCAATTGATGTAACAGTTGTCCGTTGGCATCTCCAATTACTCAAGACTTTGGTTTAAACTTGTTAGTAAGTTGACGGACTTTCTTGAACAGGTCAGCGGTTTGATATTTGAGCGAGTGATTCTCTATGTCAAGGCAAATACTATCAATGTAGTTGTTCTTGTCTTCTTTGCAACACGCGTCTATAGCCTTGCAAAACAGCCTATAGTCGTTCCTCACTTCAGGATTTTGCAGTCCCTTGATCTTTAATTCCTTCCTGCGCTGCGTGAGTACCCAAGTGCGATCCGAGATCCACGCTGTAAAATGAAATGTATGTACCTATGCTATAAATATGAATATGAATACATATTTAAAGCATAGGTACGTACCTAACAATGACACAGAAAATCTTTCTAACTTTCGTATAAAAACTGCTATTTTGTATTTTTTTTGTTATATAGTGAAATCGCCTTTTCTACAAAACACCAAAGATACCTATTTATGTCAATGTTTGTGTAGATTTGAATAATTCGACTTTCGCTCACAAAGCTGGGCATATTGCCATGCTGTGGATTTTGAAGGCGTTTTTCAGATGGATTAAATTATAATAGTAGTAAAAACTGTTAGTCTTAGGGCGCACACCTTAGGACAACACTGGTTATGCTTATTTTAGTTTAATTTAGTAAATACTGTTATTAAATAAATTATAAAATAATCTTCTTTTTTGAAGTCATTTGAGAAGAAGTTAATTTTTTACGCATGATCATTTTGAATAGCGCGTATGGATCCTAAACTCACCCGGTTGCACACTTTCGCTGTGACTTGTACTCATCTCGCCAAAATCTACGAGTATCTTTATTCTACGGGCAAAATCCCAACAAACAATCGAGACCACGTTACATTTCACACAAAAAGTAATTTCAAAACATACTACCATTTCGACCCGTAATGGGCACTGATGGTTCAATTTTGAACAATCCTTTGATTACCTCCCTGGAGCCGAAAGTTGGTTAGTTCGGAGTAACCCTCGTTCCTCCCGAGGACTGAAGTAGTTACTCGCAGAAAATAGAGCAGGGACCTCTGTGAGTTCAGGTTTTTTAATGAAAAAAACTGGCATTTCTACGTTTTGTAATAGTAGTTTTATAGTAATAGTGTTCACATTTTCAGGTTCAAAATTATCCAAGGGGTCATATCATAATAGTCCGCAACAGCTCACAGGAAAGTAGACCTTATACGCTATTGTATATTTGAATTGATACATTGGCTATTGTTTTATAGCCATAAGCCAATGAGGATAGCCTGTTCTTTAAAAAAGTTTTAATAACTTAGTAGTACTTGAAGTGTCTGTTACTAAAATAAGTACCATTAGAAAGTACGTCTATTTTTGCGCTGGTGTAAAGCTAAATGCTTGATGACTACATTAAAAAGAAATACCTACCCTAAAAGCGTTTTTGACCTAGCAAGCAGATGGGTTTGGGCAGGTTTAAGGCCTTAGCAGAGGAACTGTTGTATAGAACTAAAACTATCGCCACTTCACCACACTACTCGCAACAAATAGCACCAAGACTATAAACAAAAAAAAAAACAACGTTTCACACTAATAGCTCCCTAGGATAAATCCTGTGTCGGGGATGCCATGGAACACACACAAAAACAAGAACAACTAACACCCAGACCCAGAACAGATATTTAAATTCATCATTCAAACTTCTGCGCGACCGGGAATCGAACCGGGGACCTCTGACTTATAAGGCGGATATGTTACCACTGAGCCAAACAGGTCGTAAACACTTATACACCTCAACAAATGGATCCTTTTGACAATTTTCTACTAAGAACTTTATCGAACATAGCATCAAGGTTGGATGGACGACAAAAACCGTCCCCAGCGATGCATTGTGCAATACATCATAGATCGGGATGATTGGGTCAACTCTGAGTATTCAATTTCCGCCTGCGATTCGATACCGCAGAGCTGGGGTCCTTTAAAAGGAAACTGGTTAAGGGAACTGTTTAGCGGAAAGCGTTTAGCGTTTAGTGTTTTATTTTTGAACGTGAAACGATCATGATAAAATTACAATCTAGACGGATTATTACGTAATTTAAATATTATGAATTAGTAGGTATTTTTGCGTTTAGCGTTTAACGAAGGAGAAATCTTCACAAGATAAGCTGCAGCTATGGGGTGCAGCTTGGCTATGTGAGATTATGATTTAATGAATTATTAAATAATAATTATTAAGTGGGTGGTCTAAAGTGGTTAAAAGTGACGTCGGTAATTTTAGTAAAATGGTCAGTGTGATAATTTTTATTTTATGCTATTAAGTTACGAGACGAATAAATTGCAAGCTTGATGTCAAACGTCACGTCTGCCTTTAACAAGTCTGCGCCACCCAGAACTTTGGGTTCTAAGAATTCAAGACTCTGCGCCTGGTGTCTTTAATATGAGTAGGTATGCCTACTAAAGCCACCAGGCGGCCCTGGTGGCCGCCTGGTGGCTTTAGTGAAATGTGAAAAGTGAAAAGTGGATAGTGGATAGTGAAAAGTGTAATTTTAGTAAAATGCCACCAGGCATTTTACTAAAATTACCGACGTCACTTATAACCACTTTAGAGCAACCACTTTTAACTTGCACCAGCCAGCTTTACTAAGTTTATCTTTGACGTAGCGAGTCGCCGCAACTTTGTGTATAAAGACCACACTTTAGTAGGTACTTTATGCCATGAGGTAGACTTTATGTGTCTTGGAGATTTCAGCGCTCTCTAGGCTTTTATTAGTTTTTAAGACTATACCGTGTAGTTGCTAGTGAAAAGATTGGATATAAAACCGGTAAATCTTTATATTAAGATCTAGCTGAACTCGGCGGTTTAACCCGCTGTTTTTTACTTTTAAACCTTCCCTGTATTAGAGCGAACAAAACAAAAAAATAATAATGAAATCGGTCCAATCGTTCTCGAGTATTTAGCGAGACAAACGAACAGCGATTCATTTTTATATAAAAGAAAAGAAGAAGAAGGTGAATAAACAAAATCAAAGTTTAAGTTATTAGACATATTTGAAGTCTAATTTTCCTCAAATTTTCAAAAATGTCTAATTTTAACTCGAAAACCCTGACTCTTTTACTGAAAAATTGTCATTTTCCGAACAGTCGTGATGTCTCCCAGCCATAGGTAAAGGATTATTCACTATTAATTTAAGCCACAACCTGAATAAAGAAATATTTATATTTAAACCTTATACCATCATACAGTTGGGTATATGTGTCGGCGGCAGAAGTCAAAAGTACTATCGCAAATATCTCGTTAAGTGTAAGTTCACACTGAAATGCTATGTGCACTTGATTGCCCCGAGCTATTATAGGCGAAGAGCTACCGTTGTCGTGACTAGCTCTGAAACTTATTTTTTTAATCATGTTAGTAGTCAAAAACTTGCGAGCAGATTTACAAATTGTTACGCTGACTTATGCGAACTTACTTTCATATTTTAATGAAGTAGTTAAAAAAATATTCATTATAATATTGGAATAATAAATAAATAGCTAATTTATTTTTTTGTAAGTTTTTTGCTAATGTTATTACATTAGTATAGATAGTGATATTGCTAGTGGAAATTTGTGCTTCACATTAGCGCACGTCGTCGTTCACCAACCAGCGAGATGATGATCGAACGCGGACTTATTTACGATAAAAAACCGACGAAGTGCGAGTCGGACTCGCGCACGAAGTTATCAATAAAAACGGCAAAAAACACGTTTGTTGTATGGGAGCCTCCTTAAACATTTATTTTATTCTGTTTTTTAACCCCCGACGCAAAAGAGGGGTGTTATAAGTTTGACGTGTCTGTTTGTCTGTCTGTCTGTCTGTCTGTCTGTCTGTCTGTCTGTCTGTCTGTCTGTCTGTGGCATCATAGCGCCCGAACCACTGAACCGATTTCAGTTTAGTTTTTTTTGGATGAAAGGAGACTTATTAGTAGGTATTTGTTGTTATACCGGCACAGAAATACATCATCTGTGAAATTTTCAACTGCCTAACTATTATGGTTTATGACAAACACCCTGGTGACAGACGGACAAACGGGCAGTGGAGTCTTTGGGTACGGCACCCTAAAAAAGTTAAAAGTATTTTAAAATCCTACGCATATCGTTCACAGTCTCTCTGCCTAGATTCAGAAATTTTGCATTTGATTCAGCCGCGCAACCTCCAGTAGTAAACAGCTATAATTAAGTAAAACGACGTACGAACAGCACAGCTCTTAATGTACACACATGCTCGTACAGTGTTTAATAGAGATGGGAAACAAATCCGACATAACCAAGTATCCGGCATACAGCATTTGGCTTGATATCCGGCATTTTTATTAGCTAACAGATCGATGTATTCGGAGCGAAAACGGCTCTGCGCTAGCTTTCAATTTGTAGCAGTTATCAGGGATTATTTCATAACGGGCGATGTGAAAAAATGTTTAGAAAATAGGTAATGTCATTACCTTTAACTTGCGACTACTTTAAATCATCATAATAATCGCCCTATTTGATATTTTGTCCACTGCTGCAAATAGGCATTCACCAAGCCATACAAAAATTCAACAATCTTCTCTCTTAAGTATTCATTTGCTACCAGGTTCTTTACTCAAGTCATCGCACCCGATAGCTAGTTATTTTATCTGCATGGAGCATTATCCGGCAAGAACAAAAACTGACACATCTCTACAAAAATATACTCTTGTCAACATTTACACACGAAATTCAACTCAAACCCCAAGCAGTAAAGTAACATACCAAATAGTTGTTCAATCCTTGCGATGTAGTTCTACATACGAGTCAAATTTGTATGACTATACATGGCTGTGTATGACTGTGTATTAAATGGACTGAAGGTAATCGTTTTTATGAATACAATTTCAAGGAAATAATGACGGTGCAACTTTCAGGGTTGTTTTTATGAATTTCAACGTTGAAAAAGCTGCAACGCTTTCAGAGAATTTAATTAAGTTCAAGTTCGGAGTAAGACGTGCAGCCTCAGGGTTCTTAGCCAAAGGAATGCTTGTAATGTAGCATTCAGTTACAAATTGAAACTGGGTTGGAATTGTTTGAATATCAGCATCGGCAACGGCATTGTGAAAATTGCGAAGCGAAAAAAATTAGGCAAGTAAAAATTGCTAATTTTTTTATTGAAAATTGCGTTTCGCTTCTAATTTCTGCGATTAACACTAGCTCCACTGGCTGTGATTGAATCTTGTCCGGGTATCCGACTCAATACTATAAGTGTTTGATCTTACGACAATGACAAGACCATGGTAATCAAAACAAAATGCGATAGAAATATTAGAAACTAAACAACAGTTCATTTTAGTAATTTTTAATAGCAAGGTTTTCTAGCTTAGCTTAGTTTTGTTTTTAATCTTTCTGGTGTTTTTTTTCGAGTCAGGAGGCAATTCGTCCACGTCTGAAACTCGTCCAATGGAACAGTCGTCCATTTCATTCTACCCTTTACTTTTGACTAGCATGTTCAGTGGCATTTACCGTTTGAATTAAATGAACGAAGCTTTTAAGCCAAGCTAAACTTTAATTTTGACTTTTTTGATTATTTTTTTCACGACCTGCTTGGCTCAGCGGCAGTATATCCGCCTTATAAGCCATTGGATCCGGGTTTGATTCCTGGCCGGGATGTTTAAATGATGAATTTAAATATCTGCTTTGGGTCTGGGTGTTAGTCGTCCTTGTCTTTGTGTGTGTTTCATGTCATCCCCGATACAAGGTATCTTAGTGGAGAGCTAAGAGTGTGAAACGTTTATTACGTTTATTATTTTAATCAATATAAGGCTTCGTTTTCCACAACATTCTTTAAAACTAAACTACTAATAGTAATCAAAAAGTAAGTAGCACTACTTACTTATAATTTTTTATAATTTTAACTATTTCTCCAAAAAGGCGAGTCAGTAATAAAATCGATGACAAAAATTCCACAAATCTGACAATATGAAATCCGAGGCCTTTCATTCTTCGGATATCTCAATAATATCTTCGTACAATGCCTTTTCAATATCCCTGTATACATACAAGCGTAAAAAACGTCGAGCAGTTTTTGTAGTGGTAGGGCTCTTTTGCAGAGCCCGCCTGGGGAAGTACCACACCTTTGCCAGTTATTCCACCGCCAAGCAGTAATGTGCAAACATTACTGTGTTCCGGTTGGAAGGGCATTGTTTCCAGTGAAATTACAGGGCAAATGGGAGATTAAACAACTTATATCTCAGGGTGAAGAGCGCAGTGCTGTGCCACTCAGGGTCTTGAATTCTGCGAGTTCAAAATTCTGGGTGGCGCAGACCTGTTATGGGCAAACGTGACGTTTAACATCAGGCGAGCGATTTGCTCGTTTTATGCAGAGGTCTTAATTTTGAACAAATATATAAAAAATAAAATAAAGCAATTGACTAAAGCGTTGACTTCTTCGTCTATTGTACCGCACTGACAAAGACACTTTTATTTTTTATGAGTGTAAATCCGTCGGCTAAAATAAAAACTTAAAGAAAAGCTTGGAAAAATAAATTTAAAATACTTTAAAATGCAAATTCATAATCTCGCTAATAGGATGAACTAGATTGGACCCAAGAACCTTCGGTTTTTTTTGCTTAAATTAATTGGCTTGGTCATAGCTTATTTTGACAATAATGGTAATTTTGTCGTACAACTTTTTTTTCCTTTCCAGAGAAAAACAAGTAAAAAAATGAATATCAAAATGTAAAAAAAAATCGTTTTGTTCGTTTACTCGTTGCTTGTGGTTGCTAGTACTTCGAGAATGCTCGTCAAACCATCCAACATTACATTTCTTAGACAGATATCGATAAATCGAGCAGCTCTCTGACCTTTGCGTTAAATGAGATTTTGGCCGGCTTTGAAATATCGCATCATATCCTGAGTGTCGAGCTTTTTATTCATGGCGTGTGGGGACTAAGGGCGGCGGCTAATGTATTTTGAATGACTGGACTTTAGACGGGCCGAAGATGCTAATAATACTGGGTCCCTCTCTGACAAATTGTTTTAAAATGACAATAGGCCAAAATTTGAAGGCTTGAGAGATCTAATTTTTTCTGATAGTATTGATGTCCTTGTCTAATAGGTTGCGATTACAAAGACAGATAAATTTTTAGTTAATTTAGATCTGTCAAATAAAGTCTTCAAACTTGGGACTATTGTTGTCACGCCAGTTCAACCAGGGACCCTATTCTTGGGCCCTCGAGATAATCTCTGACAGTTTCACTCTTATGACATTTGTAATAAGAGCGTCAGTGATCGAGATAATATCTTACTCAGAACAGGGCCCCTGACCGTATTGTGTTGCGCGGTAGCGTGATCTCGTGATCGTGTGTTATCTCGCTTGCTCGTATGGTGTGTGTGAGTTGGTGCGAGTGGGATGGCATGCGATGGTCATTGTCACCACGCTTATACAATGAGGCCCATAAAATATAATAACAAGAGAGAATGATACAGCAGTGGGAGAAAGCTGCTAATGATGATTTTGATTATATGTTTTTAGACGATGGAAAATTCACTTTTTTAATGAATATTCCATTAAATATAATAAATACTCCATTAAATATTGAATTGAAAAATATTCTGCGTAGCACATCTTAGGCGTAGACACGCTGTTACTCTACGGCACACTACAGCGTAGCAGTGCTACGCGTTTATTCCAATTACTAAGCTGCTCTGAATTATGATTAACGCTGGTGCTTTAATCGAGTTTTTACCAGCGGCCCGATTACTGTTGCTGTCAGAATCGCAATCGAGCCACCCCATTTTCAAGACACCTACGCAGTCCTTGCAAGAGGGTTGACGCAATTGTGATTACATGAAAAAGTGATACAGTGATAGCTTTTTTTTAAACTTGCGTTTGACTGCCATCTCGCCTGATGGTAAGCAATGATGCGTTCTACGATGGAACACGCTTGCCTAGAAGGAACCGATACACTCGCGACTTGAAGACACCTAAATTATATCTATCGGGAAACACTCTATCGGGCAAAGTATTCCACACTCTAGCAGTGCGTACAATAAAAGTGCTAATAGCTAACGAAATCACGCTGCAGAATGCGATAACAATTTATCAAGTCCTAATACTTTTCAAGTGTCAATATTAAATCATTATCACAGGTCAGCTCATAGTTTTGAACTAAATTAATAACTGAACAGTTTACGAATGGTTTAATGGAACTTTTGAAAGTCAAACAATGCAGACTTAGAGGTGCGAGCAGGACCCAAGTAGTTTTGTTCAAAGGTTTATGAAATGAAAAAAATACTTCATTGCACTTGGAGCCTCGTTTGAACTGGGCTAGTGGTTCCTATTTGAGGAGCTGCAGACTCAATATGGGCCGTGGACAAAATATTCTTCCATTGAAAGAGACAAATTTATCTATCTATTTTCTTTTTTTGTTATATCTACGCACGGAAAAGAATGGTGGAAATACAGTTTGTTCACCTACTACCTACTGTGTTGCTATAGGCTTGCCGGCATACGAAAGCAGATTGTACCACAAATTTTATTTTATGGTAGGGAGTAAAAACTGCAAGATATATGTTTATTTCTGCTTGTAAAAACACTTCTTGGATGATTAATATTTACCATTTAGAACCGTACTTAGTTGGTTGTTTAACTTTTGAATACTCCATTGCTTTATACTTAAAAAAATCACAAAATACAAGGGGATGTCCATATTTATTTCGCCAGATCTTTTTGATATTTACCTAATAAAAAGTTCTGTCCATTGAGCCTTTTATATTCCAGAAATAATGAAAGTTTTCGGATTGAATCGTCTGACATCAACTTGATATTACATATTATATTTTAACAGTTATTCTGTAGACAAGTTACTGGCTTATTGTCAACGCAGCACAAAATCAGAGCATAAAAACTTCAGTTCATAAGAATTTAAAAGCTCATACTAAAACTTAGGAATGATATATCTTCATACATTCTCCCTTAGGACCCAGACGTGATTTGAGTTCAAATTGTCTGGACGCAGTGGTTAGATCGATACATTTTTCATGAATGACGATGAAACTTGCAGGCTTCTGTATTTTAGAGTCTTATTTGCTATTTTTTTAACATGTATGTATGTTTTTAAAGCGATCACCGGACAGACCACAGACCTGTGGTCGGATGACATTGTGAAGAATTTTTTAAAAAATTTGGAAGGCAGTGGATGAGACTGGCACAGGACCGGAAAGGATGGCGCTGAAGAGGAGATCTATACTCAGTAGTAGGCAAAAAAAGGTTGATGATGATGATGATGATGATGATGATTTATGTATGTTTGTGTTTGCTTATGTTTGTGTTCAATAATTTTAATTTTTAAACAATTTACTGCGTCGCGTCGGACGCGGAACGATAAGTTTTACAACGGCTTTCTTTAAAGGTTTTTTATAATCTTATCTGATAGGAAGCAATGATCGTGCATGACACGTTTTTTTTTTATGTTATTGAGTGACGAGACGAGGAAATCACTCGCCTGATGATAAACGTCACGTTTGCCCATAACAAGATTACGCCACTTTTATTTTGATACTGGCTTACGAATGGGCTGGTCAAAATTCGCTACGCTAGGCTTGGCCGGATCATACTGGGGTGCTAGGTCGGGTAACCTCCACGTGGTGCACCCTGGGCAACAGCGTGCGGTACTACTGCATAGCTTTTATGCAGTAGTACCGCACGGTGGCCAATAACCCGACACGGTGGGCCCGTCCGCGTGTCCCTCTGACTAGCAGAGGGCACAGCGGATGGTGTGTGGTGGAGTGTGGAGCGTTGGAGGATACGGCGCTCCACGCTTGGCTGGTGGCAGCAATGCCACCAGGGGGGGTTTTCCTTGTACTCCTCGCCGCGTGTGGGTCGCGGTCGGGAGTGCAAGGAAAGGAGGAGGGGATCGCTCGTTGCCGGGCGTGGTGAAAGCCATGCTCGGCGGCGAGAGATCGTGGCAGGCCGTGGTCTCCTTCTGCGAAGAGGTAATGTCGCAGAAGGGGCCACGGGGCGGATCGGGGAGGACGACTCCCGCAGAATCCGCTCCGGCGCAGACGACGAGGAGGGAGGAGGAGGCGATCCGATCCATCGCCTCCTTCCCTCTCCGTAGTGGGGCCACTGGCGGAGGGTCAGGGGGCTCTCCGCTGGCTTGCACCGGCTCCACACGTCTGGGGGCGGCCTTGGGTGACCAGGGCCGTCCTTCTCTTGACGCACGGAAGACGGGGCCGAAGGGCCGACCCTGGCTGAGGGTGGCGGAGACTCCGAAAGGGAACCCCGCTGCCCCCGGCCACAAGGGAATGAGGTCAACTTCCCAGTGGTTTTAGTGGGTATGCCGCCGCAGGGCGGAGACTCCCACATAACCCCGGCTCCCCCGGGTTAGGGGTATCCATAAAGGATTTCCACTGGGTCAACAAAAAAAAACAAAAAAAAAAAAAAAATGGCCGGATCATACTCACTGCTAGAGGGTTGGTCAACTCGAAGTTCTGTTCAATTAGGTTGATTTATTTATACTGTATTGTTTAATGTTAAAAAAAAGTAGCAAACAAGCGACGGACCACTTAATGGTAAGTCGTCACAGCCGCCTATGGACGTCTTGAATATCAAAGGCATCTGTAGCGTATTGTCTACCTTTGAAGACTCCTGTCCCAAAGACACTAATTTCCTTGTCTCATGCACTAATTTTCTAAAAGAAGAATAGATAGAATCCGTCAACACTTCAACAGCTTAATAGTCTGTGCAAACAAAGAACCTAACTAACACCATAAAATATCCGTATCTACACAGATATTTGCCAAACTTAGCGAGACCTATTCTGGCGTGTGACATAATATCTCGGTCACTGTCGCTCTCACTACAAATAACACCAGAGTGAGTTTGACAGAGATAATCTCAAGCAGCCAAGAATAAGGTCCCAGGGCACTGCCCTTCAGCGGAGCTTGTGACGTCATAACTGCTTGGCCAAGAAGTTTGGTGCGTCGATTGTCTAAGTGATTCGAAACTCTGCATTGTTCACAGCCATTAGTTGTTCTGAACTGCGAAGTAACAATAGAGCTGGAATTCGTGCTGATAACGTGATTTATGTAGTCACAGTTAATGTTGTAAAGTATTTACGTGTTCTGAATGTAGATAAAGTATAGGTACGTTTTATGGGTTTGAACGGCGTGTGCATATTATTATTATACAAGTATGGGTACTGTTCAAGGCTACGATTTCATTTGAGATCTCTTGAGTTGTTTTACATAAAGGTATGCTAAATGTTACAATGACTATTTTCTATATTTAATTTATTAAAATTGTAAAAGTTTAAAAAAGCGTCATCTAGTTTCGAGTGCTTCGAACTAAAAAAAATATTATTAGCGAGTTGGTAATTTCTATCAAACCTATATATAAATAAAGCTATATTTAAACCAGATAATTATTTTAACTATCTATACAGATTACAGAGGTATAAGAAAAGAGTGTGCTAAGCCGAAAAAGACTAATGCAACAACCTTGAAATCGTGAAAAATAATCAACTGTTCCATAACAAAATGTCAATGACGCTCGACAAAATGTATGAAACATTTTTTGAGCTTCAATCTAACCGCACAAAGTAGAATTTTACCGTAAAAGCGGTTCCGAGTATTTCTTCAATATGCTCTAACGCGAAAATTAAAGTAACCGTCAGTCAGTGTACACCTTCCCTTACCCGTCGTACCTGTCAGCATGTAATAGGTTGATTTCACGTAGCAAGTACAGTGGCGAGACAGTGTCCTTGGCCGAGTACTCGGTTTGTAAAAGTATGACGAGGCGAGACAGTCATTAGAACTACCATTTGTTTGCTCGGCCGAGTATGCTTGTTTGCTAGTCTCTCTCGCCACTGTACTCGTTACGTGTAGTCAACCCATTAACGTCAGTCAGTGTATACCTTCCCTTACCTGTCGGCACGTTACTTAAATTACTTTATTACTTGCTAGAACTTCTTCCTTCACTTTTCCGCTATTAGGCTACGTTCTACTTGAAAGTTCATAGAACGAAGGTTTAGTTTCGAGTTGCTGGAAAAGGCAATTTTATTGGTTAGTTCAAATTTGGAAATTAAGTTTTGTAGATTTTTTTCTAACGACGTTTAACAATAATGGGTGATTTTGGTGACGGTTGTCAGTAGACAGGATCACAACGTCTAGGAAAATTTAGGTAAATTCTGACATACTCGTATGTGTCCCTTATAACATGTGAGTGTGGGGAAGGCGAAAGTGTCAAATATGGCCATAATTTAGAAGGATTTTAGAAAAACTACATCTTTATTAACGATTATTTAGAGTAATAGGGAGTAGCAAGCGTGCTCTATCGTAAAACGCATCATTGCATCAGGCAAGATGGCGGTTCAATGCAAGATTTTTTTTATGTAGAACAATAAACATATTATGCCCAAAATCGTGCTTCCATAAATTGTGAATGACCTCTTATTGCTAACAGTAATATCTTCCAAGCACATTTTTGACATACTGACAAATTAATTCAAGGTCGTCAATCACATCAATGCCCAATTTAGCCTTTCATCCTTTTCCGTTCTTCCAGTAAACCTACCCTCTTTGTGGCGCAGTTTTCTTACAAGAATATACCTATTTTACTCATACGCGGCGCTTAAATTGGCATTAGCCTGCGCACTGCAGCCCATATATTATGTTAACTGCAGCAACTTACGGCCACCGCGGGATTTACGAGTATAATGAGACCTATGGATTTTTATAGAATTTTGAAATATTAACTTTAACAAGTTAACGTACGAGCGGTTTGTAAATCAGTTTTTGTAGAACACCTGACGAGATGTAATTCGGGTTTCAAGTTCAGGTTAGGTTTATTGTCTAACTGATTAGTGATCGGAATGGTTTTCATTTTGACGCTGGAAGCTGAAAGTGTCCAAATGAAGCTGATACCGATTATTATCAGTCAATTGACAATACGGCCGACAAATGCAAATGCAAGGAACAAGCTAATAAGAAATTAAAAACAAAAAATAAAGCCAATGAGTTAGTAAGTGTTTTTTCGTGTGTGTCTTATAATGAGTCTCATAGGTTATTGTGCCAATAAAGTGCATTAAAAAAAATATTTACAAAAGTCCCACAAACATTAAATTGTTTGTGGGACTTTTGTAAATAAAACATGGCATTTCCATTGTATTTCCTAAACAATTACCTACTGCATCATAGTTTTTAGGCAAAATAAAAATAACACAAATGTACATACATAATTATGTTACAACACATCAGGAATGAGCTTTGCTAGTTATGATCTGTTAGGCCTTAGTCCTAACAGCATACAGTTCTGTTTTAGGGTTCAGTTCCAAGTGTCCAACCAAGCATTCAATCATTTAGTTGAATGCACATAATATATAACTGCAGTGATACGCAACAGTCTTGGAAGAGACTCACAACAACTCAAAACTCTTTAGACAGTGCGCTGTGAGACCGAATTGTAAGTGAATTTCACAACGTCTAACCTGTTCTAATGGCATATTACCTCAACCGCTAGTCTCTCAAAAACTACCGTGTTGCTTTTATTTAATTTAATTTTTTTTATGTAACGAGACGAGACGAGCAAATCGTTCGCTTAATGTTAAATGTCACGTTTGCCCATAACAGGTCTGCGCCACCCATTTAAAAATCTATATGTAACTATGTTTGTTCGGGTGGAATCTTGCAACTCAATTTTGAACCACTTCCCGATGTCCGATTGAGCTGAAATTTAAGATAAGTGTGTGACTCCGATGACAATGCAATAAAAGCTTGTATTTAAAAATATTTTTAAAATAATTTATTGCATAGAATAAGATATGTATGTATGTATTTGGTAGCTGGAAGAATCTAAACCTTAGACTAAATCTACCATATTTTATGCACAATGTACATACATTACAAATACGAAAACACATCTCAGGGTACTTACCGTAACCTATCACAACCTTTGTCCGGTCTCTGACCCTAATAACAAGATCCACAAAACACTGCTCACCAAAACAAAAGCAAAATTCCTAATACCTCCAGAGACCGTATTTGCCAGACACAATAAAATTAAACGAATAACCGCTGAAACCTCTCGGAAAAATCCAAATGGATATAGCAAATCCATTCTAGAGTAATAAGATCAAAGCGACGAGAAGAAACGTTTCATCCAATTAAGTGGATGCAAATTGGTGTTTTGGACTACTTTGGAGAAAGATAGAGTGGTTCTTTGAACAAATGTTGATTGTAATTAGTGTGGTGGCGAACAGTGGACATTTAATTTAAAACATTTGTCAAATTATGACATCACGAACGACCAACGAGCATTTTGCGACAGTTGCGGTCTTATTTATCTAACTAGTCTGGTTTATCAAGATCAGATTATTTTTGACACTTGAAGCTAACTTCATCTTCACTTAATCTTAAATTTGAACCGCCAAACCATGCCAGTGGTCTTCAGGTGGTTTAAGACTCTGACACCAGATCCAGTTCCTTGGCCTTAACGAAGTTCTTAACTGCAGAGGTGTGGAACTCATTACCTGCGTCTGTATTTCCAAAGTGATAGGACTCGGGGTTATTTAAATGAAAAGGTACTTCCTAAGCAAGCGTGCTACATCTTCAACCAGATCCTCGCTTCCATCAAGTGAAATTATGACCAAACGCATGCTTCGTCCGACTTAAAAAAAGTTCTTACTTTACCTACTTACCATAGATAATTTATTGAATCAGGCGTTACTTTGCGGAAGTTTATCTTCAAATAACTATTTTCAATTGTATTTCTAGTAAATCTCTGTCTTCAAATTCACTTAAATTAAATTCAAAAAAGTAAATTCAAATTAATTATTACCTTACTGACCTACTTTTACTTTACCAACTAGTAAATGTTACTCCATCAACGAAGTTTCGAATAACCATTCTCTCTTACCCAACATCCCTGGAACATCATAAAAGCCTTAGGCTCTTTAAGCGGTTCTCAGCAATTATCGGCATATCCCTTTCAGTTTAATTAATTTCAGTTTTTGCACCCGCTGGCTACACTGAGAAAAATTTCACCTAAAGTACGGAGCATAGTGAAAATCACCAAAAAGTACGATGATAAGCACCAATTTTTACGGTGACAACTTAAACTGCTGCTTTTACTAAAAGTTACTAAAAGACATTTTAGTAACTTTTAGTAAAAGCACTGTCAAACCTTCAAGATAAGCTGCAAAATTTTAATAAACATATAAAATTACTTTTACAAGAAACCTCATCAAAAACTGGATTTAGCTTTCTAATTTTAATTAGACTAACAGTTTTTGTAAAACAATTTCTCTGAACCCTGAGCTTCCCACGTATTTTATTAAAGTCTATATTACCTCTAATATTATAAAGTAAGAAGAAGAATTTAGAGTAGATTCATTCTATTCTATTATTTCTTCATAGAGATTTTATTTTATTGTTCTGAATATTATTTTGAAGTGAAAACTTCTTTAGCGGCGTTGTACACTTTTTTGGAATGGGTAAAAAATGTTAAACTCGCGACAGGGTCACGTGACCTGATCGAAAATTCGTAAGACGGATGGAGAGTAGACAGCTAGTATCCCCCTCTCTTTCTACGGCGCGGCGAAAATGTATGCCTGCGCCGGCTGTTTCGTTTAGGTGGCGCAGGGCGCTTGCGCGAATGTTCTAATTTGACAGTTATAGTGTTGTGACCTAGTGATTATAGTGGACACGATATCGATTCATTTTTCTATTAAAATAATTAAAGCAATTCGTGCAAAATTATTCCCTAACCATTCCAAAATATCCAAAACGCACAACGTTAATACTTAAGTTTTCACTTCTGCCGGCACTCCCGGAGTGCAACCCGTCGTTTTTTTTGTAATTGAATTTGACATGTGCTTTTTTGTTACGAAAATATAACTATAACTAAGTATCTAAGTCTGTATTAATATCTATCTATGTATACCTAGGTATAGGTATATGTGCTCGTATTTCAAATATCTCAAAGATTGACTGAAGCCACACAAGATTAAATTCTAAAGCCCCATTTAGGTACAGCCTTAGGCAACGTTCAACGAAGCAGTTTAGTTTCGCGATAACATTCATAATTTGACGTAACGTGTTATAAAAGTCGTATACGACTACCATTTGAGAGGATAACGACTTGTTGTAACAGGCCTAAGGCTGTGGTGCTCAAACTTTTGTCATTATATTACTAAACTTATTCTGAAGTCTTCAAAATTAGACTTAAGTTTGAGTAAATAAAAAGATGCGGAATATGACATTTAATAGTATGTAATTTTAACAGGAAAAACTGGAGAGCTTTAGAAGAGGGCTTTGTCGGAGGACAAATTATTTTTTAATCTTATTTTATTTTATTGTTGTTTATTTTTTATCTTCAACAGATATTGAGTTCGTGATAATGGATCCTGAATTGCGATTGTTGTAGCCAATTATAGAATAACAATTTTATCGTCAAAACTTCAAATCATCACTCTTCGAAAAAAAAAACATCGTCAACACCACAACTGACACGGGAGTTTTTTTACCTTTTGGCTGAACGGCAGCTTGTTTGCAGATATTTCTAAATACCGATGTCAATATAAAAAGCAACACGGGAAATACTTCAAAAATACCGTCCCACATTTAGGTATATTATTCTAATCATAAAATAAAATCGGTGTATTTGTCTATTAAGATTTAGTCTCGGTAAAACTAATTCCGTTTCCGCTACCTAATAAAACGAATTGTATCAGAGCATTACAGTAAAAAAATACGGCAGGATTTTACTTCTTCCTTTCCGGTCCGTAATCTGCCTGAATAATTTTCTCGCCTATTGGCCACCGCATTATCATTAGCTTCCAATGCTACCAGAAAATTAGACGGCTTCGCTTTATTGCTCTCTTAAGAATTTTGGATTTTGAGAGAGTTCGGTGACCAAATGACGGACCTTTCAAAGAGGTTATAAAGCTTTTGGGATAGAGAAATGCAGGCCGCTCACAAACTAAAGCACAAGTTTTAGAAATATATAGGTAGTAGATAGCTTTGATTGATTCTAATTTTTTTTTTCGTTTCATCAGCCCACCCGTGAACATAGTGAATGCAGCTGCATTACAATATCTAAAAGAAAAAAACTTCAAAAATCCTGATAAATGTCTCACGAGTTTTAATGCAAACGTGATAATAATATTTCAAACAATGTGACAAAAAAGTTGAAGAAAGGGCATTGAATTTCGAAATTTAATTTGAAAGTTTGAAAGCCACTGTTTAAGGGACGGGAGTTATTGCGGTTGTTTTGAAGATATGAGCTCAAACAAAATCAAGAATGTTAATACCCTTTCTGCTAACTAAGGTAGCTAATATCAATGTGGTAGCGGAGGTGTGATAAAGGACTGGTTCATGGAGTCTATTTGTGGGTACATTATTAAGGGATACTTAAAATCAATGAGATAAAGGTTGAGTTGGCAATAAAGTGTCGTTAAGAAAGGTATATGGCCAGAATATGGCCAGAATTTATCGGGATGGATGGACTAGGAGAATAAATCAGCCACTTACTCACTCACTATTCCTGAAAACGGACGAATAAGCTTAAGCAGGGCGATGCGCGATGTAGTTCTTGGGTGTTTTATACCGCGGTATCAAAAGACCTATTCAAAATTAGCTCTTAGGCGATTCACACCGCGGTTCGAATCGGTCGCGGTGCGAACCGCCCAAGGACCCGTAGACACGCTGCTACGTGCTAGCATAACCCGCCATAAAGCAGATGAAACTCAGCAAAATTTTGACTTAGTATATAAGTTTGTTTGTTTGTGTTACATTGAGTGATATCGATTTTTAATGTTTTATTTTTGAGTCAAACTTTTTTCTTGGTGACACTAAGAAATGCAAAATTAGTAAGTAAAAAGTAAGAAAAGTTCAGTAAGAAATGCATACACATTTGTATGCATTTCTTGCTATTCTAAGTTAACAGATACACTTGCGACTCCCACGACGAAGGCCAGCTGATCATTAAGTACCCTCAATTCAAAGCAGCATTTCTCAGTAGCTTCCCAATTTGGGAATACGGCAGTCTCTACATGGCCGCTGTCGTCGACCGCCGCCTGGCGACGCTCCTCCGAGAGTCATTAAGGGCTGAGATGCAATGGACAGCGATGGATAGCTTAAGCTATACAAAGTTACTAGTTGCGCCCCGCGGATGCCGGGATACAAGTAGACTATGTGTTAATCCAAACCATGAACGACCTTCACTCCAAATTTCATGTAAATCCTGTCAGCCGTTTCAGCGTTCATTAGTAACAAACGTACATACTTTCACCTTTATATTATTAGTAAGATTTAGAAAATACAGAAAAATAATCTGGTCTACAATAACACAGATACAATAAAATACAGAAAATACACACAACGACACACTACAGAACCTTTATTTTTGGTCCACAAAAACACAGATGCATTAAAGACAAAAAAATACTACGAGTAAGTACGAGTATGTTATCAAAAACAAAACACAATGAGTTTCCAAGAGTTTGTATTTTGCTTTTACGTATGACACTTAAAAAAGTTAAATCTTTCTTCCTGAAACAAGTATTTGTAACAAGGAAAGACTTATTATAAGCCAAGCAAAAAATGTCATAGTACTCATGAGTTTGAATAACTTTTACTATAGGACCAAATCTGAAATCTTAAGAACAAAATTGGCTGTCCCACACATTTTGTCGAGTGTTCTTGACATTTTTCTATGAAACAGCGGGTTTTTTTGCGATTTTTAGGGTTAGGACATAGTAAAATTTGTTCATAACGATGAGTATGAATAGTGCATACCCTTTCTTTATAACCCTGCAGTATATTGTAGCTCATAGTAGAGCTAAGAAGTACTATGTAGCACCATAAGTGAACGTGCAACCTTATAAACTAAATGAAGTAATTAAGAGTAACATGAAGTGCAATATGAGAATGTATAGTGGAGATAAGTATACAGGGTGCCTTATATTGCATTAGTTATTATAAAATTTGAAAACTTCCACCTAGAACATTGCAAAGCTGATAATTTTCAAACGGTTTAAACAAGAAAAAAGTTCAGCTTTTTCTTGAATCATGGCTAAGAAAACTATCGCTTGAGTTGTCTTTCAATTAAAATTAATTAAGCCGTTTGAGAGCTACGATACCGTTGACAGACCCAGAGATACATAGATTAAACTTGTAAAAGCGCTCTCTTTGCTTTTGGGATTAGAATAGGTCTTGATAAAAAATATCAAAGTGGCTTCATTCGAAATAGCATACAAAATGAAATCAAGACAACCAAAACATTTACTTTACTTGTAAAATTGTATTTCCACTCATAACCTAACTACATCAATTCACCGCTCAAAGCAGCATTGCAGATCTATCGCTCTGCATGTCGAACCCAACCGGAGTGGACGTTGATTTATGAAACACCCTGTATGTATATGTACATCGTACCTACGGGTGGCCGTCTCGAAACTTTAAGTTTATGTAACCTTGTTTATGTTAGACATAGATAAATAAAGACGTAACTATCTATATTAATTAGTTTCAGTATAGAACTAAGATCATAATTATTTTTACAAAAAAACAAAAACCGACTTCAAGAGACCGACTATTGAGTTACTCATCTATTTGTCGCGCACGTACTTAATGCAAATTTAAGACTTATATGGTTTTCTCCTGGATACCATTATCAGAACTGGACTAAATTGAAATGGGACCAAATGGGAAGCGTCAGCTTTCTAATAAAAAAAGAATCATCAAAATCGATTCACCCAGTCAAAAGTTATGAGGTAACAAACATAAAAAAAAAAAAAAACATACAGTCGAATTGATAACCTCCTCCTTTTTTGAAGTCGGTTAAAAAGCAGATATAGTGCTGCCTCAGATCCAGGTGAAGCCAAAAAAACTACCCTACTGCCCGTGTACGTATACTTCAAGCACATATTGACGCATAAAAACTACCCTCATCACTACTTACTTTTCTTGTCCACGTTCTCTGAGCAACTGACGTAAGAATTGACGATTGATTCGTAGTACTTACAAAATAGTAGCTCTTATTCAAGCTTTTACTTACTTATGGTTACGTACTTGCTACTTGAGTGAGCCGATCCAGATATATATAGCAGCACATCGCAAGGCTGCGGTTGTTCCCTCTACATCCTAGGACTAAGGTCCATTTCTCATAGTAAATTTGAGAAGTCAATAAATCAAAGTTCGGGCACCTGACGCCTGAGCATTTTATTAAAAAACTTCCCATTGTTCCTGGATTTTAATTCGGAAATTTTGAGCCGAGCATTCGTAAATTAATTCTTTCAGTCACTAGATGAATAAAAATGAATAATTCAGGCAGTCACTTGGAGGGTTTCGGGGAATCTCCTTTATTATAAGGATTTTCTTTATGTTTTCTTGGTGCTTTGGAGTGTCAAGGTCGAGGGGTTTGTTTTAAATGTTATTTTTAAGCCCCGACGCAAAAAGAAAAGTTTTTACGTGTAACGTGTATTTATGTAAAAAAACTTGCTGAAAGAACTTCCTGCATTTTGATTCGAAAATTTTGAGCCAAGCTTTCGTCAATTAGTTACTTTTAACTTATTTTGTGTGTCTGTGCGTCTGTCTGTGGCATCGTAGCTCCCAACTTAGTTTTGTTGTTTGAAAGCTGACTAAATCGATCGGTTTAATTATTTATATAACCCGGTCACAATATCTGTGCACCTCGCTGGAATGCGTATAGCCTTATATAGTCGCACTGTCGCACCGCACTGTCGCAGTCGAGGTGACAGGGGAAGCGGGAGAGGCTCCCGCTTCCCCTGTCACCTCTCCGCGCTCTCACCGGTGCGACAGTGCGCATTCCAGCGAGGTGCACAGATATTGTGACCGGGTTGTAATTTCTGATGTACCCACTTACATATTATTATAAATAGTTTATCTTAACCAAAAAATTAATCTAAAACAAAAGCCCTACTAAATTTTACTACCAAAAGTAACCTCTTAACACTAATAAGTTTTACTCGACAGTATCTAGTTTAAACACATATTCCTCAAAGACGAACCTGACAAAACTTTAAGTTAAGAGGTCTCGGTAGTTAACCGTCGGATAACACTTGTCTTCCACATAAAATGAGCAATCATAAAATTAAAAGCCATGTTTTATGACATGTGATGTGATGTGGAACAGTAAAACGCTTCAACAACGAATTCCGCTTTCGGCTATAACAACTTTGAACCGGATAAAAAGAGATAATTGAGCAATTTAAGCGCACAGCGCGTATTTTGTGGTTAAAAGTTAAAGTGAATTCAGTGTCCAATGTCCACTTTTGCTGACGCGATGTGAGTTTTTATTATTTGTGGGCAATGCTTTTCGCACATACATTACCCGCATTTATAATTTACTAGCTGGGCCCCGTGGTTTCACCCGCTTTCCTACAGGAACCGGAAATTTTCCGGGATAAGAAGTATACTGTACGTTAATCCATAAAAAAAATTAAGTTAAAATACCAAGTTTAATCAAAATCCGTTTCTTAGTTTCAGCGTATTGTGATAGCAAAGGGATAAACAGATTTTCATCATCTACAGTTTTATTGCAATAATGTTTGTTGATACTAGTATAGTATAGTGTCCGTGACGCCTTCGGTGCTTCAGGTATCCATATAAGACGGCAATCGCTTAACATCCGGAAACCCGTTTGCTTGTGTGCTATCTATGGTATTTAAAAAAATGATAATCACGTAATAAACATCTGTAAAATACCTACTTTTATATTAAGCTCAATGAACAAAAAGACGTCGGTACAACACTCGCGCATCGTCCTTTCTATATTAACCCATGAATATTAATGGTCAGTAAGTACCGTCATTTCCTGCCGAGATTAAAAGAAGCCATTTGGATGCTGCGTTTTAACTTTAAGTCAAGTTTCACAACTTGCTGATAAAAGAAAAGAATTAAAAAATCCCGCCTAAATCGGTTAAGTCATTTCAGCGCAAAAAAGTAACAAACATAATTATACACATTTGTTCACTCTCTCTTACAAACTTTTACGGAGTACTGTGACTAACTAAACGACTATTTTTATTTATCTGGTAGCTTTATCAGACGATAGTGAAACAGGCTCTCCAATTTTATAGCTACCAGCTGACTTATTCACAAACTTTCGCATTTATCATTAGTGTGATTACACTATGCTCTTCTGCATACTCCACACAACTTTTTATCTATCTGTTAACGGTATTAGACGATAGTGAAACAGGCTCTGCAATTTCCTACCTTTGATTTTGAATCATCTTCTGACTCACTTACAAAATCTCGTATTTGTAATTAGTATCATTATACCATATTCATTTACTCTCTATTTGTTTTTATCTATAATTTTAACGCTATCAGACAATAATGAAACAGGCTCTGCAATTTTATACCTCGGATTTTGAAGTATACTAGCTGGAAACACACACAAACTTTCGCTTTCACATTTAGGGTCTAGCTCAGTTCTAGCTCAATTTCCGCTGAGTATAGTCGCGTTCCGCGACTTCCGCGATCGCGTAAACTGCAGAAAGTGCAAACTCACCACAACAACGGTCGTCGCGGCCGAACCGCGATGACCCAGTTTATCATTGCGTAAGGCTGACCAGTGACGGCGAATGTTATTGTTAAGGCGAAGCCTGCTTTAATAATGGATTCAAAAGAAAAAACTGAGAAGACAATAACATACATGGTTAAAACAGAAACCGAGCGCCTGTTGCACGATGCTCTTCTCCGCGAACAAGCAAACAGCGCAAAATTGTTATATCTCGTAGAGGATCTTAAAAGCCAGATCAAACTTTTACAAGAGCAAGTTCAATGTCTTGCTAACCCAAAACAAGCTGAGGCGGGTGCCATGGACACCTCCCACCCCCGCACAGAATCTCAACCGCAATATAACACGGACGAGGAAGAACTGGCTTATGAAACTGAGTGGATTCGAACGAAATCCAGAAAAAAAAGGAAATTGAATACGACTCCCACCCAGGACGGGCCTACTCCAGAAAAGCCTAAAAAAGCCATACAACCGCCTCCAATAATAGTAGATGGAATAAAAAACTACCAAACATTCTACGATTTTTTAGCCAAAGATCGTCAGGATAGTGATTTTACTATGAAAATGATGAGTGGTGAATCTGTTAAAGTCAACGCTTCAAACGATGAAACGTACAGAGCGTTAACCGAAGCTTTAACACAAAACAACTGCCTTTGGCACTCTTACGAAAACAAACAAGAGAGGCCAATAAGAGTTGTTGTAAAAAAATTGCATTACACCTGCAGGCCAGATAGAATTGTGAACGACTTAAAACACAAAGGGTTCAAAATTGTAGAAGCCGTGAGCAAATTAAGCTGGAAAACTAAAGAACCGCTGAATATGTTCATGCTTACGTTTGAAAATTCTGAAGACATCAACAAAATCTTCAAAATTCAAACAGTGTTGGGTTTCAAAGTTGATGTACAGGCTCTTAAAACCAACAAGCTAGTACCTCAGTGCAAAAGGTGCCAAGCCTATGGCCATACACAAAAGTATTGCGCCAAAGAGCCCAGGTGCGTGAAGTGCACTGGAAAACATTATACTAAAGACTGCTCAAAACGAGCAGAAGATAAGCCGAAATGTATTCATTGTGGAGGCTCTCACCCTGCTAACTACAGGGGGTGTGCTATAGCAAAAGAAATACAATTAATTCGAAATAAAAATAGGACAAAACCTGCTGTAGTGCGTCATCACAGTACAGGTACAGCGAAACCAAATGGTCCAGCCGAAAAGCCAAATATGAACGTGACAGAGAGCATTGCAACAAAAAATGTATCATACGCCCAGGCAGCTGCAAAAAACCTTAAAAAGTCAGCTCAGCTACCTACATCTGAAAACCATAACAATAAGTTGGATGACATATTAAAGCTTATGTTATCCTTCGACGAGCGACTTAAAAAGATTGAAAGTAGTACCAACAATACTACAAAGTATAAACCAAAATTATGAATAGAACACTTAAAATCATGATTTGGAACGCCAATGGATTAGCAAATCATGAAAATGAATTACAGCTAATCCTAGAAACAAAAAATATAGATGTGTGTTTAGTGTCTGAAACACACTTCACTAAACAATCATTTATACAATTCAGAGGGTATAAAACTTACCATGCTCTTCACCCAGACAACAAAGCTAAAGCTGGAAGTGCAGTTATCGTAAAAGAAACCTTGCAACACCACGAGGAAATTAAATACGAAGAAAAGGAAATACAAGCTGTTGCCATAGAAATAAAAACAAAAAGGTTTCCTTTAAAAATATCATCCGTGTACTGTCCACCTCGACATAATCTGAAAAAAGAACAATATAAAAGCCTTTTGGAAAGTCTTGGTGATAGATTTGTAATCGGCGGAGACTTCAATGCTAAAAATACATATTGGGGCTCCAGACTTACAAACACTAAAGGTAAAGAACTACTCACTGCAATAAAAGAGACAAAATCTGATGCAATATCAGCAGGAAATCCAACTTACTGGCCATCAGACACTGCAAAGATTCCAGATCTAATAGATTTTTTCATTTATAAAAACTTATGTCCTAGCCATCTCCAAGCTGAACAAAGCTTTGATATGAGCTCGGATCACTCTCCAGTTTGTTTAGAAATAAGCGAGAGTGTTTTATATAACGAGAAATCTCCAACTCTAGTAAATAAACTTACAGACTGGGAGAGCTTTAAAATAGAGGTAGATAGCTACATAGACCTCAAAGTTCCACTGAAAACAAAAGAACACTTAGACGTTGAACTAGAGCAATTTATAAAGCACATACAACGAGCAGCATGGAACAATACACCAGACGTAAATAAAACTACTAAGGGAAAAGTCTACCCCTTAAACATAAAACGGCTTCTATCTGAAAAACGACGGCAGAGAAGAGTTTGGCAACAATCAAGAAGTCCAGAAGACAAAAGAAAACTCAATAATATGACAAAAGAATTGAGTAACATGATCAAAAATTTCAACAATGCTTCAATGAATAGATACCTTCAGACACTAACTAGTGATAGCAGTACCGGCTATTCTCTATGGAAAGCTACAAAAAATCTAAAAAGACCCATAACCTACACTCCGCCAATAAAAATTGGTCCAGGGGCATGGGCAAAAAACAACGAGCAAAAAGCTAAAAGATTTGCAGAACACTTAGAAGCTATATTCCAACCAAATGAGTGCGAGTCAAATGAAACTCCAACTTTGAATGATGACAACAACATAACAGAGGAAGAAAAAATCAAACTAGTAACCCCACGGGAAGTGATTAATGAAATCAGACGAAATATCAACTCACGAAAATCACCTGGATATGATCTAATCTCAGGAGAAATCCTCAAAAATCTCCCTATGAAGGCTTTAGTGAAATTAACAACCTTAATTAACGCCGCGTTAAGGTTAAAGCATGTACCAGATTCATGGAAGATTGCAGAGGTAATCATGATAGCAAAACCAGGGAAACCGCCTCATGAAACTTCATCATACAGACCTATATCCCTGCTGCCAATAATGTCAAAGCTTTTTGAAAAGTTATTTCTCAAAAGGTTAAAGCCAGTTATAGAGAGACTAAATCTTATACCGGAACACCAGTTCGGTTTCCGAGAAAAGCATTCGACTATCGATCAAGTGCATAGAATAACAAATATGATAGAAAAAAGTCTCGAAGATAAAAAAGTGTGCTCTACTGTTTTTCTAGACGTAGCACAAGCTTTTGATAAGGTATGGCATAAAGGCTTGTTAATTAAACTAAGAAATATGCTCCCCAGACATTATGTGGATATACTAGAGTCTTATATTACCAACAGACTATTCAGAGTTAGGCAAGAAGACTCCTACTCAGAATTGAAAGAAATAAAAGCTGGAGTACCACAAGGAAGTGTTTTAGGGCCGGTCCTGTACCTATTATACACCTGCGACATTCCAGAGCTACAAAACAACACCATTGCTACCTTTGCTGACGACACTGCCATAATGGCCATAGGAAATAGCCATGAAGAAGCAGTTGAAAAGGTTCAAATGGCTGTAAACCAAGTCTATGAATGGACAAAAAAATGGAAGATTAAGTTAAATGAAACTAAATCCATCCACATAGACTTCAGTAATAAGCAGCACAGGTATTCTCAGATTTTTATTAATAATCAATTAATACCTTATGAGAATACAGCCAAATATCTAGGCATGACTCTTGACGCCAAACTTCGATGGAAAGCCCACGTCAAGAAGAAAAGAGATGAGCTGAACCTTAGGTATAAGCAAATGTACTGGCTACTTGGAAGAAACTCCTCGCTGTCACTACAGAATAAACTATTAATATATAAACAAGTCCTAATGCCAGTCTGGACTTATGGTATCCAGCTATGGGGTTGTACCGCACAGAGCAATGTATTGATCATACAAAGGTTTCAAAATAAAGTACTGAGGGACATAACGAATGCACCATGGTACGTAAGAAACATAGATCTCCACCGGGACCTTCAAGTAGAGTTTGTAGACAAAGTTATACAAAGGTATGCAGAAGCTCACGAAAACAGACTTCACCACCATGTGAATGTCGAGGCCATCCAGCTCCTCGATCACACAGATATAGTTAGAAGACTTAAGAGAACAAAACCGTTCGAGCTAGTGTAGTGTTAGTCATAAGTAGTGATTATAGTCAAAGTGTAAAGTGTAGAGAACACGTGAACATTGTGTCTTCGCCTTAATAGAAACAATAAGAAAAGTGTTAATGGACACATTCTTAGTAATTAGTTACCTAGAAATTTAAGTTAGATTTAAATTACTTATTAGCCTGAGGCTAGATTGTAATTTTATTAAGAAATGTTCTTTTGACACTTCTTAAATAATAGAAAAAAAAAAAAAAAAAAAAAAACATTTAGGGTCACTGTCCATATTCTTTCACCTTACTCTATTGGATTTTATCTATATGTTAACCTTATTAGACGATAGTGAAACAGGCTCTCCAATTTTATACCTCTGATTTTGAAGTACCAACTGAATTGGTTTGCTAAGTAGGTTAGCCGAAAGGTCTGTTCCACGAAATTGCTTTGACCTATTTCAATAAAAAGTATTGTCGAAAATAGAATCTACTTTCGATTGAGAAAATAGCGTTGGTAAATAGCGGAGACGTCTTGGCTTTGTAAGGAATCATTTAAAATAATGTTATAAAGATCTTCCTAATTTTGTATAAGTCAAGGTTTGTATGTTAGGACGTTTGCTGTCCAATCACGTAACAATGACTGTACGGGTCTGGATAAATTTTGACGCGGAAGTAGCTTATATTCTGAATTAACATGAAGGCTACTTTTTTTCTCGGAAAAATCAGGTTATGTAAGATCGGTGTAGCTAGTTATTAAAAGTATACAGGGTTATAAGGAAAAGATATGCTGTGCCGAAAGGGGCTCGTGGTACTTATCATTATGAACCATTTTTACCATGAGACCAACAACCCTGAGATACAAAGAAAAAAAACAGCTGTTCCATTGAAAAATGTCAATGACACTCGACAAAATGTATGGAAGCAGATTTTTGGCTCCCTAGTAAAATACCCCCGACTCTCCCGGCAACCCCACTGCAGAGGAGCGAGGAGATGGGCGAACCGCCTCCTCGCTCCCCCGTCTGCGCCGGAGCGGGTCAGATCGGGCATCGTCCTCTCTGACCCGCTCCGCGGCCTCCTTCTGCGTCATCACCTCTTCGCAGAAGGAGACCCCGGCCTGCCACAATCTCTCGCCGCCGAGCACGGCTTTCACCACGCTCGGCAACGAGAGATCCCAGCCTATGTAGCCCGAAAGCGTATGCCGCTGGGTGCCCCATGCGGCACACGCTTCCAGCGTCCACCCTCCTCCTTTCCTTGCACTCCCGACCGCAACCCACATGCGGCGAGGAGCACAAGGAAAACCCCCCTGGTGGCAGCAATGCCACCGTCCAAACCATCACGCTGTGCCCTCTGCTAGCCAGAGGGACATGCGGATGGGCCCACCGTGTTGGGTTATTGGCCACCGTGCGGTAATACTGCATAAAAGCTGCAGTATTACCGCACGCTGTTGCCCAGGGTGCACCACGTGGAGGTTACCCGACCTAGCACCCCGAGCCTTTTTTTTTTTTTTTTTGACTCAGGGAAAATCCTTTATGGATACCACGCCCGCCCCGGGGGAGGCAGGGTGGTTATGTGGGAGTCTCCGCCCTAGTGGCAGCATACCCACTAAAAACCCTGGGGTGTTCGGCATCTTCCTGATGGGGCAAGGTGGGGTCGCGTTAGCAATCGCCACCTCGCCCCGGCGATGGGCCCGATTAGGGCACCCTGCGCCTATGGAGGGGTGACCCTGTTCCCCAGGATCACCCCCCAGATAGTCAGTGTGGGGTCGTGCAGGCCGGGAGAGTCCCCCGACTCTCCCGGCAACCCCACTGCAGAAGAGCGAGGAGACGGGCGAACCGCCTCCTCACTCCCCCGTCTGTGCCGGAGCGGATCAGATCGGGTGTCGTCCTCTCCGACCCGCTCCGCGGCCTCCTTCTGCGTCATCACCTCTTCGCAGAAGGAGACCACGGCCTGCCACGATCTCTCGTCGCCGAGCACGGCTTTCACCACGTTCGGTAATGAAAGATCCCGGCCTATGTAGGCCGAAAGCGTATGCCGCTGGGGGGCCCCATGCGGCACACGCTTCCAGCGCTTACATCCTCCTTTCCTTGCACTCCCGACCGCAACCCACATGCGGCGAGGAGCACAAGGAAAACCCCCCTGGTGGCAGCAACGCCACCGTCCAAGCCATCACGCTGTGCCCTCTGCCAGTCAGAGGGACACGCGGATGGGCCCACCGTGTCGGGTTATTAGCCACCGTGCGGTAATACTGCATAAAAGCTGCAGTATTACCGCACGCTGTTGCCCAGGGTGCACCACGTGGAGGTTACCCGACCTAGCACCCCGAGCCTTTTTTTTTTTTTTTTTTTTGACTCAGGGAAAATCCTTTATGGATACCACGCCCGCCCCGGGGGAGGCAGGGTGGTTATGTGGGAGTCTCCGCCCTAGTGGCAGCATACCCACTAAAAACCCTGGGGTGTTCGGCATCCGCCTGATGGGGCAAGGTGGGGTCGCGTTAGCAATCGCCACCTCGCCCCGGCGATGGGCCCGATTAGGGCACCCTGCGCCTATGGAGGGGTGACCCTGTTCCCCAGGATCACCCCCCAGATAGTCAGTGTGGGGTCGTGCAGGCCGGGAGAGTCCCCCGACTCTCCCGGCAACCCCACTGCAGAAGAGCGAGGAGACGGGCGAACCGCCTCCTCACTCCCCCGTCTGTGCCGGAGCGGATCAGATCGGGTGTCGTCCTCTCCGACCCGCTCCGCGGCCTCCTTCTGCGTCATCACCTCTTTGCAGAAGGAGACCACGGCCTGCCACGATCTCTCGCCGCCAAGCACGGCTTTCACCACGCTCGGCAACGAGAGATCCCGGCCTATATAGGCCGAAAGCGTATGCCGCTGGGGGGGCCCCATGCGGCACACGCTTCCAGCGTCCACCCTCCTCCTTTCCTTGCACTCCCGACCGCAACCCAAGCAATGCCACCGTCCAAGCCATCACGCTGTGCCCTCTGCTAGTCAGAGGGACACGCGGACGGGCCCACCGTGTCGGGTTATTTGCCAGCGTGCGGTAATACTGCATAAAAGCTGCAGTTTTACCGCACGCTGTTGCCCAGGGTGCACCACGAGGAGGTTACCCGACCTAGCACCCCTAGCACCCCGAGCCTGTTTCGGCTTAGCCTAGCCTTTCTTAACTCTGTATTAGAAACGTTGAGAGATTTCGACCAATTCTTGGTAGACTTTAATTACATTAGGTAGGGAATCTATGCTATTTATATATGCTCTAAGCAATATTGCTACCAGATTGCCACTTACCTAAAAACGTCTTTTTCCTCGAAGTTGCCAACTGAACTAAAATATCTATCTCACTACCTTTAAATCTACGACAAACGATTCAATAGTTTAAACTATGAGAGAAGTTTACTATTCTCGGGAATTCAATTCGACTCTGCATTTTTAAACGGAGCCAGAACAGTCGGGATCTAACTTTGAGACAGAATCTTTACGGACAATCTTTATTTCTTTTCAATTTCTCTTTCTGCATTATTGAGGATTGTTTTTATAAATTACCTATTGGTTTGATTTATTTTCACCCGACTACCAACGAAAGGTTATTTAAACTATTTCTGGTGATGTTCGTTGTGTTTAATTATTTTTGAAGCCATTAGCTGTATGTAGCCTGGATGCCACTCTCATTCTATAATTTAATGACAATAAAAGCCTTAATGCTTTGAGATATCTGTTACATAGGGTCTTATGTAATTGGTTGAATACACGTAACGAATACAGTGGCGGGACAGTGCCCTCGGCCGAGTACTCGGTTTGTATAAACAGTTTGACAAGGCGAGACAGTCACTAGGACCATGATTGGTTTTGCTCGGCCGAGTGTGCCATTTACTGTCTCTCCACTGTACTTCTTAGGTACTGATCAACCCATAAGTCTCCACTTTTTTTTTTTTTTTTTTTTACATCGGACTAGGCGTGCGTTTGACTGCAATCTCACCTGATGGGAAGTGACGATGTGGTCGAAGATGTAGCACGCTTGCCTAGGAAAAACCTATTCACTCTATTTTTGAACTTTCACGAATATCCAAAAACACTTTAATTTTCCATTAATAACCAGACCAGACCAACCAACTTGGCCATTAAAGCAGCCATTAAGTGCATCTATGAACTAAAAACGGCATCAAAGACTCTCAGATAAGTCTCAAAGACTAGGAGCTCGTAGATAAGTAACGCTAACGACTTACCAAACTTTGCTCGTAATTTGCCGGAGGGCGTGCCTCAGTTATAACGTGCATTACTTCATGAAACGTTTATTATAATAACAAATTTCAACAAAAATATGAGGCACTAGCAAAAAAGGATTTACCTAAAAATGTGAGCTTTTTTTTGCTGTTTTCTTGATATTCTCAACATACTATAGATAGGAATTTGAATAATTATGTACTTTAATTGGATTTATTAAAGTCTCCATCAACGAAATATTTGAAACACATCATTATTTCGAGCCTGTTCTATCCCATATCTTGGCAAAGAATAATTCTCTTTTCAGTTTTCATGGTAAGTGGTATTAGTGGTTTTTCTGATTAACAAGCTAGATGATTGACGACTACGAATCCAGAGAATACCGCAAAGCGCTTAACAACAGTTTAAAAAAAAGCGGCAAACAAGCCATGGACCACCTGGTGGTCACCGCCTATGAACATCTTCAGTTTAAACTTCAGTATAAAAACGTCAGTGCTTCAGTGTAAAGCGAGAAAATTAAGAAGTAGCTTCAAAGTGCAATCACCTTGTTGAGTTTCCTCACAATGTTTAACTTTAGCGGAGACTTGAGCCAAGATCAAGCTTGACACATCTAACGGCGGCGTACAACTGCGCTGACGTCGTGGTAAAGTTTTGTGGATTACTGTAGCAGTCTGTCTCAAGAATTCTTGTTAACTAGTTGTTGATGATCTATTCTTAGCTGATTTCGGCTATAGCGACCAAATTTACTGTATACTTTACTGTGTACAGTTTACTGATGCGTCCTCACAACATGACGGCCATTTTTTTTCTCAAATTATTATGTATCATTTTTGATAATCTGCTAAAAAGAAACCTTATTCTTGACCTACCATATTGTTGCCTAACATTTGCCATTGGGTTCTTTAAAAGGGCTGTTAATAAGTCTTAAAACGTCAGCAACGATTCCGTGACGCCTCTAGTGTTACAAGTATCCATAGGCGACGGTGATCGCTTACCATCAATCGGCCTGTTTGCTTGTTTGCCACCTACGGCATAAAAATTATATTGGTAGGTATCAATTCTGTTGCGTTGTTCTGTTGTTGTTCTATTTTTGTTAGATTATACATATCTATCCCAAACTGTCATTTATTAAATCAAGCTAAATTTGACAGCTTCAAAATTATTGCTATCCTTTTCTATAAGTTACAACAAAGAAAAAGACAGACACATTTTTAGTCCACCTAGTTTATTTCTGCGAATGTTCCGACAGAACCGAGGTCACTATTTCCAAATGATCAGCTACACCTAAACCACGAAACATTGAGAGTACAGAAGTTAAGCTTCATAGTAAACTCGCTCGAGTTACGCAAACATACACATAGAAATCGACTCAAGGACACGAATTTCGAGAAAATCGTGTCTTTATTTCTAGAAAATCGTGTCCGAAAGCAACATCTATGAATGGCACGCGGCGGTTGATCCGAAACTCGACTCCGTGAGCGATATGTGAGTTCGTGTTGGTGGTGAGCTTCACTTCTGTACTCTGAATGTTTTGTGCCTAAACGAGCGAGCCTTCGATCGGACTCCGTATAAATATTGCGATCTAATCGCAGCGGAGTGCAAGTCACGGTCGTCCCGTTCAATAGATCATGAGCGGGCAGGGATTAAAGTTTCGAGCCGAGTCACTCGATGGGAATTACGTCCAATACAAGGCGATACTATAAACAGTATACTGGGTTAAAAGGAAAGGGTATGCTGAGCCCAAAAAGGGGCCATAGTACTCATCATTATGAACAGCTTTTGCAATGGGACCAACCCGGAATTCGCCAAAAAAATCAGCTGTTCCAATACATTTTGTCAAAAATCATTGACATTTTTTCAAGTCTTTATTTTTTCTATACCCCTGACAACGTGTATGCAAAATTGTATGAAGGTCGGTCGAGTAGTTAAACCATGAAAGCGTAATAAACAAACGAACAAACTTACTTTCTTCTCTATAATATTATGTTAGTCAGGATTTTAGAAGCAACTTTTGTGTGCGACTTTTTTAATAATATGTACCTACATTTTATATTCTCTGTAACCTAATTTTTTGATAAATATACTCGTATCTATACTATCTTGTTAGTGGTTGAAGTCCTAATTTTCTTAACAGGAAAATACTAAACTACCTACTTACTTGATTGTGAATCACTACCAGAGAGCTACACATAATGACGCGAGCGTTTGTTATTTTTCTTTGGTAAGAAATATGCTTTCTCGACTTCAGAAAGCTATACCTATATATTATTATGTATAACTTTTCACTTAAATTAACGTCGCACCGGGTGCAAACGCCACTCAAAAAAAACTTAAAATGAGATTGGTGGTCTATGTTATTATTATTTTTCTGAATTTTAAGCTTTTCATCGATATTTTTTTGGAAAATTACAATAATCCAGGCAGAAACTTGACTATGAGAGACACTTCATAAACTCCAGTTCTAACTTAGAAAAAAAAACTATGGTTTCTAAAATCAACATAATTATAATACTACTCTATCTCTACTCTACTGGAACTACTGGTAGGAGTCGGGGTTTGAACCCGCCACCTCAAGAATGCGAAGCGGCTGTTCTCCCACTGAGCTATCACGGCTATATTAGCACAAATCCAAATAAATTCAGCCCTGCATAAAAGACAATTCCTACAACAATCTAGTCGAGCCACCGTCCCGACCACACCATCAGGTCATCAGTAATCTAACCTCCCATTGCTGGGATACAAGTCTACCCTCGAAGGGTGAGTAGGCCGTAATTCCACCACGCTGGCCAAGTGCGGGTTGGTGGATTCACATACGCCATTGAATTTTATCTCCGGACGTATGCAGGTTTCCTCACGATGTTTTCCTTCACCGGAAAGCCAGTGGTGCGTTCGTACATAAGTTCTAAAGAACTCATTGGTACTAGTCGGGGTTTGAACCCACCACCTCAAGAATGCGAAGCGGCTGTTCTCCCACTGAGCTATCACGGTTTTTACCACCATCAGGTAATATTACAGTCAAATTCCCAGACACTCAGTAATAAAAAAACACTAAAAAGCAGCATCAAGTGCCTTTGAATCGGTTCATTAAACTGAACGTAAAAATCTAGCTTTCGACTTTACAGTCATTTCTATTCAATGTCGGAATCTCAATTAAATGCAGTTTTATTATAAAACGGCGGGTGAAGTGCTAAAAACGTCTGCTGTTTTATTGCTAAAGATTCTTTAAATATTATATTGCTTGGAAAAGTTAAGGGCTTTATTTTGATTTTAAAATACTTACCTACGTTATTGCGTTTTTTTTTCTTTTAAGATTTCTCGTTTTAGAGATTATTTTATTTTGATTGTTTTTTGATTACCTAATATATTTTGTTTGATATTTTTATGCTGATGCCAAATATAATAAATTTTTACGAAAATGATTTTAGACTTGTAATGGTATTTTGTAATATTCAACCCTGTCAAAAACAGAAGAAGGGCTATTTCCTTTTATATCACAATCTGTTGTGAACTAGAACAATTAATATTCTAAAAATGGATTTCTTTGACTATCCTACTAATTAAAAATGTCAAAGTTTGTCTGTTTGTGAGTTTGGATATTTGAATGTTTGTGGCTCAATCGCGCAAAAACGGCTAAACATATTTAGATGAAATTTTGAATGAAACTAGCAAACTACTTCTTTTTTCTAGAAAACGCGAAACCTTGGGGCGCATCTAGTGCTGAATATTTTTTGTGACAAAATTAAGTTTAAAATATTAAATTAAAAAAAAAAGGTTCTATTAAAACTCTTTTCAACGATAATAAACGTATCCTGTCGTACTAATATTATACAAGAACATTATTTCTACAAAACAAAAAACAAAAACCGACTTCAAAAGACCGACTATTGAGTTATTCATCTATTTGTCGCGCACGTACTTAATGCAAATTTAAGACTTATATGGTTTTCTCATGGATACCATTATCAGAACTGGACTAAATTGAAATGGGACCAAATGGGAAGTGTCAGCTTTCTAATAAAAAAAGAATCATCAAAATCGATTCACCCAGTCAAAAGTTATGAGGTAACAAACATAAAAAAAAAACATACTATCGAATTGAAGACTAAGTACTCCTTTTTTGAAGTCGGTTAAAAAGTGAAAGTTTGTCAATATGTTTGTTAGTTACTCCTTCACGATGGATAAAATGAATGAATGAATAAAATGGAGATATCTCATACCTTGGATTAACACATAGGCTATTTTTATCATCACCGCTTTCCATCGCACGGGTGAAACCGCGTGGCGCAGCTAGCTTACAATAAATCAAAACTTCTCTTTCCTCACAACAAACCCAGTACATTATTTGTCACTGGTCTCAATCTAGAAACTAAAGCAACTTTAAAGTTCCTTCAAAGTACTTTAAAGTACAAACTTTAAGACAACTCTGACTCCAGGACAAAGTTCAGTACTTTAGTGCTTGAGATGTTGTATCGATGTCCGGCAAGTTAGCTCGCAACGGCACGTAGTGTAGATATTAGTACTTACTCGAAACTTGGCTTCAAAATTACGTTCTGAATTTTGTATGGCCTAAAAATATGTACCTGTAAATGTTTGGGAAGAACTGTGCTAAAAGTCCGCTAGGAATACGTTAGGGTGAGTGTGTATGTTTTTATATAAAACTTGGTAGGTTAGTGTTAAAATTTTTGTGTGTTCGTTTCGTAGCCACAAATTTTCAGGTTTATCCATTTCCAGGTTTATCTAACTTGGCGGGGAACACAGGGATGCGTGGAAGAAAATAGAGGAAACCCCAAATTAATTAAGGAAATTAAGGAAATTTTAGGTCTATCCCTGTCATTCTCATTAGCGTTTCGGTAAATTTGATAATAGAATATTTCTGTTGCTTTCGAAATTCGTTAAATACGGATGACACGTTAAATTGTTGAAACCTGCATATCCTTTATAGGGTTTTTCATAAAGGGTATGCTAAGCCGAAAAGGGCTCATAGTAGGGACCCGCCGTTACTTTTGTACCCGACAAAAGTAACGGCGGGTCGAAAGTAACAAACGCCCTGTAGGTATATTCAATCACCAAAACATCGCGTCGCTGCCGTCGCGTGATACTCGGGTGCACCCCCCTCCCCTGCAAACAGTTGCCGTGTGCGCCACGCGCTGTTTGGTTGTGTGAGGAGACGCTCTGTGAATTTACTGCACAAAAGTAAGTTTTTTGACATTTACTTATTTTATGTTTACGTATAGTTAAAAGTATGATATCAACACGAATATTTGCATATAGTTTCTTGATAAAATTGACTGTTGAGTGTTTTAATCCGTTTTTGTCTATCACGTTTCGTTTTAAGGTTATATTTCATATTTTAACAAAAATGAGGTAGGGTACAAAAGTAACATAGCTATATGGGTACACAAGTAACATGTTACTTTTGGATGTATGGTATGGATTCATCAATGCAAATTATTTATGAGTCTTTATTTGAACAGAATGCCGCGACAACGCATAAGAACGACCACACGAGGGACTACTGACATAGAAAAAGAAAGAATGCAATCGGAGAAGAATACCAACTCAGAAATAAAGCCAAGAAGACAGTTTTACTAGTATGTAGGTGTGGTGTAGGTGTATTTGTAATACAAATGTTAATTTTTTGCTATTATATGCAGTTCCTAGTAAATATTTCTTAATTTAACATGTTTTATTTAAAAAATTAGAAACCCACTTTGTCCTGTTACTTTCGACCCACGCCGTGTTACTTCCGACCTGCCAATGTGGTCGAAAGTAACAAGAGACGATTTTTTTTCAAGTCCTTAAATTTCATTAATATAAATCAATATTAAGTTAAATTAAGACGATAATGTAAAGAGCATGAACCAAATTTACATATATTTGTATCCGTTATGTCATACTAACAACACCTTGCTAGAAACAATGGTTTATGTACAAATTGTTACTTTTGTACCCGGTCTCCCCTACTCATCACTAAGAATAACTTTCACAATGGGACCAACCCGGAATTTACTAAAAAGAAATCAGCTGTTCCATAGAAAAATGTCAATGACACATGCATGAAACAGCTATTTTTTTTCGCGAATTCCGGCTTGGTCCCTTAGTAAAAGTTGTTCATAATGATCCATTTTCGGCTTACCATACTCTTTTCTTATTACCCTGTAGATACGAACTTCCTTACTCTTTTTTGTCTGATAAAATTGTTAAGTTATATGGTTGGCCTGCAGGCTAAAACCCGACTGGCCACTCGACGACTATACGAACTTAATTTAGCGCAGATCTAGGATAATTTCCCCATAAAAACGTACGACTCTTCCGGGATCACTCTATAATGACCGCACAGACTAAGCCGCGCGGTACAACAACTATAGCAATATTTACTGGTATTGATTCTACTGTGAATAACAATGAAATCAACAAAAACAAAATAACAATAACACAATAAAAATTATAACGAAATGGCTATAATATAACCATAATTTCGTACCATTTTATAAACTAATCGAAAATTGACAGTGCTTAAATTAATTAATTAAATTATGACTTATGTGAAACCGCACGAGTACGTCATAATCTATAATTAATTTTAGTAGTAATAAAATAATTGATTAACTCAAATTATATCTTTGCTTTTGGTAATATCTTATTTTATGGCATAACAAAAATTAACAAAGCTAAAACGTAACTTTTACAGTTTAAACTTTTAAGGAGTGATACAAAATCGATTCCATTACTATCAATAATTCGCATTCCCCCGCTAATATACCAGGGAATAGAAGAGCCGGTGCCGAAGACATCCTAATGGAAATTCTATTCCGGCGTGTCCCTGACGCGGTCGTTTATCGCGGAACGTCGTATTGGATTGAATTTACGAGTCCGGTCGCAGTGATTCTTTCTCTCCGATAAACTTGGAGACAAAGATGGAGCACTGCGTTAAGCTGCGTCCAGATTATTTGCAACGCGAACGTCGAAATTACAAATAAAATGTTTTGCAGGAAAGCAATTTAAAGTAAAAATAATAAGTCAAAATGCACGGAAAAAAATAATTCTCTACAATACTACAAGAACGCTCAGTAAAAAAAATTTGTGTTATGCTAACGAGAATTTGTTTGTTGTAACTAAAATTATTGTTTAAGAAAATGATCAGATTGCAAAGCGAACGATTCAATTCTAGTTAAACTGAATCTAGTGAACTTTAATAGGCAAATAGTAATTATTACAAGCGTTTGTGATGTATACTATCCACTAGTAATTATTACAATACCATATTTATTAATACAAAGCGCATCGTTAAGTATACGATCTATATAATAATATGAACGCGCCGATTTGTATCTTCGGGTGTGAACGGGGTGTGCGGCGGCGGGAGGGGGCACATTGGTTCAATTCAATCTTGTGGAACGGACGCAACAACGGTCATTAAACATTAATATTAATCATTTATCGTGGAATTGAAGTGCAGTGCAGTGCGAATTGTTGACATTATCGTTACTAAGTGAAAATGGATGCCGACGTCGACGTACAAAATCTTTTAACCGCTTGGAGTCTTGCAGAATACATTTTATGCGTATGATAATATTTATAGTTTTATACCTAATACTTTGTCAATAAGTCGTGATTGTGACGTTAATACCAAATATGTGATTGTGCGATCTCCATTGTAGTTTAGATAAATGATCAATTTACTCGTTGTACTTGCTTTTGGAAAACTGTCATTAACAATAAAAATAGAATCATATAAAAACGCCTTTTCTCAAAAAAAAAAAATGTTGTAATTCTTTTTTCATTTGGTACGATAGTTTTACTTTTCTGTGGTAGCACCCACTTTAGCTCATGCGCTGTGTGATCAATGATCATGCTGGGTTTTGGCGCCACTCATACGGTTTGTTATTTTTATATTTAGTAGGTTCAACACTAATTTATCATCTACATTTAGTAGATAAAAAGTGTTCTAATATGATTCTATTTTTAATTTTCGGTAGGTATTGTGTTTATAAAGTACCTACTTATGTAAATTTAAAATTGTTTTGCAGTTTGTAATTCGTATTTTATAATATATTATGAGAGTAGATAAAGTAGTGTCTGAAACTGCACATATCTAGATATTAAAACACTCATGTGATACCATTAAAAAGCTCTAAGTATGCAACAGTTTCATAAACAACTTTTGTTACGTATGACAAATTCCAAATACAAATACTAATTGTTTTATTAATGTTAATATGTTTATATCCTATACAGGGTTATAAGGAAATAGCATGCTAGGCAGAAAAGGGATCATTATCATCATCACCTAGAACTCATTATTATGAACCATTTTTACCATGGGACCAACCCTGAAATCACCAAAAAAAACAGCTGTTCCATACATTTTTTCGAGTGTCATAGACATTTTTTATGGAACAGCTATTTTTTTCTGGATTTTAGGGTTGATCCTACAGTAAAAATTGTTCATAATGATAAGTACTATGAGCCCTTTATGGCTAAGCATACTCTTACCTTATAACCCTGTATTGTTTTTTACTAATCAAACTGCTGTTGCCAACCGTAATGATTATCGCATGCGATATAATAGGTATGACATTTAAGATGGACTACATCTGTGATTAGTAAAAAACAACAGGCAAATAATTTTTTTCTTGAGATTCTTAGTCGTGGCTTACCACCTTAGTATAAGAACTGATAGTGAGATCTCCTAGATTTTAGCCGAAAATAATAATGTAAGTGATGTAACAATAAGAATAATAAAACCATGATTAATGTGTAACAACTTATGTTTTTATTCTACTGAAAATGTAACTTTTGCCATATTTGCCATGTACCTATTGTATGTATACATAAATACCGTTACATTTTATTGACTAGAAAAATTTTAATAGCGCATAGTACTCATCATTATGAACAACTTTTACTATGGGACCAACCCGAAATTCCCGAAAAAAAAAACAGCTGTTCCATAGAAAAATGTCAATGACACGCGAGAAAATGTATGGAATAGCTGATTTGCAAATTCAGGGTTGGTCCCGTAGTAAAAGTTGTTCATAATGATGAATACTATGCGCTATTAAAATTTTTCTAGTTAATAAAATGTAAGGGTGTATATACTAGATTATTAGGAAAGGTTATGCTAAGCCGAATAGGTCTCACAGCACTCATCATTTTAAACATCTTGTACTACGGGACCAACCTTGAATTTGCAAATCAGCTATTCCATACATTTTGTCAAGTGTCATTGACATTTTTCTATGAAACAGCAGTTTTTTTTTCGTGATTTCTGAATTGGCCTCATAGTAATAGTTGTTGATAATAATGAGTACAGTGAGACCTTTTCGCCTTAGCATACCTATTCCTAACAACCCGGTATAGTATATACTACTTACTAAATAGTAAAAGTGGCAAAAGGTACAGTATAAACAATCCCCATTACAATACCTAGGTATGATTAGATAGTATTGAATACAATATTACAGTACATTCCGTACTATACTGATTATTTACCAGCACTATATATTTAGTTGCTACAGCAACATATTTAATTAACATTACATTACAATAGAGTATTTCATACGACTCTATATGGTACTGTTTACAGTATTACATCTTATCACGAACCATTTGATCAGTAACCAGCACTACACATGTGTAGTTACTACAGCAAAACATTTATTCTTGATAACATTACAATATAGCTATGATTATCATGATGTCTAGTAATTGTAACCATACAATTATTTGCAGCTACAATCTTCTTTTAACTAGAACTGTCTTGTAGCAATAACTAAATGTATGTCTGTCACATATAGAGCAATACATTCTTGTTGGGTGTACGAGATTCTCGTTAACGTAACGAGATTTTTTTTTCCGTGTGTGCATTTTCAATTTTATTCGATTTGAAACATGACGGAAATATTTTTTTTAGAATTATTTGTTTTCCTAAAAGTTATTTAAATATTCGTTAAGTATTCATAATTGGAAATCGTAAAAGAAAATCGTGATTTTGCAGTTCAGCTACTGTTAGCAGCAGTTGACGTATGAGGATGGTCTGCGCGCATCGCATTCGTCGCATTCTTCGCGTTCGTCGAAAAACTGACAATCGGCGCGAACCAACAAGCGCTGCGAATGCACGTAGCATGCGCGCAGTTTTTTATAGTGCGTTTGCGAACACATTAAAATGTATGGGAAATGTTGCATTGCACGTTTCACTGTGTGTTATGTTGCAAATAATCTATTCACAACTTTAGATTTGGATGAAGGGAAGAACTCCTCTAGAAACTCTAGAAAGAACTTTCGCGTTTATTTACACAAGTTCTAGAATGCCGCAAGTAGGGGAGTTTTGATATGTCAAGGTAAGTGTACGTACGCGCGAAAGTAGAGTTCTTGGCTTCACCCAAATTTGACGCGGTACTTCATCTTTCTTTTTCGATTTATCTAAGTTATTTCTTATGTTAATGATGTTATGTTATGTTCTTATGTTAATTTCCTAAGTTATGACTGTAGGTATGTTGAATAAGTTTACAATTGAAGGTTTGAGAAGGTAATTTATAAGCTAGATTGATCAAAATCAAGAGCAGTGGTAGTTTCTGCGTGTGTGGAGGACTATAGGTAGACTCACTGAATAATTTTGCAAAGTCACAAGGTACGCTATCCTACAGGAACGATTCAATTATCTGAGGTAACAAGAACATTATTTTTACAAAACAAAAAACAAAAACCGACTTCAAAAGACCGACTATTGAGTTACCTATTCATCTATTTGTCGCGCACGTACTTATTGCAAATTTAAGACTTATATGGTTTTCTCATGGATACCATTATCAGAACTGGACTAAATTGAAATGGAACCAAATGGGAAGCGTCAGCTTTCTAATAAAAAAAGAATCATCAAAATCGATTCACCCAGTCAAAAGTTATGAGGTAACAAACATAAAAAAAAAAAACAAAAAAAAAAAAACATACAGACGAATTGATAACCTCCTCCTTTTTTGAAGTCGGTTAAAAAGTACTTTCCGTTGACCCAGGGTGTAAGCTACTTTCATATACAGGATTATAACAAAATTATAACTAACGAGCTACACCGAAAAAATCGTCTAGTAGGTACTCATTATAATGAACAACTTTTGCTTTTGAACCAACACAGAATTTGCGATTTAAAATCAGCTGTTGCATACATTTTGGTGAGTGTCATTGAATTTTTTTCTATGGAACAGCTATTTTTCGCGATTTCAGGATTCGCACCAATAGTAGAAGTTATTCATAATGATGAGTACTATGAGCCTTTTTCGGTTTAGAATACACTTTCCCTCTAACCGTGTATAATTTCACCTTAATCTGTTTTGCTATTTTTGAGTAATTATTCAAACATACAAACTTTTACATTTATGTTATTAGTAGTAAAGTAAGATTGTCGATCGAATCGCCACTAAAAAAGCCGCTCAAAAACCATTTCTTATTCAATAAAGAGACAAAACGATGAAAAAACTTTAAAGTAACTTTATTCGCAAACAGCAAGCTCTTTCCTAGTACTGCACCAGTACAATGAAAATTAAACCAACCAGAAGAAAATAAAAGCAAGCACTAGTTATTTTTACAGAGCGTCTTGAGACGGGCCGTTCTTCACTTAGGCGAGCCTTTACACTCATTTTAAAAATACATAATTCAGATAGGAATTAATTCCGACTAGTTTGTGAATTCGAATGGAGTTCCCGGGAATTCTGGGGCAGATGTTTGTGAAGGCAGATTAGCCTTGTAGCGGAAAACTGAGCGAAGATTTTCAGACGTTTTTAGCTACGTCATACTAACTAATCTATATATTATATAAAAATATTATGTTGGTTTGTGTACGCTTCAAAAACTCATAAAGTTCTGCACCGATCGAGCTGAAATTTAAGCATGATATTATAATATAATACGCATCAAAGATTGTTTTTATCTATTTTTTTTATTATTATTATTTTTTTATCCACAGCGAAGCGTGGCAGGGAACAGCTAGTACATTATATTATTGCCATCTATAAATGAGCTATCGACGGTTAATTAGGTATTTAAATGAATAAACTCTTAAGTATCTCTTTTTTTCTATGTTTGTAGTTTACCAAAATTAAAAGTTTTACATTGCATCAAACTTTTTTAGAAATTTTGAGCTTTTGACTTACTCGTAACACTAAGTATCAAATTGAGATTATCAAATTAAGAAACGGACAGGTTGGTTGGTCTTTGTATGGAATGACACAACAAACACAACAAGTGACATTTAACTCTCCCTAGGTTTATAACCAGATTTAGGTATTTAAACCTACAACTAGTCTAGACCTTCATGTCATTTCAGTTTCAAATAAAAATTTAAAGACAAACTGAATCAAACTGTGACTTAGTTGAACTAAGTCAAAGTTGAATTATAAAATGAAAACCATTGACCAAAACCAATGAAACCATTTTTAATCATTCTATCTGTAAAGACATCTGGGTCTCTGTCGGTAGGAAATTAGAGTACGCTATACTTACCTGGACTGGGTTTATTTGAATTTCATGCCAAGTGGATGCAACTTTTATGCTGCTAAGACTAAGTCAGTTTGTTGGAGCTACTTTCTTTGGATGTACTTGAATTACTTGGGTACTTTTTTCTTTCACATCGGACTCCAATCCCATCTCTTTGAAGAATTGTTTTAAAATTGCTGCGCCATATCCCTACTAATCTATACTAATATTATAAAGAGGAAAGTATTTTTGGATGTTTGTGTGGAATAAACTCAAAAACTACTGGACCGATTTCAAAAATTCTTTCACTATTCGATTACATAAAAAAAAAAAATAATAATTCGAATGCTACAATATCCCAAAGTAACATAGGCTATTTTTTTTTTTTTATATCCACAGCAAAGCGTGGCAGTTAATAGCTAGTAATATTATAAATGTGATTGTAACGTGTTTGTTACGCTTTAACGCGAAGACTACGTAACCGATCATCATGAAACTTTGTACATATTTATATTCTTGGAGGTATTAGAAGTAAAAAAGTGTACTTTTTACAAAAAAAAATACGACAGATAAAAACAATGCGAGCGAAGCCGCAGGTAAAAGGTAGTGGTTTTATAAAATGAACTTTTTTCGAACAGACATTAACTGTCAGAAATATGCCTAATAACAAAATACAATTACCTATTAAAAAAAATGTATTAACATCACAGATGTATGTTATGTATTGTAATTATATGATCTATTTTTTTTATCAAAAAGTGCTATAATATTCTTTTCTATTCTAAAAAGCAGAAAAGGTTAGAATTGAAACGCTTTGACCGTCACGTATTTTTGGTAGACAAACCTAAATAAAATAGCTCCGTTTCCAAATCAAACCGAATTACACGATAAAAAGTCTGCATTCACAGAGATAGGCACTAAATCTTTCACCATAATAGCTCAAGTAATAAAACCATACATCACGTTACAAATGAATTATGGAGCAATAAAAATCTCAGCATTGACTTGCACGACACAGCCTGTCATCCATAATTACACGAGCACGCTTTAGGGTTTACATTCACCGACATTTTAACCACTTTAGGCTTTTAACCGATATTTTAATCACTAAATACTGGGTGGATACTGGGTGACTTCAAGTCGCGCGTGCTCCATCGTAGACCGCATCATTGCTCATTGCTCATTGCGAGGCGTCAGGCGAGATGGCGGTCAAACGCAAGCCTCTAACAGAATAATAAAAAAAAACTAAAGGTTTTATGACGCCTGCTAGTTAATCATTGCTTAAAGTGTCGGTCTCGTTTTCACAAGTGATAGTTCACGTCAGCGAGAAGTTGTCAGAGCATTTTAAACAGTGACAAACTTGAACTTAACAGTCTAAAAAGTGAGACCTGTTAAATGTTCAATAGAATAGTTAGATGTTCCTACATCATTTTTGTAATTTGTCGTTGTCTTTGTGTGTGTTCCATGGCATCCCCGACACAGGGAATTCTAGGGGGGCGGAGGGGGGGGGGGGGCATGAGGTATGAAACATTGCTTTATTGCTCATGTAGGTACTGAAAGCCTAACCTGCTTGCGAGTACGTTTTATAGGATAAATGGTTTATGAACTGACTAATGAATAAATGGCAAAAATAACAATAAATGTGTAAAGTATGTAATTTATTCTTAACTTTGGATGATCTTTTTGTCAGATGTTTACAAAAAATGGCTTGAACTACTATTCTGACGCAGTGACCCAAAATTGGTCTTGACCTGCGCCCAGAGAACACCATTGATCTCAATCTTGCGCTGTCCTTGCCAGTCGTCAGAGTTCGCGCAGGTCAGATTGCACGGCGGCACTCCAGATATTTGGGCCATTTGGGTATGTTACAAGCTTGTAAAACCGACTCCTTGGTTTTGGAGCCGCCTAACTCAATTCTTCAAATTCGTTATTGGTATGATAAGAGATAGTAAGAAGGTGGATATTTTTTACTCTATTATGTATAAATATCAATTGACTAGCAGTGGCGCTATGTATTTTTTTAATAGCAAAAAAAAAACAAAATATGTTTCAAATCAAATAAGCGGCAGCGGCAGGTTGATTTAAGAAAATAATTAGAAGAACAAAAATAGTTTTTAAGGGCTAAGTCATAAGACAGTTTCAAGTTGCCAAATAAAGAAACAAATTCGCGTTGCGTGTCGAAAACCCTAGTGAGTTCAAGCCTTAACCGCCTGCCTCGCAATAAAAACAGTAGGTGGTGAATAAAAAATCCCTTATTCTGAACACGTAGGGCAATAAAATAAATATAAAACCACAATGATGCTTGACACGATGAAATAACGGCAGCCGCGAAATAAGAGAAGTGGCCGCCATTAAGGTGTCTGCAGGCGCGAATCACGAGTAGTGATGGGGTTGAAGTGTTAATAGTTTTAACTGTCGATAAATTTTAAAGCTTCATTTATTATGTTTTTTTTTTCTGCCCTATTAGTAATATATATATATTATTTATAATTATATTAGTTTATTTTGGCTAATGTAGGTAGTTTTTTAGTATTAGAATGTATTTTATTTGAATGTATTTTAAGTATTTTTTACTTTTTTTTTTATGTAGGTTTATAATATGACAGTTTTTTTTTCTTCTCAATATTGTACACCCCGTTTTTCTGTTTTTTGTCTATCCTCTCCATCCTAAGGTTGCCTGGAAGAGATCGCTCTTAGCGATAAGGCCGCCAGTTGTCGCACTAGTTTTATGTGTTATAATTCTTTTGATTGTAATTTATGGTGTGAACAATAAAGAGATTATCTATCTACCTATCTATCTATGAAACCAACCAACTTGCCAACTTTAGTTTGCGTTACTTTTTGATTGATCAGACAATTTACGTCGCAAAAGTCATGAGCATAACACTTTTTATACAAGTTGAGGAACTTGCGTGGATTTTACCTGACTGCCTAACCTAAGTTATATAACATACCTAATATATTTCTGTTTTTTGCGTGTATGTAGCTTTGTATGTATGTCTGCAACATCATAAAAACACGTTTTATTTATTTGGTCACCATTTTAAGTGGAATCCCAAACAGAACTTACCTAGAAGCACTACCGTTTAAACTAATCACACATTCACTTTGATTTTGATTTAAGTTAAGTAGACTTATTTTTTTATTTACTTCATTACACTGTGTACTTAAACGAGAACTTTTTAAAAGCAGATTAGCCAAATGTCACAGTATTTACAGATGAAGACAGCATGCAATGTCATAATTATAATTAAAATTTTACATTTATAAATTGATTACAACATGAAATACAAAATAAATAAAAAACTTATCGATATAACGTAAACGCAACACTAGCAGCACTCCTATACAGCCGGCCGCAAGATAATAGTCTTTACCGCGCAAGACGCAAATTGGTGACTCGGAGGGTACTAAGAAAATACTAGCGCTAAGTGAGGGAGACGAAGCTTTCAACTATGTGCGGTGGCGAGTGGTGACGTTGGCCAGTGAGAAAAAATACTTCTACCTTCAAGTTACACTTACTTCTAAAATGAATTTACGAGGTAATAATGAAAAGGTAACCTGAGCCGAAAAAGACTTATTTAAAAAATAACTCCTCATTACGAACAACTTTTACTATGGGACCAAAATAATCAGCTGTTCCATACATTTTGTCGAGTATCATTGACATTTTTCAATGGAACAGCTGTTTCCTTTTTTGCGATTTTTGAGTTGGCCTCGTAGTAAAAGTTATTTATAATGATGAGTGCTATGAGCCCTTTTCGGCTTAGTATAGCTTTTCTTTAGAACCCTGTATGTATTTTTTTTTAACTATATTCTACAAAACTTAATATTTCACGTAACCTCAAATCTAAATGGTAACTAGGTAAACCTAAGTGTTGTCCTTATCTTTCTATGGTCTGAATTAAATTAAATTGAATGATGAATGGTTCTGGGTTCCAAGTCGAATGTACGCATGATTTCTTTTTCAAGACTGGCTAGAATATTTGTCATACCTACTGGGGTCCCGTGCGTCAAGACATCGCGATAAAATTCGAACAAAGGTCATCGTTTGATTTACTATGAAATATCTTCGCTACATGGTTACGAACTCAAATTTTTGCATTGTCGCTGAACAAAAAATTTCTCTATGAAATTATCGTTCATCTTTCACCTTGAAAATACTTTTAAGGATTTAATTTGCAATATTCTAATTACTAGGCTGAGTGGGTACAGAGACAGGCCTAATGATGTTCCCAAAGTTCGTAATCTTACTCTCAAAACCTCCATCATACTTCCTTAATCAAAACTAATTTAAAGACCCAACCTTAATGTTTATTCATTGGCCCCGGGCAAACAAAAGGAGGTTTTAAAATTCAAAACTCGAGTCACAAATTGAATAAAGCGACGGTTAGTGACGTCGGCAGCCACCGTTGAAACAAATCAGCTGTTTAAGCTATAAGATATCCCTAAGGCTTCTGTATTAATCTTGCAAATGAGCCTTCCTTTCGCCCCTTCATGAATATGCAAGATTTTTGTTTCGGCTTCGCGAGAAAAAGTTGTCTTAAATCTGGCTTTATCAGAATCTTTCCGGAAAATCGAGAAGTTTTTTTAAGAGACGCTTTGAAAGCGGAAATATGAGACGGAAATTTATCGAACTACGTTTCGAAAATGATACGGTATCAAAGAAGAGTGATTTAATTAAACCGTGTCGTGGAATAAATTTAGTTAAAATGTAAAGTAGGTGCTACTCAGTCGATTCTTCGGTCTGCTAGATGTCTGAAATTAAAACGTGAGAATGCAAATTGAAGAAAAGAATTAGGAAACTGAATTAAGACACTACCAGCTATAAATACTGACAAGAATAATGATGTTTTTGAAATGATTATTTCCAGCTAACAAAAGTTTTTGAGAAAGGTTCTCTTTTGCAACAGACAAGAACTAGTAAACTATTTACAACTCTCGTGTTGTTTTGTTACTGGCCAGACATGCATATTCTAGATTCCATTCAACTTCGCAACTCTTTAAAACTTGAGCGATAAAAATGATAGCATTTATGTTGTAGCATAAAATGTAGACCAAATTACTTTAAATCCACGTTGTGAAGAGTTATTTGCAAATCAAATAAAAATAACGTCACCTTATTTGTATAATAAAAAACAGCAGAGCTTTACAGGTATTTCATAACGTAGATGACAAAGAGAGCAGGTCCTAGTACAGTACCTTGTGAGACTCCATACTGTGAAGTTACGTTCAAAGTATCTTTAGTGTAAAATTATCTTTGTATTGTTGTTCAGTGAATATTTATAGATATACAATCTATGCGAGTATATACTAAAAGACACAGGGGCTGATAGGTGTACAGTTGCGAGCAGTTTGGGAAAATTGCTCTGAGCAAAAGTTTTTGAATAAACGACCGTCTTCGCTATTTGTTCGTATTTTGTTTCCTTAGTTCTTGGTAAGATAAGCACAGTAAAATATGCAGAAAGTTACTTGGCTGGTTCTGAGTTAAAAGACGTAATTTAACAAAAAATATTACTGAGATGGAATATCAAGTACAAAAAATAATTATTATTTAAAAAATATTACAAAGACCAAGAAGTATTTTTTAATCGAAAATTTTTCTAAGTAAATGAATCAAAAACCATAAAATATGGTATAATACAAACAAACAAAATGAAAACAGAAAATATATTATTGTGAACTCTAACTAAAGTATCCACAGCTAAAGGCAAGCGTGGACCAGAGATAAGCTTGACTTGATTGTTTGAACTTTTCCAATGAACAAGATTTAACACACATTTCGGCCCAAGTTTTGGTGGATAAAACCAGAACAACAAAATTACACGTTTGCATAGTCCTAAGTTTTTATACTGATCGTTTTCAACTGTGGCCCGTATTTGAATGAGTATACGGTGGTATTTAGGTCGGTGTCTTCCGGCGGTGTCTTGGCACCTCGCGCAAGAAAATGTGTCTAGAATTGTTGTGGACGCAAGCTACAACGGAATGAGTTCTGTTTTGTTGCAACTATTCAGTACCTGATATTTGAATAGATAAGTTTCTGCTGTGACAGTTCTTATAGGAGAATAGTGTCAGTTCAGTTTTTGATTTATTTTCGTTGTTTTATTTTTAGTGAATACCTACTAGCTGCGTGCCGTGGTCACACCTACTAACTGCCCTGCTGTAAATATTTCTGGAATAAAAAGTAGCCCGTGTGCTGATTGTGTGATCAAGTAAAAACATCAAACATACAAACTTTTACACATGCAAGTATTATAAATGCATGATGTGAGACCGGGTGGTTCAGAAAAATCGAAAATCTTTTTAATCCGCTTTTGGCTTGTGTTGAAAATTTTGAAAACCTGCCTCATTTGACACTCCACTGATAGTCCGTCCCGAGGCAGCATCACAGGCGTAATGCGAGTTTGGTTGAATGAAAACAGAATATTCGACTTACATTACAATACAGGGCTATACAGAAAGAGTATGCTAAGCCGAAAAGATCTCTTAGTAATTATCATTATGAACCACTTTTACTATTTACTATGGGAGCAACCCAGATATCGCAAAAAATATATCAGCTGTTCCATACATTTTATCGACAGTCATTGAATTTTTTTTATTGAACAGCTGTTTCTTTTCTCGATTTCCTGGTTGGTCCCATAATAAAAGTGTTCATAATGATGAGTACTATGAGCCCTTTTCAACTTAGCCTTAACATACCCTCTCTAATCAACTCTTCTTTATAACTCTGCATAAAATACTCCCAGTGAGCGCGCAAATTAAAATAGTGCTTATCAAAATCAACTCCAAAGCGAAGCCAATGTCTTCATAATTATCATCTATCTCCATCTACCTTGCACCTAACGATCCCAGCCCGAGCTGTATTTAGCTAAATACACCTCAACTCAATCAATACTGATTGCTAGTTGGAGCCGGTTCTCACTGGCTTGATAAGATTGATGAGCCGGAGTTACCGTGGAACTTTTCAACGGGAGTTAGAGTTTTGGTTAAGATTTTTTTCTGTAGATTTACGGGGTTATTCGGCGAGGGTGTGGTAGCCGGTAAAGGCTTACAGGTTATTTATTTTATTTGCTTGCCTATCATGCAAGTAGCATAAGCGGATGAGTTTATATCTTGCAGTGTCGATATTTATTCATTATCAGTCAGTATTTATCCGCCATTTTCTCTTTTATATCCGCAAGTTTTTAATCCACATTTTTACTCATCATTATGATTAATTTTACAATTATTATGGGACCATCGCTGAAATTAAAAAAAAAGGGTCATGCACAAAAAAACGATCCGTTTTTTGTTTACCATGGCAATTAAAAACATATTGGTTTCGAAATAATTAATGGTGCGCAAATATTGCTGCAATCACTCCTTGATAACGATTAGTTATAGTTATAGTTATAGTTTTATTTCAGTACTAAAAAAAAGCACATGTCAAATTACATTTTTCAAATGTCAAATTACAAAATTTAAAAATTTAAAATTACAAATTTCAAAATGTCAAATTACAATTTACAATTACAGAAAAAGTAATGCATTCTAAACAAAAATAAAATAAAATAATTAATAATAAACTCGAACAATAAAATACGCTTATACTCTAGGCAGAAACTCATCTACTCTATAGAATGATTGCTCAACAAGCCATTTTTTCAACCGTATCTGAAACGAGTTTCTTGACGGAGCGTCTTTAAGTTGGTCTGGAAGACGGTTGTAGACGCCCGTCGCCATCACGTGCACCTGCTTGGACTCCTTTTCCAGCCGGCACGCGACCGAGCGCAGCACGCGCTCGCGCCGCGGGGCCGGCTCGCGCTCGTCTCCCAAGCACGGGTACTCGTCCAGGTGGTCTCGCGCGTACAGAGCTGCCCGCATTATCACCAGGCATGGGACGGTGAGTATTCCCATGGACCGGAACAGAGGCAGAGCCGATGTCTCCTGCGGCACTCTCACTATGGCTCTTACTGCTCTTTTTTGCATTCTGAAGACGCGTTCCCATTCAGCCGAGCGAGCCCAAAACTCCACGCCATAGTCCAAAAGAGAGTGCACAGATGCGAAATAGCAACTCCGAACCATACTCTGCGGCAAAATCGCTGATAAGCGCCACAATGCAAAGCATGCACGCCCGACTTTTTGGCAAAGTCGATCAATATGTCTCCCCCATGTGAGGGAACTATCTATCTGGAAACCCAGGAATGTTGTTTCCCTCACCTGGTCCATATTGTCGCTTCCCAAACTGACGTTGAGTGGTTTTCTTCTGTGACCTGAGAGGTCAAATTGAACGAAGTGAGTTTTTGTTATGTTTAGGATCAAACCATTGATCTTAAACCAATGATTTAACTCACCCGCTACTCCGTTCAACCTTCTCTCTAGTTCTTCTACAGTAGGCGCGGCCACTACCACGGCGACGTCGTCAGCATACATCAACACGTGCCCGTCGTGAATGCTCTCGGGTAAGTCATTAAGGAGTACGGAAAACATTATATTAGAGAGCGAGGATCCCTGCGCTACTCCAATGACGGTTGTAAGCGGCTGCGATTTTACCGTGCCTCCTCCCCCTACGACTATCTGGTTGCGGTCCGTCATAAAATCCGACAGTAACCCCAACGGGTTACTATTAATTCCATAATGCGTTAATTTTGCGGCAAGGACTTCGTGGTCGGCAACATCGAAGGCTTTGGACAGGTCACAGAAGATCACCGCCACCTGTTGACGAGCTCTACGAGCTTCTAGGATTTTGCGAACAAGCTCCCGGGTAAGAGACGTGGTGGACCGTCCTCTTCGATATGCATATTGCCTGTCTGATAGTGACATACACTCTAGTAGGTATTCAGTGAGTCGTGAGCTTAAGCCGTGCTCAAAAATTTTAGCAATAGCCGGGATTATCGATACTGGTCTGTAGCTATTGATTTCTTCTTGTTGACCTTTCCCTTTATACAAGGGAGACACCTTAACAAATTTTAATGAGGGAGGATAAATACCTTCACTGATGCACTTGTTAAACAGCAATGACAGTACGGGAGCCAAAGATTCCGCGATACTATGCAGCACTGATATCGAAATATCATATGCATCTTTGGATTTTTTCCGCGCCACCCCGAGTGTAATGATGCGAAACACCTCCAGGGCCGTGAATGGCTTCAGCCGTAGCGAGCGATCCGCAGGAGGCCGCGCAGCCGCCAGCGCGCGGGTCGCCGCGGCCACGTCTGCGGCGGGCGCGCCGCACGATATTGCTGCATTTACAAAATGCTCATTTACGGCATCTACTGCTTCCGACTTACTAGAAAAAGTTAACCCGTTGGGACGTTTCAGTATTTCAGTATAGTCTTGAAAACTCATAGATCTTCCAGTTTCGGTTCTCACAACATCCCACATTGATTTTGACAGATTCGGGGAATGTCGAATCAGTTTACAGTAGTAATCACTCCGCTCGCGTTGTACTAAGCTTTCGTATTTACTTTGAAATTCATTAATTTTTACCTTGAGTTCCAAATTTTGTGGGAATTTAAACGTTATGTCTCGCATGTCCTGTAAAAGAGAGTTCAAATTAAATATTTCGTCAGTTGCCCAGCAAATATTCTTGACTTTTATTGTCGTCCGTTTTAAAGGAAAGCAGATATCAATCTTATTTTTAATTGTATGTATTATGGCTAGCGCCAGCTCATTCGGTGAAGCTGTAGTATTCCTCTGCACGATTTCTGACCAGTCCACGCTCTCCACAGCAGTCACAAAGCTGTATCGGTTCGCTGGGCTGTATGACCTGGCGAGGCGCGAGCGCGCGGAGCCACCCGGTGCGGCCGCGCACGGCACGCTGGCTCGCACCGCGTAGTGGTCGGACAGGTTGCTGCGCACAGGCGCCGCACGCGTCTCCTTCACTACGTCGTAACTAACGTAGAAGTGGTCCAAGCAAGTGCTCGTAGTGTCAGTCACTCTTGTTGGAAAATCAACCACATTGTACAAATTGTTTACAGATAATAAATCAATTAGTTTCTTTGAGTCGCTGTTGAGGGGACACCCAACATTAATGTTAACATCCCCTACAACCACAAAATCTTTGTTAGAGTCAATGAGCTTGTTGAGCAAACATTCGAAAACCGGAAAGAATAGAGCTGTGCTTGTCAAATTTGATCGGTATATACATACTACCGTAATATTCTTATCTAATAATTCTACAGCTGCTATTTCACAAATTTGCTCTACAGATAGTTTACTATAACAATCTAAGTTTTTACATTTAATAATATTTTTTACAAAGATACACGAGCCACCGTGTTCCACAGTATTTCTGCAATAGTAGGATCCTAATACAAAATTATTTATGTTAATGCTTTTGATTTCATGTTCTCTACAAAAATGTTCAGTCATACATAGTATCTCACATTTTAAATCACATTGCAGTGCAACCTCTATTCGGCTAGTTTTATTTTTTAAAGATCTTATGTTTTGGTGACATATTCTTACACAGCTGTGTCCATTCTCATGGACGTTGTCACTCACTGCCGAAGCCGTCGTTGTCGCCGCTCTCGGTCTTATTAAACCTGTTTCTGATGCGACGTCATGTGTTGAGTTACACACCAGCTGTGAAAAGCTCGGAGCGCTTACTCCTACTTTTCTACAGATTTTGGATTCGAGCGGGCGCGAAAAAACCAGTTCGCAAATCGAATTCCTTGTGGCCACACATTCGGTGATGTCACACAAGATTTGATGCTCTCGGGCATACCTATTATGAAAGACGCATGCCTGTTCGATTTAATTTGCCGTTTCTCTACATGATATTCTGCTTGTGCGATCTCTTTCAAGAAACTTTGGACTTGATCAGTTGTAGTGTCGGCTTTGAATTGCCACGCTTGCATATAGTATGACCTTTCAGCGGCCTGTATTCCGCAGTTATCCTTCCCAACACCGACTACGACTGGTTGTTCTTGTTTGTTGGCGCGGCGGCGTTTTGCGACCGTCTGCCACTCGCTAGCATTGCTGCTGTTGTCATCAATTCGTAGGCTGGCAGTAACCGGTGTCGATTTTGAATCACGCTGCAGCGACGTCTTCCTCCGAACAGCGCTATGAATTTCTGCAATTTCAACGGTCGATTTACTCGGTGAAGTTATGTTTTCCGGAGACGTAGCCTGGAATCCACCTCTACCACCATTGACATGGGCCTTGTTTGGCGCTTTATTGCATGGCAGTTGATCTTGTAATGTCGCTTTATCCACTGCCTGCGGCTCCGGGTTCTTCGGAACTCGTTTAGAGTGGCATTGGCCATTATCTAAGCTGGTGTTTCCCTCTCGTTTCTCGTGAAGTTCAACCCGGAGAGCCTGCATTTCTTTCTCTAGCGAAGTTAGTTTCTCCAGTCGGCCCTTGCTCTCGATTAATTCAGTCCTCAATAGAGTAATTTCTTGTATAAGTACGTTTTCATTAATCCTTAAAGCGCAAACTTCGGCCTTAACTTCCCGGACGGCCGTTAGTATTTGTTGCATCATATCCGAGCTAGGATCATTAGGCATTCTGTGCTCCAAGACAGCAGGGCTAGCAGGCTGCTCTACTTGTGTTTGGCAGTCTTCCACGAAGAATGAAGCTGCTCCGCGGACCGGAGTGGACGGATTATTATCTCGAGGCATCGCGCACTTGCAAGTCGGGCATAACCACGTCGACGATATCGTTGCCTTGATAGGTATGTTGACACAGACACGATGGTACACGCCAGAACATTTGCCGCATTTAGCGCCCTCTTGCGACGACATAAACTTTCCGCAACCTCCGCACTTCATCATGCTATCGATCTCGCAAGACGTTACCACAAAAATCCGCTAGATGGCACAGTCTGCCTTACAGCTACTCCACGCTAGATGGCGCCACTACTGGATGTTCCGACAAACTGATATATGGCACGGTCCGTCTCACGGCTACTCGTCGCTAGATGGCGCCACCAGTACTAATCGTGGATCGCACGTTTGTACGCTGGGTAGTTGCAAGACACTTGATGCACAATACCCACTAGTTCAAAATAATGTCAATCCAAGTCCCAGGGGATAACTAGATAATTCCACTAATTTACGCGAAAACTGTCACTGACTGATACACCACAACGCGTACTGTTTAACAATACGTTATAATAACAATCAATCACTATTGTTTCGCAAGTAAAACTATTATTCTTGATTAAAAATTGAGAGCAACACATGAACGGTGTTAATGTTTTTTTTTTTTTTTTTTTTTTTTTTTTTTTTTTTTTTTACTGAATTATAGTACCGGATGCTAAGATTTTTTTACACCTCGCTGAACAGATGTGAGAAAAACTTTAAATACCTACCTGACTGAATAGGTTAGTATATAAATCTTCTTCTTCTTCTCCTTCTTCTTACATATAAAAATGAATCGCTTTTCGTTTGTCTCGCTAAAACTCGAGAACGGCTGGACCGATTTGAATATTTAGTTTTTGTTTTGTTTGCAGCGAAGGTTTAAAAGAAAAAATTAGGAAATAAAAAACAGTGGGTGAAACCGCCGGGTGCAGCTAGTTGGAAATATATAATTGGCCTATAGCAAACTTTAATATTGAATGTTACAGGTAAGTCACGTTTACAGAAAATTTCGTTATTCGTCTCTTGCATGGTTAGGCGGCTGTTGTCATATTACCTCAGATCAAGTAGAAAGGCAGATAGAGTCCCGCCTATATAGGTGAAGCCAAATAAAACTACCGTACTGCCCGTCACGTATACTTCAAGCACATATTGACGCATAAAACTACTTTTTTTTTGTCCACGTTCTCTGAGCAACTGACGTAAGAATTGATGATTGATTCGGGTAGTTTTTATGCGTCAATGTATGCTTGAAGTATACGTACACGGGCAGTAGGGTAGTTTTTTTGGCTTCACATGTATCTAAGGCGGGACTCTATCTGCCTTTCTACTTGATCTGAGTATAGGACAAACGACTCAATTAAAAGTTCTTTGTCCTAAGTGTTTATAACAAAATGATACGTCGATCGCTTCACGTCAGAAAACTTCCGTCATTGTAAACGAGCAGGCGGAGGGTAAATGCGCTAATTAATGACTCCAGTACGTGAGGGTTCCCGCGGGGCTCGTGAGTTGGAACTTACGACGTTTGTCTCACGGGGATAGGATTATCAATATTGGTTCAGGAAAACCGGGAAGTTTGCTTCCTTGAGACAACGTTTTACTTATATGTGTACATTGTGTACATATCTACACACTTCCAAAATGTACACTGTACACGTTAATTTTATTCAATAATTGTTGCGCCCTGCCGGTTCACCCGCGCTTTGAAAAACTAACTTACAGAAATTGTTATATTTTTCGTGTTCATTCAGAAAAAAGTACCCTGTTCTGGAAATCTTTCGGTCCCAAAAACAAAGTTTACTCGAGACACCTATCAGTTTATTTCATTTCAAAGACAAGATAGACAAATAAACAACTAAGTAAAAAAATAACTGAATTTACAACTGAACCTACAGAGGCACTTCTGTAGAGCAGCGAGAATTCTTCAAAAATTCTTTATACTACTGGTATTGTGATTTGCAAAAAGGTTTTCACGTTGGTAGTTTAATTGTACCCTTCAGAATATCTACATCTTGTTTCTACCAAAACTGCATTGCACCTAAATGCTACCAAACTACAACTTTCTCCTACACAAGGGCCCATTTTTGGCACGTCCGAAACCATTTCCGTCACTTTCGCTCTTAAGACTTTTGTAACAAGAAAGACAGTGACCGAGATAATATCGCTTGGCACAGAATAGTTCAGATTCGGAGCTATCACGGCTGTCTCAACACTGACAGGTATAATTAGTTGCTATCAAGCAACGAATGGAGTTTCATTAGCGGACTAAAATGTTGCCGAAATCGAGATTCAAGTTATGAGAGGACGTATGTTGAGATTTTTTTCCTACTATGGCAAAGTCAAAAGGAATGGTTAAGTTTTTGTTATGATAAACAAGGTAATACTTTTTTTTTTTCTTTTTTACTTTTTTTTTGGTTACTCACGTATTAAGTCGAAAACTCCGATTTTGATCACATACCAATCAGGATCTAGCCTATAGCCTGGGCGCGACTGCAAGCGCTACGCTTGTAATCATTCCATGAACAGGAGTATCCGACTATGACAAAAATGTATTGAAACCACTTTAGTTTTTTCGGGTTTTGGTTAAATTTTTGGAAGTCTTACATAGACCAATTTTCTTACTTTTAGTAACTTTTCTCTCTATGATGTTTGTCATTAGTTTGTCATGTCGTACCGCGGCTAAACGCCTTGCTCCCAAGTTCGGAAATCCACTGTAGGACGAAGGGTCAGCTAAACTTTTCAGAATTGGCAGCAACTTGTTGATTTTTTTAAATTCCCACTCAGTTTTTTGTATTTTAAATGTGCGAAAGGGGAGTTGAAAGTAACGAGGTTCGTATAGGCCGACTAGCTAGCCCTGGCATCAGAGTTTTCAAGCCGCCCAAAGGTGTGAAGCTATAAAGGGATAGATGATGGCGAGACATCGTGAGGCTATACCCGATAGCCGAATAATAATCATATAGATCAAAATAATCAACTTGATCATTTTACTAGGGCTCTATATAGGACACACGAGGGTGCCAGAGCAAGTCTGATCCACCACCCCGGGCGACAGCCCATGCTAAGGCTCGTACCTTCGAGGTGCCCCTAAAAAATTTAGACCCAGTGCCATATGCGCTCGCCACCCACCCGGTAAGCTGTAGAGGCCTCAGTGGCCAACAGCATTAAGTCATTCCAAAAAAAGAGACATTGAGGCGCACTGCGTCTGCCGCTGTCAACGATACTGCATGACGACCACAACCGCTCTGTCAAAAGCGCTACGACCAGAAGAAGGAACAACTAAAAAAAAGTAAATTTAGCTTCGCAAATATTATTTGAAAAGCGATACCTTGTACCATCCAACCTGCCAGCGGGCAACTGATGAATACTTCATTACTGCGGATACAGGGAGAAGGTTGCCTTTTCAAACGCGCTACATTTTTATTTCGCAACATACGACTGCTTGTACGCTGATACGTGAGCTCTGGATTTGGTCTATTGAGGTAAGGTTTACCTATAAGGGCTATTTTTGGTCGGCAACAAATCTAGGGTTCACGGCAGTTTATTTTTGGATTCCATGAAGGAGTATGTTTTGGGGTTATGCGATTTTGGACTTTGTGCTGCTCGACTGATATTGAGTCGATAAAGAAATGTTTTAGTAAATGCCTGAAATATCTGACAGGTCATATTTTATGTTTTTTACAAGACTGCGATGAAGTCAAAAAAGAATAATTACGTGTTTGACCTGTACCTATGAATTTGTATGTTTTATTGTATGTCAATTTCTATTATATATTCGCAATTACTAATGATTTGAGCGATTTTAGATTCCCAAGAAATATTTTCATTAATTTTTGTGTTCTAAGTGTCATAGACAAAAATTATAATTCGTTATTTTTAACACGCTTTTATTAGCTTCACCTGTATGTTTGTATGTTTGTATGTTTGTATGTAACCGACTCCTTTGAGCGCGTTTTTGACCCACTTTAAACGGTCAGATTTCTTTCAAACTTTGTAGATATATCGAGGACCGATGACAATACACTAAACAAATCGTGTTTTTTAGTTTTTTTAACTATTAATTTTTTTTTTCCTTGTTTCAATATTTCACTAGTTAATACGAGTATTTCTATTGCACTAACAGTATGACAATATCCACCTCGCTTTGCAAAACCCAATCGAAAAGTTTATTCGACCTCTTCATTTCCAGAGAACCTTTCAATAAAAATTCCGAGCAAAAAAAAAAAAATCTACAATGCAACCAGCAAAGCTTGGTGTAGCTCGATTGAAAAAAAGATTATACCGGATATAGAGGTGTGAAAAAATGCGCGAAAAATCCGCGCGGAAACCCTTTTACTGGTGAACTGTGTGAATAATTTGATGTTTTGTCACTGACCGTTTTGGGACTACGGAGGGAACCTGCAGAATGTTGCTAATTCTAGGTAGCACACTTGTGTACCTATGTATGTATGAAAAAAGTTCACTTAATTTACGGGTTTTTTTTTTAATTTAAAAATAGGCTTGCGTTTGACCGCCGTCCTGCCTGATTTAAACGATGCCGCCTACGATGAGTGAGTGAGCGAGTGGTGAGTCTATTCGAAATGTAATACTGTGCTTCTTGTTCAAAATAATACAACTTCGAAATAATGTCCTTCGAGTTGTATCATTTTGCACAGGCGCATAATTATAATATTGTACTTGGAACTTTTCCTAGAGAAATTGACTTTGAAACGGCTAAACCGGTTTTCATCAAACATACACCTAAGAGCACTTCTTCTGACTTTTCCAAAAAAAAAAAAAAATCAAAATCGGTGAATCCGCTCGGGAGCTATGATGCCACAGATAGACAGCCACGTCAAACTTATAACACCCCGTCGTTTTTGACGAGCCGTGGTAGCTCAGTGGGAGAACCGACGCTTCGCATTCTTGAGGTGGCGGGTTCAAACCCCGACTCGTACCAATGAGTTCTTTAGGACTTATGTACGAATTTACATACCACTGGCTTTTCGATGAAGGAAAACATCGTGAGGAAACCCGCATATGTCACGCAAAAAGGGCCGATTACCGGCCTAGTTGCGGAAAAAGAGCCCGCTCTTTATTTATTATTTTTATTACCCCGTCGTTTTCGCGTCGGGGGTTAAAACGACTCAAGAGATTTGGACGAAAATTGGCACACTAATAAGACTCATATAAACTTATCATTCCAGGAAAATAAACAGCTCCTCTAAGATAACGGGTAAAACCGCGGCATTCTGCTATTATTAACATAATAGCACCGCAAATTCCTTAACAGCTTCTTATGCAGTCGCATTGCTAGCTCTGAATTCCAAGCCGCAATCATAACAATACTGCAGCTCAAATGGGGCGCTAAGGCTCTGAAATAGGAAGGTTTGTTCACGTTTTCTCGCGACATTGTGTGGCTTTTTAACCTCCGACGCAAAAAGAGGGTTGTTATAAGTGTGACGTGATAATCTAATCTAAATCTAAGTAGGAAACAAAAACCAAAACTAGCACGAAGCGCTTTGACTCTACCTTTACTGTGCGTGCTGCTAGAGAGTGGAATGCTCTGCCCGAGTGGATATTTCCCGGTAGCTAAAATCTGGGGTGTCTTCAAGTCGCGAGTGAATCGGTTTCTTCCACGAGTAGGTAAGCGTGCTCCATTGTAAATCGCATCGTTGCTTACCATCAGGCGAAATGGCCGTCAAACGCAAGCCTATCATTAAATAAATAAATAAAGTTACTCGCTTGTAGGTGACTCCTAAAGAGTTCTGTATACCAGAGAACTCGAGTAAAACTGCGAGGTGCAGCTAGTTATATTAACACTATTCATATATGCGAAAATACGAAAAAGTAAGGGAGCTGGTGTATGTTTGTTACTTCTATATGCTAAAATAGCTCAATAGATTTGTTAAGAAAAGATAAGCTTACCGCATGGATTACATCCTTTTCCTGTAGGATAGCAGAAACCGCGACGCGCACCAGGTGTAAAAAAATACAGCCCAGCCTTATGATCATAATAACTGAATAGCTAAACGTAACTACTCTAAAAATCTTGCTCGACGATTAAAAACTCTATTCCCTTCAGATACGAGGTCATTTCCAAACACAAAGCGCATGTGCCGCCGCCACGCAACCGCTGCTCTTTTCGCCAATCCCGTGTAACATTTTGTTTCATAAATGAAACCTTGTACAGCAGTTGTAGCATTTAGCTTAAAGTATGAAGGTGAGCGCGCACTATGCTTTCTGTGACCTTTATCTTTAACTTTGATAACAGGGCCAACTACTCAGCTACAACTACAGACTTACTGTAAGGCAAGATGGCGGCCAACTGCTAACCTATAATCGAAAATTAAAAAAAGAATTCAAAATAAATCTCCGACAAAGTGACGATAACGTCACTTTTCAAAAATAATAAACAAATCAATAAAAATCAGGTCACTTGATTGGGAGCTACGATGCCACAAACTCTGATATGCACGTCAAACTTATAGCACCTCCCGTCGGGGGCTTAAAACTTAATAAATGATAACGATGTAAAATGGCGTAGCAATGTACAATTCCAATACCATACAAATATCGTAGTGAATTTCCACCCTAAAGTAAAACTCGGGAACATGTGACGTAACGGGAACGTGTGTACACGAGTGGTTTTTTTAATCGGGATATTAAACGGGATTTTACGGAACAACGCTTTTGGATCGGGATAATGTTCTGTTTGGATATTCAGCAGTCGCAGAATGGGGGTTTCGGGTGAAATGCTGTCTTTTATACTAACAACTGTCGCGATATGAATGTAAAAATCTACCTACTGAAAAAGTAACAAAAGTTGGTAGGTACAGAGTTTTATACGCTTTTTTATTTGTACTAATATTGAAAGTGAAGTTTCTTGGGTATTCACAGGTGTTCATAAGCGGCGGTAACCACTTACCATCAGCTGCCCGTTGCTTGTTTGCCGCTTATTAAAGTTGAATTAATCATTATCACGATTTTGCCTATGGTCAGGACAATTATTCTTTTTTTTTGATTGTACCGAGTTTGAACGACAGTTTATTAATCGACAAAGTTTAATACTGGCACTGCAGGCAGTTTAAAAAGTTCTGACGTCGTTCTTATCCCACGAGAGAGTAAAATAAATCCATATTCTAGCTTCATTACTTTCATAAAAAGGTGGGAAAGCAATGTATCCACGGCTCGTATTAAGTCTGCTGGACTAGTCTATTTACCTGTCTTACTTTGTTCCTACATTTTATTCATCCAACTGTTCCTTATTTTCTCGAAAACAAAGCAAAATAAAACCTATCGCAAAACCAAAACGCAGTAAACTCTCAGTCAGTTATCATAACACCTCCACGTTTCTAAATCCGGAGCGAAACATTGTAAATATCAAAATTTTAAACCCAAGTCTGAACTTACCTTGGCTTACCTTGGTACTCTCCATTTCTAAGCTTTTCTAAGACTCCACAAATGTTGCGAGAGCTCCCACAATTGTTTCTCAGACCATTTCGACGGCGAAATGTTGGAAATTCCAGTTTCTACCGAGTTTTGAGAGTGGTGTTTTCATTTACCCAAGATTAAATTCATAAAAAGAGAAAGACAAAGGTTGGTAAGTACAAGGCGTGAAGTTGGGATAACATTTTAAGGTGGGCTGAGTTGGCCGGTTATGGGTTTAGGTAAAAGGTGGTTACGGTTTTGAGGATTAATGGCGGCTGTACTTTAGATAAATAAACATTCTACATTGCTCACAGCAGAAATTACAAACAAATTTTTCAAAAAAGGCAAAAAAGCATAATAAGCAAATCTCTAGGATTGTATTGTTACACTAGTTGTGGGCCGCGGTTTCACCCGCGTTTTCCGGGATAAAAATTAGCCTATACAGGGTTATTCATAAAAGGTATGCTAAGCCGAAAAGGGCTCATAGTACTCATCATTATGAACAACTTTTACTATGAGACCAACCCGAAATTCGCGAAAAAAAATCAGCTGTTGCATACATTTTGTCGAGTGTCATTGACATTTTTCTATGAAACAGCTGATTTTTTTCGCGAATTTCGGGTTGGTCCCATATTAAAAGTTGTTCATAATGATGAGTACGATGAGCCCTTTTCGGCTTAGCATACCCTTTATGAATAACCCTGTATATGTTAATCCAGGGTATAAGCTATCTTCAAACCAAATTTCATCTCAATCCGTTTGCCGTTTTTGCCTGATTAAGCACCAAAAAAAAAAGGAAAAGAAAACAAAAAAGAAAAGGCAAGAAGTCTTGTCATACAAGGATTTGCTGTACCTATCGCTGCACCTAAAACATCAACGCTCTCAAATACTGAATGAAATAGGAACCATCTATAGTTTCAATCTAGACTCAAAATAGCTTTTCATGCAAAGAACTGCAAAGTAAATATTAAATTTCAGCTCGCAGGATAAAAGGTTCGCAATAATTGAGCCTTTAGGCTGGCGCTTAAACCTTTTGCGACAGTCTCTTTGACAAGAAGAAGCGCTTTTACTGTGCACTTCCATGTAAAAAAAGGCCTTTGGTAAAATTGCTAAAAATTCAGGAGCACCATATAAAGTGCAGAGAGAACATAATACTTACAGAGACTATGTTAAACCGAAAAAAAACTCATAATACTCTTCATTTAACCTCGAAGTTATTGATAAGTAATAACGCCCAACTGTCAAAGTTTGTGAAGAAAATCACAATTTTCATGAAAAATCAGTGGGCCTAGCACAACTTTGACGTAAAAATACATAGCGAGTATTCGATAGAAAAGTGCACGCCATTTACACCCGTCAGGAGCACACTTGACAGTCGTAAGTGGCTTACACTTTTCCATCGAAAACTCGCTACGTATTTTTACGTCAAAGTTGTGCTAGACCCACTCATAATTGACGGCGTAATCGCGTAACATAATTATACATACAAAAAAAAACATACTGGTCGAATTGAGAACCGTCTCCTTTTTGGAAGTCGGTTAAAGACAAGGCATTATGTGAAACCAATGTGACACCGTAATCGGATTATTACTTAATCGATGATGAACTACTTTTATAGAACCAAATCGGAATTAGCAAAAATAAAAGCAGCTGTTCCACACATTTTGTCGTGACTGTCTGATATTTTTCTATGGAAAAGCTATGACAGAAATTCGTGTAAGGTTCAGTACGTGACAGTAGCTCAAATAAGTTAAAAATAATAAGTAAAGGAAGTAATGACGCTTAAATATAATCTACCTGAATTTGTTCGGAACTTATAATAATACCAACGTAGGTATCAATGACCTGTAATATGGAATTAGAGCACGAACTGACACGATTGTCCTGTAATTACTGGCAATTTCCATAATTTCTACGACGCTCCCATGCGTGGAGCGAACTGGCCGTATCCTGCAGTTATCGATCTTTGCATTTCTTGTTTGTTTAGCCCAGTTTTAAAAGTGTATTCTTCTTTATTTTTAGGTTCTTATTTCTTTCTTTAATATAGTAAACTATTTCTATTAACTTTTTTATAAAACAAGTAGGTACTTATAGGGTCTTGAATTGTATTACCGTTTCAGTGCTATATTTTAAATTTTATACCTATAACATAACTTTTCCTGCAATATTGCGAGAGGAACTACTTACTATTTTTAACACGTTTTTATTAGTTTCACCTGTACTCGTATGTATGCAACCTACTCCTTTCAGCTCGATTTTGCCCTACTTTGAACGAAGAAAAAGAAGAAGAAGAAGAAGAAGAAGAAAGAAAAAACAAGAAGAAACTTTTTAAACTATATTTTTTGTTTTCCTAAAACTTGGAGACATTTCTAGAAACCTACACGTAGAACACTAGGACTAACCTTTCTTGAATGTTGCAGAAATTTCTAGAAATTGCTTTGTAAAAAGTTTTACAACTGCTAGTGAAGTACACAATAATTTCATAGTCCCAATTATAATCATTGGTGGGCTTAAAGTTGCTCACTCTGTAATGAAGACAATCTGGGCCGCGTTTCATGATGGTATTACTGAACTGTCATACGAAACTTGTATGCCTACGCAGTCATATATAATTTAATTTTCAATTATAGCATAAATTCGGTGTTTCTATTCTTGACTTAATTTTGAGTATGGCACATTAGTCCTATTCCTGATTTGCAGTAAAACAAAAACAATTTTGAAAAAAAAAAAATGCATAATTAAAACATAGGTTTACCAATTCGCAGCTCAATTGGACATCGGAAAGTAAATCATAATCATCATCAGCAGTGATCTTTAATCCTCCCCTGGTATACAGGTCTACCCTCGAAGGGCGAATAGGTCGTATTCCACCACGCTATGGCCAAGTGCGTATTGGTGGATTCACGCCATTAAGTTTCTTCTCCGGACGCATGCAGGTTCCGAAAAACATCGCGAGGAAACCTGCATACGTCCGGAAAGTAAATAAAACATTTAAAAACATTACCAACACAATAAGGCCCCAAATCAATTTCGAATTTCATCAACCCACAATCGAACATCAGAAAACTTACCCGATAGAGCCGCTGATCTTATCTTAACAAATCAAAACATTGAAGCTCCAATACTCCGATCTTGCAAAATCTTCCCTCGTAAGCTATAACCCGCCATCAAACCAGCGCTTTATCTTCATAAAGAAAATCGAAAAATATCGACTCCTTCTCGAGATTTAGCGGTACTACCCACAATAACTCAGGCGGATATTTCTAGGATCGCTTTCAAAATAATTGGTAAAATGATACCTATAATTCTGGCCTTGCTTTGAGAATTGATTGTCATTTTATTTGGGTACCTAACAGGGTTGTAAGGAAGGATATGATAAGCCAAAAAGAGCTCATAGTACTCATCATTGTGAACAAAATAGAGGACTACTTTCTACCTGATCCTTTACTTGTTGACCTGTGCCCGACGGAGTCCACAATTGTTACTATTATGTAATTATCGTACCACCTAAGCAACATTGTGGAAAGCCAAATAAATGAATATAAATATGACTTTTTCTATTGGACCAATGATGAAATCGCGAAATAAATCAGCTGTTCCAAACATTTTGACATTTCGAATCAAAAGTCATTGACATTGACATTTCTCTATGGAAGAGCTCCCATAGTAAAAGTTATGTTTAATGATGAGTACTATTAGCCCCTTTCAGCTTGACATACTTTTTCCCAAGAACCCTGTAGTTCGGGATTGGGGGTCGGAATTTGATTGAGATTCCAATTGAAACCTTGAAATTGGAATAAAATGTTAAAATGAATAAATTGGACCCAGTGGGAATTGTGAACAGTAACTGTGGGTACAAATTTTAATTTAAGTTTATTTTAATTCATGTTCGATTTATGATCGTACTCGTACAGCTGTGTATTTATTTATTAATTTTCTACATCTGATATATGGATGTTTAAAATTTTTAAGACTTTCGATCACTTTCTGCAGAACCATGCTTTGTAATCTTTGACGTCATCATTTTATATGCATAAATAATTGAATGAATTGTGTTGTGTAATTGAAAACTAAAATCCGGGTTGGTCCTAAAGTAAAAGTTGTTCTTAATGATGAGTACTATAAGCCTCTTTCGTTTTAGCATACCCTTTCCTTGTAACAGATTTCAATTTCATTCATTTATCAGCTTTGTTGAAAATCAGTTTCAATTCATCAAAAAAAAAATCGTCAACAGGCCTAACTTCCAACGTACAAAGTGGAAAAGATTCAGCCACAGCTGCAAAGACAGCGAGACGTATTTCGATTCATTATACAAATGTAGGCATCTGTTCTTAGCCTAATTGGGTTAAATTAACTGAAAGGAATCAATTACATTGATGAATAAAATTCAAGGATCCTCGCCTTTTTCTCCGAGAAAATTGGGGCGAATGGGTCAGGGATGTATAAAATTAGGGGGAAAAGATAAGTGACATATTTTCTGATCTGATCGACTGGACTATTGACTAGATATTTGGTCAATGTGCTTTCTGATCAGATCAACTGGACTATTGACTAGATATTTGGTCAATGTGCTTTCTGATCAGATCAACTGGACTATTGACTAGATATTTGGTCAATGTGTTTTCTGATCAGATCAACTAGACTATTGACTAGATATTTGGTCAATGTACTTTCTGATCAGATCAACTGGACTATTGACTAGATATTTGGTCAATGTGCTTTCTGATCAGATCAACTGGACTATTGACTAGATATTTGGTCAATGTGCTTTCTGATCAGATCAACTGGACTATTGACTAGATATTTGGTCAATGTGCTTTCTGATCAGATCAACTCGACTATTGACTAGATATTTGGTCAATGTGCTTTCTGATCAGATCAACTGGACTATTGACTAGATATTTGGTCAATGTACTTTCTGATCAGATCAACTGGACTATTGACTAGATATTTGGTCAATGTGCTTTCTGATCAGATCAACTGGACTATTGACTAGATATTTGGTCAATGTGCTTTCTGATCAGATCAACTGGACTATTGACTAGAAAGGTTAATGTGCTCCATCGTAGACCACATCGTTGCTTACCATTAGACGAGAATCGAGATGGCGCATGAAGGTCTAAGCAAGCTACAAAAACACAAAAGGTACAAAAGCTGAAAATCAAGCTACAAGAATTTCGAACTTGAGTAAAATCAGTCAAGAAGTTGTTGAGATAAAACACTGATTCACTACATTTCTGTGAGTCATCACAGTGTTTTATCTATAAAAATACTTAACTGATTTCGATAAAATTTAAGAAAGAGATAGTATATTTCCTGGATTAACACAGTCTACTGTACGTCATCATCATTTTTCACGCGGGTAAAACTGCGGGGCACAGCCAGTAGTTAATAATTTATAGCTGCCCTATGTCACTATACCCTTAACTGTTTATAGTTTTCTTGAAGCATTCTTTTACGACCTAACTAATTGCGGAAAGACGTAAAAGTGGATTTATTTCCCAGTTTACGACTTTAATTTTGCTCTTGACACCCATTTTAGTTTAGTTTACTTGAAATAACATATTATATATACATCTATTCTTAGAGTTATAAATAGAAAACTATGGCAGACCTTTTTGTCTATCCATTTCTCAACTCAACCTTTAATCCTCCCACTGCTGGGATACAGGTCTACCCTTGAAGGGTTTTTTTTTTATTCGTTAATAGGCTTGCATTTGACCGTCATCTTGCCTGATGGTAAGCAACGATACGGTCTACGATGGAGCATGCTTGCCTAGAAGAAACCGATTCACTCGTGACTTGAAGACACCTAGATTATATCTATCGGGAAACACCCACTCAGGCAAAGCGTTCCACACCCTAGCGGTTCGCACAATAAAGGTGGAATCAAAGCGTTTCGTACGAGTTGTCTAGATCGTATTCCACCACGCTGGCCAAGCGTATGTTGGTGGATTCACATAACTCTGTATACAGGGTTATGAGGAAAGGGTACGCTAAGCCGAACAGGATTTATAGTACTGATTATTTTGAACAACTTTTACTATAAGACCCTAAAGATGAGATTTTTTTATGGTCATTTTAGAAATTGTCATTTTTTTTGAAATGGTCAGCTGTTCCATACATTTTGTCGAATGTCATCGCCATTTTTCTATGGAACACCTGATTATTTTCGGGATTTCAGGGTTGGTCCGCTAGTAAAAGTTTTCTATAATGATGAGTACTATGTTGCCCTTTCCGGCTTGGCATATCCTTTCCCTATAACTCTGCATAGACTTTTTTTCATCATTTTCATAATTATCGTTTTTTAACACCGCGCGTGTGAAACCGCAGGGCACGACTAGTTTAGTTTAGTTAACTAGTTTTTTTACCATAAAAATATACCATTCTCACTCACTCATCTCACTTCAAAAGAAGGGTATGAAAAAATTACTATATTTTGTCAACAAAAAAATCTAAAAAACCTCGCTGTACTTACCAGGTCTGTAGCAACGCACAAAGGTGAAAATCCTCTGGAAAGCAGCTAAGATTGAATAGAAGCTAGGCGAGAGAGTTCCGTATAAATATTTTATGTCTCGCCTGATAACGTGATGCGTTCTGTCTTGTTCAATTTTCTCTGTTATTTCCCTGTTTAGGGGAAAAAGAGATTTATACTATTTTCACGCGTGTTTTATTATGGGCGAAATGATATTCATTTGTTTTCATATTTTTCTCGGGAACGTATCGAGTTTTCTTTGGGGGATACTGAGAATGCTTTTTTATTTAATACTCAATGATGTTAGGGAAAACGGCTTTGTTGTTCGAAATCCTTTTTGTGTGATTTTCTGGCGTGAGTGACTGACGAACGTCAAATTCTAGCTATAGCTGCGCCACGTGGTTCCAATAGTAATTAGATTCTACAAGGTGGAACGGAAAGGTGTAGTAATAATTAAGGATGTTCTTCTACACGTCAAAGTGAACCACTTCTAGAACAAATTTTGTTAAATTAGAGAAATTAAAAAAAAAATGTTGAAAGTTCAAGATACAAAATTGCAGACTTAATTAGAAAAACTTTATCAAACTGAACATACCTAGCTCGTGCCAAACGAGACGCAGCCGCGAGCGCGTCACGTTTGTAAACTCACCTGATGAAGGTCACCGAATGTGACCGAAACTAGTCGTAGTAGACGACTTAATTTTCACGTGAGTATTCCCGTGTTTAATTATAACAAAAATGTCTGAACATAGCTTAAAGCTAAAGAATAAAAAAATTATTCTAATTATGAAAATCAATGAAAAAAGTGACAATTTTTTTTTATTTCTAGCTTTGTACTTTTTATACCGTTTCTCTTCCAAATCAGAATCCAACGGAACCCCAAAATATAACCACCCTGAGGCAAGCTAACTATAATTGCAGCTTCGGGTTAAAAGGAGTGAGATGAAAGGACACTTCTCACATAAAGGCTCACTGACTGAAACGTCCACAATGATAACTTTGCCTTTATAATGAACCTTATTTCAAAAAAATAAGGGTGATTTTGGCAAGAAAAGTGATGCGTGTTAGTTGGCAGGATCACAATGTCTAGTTTTTAGTCTGGATTGCTATGAAAAAGGTTAAGCGCTGTAACTGAAATTGCTCCGAGGTAATGCTAAGATGATCCCAAAAAGATAGACTATGAGGTCGAGAATTGGAAGCTACGTAAGTGTTTTCACGTAAAAAGGCAATCCTATCCAATCTATCCATTCAAAGGTTGTCTGGAAAAAATACTTTGGTCGATAAGGCGACCTTTGTACTGCTGAATCATTTTTTTTTGTATTTTTTTCAATTATAATACATTTTTGTGTATTTTATTTTATCTTTGTACCGTATTTATTTTTTTATTTTATCTTAGTTTTATATTTTTTTGTATTTGTAAGTTTAGAACACAAGAAGACAATCGTCGAGCTTAGAAATTACTCCACTAACAAGAGCATCGCTCATACTGATGATGGAGTACTTTTATATTAGCTAGAGTTGTATGTTGAGGCTCCATTTATTGAAAAGACAGTTTTTTCTGCCTATCTGTAACGTTTTTCAGTGTTTGTATTTTTTTTTTTGTAATGTCAATACGAGTAAAGTTTCGAAAAAATCGCTAATAGCAATAAGGTAGCCAACTTGTAGCAACAGTTTTAAATTCTTTTTGGTTTTTGTAACCTCAATTTTTATGGTAGTATCGACAATTTTTAAATGTCTCCAAAAGTTACATTTCATAAAGGTCATTGGATAAGTTAACATTCTGCTTAAGCTTTTATATTTTCTAGCCAAAAAAAAACAATTTTCGACTTTTTTAGACAGTGCAATGACTCCGATAAATATTATTCTTAAATATAAAACTGACTGGCCTTTGATCAAGCAAATATCATACGTAGGTATACAAATTAAAGAAAAACTTAACGATATATTTGAAATGAATATTTAAACGAATAAAAACTGAATGAAATCATATTTTATCCATTGAACCTTGCTGATTGGTTCACGTACTCATTAGTTCGAAAGCTTTATAAATAAAGTAAAATTATAAAATACAGCAGAAAATTAATGATAAACGTATTAATTGGAAATGTTGTAGTAAATAATTAAAATCACGAATGTAGCAAGTTGTGTTGATATGTCGGTCAGGTAATTAATGCCTTTTGTATACTGACCTATTTGGCTCAGCGGTAGTATATCCGCCTTGTAAGCCAGAGGTCCCGGGGTCGATTCCCGGCCAGGCTGATGTTTGGATGATGAATTTAAATATCTGTTCTGGGTCTGGGTGATAATTGTCCTTGTCTTTGTGTGTTCCATGGCATCTTCGACACGAGGTATCCTAGTGGGGAGCTTTGATCGTGAAAATTTATAAAATGATATAGGTATGTAATATACTAGCTGTGTTGGCTGTTGGAGGCTTTCGAATTTTAAATTAAATTTTTACAAAGTATAATCCAGACAGCAACTGATGGTATGATAGCTGATGCTTACAGTTTACTTTAAGCATCAGGTTTTCAGATCTGGAATTAATGAGTCAGATAATAAACTCATTGTCTAGAACGCGATATTTTGTTCGCCTCTTTTACATATTTTCCTCGATAGATGGGACCATTGTGCCACTCGCCGCGTTTACGAAAATTCAATCAAAATACAAAAACCTTATTATCCAAATGTTATGCTTACTGTATTTCATTTAACATCATTATAAAAGGATTGGAGATCGAACATATAAAAAGGGGAGTTAGTTTGTTTTTCTTTATCGCGAAGAATTCCGCGTTTGACCACCAACTCGCCTGTTGGTAAGCGAATGTGGTCAAAGATAAAGCAAAGCACACAGACTTAGAAGATACATAATCACTTTGACTCTGAAAAGACCTTTTTTTTTGGGGGGGGGGGGGAATCATCAAATGACCCCTCCCACTCTTGGGCAGAGCGGAAGGGAGTGTCAGACTTCTACTGACCAAAAACCACCCATGTTCCTTCTACGCCCTTGTGACGCCGAGGCCGCGGTAACTTCTACCCGCAGCCCCGACGGGCATGGGCCCTTTCGGGCCCCTTTCATGTTGCTGACATCTCTTTGAGGCGCGCGTGGAACACGAACGCGCCGTCGACACGGCCTGTGTCGTCATAAGACGGACGGACAGCGAGCTAGCCCAATAGCTCACCGTCCATAGGCCCGCGTCTACGGTGGCCGGAGGTCGTCACGTGACCCCCGACGCCCGGAGCGCCTCCCACGGCGACTCTGAAAAGACATAGATTGTATCTCTCAGGAAACAAGGAAGCCGACAGTTTATTCTATTCCCTGGCAGCACGGATCAGAAGCGGAGTGTTTTTGGGAATGTTTGTAGTCGATATCTTGAGATGCCATTACCTGATGAACTTGCGCAAACTGTACGCCGACGTGGCAAAGACTACTTAACAAGATGAAATGCTATCTCATGATTTTCATGTACAGTCTAGTCGCTATAGAAGCATCGCTGAAAGTTACACTATGCGTTAAAAGTTGAAAAGGCCGAACAAACATTTCCCTTTTCAACGTTAACTTAAAACTTTGTAAAGTTCTAATTTTTTTGTAAGTATGAGTAAGCTTAAAAAAATTATGACAAAAAGATTTGATCTTAATTTTTTTTATATGCTAATTTTTTTTTTTTAAATTAAATTCACGACCAAAAACAAGTTGGTCACCCTTTAAATATACAAATCATGAACGAAATCAAAATCGGTTTTACCGTTTGAGAGCTACAATGGCAAACACATAGAATACACAAAAATAACTTATAAAATTGTTAACTTGCTTTTTAGACTTATAAGACCTCTTTTTGTGTCGAGTTTATTAAGGAACAAGACCATTGAAAATAGGATTTCAAAATACTTTTCATACATTTTTGTTAATTAAACACTAGAAAAAAAATCCGTGAGAACCACGTTAGTTACCATAGAAATACTTTTGATAATTTCAGATTCAGCGCACGGATTATAAAAGTAAGTTAGAATTATCCATTGAACCTTAAACCTTGTTATACACTTACCAAAATGAAATAGACCAAATCAAAGTCATCAATTACTTCATGTGTATCGAACTCTGAAATAAACCATTGAATTTAAAAATAATGTAGAAAATCAAATTGAATCTGTCTAAAAATCAAGAATATTCGAGATTAGTTCGGTTGGTTCATTTGTCTCGAATTGATGTGGTGGTTGAGCAAATAATAGTCTATTAGTAGATTTTATTTGAAAAGCTTTGTATGTTTTTCAAGTTTATTTGAATTACGAAGTCAAGGGTACGAGGGATTAATAGATATTGCAAAATAAGAAAATTATGCAGTAGTACATTTACACGACTGAAAAAAAGGAAAGAGGAAAATAAAGGAAGGGTAAAAAGGAAAACAGACTGAAAAGGGCGGCTTATGTATTTGACCGTGACTACGAGTTCCCTCGTACCTATCTGCTAAACGGCTGAACCGAGTTTGATGAATGATATATGGTTACATAAATAAATAAATAAACGTTTCACACTCATAGCTCCCCACTAGGAATAAATCCTGTGTCGGGGTTGCCATGGAACACACACAAAGACAAGGACAACTAACACCCAGACCCAGAACAGATTTTTAAATTCATCATTCAAACATCTGCCCAGCCGGGAATCGAACCCGGGACCTCTGGCTTAGAAGGCGGATACACTACCGCTGAGCCAAATAGGCCGACATATGTCTTTGTTGTGACAACGACCTGGGTGTGTTAAAATAAAAAAAAATTAAAGTCCTATTTCTGAAGCATTTTTCGACTCAAGTATAATAACTAATCATTCCCTACTATTAAAAACGCGAAATTCCCTAAACACTATTTATCTACGTAGATACAAATGCTTTAATGTTTCTTTGTCAATCAAGCCAAAGCCCCTAGGCTCTTTAGTCAATAAAGTCTAAGCGGTTTTAGACATTTTTGCTACAGCAATGCTAACAAATAAATTGTGAATATATCGTTACAGCAATTGTGTAAAATTAGGTACGTTCTGTTCTGGGATGGTTTCGGATGTCCTGGGCATAAAATATTTTTCCTAGATATATGTAACAATGTTGTGGCGTTCTTTAGGAGAGGCCTATGTCCAGCAGTGGACAAAAATCCGATAGGCTGATGATGATGATGATGATATGTAACAAATACTAGAGTGACTTTGCAAGATCAATAAGTCAAATAAAAAGAAATGACCATGGGGCCAACCCTTTTTTTTTTTTGACCCACGGAAAATCCTTTATGGATACCACCGGCTCCGGGGGGAGCACGGTAGTGATGTGGGTGTCTCCGCCCTGGTGGCGGCCTACCCACTAAAAACCCTGGGGTGTTCCTCCTTGACGCTATCCGCCGGGACTATGGGCACGCTTTCGCACTCTTCCACGATGGGGCCAACCCTCGACCAACGTTAAAATCTCGAAAAAAAGCCTGCTGCACCATACAGTTTGTCGAGAATCATTGACATTTTTCTATGGAACAGCTGATTTTTTGACGATTTCAGACTTGGTCCCGTAGTAAAAGTTGTTCATAATGATGCGCACTACTAGCCTTTTCCAGATTCAGATTCAAATAAATATTTATTGAACAACTGATCCATTGTAATTTTTATGCTAGATGTTAGTGCATTGGTTGAAATTAGAATACCTTGCTATGAGCTATGAGGATACCCTTTCGTTAGCCCCAATTTGACTTCAATACTCGTAATTAGACTCTGGTTTAATCAAATTCGAAACTAAATAATAGTGATTTCATTAATTATAATTAAAGCCAATTAATTATTCGAAGTTCGTATTTTGGTTTCAAATATCTGAATAATATACAAATATTGAAAGGGTAACATTAGACATAATATTTTTGAAAAGTAATAGTTAATTATTATTATATAATTATAATTAACTAACTAAAATAATAATAATTGAAACCAAAATACGAACTTCGAATAATTAATTGGCTATAATTATAATTAATGAAATCACTATTATTTAGTTTCGAAATTGATAGAGATCTTTAATAATTATAATTATACTTATCTACTTATTATGACGATAGATTGATAGATAGCTCACAGTCTAAACAAGAATAAAATTTTACACTTGAGTTCATTATACAATACAGGGTTATATGAAAAGGGGGTGCTAAGTCGAAAAGGGCTTAAAAAATTAATACTCACCTTTACGATTTTTTTTTCTAAGTGACCGACTCTAAAATTGCGAAAAAATATTAACTGCTTTTTAAAAATGTTAATGATGTCAAATTATATGGAATTAGCTGTTTGCAGTCTGCAATTTCAAGGTTGGTCTCATACCCAATAAAAATTGTTCATATCGATGAATAGGTACTATGAAGCCTTTTCGGCTTTGCATACCCTTTCCACCTAACCTAGTATAGCGTTCTATTTCTACAAGTCAAACTATGAACAACGAACTTTAGCAAGTCCTTTACTATCTATAAATCGTATGACTCAATATTCCAATATCAAACTGTAGCAATAACTCGGATTACATCTCCCTTGTAACTACCAAGTAATCTATGGTTGGGGTGATAATAAATTTATGTACGGAACCCGGGATCGGTGTAAATTATGATTCATTGGTTTATGGTTGGTATCAATTTGATCTGTGGCACTATTACTGAGGGTTAGAGGATGGTTGAAGATTATAATGTTTAAATAGTGATTAGTGGTTATTGGGAGATTTTGGTTCATAACTCAAATAAGAATCTTTATCTCTATATTCTTAAAAAGTACAAAATATGAGGACATTGGATAAGGAAATCAATGAAAGAAGTTAATTTTTTTCATATTTTAAGCTATTGCATAGCTTCTATCGCGGGCCTTGAGCGTGGAGACCGAATCCAGAAATTCCGTAACGAAACTAACCTAAGGCACAGCGGTGATACTTTTTAGTTTTGCCATCTATCGATGAATAGCAGAACTTTTAATGACTTTTTGAAATATTACGCTTGTCTCTTTAGTTCAGCAACTCGCCTCTAGGTGGCATTGGTTAATGAAATAATTATAATTATAATTGCATAAGTTGATAAAAAATGCTATGCAATAGCTTCACCGCGGCAGTCCCCGAGTGCCACACGTCTTTTATATGTTTTTCATTTTCATGAAACTTCATTTCAACCTATCCAATACAGCATCGCTTGAATCAATAACTTGATTATCTTATAAAAGCTATCTATTTCCGAAAACTTTGGGTACATTGTTGGTTTAAGTTTAGTGAAATGTTCAGATGGGCATTGTTTCCAGTGAAATTACAGGGCAAATAGAAGATCAACGTCTTATATCTCAGGGTGACGATCGCAGTGCTGTGCCGCGCAGGGGCTTGAATTCTGCGAGTTCAAAATTCTGGGTGCATGGCGCAGACCTGTTAATATGGGCAAACGTGACGTTTGACATCAGGCGAGCGATTTGCTCGTCTGTAATTAAATTACATTTAAAAAAATGGAACTATAATATGTCACGCAGATCGGTGTGCTTCTTGGCATAGGCCTCCTCCAACTCTCTCCAATATGCTCGTAACTTTCTTATCAGGTACTTTTAAACTATTACAAGTCATTTTTACCGCACTGCAGTTTTTTCCACGGACCCAGTCAAAAATAACATATCAGGGCACCTTAGAGAAACATCCAAACCCTTACAGAAGGGCAACCATTATCCCTTACGATAATCTCTTACCTACGAACGGTGGGCGAGTGGACCATTTTTCATCTTACGGGGCCGTCCAACGACTTCTTACCTTATAGACGTCACATCTAATTTAACTTATTTTAATAAAAACCAATCGCTGTTCGACGTCTCGAAAATACTCGAAAATGCGTCGACCTATTTGTTGTTTTTTTTTGTGTCGCCTCAACACAGGCGTGATTCAGGCAAAAAACGCGAGTAAACAGCGGGTTGCAGCTAGTTTGCGACGTTTTACGAGGTTGTTTTGTATTGGCTTACGTTTGACAGCCATCTTGCCTGATTGTGAACAATGTTTCGATCTACGATGGGCACGCTTGCCTACAGGAAATCGATTCACTCTTGACTTAAAAACACCCGGATTATAATCTATTGATTAGTGACATTCTGATTGCTGATTGGTTCGCCCAATGTCAATTACACTGGCGTGCCATTGACGTTTAGTTTTACAGGCTCTCTACGTGCCAATGTGATCACTGAAAGTGCTCTATAAGAGGTGTCCAGAGGACGGCACGTCGTTACGTCCGTCAGACCCTGGCCCCTGGCCCGCTACCATTGCCCGGGGCCCCAGGGAACGCTTTAGTTTCAATAAGGCGAGATAAGAGTGGAAAAGTGCCGGTTGGTGATAAATAATAATGGTGGTCGGGTAACTTGATCGTGAGTATGGCGTGATAGGCTCTGGAATTCAATGTAGATACCAACCGGATTTTTGACGTAGCAAAAGGATTGGGTAAGTAAGTGTTAGGTTGGTAGATAGGTAAGCAATTTATTGAAAAAAAAAATTAGTATTATTTTTGATATTATCATGTTGTTGAGATTTCTTTAGAATACATTAGGTACTTTATTGCTTTACTTTTTTACTTTAATAGGGTCTTTAATACACACCGAAATAAAATCAAACTAAGACTGAGTAGAAAAACATTCAGTAGAACAGTAAGAGGCAAACACCGAAGTCGGATTAGATCGATGGAGGCAAAACACATTAGGTATTGGTTTTCACCATTGCGACAATAATTCAAACAAAACAATTAAAACCAGATTGTTCAAATTAACTAACATTTATATAGTAGGGAATCTGCAAAATTCTTTTTATTCTTTTTAAACCACACTTATCGCTAAAACCTTTATTTGAAAGTTTATTTTTGAAAATATTTTAAATCAAACCCCTTACTGTCAGGAACTTCCTTTCCCAATAAAAAGAGCTCTCAAAATTATTTTCTAATAACCTTGTCTGGCATTGTCTTCATAATTGAGACAAACTACAAACAATGCACTCAAATCTGCTCACTCAAAAACAATCCCTATCTCTCTTTCATAAAGCTCAAAATCCTTCCTCGAGCGACTAAAGAAAATTTACGGACTTCAGATCCTATTTACGGTTTGGCTTTCTCTGAGAGCAAAGAAAAATGTTGACTATTTCGTGTCCCGTAGTTAAGCGTAATTGTTTTAGTTTGGAGTTAATTGTAAAGCCAATTAAGTGTTTGACACTACATGGTGTGGTAGGTGCTTAATGGGAACTTAAACTGTTAAGATGAAATTGGAACTCATTTACTAATCACTTTTGCTAAGAAGGTCTTTGGTAGTTTTAAAGTTCTTCACTTTTTTATCTTCATTTGTTGATAGGCTTTAGTTTGACCGCCATCTCGCCTGATGGTAAGCAACGACGCTGTCTACGATGAAGCACGCTTGCCTAGAAGAAACCGAGTCACTCGAGACTTAGAGATACCCAGATTATATCTATCGGTGTACGCTGTACACTCACTTGGGCAGATCATTTCAGGCTTTGACGGCTAACTTTCGTACTTTTGTTTTGTAACTCTGATGGAGCAGTTTTTAACATATGCTAAGGTATGCTAAGCCGAAAAGGGCTCATAGTACTCATCATTATTAACAACTTTTACTACGGGACCAACCCTAAATTCGCGAAAAAAAAATCACATACATTTTGTCGAGTGTCATTGACATTTTTCTATGGAACAGCTGATTTTTTTTGCGAATTTCGGGTTGGTCCCGTAGTAAAAGTTGTTCATAATGATTAGTACTATGAACCCTTTTCGGCTTAGCATACCCTTTATGAATAACCCTGTATAGTAAGCCCTTAAGCCTTCAAGCCAATATGTCAATAATTTAAGTCTTACCGAAGTTTTTGTGTTCTTCCTTCTGTAGTGACTAAGAAAGTATCTCCTAAGAACTAAGACTAAGAAATCTGTTTCCAATAAAAACATCACCATCTTTTTTCAGTAGTCGGATTAAAGGAGAAACTATTGCAGAAACTGTGATCAGCGATAATGATATCAGTTTGGTCGGGATGGCAAGTTGGGGTTGCGGAGTTTGTTCCTAATAGCAATCGATTTGGCAATTGTCTTTCTCATTAGATAAGGGCGAGTAAAGTGGCCTCAGGCAAGCTAGGGGATGACATGCAAGCCTACTTCCTGCTAATATTATGAACTAGCTGCGCCGAGTGATTTTACCCGTATTTTTCCGGATAAAAAGTAGTGTGTTAATCCAGATTATGTGCTACCTTCATACCAATCTTAATCCGTTCAACCGTTTTAAGAAAGTTTTTAAAAAGTAACAAATTTTAATATCCATACATGCAAACTTTCACGTTTATAATATTAGTAGGATATAGTAAGGATGTCAAAGTTTGATGTTTATACGTTGCTGATGTAGAATTGCTTCTACGAATGCCTCTTTCCTTTTTTAGTATTAAAACAAAATCAAGTTATGATTTTGAAACATTTGGTTTCAGTGCCAGGCTGGATCTGTCCGCTAACGCGTCACGCTTGTAATCTACTTGATAAAGATCACCGAATCTGATCGCCGACTTAATACGACGTGAGTTTTCCTGTATACAACAAAACCTCTTTTCTTCTTGAATCTTTCATAAGCGTAGCTTTTTTAAAGCAAAATCTCTATAGGATTTCTTTTGCAAGTCAAGAGGCAAAAGCGCGAACGCTCTTTGGACAAAAATGACCACCTAGAAAACATTTATGTATTACTAGCTGCACCCAGCGGTTCTGCCCGCTGTTTTTTTTTTACTTTTAAACCTTCCCTGTATTAGAGCGAACAAAAAAAAATGTTATTCAATCCGGTCCAGCCGTTCTCGAGTTTTAGTGAGACTAACGAACAGCGATTAATTTTTATTTATAAGAAGAAGAAGATGAGACGAAGAAGAAAATATGAAATGTGCGTTTTTCTCAAGTTGACTTTGTTACGGGCATCGTGTGTAAAAAGCATAACTGGTTAAAATATATACTTGAAAATGCTTTCAAAGTTTACGCTAGCATTTTTATCTTTAAGATTGTTTCTTCAAGATTCCGTTTCAAAGGTAATTATGGAGTATTATTTTTGAGAGTTAATTACAGTTTCCGCTTTTGTAAGAATCTTTATAATCAAATTTCTGCTTCTCTTACCTTTACCTTGGCTTCTTTCTAAACGGGGTTTTTGAACGAAGGCTACAAGATTTTTAAGTTCGAAAATATTTCAGTTTTTCCGGGAAAGGTATTGGTGTTTTTTTATTGTAAAGGAATTTTTATTGAAATTCTTGTTTCGACGCTTTCCTATAATAGGAAATTCCTATATTCTTAGAAATGGTTCTTTGGAGTGCAGTTGCAACATTCCTTTCAAATATTGTATTTGCGACAATACATCTGTATACAGGATGTTGTGCAATTCGTGTCCGACCCGCGAAGACGTGCAGTACTGTAAAAATCATAAAAAGAGAAAAAAGTGAAAAAGAAAAAAAAATGTGTCGTATTAATTTTACGTCTTATTGTGAAACACTCGCTAATGTTAATATTTTTTTAATAGAAATAAATGCTTTGAATTCGACTTAAATATTAAATGATTTTGTTAGTAGGTTATTTGGTACTACTTTTATTATCTGACAAAAAAGTATTTATTCCATAATATCACAGTATATTTTTAAACAATAATTGCCCTTAAATCCCAATCGGGTCTGTCTAGGCTATAGGTTTTCAATTTGCAACCATATATACCTATTACCTAAATATATATTTTTTTGAACTTGTTTTTAATATATTATGTTTTGTTTTGTTGTAAGTAGTGTATGCATATTGTAAATGTACATTACATAGTAGTCTGTTTGTATCATGAATAAACGATTCTGTCACTCACCGATACCGTTGTCACTAACGTCGGACACGACACGCATCACCCTGTACTTGTATACGGATACGGATATATGCTATATACACCAACCGTATAATCGTATATCCATTTTTGAATGCCACCCGCGAAATTGCGTTCCACTGAAGCCCACCGTCGTATTATATGCGAAATGATTTATTCGGTGGCTTATACCGGTCTTATTGCTTTTGGTTAGGTATGAGACAAATAGTTTAAATTGTTGTGCCGTATTTTAATGTCTTACGAAACTGTGTTTATAGTTTCTAATGCATTAAATTTAGTTTAATCTAATTGTTATTTAGGTTTAAGTGTTGACTTTAAATTTTGAATGAAATGACATACATAGTTCTTTACTTAAAATTATTATAGTTTTTATAATACAAGGTTACCTATTTTGAATAGTGACACTACATTACATAGCTTACATGAGCTGTGATCTTATACCTAACTCGTCAACTGCTAAAACTAAAATGTTTCTGTAATGGCGTTTTTGTTTAATAGGCCCAAACACATAAAATCACTTAAAACTTAGAAGCTTTTATAAGTCAGTATATTAGAAATTAATAAATACACTTTTATCAAAAATTAAATGATCAAACACGACAAAACCCGAAAATAAACTAGCAAATTACATAATAACGTAGGCAAAATCCAAACACGGCCGAGTTTTGTCGCCACCTTGTCGCAGCATATAAATCAATCCAAGAATGTACTGTCCGCCGCCGTCGGTCAGCACCCGTGCCCGCGACCCGTGAACGAAATGTGGTCACGCCACTTACCTACGTCTGTTCCGACCGTGTTCCAACTTGGTATTAGATGGTGTTCGAAGAACATTCTGGAACAAAAGGATGGAAAGGGTGGGATGAAAATACTTATTTTGCCATGACAGGTAGAATCTGCTTAGGAGGCAGAGTGGAGATCAAGAGAGAGGCTAATACCCAGCAGTAGGAGAAAGGAGGCTAGGGATGATGATGATGATGATAACAAAGCAAACCAAAGAAGCAAACGGGCTATTACTATTGAAGGTGACACATCAAAGGGGGGTAGAGAATTTCTATAACAAAAGAGTGGATGCGACTTCTTTAAGCCATAGGTGGCAAATTACTGTCAGATGGGAAACCTTTTATTTCGTTTTTTGGTTACGTGTCACTCAATCCAAGAGTACTGAAAAGAGAGAACTATACACAGCAGTGGGAGAGAGGAAGCTATGGATAATAGTGATAATTAATAAACGGAAAACAAGCAGACGAATCGCCTGATGGTAGGCGATCATTGTCACCTAAACAAGAGGCGTCACGGAAACGTCACTTGTAATACCAGAGGCGTCATGGAAATGTTTCCGACCTTTTTAAGACTCTACAGGGTTACAAGCTTACAAGGAAAGGGTATGCTAAGCCAAAAAGGGCTCATAGTACTCATTAATATGAACAACTTTTATTATGGGACCAACTCTGAAATCAAGAAAAAAAAATCAGCTGTTCCATTGTAAAATGTCATGTCATGACTAAAAATATATGGAAGAGCTACCTAATCTATGTTTCGTGATTTCAGGGTTGGCCCCATAGTAAAAGTTTCTTATAATGATGATTACTACGAGCCTTTGTCGGCTAAGCATATACCCTTTGGCGTCGAAAGTGAGAAGCCTCCATGTAACAATACAACCACGACCACTCTGCCAAGAGTGAACGACTAAGAAGAAGAACACCCACTTTGAAGAACCCCATGTTGTAGTTATTTTAAAATACCGTCAGTATGAGCTCGTTTCACATTTTGCAAGACTGGTTGCCAATTCCGCTCTTGCGGGTGAAATTGGAAGCAAACTTGTTAGTTTGGTAAAGAAGGGGTTGTAACATTTTAGTATGGAGACTGGTTGCGTCTCTGAGATATTGGAGCTAAAAGATGGCCAATTACGTCAATTTTTATCGTTGGCTTGCAATATTTTATAAACGCGAGACTTTAGGAAAATACTGTGGAAAACATTATTTGTTAATATCTATTCTATGTCTATGAAGATTTGATCAGTGGCTGACATTGCGCTAAATTTTTTAAATAATAAACCTGAAGAAGTCCTATTCTGGCGCACTCGAGATTATTTTACTTCAATTTTTTTATTTTTCTTTATTTATTTCTTATCAGATATGTTACGAGAGTAAAAGTGACCACGATAATCTCGAGTGAGCCTGAATTGAGTTTTAGGTCAGAGTCGTGAAATCCCTTTCAAAATCATTACCATATAAATTATTTATTTGTTTCATATGTCAAATCTAATAAATTGCAAAAAAACAGGAATAGATTTTAGTACAATTGTAAAAAAAGATTCCAAATGACTTCAGGGTTATCAGTAAAATATTCGACAGCAGTCTCAAACTGTACCGAGTATTACGTACACGCTATTTAAATGTTTATCTCGAACATTGCAGTTCCCTTCACATTCTACGCAATATATTGTTGCATGCATTGTATTTTTATGACCCCACCGAGAATATTGGGTAGTTTGAATTTGTTGGCTGTATTGAAATTGTGTTTATGGCAGATAGGTACGGAAGCATAAATTTCAAACTTTAGAATGCAACATTTTACTTGTGACATCTATTGGGTGCTCGAAGATTTAGAAGGATAGACTAACAAAGTGCACTGTTACCCTATTCTTGGGCGCTCGAGATTATCTCGGTCACTCTCACTGTCATCATATTTCTAATGAGAGCGACAGTGACGGAGATAATCTCACCAGCCAGAATAGCCCCCGGGCGATTTCTCACAGCGATAAGAAGCACAGTTTGCTGGCGCTTTAAATCTAGGTTTCTTCTAGGCGTGCGTGCTCCATCGTAGAGCCTACAATCGGGTTAAATGGCGGCCAAACACAAGCCCATAAAAAAGCTTCGTCACTAATAACTTTGTCACCAGGCCTTGCCACTCTAAATACGAACCTATTTATTGAGTGTGCGACTCCCTTAGTTTGTCCTAGCGATTTTACATCTTTACACCAAGTGTGCGGAGCTTTGAAAAAAAAAACCTACTATTATTGAACAATACAAAATAAAAAGTAACAATTTTTATAAAAACTTTCCAGTTCAAACTACCAAACGACTGGAGTATTAGGAGATTAAAACAAATAGATCTGTAAACAAACAACCATTCAACGAATAAAGTTCAAAATTCAGTGTCTGTAAAATTGGATTCAAGCTACATTTTATCCAGTTGCCTGTTGTATTCTCTTCTATATCTGTGGCGGCACAAAGGTAGCCGTCCTGAGAGAAGTTGTGTGTGAAATGCAAATAAACACGATTTGATGGAGGCAAGGTGACTCCATTGAAAGATACGTTACTTCCAGATTTCATAAAACTAGTTGAAGTCTCGCATTAGCTTCTAACCGGGTGTTATTGGCAATGATTAAAAAAAAATGTTTAGGCATTTGAATATTCAATTTTTTTACTCTTTTTTTTAATTTATTTGTTTGTCTGAAAATATAAATAAAAGATTTAAAAAAATATGTTTATCCGTTTGAATATTTAATTTTTTATCTTACTCTTTTTAATTTTTTTTTTCTTTTACCGCCAGAACTGGAAAAAATTGGGGGAGACCTTTGCCCAGCAGTGGGACATAGGTTAGATAAAAAAAATTGTTTGTCTAACAGGTCATATTTTAATTTTCAAAAATTACTAACTATTAAAAAATAAAATCATCTTTCCGAAAGAAAATTTCACCAAAGCCCTGATTTAGATTACCACAACCAATAAAACGTGCTTATAACTTGTTAGCTTACCAACAGCTTTTTAAAACGTGTTCTTCCAAAATAATCAGGTACTAGGAAATACGAGACCCATTATTTGGGAACTTGCTCCCCTGTCATAATGCCTTCAATCTTGTGATTGGCTTACTCCAGCTTAGGGTACAATCTCGCAACCGAAAATCAGCTTTAACCCTCACAAGATAGAAGCAATTTTCCCTTTTTAATTGGTGTTACGAACCTTTTGAATTCAATTAACGCGGACCAGTGTTTTGTCCGTGTAAAGCGGGTATTTTTTAGGGAAGAATTATTAAATTTTAGAGCGGATGTTCCGGACGTAAAAGGGAATAATTATCCGTGTTTCAGTGCTTTTTGTATGATACTGTGGAGTTAGAATTGCTGTAATTACTTGGGAGCTCTCAATATGTGAAAAAAGCTTGCAGTGGGGCCCTGAAATGGCAATATAAATTAACTGTTTCCTACAAATAAAAAAAACCTTTTTATTACTTTTTATTAATGTATTGTTTTAAAGATATTACAACATAACAATAAAAATACAAATATGAGAAAAACAAACAATAACTTAACAATACAAATTTATTTGTCGGCCTGTTTAGCTCGGCGGTAGTGTATCCGCCTTATAAGCCAGAGGTCCCGGGTTCGATTCCCGGCCGGGTAGATGTTTGAATGATGAATTTAAATATCTGTTCTGGGTCTGGGTGTTAGTTGTCCTTGTCTTTGTGTGTGTTCCATGGTATCCCTGACACAGGATTTATTCCTAGTGGGGAGCTATGAGTGTGAAACGTTTATTTATTTAAGTTTTTTTTTTAATCTACAACCCCCCCCCCCACCCTACCGTGCTTCTGCAAACCCTACAAATAGTTATGAACAAAATTGTTCAAGCTGTTTAGGCGGAAAATATCTCTACCTGTATTTTTTAAAAAGCAGCTGTTTTTTTTTGCGGTTCCTGCTGGGCAAGCGTGCTCCATCGTGGACCGCATCGTTGCTTGGCATCGGGCGAGATGGCGGTCAAACGCAAGCCTATATAAGAATAAAAAAGCACACATTTTAAAACAATTAAATATAAATAACTACTTAGGGACCCTAAAAACACTAACCTTCTCGAACAGTCCGGTTATCGTTCACCGTTTTAACTTTTAAAACGTCTTGATCTCTGATAGTTGACGCTTCGTCAATTTGTCATAAAGTTGAAAGATAAAGTACCGACACTAAGCACCGAAGTCAAATATTCGGAGCCTGTGTTAGGAACAAACTCACTTCACTTTGAGCCTAACCGAGAGCATGATATATTGCTCTGAAGGTTTTCAATGTAGTTTTCACGATAAACTTTTGTGTTCTGAGCTAACGTGACGTTTTTCGTAGAGGAGTTAAAGGAATCGACGGTTTTATTTTATGCGGTATATCTATGTAATAATATTACGAGCAATATTTGTATATATTTTGAGACTTTACTAAACGAAACGAAGGTGCTTTTGTTTTAATTAACATGAGAATACTCACGTAAAATTAAGCCGCGCGTTACGACTAGTTTAGATTACAATCGGACGAGCGCGTCACGCCTGTAGTCACCTGATGAAGATCACCGAATGTGAGTAGGGTAAAATTGAGAGTTCTAACCCACGTTTATTTGCGGTTGGTAATGGTAACTGTAGTATGAGAATAGTATGGGGAATATGTTTTACCAACCGCAAAATGTCGATTTAACTTTGTAAAAGTGTTTTTTTTTTTAATTTTTCGACGTGAGAGTTCTAACCCAAGTGTAGGGCTCCGGGGCAAGACGGGTTACGGTGTAGGGCTCCGATGTGTGATGTGTAGGGCTCCGATGTGTGTAGGGCTCCGGTGTGTGTAGGGGGCAAGACGGGCTACGGGGTAAGTCGGGCTCCTCGCCTGCGCGGGTCTCCGAAGTAGGGCTCCGATGCTGGTCTACACGGAGGCGGGGTCAAGCGACGGCGGCGGCGGCTGCGGTGGCGGCGGGGCTACGACGGGCTACGGGGTAAGATGGGCTGCGACAGCGGCGGCGGGGCAAGATGGGCTACGGCTGCGACAGCGGCTGCGGCGGCGGCGGGGCGGCGGCGGGACGGCTGCGGCGGCGGCGGGGCGGATGTAAGTTACATTGTAACGAGCTGATATCAATGTGATACATCCAGTATTTTATAACAGCAAATAGATAACGTGTATCAAACAAAGGATTGACAGGAAATAGCTGATATATCTCATAAGTATTTAAAGTCTTTAAAAGCGTTGCAGAATGCAATTGTTATTTTAAACGTGATTTTCAAAACGAGAACGACAGCCCAGTGTTAATGTGTTTAAAATTAATAAAATTAATAAAATGTTATTTACAAGTCTTTTACCTTGGATGATTGTACTCTACTTGGAGAAAGAAAATGGAGTAGATATTATGGAGAAAAATATTTCAAAATCTATAAACGAAGATTTGCGTGAAGTATGTTCCAGCAACTATCATTATCTGAAGAAGGTAAAGTTACTAGACGTAGACGGTAACCGTTTTATGAAGAATTGGTTGATTAAATTTTATCTCTATGCAGATACTGATAAAAATGAAAGCAGATTGTTTGCACATAAAAAACGCATTGTGTTCTTAAAAAGTGATGATGTTAGGAACAGTAAGAAATTGCTTAATCTACGTTTATGTAGTGATAATCGATTATTACTATTTAAATTGGAAGTTGTACATTCATATAGGTAAGAAACGAAGGTTACTATACTTTCAACGAACAGGTTTCAACGACCCCACCCCTCTCCAATATTTTATCTAAGACAGTTCGAAAACTAAACAGCTAAAAACTCAGTTCTGTTCATATAGGTAAGAAACGAAGGTTACTATACTTTCAACGAACAGGTTTCAACGACCCCCACCCCTCTCCAATATTTCCGAAAACAACCGATTTTACCCGAATACTTTCCACGATTGGTATAAAAAGATTAGCAAACAATTTTTCTAGTTAGTAGTTGACGGTCGTTGGAAGTGTTAACATGGATACATCCAAGGTGTTTAGTGTTTCCCAGCTCTATGGAAGAAAGATTAAGCCGACAGACGAAAGATTTGGAATTTGGTTGCTATTGGAAAATTTGGAAAATAATAATTTGTTATCTAATGTCGGTAATATTAATTATACGGAAGGAGAGGAATTGGTTCCATCCAATAAACGTTTTTCCGCCATTACAGAACCATTTTGCGACAATATTATGCTTGTAAAAATATGTGGCTCAGAGGACTGTGCATCGGAATCTACTCTTGTTAAGAAAGATATATGTGGATCATTTAACAGTTACATTCGTGGAAAATTTGGAGAATTAGTTTCGGCGAAACATGGAGTTAGAGCTAAACTACCATTTCCCTTACTAAGTGAGAATCTACTTGCTAAAGGTGCACGAGATGTAATTGGAAAAGATTTAGGTAGAATTACCGAGAAATACAAAAAGCCAATATGCATTCCGTACAAAGTAGAATTAGCCGACGTAAAACTGGATAATTTGTTGGAAATATTACCGGATTTGTTAGAACAACTTCGCAAAGAAGATTACTACCTAATGGATATGGATATTACACAGGACTTTGCTGGAATATTTAACAAGGAAGAGATGTGCAATTATTTAACGGACAATTTTAATTTTTGTAACCAAGGGGAATATTTAGAAGGTAGCAATGTGATTGTAAATAATGATAAAACAGTCGGAATCGATTGTTTAACCTGGCTAACATCTAACACTAGAGTAAAGATTTATAACAAATTCGTATGTCAGTTAACGAGCCCAGGAGTCGGTAAACAGCTAGGAAACCATATAATCGATTTTATAAATTGTCCAGATGTAAGGTTAAAAGAAACATTTTCGTCTCCATTAGCAATGCAGCATGGAATTTCCAGATTAGAAGCCACAATTTACAACTATAGTTATGGAAAACAATATAGCGCAACCTATAATCCTCTGGAAGATTGTATCAATGTGCTCGAAAAAAGTAAGTTGTATTTCCAGAACGCACCGATATATTCGGTTTCTATAGCTAAAATGTGGAGAAAAATCTCCGATACTGTACAGAACAGCTGCTGTCTAGTTTTTAATAATTTATTGCAATTTGTGTATTGGGGGAATGCTACTACAAAAAAGTTAACTGGAATACAGATAAAATTACCGAATCAACAAGCCTCCAGGAAGAAAATGATAAATTACGCCCTATCAGCATTTAGTTTTAACTGCTTGCCTGTAAATTATATAGAAGTCGTGGAAGATGGCGAAAACAAAGATAATGTTCGAATAATACAAAAATGTTACATTAAAGCTGGGGAGAGCTATTTTTCTAGGTCTAGAACGATGTTCTCTACTATACCAGAGTGTATAGACATCGAGGAAACAGGACTGGTAGCTACTTGTAATATAATTCCACGTGTTTTAAGGAAAAGAACTAATAACACCAACAAATTATTACCATATACTATTAAAGAAATAGAACCGCTTTCGTTGGCATACATAACATCGACACGGAAACGAAAACAAGAACTCGAAAATTTAGACGCTAAAAGACGGAAAATGGATTATTTGGAAAAGACATGTGCAATAAAGGAAGAATATAAACTAGTTTTAGAGAAAGAAAAACAGATAACATTGTTAAAAGAAAGATTAGAAGATTATTTTCACACCCATTGGGCAAACTTAGATAATATTGGAGAGTATAAGGTATCTGCGTTTACCGTTAATAATAAGGGGAAATATCCATATGTAGGAATATTAGCCGAAAAAGATGGAAATAAGGCAGTTTACTATTTAAAAGGACCGTATAAAAATATGTTTGTTAAATTATACAACGAAAGAGAAAAATTTATTAAAGATGGTTATATGATTATTTCTCATAATACTATGGACATAATTAGTTTGCCTACAGAAGAACCGTTTGTAGAGTTTACTACAAATGGAGTTACAAGCTATAATGGAAACTCATTCGCGAAAATAGAATATCTTAAGTTTAATACGGAAGTTTGGAAGAATCAGGAGAATATACCATTTACACACGAAGATATGCAACAAATTGGCAACATTAAAATGCAAGATATAAAAGATAATATTAAATTTCGAAATTGTCATCGATTAGAAGAAATCGCCGAAGGGACGGAACTGGTAATTGTCGGAATTAAGGAAGTCGTACATAGGAATAAATTTCGATATATTATACAATTCGACAGCTTGGACAAATTATATTTATCTAATTATTGGTTCGAAAAAGAAATCGAAGATGTAGATTTAAATTTAGAGTATAAAATAAAAATAAAAATGGATAAGTTAAAACATACACCGAATAGAAATAAGGAAAGACTTGTATTTTGTGTGTAAAAAATAAAACTAATGCTTACAAATATAATTTTATTATTGTTTTTGTTCTAAATCCTTTTTCCTTTAATAAACCTCTAGACCTAGATTATTTATGCACCTGGAAAATTTTAATAAATGGAGAAGTTTTTGGAAATATTGGAGAGGGGTGGGGTCGTTGAAACCTGTTCGTTGAAAGTATAGTAACCTTCGTTTCTTACCTATATGAAATAAAAACTACTCCTGCTAGAACTACTTCAACAGCATCACCATCAACAACAACAACAACATCTTATCTGTTAAGTGAATCATGTCAACGTTATAAGATGACAATTGAAAGTGTGTTATTTTGGAGTCGCAATCAGTTGGATAAATTGAGAAAGGGTGAGATAGAAGATTCAGAATGTTCAACTAAAGTAACGAAATAATAGTAGTTATTTTTATCATTGTGGGAGTAGTTTGCTATTAACTTCTAAAATTATATAGAATTTTGTGGTAAGAATTGATAATGATTTTTATCATTGTGGGAGTAGTTTGCAATTAACTTCTAAAATTATACCTATAGAATTTTGTGGCAAGAATTGATAATGATTTCATTGGTTTCATTATCAGTATAGGAAACATTGGTTTCATTATCAGTATAGGAAACATTGGTTTCATTATCAGTATGGGAAACAAACCTTTTCATATAGGTAAGAAACGAAGGTTACTATACTTTCAACGAACAGGTTTCAACGACCCCACCCCTCTCCAATATTTCCAAAAACTTCTCCATTTATTAAAATTTTCCAGGTGCATAAATAATCTAGGTCTAGAGGTTTATTAAAGGAAAAAGGATTTAGAACAAAAACAATAATAAAATTATATTTGTAAGCATTAGTTTTATTTTTTACACACAAAATACAAGTCTTTCCTTATTTCTATTCGGTGTATGTTTTAACTTATCCATTTTTATTTTTATTTTATACTCTAAATTTAAATCTACATCTTCGATTTCTTTTTCGAACCAATAATTAGATAAATATAATTTGTCCAAGCTGTCGAATTGTATAATATATCGAAATTTATTCCTATGTACGACTTCCTTAATTCCGACAATTACCAGTTCCGTCCCTTCGGCGATTTCTTCTAATCGATGACAATTTCGAAATTTAATATTATCTTTTATATCTTGCATTTTAATGTTGCCAATTTGTTGCATATCTTCGTGTGTAAATGGTATATTCTCCTGATTCTTCCAAACTTCCGTATTAAACTTAAGATATTCTATTTTCGCGAATGAGTTTCCATTATAGCTTGTAACTCCATTTGTAGTAAACTCTACAAACGGTTCTTCTGTAGGCAAACTAATTATGTCCATAGTATTATGAGAAATAATCATATAACCATCTTTAATAAATTTTTCTCTTTCGTTGTATAATTTAACAAACATATTTTTATACGGTCCTTTTAAATAGTAAACTGCCTTATTTCCATCTTTTTCGGCTAATATTCCTACATATGGATATTTCCCCTTATTATTAACGGTAAACGCAGATACCTTATACTCTCCAATATTATCTAAGTTTGCCCAATGGGTGTGAAAATAATCTTCTAATCTTTCTTTTAACAATGTTATCTGTTTTTCTTTCTCTAAAACTAGTTTATATTCTTCCTTTATTGCACATGTCTTTTCCAAATAATCCATTTTCCGTCTTTTAGCGTCTAAATTTTCGAGTTCTTGTTTTCGTTTCCGTGTCGATGTTATGTATGCCAACGAAAGCGGTTCTATTTCTTTAATAGTATATGGTAATAATTTGTTGGTGTTATTAGTTCTTTTCCTTAAAACACGTGGAATTATATTACAAGTAGCTACCAGTCCTGTTTCCTCGATGTCTATACACTCTGGTATAGTAGAGAACATCGTTCTAGACCTAGAAAAATAGCTCTCCCCAGCTTTAATGTAACATTTTTGTATTATTCGAACATTATCTTTGTTTTCGCCATCTTCCACGACTTCTATATAATTTACAGGCAAGCAGTTAAAACTAAATGCTGATAGGGCGTAATTTATCATTTTCTTCCTGGAGGCTTGTTGATTCGGTAATTTTATCTGTATTCCAGTTAACTTTTTTGTAGTAGCATTCCCCCAATACACAAATTGCAATAAATTATTAAAAACTAGACAGCAGCTGTTCTGTACAGTATCGGAGATTTTTCTCCACATTTTAGCTATAGAAACCGAATATATCGGTGCGTTCTGGAAATACAACTTACTTTTTTCGAGCACATTGATACAATCTTCCAGAGGATTATAGGTTGCGCTATATTGTTTTCCATAACTATAGTTGTAAATTGTGGCTTCTAATCTGGAAATTCCATGCTGCATTGCTAATGGAGACGAAAATGTTTCTTTTAACCTTACATCTGGACAATTTATAAAATCGATTATATGGTTTCCTAGCTGTTTACCGACTCCTGGGCTCGTTAACTGACATACGAATTTGTTATAAATCTTTACTCTAGTGTTAGATGTTAGCCAGGTTAAACAATCGATTCCGACTGTTTTATCATTATTTACAATCACATTGCTACCTTCTAAATATTCCCCTTGGTTACAAAAATTAAAATTGTCCGTTAAATAATTGCACATCTCTTCCTTGTTAAATATTCCAGCAAAGTCCTGTGTAATATCCATATCCATTAGGTAGTAATCTTCTTTGCGAAGTTGTTCTAACAAATCCGGTAATATTTCCAACAAATTATCCAGTTTTACGTCGGCTAATTCTACTTTGTACGGAATGCATATTGGCTTTTTGTATTTCTCGGTAATTCTACCTAAATCTTTTCCAATTACATCTCGTGCACCTTTAGCAAGTAGATTCTCACTTAGTAAGGGAAATGGTAGTTTAGCTCTAACTCCATGTTTCGCCGAAACTAATTCTCCAAATTTTCCACGAATGTAACTGTTAAATGATCCACATATATCTTTCTTAACAAGAGTAGATTCCGATGCACAGTCCTCTGAGCCACATATTTTTACAAGCATAATATTGTCGCAAAATGGTTCTGTAATGGCGGAAAAACGTTTATTGGATGGAACCAATTCCTCTCCTTCCGTATAATTAATATTACCGACATTAGATAACAAATTATTATTTTCCAAATTTTCCAATAGCAACCAAATTCCAAATCTTTCGTCTGTCGGCTTAATCTTTCTTCCATAGAGCTGGGAAACACTAAACACCTTGGATGTATCCATGTTAACACTTCCAACGACCGTCAACTACTAACTAGAAAAATTGTTTGCTAATCTTTTTATACCAATCGTGGAAAGTATTCGGGTAAAATCGGTTGTTTTCGGAAATATTGGAGAGGGGTGGGGGTCGTTGAAACCTGTTCGTTGAAAGTATAGTAACCTTCGTTTCTTACCTATATGAATGCGCTGTGATATACTTTAAAACATTCAATTCAATACCGAATGTTGACAGTAGCAATAATCTTTTTCACTATGGAGATAATAAAGTGATTACTATTCCAGAAGGTTCCTATGAACTAGATAATATTTTCCATTACCTAGAGCGAGAGCTTGAAAACAGATCGGGTGGAGATGGTAAAGGATTAGTTGATATGGAAGCAAATACGAATACGTTGAAATGTTTATTTTTTTCATCAGAATTTGACATACACTTTGAGAAAGAAAACAGCATTGGAAGTATTTTTGGGTTTTCTCGTAAACTACTTCCAAAAAATGTTATTCATTTATCAGATCAACCAATCAACATTCTGATAACTAACACTATAAGAGTAGAGTGTAATGTTATTGAGGGTTCATTCATCAATAATAAACCGTCACATGTGTTACACGAATTTTCTCCGATAGTTCCACCAGGATATCAAATAATAGAGTGTCCTTCACATCCAGTTTACTTACCTGTAAAGGTGAGAACCATTCAAAATCTCCACGTGCGTATAGTGAATGAGCAAGGAAAGCTCGTCAATTTTAGGAAAGAAAACATATCGCTACGTTTACATTTAAGAAAGACAATATGATTATATATAAGAACAATGGTAGCAGTATATTGAATCATAGTATTGTGAATACCTCGACAGAGATAACATCTCCACAAATTGTAAAAGTATTCAATAAAAGAAACAATATAAGAAAAGAAAACTTATTATACCTTCAATCGTTAGGACTAGAAATCAAATGGCCGACACGTTGAGCATTTTGAATATTGGTGAGAAAGTTATCTTTGATGATAGTATAGAAAGTATTGAATATCATCTATACACACCCTACAATGAATCTTATAAGGAAAATGATGAGATTCGTATTTGTATCAATAGTCAAGATTTAATAGTATTACCCTGTGAAAGTCAGCTAATAATTGAGGGTAATACTACAAAAGATTGTGGTTTAGTTAACAATGCGATAGCCTATCTTTTTCAAGATATACGTTATGAATTAAATGGAGTAGAAATTGATAGAACAAAAAACTGTGGTATCACCAGCACTATGAAAGGAATTCTATCCTATGGTAAGGATGAAAGCAATGCTCTGGAAAATAGTGGATGGAATTTAAACGGTGTTAAAGAAATTGAGGGTGATTTTTCTTTTTCCATTCCACTGCGACATCTATTGGGTTTCGCTGAAGATTATAAAAAAGTAATTGTGAATGCGAAACATGAACTAGTATTGAATAGGAGCTCCTCGAATTTAAACTGTGCTATCGTTAAGGATGTTGCGAAAAAGATTCAGATAAACTTAACTCGCATTTCGTGGCGTATGCCTATAATTAAAGTATCTGATAAGGAGAAACTCAACCTGCTAAAGTATGTAGAAAACAATATTCCAATTCCAATTGCATTCCGCTCGTGGGATCTGTATGAGTATCCAGTGCTGCCAACATCTCAAAGACATGTATGGACTGTGAAGACTACCACTCAGTTGGAAAAACCACGTTTTGTTATACTAGGATTTCAACATGCACGTAATAATGAAGCAGATAAAGATATGAGTCTATTTGATCATAGCAATTTTATAAATGCTCGGTTGTACTTGAACTCTCAATATTATCCGTATGATTCATTCACATGTGACTTTGAGAAGGGAATGTTTTCCGTTTTATATGATGCTTTTATTAACTTTAGAAAGTCATATTATAGTTTGAATAGTTTAAACGCTCAAATTAATCCACCTCATTTCAAAACAAAAACACCTCTTATTGTTATTGATTGTTCTAGGCAGAATGATTCATCCCGTTTTAGTGGTGGTGCTATTGATATCAAGCTGGAAATGGAATTTAAAAAAAACCTACCCACTAATACAACAGCTTACTGTCTTATCATCAATGACTCACTCTTTGAGTATGATATTTTATCTAAGACAGTTCGAAAACTAAACAGTTAAAAACTCAGTTCTGTTCAGATCTGTTCAGTTCTATTCAGTTCTGTTCAGTTCTGTTCAGTTCTGTTCAGTTTTGTTCAGTTATTTTCTGTTCAGTTCTGTTCAATTCTCTCCAACGAGTGGTCGATTCTTTGTTTTCTCCCATATTAATAATTATATTATTAGTGTATTAAAGATGTTTGATTTAAAACATTATTCATACGCACCATCAATTCCACCGTTTAACTTTGAATTGTGTAAAAATGTTTATCACATTTCTAATTCGATACCGTATATAGCAACATATTTGAGAGCATCGAGTCCAATCAATTCAGGGTTGGAAGCGTGTATTAACATCAATAATCAAATTATATTAACCAAGCAAGAGTGGGACACAATACTTATGGACAATGCAGAAAATATTTCAGATTTTTTCAACAACGGTACTATTCCACCAAAATCATCTCCTGAGAACAGCAACAATAACAACTCTTCAACTCCAGAGAACCTAAGAAGAATAACATTTATAGACATGCAAGAAGAAGAAAGAGACAATTTTATCGTGATGTACACAGAAGTTCACTCTATGAGATTATGTCGTGAAGAATGGTGGCACCTCTGTGAGATAATGAACTGTCTGAACCTACGCATTCAACAATTGTATAAAATTAAACACTTCTATGAAAACCGTATGAAATACTTTATAAAAAAAATTAAACTTAGTCAAGTACAAACATTGTATGATGTCTCTACTCTAATGAATGCTATCTATGATGATACGTCTCTAGTAGATGTAGAAATTAAGTATTTTACATTACAGTATTTATTTTACTCATCATGTTTAATTTAGTTTCACATTATTATTATTATTATACTATTTTTACTAATAAACTATATTAACTGTTAAATATATTGTTTCTTATCTCACAAACCGCAAACCCTTTTTTATAGATAAGAAAACGTTGAATAATTATACATTCAATTATTGTTCAGTTACTAGTCAAACTCTCTCTGAGAAGGTGATTTAGTTCCGCTTGTATAATGTTAGAGTGTCATTTTTGTAATGTTCAAGTGAAGAGCAATGAGTTGATTGCTCATTCAAAAACTAAACGGCATAAACTACTATGTAAACAAGACGGTGGAGATTATTTTACATATGTCGTGAATTCTGCTTTCAAGTGTAGAATCATAAGCTATCGAATAAATGGATCTTCAGATTTAGATCCCAAAATTTATTTGTCAAACGTGCAATCGAAGGTTATGGAATTAATTGGATTAGAATTAAAAATTAATAAACAAATTAAAGTGAATCTAGAAATGTTCTGCACCTACTTGATTACAAAAGATGATGTCATTATAAGAGATTTAAAGTCTTTCAACACGAAAAATGTTGATTTACAAGAACTGTCAGATCTATCCAGTTTTTTCGAGAGTATATCATCCGAGATAATCGTCAAGTGTGAAGAATTTCAAGAACGTGATAGTGGATGGGCGTTAGAGAAGATTGAGTTTTTAGAAGTTAACATCAATAAGCACAATCCTATGAAAGGCAGTTCTTACATCTCACTACCAAAGTGGATACAAACCAAACGTGCATGTGTAAATGTATGTAATACTGATAACGCCTGTTTTTTTTGGAGTGTCGTCAGTGCTCTTTATCCAGTTGAAAAACATACCAATCGTGTATCGTCTTACCCCCCATATAAGACAGTTTTGAAAACTGATGAGATTGGTTGGGAAGTGACTATTAAGGATATCAAACGCTTTGAGACTTTAAACAATATCAAAATAAATGTGTATGGTATAGAGACTAAGGAAAAAAAAAAAATTTCACCTCTGTACATTTCTTCAAAGACTTGTGACCGTCATGTTGATTTACTGTATTTTGAAGATCGAAATAAAGCGCATTATTGTTGGATAAAAAATCTATCTCGTTTGGTAGGTAATCAATTATCGAAGCATAACGGACAAAAATTTATCTGTAACTCTTGCTTACAATATTTTGATAGTGAAGAAAAATTACAAATTCATATGAGATTGGGATGTGAAAAAGTGGTGATACAACTTCCAACTTTAGAAAATAAATATATAAAATTTAAAAATTTTGAACATAAACTTTCAATACCATTTGTTATTTATGCAGACTTTGAATCTATATTAGTTCCATTACACAACAATAAAGATAAAAATTCCCATTACACTCAAGAACATATACCGTGTAGCTTTGCTTATTACATTCATTGTGATTATGATAAGTCATTGTCAAAATTTGTCACTTTTCGTGGGGAAGATTGCGTCAAAGAGTTTGTTGATAATATTTACTCTGACGTTGGTGAAATCGGAAAGATAATCTCGAAAAAAGTTTCGATTATTTTCGATGATTTTCCACAAAACAATTCTTGTCACATATGTGAAAAACCTTTTCTACCCGGAGATAAGAAGGTTCTTGACCACTGTCACTTAACAGGTAAAATAAGAGGGTATGCACATTACTTGTGCAACTTAAATTATTCAGTACCTAATTATGTTCCCATATTTTTTCATAATCTATCTGGTTATGATAGTCATATTTTTATCAAAGAGTTAGCAGCCAGAGGGGACGGTGAAAAAATAAACTGTATTGCACAGAATAAAGAAAAATATATATCGTTTAGTCAGACAATCTCTTTTGATTGTGAAGGAGAAGGTAAAAAGAATAATATCACCATCAGATTTGTAGATTCCTTTAAATTTATGTCTTCAAGTCTAGATAAACTAGCTAAAAATCTTTCCCCAGATCAATTTATGATTCTACAGCAGTATTTCCCCAACGTTGAACAATTGTCTCTTTTGACACGTAAAGGCGTTTTCCCCTACGAATACATTGACTGTTGGGAAAAACTTGAAGAAAAAACCCTACCTGAGAAAACAAACTTTTATAGCTCGTTAACACAGTCGTACATTTCTGATGAAGACTACAATCATGCTCAAACGGTGTGGAACACGTTTAAAATAAACAATCTAGGTGAATATTCTGACTTATATCTAAAAACGGATGTTCTATTATTAGTTGAGGTATTCGAAAACTTTCGAAAAGTTTGTCTTGCCACATATAAATTAGACCCTTGTAGATACTTTACTGCACCAGGTCTTTCGTGGGATGCAATGTTAAGAGAAACAGGTGTGAATCTGGAACTTCTAACAGATTATGAAATGATTCAGTTTTTAAACGCTGGTATTAGAGGTGGGGTAAGTCAAGTCTCTAAAAGACATGTGAAAGCCAACAACAAATTTATGAACTCTCAATATAATCCGGAAGAAGAAAGTAAATTTATTATTTACCTAGATGTTAACAACTTATACGGTGACGCTATGAGTAAATATTTACCTTTAGGAAATTTTAAATGGTTATCTAAAAATGAGATTAATGCATTTAACGTCAAACAACAGCGAGATGATTCGGAAGTTGGATATATCTTAGAAGTTGATATTGAGTATTCAAATTTTCTACATGAATTACACAATGATTATCCTTTTTGCGCAGTAACAAAAAAACCGCCTCACGGTAAAACAAAAAAACTTTTACTCACTCTCGAAACTAAAAAGCATTACGTCATTCACTACATGAATCTGAAACAGTGTTTAGAACATGGTCTGATTTGTCAAAAAATTCATAGAATCTTATCATTCGATCAATCACCTTGGCTTAAATCATATATTGATTTCAACACGAGGCAGAGAATCATAGCGACAAACTCGTTCGAAAAAGATTTTTATAAGCTCATGAACAATTCAATTTTCGGGAAAACAATAGAAAATGTAGCGAAAAGGGTTGATGTGCATTTATGTACATCATGGTCTGATATCTCAACAAACTCCAAGTCTAAATATGGTATTGAAAGGTATATATCACGTCCCAATTTTCATAGTCGGACAATTTTCACTGAGAACTTTGCAGCAGTTCAGATGAATAAGACGAAAATTTTATACAACAAACCAATATATGTCGGTTTCACTGTCTTGGAACTTTCTAAACATTTGATGTATAACTTTCACTATTCTTACATGATGTCTAAATATGGAAGGAATGCACAATTAGTTTACACCGATACGGATTCTTTTATTTATGAAATCAAAACTGAGAATTTTTATGAAGATATTCGAAATGATTTACAGGAAAAATTTGACACGTCGAATTTTCCAAAAGACAATATCTATAACCTACCATTGGTGAATAAAAAAGTTCTCGGTTTGATGAAAGATGAAAGCAACGGGTGTATAATAAAAGAATTCGTAGGCTTACGTTCTAAAATGTACGCTTATAAATTTCAAGACGATGATGTTGTAAAAAAAAACAAGGGCACTTCTGCTGCAGTCGTTAGAACTCTACATTTTACAAACTATATAGATGCTCTTAATCGTAATTATCAACGATATGCAAACATGTATTTAATCTGTAGCGATAAACATAATGTATACACATTAAACAAAAGAAAGAAAGTGCTCTCTAGTAATGATGATAAGAGATATATTTGCGACGATAATGTAAATACATTAGCTTGGGGCCATTGTAATATTAAATAAAAAAAAACATATTGTAAAAACTGTTTTATTTCTCAAATAACCACATCATTAGACATTTTTTTCTTCTTAATATATATGTATGGACATAGACTAAAATAATGTAAATGTTCTCGCCAAGGATCGTCGCTCTCTGTCCATTCCTCCAGACCTCCACCGCAATAATAACACATGGTTCTATCTCCCCAACCGAGATAGAAGAATCCTGCGTCTGCCAATTTCTCCGGATCTTGATACGAATCCATAGGCCAATTCACGAAACTCTTCACACGAGCTTTTCTCGATGCAAAGTATGGAAACTTAGGTGTAAAGCAGCTATTACCCAACATTTTGTATATTTACTGCAGCGACCGCTCTCTCAAACACCTTATCATATATTAAAAATTAAATTCTAATAATACTACCGCAATTACCACATTGATATCAGCTCGTTACAATGTAACTTACATCCGCCCCGCCGCCGCCGCAGCCGTCCCGCCGCCGCCCCGCCGCCGCCGCAGCCGCTGTCGCAGCCGTAGCCCATCTTGCCCCGCCGCCGCTGTCGCAGCCCATCTTACCCCGTAGCCCGTCGTAGCCCCGCCGCCACCGCAGCCGCCGCCGCCGTCGCTTGACCCCGCCTCCGTGTAGACCAGCATCGGAGCCCTACTTCGGAGACCCGCGCAGGCGAGGAGCCCGACTTACCCCGTAGCCCGTCTTGCCCCCTACACACACCGGAGCCCTACACACATCGGAGCCCTACACATCACACATCGGAGCCCTACACCGTAACCCGTCTTGCCCCGGAGCCCTACACTTGGGTTAGAACTCTCACGTCGAAAAATTAAACACTTTTACAAAGTTAAATCGACATTTTGCGGTTGGTAAAACATATTCCCCATACTATTCTCATACTACAGTTACCATTACCAACCGCAAATAAACGTGGGTTAGAACTCTCAATTTTACCCTACTAATGTGATTGCAACTAGTTATAATAGACAAGTTAATTTTACATGTTCCAGTGTTATGAGTATAAAATATTTTTTTTATTATTACAAAATATTTTAAGATTTCAAATACGGCTAGACAATATTACAATATGGTTTACAAAAACGAATGCCAAGAAACTAAATGGTCCTAAATGTCCTACCTACATAATGAATAAAAAATACTTCAAAGCTTAATCGCGTTGGCTGCAAAACAGTAATAACATAAAAAACATCAGTTTACCAGTTAAATAACAGGCAAAGCTATCTTTTACTTACCTGGAGGGAAAAAAGATCTAATTTGTCTAAAGCCACAGACATAACAAATCGGCTCCACTCAGCACTCCCACTATAAACCGTGAATTCTTCAAACAAATCGTTTCTCCTAGCGACGTGCTCCACCCAATTATTGAGATGAATCGCACCTACGGGAAAACGCGAAGTTGCGAGGGCTATACATTTATTTGTCTGGTTATTTTTACGGATAGGGGTAAAACGACAGGATTTTTATTGAATTTGGTTTAAAAGATTTTTCTTTATTTTTAGTAGACACAAATTAGAGAACAGATAAACCTATTATGAAAGCTAAGAAAAGCACGGCGTAAGTTTTGGGTGAAGCCAAGAACTAATTTACTTTCGCGCATAAGTACACAAGACGCACTTGACTTGTCAATAATCCTCTACTCGCGGCACTGTAGAGCTTGTGTACGCGTAAAAGTAGAGTGGTTTGTGACTTCACTCAAATCTAACGCACTTCCATCTTACACTCTAGGTTTATCTTAGCTCCGATCTGTGTCGAATGAGAATGCAAAAAAATAAACATCTGTATAAAGGTAAGATAAGAGGTGTAAAGCTGCAATTAAACAGCTCGTGATAATAGGCTCAGCCTTTGATAACACGCGGTCTCGGTGTGCAATGTAGACGTCTCTACGACGGCTCTGCAACAGAAGTGTACAGAATGGCGTGGCAGGCGTTATCGTGAGCCGTTTGATTGCACTGATTGATTGATGCTTCACATATTATTAAATTTTGCATGATACATAAATGAAAAACAATTATAAAAAAAATTATGTTCGTATTTAGGCTTATTTTGTGGTGAAATAAAAAAAGACGTTTAAAGTAAAAAAATGATTCATAGCACATTTTTTATTTAAATCTATGGAATAAAATGAAACAACATAATCCTAAACAATCATAGATAATTATAATAATTAAGTAAATAAGTTCCATAACAGGCATCAAGGATGTAGGACGCACATCTGCCAAGCTCAAATGGGAGTGGGCAGGTCACACGAGCCGAATGCACCCGGACAGATGGGCAAAGGTCTCCACAGAGTGGGTGCCCCTGGACAGTCGACCCCCAGGTCGCCCCCCGACGCGATGGCGCGACGAACTCGGGTGGTTTGAAAAAGACTGGACGGCGCTGGCCCAAAACCGCAGTAACTGGAAAAAATTGGAGGAGACCTTTGCCCAGCAGTGGGACAGCATAGGTTAATTTAAAAAAAAATATATACCTATATATTGTTCGTCAGGGTTTGTGGGGATTGTGGAATTTAATAGAAGTTGGTCTAGTTTATACTGTAAATAAATCTTCCTTCAGTAAAATTGCAAAAAGTATGTTTCTTGGTCCACCTCTTACTACTTATTAGTGTTTCCTAACTCACTATCACACCATAAATGAGTGCAATAATAGAACATCTTCGGTAAAACTTTACGGTTACAATGAGGTCTCGGGTTTGATTCCCGGCCGGACAGATGTTTGAATGATGAATTTAAATATCTGCTCTGGGTCTGGGTCATATCCTTGTCTTTGTGTGTCATGGCATCCCCGACACAAGGAATTCTACTGGGGAGCTATGAGTGTTAAATATTATTTATTTAGTATCACCATTCCGTGTGATCCTGTATATCATTGAAAATCACCAAAACTTTTACAACTCTCGAGAGTCTGAAGTCAGCCCACGAATGTATGTACCAAAATGCCGAGTTTTACTAGCTTATTCACCCGGCGTCGACCGTAATGTGTTGCCTATACTGGACGAAAATATTTTATGTTTGAAATGAAGTTAGTACTTCTTTGGCCGGATAAATTGACCGGTTGGAATATTTGTAGGATTTATTAATATTGCTTACTATAAAAAAGGTTACTTTTATTTAATGAAAAATTAAAAGCGTTACAAAGCTTTAAATAAATATTTTGTCAATCTGAATTTGGATACCTAAATAAAATAAGTACGTGACGTTTTAGCATTATATCCACGATATTTTTTAAATTATTTTTAATAAGTTTTTCCAGTATCTAAAATTGCTTACTTAGATAAAATTTTATATTTCTATGCAAACAAGTGATTACGATACATCATACATACATGTCCGTTCTCTATGTGATTCTCCAATATTTTCCTGTCAACCATTAAAATGTGAACAGGCTACCTACGCGGCCTATACAAGCTTAGTTACCTATTTTATTACAATTTTTTTTAATGAATTTGAATTTTTTTTTATTATTATTATTTATTTTTTTTGAGCTTGCGTTTGAAAGCCATCACGTTACGGTACGCAACGATGCGGTCTACAGTGGAGCACGCTTGCCTAGAAGAAACCGATTCACCCGCGACTTGAAGACACCCAGATTATAGCTACCGGGGAATACCCACTCGGGCAGAGCATTCCACTCTCTAGCATTACGCACAATAAAAGTGAAATCAAAGCGTTTCGTACGAGTTTTTAGTTTAGCAACCATAAAACGGTGTTGCGTTTTTGTGCCTTTGGTAGTCCAATAGCAAAATGGGCAAGAAGGAATTGTCCAACCAATCAATCATCATTTTATTCTCCTCTTCAGCTATCTATCCCCGCTCTCTGCCAGTCTCGTCCACCCAATGAATTGCCGGTAATAGACCTCATCTCTACTTTATACCTACAGAGCTGGTTTGAGTGTGCAACTCAATTTTCTGTATCGAATTTATACGTGTACGGAATTTAACGGTTGGTTTGTTGTGATGAGCAGAACATGAGGCGAATTGGTGTATCTATGGGTGTGGTTATCTTATTATTAGGTACTCGTTTTAGCTTTAATTTTTATTTTATTGCAATGGAACTCAACAGAGTTCAATTCTGTTGAGTTCAATAGCACTTCTGACACTCAACAACAGATAACAATAACAGCAGAACAACAAATAAGTTAGGGGTAGCAATCGAATCCCGTGAAACAGACTACAAAGACCATAAAGGTTGTGCCAACCTTTTTGGCTTTTCATAACCAAATTTTATTGAATCAAACCTTTTTCACATAAATGAGCGACTAACCGAACCGCAACCGTAACACTAACCGCGTCACGGTGCGAAGGTTTTTCTGAATACAATATTTTTTTGTTTACAAAAATTAAACTAAAATAGTTTACTTTACAATTACATTAAGTACAAATATTTTAAATCCTTAATATTAAATAGTAGAAAAAAGAGAATTTATTAAAGACATAGCTATTTAAGCGGCCTAAAAACTTTGATTATAGGATAGCCAGCCTGCTATTTGAATTGACTTCATAAAATAGTGCGTGGGTAAAAATAATAGGCCAAATTAAAAAATATTTTATTTTAGCCTCATTTTTATTGCTTTGTCATTTGAGTTACACACGTAGGTACACCAAATTTCAACAATCGGACATCAGGAAGTGGTTCAAAATTGACTTGTATAATTCCACACGATCAAACATAGTTACAAACATCATATACATTGCAAGTTAAATCTTTTATTTAAAATCTTTTAAAATGTTATCAAACCCACTGTATCCACCAGAAAATAATTAAAAAATCATTTCAACAAGCTTTGCAAACAAGCAAATTGAATAATTTGAATTTCACACACGTGTCTGTCAATACCTACCAAATAACATACGTTCCAGTTTCACAATGAAACTCCTAAATAAAGAAATCCATTCATTCGTAAGGAAAACAAGTAATCTCTTCAGAGAGGTTACCGGGGACAGCCATTAGAGAGATAAATTACCTGCCTCGGTATTCTGCGAGCCGTTTTCGAGGCTTTTTCAGGCCACGAACCGTGCTTGGATTTCTTAGTAATTTGGTAAAAATACGAAAAAAAAAATTGGAAATTGGGAAAATAGTATAAGGTTCATTTCGAAGTAATTTGGTAAAAATCTAATTTAATGTTTAAAAATTGGGTGGTAAAAGGGTAAACTCTTAGTAGTTTGGTGAAATAATATATAGGGTTATTCATAAAGGGTATGCTAAGCCGAAAAGGGCTCATAGTACTCATCATTATGAACAACTTTTACTATGGGACCATCCCGAAATTCGCGAAAAAAAATCAGCTGTTCCATAGAAAAATGTCAATGACACTCAACAAAATGTATGGAACAGCTGATATTTTTTTCGCGAATTTCGAGTTGGTCCCATAGTAAAAGTTGTTCATAATGATGAGTACTATGAGCTCTTTTCGGCTTGGTATACCCTTTATGAATAACCCTGTATATTACACAAAAAAGTTTGAAAAATGGGTAGGAAGTAAAAAGTTAATATCTTAGTAATTTCAAAAATACTATAATAAATACGATTAAATAGGTAACTACTAAAAAGTAAACCGGGTTTTTTAGTACTCTTCTTTCTAAATCTCAAAAATCGAATTAAAAAAATTTTCATATTTCGTTGTTTGCCATCTCGCCATACGGTTATTAAACTCATTTGGCCTTATGGTTATTTAAACAGACGCACGCGTGGGTGTGGGCGTGGGTTCAAAATTCATTAATAACCTGTTAAAAGAAAACATATTATAGTATCTAATTAATAGCGATAAATTACAGGTTTTACCCGATTACGGTAAAACCAAAAAAGAAAAAAAAAAAAAAAAGGCGGGTTTTGTATTTGACCTGTATTATAAATGTGTGTTTGTCCGTTTCTAAGTCCCTCATAACTGCAGATCGGTTGAACCGATTTCAATGAATGGTATGTCGTTAGATTTCTTTGTATTGTGCAGGTGTCGCTGGGTATAAAGACTTAAAAAATCAAAACGGCGAATTTTTGCCGCACAAAAATATTTTATTTTTTCTAGTAGAGTACACTTTTTTTACTTTTTGTTTGTTGCACAAGTTTTAAGGCATTTCGATTCTATTTACCCGTAAAATTACTTACTTTTCATTTATAGTATCCGTAGTAACCTGGTCAATCCAATTACAGGATTCGGTGGGATAAAGACTATAGTCGTCACAAAATAAGAGGCCCGTTTGGACACTTGAGAAAGACCGTAGAATATAACTTGGAACGCTTTTCGCGCATACTTTATGGTAGCATGTAATGTCAAATTATAACGAAACTCTCAAAAACAGTTACGTTCTCAATCTTCTTTTTTCAAATATTAGTGTTGTAACTTGTAACCAATTAATTATTGAATTGACGATAGCTCAACTGAAGATTTTGGCTCATCATCCGAAGAAAATTCTTGAATGAAGATTCAATCACTTTCGTTTTTTCTTGTTTATTTGTGATTGAATGAATGTTATTGTAACTAAAAATATTAAATTAAAGACAAATTGACCTCTCGCACCATTTCGTATCATTTCAATATACCTATAATATTTAAGTTTAAGTTAAATTTTCGAATCGTAACCTTAATCCAATGTACTTTACAATACAAAATCAAATCGATCAAATACTCATACAAACTTGAATTGATTTATCGTGAGTATCGAGTACCGAGTCGTATGGTTACATCACTAGTTACGTCGCAATGACAAACGTCCAAACGGGCTTCTTATTTTGTGACGACTATAACCATCCTACTAATATTATACTCGTAAACACGAAAGTTTGTGAGTATGTTTGTTACTCTTTCACGCATAAACGGCTGATCGGCTTTATACGAAATTTGGAATGAAGATTATTCATGGTCTGGATTAACACATAGGCTACTTTTATCCCGGAAAACACGGCTGAAACCGCGGGGCGCAGCTAGTCTAACATAAATAAATGTGACAGTATTTTTCACTGTCACCGCAATGGAGCCTGCGAGCTGTGTGGGTAGTAAGTTATGAACTAGTGTCAGGCCTTGGGTAGTCTTGGCTCAATGCTTGACTGATATGCTATTGTCTACGGATATATGTAGGCAGTGTTGTGCCGTAGTGACAAACCTGTTTTTATAAAAATATTTGAGGTTAGAAAGAATACACGTTATTTTTGCTAGACCTTGGACTTTATTATCTAACTGAGAGTTACCTCTATAATTATCTTCATTTTGACTCTAGAAATACGGTCAGAACGTTAAATGAAAGTTATCAATAATTAGAGAGTCAGTCGGACCACGTGTTCAGAGGGAGTAAAGCAGCTTTGGCGCTTGTTATATGTATATTTTATGTATAACCGTGGTGGCAATGGTCAACGCATGCCATCTCGCTCACGCCAACTTACAAGCGAGTAAGACGACACAATCATGATTGCCGCCGGCCATCAATACGGACCCTGCTCGCAATCTTTATTCAGTTCGTTTGTATGACCATTACATAAAAAAAAACATATAATAAAATCGATTCACTCTTTTTTGTTCCTACCAGAATTTACATGCAAGTAAAACAAAAACGCTAAAAACTAGTACAACAACTATAGCCTTATCCTCTTGCCTCACCAGGAATTTAGTCTAAGTGAGTACGTTTAATAAATATGTGACAATTACCTTCCCACCATTGTAACACCCACAAAACGTACAGCATCCTTTCAAATGCCGATTTGTTCCTCTCTTTCTAAATCCACTCGTTTCACCAAAAACCGTAAGCTACAGTTACTACAGACCAGTAAATGCACAATTTCCAGTTTCCACGAGAAAACTGTTCGCAACCACTTTGAATTTCCGCTACGGATATGAAATTTCTTCGTACTAGGACCACTTTGCTATTTTGAGTTTCAAATGCACCTGAACTTAAAAGTCCAACCCCACTGAATCTGTTGCAGGATTTTTGCTTTTATCTGTTGGTTTTAGGATAGTACTTTGTCGGTGTTTTGTACAAGAGGTAAATGTGCCAATCACAATTTTTTAGGAAAGCTGTTTTTCGTTTTTACTGGAATTATTAAAAAAATCCCTTCATTCTCCCCACCCAATTCTTCTTACGAACTCCGAATTGGTTTTTTGTCAAAAAACCTCTAATTTTGTTTTATATTGTGATTTAATTTTAGTTGTAATTTTAGTAAGAAAGTATCCGTACGTACAATAATGTGTTCAATTATTTCATAAAAATCTTTATCATTTCGTGAAAAACTTATCTCTCTAAATATTTGTGTTTGACGTACTCGTATTCCTATTTCTACAAAATACCGACGATTTGTAGCTGGTAAATTAAAAGTGATCTGAAAATAAGTTTAAGCTTGTTTGTTTCAGGTAAATAACTGGTTTATTTAACTGAAGTAAATATAATCGCTTTCGAAATATACCGAGCAAAAGCTCAGGTACTAAGCAAAAAATACGTGAGAACGAAAAACTGTAACGGAAACAAACTGAAATTTAAATAACAACTCTGGGTGGCATGAAGTTCAATAAGTCATCGAATAAGAGAAAAATAAACAATTTTTCTATAACGGTCCTACAAACCCCAAAATCGAAAGTATATCTTAATTTTGAATTAAAAAAGGACTGAGCCTGAAAGCGAGAAAAAAATCAATTCAAATGTATTGAAATTGGAAAACATGTCCAAAATATATTGGACTTGTGATAGAGCACCAAAAATCACACAATTTAAATGCATTAACGTGAATTTATTCTATCGGTCCCCTGTCATCTCAACATCACTTATTCCGATCATAACTTGACATTTTTGACAGGGTCTTAGGCTCGTCTACGAAATAAAATTATATGACTCGAAGCTTGGACGAAAAATCATGCTGGAAATGTTATTTTGTAATAAAAATTATGGTCAAAATCAAATCGCGGATAAGTTAGTATTTTTGTCAGATTCAGATTCAGAAATATTTATTGAACAACTGAGACAGTGTAATTTATTATGTATGTCCCACCTGGTGACTTTCTTTTGTGTTTGATTAAGCCTTATATTAAACTAACCTCACCACTAATAAAACTAGCTTATTCAAATTCGCTTATTACGTAAGCTATCTTCATTAAAAGTCACACCCCCATATTATGCTTCCCACATGAAATTCATGAAATCCCACAACGTTTACTTCTGTTCTTCCACGAAGCTGTAAAAGGGCTGCCCTTTTTTGAAGGTCTCACTTGCAAAGCAGTCCAGAGTTATAAGGAAAGGGTATGATAAGCCGAAAAAGGCTCATAATACTCATCATTATGAACAACTTTCACTTACTATGGAACCAACACGGAAATCGCGAAAAAAATCCGTTGTTCCACACATTTTGTCGAGTGTCATTGACATTTATCTATACTAATATTATAAAGAGGAAAAATTTGTATTTTTGTATGTTTGTGTTGAATAAACACAAAAACTACTAGACCGATTTCAAAAATTCTTTCACCATTAGATTGCTACATTATCCTTGAGTAACATAGGCTATATTTTATACCCGTGCAAAGCCGGGGCAGGTCGCTAGTCTATGGTAAAGCTATGTGAGTATCTCTACTCGTTGTTAGTCTTCACCGAATTCCCTGACAAAGATCCAATACTTTTAGGTAGCTCGAATAAACTAGCTGATTACTCTCGAACGCAAAGCCGTTTGTGTATAGATCAGTAGATTGCTTTTTCACTCCCTCCTATTTTATTGAAAGTCTCGTTAGGGGCATGTAGGGTTGGCACGACTTGGTCTTGGGTTTAAAAGCATATGGGGTGCTAGGTCGGGTAACCTCCACGTGGTGCACCCTGGGCAACAGCGTGCGGTAATGCTGCAGCTTTTATGCAGTATTACCGCACGCTGGCTAATAACCCGACACGGTGGGCCCGTCCGCGTGTCCCTCTGACTAGCAGAGGGCACAGCGGATGGTGTGTGGTGGAGTGTGGAGCGTCGGAGGATACGGCGCTCCACGCTTGGCTGGTGGCAGCAATGCCAACAGGGGGGGTTTTCCTTGTGCTCCTCGCCGCGTGTGGGTCGCGGTCGGGAGTGCAAGGAAAGGAGGAGGGGATCGCTCGTTGCCGGGCGTGGTGAAAGCCATGCTCGGCGGCGAGAGATCGTGACAGGCCGTGGTCTCCTTCTGCGAAGAGGTAATGTCGCAGAAGGGGCCGCGGGGCGGATCGGGGAGGACGACTCCCGCAGGATCCGCTCCGGCGCAGACGACGGGGAGGGAGGAGGGGGCGATCCGATCCATCGCCTCCTTCCCTCTCCGTAGTGGGGCCACTGGCGGAGGGTCGGGGGGCTCTCCGCTGGCTTGCACCGGCTCCACACGTCTGGGGGCGGCCTTGGGTGACCAGGGCCGTCCCTCTCTCCGTGAGGGACGCACGGAAGACGGGGCCGAAGGGCCGACCCTGGCTGAGGGTGGCGGAGACTCCGAAAGGGAACCCCGCTGCCCCCGGCCACAAGGGAATGAGGTAAACTTCCCAGTGGTTTTAGTGGGTATGCCGCCGCAGGGCGGAGACTCCCACATAACCCCGGCTCCCCCGGGTTAGGGGTATCCATAAAGGATTTCCACTGGGTCAACAAAAAAAAAAAAAAAAAAAAAATGGGTTTAAAAGCATATAAATTAGAACTTGGAAATTACAACCTAAGCTAGAAATTGTACCTTGAATTGAAACTTCAATTGTAATTGACCGAGCGAGCGAAGCGTCTCTGCAACGACTGGCCAAATTTGCTTTCATCTGTCCGGATGTTTGTTTGTATGTTGGTACTCGCGTACAGGTCGCATTTCTCAACAAATCTCGACGAAACTTGGTGTACAGGTTCAAGGATTTAATAGATATTTTTGTCGTCGGGATTTTATGATTGTGGGGGTTTCCCTCAAAAAAGGGGAAATTTGCTGCAGCGCCATTTATCGACCGATTTGATAAGATTTGGTAGAAGTATATTGTACCTAATTCTAAACCAGAATTTCAAATATAAGTAAAATCGGTAAAGAGGTTGTTGAGATAAAACACTGTGATGATCCACATAATGTGGTGAATACGTTGAATACTAACCTATACCAAAGAAAAACAAACCAAAAAACACTCGCATTTTCATATTTATTTTCATTTTTTATATTCATTCTGTACAAGGATAGTATGTTACACAAGTCAACAGCCCAGATCCTCAATAAAATAGCAACTAGTAATAAATTACCGACGAAATTCTGTTTGCCGCGTTTTTCCATACTCTCACCGATATAATAAAAGAGAAAATATTGCCGTAATTTAGTAGTTCGACAACCCTAGGCAACAACCCAATACCGGGGAAAAAATGAATAAAGGACCGACAAGAAGTTAATTCAGCAGAGTCGAAGGTCAAGACTACAATGTACAATGTATATAATATAAATTATTTACTTGATGTAAGTGGTAAAGAATATTTTAATCTTCGACTACCCTCAATTTAAAAATTTGTCGCAACTCATGCTGTCCGCATATGAGCGCCAATTAGCGCTTTCTACTGTTTCTTACTTTTATTTTTACTTTTAATTTCACTTTACCTCTTTTTCCCATTTTCCATAACGCCGCTACATAACATAGGTACGGTAAGCTGTGGTCAAACACCAAACCAATCAACTATTTAAAAGAACTGACAGCGATGCTTCATTAATTTCTACAGCAAATTAATCGATGATCATTTTATAACCAGTTAAGACCGGTAATAGAACCAAGTTTGAAGACATTTTAAGACAGATCTAAACTAACTAAAAATATATCTGTCTTTATTATTGCAAGCCATTAGACAAGGATGCCAATAGTTTTAGAAAATTTAGATCTGTCTTAAAAAGCCTTCAAACTTGGGCCTTATACCTATCCTATTAGAAGCGACTATAACCGGTTATATCCGGTTATTCCGCGGCTGACGTAACGTAAGTGCGATTTAATCAACGTGACGCCTGATTGACACTGATTGAATTAGGCGCCCCGCTCTGTAAATGACACACTGACATTCTTTATACTGTGATATGTGGGGAAATAGAAGCGACAGAACAAAGAAAAGCAGTGGGTTCATTTTAAAATTTTCTGTGTCAAAATAGTTTAATATTTAATGATAGTATCATCTGAATTGTGTGTGGCAGAGAGATGAGTAATTCAAAATGGTTTGACCGCAACTTTACTTAATGGTTAGCAATGATAATAGTCTACGATGGATCGCACTTATCTAGAAGAAACCGATTCCTTCTTATTTGATATAATATGTAAAGGTTTGTGAATTTGTTACCACACATAAAATATCTGTTATTATTAGATCAATATTGATCGCAGATAGTCTAAGCTCTGGACCAACGTTTTTGTTACTTTTCATCAGCATCATCATGCTCATATTTCATCATCAAGCGGCCAATCCAAGGGCCCAGTTAGTCCTTTCAAAATATTTTCCTTGGGACGAAAGAAAAGTTTAGGATCATTTCTGTGCCTCCTGTGCAAAATCATACAACTCGAAGGACACTACTTCCGAGATGTATAATTTTGCACAGGAGACACACATTTGAAAGTTTATAATCTCACTAGCTGACCCTTGCCCACTTCGTTGGGCATAATGTTAATTAAACCCGAAGCCAGCGCGCGGTCCGGACCGTTTTTTCTCCGATTCACTTTGCAAAACGGACTACTACGTAAAAGCCTTTTTATTTTTCGGTTTTTTATATAACCTATGACACTCAGCAATAATGTGGCTTTCTATTGGTGAAAGAATTTTTAAAATCGGTTCAGTAGATCCCGAGATTACCCCTTACAATTTAACAAATATACAAACACACAAACTTTACTTCTTTATAATATTATATTATATTAGTATAGATTAGGGAGTCAGTAGTGCTTCTGCCTATCGAAACTCAGCACTGTGACATAGGTGCCTTAATTATCAGTAAACCGTCTATTCATGACGTCACGCTTTCGGTGGAGTTTGCACAGCGGGCGACATTGATTGCCGACGCCACTGCTGCCAATTAGTTCTTTTCAATCAGCTCAGTACGAGTAAAACATGTGGGGGTCGGGAATGGGGGTTTGTTGGAAGGAAGTAATGGAAGAAATTGGAGTGTAGAGAACTCGTTATGGAGATTAAAGATAATAATAGAATACAGGGTTAAAGAGAATGCTACGCCGAAAATGCCTCATTATATTAGTACTCATCATTATAAACAAATTTTACAATGGGACCAACCATGAATTCACGAAACAAATTCAGCAGTTCCATACATTTTGTCGAGTGTCGTTGTCATTTGGCTATGGAAAAAGTTGCAAGTAATTTTTTTTTTTTTTAAATAAACGTTTCACACTCAACAGTTATGAGTACCATGAGCCTTTTTCGGTTTAGCAAACCCTTTTATTTTAACCCTGTAGACAGAACTCTTTATTAATACTATACAAGTATGCTAATAAGTGCTCACTGACTGAACTTGTCACACAGTATTCATACATGACAGTTGACGCCTTTTTAACACGAAACCGATAAGTTTGACGTGTGTGTGTGTGTGTGTGTGTCTGTCTTTGGCATTGTATCTACCGAACGGATGAACCGATTTTGATTTATTTTATTTTTAACCGACTTCACAAAAGGAGGAGGTTATCAATTCGACTGTATGTTTTGACGTGACAACGTCTTATAAATTGGTTTGCCGGGTGACACTTCAAGAAACTGCGTTACGCTCCGCTCACGTTATGCGCTCACAATGAGAGCGAGTGAGAGGCACGCGTCCCTTCCACTCGGGCATGGTTAGCCCGCCTAAGAGCGAGAGAGACAGACATAAGTCGTTGTCACGTAAAACTTTCGCCCGTATACCGACTTTACAGGCAACCAATATTTTTTTTTTTTAATATTTGTTACCTCATAACTTTTGACTGGGTGAATCGATTTTGATGATTCTTTTTTTATTATAAAGCTGACGCTTCCCGTGTGGTCCCGTTACAATTTAGTCCAGTTCTGATAATGGTATCCATGAGAAAACTATATAAGTCTTAAATTTGCATTAAGTACGTGCGCGACAAATAGATGAATAACTCATTAGGTAGTCGATCTTTGGAAGTCGGTTTTTGTTTTTTTGTTTTGTTTAAATAATTATTGTTTGAAAGATGAGTTAGTTGGGAATGATTTAGCTTTGTTGTGTCGGGCTTTTTAAAAACAAATTAATTTGTTTATTTGACGACGTGTTAGTCAAAAAAAAATCGGTTGTCTGTAAAGTCGGTTTACTGACGATAGTTTAACGTGACAACGTCATAAGAAAATACTGATAGAATGGTTTCATTTTTCAAAAGAAAAATTTAATTTAATTTAAGTAGGGTACAAAAGTAATTGACAAATAGGAAAATATAATAGAATATAGGAAATCACAATTTCACTCAGAGCGAGGTAACGCCTCATCGAGGTAACGCCTCAGCGAGGTAACGGCTCATGCGTCATGTTTTTTCGTGCGTGCAGCCGGCTCCATCGAATTATAAGACGTTGTCACGTCAAAACTTCTAGTACTGTACTGTTCGATTAGTTTACATTTAATTCAGTAGGTTTGTTATTTTATTTACCTACTTTCTACTCGTAATTATATGGCGTAGCGAACAAAAGTAGGTCTCGGCCATTTGATACTCGAGAAATCCATTGGTTCTGGTCAGGTCTCACGCTGTCTTTCGTCGGTCGACACTCGGTTCGTTTGATATTTAATCGATTAGCTCGATTAAATGGGGAACTAAAAAAAACAATAGAAAAGGTCCAATCGAACGTTAGGACGTAGTTCTGATTTAGCTCTGGAGTCTTCAGTGTCTTCACCCACACATATAACACGGCAAATACAAAAAGTTATAAAATATCTCGGGCTGATTTCTTAGAAGAGGTCGATAACATTTAAACAACTCTCAGATTCAACTAGATTTCTATTTTATCCGCAACAAAACTGAACTAATTTTGACAATTCATTTTTTGAAAAATATTATTACGTCAATAAAATTGTTGTCTGATGAACTCCATGTGGCTTGTATTTATCTTTTCTTTCACTTCTTTCATATTTGAAAATTACGGAAAAAATCGTGAATTAGTTTGCTCAGTCCATCTACTGTCATTAATTTTGACGTCTCTATTCCAAAGAACATAAAACTCAATTTGGAACATATTTCCAAACAAAGAATACCAAATGCCATTCAGAAAGTATAATCACATTCAAAACCACTAAACAGTCCATAAAGCAGCGCAGAGCAATAGAATAATGCACAGTAATCCTTAGCTTGCGTGTTTAGAGTTATATACTTTTGACAGTACCTTATCTTCTGCTTGAGGTTTTTCTTAAAATCCTATTTACATATATAATACATCACTGTTTAAAATTCCCCGTCTCGCTTTCGCACGTGACATTTCGCGTTAGCGAGAAGTTGACAGAGCATTACTTTTAATAAAGTACTTTTTTCTATTTTTTTTTTTGTCAAGTAAGGCCCAAAATGTCGTACAGGTTTATACTATATCGTACAGGTTTTATGACTTAGGTAAGATTTTTTTAAATAAAAAAGGAATTGCCATAACTAGATTTAGATGCTATGAAAACTAACGTAGTTCTGTAACTAAATTGCTACTTGATCAAACAAAAAATTCATAAAATACTCTGTGCCAATAATTATATTAAAGTGTAAACTAAGTTACTGCATTATATTATGTTGTACTAGTCATAATGGAAAAACTAAGCGCAACTCTGATTCCCGGTTACGCTCGAAGCTCATTTTCCTGTTTCCCATAGTACTTTTGTTTACGAGTGTACCTTTTTAGAATGTAATCAGGGCTGGGAGTTTGCACTATGAATGACTTTGCGAAATATTTTAGGAAAAGTAAACGTTGTGTTTGTTTTTTAGGTATTGTTATTGACTAGCTATCCGCCCTGGTTTTACATGGGTATATTACACCTTTTTTTTTAAACAAATTACCTAATCGATGGTGCATAATTATCGTATGCAAACTCATTTATTATATTTAAAGTCACTTTAGTAAGCAAAAAGATAGACAGACGCAAAAAGTGATTTTGTTTTAATACCTACTATTTAGAAATGGACTAAACGCATTATAAGATAAGAAAACACGAAAAAAAAAATTGGAGACATTATCGAAATACTTGGCTCACCTTTGTAGATAATTCTGCATACCTACTTAGATACTATTAAATCAGTCAGTAAATTAACTTGGGTATTTTGAATATTCTTATCTTACAGACTTTATCCATTGTACCATAGGAACATAAAGACTTTACCAACCGATGCATAGTTCAGGTAAATAAACGGTACCGAAGCTCAAACCTACCTACGGTAACTCTGCGATACGCAGCGTGAAAAAAAGTGACCAAACAACTCGATAACTCGGCGCGCAGCGATCGACGGTGGCATTACTGGCATTGTGTACCTATTCGAAGTCAATGACAAAGAAAATGACCTAAAAATTAGCCAATCCCAAAGAAATTTGTCAGCAGAAAGTACGTGCGTGCAAGCACGGTAATAATCCAGCAATCCCAACTTCATACATTCAAATTAGCTTCAAAGAAAGCGCGGCTTAGCTAGAATCAGCATATTCCGACAATTCATCACATCGCTTCATTTGGCGTCGCACTGCGACGGAAATAAAGCGTTTACGGCTGCGGATCACTGCCGGTTTTATCTCTGAGGTTGCCTGATAGTGGGGAAATTATTTTAACTAGAGAAAGTTTTGGGAGATGTTTTGTTTTGGAAGCCTCCTCTTTCTTCCCTGGCCTCAATTTTCTTAAGCATTTCTTCGCAAGCACTATAATATTTCACTATCTGCGCCCCGCGGTTTGACCTGAGTTTCCGGGATAAAAGCAGCCTGTATGTTAATCCAGGGTATAAGCTACTTTCGTACCAAATTTAATCCGAATTCGTTTAGCCGTTTTTTCTTGATTGAGTAACAAATTTCCATACATAGGTAGTATAGGTACTCACAAACATTCGCGTTCATAATATTAGTAAAGAGTAAGGATATAGCAGTAACGTCAGAATTATTTGCTTTTTAACCGACTTCAAAAAAGGAGGAGGTTATCAATTCGACTGTATGTTTTTTTTTTATTCACTTTTAAGAGCCTAAAGCTGATAATACTGACTCAGTCTTTTGAATTTATTTATAAATTATTTTATTGTAACTAATAATTTTGGTGGACGGTTACTGGAAGGTTGGGTTCCAAAATTCCAGGCATTGATATTTTCAAGTAGTTGTATAAAGCTAAGAAAATAGTTTGGTTCACTCAACGTTGCCAAAAATTACAAATAACGATTTTTTGCTTTTTTATAGCAATATGAAAATTGTAATGTTAGCCAATATAGTATTATGTAATTTATGTATAATAACGCTTGTTACATACGAGTACATACTCTTCAAGCATAAAACAACGACATAATACATTCCATGGGCCATAGTAAAGCGTATTTATGGTGAATCAATTCAATCCCAGAAATCAACTCTGTTTTCCATACAAATCCGTTTACCAAAGGTATTTACCATGATTAATAAAATATCAGAGCATGTTCCAATATTTCATCGTAAACTTGGATAAATAAACACGATTTCATGTGTTGTGTTCGCTGATGAAATATATTTATAGATGTGATTCAAGCATATCAAAAGTGTAAGTTTTGAAACTGATTTTTTTAAATCCATGAGCAACCAAAAGCACGCGTTTGACCATACTCTCACCTAATGGGAAACTACGATGTGGTCGAAGATGTAGTAAAAGACGTAACAACTGTTAAAAATTTAACTAATTTGAATTCTACAATAATACTAGGCTGACCTGGAAAACGTTGTTTTGCCATAAAATAAAAATTATTTCTAGTGACTATAGGGGTTGGTGATAGAAGAGTGAAAATTTAGGGTTGTATGTATTTTTAATGCCACATAAGCAACAACATAAGAAATAAAAAATTTGTCCAAAAAATAAAAATAAATGTTAGGGGTGGACAACCCTTATCACTTAGGGGTATGAAAAATAATTATATTTGTTGTTAGAAAACGTTTGTATGGGAAAAATAAAAGGGCTGTTTTTAGGGTTTTTCAATATTTCTAAGAGATTTTCTTAATATTTTTTTCCGTAAGAACCTTCTCCTAATAATAACAAATACAACAAAAAAAGAATTAGTGAAATCGGTCCAGCCATTCATGCGTGAGGCCGTGACCAAGGAAAACGAGTTTCATTTTTATATATATATAGATAAGATAATCTAATCTAATTTGAATACCAATTCAAAATGCGAAAGTTTATGTTACGTTTGTGTGTGTGAATATTTGTTATCTTCGTAAAATGTTAGAATGATTTTAATGAATGTAGAATAGTAGATAGTTTAAGCATTTGAATAATACATAGGGTGCTTTTCATTACCTTCATAAGTACCATTCTACATCACCGCGAGAGTGAAACCGCGGGCCGCAGCTAGTATAAAAAATGTCTATCGTTTTGGCATATCTAGTAAGCAATATTCATTGGTCCAATCCCTATAATTTCACACCAATCACATGTGAGCGAGCGCATTATTGGCAGAAAATTGAATAATATAACGAAAGAATTGTTTGGATCGGATTTGTGATGGAAACTGAAGTAATAATCAATATCCTATAACTAGGAAGTAGGAACCCATAATCATAATTGCTCTTTTTGAGTTCATCTTTTGTAACATTAATTATTAAAAACCTTGTTGGGTCACAGTATTTTAAACTTTCAACTGTTACTTTGACACTTATCAATGTTTGACACCTACTTGAATTAATTTGATTGAGTCACGTTTCAAGCTATTTGATCCTGCATACTGTTTAACTTCAGGTCGAAATCAACCAATATGCGGGGTCGGCCGTCAGACAAATTGGCCCATGTGCAATGCAGCGGTAAATTGGACACGTGCGCGAAAAGTCGCTGTGACAATTTTGACGTATGATATCATTTGTCATGGCATATGACGTCATTGGCTTTGTAACGGCTTATGGGTTGATTGCACGTAACGAGTACAGGCGAGATATTGCCCTCGGCCGAGTACTAGGTTTGAATAAACTGTTTAACGAAGCGAGATAGTCGCTAGGACCATAATTTGTTTGTTCGGCCAAGTGTGCCTATTTATGGGTTGATTACACGTAATGAGTTCAGTGGCGAGACAGTTCTCTGAGCTGAGTACTGGTTTGTATAAATAGTTTGACGAAGCGAGACAGTCGCTAGGACTATGATTTGCTTGCTCGGCCGTGTGTGTCCGTTTACTGTCTCGGCACTACTCGTTGCGTGTAATCAACCCATAACCTAGTTCAACCAACTGTATAATAAAATTGCGGGTAATAAGATAAGATTGGCAGAGGACCAGGTTGAACGGCGTAGAAGAAGTGAGCGGTCTATACTCAGCTGTGACAGATAACGGGCTGAGAATAATGATGATGATTTTGCTTTTACTCGCAGACTTGCAGCTGCGAATCTAGGGCGTCTACGTGTTCAAAATCTTTCAACCAGTTTAAGTCACATTTAAGTTTGTGAAATTGAGAATTTTGCTTCTTATGCCAAAGATCATATATACAATCGCAGATTTGTTCCCCGCATATACAGGGTAATACAGAAAGGGTATGCTAAGCCGAAAAGGGCTTGCAATAATTATCATTGTGAACAATTTTTACAATAGGATCAAATCAGAATTCGCGAAAAAAAAAAATTAGCTGCGCCAAACATTTTGTCGAGTGTCAATGACATTTTTCTATGGAACAGCTGATTTTTTTCGCGACTCCCGGGTTGGTTCCATTGTAAAAATTGTTCATAATAATGAGTACCTACCTACTATGAGTCTTTTTTGAGCTTATCACACCCTTGCTTTATTACTGTATACTCGTATGTGACCTTCGCTTCGCTAACTAAAAAGGTAAAACCAACTTACTGCAGTACAAAAATATCTCAGTAATTTTAAAACTCCAAGCTATTTTTACAGCTTAATTTGAAACGTGAGAGACAGACTAGCTAAGTTTATGAAACTCAAATTGTTTGCACGCTTCGTTCGCGGAGATTATTTGCTTTGTACTTTATGAATGCAAATATCGTAGTACCAGTCTTCGTTCCGCTTTTTAACTTGCAATTTTTCTTTTCGTTGTGATTATAGATTATTACCTTGTATGCCGGTTTTACTACAGTACGTCTGACTACTAATTTGTCTGTTGGTAAGCGATGTTGTGGTCGAAGATGAATCACGCAAACCTAGAAGATATCTTTTCACCTTGAAAGCCTAAGATTATATTTCTCAGGAAACAAGGCAGCTGGCAGTTTCTTCTATTCCCTGGCTGTACGTATCTGAAACGTAGAAAAAAACATTTTGTATGAATCTAAGGAAAATCAACCGTAAAGGTAAGGTATTCACTATGACAAAGAAAATGTAACCGAAGTGTGTCACTAATTGTTGTTTTGTTTTTATTTATTATGTATTTTATTCTTCTCTTCCTTATAATATATTTATATATTTTTTTTTTTTTCTATGTTTTATATTTTTGTAAGTATTTTATATTTTTGGTAATGTTGTTTTAGTATTTGAATGTATTTCTAAGTATTTATTGTTATTATTTTTTTATGTAGGTTTATATGAGTTTTCTTCAATATTGCACACCCCGTTTTTATATTTTTTTATCTATCCTCTCCATCCTAAGGTTGCCTGGAAGAGATCGCTCTTAGCGATAAGGCCGCCAGTTGTCGCACTAGTTTTAGGTGCTATAATCCTTTTGTTTGTAATTTATGGTGTGAACAATAAAGAGTTTATCTATCTATCTATCTAAGTGCCATTGGTGGTTCCACGGATACCAAACATATTTTATCCCCCGACGAATACAGAGAGGTGTCATATGTCCAAAATGTGTATCTGTCTGTCTGTCTGGTTATCACACTGCTCTTACGATTTTGTTTTAACTTTTTTTAGTTTTATTTAAAAAAAAACCGACTTCAAGAGACCGACTATTAAGTTATTCAGCTATTTGTCGCGCACGTACCTAATGCAAATTTAAGACTTAAATGGTTTTCACATGGATACCATTATCAGAACTGGACTAAATTAAAATGGGACCAAATGGAAAGCGTCAGCTTTCTAATAAAAAATGAATCATCAAAATCGATTCACCCAGTCAAAAGTTATGAGGTAACAAACAAACAAAAAAAATACATACAGTCGAATTGAGAACCTTCTCCTTTTTTGAAGTCGGTTAAAAAGTGACTTAATTAAGTGTTTTAGCTATAATTCAAAACCGAATGTAAAAACAAAACAAAATCGGATGAACCGAATTCCTGCTGCTGACGGATTATAATCAAAACCAATTAGCTCAAACTATTCTACATAACAATCCAATCAAAATATAATGACTGTACTCTACTTCATTTGAATACGGTATGAACTGAAATCGGTACTAAACACACAATGTTAGGAATCAGGTGACATTGTAGAGGACAATAACATTTGATGCCCCTGTAAGTTATTCTGAGCTACAAGATTGGCCAATAAATGGATAGATAAATGGAGGTTTCAGGAGGTTTCAGGTAATAAGACTGTACAATACAAAGATTGCCGACTATTTTAGATTCATACATCACATGAAACTCGTTCGAAGGTTGTATAAGATATTGGTTCAACAAAGCGAAATAAAGAACGACGACATTAATACAAAGTGTTATAGGTGTAATAGTAATATAGAAAGGGATATACTGTGTCTATACACAGTACGTACCTACTTATAATTTGGTATGCACTTCATTTTTATCTTACACCATAGTTAAATTACATTTTCCAATACATACAAGCAATGTTTATAAAATCGATCGAACATAAAAATATTTTATTCAAAATCTACGAAGTCGTTTGGACTACAAGAAAATACATAACAAAATACAGACATACATAAATTATACCTCTACACACCCGAAAACCATTACCTACGCTACTACCTACAGGTACCTCCGCTTCTTCTCGGGCAGGCCTGTTAAATCGTACTACCCATCACGTCCGCGAAATTATGTCCGGCCTATCTGAAAATATCTTCGGATATTCACAGAATTGCCGTCAAACGTTTCCCATATTGTAAACGCAATAGTTAGTAATAGTTAGTTTGGTTGTTAGACCGTCGTTACGCCAAATTGGTGGGCTTTATGGTATTAACACATGGAAATTTCTCGAATAAACTCGAATGTGCGAAATGATGAAGATAATTGGAAGAGACGTTTCGTATGGTACAGTGGCGTGAGAAGTATGAGCGTGTTTTGGTCATAAGTAGGAGCATTGTTTTGCATGAATTATTAGACATCCAATTCGCTCGTCTTATCACTTACTTGTATAAAAAAATATATATACTTTGGAAGTTCGAGTAGAAATAAATGTATTACAGCTATACACTATATAATACTAATAATACTTGACTGATTATACCTACTATTGTAGTTATTTTATACATTGATATTTTGACATTGCAATTATTTATATATTTTGTTTTGACATTCTAATAATATTATTTTCTTTGACATTAAATTTATTGTGTATTCATTTATTCGTAAAAATTGTATTTGACATTCATAAGTGTCTTGACTGATTATACCTACTATTGTAGTTATTTTATACCTTGATATTTTGACATTGCAATAGTTTATATAATTTTTTTGACATTCTATTAATATTGTTTTCTTTGACATTTAATATATTGTGTTTTAATTTATTCGTAAAAATTGTATTTGACATTCATAGGTGTGCATTAATGTACCCATATTTGAATAAATTATTTTAAATTTGAATTTGAATTTGAATACCTACTAATAAACTATATCCAGAACTGAATTTGGATTTGCAATGTTTGTCACTATGTTTGTTCGTTTGGAATATTGCAACTCAATTTTGAACCACTTGCTGATGTCTGATATAGCTGAAATTTGGTTTGGTAAACGTGTATATTGTATTAAGTCTTACGACAATGCAATAAAAGCTTGTTTTTAAAAATATTTTTAAAATTAACTTATTAAGTTCTACCTATCTATCGACAGTTTTGTTCCTTGGAAATTCCCCGTTTATTCGCATCCCACCTCGAAGGTGTTAACGACTTCGACCAACTCTAAAGTTGAATGGTATTTTTTCGGCTCCATAAAGTTGGAACAATTTCCTGGAAAATGTTTTTGGAAGCTATTATGCTTCTGATGTTAAAATATGCCTAATTGCTTGAAAGATATTTTGGTACTTATATTTAGGGATCGGGATGAGGGGCGTAGAAGCAGAGAGGCCTATGCTCATAAGTTGGCAATGACAGGTTGATGATGATATTTAGATGATATAGATATGATAGCTACCTATTCTGTTTTTTTTCATAATAATGATCTTGAGTTTATTTGACGAAGATCTTAAAATTAAGTTAAACTTACATTAAAATCACATTAATTGATGAAAATATACGAGTATTGCAAAAAAACACCCTTATTTTTTAGGGTCGGTTATAGTCGGGAAAAGTTTAGAGAATAAAAAAGCTGGTTGATTATTGATATTATTGAAGATGTGTTTTTAAATTTTAATAAATATATGTAAGGCTAAGGGGTAAAATCGTGTTGACATAGACTATAGAGGTAGGTATAGTTTGAAAGTTCAATTACTCCATCGACATTACGCAACTGACTGATACAGCAAATCTGTCAAAAATGAACTCAATTTTACAAATCGAACGATTATTTACGAATACAAATGACAATGAAGAGAAATCAAAATGGAAGCAACGAATCCAATCCAAAATTAAAATTTAATAAAATAAAAAAAAAAAAAAAAAAAAAAAAAAAAAAATTCTCTTTAAACTTTAATAAGCCTGCCGATAACCACTGAACAACGGAATCGGCACTCAAAAAGGCGGATGCTGGTACCGACGCCGGTTTTAAGAAGAGGAAGCCGCTTCTCGCTCATACACTTTTATTTGCACAACATTGGGCCCACGTTTGAAGGCTTTATTTGACAGATCTAAACTAACTAAAAATATATCTGTCTTTGTCATTGCAACCTATTAGACAAGGACATCAAGACATTTAGAAAGATAAGATCGGTTGACCTTTCTGTCAAAGCTTTCAAATACACATTGATTGAAAATGACAAAAAACTTTAAGTGCGAAATTGTGTTTGTTTGTTACACATTCACATCTCAGCCACTAAACCGATAATCATGAAAATTTGCATACACGTTGTCAGGGATGATGATGATGATATATACTTAAGATCATTATTGTGAAAAAAAAGACGTGTGGCACTCGGGGACTGCCGCGGTAAATCTATTGCATAGCATTTTTTATCAACTTAGGCAATTATAGTTATTTCATTAACCAATGCCACCTAGAGGCGAGTTGCTGAACTAAAGAGACAAGCGTGACATTTCAAAAAGTCATTAAAAGTTCTGCTATTCATCGATAGATGGCAAAACTAAATAGTATCACCGCTGTGTCTTAGGTTATTAAAATTTTCGTTACGGAATTTCTGGATTCAAGGCCCGCGATAGAAGCTATGCAATAGCTTAAAAAAACCAGAGCAGGTATATCATCTAAATATCATCATCATCATAATCCCTGACAATAAAATAAACAAGAACATTATTTTTACAAAACAAAAAACAAAAACCGACTTCAAAAGACCGACTATTGAGTTATTCATCTATTTGTCGCGCACGTACTTAATGCAAATTTAAGACTTATATGGTTTTCTCATGGATACCATTATCAGAACTGGACTAAATAGGAAGCGTCAGCTTTCTAAAAAAAAAAGAATCATCAAAATCGATTCACCCAGTCAAAAGTTATGAGGTAACAAACATTAAAAAAAAAAAACATACTGACGAATTGATAACCTCCTCCTTTTTTGAAGTCGGTTAAAAATGGAAATGATCACCATCATTACAATTTTTTATTTCCACGCCGCTGAAATCGCGAGACGTAGCAAGTTATACTACAAAATCAGTAATGTTAAAGCTTAAGTTTGTTTTAAATTTTTCATAATGTATCTAAATTTGAGTATACTTTTCAATTAGTCTAAGAGAATCAAAGTTGTGTGAAAATTAAACACTAACTTAGCCTTCTAGTGCAATAATATCCGAAAACTTTATCAAGTTTTTGTAAACTACTCACCGCTCATGCTACCCTAGTACTTTTTTCATAGCGATGACGCTTTCGACAGAGACGCAACAAGTTTGAAATTTAACTTTATTAGCGATGCATAAAACTATTTGTTTAATTTATTTCTCAGGTTATCCACTAAAACTAGTAGTGTTTTAGCGTATCAATAAAATGTCTTTACCGTGTTAGTGATATACAAAAAAAATTACAAAATATGAGCATTACAGGAGTACATTACATTAAATAGTCGATGATTTCAAATGCAATGAAAATATTACAAGTTTTACATTTTTTTTATGTAATTGAGAACAACAAACAACAACAACAAAACAAACAAACAACAACAAAAACAACACAAACAACATACAACAACATGAACAAATACACACAACACACACAAACATACATGAAACAATTGATGGATTTATAACCGAAATTATAATACTTAAAAAAATATTCATCAGTTGTTTATTCACTAACATTTTATGGTTATTTAAATAATATTCATTCTTGATTCCACCCTCACCTAGAACACACCCCTTTTCCTCAAAATATTCACCCTTTCTATCATACTCTACATCGTTTATGCTACCCTGGTACTTTTCCCGCAGCCATGACACCCTTTGCTACGCCGCGTAGCTCTACAAGGCATTCGTAGCATAGTGCTACGAGCCGTTCGTAGCCGATTACTACACATTTAGGAGTGGATTAGCATTCTAAGGCGACTGTTTAGGCTATTAACTTGCTGGGACCATGTGAAATTGGGGACAATAGTAACATCTATTAATTAAATTTAAATTTAATTAAAATTAATGAAAAAGTATTTTTTTTCACAGTGAACTAATAAATTACGTTTTTACAAAACGCAACGGTGTTTCGTGGTGTTGGGGATCAAGACCCATTTTGGGCTCTGCGTCAGACCTGAAAAAAAGAAAAATATTTCAAGTGGTTCGATAAAAAAATATCACAACATAATTTACAGTAAATATGTATTATTCAAATAATATGGTAATTAGAGAAACAAGCAGTAAAGTTCTCTTAAATATTGAAACAGAAAACGTCAATCATGGTACTTTAAAGCCACTCATTCACGTACTGATAAATCGATTGTAGCCATTGCTTATTCAGCCATTCACGGCCGACATTTGCATTCGCGGCAAACCGGTTTGAACCGGTGCGAACCGGAACTTGTTTCAGGTTTTATTCGATTTTTAAATTCGCATAATGGAGTGACGAGAGGGTGTACTGTATGTTCTTGCTGTTTAATTGCTTGGTGTAATTTGTACTCTTCCTCTTGAATGCGTAATAATATAATAATAATAACCCTAAAAACTGGTGCTAGTACTTGTTTTTACGATGACAACCATATTATTATATGTATAATGATAGTTGTCACCGTAAAAATTGGTGCTTATCATCGTACTTTATGGTGATTATCACTATGCTCCGTACTTTAGGTGAATTCATCGGAATTTTAATGGCCATTTTTCTCAGAGTAGAAATACATTAGATATTAGTTATTTGAAGATGAACTTCCGCGAAGTTACGCCAGATTCAATAAATTCGCTATTTATATGCTATTTCTGTTATACAATAAATGTTTAATTAAATCATTCGATATTGATAAATTACAGTGAAACTTGGTTAAGTGGGAAACTGAAACTAAAACTGAATAAGTGAGAAACCTCCATAACTGGAACTCATGCTGTGGTCCCAACACTTTGGCACTGAATTACCTCTGTTAGTGAGACGAAGCAAACCTCTATGTCTGGGATTCGTTCTTTCGATTTTATCGTTATAGTTACCTCTATAATTCAGACAAATATTTATTTATACCTGGATATCTGAGACACTGGGTAAGTGGAATCCCTCTATAAGTGAGACAAATTTGTAGGTCTCTTGATGTCTCACTTAACCAGGTTTCACTGTATATAAAAACGTGGAAACACTTTAACCAAACGTGTCAATTTTATGACTTGACGCATAACATTTTGCTTCCAATTTATTCAGTTCCCAAATGGTACTAGTCCTAATTTCCGATCCAAATTGAATCTACATCTAGGATTAGCAATATCTAAAGGTAACCCAAGCCCATATATTCTCTCTGACGCAGTCCCTGTATGGTGCTCGCTCATATTCAAAGAGACAAACTTGAGACTTGCCTATTTATTATGTAAAACGTATTGGGCCCCAGAGAGCGAGTGTGTATATAATAGAGCACTGCATTAGCTTGACGGGCTTGTGACTTAGGTAATACGGGGTTATGCGGAACGGTAGTACTTAAAGAATAGACTGAACTAAATAACTCACTGATTAATCTTCTTCTTCTTCTTTTCTTATAAATAAAAAAAAGGATCGCTGTTAGTTTGTCTGGATATAACTCGAGAATGATAGGACCGATTTCGCTTATTGTGATCTTGAAATATTTTATCTAAATTTATTTTATTCAATAGGGAAGGTTTAAAAGTACAAAAAATATTTTAAAAAAAATGTGGGTGGAACCGCCGGGTACGGCTAGTTATTTTTATTAACAACACACCTCTCTTTGAGCAGTCTTGTAATTACGTCGTTTAATCATGTCAAAAGTCTTCGAGCAGCCTAAAAATTTAACACTACCAGAAATTAAGCTTCTGTCATATTTCTCATGCTTTTGAACTATTTTAATCTATAGAGCATTGGCTTTATCATACTCGTACAAACAATTATTCCAAAAAAGTCCAAATAGGAAATGTCCGAAATAAGGTTATTTTATGATATTATCTACAATATTGATGATTATTCGAAAGATACGAGCAACAATATAACAATAGTTTTGTGTAAAACCATGTATTAAAATTTGTATTGGAATGTACCTATCATCGACATGAAAAGAAAATTTGCTAACATCTCATATTAATATTATACATCCCATACCTACCAGGTAAAACATGACCAACTAAAATTATCTATGTTATTTTTAACAAAGTAACTTGTCTTGTTACATCCAATGTTTTCAGAATAAAATATGTGAATTTGAATATGCAACATTCTTTGTAAAGTCCATACTTTGAAAGCTGAAGCATTACTCTGATTAAAGGAGGAAAATAATGTCCAATGCCCAGGTGGAAAAAGTCCATGTGGATTCTTGTCACGTTTTCACATGCGATTCCGGGCTCTGCATTACAACAGTATAGAACAAAACAGTAGCAAATCTTCGTAGCTAACTTTTGCGTACTTAAAATGGTAAAAAGGGAACCGTTTTGAGGTAATTTGGTCTGCCTGACCGTCTGTCTATATATCATGGCCAATTTATGGTATGCACAATAAAAACAAATCTATTTAGGCCCGTACTAGGCCTAAGGAGAAAACTAAATAAATCAGTAGCGATATAAAAACTACAAAACGACGATAGACGACAGAGTCAGACAAAGAAAAACTAATTAAAGTCCACCGCTTGAGAAGGCTCTTAGACTTTATTAACAAACAATACTTCTACTATGTTTAGACTGAATGTAATTCAATTTACTCTGTTTTTCATAATTACCAATTATCATGTTTTATTCGCAGTTTTATTTTCAAGAAGGAAGCTGATCGCGCTCGCAGGTTTTAAAACGTAACATTGGTTACTGCATTCATAAATATTTTGTTATTGGCGTATATCGAAGATTAAGTGAATTAGAGGCCAAGCACAAGCAAAATTCAGGCCAAACGGAGGCCAAAAGGCCACCTCGCGAATTCAGAAGACATCCGCATTGGAAGTTGTGAATTTTTAAATTTTGTTACGGTACCAATTTTGAGCTTTGTTTATTTGGATGTCATAAAACAAACTTAAGCCCACCGGGGCTTAAGTTTGTTTTAGTTGCTTTAAGTTCATGTTTCATATATTTTACTAGTTTCTAATTTTATGGTTCCGGACATATAGTATTTATTCTTACTTATTAGAGTAACTGTCAGAGGCCTTCAGGTGGCCTAAAACTCGAACTCGTATCACCATAAATTAAAAAAAAATACAGATTGAAATAAGGTTGTACTTTAATGAGTGCCTAAATGTGTCTGGCGCTTTCAAAACTTTGGTCTGATGTACTAAAACATTTACATTGTAAAAATACTTTCTGCGTAGCTTTATAAAATGTTTTAGGAATCTAACCTCAGATTATTTATTTATCATTTCAAAGTTGAAATTTACAGAAATGTTCGCTTAAAGTAAACTTTGCTTTCAAGTTACTTTCAAAAATTTCCAGCCTCGCGGCTCGGAACTCATTCACGAGAGGAAAAGTTTTGTTTTAATGCAAAAGGTGTGGTGTAGGCTTAAAATAATAATATAAAAGATTCGGAGAAATTAGTTAAATAGATACTAATGGATTTTTTCATCATTATCATCATAGTCTAACATCCCACTAGCCAAACTACCCGCTGCTGAGTTTAAGTCTCCTCTTCATTACGTCATTATTTCTAGTGGTACTGTACCGCCGCCTTTACAATGTCATCCGACCACCGGGCCAAAGGTTTGCCTGGTGATAGGATGCCATGGATTTCAGTGTGCAGATGAAACTGTTGCAAGGCCTCGATTCACCGCTAGCTAATATTTAATTATTATAGAACAAGGTGTGATCAGCACTTTGACTCACTATGTTTTCTTAAATCCCTTCTGTATTGAGGCGAAAAAAAAACAATACGGTCGAGTCATTTTCAAGTTTTTACACAAGACTTATAACACAAGGCGATCAATCAAAATTCCGATGAATTCACCTAAAGTACGGAGCATACTGACAATCACCAAAAATTACGATTCTTAGCACCAGTTTTTACGGTGACAACTATCATAGAATTAGTACTGGCACCAGTTTTTAGGGTGAGAACCATATATTATGATACGTAGTTGTCACCGTAAAAACTAGTGCTAATCATCGTACTTTTTGGTGATTGTCAGTATGCTCCGTACTTTATGTGAATTTTTTCTCAGTGTAAGACGACAAAAGAACATTATTTTTATAAAACAAAAAAACAAAAACCGACTTCAAAAGACCGACTATTGAGTTATTCATCTATTTGTCGCGCACGTACTTAATGCAAATTTAAGACTTATATATATGGTTTTCTCATGGATACCATTATCAGAACTAAATTGAAATGGAACCAAATGGGAAGCGTCAGCTTTCTAATAAAAAAAGAATCATCAAAATCGATTCACCCAGTCAAAAGTTATGAGGTAACAAACATAAAAAAAAAAAAAAACATACAGTCGAATTGATAACCTCCTCCTTTTTTGAAGTCGGTTAAAAAGAAGAATAGTTGAAAAGAAAAGAAGATAATTAAAAGACAATCACACTGCAGTGATAATCTAAAGCTTAATTAACTACATCGTCTTTGATGTGAGCAATATGAAACTCTAAATCGGATAACGCAGAGATTTATTATGAAAGCGTCAGTCTCACAACAAGATGAAGTTTCAATTATATAAATTGATGGCATTAAAACTTCAAAGTGATGCCTGCGGGTGTCTCTTTATAGGGGAGGCTTTGTGTAAAATGAACCAGTGCTGAATTTAACACTTGTGAGCATTTTGGATTAAAATATAAGAAATAAACAACACAATCATAATTTTTAACCATTTCCTGGTTACCTCTGAGAACGTCTTCTTTTCAGCGCGTCATTTTCTTTAATCCTGTGCTTTTCTTCTACTGTCTTTCTGCCGCTTTTTCGATGTTAGGGATGGGATCAGTGCTCTTGGCCGAGTACTCGGCTTGTTTAAACAGTTTGACGAGGCGAGACAGTCACTAGAACCATTTGTTTGCTCGGCCGAGTGGCATTTACTGTCTCGCCATTGTACTCGTTACGTGTAATCAACCCATTATACCAGGCTGGAGATCGTTTTTTTAGAAACAAGATAGTACATATTTAATTGCTCCGTAAGAAAAAAAAGTCATCATAATAAACTTAAAATTTATTAAGTAATTATTTTTACTATTCATTAATTTAATTAGATATAATTTTTTTATTTAATTAATTACAGATAGACAGGCACTACGTCAAACTAAATAAAATATTGTTTTAGCATTTCGTGTCTGTGAGATATTAAATTAATTATTCGACAGCAATAGGTAATTCAACTTTGTAAGAGTCATCGGTCATCCTAAAATTTTTTATACCATTTGTGTTTATGAACCGTGACTACTAAACTAATTTCCTTAAAATTTGTAATATGGATAGCTTATAAATGAGTATAGTATTGTCATCAAAGCTTAATTTTTTGCACGTATCGGATCGATGAGGACTTTTTAGGTTTCATTTATGAGGGTGTTTTAAACAATCCTACCAATTTTCAGCTGGGTGGGAATTACTGTACCCTCGAATGTCTAAATTGTCTAGACTATAAGTACTGTGAAGCTTTTCTAGCAAGTCTCTTTATCAAAGAAACTCGGGACAATTAGTGGAACCTATTGTAACCTTAGTCTTTGTAATTAATAAATCCGTTGTTATTAGAAAGGATGAAGAGATTTTTAAGACAGATGAGACGTTTGACCACAAAATAAAGATTTGGTGTTTATTTTTTGGTTGTATCTTCCTATTTTGAAAATAAACTATTATTTTGTCGATTGTTTAATATGTACATTTTATTTGATTGAAATATTCTCGAAGGTAGTATCATTGAGCGATATTATTTTATAGAAGAATTTGTTTTTAACATATTTTTTTAAAAGAATTAAAAATGCAAATGCATCAACTCGTAAGTGCAACATATAGATTATAGACTTTGGATAAAGAAATACTAGATTCTAGTTACAGACGAGCAATGTGAGCAAGAAGGAGAGAATATCGCTCTGTCACTTTCGCACTCGTTATGCTTGATGTCAAAGTGGCCCTCGGCAGCGGGTTTCGAGGCTAGGCGTGTTCTCAAGGATATAAGCCTGGCTACAAACTCGGTTATATTTTACTAGTATAGTTAAATACATATTTATGTGCAGTTAGTAGGTATGTATGTCTGACGGGAATTCTGACTTGGCTTTTTTGATGAGCAATTAAATAGATATTTTTCAAGCTTGAGAGCTGCTATTTAAAATGTAGCGATGCTTCTCAAGGGTTACTGCTGACTGAGATATTCTTAGTTTTATTCTACGAACTTAATTAGTTTGAGAAGAGACTAAATTAGTTTCCAGGGTTTTAATTACACGATTACTTTTAATCAAATTGTCGCGGTAAAGAGTTGGCGGCCATCACTGTGAAGATAATCAACAAAGCTTATTGCTTTCGAGTTTTTGGAAACGATTTGGTAGTCTGGGTCTCAGATTAACTTATTTCAAATTCAAAATAATTTATTGAACTTACATCAATGTACACTTGTAGGTGTCAAATACAATTTTTACGAATAAATTAATACACAATAAATTAATTGTCAAAAAAAGGATGTCAAAAAATTAATTAATAAAATAATTGCAATTTATTTATTTGTTACAACCATTCTGGTAACACCTTTACAGTAGAACCAAGGCGGTGCTACCCTTAAGGCCGGGAATGGAGCACTGCGCTAGATTTTGGTGATAGATTTAGGCTTCACCCAAATCTAACGCAGTGCTCCATCTTTTTCTCTAGTTTTATCTGAAGTCTGGGTACGGAATTAATCAGAATAAAGCGGTTGACACCACAAGTACAGCTAGGTTTGCTGAGAAGTTGCGCGTTTTACTTAATATTTAACGGTTCGATTAAGTCAGTTTTTTTTTGGCAAAAAAGTTTTTTCCAATATTTTGCTACTGCAACCTCATATGGATAATATAATTAGAAAGATTAAGTATGTATTGGATATCTAATTACATACTTATACATTACATGTACAAAAAAAGTATTTGACTTTACATTGTACAGTCAAACCTTTTTTATCTTATTTTTTAAAGATATGCTGGAATAGTTTCGCTTACAGTGTAAATCACGACATTATGTAAATAGACACAAAAGATCATCTCTGCGGGAGCTAAATAACAAAAAACTAGCATTCAGATATACCTATTAACGTTATTGTATTTTTAACTTTCTACAAATCTAGTTTCTAGACGCTTGCAACAATAAAACTGGGTTAAAATACTTGTGAAGTATTTTGAAATGTGTCTCTAGTTTCACAAAAAAACTGTAGTACGAGTATCTGTCATAGTTATTTAACTTGATCAAATAAATGAAACGAAATATTTTTCCAGTTTGTGTACGAAATTGAGTAATTCGTTTTTCAGGTCGGTTCATTTTTATACCACTCAATCAATCTCAAATCAATCAAACTATTCTTTGGTCTGGTCTGTTTCAGTCATTTCATGGATTGATGATTTTAGTTTTTTTTTCATTTATAGGCTTGCGTTGACCGTCATCTCGCTTGATGATAAGTTTATCATTAGGTGAGATCTCAAAGTTATGATTAACTAGCGACCTGCCCCAGGGGTATGAAATATTATAATTTATGTTACTCGCTAATAACGTAGCTTTTTATTGGTGAAATAATTTTTAAAATCGGTCCTGTAGTTTTTGAGTTTATTCATTACAAAAATAAATAATAATAATGTAGATGATGATGATGTATTCCACATCGTGTCCGATGATGGTGTCTTTGGCTATCTCCTGTGTATATAGCACAACTTTGACGTAAACTTACGTAGCGAGTATTCGACAGAAAAGTATACGCCATTTACGCCCGTCAGGGGCGCTCTTGACAGGCGTAAATGGCATACACTTTTCTATCAAATACTCGCTACGTAAGTTTACGTCGTAGTTGTGCTAGGCCTACTGACGTGTGCTCGTTTGTGGCTGGCAAATTAGAACTTCTTCTGAACACCCTGTCACACACAATAAAGGTGGCCCGCACTGTTGTACCTATGTGTTATAAATCGTTTAACATAGATAGTTTTTTTCAAGTTTGGCACTTGAGATCTACATAGTTTAGAAAGGCAATATCATAGATATACGGTTACTTATAAACGATATGCGGTCAACTTATAAAACTAAAACTTAAACTTATAAACTGTATGCTCTTATCATTTTCCAGTCGAGATGGCGAGATGGTGACATGGAGTGCTCCATCGTAGAAGATAGAGCACGCTCGCCGAGATAAACCGATTCACTGTCGCTGAACATTGTGCCGTTGCCTTAATGGACACAATAAGAGAAGTGTTATTATACACATTCTTAGTAATTAGTCACATAGAAATTTAAATTAAATTTAGTCAGAGGCTAGATTGTAATTTTATTAAGAAATAATTTATAAGTACGTTTAGTGTTTCTTAAAAAAAATACTTGTCTTGACACCCAGATTATATCTAACAGGGAACACCCACGCGTAAGTTTAATTTTGGACAAGATAGGCTCGAGATGAATGAGGTAAGAAAGAGAAAAAAAGACGTTTGTTAAGCTGTTGTCAAACACAGACATTGCATAAAATGCCTTGGCAACAGTTACTTCTCGCTGACGTGATTTGTCACGTGCAAAACAAGAAAAAAAATTAAGTAATGATTAAGTTAAAACAGGATTTATAAGTAAGACCCATTATAATCACGATAATAATAGACCTCTATGGTTATTTCTATCTGCAATAAATGTTTGCTGTCTCGCCTTTTCCGAAACATTTTTATGAAGTTCTATCTCTCCCGTCTAGTTTTTTTACTTGATTATTTAGTGTGAAACCTCCGACTATCTTTACATGTGTACAGTTTTTCACCGTTTTCATCAAGCCAACTATTCGTCATTGTACTCGCGACAAGCCAATTCAGACCTTACGGCTTCGCTATAAACACGAACTAAACCGACGCAAAACTCGAAAGTCATATGTCAGTTTTTGGCACGAGACAGAGATTGACTTTTGTTACGTTTTTGTAACTCAGTGGACTATGGCGAAAAATTCGACGGTTTTTGTATGCACGTAGATTTTTGAAGCGTGAAAAGATAGATAGGATGTTTTGTATGAAAAAGTGTACGTTAGTTACTTCGAGCTTGAAATAAACAAGAGTCTCTGAAATCATTTTTACTGAAGATTTAACATAGAGTTGTTTTTACTTCAAAGTGAGTTGAGTTGAAATGTATTAGAGGTTTGTGTGGGTGGCGATGACTTATCATCAGATGGCTCGTCGCTTTTTTGCCACTTTTTTATGGAGTTAAATAATCTTGAATCTTGGAACTTTGGTAAATTAGTGCTTTCATAAATCTATCAAGTTGTTCTTGTTAACAGTAACTAAGTAATGTTGCTTTGAAATTTTAGACTTTTCACCATTGGTAGGTATAGTTTATTGCTCATGGCATATTATTCGATTCTGGCTTTATGAGAAATAAGGCCTTTCTTACGTTCGTGGTGATTATGAACATTTTTTACTACGAAACCAATTCTAAATTAAGGTTGCCTGGAAGAGATTGCTCTTAGCGATAAGGCCCCCAGTTGTCGCACTAGTTTTAGGTGCTATAATGCTTTTTTGTTTTTTTGTCCTTTTGTTTGTAATTTATGGTGTGAACAATAAAGAGTTTATCTATCTATCTATCTAAAATCGCAAAAAGAAGAGCTTCGCATAAATTGTTTAATAAGTACTTACTATAAGCCCTTTTCGGCCTAGTCTACCCTTTCCATACAACCCTGTCTATATTCTTCCATACCACGTGAAACCATAATAGGTATAGCTGGATAAACTAAGCATGTCTCCTAATGCAATATGTCGTCTGAAAACAATTTGCTACACACCATCCGTGCGGTCTTTCTTTCATTACCGAACATATCCATTTATGTTACATCCAGGCATTTATTTTCCACACTCTATTTCATACTTTACTCCTGTAACATACGGTTGAAATTCGTCCAGCAAAAGTTGCTGCTTGTAACGTTTTTGCTGAAATACCCACGGGCTAGTTGGAAAGGGGTCCTCTATGTTTTTAAAGTGAATTATTTTAAAGGAACGAAAGCTCGGGAACAGTTTTCAGAGTGTTTTAAGTTTCCAGAGAAGCGTTTCAGTGTTTTAAGACTAAAAGTCTGACGTTCCTTTTGATTTTTGAGATTTTTAAGAAAATTCTATCGAACTTCTGTTGAATTATAACATCTAAAAGAATAGGTACTTACTTACTAAAAGCTTTTTATGGAAATGCCTGGAAATTATTTTCTGGGGAAACAATATTAAAACTTCAATAGATAATAAAAGTTTCGTTATGGTTATTTTAGAATCATACCGGTTAGAATAATTTACCTGAAAAATGGGAAAAATTTAGAGATATTTTGTGCGCTTAAAATTATTCCGGTCACTCTCTCTCTCTCTCTGATTAGAAATGCCGTGAGAGTAAAAGGGACCAATATGATTTTGTTCGCGTAAAATAGGCAACCAATCTCAAGATTAGATCGGACATTTACAATTAAGAGATACTTTTAACCACAACATTGGGTTCTTCAAAAGGGCTTGTCATAGAGTCCTAAAAGGTCGGCAGCGTATCCGTGACGCCTCCAGATGTTACAGATATCATAGGCGACGGTGATCACTTACTATGAGGCAGCCCGTTTGCTTGTTTGCCACCTGTGGCATAAAAAAAACTTACATAAAACACTAGCTGCGCCCCGCGGTTTCATCCGCGTTTTCCGGGAAAAAAGCCTATGTGTTAATCCAGACCTAGAACAACCTTCGTTCCAAATTTCATGTAAATCCGTTCTGACGTTTTTGCGTGAAAAAGTGACAGACATAGGTACACTCACAATTTTTCGGGTTTATAATTATTATTAGTAGGATTATCTTCTAAATATTCTAAAACAATAGAGGTTGCCAAATCATAAGTAAATCTTTGTACAATAAATAGATAAATAAACTCTTTATTGTTCACAGAAATTACAAACAAAACGATAATAACGTTTAAAACTACTGCAATAACTAACGGCCTTCTCGTTAAGAGCGATATTTTCCAGATAACCTTTGAATTGCAAGAATTTAAGATAAGAAAATAATAGTTTAGTTTTAGATAAATAAAATAATTAGGACCATTTAATGTCCTTGTTTTGTTTCAAAATGGTGTTATTGCAAATTATATCCGCCTTTGACCACTAACTCGCCTGATGTTTAGCGACGATGTGGTCGAAGATGAAGCACGCTTACCTTGATGATACCTTCACCCTGACCTTGAAAAGCAAAAAAACACACCAAAAAAACTTTTTAATTCATCATCATCATCATTCAACCAACCAACCTTTAATCTTCCCACTGCTGGGACACAGGTCTACCCTCGAAGGGTGATTAGGCCGTATTCTTTTATTACTATTTTATTACCCCCCTTTAAACTCAGTTCAATAAATCGTTTGTCATGTTTATTATTTGGGACCTATAAATTTTGGGTATCAAAATTATTTAATGCCAGCGCAAGGTAGCCCTTATTGCCACGTAAATCTTATCATGGGAGTTTGGGAAAGTTATTGCTTTGTGAAATTGTGATGAAAATTGTGCTAGCATTATTGTGGTGCATATTGTTTGACGGTAAATTTTGTATGACCGGTTATTATGAAGAAAATTAGCTATTAACAGATATTTAAAAACATCTCACCGCTGAGACCAAAAAAACCTCAATTGGCTGGACTTCTATAGGTACTATTCTGAGATAATGCATAAAGCCGGCGACTAACCTGAACATTTTGCCGTAACGTAGCATTCGAAGCGAGCGTGGTGGAGCACGCGGCGCTATGAGTGAGCGGATCGGCTCGCTGTACTGACCTGCAACATTTCGTCGTAACGTAACGTTACGTTACGACGAAATGTTACAGGTCAGTCGCCGGCTTAAGGATCTTTATTTTAATTTAGGTACCTTTTTTATTCTATGATGGGCTTGTGTTTGGCCGCCATCTCGCCTGATGGTAAGCAATGATGCGGTCTACGATGGCACGCTTGCTTAAAAGAAACCGATTCACTCGCGACTTGAAGACGTTGAAATAAATATTTTGAAAAACTGGGTTCGTTAAGCCGGCGACTGACCTGTAACATTTCGTCGTAACATAACGTTACGTTACGACGAAATGTAAACAGGTCAGTCGCCGGCTTAAAAGACAAAACAATACCTTTAGGTACGCGGCGATTGGCGGATGTTAACCACGGATCCCTGACCAATGATTGGCCGTCTATTGATTGCCACCGCGTCAACGTGACGTCATCGCACCAGTTTACTCGCACTGTGTGCTCAATAAAGCGTCGACAGATAGTATCAATTTATTTTCTTTTCAAAAATAAATACCTATACAGGGCTATTTATGAGGAAAGGGTATGCCAAGCTGAAAAGGGTTCATAATCGCCATTATTTAAATAACTTCAACTACGATGGGACCTACCCGGAAATCGCGAAAAAAATATCAGCTGTTCCATACATTTTGCCCAGTGTCATTGACATTTTCCTATGGAGCAGCTGATTTTTTTTCGCAAATTCCGGGTTTGTCCCATAAAAAAAGTTGTTCATAATGACGAGTACTATAATTATAAGCTCTTTCGGCTTGTTAAACAATTTCCTTACTCTTAACCCTGTATTTAATCTTAGCAAAACTTTATTGCACTTATCGAAACGTAAGCAATATTAAAACTGGATTTATGCTCCACAGTCCCCGAAGTTTTCTACAACTCGATTCGAACTCGATCCGAGCACGATAAATCGATGTGTGAATGAGATCGACCAAGTTTCGATATATTTGGCTTCGGAAGTGGGACAACCTAGCTCTAGAAATGCTGTAAACTTCGAGAAGTATTACAAACTTTACGAACATAAAAACTATACCTATTCTATATAATTATCTTACTAATATTATAAAGGTGAAAGTATGTATGTTAATTACAAATGAAAAACGGCTGAACGGATTTACACGACATTTGGAATGAAGGTCGTTCATGGTCTGGATTAACACAGGCTACTTTTCATCCCAGAAAACGCGGGTGAAACCGCGGGGCGCAGCAAGTACTCTATAGCTAGAAACCAACTATGATTATTAAAGCATGATGGCATCATCATCATCATCCACAGCCTTCTTTATTCCACTGCTAAGTAACAAAGAAGTCTATAGGCCTCTGTATTACTGTTTCATCTGCTCGATTCTGCGCCAATCGGAACCAGGTTCGTAGGTGGTTTATTACAGGGTTATAAGAAAAAAGTAAAGTAAAACAAAAAGCTCATAGTATTCATCATTATGAACAACTTTTGCTATGGGATCAGTCCGGGATGCAAAAGAAATCAGCTGTTCTATAATATTTTTCGAGTGCCATTGACATTTTTGCATGGAACAACTGACTGTTTTTTCTCGATTTTTGGGTTGGTTCCAAAAGTTGTTCATTATTATAAGTGTACTATGAGCCATTTTCAGATTAGCATACCCTTTCTTTATAGCGCTGTATAACATTTAAATCTATTTCCTCCAGCACAGACAGCCGTCCGAGCGTAAGTTTAAAGCGACTTCTCTAACATTTCAACTCTATGTTTCACGTACACAGTCACAAAGAGTTATCGCGTAAGAACCTTCCTGATCGGCACTGAAATTCAATCCATTACCATCTTTACTGTTTCAGCAATACGGGTGATATTCCCTTGAATATTTCGAATGCAAGAAAACGAATTTGTTTCACTCATTGTACAGTCAGAAAGCTGATAAACTTCTTGCATTAATGCATCTTGCTTTGTATGTCACTTTAGTTTAGGCTTTAAAGGCAATTTAGCAAGTAATTGGTTGTAAGTGAGAAGTTAAATTGTATTATATAAATTAATTTTAAGGAAAGGGTATGCTAATATGCTCCCACAGTAAAAGATGTTCATAATAAACGTTTCCACGCTCATAGCTCCCTAGGATAATCCTGTGTCGGGGATGCCATGGAACACACAGACAATGATAAGGACAACTAACACCCAGACCCAGAGCAGACATTTAAATTCATTATTCAAATATCTGCCCGGCCGGGAATCGAACCCGGGGCCACTGGCTTAAAAGGTGGACATATTGCCGCTGAGCCAAACAGGTCGTCAACTGATGTGTACTATAAGCCATATTCGGCCTAGCATACCCTTTCCTTGCAACCTGGTATTGTATGAGAAAATGAGGTAAAATTCCACAGTATATTATGTCACTGTTTGGAATACAAACATTACCGTATCAAGTAATTAACTCTGGTAAATGTAAATCCAACGCACCTCTGTGATTTTGTGATGTTTTGTGTGTTTGTACACGGTTGCATACATTTTCTACTGTGTGTTTAAAGTGTGGACTCTGATGCTTGTTATGTAGTGAAGTGACACTTTGTTGGTGTTTCACTTGCTAATGTTTGAGAAATGTTCTATTTACAGGGTCAATTCTAAAACAATGAAGACTTTTACTGGCGGCTTTTACGCATTGATCCGAACAATTAAGATTAGAAATTTCGAAAATTAAAAAAAACAGCTGTTCCATGTATTTCGTCTAAGGATAATGAACTTTTTGTATGGAACTGCAGATTTTGTTTGTGAAGTGTTAAAAGTCGTAGAAAAAAAAAACTAAAAAACACGCTTTCTATAAAAAACCGAACTAAAAAAATAGAAAATAAAATTTTATAAATTTAAATTAAGAATAGGGTTGAAAATTTCAATAAATATAAATTAATAATAGTGTAAATAAATAAATATATATATTTTATTTAAAAAAAAGCGTGGGGTGCTTTAGATATTATCAAAATGCTAATTACTCTACTCATGTCTGTCAATACAAAATGTATATCTATTGATCCATGCACCTCACGCTTTTTTTTAAATAAAATACATATATTTATTTATTTACACTATTATTAATTTATATTTATTGAAATTTTCAACCATATTCTAATTTAACTATTATTTATTTTTCGCTTTTTAGTTCGATTTGCTAACTATTAACCATCCTTAATATGTACAAATGTGTTGCTAATAAAAGCGTGTTAATAAAATTGACGCGTTAGAAAAAATATTGAGCAAAAAGATTTCTAAGAGCGCGTGGTTTCGATCCACGGACCTCTGGTTTATGGGCCCAGCACCCTTCCACAAAAATATTAAGCAAAAAGATTTCTAGCGCGTGGTTTCGATCCAGGGACCTCTGAATTATGGACCCAGCACGCTTCCACTGCGCCACTCTGCTCTCTGTCACGTGCGACGAAATTACTATTTGTAAATTAAAACGGTGTTAAAAGTTAAAGAAACTTTATGGAAAAAGCGTGTTAAAAAAATTAATAGTTAAAAAAACTAAAAAACACGATTTGTTTAGTGTATTGTCATCGGTCCTCGATATATCTACAAAGTTTGAAAGAAATCTGACAGTTTAAAGTGGGTCAAAAACGCGCTCAAAGGAGTCGGTTACAAACATACAAACATACAAACATACAAACATACAAACATACAAACATACAAACATACAGGTGAAGCTAATAAAAGCGTGTTAAAAAATGGTTTGGTTTTACTTGAAGTAGCTCAGGCTCAGCGGAAGGTAAGTACCTAAGTATTTAGTAATTTAAAGTTGATCCTGTATTAAAGAGTTATAAGAAAAGGGTGTGCTAATCCGAAAAAATCTTATAGCACTCATTATTAAAAACAACTTTTACAATGGGACCGACCCGGTAATCACGAAATAAAACCAGCTGTTTCATACATCGTCGTATCCGTGGAAGACAGCCACAGTTGCAAAACCCTAGGTTTCCAGGAGGCGGTTTTTTCTGATTATCTCGGAAATTTCTTAGACAACGTATGTTTTTTAGTATTCTAAACAATTCCTTGACACAACAGGCAGTGAATCATATTTTTTTTTAATTTTTGACGATAGTATTTGTACGTGTTTTGTCCCTTAATACCTTACTCCACGGAATTTTCTCAAGATCACGTCGGCTTAACCGCCATGAGGGCTTTTTTCCGAGTGAGAAATGAGAAACGCAGTGAATTTAAGAGACATTGCGCCCTTATTCCACGTAAAAAGCTGGGTGGTGGCCTTCTTACGACAAAAATATTAGAATTTGCGGTTTTATTTTTAGTGTTCGTGTACAAGAGATGAAAAACAATGTTGTTTTAACCGACTTCCAAAAAAAGGAGGAGGTTCTCAATTCGGATGTTTGTATTTTTTTTTGTTAATGGTTGGATGTTAGATATTATAATTGTGCGCGACTTTTTTTTATTTTGACCAGACCGCGAGCGCGTCACGCTTGTAATCTCCTGATGAAGATCACCGAATATGATCAAAACTAGTCGTTATAAACGACTTAATTTGACGTTAGTAATCCCGTGTTAATTATATCAGAATATATTTTAATCTTTAAATATAAATAACAAGTCCTGACTGACTGACTGACAGACGACTTAAAGCCAAACCACAGGTCGTAGAAATTTAAATTTGGAGGGTGTATTTGTTTTGATGAGCAAAGGTGTGTACTAAGAAAGGATTTTTTGAAATTCAACCCCTGAAGGTGTGGAATAGGGTGTAAAAGTGTATATGGAGAAGCTTGTTTTGTTTTTTGATGCCACGAATTTAAAAATGTTACAATATGACTTAAGAAAATATTGATCACGTATTTCACCATTTTCTGGAAATCAACCCCTATGAGGGTGAAATGGCGTGGTAAATATGGCACGAAGAGAAAATTTGTTTTGATTCTACGTCAATGAAACTTTACACAGATGTACTAAATTTATAATAGAATACCAAAATTTTCGAAAAGTCACACTCTCGAGCTGGAATTGTTAATTATCTCGAAAATTCAAAACGCTTTTACCAAAGCGCCAAGACTAAAAATACTCCAAAACCTTAAACTTTTTTGGGGAAATTGAAACAACAAACACAAAATAAAACAAACAAACTTTGAGGGTCTACATTCCCGAAACTATTGAAGGTAGTGTATTTGACCAAATGTTATAGGGGTTTGCGAGAGCTACTAAATGGTGGCGACGAAAATCCAAGATAACAAATTCAAAATGGTCCGAGGGGGCTGATTTATTGTATCTGGGGGTTTTAAAGGTCCCTAATTCCATTATGACGCTTTTGACATACTCTTAAAAAAGGAGGGTTAAGTAAATTTAACCCCAAAAAAATAAACGGTTTTTTAAGTGTAGTGTCCACGTGGTCGAAGCTAGTTTTCAATAAAGTAGCGTCGACTGACCGCGAGATGATTTATTTTTTACCCAACTGCAACGAAGCTAAAAAAGAGGGATATGTATGTATTTATTTATGTGTGTATGTTGACTATGTACGCATGTATATTGATTGTGGATGTATAAAGTAGCTCTTTGTTATGACCGAATAGTGGTACTAGACTCACACAAACAAATAAGACGCGCGACGGGATCTAAATACTTCAATAAGAGATTTATGTCAGAATCTCCTGAAGAAGCAAGGGCTAGAAGTGCAACAATCGAAAGAAACACAAAACTACTACCAAAAAGAATAAATAAGACGCAAGACATACAGGTTCCTTAAGACCTTGACTGCTTAGCCCCCAAGCAACTGCTAGACAAGAAAAAACCAAAAGGCTCTTCCAAAAGACTCTTTCAAATCGCTTAGTCACCGTAGAGGAGTAAGCCAGCACCCGCTAAACCAGACCGGAAGACTCAGGCTTTTCTTAATGCAAGCACTCTAATCGTAGACAGTAAGATCACCAAACTAAGTTTTTCTATAAAATCTATAAATTGGGACATCCTAGGGATATGCGAAACTAGAAGACCACAGACATAAAAAAAAACCATAGAAGAATACTCGGACTTTATTCTATTCCGCACACCTGGAACAAAGTGAACAAACGGAAGAAACGAGGTTGGGTTCTTAACAAAACCTCTGAAACACAATATTTTTAAATTTAAAACCGTGTTGAATAAAACTACAACTCTGGAAATAAAGACATCCAACGAAAATATTAGATAATTTGTACTGGGATATTAAAGCCTCCGAAGACAAAATAGTTAACGAAATTTTAAAATGATTATGAATGCTGTTGATAAAGCCACTACAGCAACTATTTAACATAGTTATTGAAATAAAAACAACGTCAGCACAGTGGTCGAAGTCTATTATTATACTTGTACATAAAAAGGAGACCAATGTGACATTAGAAACTATAAACCAATCAGCCTAATGACAAACTTGTATAAAATATTCTCAAATTTTTTACTCAACCGGTTGACAATAACTCTAGACGAAAACTAACCGAGAGAGCAGGCAGGTTTTCGAAATGTTTTCAACAATGAACCACATACAGGTAGTCTTTCAATTGATAAAAAATCCAATGAAAACGGGAAACCGCTATTTATGTGCTTTTTATAGACTACACAAAAGCATTCGATTCTGTAGACCACAACATGATCTGGACTGCACTAAAATAACAAAGCACTGACCAGCCAACCAGCCCTACATTAACGTGATCTGCAACATAATTATACTCTAAAGGCATAGCCAGAATGTGATTAGAGCGGGAAAGCATGGAGTTCCCAATGGAAAAATGAGATAGGCAAGGCGACCCTATTTCATCAAAAACCTTCTCGGCTGTGATAGAGCGTGTTTCCAGAAGTCTGAAATGGGAAAACAAAAAAGTGAAGATAGATGAATATTTCCTGAGCCACTTACGATTTGCTGAATTTTACCACATTCAGCAAATCGTAAGTGGCGTAAGTTGCTGAAAATGCATTAGACTGGAATACTTGGTTAGCAAACTAGTAATAGAGAGCAAGAAGGTTGGTCTAGAAATAAATGCAACAAAAATAAAGGTTACCTTACTAATCGTGAGTCTCATGTCATTGAAGGTGTAAAAATTGAGTATGAGAACATCTATGTTATCTCGGACATTTGGTTTCTTTTAATGATTGTACAGAAAAAGAGGTACACAGTCATAAGAATTTCATCAGACTGGAAAAATCATGAAATAAAGACATAAAGAAATGCTTAACATATGGGTGTCAAACATGGTATTTGAGTTAAATGGATGAAGAAAAAGTTCTACAAGAGAAAAATGCAGAAAAGTTTATCAGATATAAAAAAAAAACAGACAGATTAAATATAACTTGTAAGAAACAAAATCAAAGTACCTGATGTATGTTAAGATGTAAGACAACAACGATAACACTACTTAAATATGTGGTCTGTGATAATGGGCAGGCTACATACCTAATTATGTAGGATGGAAAGCACAACAGATGGACAAAAATAGTTACGGAATGTATTTCAAGAGATAAAAAAAGAAACCAGGGAAAGCAAAAGAACAGATGGAGAGACATATATTATTTACGGAACAATACTGACCAGACGAGGAAGACGAGAGAGAGAGAGAAGAGTGGAGAGTTTTAGGGGAGGCCTACACCGCAGAGGCCACTTCTATGATACAAACTAATTAAAATTATATGTTATGTAGTATTTATAAGGTAGAAGAAATATAGACTTATTTATTTAATTTATTGTCTTTTTTTATATATAAATGTAGGTATACAAAGATGTTTATTTTTGTTTAGTCCTTTAGCGTTGATTCTGACTGGCGCGTGACTTGTAATGTAACATATTTTAAAAATTGTAGTTCATGTACACCCAGTTCCCAATAGCATTAGAAAACAAGTTTTTATTCGATTTTATCTACTGTGAGTAGCATTGTTTTTAGCCATTAAGTTATTGCACAAATAAAGAATGAAGATCAAAATATAGAATATTTGAATTTTATTCACCCTCCCGTGACATATTAACCAATTTCCTGGAACGTTTAATTACTCAAACGCGCCCGCACGCCCGGTAAATCCGTCAAGTAATGGCACAGATGCGCTTACGACCCTGTCGGCCGACTCCCCAAGCAACTTTTACCGTCGAACACGGCCGCGCAGGCGAGTGTGGCCGTTATCGCCGGATAAATTTGGACGCAGTGGCGTTAGTGGCTGTATTCTACGGAGTATTTTGGAGCGTGGCTTTTTGTCAAAATTTTAAATCGTGTTTTTTTATATCAAATACAGGATTTTCCGATTTTCTGAAAATGTGAGTAGATGCGTATGTATTTAAGGATTCCAAAAATGCAATAAAAGAAAAAAGCCACAACCGCCAGTGTGGCAGTCTTCCACGGATAGGGCGACATGATGTCGAGAGTCGTTGACATTTTCCATGGAACAGCTGCTTTTTTTTTGCAAATTCCGGGTTTTTGCCATACTAAAAGTCATTTATTTATTTGTTATTGTTATTTGTAATATGAGTACCCTTTCAGCCCTCTCCATGGATCTGCTACTGGAATAGCGAGTAAAACCACAGGGGAATTATTCCCCTGCGGTTTTTCTTGCATAATTATTGTTGTGGGTAAAACCACAGAACGCACGTATATTATTTATATTAATAAGTGAAGTCTATTTCGGTAAGTAAACACCTGAAATCAATTTAACATCTCGAGTCGATTCGAAATGCGAATGGAATGCATCGATTACACAACTCGAATTGAAGTGAACGACCGCAGCCGCTGGCGACGGCATAGCTAGCGGGGCTTAAGCGATAAGTGCCAGCGATTTGTTTTTTTTAACTGCCGTTGAAAAAAAGAGGTGTGTTATTTAGTAAGCAATAGCGGTCTGCTTTGGACCATGCTTATTGCTTACCTTGGAGAAACCAATTCACTCCCGACTTGAAGACATCCGGATTATGTTGTATCTATCGGGAGAAACCCACCCGGGCACACACTCTCTCCACACTATAGCGGTTCTCACAAAGATAAAAGTAAAAGAGGGGTGTTATAAGGACGCATGAATTTGTGTGCCTGTGGCATCGTAGCTCCCAAACGGCTCAACCAATAATATCTTAGTTTTTATTGTTTGAAAGGTTTTGAGAGTGTTTTATGTGATTCAAGCAGATCGGTTTAGCCATCTTCAAGTTGAGACTGTAAGCTTATCATCGAACAAAGACATATGTTACAAAAGTCTTTGCAAATCGCTTCAGCTATTTTTATATACCAAACCAATTTTATCGCAGTCATCTCGGCGTACACTATGAAGTGCAGAATCGACTTAATTATTGCACTGTCGATTTCACGGCTCGATGGCACTCCGGTACAACACTATTAGCTTCTGGATTAGAACTGGCCTGGTTTTCAAGTTTTGCCCGAATTACGTTTTCGTCTATCATTAATCATTTTTACTCACTGCTGAGTTATAATTATACCTACTGAGAAAAATGCGCATTTCAATTCCGCTAAAAAAAATGATGAATTCACCTAAAGTACGGAACATACTGATATATCACCAAAAAGTACGATGATTAGCACCAGTTTCTACAGTGACAACTATTATAAACTGGTGCTAATCATTGTACTTTTTCGTAACATCAGTATGCAGAATGGGCCCAAGTTTGAATGCTTTAGTTGATAGATTTTATATTTCTAAAAGTAGTGATGTCCTTATTCAATAGGCTGCAATGACAAAGTCAGATATAATTTTAGTTAGCTTAGATCGGTCAAATAAAGCCTCGAAACTTGGGCCCAATGTCATCCGAGCAGCGAACCGATGATCTGCCGGTGATCGTCTTCCATTCCACGACCGCTTTTCTGTGACTGCCTTGGTCTATTGTAAATTTTTTCTTCAGGAAAAATGTCCCAAAAACACTAACTACGTTGGTATTTTAAATAAAATTATAATCCTACTAAAATAAAATAAAAATGTGGGTAGGTATTTTGCAACAAATTCGTTTTGGAGTGTTCTCATTCTGAAAAGTACCCGTTGTTGGAAGAACTTCGTCTTTGGTTCGTTGTGGAAAATGCACGTTCTAGGCTGTGACCGTATTGGTGTGTGTTTTGGTCCTATTTTGGAAAGTGCTCGTTTTGAATCTAATTTTGAATACATCGCGATTTGACGACCCGAGTAACGAGTAACTCCAAAAACTTCCGAATTCAATAATGTAGCCGTAGCATAAGGTTGACAAATGTAAACGTTTTGTAGCAAAAAATGATAACCTTGTACAATCACGTACTGCGTTTTGTACGTGTACTTTCTAAGAACTCATAACTGTTATGAACAATACCGATTACTTTTCCTAAGCCATTCACTTCGTACAATGGCGTGTCACATGACCCACATTTGTTTTGTAATGTTGGTACCTGTGTTGCCAGATTTGGGAGACTGTCTGCTAATTAGTGTATTTTATAGTGTCTAATTTATGATGACACCATCATAAATATTGTTAATACCTTTTTCGTGCATAACGATGTCTGTTTCGCTAACCAAATAGGTACTTCAATTTTGATTTATAGATTGACGTTATTCAATTTCTCTTGAAATATTGACTAAAATTGTTCGTAGTTCAATTGTTTGGTTGCAAAATACTTCAGTCGAGTTTTAAATTACATGGCAACACTGGTAATCGTTATTATTTAACCACAATAGCACTGCGATGTTGTGAAATTAATCGGTAAAAACAGTACTTACGTGGGAAATCGGAGTTTTCTACTTTGTTGTCGCTTATATCACTAAGATGCTGGTGGTGGTGATTTCATTCTTCAAGTGTTCTTTCATTGGTTAATTTGTTGAACCATAATCAAGGTTAGTATTCGAAAGAAACTTTTGTTAAGTAAGGAAAGGAGCAAGAAGACCAAGGAAAACATACTTAGACCAGATTAAGGAGAAGGCAGATGTCATGTCGTACAGGGAGGTAAAACCAGGGATAGCAAACCGCCAAGCTTGGAAATTAATCCACCGGCAAGAGCAACGCTCTTAAATTTTAAATGCATGAAGATACTTTTCTTAAATGCTGGCGCAGACCTTAAAATCAATATGATATTTCGAGTATACATAAAAATATTATTCATAATTTTTATTTTGAAATCGATACAATTCGAACACAATGATACTACAAGCACGAACACACAAACCACCCAACCTCAGCAAATATTCAAATGGTTCCGCAATGCTCACGTTCGCTCATGTAAACTAAACAGTAAACATGCTATTCCAAAGTGTACGGAACCCTTTCAAAGGTCGAACTAGGCTTGTTTGTGAACTATTTGGAAGCCTCATTAGTTATTAGGACAAGTTAGTTTGGGACTTAGTTGCGTAAGTTATTAGAAAGTTTTCCCTACGGATACCATTAACTAGGCGAAGACTGAATGTCAAGGTGACGCGGACGTGAGCCAACCTTGATTTAGGAGGGTTTTTCCTGTTCTTATAAATCGTACACAACGTAACGAAAATGTATGGTAATACTGAAACCAAACGACGAGAACTTTATGTTTAGTTTTAAAAGGATACTCTCCTCGTATTAAGAAAAAGAAACAATAGTCAGTTTGATCGTATGCAAGTGTCTATAAACCGAAAGGCGTCCATCGATGATCGATGAATATACAGATAAGATTTGGGATGGTGGCGTCGGAGTTTTCAAGCCACTAAACAAACTTCTGCCAAATTTTATTAAAATCGGTCAGTAAATGGTAAATTACCCCCGCTTTTTGAGAAACCCCCAATAAAAAAATTCCGACGACAAAAAACAAAAACTGTTAAATTGTTGAACCTGTGTACCAAGTTTTGCCGAGATTTATTGAGGAATGCGACCTGTACGCGAGTTCCAACATACAAACATCCAGACTCTCGCGAGGTCTACTGTTCGCAGAATTACTAGTTGTTAAGAGTTGATGAAAATGATGATTAATCTTCATTATTTTCGTGTTTGCTTCATAAATTTGTTTGATTACCCATAAAGACAGAAAAGGATGGACGTAGTGATTCCACATTCACAGAGTGTGATCTGTTACGCCATAGCTTTACATAATTCTGCAGTACATCGGTTAACAATCGTCCACAACAGATGCATGAATATGCAGCGCTTATGATTAAACGCGATCGCTTATTCAGCGCCATGTGTCCAAGAATGGAGACGGTAATACAGCTCACACACCCTGACACAATCGCTATTATACCCACCACTTAGGTAAGTAACTCTAATAATCTATACACCCATTTGCTAGAATTTCATTTGCCATAATTTTATCTGCTATACTGGTCAACAGACATAATATTGTTTCTCATATCCATTTTATTAATTGCAATAACAACTATTGCTATTGCTATTTAACAGAATATTTCATCGCCATACTAAATTAATTTCAAATACATCCATGCCCAAAAAAAAAAAATCATTGAAAAATTTAAAAAAATTAATGGCTTTTTTTTTAATGATTTTTTTTTTGGGCTTGGATGTATTTGAAATTAATTTAGTATGGCGTTGAAATATTCTGTTAAATAATATTATTGCAATTAATAAAATGGATAATAATACGTATGGCACTCGTATCATTATGAAATCTAATGTACAGGCAAACAAGAGTATGTCACATAACTTTTATGGTAAACAAACAATTCGGGCAAATGAAATTCGGGCAAGTAAAATTCGGGCATTTGAGAATTATTGCTTATATTCTTCGGGCAAACATTAGGCAACCCTCTAATAAGGTTGATTTCACGTAACGAGTACAGTGGCGAGACAGATAAGAGGCTTTCTCGGCCGAGCAAACGAATCATGGTCTCGCCTCGTCAAACTGTTTATATAATATACAAACCGAGTCCTCGGCCGAAAGCACTGTCTCGCTACTACGCCGTACTAGCAACCCATGACGAATATTTCAGTAATGCAGATTTTAGTTTAGTTAACCTTAACTTAAAAACATTGAAGTAGATAACTAGCAGCTTTTTAAGTTCTAAGATCCATAATAAAGTTGAAAATGTAAAATAAACCTTTCATAATTTCCTCTTGCGACTGTTAACAACGAAATGGTCTCACGTACGGTACATTACCGCGAGGCGTAATGAACTTATACAAGGGTACCTAATGGTGAAGAGCTGGTGTTCAGTTTAAGTAAGGTGTTTGGAATCGCAAGTGAATTGATTTCTTTCAGGTAAGTTTGTTCAATCGTAGACTGAATCATTGCTCACCATCAGCTAAGATCAAACGCAAGTCTGTCAACGAAAAAAACCAATGAGTACATTTTTGAATCGCTGGCTTCGCAATGCGTTTATTATTGCATGAAATCATGACATATCTAACAGTGACAGAAATAATCTCTGCCTTATCAAAGACTTGCTTTCCTCAATTTTTTACAGTAAACAGAAATGTAGGTCCATCTAATTCTTCACTAAGATTAAGTATACTTGATGCAATATCACATCAAAGTTAACTTGAAAAAGTATAAAAATATTCCTTTTCAATTAATATTGTTGGATTTCAAATAAAATGTTGTGACTTTCCATCATTTTCATGCAGAAACTTCAACTGCCAATATTCGAGTAACTTAAACCTACGATAGTTTCGCAACAACTTAAACATTCTCACTCAACATAACTCATACACCTAACTGAAACTGTCCCAGCCTCTCCTACTACATCGACCGGTAAACGCCTGGAGGATCGTAAAAATGACAAACGAGCCGGCATTACCCGCGTGACACATGCGGCCGATGCAGTCGCGGGTGCGAATTTAAATTACGGCCTCAACCAATGTTGCCAAATTGCGAACTGACATTGACAGTCATGTATGTTTGACATTAACGATTACCTGCGTGTTACATGCGGCTTGCATGTGGTCGATGCAGTCGCGGGTGCGTTTTGTCACCACTGTGGAAGTAGAAGGGACAACTGGAAATAACCCCAACCAATGTTGCTGAATTGTGAACTGACAGTCATTGGTTAAATGACATTGACAGGCAGAATTTGAAGATTCAATAATGGTGGCACCCTTTTCTCGTATTGATCAGTAAAGTTAAAGTTTAAATAAAATTTTAAAGTGAAATTTTTGGGCTTTTAAACATCTTAAACCCCGTCAACCAGTGCTGCCAAATTGCAAACTGACAGTGGCAGTCATAGTCGTATGACATTGACAGGCTGAATTTAACGACCAAGCAATACTCATTTTCTTGCAAATTAAAATAAAAACTAACTCATAGTTTTTAAGTACAGTCAAACGTGCTTAGTTTGGACCCTTAGATGCTCATTCAGTATTTTTGACGCGTAGTTAAACTTTTCTAACGTTATCATGATGGTTCATTGCAACTTGTCATCAGCAAATGAGCGCAGTTGAATAATAACTAGTATCTCGTGTCCAATTGGAGCTCAGAGCAGGTGGCCACTCGTGCCCATAAATCGTGGGCTGTAGGGCATAAGCTGAAAGCGAACTCGCGCCTTTTTATAGGCTGAGTGATGATCTAGACTTTTGTACCCTGTGCGAAACATAGCCTATGGCTATACCTGTTGTTTGTGATAATGTAGCTTACAATTAGTGCCTTTTTAAATCAAGCCCTTACTCTATCTATCTACTCTGAGAAAAATGGCCATCTAAATTCCTCTAAAAGAATGATGAATTCACTTAAAGTACGGAGCATACTGATATTACCCAAAAGTACGATGATTAGCACCAGTTTTAGCGCTATTCATCGTACTTTACCAACTTTACCAAGTAGTACATTAAGTTAAAAATATACCAAGTTTGTCAACTTTGTGTCCGGATTATTCGTAATGAGGGAAGATCATGTATCTGTGTCACGTAGGGAGTGTATATTTATGCATTTTGTCCCTAAGCATTTACTCGAGGCAACCCAGCTTCTTTAAATTCTAGAACTACACCCTGGCTTAATGGCACAACTGCTCTAGTGACGTTTATGTCAGCATTGGTAACACTAACTTCCCTCGAGTTCTGTTTTCGCTTCATCCTATACCTCACTCCGGCCAGCCTGTCCGGCTTCGCATCCATTAGCCAAGAGCAGTATTGTTCAACGAATAACAAGCTTGCATGGAAACAACACCTATTGTTCTTAAAATATGGAAAAATAGGAGTAGAGAGGCTTGATCATTGAGGGTTCCGAAGATTTTCTAGTTTTCCTAAAAAGTGGAGGTGACAACGCTAGGAGACGACCGCCAAGGTTTGAAATTAATTAGGTATTTAATAAGGATTTATTAATTTTATTAAGTTATTTATTAATAGACTTTTAGACTATCAGTTACTCTGACGATTAGGCCTTTTAAATACTGAGAGAGTGAGATAGAGAAAGTTCTTAAATGTTAATAATTAATAATAATTGTCTTCAATTAATGCTGAACTGAACTGGTGAAGGGCAAGCGGCTAGCTCTGATGGCAGAGTAAAGCTCACCCCAAACTACTATTTTACTCCAAAATGGTTGTATTTGCTGACATAGCATAACAGTTGTTGCTTTAAGTCAAGATACCGAGACTTGAGGCCCTATTATTACGGCGACATCATCGTATTTACTATCACTCTTCTGCATGACTTATCTGGAAATGTAATGACAAAAAATTTGACGTGGCAGAAAAAGCCCCAACTATTTGATTAGTGGCCTGAGTCAATTGAAGTTTCGCGCGAGTCTAAACTCATGAATCATTATTATTTTCTTTCCGTTCCATTGGTAACGGAACCCAAAAAATGACAATTAATCTGTGGAAAAAGAGTTGTTTCCATCCAAGCTGGGGACTGCATATGAACTTTTGAAACGTTTTGATGAAAATGTATCCATTGTTTGAACTTTTTCTAACAAGTAATTGGATAATTTAAACCAACAATGCCAAAAAATCACACAAATAATATAAACGTTAAGGAGGATCTGTCTATGTGTTACGTCTTCACGACCATTCTTGATATTTGGTAAAAAAAGTGTGCATCTAGACAACAGACAGTGAATATTTTGCAACGAAATATTCAGGAAAAAAGATTTCTGTGATTGCATCTAAAACTGTGTGCGGTGAAAATATATTTGACGCGAAGTAATGAAAATCGAGGATGAACTAAAGCAAAGCTACTATAAATGGCTCTCTGAAGTTTCGCATGAAACACATTTTAAGCGAATTCATTAATAATTTTAACACGACATAACAATTATTGTAATTTTAAGTAATTAATTCAACGAAAAATAAATTGTTTTTCAAAATGGTTTGCATTAAATGTTAATTATTTTCACAAAGTTGCCATTTGTTGTGTATTTGAGTTTAACAAAACAAATTCATATTGTAACGAAATATTTTATAGAATTATACAAAATATTGTTTATGTCATACCCAGGTGGTAGGTAAGGTAAGCGATCAAATAAATTGGTAAATTGCGGTTTTTATATTTCAGTTTCGTAGCTGGCTACAAAAGAGTCTCCGCTTTGGCAGATTTATTTATTTTTTATTTTATTATTATTTTTTTTTTTTTTTATGTAATTGAGTGACGAGACGAGCAAATCGCTCGCCTGATGTTAAACGTCACGTTTGCCCATAACAGGTCTGCGCTACCCAGAATTTCAAACTCGCAGAATTCAAAACCCTGCGTGGCATAGCACTGCGCTCGTCACCCTGAGATAATATAAGTTGTTTAATCTCCCATTTGCCCTGTAATTTCACTGGAAACAATGCCCTTCCAACCGGAACACAGTAATGTTTGCACATTACTGCTTGGCGGTGGAATAACTGGCAAAGGTGTGGTACTTCCCCAGGCGGGCTCTGCAAAAGAGCCCTACCAATACAAAAATACGAATAATATCTTCACTTGGCTACTAATAATATACAGTTTTAAGTGTTGCGTCCAGGAATCTTATGAAGCAAAAATGCCTGTGTTAAGAGTCCCTTAAGAGTTCTTATTAAATAACTTATTTTACTTTACTAACTTTGAAATAATTTTTAAATGATTTTTAAATTATGCCAACAATATACGTATTTATCTACATCTATTTACGTAAGTCACTAAATAATCACATAGATGGATAAGGTATTGTTAATTTATTAAGGTTATAGTTTGACATCATGGGAATATAAAGAGACAATGCTAGGAAGATAAGGTTTACCTGATTCACACACTATAGATACATAATATAACATACATACATACATAATGACATAATTAAACTCCCAAACCACATTGGTTTCATAGCGGTTTATGTTTTATCACAATGATGGCAAGTTAGGGTTTGTATTTTGAATCTAAACTTTTACTGTTTTTTTTTTTACTTTTAAATATATTTCTGTGTTTATCATAATGAAAAAATATACCTATTCAATACATCTATGAAGAAGCATTGAATAAGTCTATTTTTTCAAGTCCATTCTATTTTATTGATATTTTAAAATATGAAAACTACCTATGTCTGTTATAACAGTAGGTCAAAAACTAAACGGATAAATTTGGTACAAACTGAATTAAGTACCCGATGAACACATACAGTTAATTTGTTTCCTAAAAGCTTTTTTCCCGAAAACAAAAAGGTTATAATTATGCTGATGATAAAAACTTTTGAAATAAATTATAGGTTCCTGTATAATAGCAGGTGAAACTTCGAGTCATAGCTAGAAGCACAAATATGCTTTTGACAATCTATCTTTGTCCAAAACACATCGGCTCGACAAACATTAAACACACTTGCTCCAAAAGCTCTTCAAACACGACTTTGAGTACACCATAACGCTTTACCCCGCTCTACCCAAAATTACACACGCGATAGAATATCCGTATACTGCTTTTATTACAAAGAAAACCACCGTATCTATACACCATTATACCGTATATTCTCTGTAACAGCTTCATTATGGTGGAATACGGTTTCTCCATACGATATGAGATTTTTCAGAGTGTTTTTTATGGAAATGTAAGCCATGTGTTTTGAGGTTGAATGGGGTGAGAACAGATCGTTTGATTTTAAGGTCTTTTAAGGTCTTTTAAAGGTAAAGAGGTGGCGATGAGGTCGATTAATGGTGACAACTTTTTATTGAAACAACCTAAAGTTACTTATGGATATTAATTGGTGGATTCCCAGATTTTGGCGGATTGGTGGACTTTTTCGGTGGTCAACACCACACAATAAAATTGTTGTCAATTATTTGTTCCATGAAGTAACACTGTTACTTTTGAAAATCTAAGCAATTTTTTGTATAAAATTTGGGGTTTTAGATTTGATAAAAAATCAACCCCCTTGTTGTTGGTCAACTCCCTTTTTGTTGGTCAACCCCTTTTTGTTGGTCAACTCTCTTTTTGGTTTGACTCTTAGTGGCGATAATGTTTAGTTAAAAAATAAATGCTACTGTATTATTTTATTTGTTGTTTATGATATAATATGGAATTATATGGTAAACTGTAGGCTAATCGATGTTTATATAAAAGGTGAAGAAAATTCTACATTCGGCTAATAATTCTTTTTTCCAATAAAATAGAAACAATGGCAACCGGCACGGCAGCCGATACTTTGGCTCTTCTCCCAATCCGTAAGTTTATCACATGCAGTTAAATACGGAAAATATCGGAAAGGATTTAGCCGTAAACAAGGTTTTTAATTTTAAAATTCTGTTTTATGAGGAACTGATTATGCTTAATCGTAGAAACTGATATGAATTACCAGGCTTAAGTAATTTTTTGAGGATGGTTTCAGGCTCCTTATTGTTTAACTGGCTGATAATCGAAATCACCTTCATTTTGACACTTGGAGTTTATTTCGAGTGTCAAAACAGAGGCCACATCGTCTAGATAAACAAATTCTAATGTAGACTGCACCATTACTTACCATCAAGGCGAACAGGCGGTCAAATGCAAGCTTCCAAAAAAAGATAAACCTTCTTTAATTTTTTTTGTAGCCTTTTCAAAGAAGTCAGTATAACTCAAACAAGACTTAACTGACAGTCATTTCAAACGACAGCAATATCAGTACCTATTTGAAACAAACACCAAACTTTAAAGCAGAATTGTGCTCAGCTCGGTGCTATTATTCCAGTAAAAACTGCAGTTTTTTTCCCACGGCGGTTATTAAACATTAAAAATTTAAAACAAAACTGCGACTGGTACGGTGACCATGGATTGTGGAAACTTTTTTTGCTCATGGTGCATTCGAATGGCTTGTGACCGTGTCACCAGTGGCTTACGTTCGTGCAGGACGTTCGTCTCGCGTATAGACGCAAGCCTACTCGTCACGGCGCGGGTCATTCCCAGTTGTTACCCCCTTCTACGTCTTCTTCTCCAGTGGTGACGATCGGGAATCGTTTTTAGAATTTATCGTTTTTCGAATTTAATTTTCGATTATTTCGTCACTGGTGACGACTGGGAACGATAAATTATGGTATACTCAGTTGTCACTACTGGGGATGTAGAAGAGGGTGGCAACTGGGAATGATCCCACGGTGCGTGGTACGATAGACCGCGTCAAACGTGTCGCGCTCTGCACCGTCTCATAAATAGACAGCGCGGGTTAACACCTAGGTTGTTCTAGATTTTCTTCTCTTGTAAACTTTCCTGTGTAGTTTTTTTTTAAATTAGAAATACCAAATAATTAAAACAATTATAAATATTCGTATAATTTTTTAAAGATATTTTAAGAGCGTTTTTATTTCAGTTTTCTGTTTTTACTAAGGTTTTGAAAAAACATTGTCTGACTCTGAACTAAATTTCCTTTTTTTTACAACAAACTAGATGCGTTTGACCACAATCTCACCTGATGGGAAGCGACTGTGTGGTCGAAGATGTAGCACGCTTGCCTAGGAAATACCTATTCACTCACCTTTTAAATAACCCTGAGTTGTACTTTTTTGGGAAGACAGACGCCGGCAATGCGTTCCACACCTCTGCCGTCGGTCATAGATTTCTTAAAAATAAAAATTTACTCAACTCAGTGTTTAGCAAGCACATTCCTGGCTGGAGGCTTTATTCCACCACCCTGGCTATCACAATTTTTTCAGGTGGGTTCCCAACCAGTCACACCAAAACAAGTCAGAGCGTTACTCGTTGGGATTTTTTCTCCAACGAGTTACACGAGTATGACTCATTGGGAAAAATAATTTCCAACGAGTACTTAACAGTGTAACTCGTTGAGAACCCGCCTTTCTCCAGAAAACAAATTCATTGGCGTACGTCAAAAACTTATCTCAATTAATTGAAAAAGTTGACAAACACAAAACTCCAAACACAACGTCTTGTTTATTGACACCCATTTGTCACAAAAAATCCTTTCAAAATCCGAAGCATGGTAACCGTAACAATTCTCCCGTGGAAAATTCGTACTCCCGAGAACAATGTGTATCTTTCACACGAGCCAAGTCCGCTTGACGTGTAATTTAAGCTTTTTTAGGAACAATGTATGAGGAGTTATGAGTGTTATTTGAAAATGCTTGATACAGTGCTGCGCTGTTGATGTGCTGGATTCACGAGTAACTGTAACATTCGGTTCTTCAAAAGGGGTTTTTAGGTTCTTTCTAGGCAAGCGTGCTCCATTGTAGACCGCTTCATGGCTTACCATCAGGCAGGATGGTGGTCAAACGCAAGCCTATAATTGAATAAAAAAAAGGGGGCTGTTAAAAGAGTTTTAAACTTTCGGCAGTGTATTTGTAACGCTTCCAGGTATCTATTGTTACAGGTATCCATAGGTGACGGTGATCGCTTACCATCAGGTGGCTTATTTGCTTGTCTGCCGCATATGCAATAAAAAAAATATAAAAATTTAGGCTACAGATCGCGTATTGACTAACGTGGAAAATCTATTTAATTGGAAATGTTATACGTACTTACAATTTTCTACTATGATGAAAATAATAGTTAAAACAATTACTTTAATGTCAGCTATCTCACTACTACGAGTAATAATATCCAATGATTCAGAAGCAAATAACTTAATTCAGTTTTTTATTTTTCCTGAAAAGTTGACTTTTCGTAATTGTCATTTTCACCGGAGACGGTGATAATTGATAATTTTAATGTTTTAGTTTCTAATTTGTAATCTATCATATTTTAATTTTATTTAATTATATAAACTAAGACCCCTACAATATAAACCCGGCAAAACGTCGCGATCCCACTAGCAACTTCGCCTTTAGTTAACTACGAGTATGTACTTGGTACATCCAGTGAAGTGCATGCCCCACAGCCATGTTTACAAAACGAATAAAAGCTCAAGTTTATCCGATACTCCGATCCGGACAATATTTTCAATTTCAGCTCGCGATTTATGCACTGAAACTTGATTCTGACATTGTATTTTATTACCTCCGTCGAAAGTTTGTCAGGCGTTTCAAATTCTCAGATAAATTTAGAGGTAAAGATGGAGCGGGTAGAAGCTTTACGACTACGTCTCGATACGATTAGATAACCGATACGACTAAATCGTTTTGAGAATGAATTTCGATAAGACTAGGGCTAAATAGCTTCCGAATATGGAGCTCTGCGTTAGATTTGAATATACCCGATAATTTACGTTTCGTTGTTGCGTGAGATTTGGGTGAAGTCAAGAACTCTTCTACTTTCGGGTACGTAGTAGTACGTACACAAGACGCACACATTGACACATCAATACTCCTTTACTCATCTTTGTTAAAATTAAACACGGGAATACTCACGTAAAAATTAAGTCGTCTACTACGACTAGTTTCGTAGCCACGCAACCGCGAGCGCGTCACGTTTGTAAACTCGCCTGATGAAGGTCACCGAATGTGACCGAAACTAGTCGTAGTAGACGACTTAATTTTTACGTGAGTATTCCCGTGTTTAATTTTAACAAAAATGTGTGAAAACCACGTTAGTTTCCATAGTAAAACTCCTTTACTCTTTCATCAGTTCTTATCTGGACGTTGCGCAGAAAAATGAATTACACAAAAATGTCAAAACAATGCTACGTTTTCACAGCACTCATGTATGAAGAAGTGACTTCATTCAGATAACCACTGCTCTTTTTTTATATAACCGAGCGGCAAACAGACAGACGGTCAGCCTGATGGTAAGCAAACCACCGCCTACGAACACCTTACTAGCTTCGTGGATGATGCTTTGCCAGCCCGGAGAGATGGGTGTTCAAATCTCGAGTGAATCGGTATCTTCTATGCAAGCGTGCTCCATCGCGCATCGTAGACCGTATGGTTGCTTACCACCAGACGAGATGGCGGTCAAACGCATGCACGTCACTTAATAAAAAAAAAAGATCTTTTCATCTTTTCTTTTCCTTTATCTTTTTCTATTTTTATAAGATCTAAGATGCCTCCATACCTATCTTTCAGTCTAGGTTTATCTGAGTTTAAATTTTGCTGCTGAGGATACAAGAGTTTCCGCATAATAGATTGTTCCAATGTATGCGAGTTACAAAGGAAACTTGACACGTTATAGTTTTAAGTCTTTTGAATGGATAGTAACCTACAGGTTACTGTATTTTTATAGTGGTTCTATCTACTTTATTGTTATTGTGTTGAATACATATTTTAGGTTCAAGCTGTACTCTGTGGCTTTACCTATATTTTAGGAAATATAGCTGATAAAGGTAGCTGATATTTTTCACTTTAAGTTTTACCTGTTACGGGCAAACGTGCCATTTAACATAAGGCGAGCGATTTGCTCCTCTCGTAACTCAATTGTATAACAAAAAAGAAAAAAGGACCGTTTTTCCAAGATTAATCAGACCAAATCAAATAGTGTATTTGTGACAGAACTTAACATTAAGATATTTCTGCCATACAACCTTTGAATAGACACTGGACAGGGTTATAATGATAGGTATCGATATTTAAAGTAGTCATTACACAAAACAACTAAATAATCCAAATATAGCTTCAGTCAAAATTTAGACTCTACTTACACGTAATAAAGACGAAAAAAAATGTCCAATTAACCGAAATAAATTTGCCGGGCGATTCAATACGATTGGTACCAAAGCTTTATTTCCATATTAATAACTCTACAAATAAAACCGAGATCGTCAAACACATGTGTTATGTCGGATAGAGTTATTGTCCAATATTTATGGGAGCTTGTTTATTTTATTATCGAAATAATAGCCCACCGCTGCCTGCTGCCAATTAATTTGATTGTAGTTTCGGAATTTAGTAGAAGGTTTTCAGAAATCAACCTTCTGTAATGCTATAACAAGATTGTTTCGTCAGTTATAAAGTCACTTCTTTTTTTTATTCCATTGAGCGTCGAGACGAGCAAATCGTTCGCCTGATGTTAAACGTCCCGTTTGCCCATAACAGGTCTTTTTTTATTCAGAATTAATATATAGGTTATAAAGAAAGGGTATTGTAAGCCGAAAAGGGCTCATAGTACTCATCATTATGAGTAACTTTGACTAAGGGAGCAATCCGGAATTAGCGAAAAAAAAAAAATAAGCTGTTCTATAGGTACCTACATTTTGTCAAGTGTCATTGACATTTTTCTGTGGAACAGTAGATTTTTTTCGCGAATTCCGGATTGGTCCCAACTCCCATAGTAAAAGTTGTTCTTAATGATGAGTACTATGAGCCCCTTTTCAGCATAGCATACCCTTTTTGTATAACCTTATATAGGTAGACAGTGCTCGTAAAAAAAAAACGATCTACTTTTAACACTACAAGTTCTGTTAAATAAAGTAGCCGTTCAGATTTCACTCAATAAAAGCGTTATTAGAGACTGTTTCCTGAAATAGGACAAATTCCTGGAAGACCTCAAAGCTTTCACCGTCTTTCAAAGTCAATAATTAAAAGAGAAACTTGAGTTTTGGTTTATTAAAATGGAGACCCAGATTCCACTTGATTTGAGTAACAAAATTCATTGCCAATTAATATGAGTTTTACTCGCAAACAATAAATTGTAACATGACAAGAGCGTTGGTAATTTATCGAGGGCAAGCAATGTAGTCGGAGAGCTGGTGGGATGAATAGTTAAGTTGTGACGGCGTTTTTGGTTGAAGGACAGGCGTGAGTCTTGATCAGCTGTGATTGAACTATTTTTAAGTTATAATAAGAATGATAATGCGTTCATTTCAGGCAATATAACTTGCATGTAATATAAGTTACAGGGGCTCATAGAAAATGAATATCTTACACACTAACATACATTTTAAAATTTAGTATTATTACAGCCTTTTTAAGTTACAACGTAGATTTTGTGTAACTTTTTTGCTATCTTTCTATGTTTACAAAAAATAACTGGGTCATTAGTGAACTATAATAAAGCTAATTGTTTTACGCCATCGCAAAAGTTTAATAGTACCTTCTTATTTATTTTAAAGTAATTCATGAAGCAACAATAGACTAAACTACGAGCTAAAAAAAAATTTTATCACTGACTTGTAACTTTTGACTCGTTTTTGCTTCATTACTTTAATTTATTTTAACAGTTATTTATAGTAGTAGTAATAACTTTTTATTAGTATAATTTTAAATTTAAAAACTAATTCAATTGATTTTTGTTTCAGAATCGTACTGAAACCAATCGCAACATCAGCTCCTCGACTACCTCGGCTGCACTATACAACCAATTTTTTCCCGCTTACTTTCAATCGTTCACAGCCATTGCACAGCAAGTGCTCGTTAAGAATAGTACTTACAACAAACAGTGTGTGCGACCCTAAAAAAATAAAAAATAAAAACTAATAAAAAATGTCTCAAATCTGGGTTCCTCCAGACATCGCGGAAGTTTGCCCGGATCAAATCGCGCCTTTAACGCAATGTTCTCAACTCGGTTTTATGTATTTGAGTTTGTTAACTCAACTGTTTGGAAGATCAATCGACAGTGTCAATAAAAATCCGTATTTGAATTACCCAAGTGAAGTGCAAAGTGAGTTCACTGGATCGCAAGAAGTTGGTATTAGCGTAACTAGATCGCCACATTTCCTAGGACCTACAAATATACCTCTATCCCAACCGTATAGCCAGCAAGTGTCTTTAGGCCAGTCTCAGATTCCATTAGGACCGACTGTGTCACCTTTAAGTCACTCTTCTCCTGCGCAACAGTTTCGATCTTTTGGAGCACCATTCGACCATAATCGAGGTCCTTTTGGATTTGATCAACCAGGGTTCCAATCAGGACAAATCGGATTCCAAGGACAACTTCAGTCTGGATTTCATAGACAAGCGCAGCCCGGATTCCAAAATAAGAAGCATCCTGAATTTGAAAAAGAGCAATCTGTATTTCATGGACCATCATCCTACAGTTCAAGCGTAATTCATTCCTACGGGACCCAAGCATCTTTCGGGCAATATGAAACTGAGCACCCGTCCGGCCCGTCGCCGATCAAACCTCACTCACCGCAGTTTTCTACTGGATTAAGCCCAGTTTTGCGAACGGATTTTTCAATCAATCACGACGAAAAAACCCACAGTCACAGTCCAAAAGTCACCCGGTTTCCGGACGCATCGTTTTATTCCAAACAAGAGTTCGGGAAACCGGATCAATCTAGTTTCCAAAAAGAATACCAACGTCCGAGTGATTTTAAATACGAGAGTCAGTTTGGAAATTATGAGGAAAATTCGTCTCCAGTGTTTAATTTTGATAATATAAGGCGTAGTTTCCAAGATATAGATGCAGCGGCAACTGATACAAAAATGATTGAAGAAAGAAAGCCTTTAGTTGAAGCTAAGAAGAAAGTCAAGAAGAGTAGAAGGAAAAGGCAGGCGATAGAAGAATATGACTTTATAGTGGTTGGAGCAGGTTCTGCTGGTTGTGTTGTGGCAAATCGGCTATCAGAAGTTAAGCACTGGAAGGTAAGATTTTATTTTAATTTTATCTTATTACCCAAGAACGGAGAGAGTTTTATGGAGGTGAATGTGTATGTCGCCATCTTACTCCAAAACTTCTGAATCGAAGTTAACGATTTTTTATTAATCAAAAGCAGGTTTGATTCCATTATTTAGCAAAGTTTAATTGAAATATATCAGCGATTCAAAAGCTATAAACTTATCATATATATCAAATGGGTCAGAAGTTTTTTAATTTTAAAATATTAATGAGATATTTAACTCAATTTAGCTTTTAGAATAAATAACTAAGCCATCTCAAACACCTTCAGCTCATCTAATTATAACAAAAAAATCATGCCTTAGTATTTTATTGATAAATTTTTACCAAAGACGTAGTTTCACAAACCAAGCACATAGGCTTTTTCTGCTTCTGAGACAGTTATCTTTCCAAAGGAGTTGTTTCTCATACCAAGCACATAGGCTTTTGTACTTCTGAGACATACCTACGTGTAACCATTTCCTCGGTGAGATAATTATGTGTATGGAGTGTGAACGTGATATATGGATTGATAAACTATTTCTTTTTTATCTTCTTACTAGCTGACTCGACAGACGTTGTCCTGTCAAAAGCCATTGCGTCAATTCTATGTCAAATGTCAAAAGTTACATTAAAAAAGTTTACATTGTCCAAAGCGCTAAAGTTAAATTATGGTTTAAGTATTTTTAAATTTTCTAATTTTTCATGCTTTTTTACTATAAATTGAGATGTGAGCTATCATAAGTATCTCCTAAGTTAGATCGAACTGCACCCGGTGAAAGATTGAAATCGGTTAAGTAGTTTAGGAGTCTATTATAGCGGACAAACAACGTGACACGTAATTAATATACCTATATTAAGATAAGATAATTATGAATCGCTGTTCGTTTATCTGTCTAAAACTCGAGAATGGTTGGACCGATTTCGCTAATTTTGATTTTAAAATAATTGTGAAAGTTCAGGGAAGGTTCAACAGTAAAAAAAAAAGCGGTTGAAACTAGCCGGGTGCAGCTAGTTCACTATAAGAAGGTGGTGACGCGCATTAAAATGTTATCATCATCATTATAATCATCCGTATTTCACCCAGTGCTGAAAGTAGGTCTCCTCTTTAGCGTTCCTCCTTTTTGGTGGTTAAAGATGGCATCCTTTGACTAGGTCTCATTTTATCTTGTACCGGGCCAGATAGATCATAGTGTGTCAACAGCCCCGGTAGCATTTTGGTAATGTTCACCAATCCAAATGACACAGATTAACTTTCAAATGATTAAAAAAACAGATCTAAAATTAGTAGGTTTTTAAAACTTTATCATCTAAAACCTTTTTCCACTCACTGCTGAGTATATTATATACAGGTCTCCTCTTCTGAGCGCCATCTTTTTCAGTCTTGTGCCAGTCTCATCCACTGCTTTCTTGCCGTCGTTACGATGTCATCCGACCAGGGATCGTCTGCCCGGTGGTTTAAAATTTAATATGCATTAATTTGCAAAAACCAGCTTTTGTCACAAAATCCCCAATTAGGTTGCTATGTTAAAAGTGAATGTGTGGGTCAAAATGAGTTCAATGCCAGTTTTAAACGACTTTCCAATGCATTATGCCATAGGGAAGTTAAACGGCTCGTAACGGTTATATTGCTTATTTTCTTTACGTTTAACGTATTAGTGCAACCAATAAACTAAGTTTTATTGAAGTTCATTTTATTGAATAATTTAATTAGAGTTGAATTATGAAGAGATAAAGTTTTATTAAGGGCGGTAATAGACGGAACTAGTGAGTCGTGGTCAAGCGCATGCCTAGTTTGTTTAAAAAAAAATAGTGATGACAAAATAACCAATAAAGTTTAATTAGTATTGGCCTAGTAGCAAACCCTAGTGTCGTCAGTTTTTGGGCTGCGTGAAAGCCTAAATAAATAAATCTTACTAAATATAAATTACGTGTCACGTAGTTTGTACGCTATAGACTCCTAAACTACTTAACCGATTTTAATCAAATTTGCACACCGTGTGCAGTTCGATCTAACTTAGGAGATAGGATAGCTCACATCTCAATTTATAGTAAAAAACATAAAAAATTAGAAAATTTAAAAATACTTAAACCATACATAATAGCGCTTTGGACAATGTAAACTTTTTTAAAGTAAATTTTGACATTTGACATTTGACATAGAATTGACGCAATGGCTTTTGACAGGACAACGTCTATCGAGTCAGCTAGTAAAATAAAATTTTGACCCGTACATCGCGATCATCATCATCACCCCATTTTTGGACCTACTCTTCCACTTATCAAATAGAAGAAATAAATAGTAGGCACCAAATACGCATGCTTTAATAGACTTACATATTTTGTTATACAAGTTGGTACAAAAATATCGAGTCTCCATACAAAATAATTAGTCACGTGATCAATTTTCTATGGACATTCGATATTTTCTATCTCGAATCTAGCAAACTTATGTTCTGGAAGTGGTTCACTTTGGCGTGTAGAGGAATACCCTAAGTATTACTACACCTTTCCGATAAACCTTGTATAAAGCTATCTGATTTAAATCTCATACCTAACGGTTGCAATAAATGTTTCAGTGTAGAGTAATTATTGTAAGTAACTAAAAATTAAGAAACATTTTACGAACTCACATAAAAATTAAACTTTTTATTATAATTTAATGTTAAATACACATACTTAATGCAAGACTGCGTGCAAAGGTTGTTGGTACATAAAATTCAATTTTAACCGAATGGTGCATCGACCCTGGCCGTGCGCTCAAAATACCGTATGTGCATTGGACCTTGATAATGCAATTTATAATTCATTTAGTTATTCTTTATAAAGGTATTTAAATTAAATTATTTATAATAAAGCATTAGAAAGGCAATTAAAAAAACATAGTAATACAAACCAATTAATTTGGTCAATTTTTATTTTCTTAACATTTTTACTTGCAGTTTGTTCAGTTACCTACTTAAGAATTTTTAATGTTTTTTTTGTTAATAGATATATTGAGAAATTAATATCCCACATCCTCGAGAACGGCTGGACCGATTTCGCTAATATTGATCTTGAAATATTTGTTTATGTTCATGGAAGGTTTAAAAGTAAAAAAAAACAGCGAATGAATTCGCCGGGTACAGCTCCTTGATAAAGATCACCGAATGGGATTGAACTAGCCAGAGTAGCCGATTCAATATTGCGTGCGTGTTCCCAATTTAATTATAACAAAATGTTTCATAACCACGTTAGTTTAGTCATTTACATTTTTAAATATTGCAATGAATAAATTGAACAACAAAATAACCAATTAGGTATGTGAAAATGTAATTTACAATTCGATTTTTTTTGCAAAATCCTCCTCCGCTTCGCCAGAATCGTAACCATCCATTTTTTGTAATCCCATAGGAAAGGAACCCTTTCTTCTGTTGCCAATAAAACTATCAATCTAAAAGGGGCTGACAGTTTCCCTCTAAAATGTAGGTAAGATGGCGGAATACCTACACTGTGAGAGGGTTTTGAGTGGGCCTTTATTGCATGTTTACATCGCGAACGATCTCTTGTTGAGTGAAAGTAGATCTTACGAACCGGTACAGTTTGTACTAAATTGAAAACAACGCAAGAGATGCAACTGGGTTGATTATTGCGTAAGTGAATTATGGTCATCACTCGTAAATGAAAGTTACAAATATACTGAGGTTCAGAAATCAGCTAATTTTGGAGTTATTAACTGGTTGGCTAAATTGTAGGTAGCTTTTATTTAATACAGCTTAACCAGCTAATCTAATAAACAAAAATAGTAATGCTTACTCGTAGTAAAAAAAAATATATAATATATTTTCCAATCATCTTTAATTTTGGTGGGAAAAAAAAACTGAAAATATATCCCCTAAAGGTAGGGGATAATCATCGCTAGAATTATAATTATTACGTAAATAGCTGCCACACGGCGCGGCGGTTTCACCCGCTGGTTTTTTTTTTTACTTTTAAACCTTCCCTGAACTTATACAAATAAAATATGTATTTCAAGATCAAAATTAGCGAATTCGGTCCAACCGTTCTCGAGTTATTGCGAGCCAAACGAACAGCGATTCATTTTTATATAAGACTAGCGGCTCGTCCCGGCTTCGCACGGGTGGACACTATTGAAGTTTTAGTAAGGATCCCTAATTTTTTCAGGTAATAAATATAGCCTATGTCACTTTGGGATAATGTAGCATTCGAATGGTGAAAGAATTATTGAAATCAGTCCAGTAGTTTTTGAGTTTATTCCACACAAACATCCAAAAATACAAAAATACAAATCTTTCCTCTTTATAATATTAGTATAGATAAGATAAAATCAAATGCTAATCGAATCAATCGGGCGAGTTAGGAGACAAACGCGGGTTTAATCGCGATAAAAAAACATCAATATCAGACAATATTTTTATTTCCACCACTTACTTCTTCTTCTTCTTTTATGGTTTGGACTCTGCGGCTATGTAAGCCGCAATTCTGCCAGTGTCCGTTTTTTAATAAGAATATGGTCGGTGTACCCCAGTAAAGTAGTGGAGACTTTACTAGAGGCTTTTCTAAGGAGTTTTGGAAGCAACACGGAATGACACGATTCACTGCATTTTATGATTTGCCCACACTCGTGCACGTCCTCGAGCACTTAATGGTTATTTTCCCCACTTAAAATAAACATTAACACTCAAAATTACACAAGTTTAGTAAAATAACAAAATGAAGCAACATGTCTCTTCCACGTTCCCGCCAAAAAACCTCCACCACTTACAATAAGTCTGGTTTTAATCACCGTTACACACGCAATCAACACCAATGTCAAACTCTATTCACTATCCGAATAATCGCTAAAATCGACACCCAGACCAAATTAATCGATATTTAATTATTCGAAACCAGACATTGATACTGACCTTCGATTTAGCAATTCGATCAATGAGATTTATTGCGACACAACCCTTTTTGTCGCCGGAGGCGTAGAAAAAAGAATTAGAGCGTGATCATTTCGCAGTAGCAGGTACCTTTAAGGCGGTGACAAATGGTCGGCAGATGTCTTTTTCGTGCATTTAAGGTATAATTAAACGAAAAAATATATAATATGATAAAGTTTCGATGTTAAAACAACGAAACGAAAGCGTTTTTTGTTGTGAAACAATTTGAAAAAAAAAATTGGTTTTTTATCTAATTCTCCCGAAACTCATAGAGATCAAAACGACAATTAATTTAAAACGCTTGAAATGTTTCTGAAACGATTGTCACTGTTGGATGACGCATAGAAAAAAAAATTGAATCATTTTTGAGTGTTTGTGAGACGAATTAACGATTCATTTCTTGTTTTTATTTTGGGTACGGCAATTGATTTATAAAATATACAGAGAAGAAAAAGACGAAATATAATTGCGCGAAAGAGATACCAGACCGTGAGTCTCCCCCTTAACATCTGGCTGTAGGACGCTGTGACCCGTGAGTCCCTTGCTCGATCCTTTTCTGAGTCACTACTCGGTTTAGTGACGATTTTGTTACGTTTTGGAATTAAATGGTTATTCGAGTTGAATTTTGAATTTGGATCTGCTAATTTTTGAATGGAAGTGACCGCCGAACAGACTTTCAGGTCGCTGGTCCGAAATATTATTCGAAAATAACATTATCAACACATTGGGCCCAAGTTTGAAGGCTTCATTTGACAGTTGTAAACTATCTAAAAATATATCTGTCTTTGTCATTGGAACCCATTAGACAAGGACATCAATACTTTTAGAATAATTAGAACTATCAACTAAAGTTGTACTTAACTACAATGAGTTGAGAAATGAAATGAGTGTGTTTTAAGTGCGAACGAACATTAAAATTTAAACTCATGTTACCATTATTACGAGTCCTAGCGTGACAATTATTGTCTCCGTGACAATAAAATCCTTAAACTTTAAAGTTTTTTCATGCAAACGAGTCTGACGATACATTATTTTGTATACTTTTACTCAAAATACTCAAAAGTAAGTCGATTTGTTTAAGCTGAGTAGCTAGCCCTAGGTCTTAGAGTTTTAGGCCACCTGGAGGCCCCTGACATGGCTTGGCCATTGTTATTAAAGGACAAACAACAGGATCGTACAATTATTATTTAACGTGTCATTTTACCCACTCATGGGTAAGTATTATTAAATATTAAATAGTGAAAGTAGGTTTACCATCAAACAGTGAAAGCGCAATTTTCACAGCAACAATAATACCGTTTTGTAATTGAGTTAACCCATTTATGACTGGCCCAATTGCAGTTCACACAAATATTGTACACGCAACGCTGTGAATATATTGTATTGTGTTGTGACAATTGTGACGTCATAATTGTGCTGATATAAAATATGATGTGGAATTGTGACGTCATGACAATAATTGTGATCATAATAAAGTATGATATTGGTTTCTGATGAATTGTATTGTTGGGAAGCGAAACATTGTTAACTTTAGCCAGGACATGTGTGCCGTTAGCAGATCGGCTCAATAGAGAAAGCGGCCGATTGCACATGGTGACACAATGGATCTCCCAAGGACTGCTAGAAACAAAGGCGCTAAAAATGATTGAGGCCGGCAGTTTTTGGAAGGACTATTGTGAATATCCCGTAGGATAGAAAGTTGCTAACATTAAGAACAAGTCAAACCGCGGTCAAAAGCTCGGTGAGCCTGGGATAAAAAGTAGCTATGAAAGACCTTCATTCCAAATTTTAAGTCCGATGAACCAAGTTTAGTGTTAACAAATATTCACTTTTATAGTATAATAAGGAATATTAGATAATTATAAACTAAAAAAATAATATCATATTAATTAATAAACTGGTTACTCCTCACAGGAATACTCAAGCTGTTAGCTTTTCCATCGTAAATACCTTATTTGTTAATACAGAGTAAAGGAAGTAAAGTATATTCATAAAGGGTATGCTAAGCCGAAAAGGGCTCATAGTACTCATCATTATGAACAACTTTTACTATATATCATTCGGACATCGTGAAGTGGTTAAAATCCAGTTGCAAGATTTGACCCAGACGAACACGGCAAGTAAAATGAATGCTTGTTAATACATTTTTGGAAGTAAATTTTTGAAAGTTAAACTGGAAGAGCGACCCTTTCCATAAGTTCTTATGTACTTGCAAAACATCCAACGTAATCGTAAGTAATCTAACGTGTCACAAGCATATTATGCGAAGAGAGGAGGACCAAGTTACAAAAAAGACGATGGACTTGAACGTGAATGGGTGTAGCTGTAGAGGACGACCAAAGAAAGTATGGATGAACTGTGTGAAAGATGATATGAAGGAGAAGTGAGTGTATTCAGATATGACGAGTGATAGATGAATGGAAGAAGTGTACATACTGTACCGACCCCACGTACGTGGGATAAGGGTAGGCAGAAGATGATTAGTAGGATAAGAGAATTTGTATCTATTCGATTAGATTTGTGTGCGTGCGCTAGGACAGTCTTCGAATAAAATATGCATAAAACCATGATTTTCTGCTATTTAATTGAGTTTATTATAATAAGTCAATACAAGGTTTAGATTACTAGTCATACCTTTAACACACAAACAAAAATATAAGCACGTATTAATAAAAAATAAAGCGTATATTTTTTGTTTTTTTATTTAACCTTTAATGTCCCATTGCTGGGCTGAGATCTCCCCCAATTAGTCCACACATTCAAACACCATCCCAAACGCCCCAGCCGAACGTGCTATTAATTATATTTGCGCATTAACTTCACGGAAACTATCTTTATCTAGGCGCTTACCTAACATCATAAGATATTTATAGTCCAAGATCCTTCTGAAATATTTCATCATTGATTTACATTTTCAAAGGCTATCTTGCGACAAGTTAATTGCATAGAAACGCTAGGTCAAGTTTCTTTGTTAATTGTATGTAGTAAGGCTAGATTTGTAATATTTCTCTATTTAACTCTATTTGCGTAAAATAACGCGTCTTTTGTTAAAAAATGACTTTAATTGTTGTTGAACCGCAATTTAACGTAAATGAAAGTCGGGTATTACTTTATTTGTGTAAAATAACGCGTCTTTTGTTAGAAAAATGACGCTTATTGTTAGTGACATTGTGACTTGACTTTTGTTCAAATCAAATCATTTATTTGCAATACAATTTCATAACATTCTTAAAAATAATAGTTTTGTAAATAGTAGGTAATTGTAATTAGTCTCAATGTGCATGTGCACGGCTAACAACAAACAAGACCAAACCTTCATCGTGAAATTGAAGAACTATATCTATAATAAATGCGAAAGTTTGTTTGTGTTTGTGTGTGAATGTTTGTTACCACGTATCTCCGTAATCACTAAATCGATTTTGATGGAACTTGGAATGTAGTAGTTTATAATAATAATAATAATAATAATCTTTATTTCAGACCACAAATGTCCATATAGTTAAGTTCTACATAATACAAAATTAAAATTAAAGATAAAATCAGAAATCATTAAAAAAATAAAATAAAAACAAAAAATAATAAAATTGAAAATTACAAATTACAATATTAAAAAATCATTCAAATGTCATAGGATTAAATTCAAAATGTCAAAACAGAAAAACTAAAAATAAAATAAAAATAGAATATACAATGTCCTTAACAATTATCTAAGCCTATACTTGGGTTTGGTTCCGGAGTGCTCAATGTGCACATTTGTCCAGTGCTTCATTATTGGGCACTCCAGATCCATCCGCCAGGCGAACAACTGCAGGTAGCTGTTGAGGCTACCACGCACCCGCCGCATCAGGGACGCGACTCGCTTGCGCATGATCGCTGCGAAACCGTCTATACGCGCGTCTGCAAACATCCCTGATGCGCTGCAGTGGCGCGGCAGCCACATCAGCGACCTAAAGGCGTTATTATATTGGACTCGCAGGGCGCTGTAGGACTTTTTTTTGTACTTGACCCACAGGCCGCACGTGTAGAAAGCCTGGCAAAAAGCTCTAAAAAGAGTTGCCTTCACCGGTCCCGTACATCGCGCAAACCTACGAGCAAGCATGTTGCCTCTGACTGACAACGCCCTGCGCTCCCTTTCCATATCCATATCGTCTGCGAGCGTCTCGGTGACCCAATGGCCCAGATATTTGAAATGCGAGACTTGTTTGAGGGTACTACCGCACAATATAACTGGCGGCACAGAGTTATAAGTTTTAGTCCCTGCCTTAAACACCATGAGCTCGCTTTTAATGGCGTTGTATCTTAGCCCATGAGTCTCCACGTAACGCTCGCAGATCGCTATGAGCTTTCTGAGGGCCCTGATGGATGGACTCAGCAATACCATGTCGTCCGCATAGCTGATGTTGTTAACAAACACACCATCAATCGAGCAGCCGACACTGGCATTGCTGAGCTCACGGATCAGGCGGTCAGTGTACAGGTTGAAGAGACTTGGTGATGACAAGCCGCCTTGCCTCACACCGCATTCCAACCTGTACACGTCCGATAGCGATCCCGACCACCTAACATAATTGCTCTGATTGCCATACCAGTACCCAAGCAAAGATATAAACTCTGGGGGTAGGTCCGTATCGCTAGACAGCTTTTGCCACAACTTGTCATACGCCACCAGGTCAAACGCCTTAGATAAGTCCAAGAAACAGGCATAGACAGGCGTGTTTCTGTCAGTGTAGTACTGGACGGTGTGCTTGAGATTCAGTATAGCTGTTTCAGTCGATAGCCCCGGTCTAAAACCGAACTGAGCGTCATGTAGCTTAAGATATTGTTTCAACTGAATATCAATCACACCATCCAGTACCTTTGCGATAACCGTTGCTAACGATATAGGCCTATAGTTACCAAGACTGGATGCGTCCCCTGTTTTATTTTTAATTATGGGCACAACTAAAGTTTTCATCATGGCCTCTGGCAGGTATGAATGACTTATACAGAATGTGAACAACATGGCGAGCACCCTTGGCAGATGAACACCCGCATATTGCAGATGCTCAATACTCAATGAGTCATGGCCTGGGGATTTTCCTCGCTTCATGTCTTTCACAATCCGTGCAACCTGCTTCGCCAAGATTCGCGTACTTGGTTGTCCTATCCGCGCATCACTCGTCTTAGCTTTCAAAGGATCCAGTGAAGAACTTACCCTAAAATGTTCTCTAAATAGGTTGGCAATCTGATCGGAATCACTAATTCCCTCTACACTCACTGGGACACTCGGCTTCGGATTCAATTTACCAGTCTCCTTCCAAAATTTACCAAAATTGTTAGCTGAATGCTGTGTTGCAAGGATGTCCATTTTAATCTGGGTTTCATTGTCTTTGCACCACTTTAAATTACGTTTGAACGCCTTCCGCGAGTCCCGCATTTGTTCGTACAAGTGACCGTTTTTAGGCTTACCGTGTACAACCCACGCATGAAACCGTAGCCGAGCCTCCTCATGCGCCTTTTTACAATGTTTATTCCAACCTGCAATATATCTATTTTTCTTTTTCTTAATACCACTATTACTCCTCTTCTTAGTACACTCAGAAGCAGCCTCCCGAAGAGTACGAACTATTGTATCGTACATTTTATCAATGACTATTCTATGGTCTACATTATTACATATTACATCTCCGCACGTCTGAAACTCTACAGGAAAATCGATATCGCGCAACTTAGTCGAACATATTTGCCAATATCGATCAACCTGTGACTCGTCTCTCTCCCCCCATACAGCATTATCTGGCGTGGAGCCTTGCTGCTTAAGTTTAGGTACTAAAATTTCCAAGTCACATACCAACTCGACCGCGAAATGATCAGACCATGAAACCTCGTATTTTATGTTTACGCTACTAATAGTTTTCTTAGCTATTTCGGTTGCGATAATATGGTCTAGCCATGACGTAGTTCCGCACGCGTCGCTCACAAATGTGTACGAGTTCGAAGACAGCCCTAAGCATTCCATGTCTGCGCAAGTCCAACTTTGCTCGGCACAAAAATTTAAAAGCTCCACACCAAACAATGAACCGGGATGTGCGTTAAAATCGCCGAGTATATACGCTGAGTCAACACTACAGGTTTCAACAATAGCATTTATCTCACCTAGACAGTCTACAAACTCATCAAGATTTTTCGCGTTATCTGTCGGCATGTACACAGACATATCTAAAAACTCACGATCTCGAAGGACCACTTTGACTGCGGCTATACGCGAACTTGCACAACTGACAACAGACACTGAGTGAAACAAACTCTTACGCCACAAAATACCGAGTCCACCATGAGGTCGGCCCTTCAATGGTCCTGACGAAATGTCCACCGAGGATTTTCCAGTGTATGCAAAATCTTGATGTATATCCCCAAGATATGGTACATCATCCGGGAGCAGCCATGTCTCCTGCAGAGCTATGAAATCCGCCGTTTTACACAATGTTCTCACATAATCAACGGCGCTCTTAACTGAATGACAGTTAAAGCTTACCATCTTTATTTTATTTGTTGTCTGGTCTGGTCTACTTTCCATTATTGTTGTGTTTAAAATCAACAAATTTTCTAACTGCCACTCCTTCCGGCCATAAGGTGTCTTCTAAAAACATTGTCAATTTTGTACTTGGTACGAGCATCTTATATGCACTGTACGGTTTTTGAGTCTTCGATTTTATCCTCTGCAAAGTGACACGAACATTCGTCTTGCTGAAAATGTAGTCAGTTATATTATTTTCAGACGTACTTATATCAACATTATTAATAAACAAAGGAACTCGAATATCCGCTGCTTTAAACTTTTCATTCGAATTATTACGAGCCTTGCCTTCCAAAGTACTAAATCGATTTCTCAGTCTTTTTCTCTGTGCCAAAACCCACTGCTCGCTCGGTTTTTCAGACTTAAATTGTCCTTCCATACTTAAAAGCTTCGCCAATGTCTTATCTGTGGCCGGCGTAGATGTCGCCTGACGCTGCAAACTCGCACTTTGTTCCGTACTGGGGCCTCCCCGTTGCGTCAGCGCAGGCGAAGTATTAGCGTTCGAAACCACGGTACAATTGCCGGCGGCCTCCACGCGCTCAACCACCTGTTGCGCCCGCGCGCTTTGAACGCCGATCTCAGCGGCGACGGGAAGGCGTGCGGGGGACGTAGCGACTGTGACACACGAAGACCTTGAGGTGGACGCGCTCTGAGCCGGCTGGCTATGAGTAATATTTTGCTGTGCGCGCGAAATGTGGGGTAGGCCTATCGGACCGCTGTCTAAAAAATAACTATTTGTCGTTATTCCGCCGCCTCTTTTTCTATTAACGTGACATTCAAAATTATTGTGTACCAGTGAAGCGTTTTTTAAATTATAAATCTCGTATTTGATGTCATTTAATTTATCTTCAGAGACATACGTTTCTTTTATCATTTTAAGTTCTTTCTGCAACACTAGTATATCTTTCAAAAGCTTCGTCGGATCGAGATGATCGAAATGGACAGGTGGTAACTTTTGCAAGTCTCTGGCCACAAAAGTCGGGGTTAGTTCTGGATCCGTCTCTTTAAAAAGAGTGATCACATCATAGAGATCTCTTTGCGAGCGCCCATCTTTCTTCCGATTAATTTTCCTCTTTGAAGTCGTAACGGAATCAAATAGCAACCTTTTGGCGTTTTCAATTTCTTCCGAAGAAAATGCTGCAGTACAGATACGCACTAAACTGTCTTCATTCATAACATCTATTTTATTTTGAATGAACGCAAGCACTTCACAAATAACTATATTGCAATTACTGCACTTTACAACATTTGTTGACATCTTGAAGTGAGTCACCAACTATACGCACGTACGCTCGCTATCGCTTACGGACGCAGACGTTCACCATCCCTGCACTACACTATAATACTGATTAGTTTACTGTTTAGGTTTTGGAATAGCAGATAGGCTACTTTTCATTATCATCGTCATCATAATCACCATGCTTCCGAAAATAATCATAACCGTTGTTCGTCCTCGCGTTGGCAAAACCGCGGGACACTCTGTGTATTAGTTTAAGAACATTATTTTTACAAAAAACAAAAAAACAAAAACCGACTTCAAAAGACCGACTATTGAGTTATTCATCTACCTATTTGTCGTGCACGTACTTAATGCAAATTTAAGACTTATATGGTTTTCTCATGGATACCATTATCAGAACTGGACTAAATTGAAATGGGACCAAATGGGAAGCGTCAGCTTTCTAATAAAAAAAGAATCAATCGATTCACCCAGTCAAAAGTTATGAGGTAACCATAAAAAAAAAAAACATACGGTCGAATTATAACCTCCTCCTTTTTTGAAGTCGGTTGAAGTCGAATTGATAACCTCCTCCTTTTTTGAAGTCGGTTGAAAATACAAAATACCGCATCCATTCCATCGTTAACTAGCTTCATAAAAACTTCAAAATCAGGTACAAACTTGTGAAAACCTAACGACCGTCTCCTCAATTCAAATAAAAAGTTGATGAAACCCGGTCCAATTAGAGATTCAAAACCGGATCGGTCCAATTGTAATAGTCCAATCGGCTGCAAACCCGATACCGATCCAGAAGTTTCCGCGAATTCATAATTCACTTAATTTGTAGCTTTATTTTAAAAGTTGTTAGTTTGAGAAAATTTTATTTTTGCTGTATATAGGAGATTTATTTGACTGTCTGAATGAAAATAGGTTTTTGAAAAACACTTTAACTGCTGCTAATAATCACATGCGTTTGCTTAAACTGCGGCTAATGAAATCCGTTGTGTTTTACGCGCCTGGCGTGTGTAGCCGCATTCGCGTTGTACAAAGGAAAACACAAGGTATGTGTTTTCAGCAGTCAAAGTGTTAACCAATATTCAGGGATTGTTTCGTTTAGGTTGATCAATTTTTAGTGATTTTTTTGGTTTGTTTTGCGTTAGGCTAAGATTTGGGTTGTTAGGTTTTTTAGTTTTGGTAATTTAGGTTTTGGGCGGGATGGATTGTGTAACCATTGTTATTTCTGAGAAAAAGATATTTTGGAAATTATAGCTTCATGCTAAATGTTTTAATGTATGCAAAAAGCTATTACCAAAATAAGTATTTTTATTTAAGTTTTTATTTTTGTTATAATTAACACGAGATTAAGCCCAAGTTTGAAGGCTTTTTAAGACAGATCTAAATTTTCTAAAACTACTAGCTGACTCGACAGACGTTGTCCTGTCAAAAGCCATTGCGTAACTATAGCAACCGTAGTATGTTGATGCTAACTTGTCAATTTATAGTAAAGATTAGCAGTATATATATAATTTGAAATAAATTAAAATTGCGACTATAATTTGAGATTTAAACTATCCTATCTCTCAAGTTGGATCGAACTGCACCCGGTGTGCAAATTTGATTGAAATCGGTTAAGTGGTTTAGGAGTCTATAGCGGACAAACATTGTGACACGAAATTTATATATATTAAGATTGGCATCCTTGTCTAATGGTTTGCAATGATAAAGACAGATATATTTTTAGTTTAGATCTGTCTTAAAATGCCTTTAAACTTGAGCCTAATACTCACGTAAAAAAATGTCGTTTACTGCGCTGCGACTAGTTTGCGAGACGTAACCGCGAACGCATCACGCTTGTAACTCACCTGACGAAGGTCACCGAATGTGATCGAAACTAGTCGTAGTAAACAACTTAATTTTTACGAGAGTATTCCCGTGTTAATTATAACAAAATGTGTCAAAACCACGTTACTTTCCACAGTTAATTTTTTTCCCACTTATTTATTTATATACAGTCAGTTTTCCCGTTTTACGCGAATTCGGAGATACGCGGTTTTTTATTAACCGACTTCAAAAAAGGAGGAGGTTATCAATTCGACTGTATGTTTTTTTTTATGTTCGTTACCTCATAACTTTTGACTGGGTGAATCGATTTTGATGATTCTTTTTTATTAGAAACTGACGCTTCCCATTTGGTCCCATTTCAATTTAGTCCAGTTCTGATAATGGTATCCATGAGAAAACCATATAAGTCTTAGTCGGTCTCTTGAAGTCGGTTTTTGTTTTTGTTTTGTAAAAATAATGTTCTTGTTTTGATCGCAGCGCCCACTCCGCCTGGTCAATATTCGGTGTACGATAGGTTCGAAGTCGAACGTGTTACTATACGCGTGGAATTTTTTACGTACGCAGTGCACATTATTGATTATCTTTAATTATGTCATCCAGGAGACCAAGAAATAAGTTTATTTTATATGCAAAGTTGAACCCCGACTTACGCGAATTCGACTTACACTGTTATCGCTTGGTCCCACCTATCGCGTAAGTCTATTTTAAATTAAACTTTTCGCAAGTAAATCCGCAGCATAAAGCCAGTACATGAAGCGAAGTGTTGTGCTCGCTACACCATTGCTTAAGTAGAAGTTACTATACGAGAGCTCAATTGTAAAAGTTTTTCGCTTCGGCTCGGATTTGTATTGTTTCACTTTTATTATACAATGCTCAGATAAATAGAAACTATGACTTGAAAATATGTGTATTGAGTTTTTTGTATTAGTTACAAAAGAGTTGGGTTTTTGTTATAATTACCAAGGGAGGTACTCATGTTTACAGTTCGAGATTGGCTCTCGATTCTGTTTATAATTATATACAGGGCTATAACGAAAGGGTATGCTAAGCCGGGCAAGGCTTATAGTACTCATCGATATGTACAACTTTTACTAAGGGACCAACTCGGAATTAAAAAAAAAATGCTGTTCGGTTTGTCAATGTGTGAAAAACGTCAATGACACTCGACAAAATGTATGGAACAGCTGATATTTTTTCCGTGAATTCCGGGTTGGTTCCATAGTAATAGTTGTTCATAATGATAAGTACTAAAAACCCTTTTCGGCTTAGCATACCCTTTATGAATAACCCTGTATAAAGAAGAAGAGTTTGTATGTTTTTAGTTACAGAAACTGCTGTTCTGATTAAAAACAAATATGTAGTATTAGGATCCTACAATATCACTGAGCCGTAGTACATACTGGCAATGGTTTAGTTTCAAACCCGGAAGACCTACAAGCCAAGACCCAAGCAACTGAGCCCAAATTCCCAAACATCTAGTGACAAAGTATCAGGAAAATTGTTGAGAGCCACGACCTCTACATCAATTATTTGTTTTATTTGAAGTCCGTTTTCTATTTAAATTAATGAGGAAAATAAATTGGTTCCAGACTTGTTTAGATGTCGTAATTGTAAAAGTTTTATTTGAATTATTGCTCGAGATTAAAGTCAAACAAAAACAAAACTGTTTCAACAAAAACAGAACTGTTTCTCAAAAGAGATAATCTGAACAAATAAAGTATCAAAGGAGTAAGTTTTGCGATTAGTTTCTCGTTTGGATATGAAAGCTTTATTTAACTGCGATGGAACAGCTGGAGCTGTTTGTAGTGGTAGCCACCTTTGCCAGTTATTCCACCGCCAAGCAGTAATGTGCAAACATTACTGTGTTCCGGTTGGAAGGGCATTGTTTCTAGAGAAATTACAGGGCAAATGGGAGATTAAACAATTTATATCTCAGGGTGACGAGCGCAGTGCTGTGCCGCGCAGGGCCTTAAATTCCGCGAGTTCAAAATTCTGGGTGGTGCAGACCTGTTATGGGCAAACGTGACGTTTAACATCAGGCGAGCAATTTGCTTGTCTCGTCACTCAATTACATACAAAAAAAAAAGGAATTCCGGTGTTACAAACTATGGGACCCTATTTTTGGACGTGTAAGATTATCCTTTATTCTGTGGAATGGCTAACCACCTTAACTTTAAAGGCGAATAGAGTCCTTAAAGGTTAGGTTTCAATCTGGGTATCTTCAAGTCGAGTGCGAATCGGTTTCTTCCAGGCAAGCGTGCTTCATCGTAGACCGTATCATTGCTTACCATCAGGCGAGACGGCAGTCATAAGCAAGTATATCAAAGAATTAAAAAAAGGTTGTACATAATTCACCGAAGATGTTTCGGGTATTGAAGGTAACCACTTACCAAGAGGTGGGCCATCGCTTGTTTGCCACTTATTAAAAAGCATAAATTTTCGGTAATTCAACGTATAACCTTTATCTACTCCAAATTACATCCAATTATGTGCCGCCGTTTTAGCGTCAAGGAATAACAAACATCAAAAAAACTTTCAATTTTATAATATCTGTAGGAAGTATGGTTGTATTTGTAACATACTACCTAATTTATCCTATTACTAGCTGACCCGGCAGACTTCGTACTGCCATATGATACAGTAGGTACTTCTCTATGGTAGGTACTGCCTAATTAAACATAAACACTGCACAAAACACTATTTACAATTTTATACTTATAATATACTAGCTGACCCGGCAGACTTCGTACTGCCATACAGTACTTCTCTATGGTACTGCCTAATTAAATATAAACACTGCACAAAACACAATTTACAATTCTGCCGTCCACTAACTATAATGCCGTTAAGCCACAGGGGGTCGATTTTTACTTTTAAACATGATAGGATAGAGTTTAAAATTCTCTATCTACCTGTCTAACAAACGTGTTCCTATCTGTCATAGGTCCTAAGATACAAATAGCACAAACGCCGCTACATGACATTTCTTTTCAACATTACACGTCTATAAAGTCGTCATATAACATTACCTAACTAACTAGCCGCTATAATCCCATAACGACATAAATATGTATTAAAATATCAAATAATTGCTTACCTATAAAGCCGTTTATTGTGTTTTGTATGCTAAAACACGGCTATAGTACTTTAATTACTTTTAAGTTGAGGTGTGTGTTTTAATTTATTGAAAAATTCCTTAACTAAAACACAGTTACAAGAAAAACCTTCGAATAAAAGACGTTAAGGTCGCTTAACCGTTTTTTAGATAAGGATTCACCTTATTCCATTATACAATTTACTACACTTGCAAGTCGTCAAAAGAAATTCGAAAATTAAAATGTATATTTTTTTATATATTTCCTCAACTTAAAAAACGTTAAGAAGCATTCCTTAATTAAAACGACGTTATCTGCCATCACCCCGCGCTTTATTTTTTTTTTGTTACACTAATATTATCACCGTAGAACAAAGAACTAGATCTGATAATCATTATCTAGTTAGTGGTAGGCTTGTGACTCCCGCGTTAATCGTCAAAAAAGATGTCTGGTTTTATTGTTACTTTGTAATGGCGAGTCTATCGTTTTATTCTGCAAGATAAACACTGGTTTCAACGCAGTAATTTATTTAAGATCTTCGCCAGTGTGTTATTGATATTTGCTATTGTCGTTTTACTTCATGATTTTACTCATTACTTCATCAAACCCGAAAAAAGCACCCGGAACCGACGGGCTCACCGTTGACATCTGCGCTGCAGCCATCTGAAGCGAACGGGAAATCTTCTTAGCGATAGCAAACAAATGCTTGTTGCTGAGGTACTTCCCCAAGCAGTGGAAAGCAGCGCACGTGATTATCCTACGCAAACCCGGTAAAACAGATTACACACATCCGAAGTCATACCGTCCTATAGGTCTCCTGTCCGTCCCTGGAAAAAACTTTTGGTAAACCGACTCCAATGGCATCTCCTCCCGACCATCAGTCAGAAACAGTACGGTTTCATGCCCCAACGAGGAACCGAAGACGCCCTCTATGACCTGGTAGAGCACATTAAAAAAGGAGTAAACAGCAAAAACATCGTACTCCTAGTCTCCCTGGATATAGAGGGCGCATTCGACAATGCATGTTGGCTCGCCCTAAAAGACAATCTAGCGAAGAAGAGGTGCCCAAAAAACCTCTACGAGATGGTAAACTCATACCTCAATGACCGAAAAGTCAAAGTCAACTATGCAGGAGCAGCACACGAGAGCGAAACTACCAAAGGGTGTGTCCAAGGATCTATCGGCGAACCCACCTTCTGGAACGTAATCCTAGACTCGCTGCTGCGACTGCTGGAAGCAGAGGGAGTAGTGCTCAAGCCTTCGCAGATGACGTCGTTCTCGTGTTCACAGTCAAACATCATCGAGCAGCAGGCCAACAACACGTTGGACATGATCGTGAAATGGGGAAAACGTAACAAGCTCAACTTTGCAGCGCAGAAGACTAATGCGATGCCCCTAAACCTGGTCATGTCTGGCATTCAGCTTAATCTCGTCGAAGAAGTCAATTGGCCTATTGATCGACTGTAGGCACAATTTCAAAGGACACGTGAAAGCCCAGTGTAAAAAGGTGGCGGATATCTCCAAACAGATTGCACGTGCGGCGAAAGTGACCTGGGGTCTAAAGAGCGCGATCACGAGAACCATCTACGTCGCAGTGGTGGAACCCATCATCATGTATGCCTCAAGCGTGTGGGCGCAGGCGGTAGACCTCGAGGAAAACAAGAAGCACTTGAACTGTTTATAATTGTAGGTAATGTAAGAGCGATTTATTGTGTGTATACTTTTGTTTTGTAAACTTACTTGATAAGGATTTCAAAGCCATATTTTAAAAAGTCTGATAAGAGTTAGAATATTACTAAACCAATCCCCAAATTATTTGTAAGGTTTAATTTTAATTTATTTATTATTATATTTATTTATTCTTTAATATACAGCAAGAACCGAATATTATGGGTATGTATATATTACATTCTTTTTAACTAGAATTGCAAAATTCAATAATAAACATATCTTTTATGTTAGATAATTGTAGTTGTAATTTTCAAGTTAGCTTATTTTGAAATGGTATTCTCAATTAATAGTAGTAAATGCTTAACTAAATAGTGGCTATGTCCCAGATGTTTTATGTTTAACTGCTTTAAAGATAAGTATTTGAATGTAATTAACGGCATAAATATTTTTTTTTACATAAGTTATCCTTAATGCTTGTTAAGAATGTGGCTAAAATACATTAACGGCATTTTAGTTACGTAATTTAAGTTAATTTTATGAAACATAAATTTCAATAGTCAGTTACCTAAAAACACTAAGCTAAAATGCCGTTACGGTGAACTTAACTGCATTTTAGCGTTTGGTTTTCACTTTTATCAAAATTTAAAGCACAGCTATAAAGCAAAAAATGTATTTTACATTTAAATAAACAAGTGTATTTATTTTAAAGTACATTTATTAGAAAGTACTATAAAAAACATGTATTTCTATATCAGGAAGTCTCGTATAAAGTTTATGGTTATCAAGTAGCATTCATTTTAAACATCTCCCGCGTTTTTTGCTGATATCTCCAAACTTGGTTTTGAGGCTTAACGGCATTATAGATAGTGGACGGCAGAATTTTATACTTATAATATATTACAATTAGAGGTACGAATTTGTTTCGTGTATCAGTTGACAAAAGCAAACTCATCCATGAAAAAAAAAACACTGACATTGACAGTTTGTTATTGTTTCAACTTTTTTTTAATTTGATATGACTTGGAGTCAAATCCTTCGAAATTTTAAAACAAATGAATGAACTATTCGATTTCGCTTTCTTTTTTTGTTTTATCTGTGCTCCAACGCACACTGTTTTGATAGATATGATTGAATTTTAACTTCGTACAGAGGTAATAAAGTGTAAATTGACTCTTGGACGTTAGGAACATACCTACATTGCTTAAACAACAGTGAGTGCTTGCAATTCAATATGAACTTTATACAATAGCTATAAAGCTCGTTTTAGTTAGAAAACGTTTGTATGGGAAAAAGAAAAGGGCTGTTTTTAGGGTTTTTCAATATTTCTGAGAGATTTTCTTAATATTTTTTTCCGTAAGAACCTTCTCATAATAATAACAAATACAACAAAAAAAGAATTAGTGAAATCGGTCCAGCCATTCACGCGAGAGGCCGTGACCAAGGAAAACGGGTTTCATTTTTATATATATAGATAGATAGATAGATGACATATTTCAGTATCATCTAATTACTCCGCTAACCATTTAAGCTCTACCGTCTAAAACTTAGGTTCCAAAATGTCAGCCGAAATTAAGTTGACAAATTGAAAATCTGCAACATCTAAAACTGTGTCGATATTATCGGAGCGGGAAAACTTAGTCTATGATGAGACAACTTAACAACTTGACTGTCTTACAGTGGCGGATCCAGGGAGGAGGGGGGGGGGGGGGGGAGTTCTGGTACTCGCTATCCTGGTGTTGACAAATTCATGGATGCCTGTTTTAAAATTCATGCTAGGGTTCATTTTTGTTTGTTTTACCCTGTTTCATTAAAAAAATATAATATGAATATTATGTTTGAAACATTTTGGAATTTGAAGTCCAATTAGTTCAACTGTTTTTGTTATAATTAAACACGGGAATACTCACGTAAAAATAATGTTACGTGTTGTTGTTACGTGTTGTTACGTGTTGTGTTGTTACCACGTTAGTTTCCATAGTAAAGTTCAACTGTTTTTCACGGTTGAATAAATTGGAAGAAAAACTTCCAAAAAGTTGAATTGATTGATCTGATAGTTGATAGTTAAATTAATTGGAATACACTCTCTAATACCTGTGAATCCTACCCTTGTTTTTTAATCCTCAGCCAACTGGTTCAAGACTCTCCCCTCCCCCTAACCTAAATCCTGGATCCGCCATTGCTGCCGTTATTAAGTTTTAAAGCAGTAAACGGAAGTTAAAACTTACGAAACTAGGCACGTATTAGTAGGTACAGCGCTGGAAGTTTTACCGAAGTTTTGCTAGTCGATTTTATTAGATCAGGCAGGCTTGTTCGAAACTCATCACACAAATTTCATCATCCGTGTGATCAGAAAATTAATTGAAAAAGTCATACTACGATTATAATGCATGATCAGATTGATCTACAAATGATTTCAATTAGATCATGTACTCGTAGATAGGCGGGACGTGCGCATTTCATCACACATGTGATGAAATGCGCATGCACGAGACAATGAAACTCAAAATTTACTTTTTTATTTCTTTAACTCATCACACTATGAATATCGTGTGTGATCAAATAATGCAACTTACAATAAGTGATCTGAATTAAATAACATAGTTTTGCATTCAATCAGACAAAAAAACTTCATCGCACTTGTGACCAGACAATGAAACTCAAAAACTCACATTTAATTATTTCTTTAAGTTCTACACTATGAATGTCACGCGTGACCAAATAATGAAAAACTGAAAAATAAATCTCAACTCCTTTGTACCACTTTTAAAACTAAAATAGACAAGAACTTTTGTCTTTGTCGAAAGTGCCGTAATCCTCATTTTGCAGTCTAATTTTTTGGTTGTTATTCTTTATACCTCTTTATGTTTGCAATGGGAAAAACAAAGCCACAAAACAAAATTCTAGTTTAAAATAAATTGCTTATTTAGCTCGTTCATCATAGGATGGTTGCAGGTAGAGTGGCAAAGTTAGGAGTCCATACCTCAGCGAGAAATACGACTGCTGAACAACTTTAATGGCGAATCACATTTTAGCTGGCGACAAGTGACAACAAAATACTTTGAGTAAATTTAAGACTAAACTTAACAGAAATGTAGCAGGCTTATGACACTTTAATCAAGGTGGTAAGAGGTTAACATATTTACATACCTATATCTAAAAACGCGAATAAATCGTAATCCATAAATAAACTTTGTTGATAGCCTAACAATTTATATTGTCAAATCACTTAATCGAAGGCCTTCAATATAAGTTTAAATTTGGGCAAAATACCAACCAATACCATAGCCCATTAGTTCCAGAGTCTAGTACCAAAACTATAAGTCTGATACCAGAATCCACTAGCCTGACCAGTGCGCAAGTATGACCAAACTTTTAAAATGAAAATACAAAGTTCCATTTATCAACACCGGCGTGCCTTGGACGCGGCAATTAATTTAATTTTGATAGTTTAGACCCAATCAAACTTTGTAGTGGTGCTGAGATGAGTTTACTTTTTATTCAGAAGCGGGATAGTGGAAGCTTTGTTGGAGTACTTTTTCAGTGTACCGAGACAGAATTATGAACATTTTTGTTGATATTTTCTGGTTTTTTGACTACATTTTGATTGGTAGTTCAGTGGTTAGTATTATAGCGCCAGTTAGAGTACATATATTATATACAACGGATTATAAATTACGTATACTGAAAGTCTGAGTGCGAGATTTCTAAAGCCCTGGTTAAAATCAGTGTGGCAGCAGCTTTTATCAGCGAGCTGCTGCTTTTTTATACCTTATACCAAACTTAGGAAACTACTTACTTATCTTACTTATAAAGCCTGCTTAAAAGTAGTCACTATTTAAAATGCTTTTACGTGAAATGTCATGTGCGAAACAAGACAGCGAATTTTGAACTGATTAAGTTTAAGCAGGCTTTATAAGAAAGAGCCTTATTGCTTAAGTATTGCTTAGTGCACTATCGAGAAATCACATCGACCCACGATTAAGATTAAATAATTTAACTAAAAGATGATAAAGTTCTGAATATGATGTTTTCCAGGTACTCCTCCTAGAAGCGGGTTCAGAAGAACCAGACGTGACCAGCGTTCCAGGACTGGCGCCAGTACTCGGCCAGTCCAGCATCGACTGGAACTACAGGACGCAGCCCGAGGAGATGACCTGTCGAGCGCAGAGAGGGCAAACTTGTGCCTGGTTCAGGTATAAAAGAACTTCAAAAAAATGGCACTAAGAGAAAAGACAGTGTATGGATACTTCCTAATGGGTTAATTGCACGTAACGAGTACAGTGGCAAGACAGTGCCTTCGACTCGCTTTGTATAAACAGTTTGACGAGGTGGGACTGTCACTAGAACTACGATTTGTTCGCTCGGTTGAGTGTGCCGACTTACTGTCTCGCCACTGTACTCGTTACGTGTAATCAACCCAGAAGCAAGAGTCATCGCATTCTGTCAGGTGACATTATGGTCAAGTCCATGTCTAATCCGTTATAAAATTTAGACTTTCGAGACTTTTCTAAGGTGAGAGGCATTTTTTCTATCACCAGTAAATCTTGACAATAACGGGGATAGACAATTTGAACATCACTAGAATTGCCTTCTTTAGAAGAAAAGAGCTGGCATTTTCAAGAAATTGGGAATGGTTTCAAGCATTGTAATTCTATGCCTCCTGTGCAAAACGATACAACTACTTAGAGTTGCATCATTTTGCACAGGATGCACAGAATTATACCTAAACTTTTTGAGTGATCAAAAGATTTGAAATTTAATTTAATTTTAAGTTTCCTTATCTATATCTGAAATACGAGTAGATACTCGTAACTTAAGTAGTGGCTGAAAACTAGGTTTGGCGAACGAATAGACTAGTTGAAGAGCATTTAAGTATGGCCATTTATATCACCTGACGAATTTCTGGACACAAAATCCTAATAAAATATGAGTATTTATTAGATTACGTTGAAATGACGAAGTACCACCTTACCACCACCGTATTACCAAATAATCAAATAATAAAATTCAGTAACCAAGCCAAATGGTTCAAAATTCAGAATAAGAAAAATTTCACATAAAGTAAACATTTTAATAGGTAATTCAATTTTTATTTCAACGATTCCGTAAAATCAGTTCAAACCAAAATTTAATAAAATATACAGAAGAGGGTTGTTTGAGCATCGAAAGATAAATTTAATAAATTTTATGAACTCTGTCCAATCATCGTTCCGGAGGAAGGGAAAATCAGGTAACTATTTCATTTAAAACAATGCTTAATTGGACCGCCTTTGTCGGCTAATGCTGGTTATGATTACAGAGTTTCCCTTTTTATGAGAGGAAATAAAATTATTGTTGATATTGTTTTGAGTTGTTCCTAAATCAGTTGCTTGGAAGAGATTATCTGATTTGTATGGTGTAATTCCGATTTGGCTGTACCACTGGCAAGTATTGACTATTTTTCTATGAAAGACTTGACTAGAATACAAAAGCAAAACGCCTTGTTGTCTTCCGAATGACGTGTTGTGAGATGGCTCTAGATGTCATAGATTATTGTATCACACTCTTCTTGTTTGCGCTTGTAAAGAAATACTAAAAAGATGGCTCACATTAATCATAATCACTCACTCACAATCACATCAGAAGGACCTACACGTTGATTCGACTGTATATATTTTTTGTATGTTAAGTGGTTTCGTGATTACCTTCATATCTTCAGAGGTGGTTCGACATATTTTTATGTTAGTTTCAAGTGTCTTCCGGACTATTTGAAAGTGTTAATCTGTTTTATTTGCTTACAGTGGCAAAGTCATGGGAGGATCCAGTGCTATAAACTACTTGGTATATATGAGAGGAAATAAACGGGACTATGATGATTGGGCTGAACAAGGAAACCATGGATGGAGCTACAAAGAAGTACATAAACTTGCACACTACTGTATTATATTAGTCCCATACATACAAGTGAAAAGCAAAGGATATAATAAGTCGAAAAAGACTCATATAGGTCATCATTTTAAACTTAGTATATGGCTAACCCTGTAATCGAAGTAATAGTTAGCTATTCCATAAATAAATGACTGTGACACTCGATAAAATGTATGGAACAGCTGTATTTTTTTTTTTGCAATTTCAGGGAAGGTTCCAATGTAAAAATTGTTCATAATGATGACCACTACATATTTTTTATAACTCTGTTTATGATTACTGATCTACGAGTAGACAATTTCTGAAACATATTTTAAATTTAAAAGATGATTATTGGACTTGTTGATGTTTTCAGGTGCTGCCGTACTTTAGAAAATCTGAAAATAATCAGGACGTTGAAGCAGAAGATTTAAAACATCACGGTGTTGGAGGGCCATTGAATGTCGAAAGATTCAAATATGCTGACAAAAATGTACCTATGCTCGTTGGAGCTTTTTATGAGACAGGCTTACCTTTAGTCGATTTTAATGGAGAAAAACAAATCGGAACTATGATAGCTCAAAGTACTTCCAAAGATGGTAAAAGAGTGTCCACTAATGTTGCTTTTATAAGACCCATCAGATATAAGAGGAAAAATCTGTACATTATTCCAAATGCTCAGGTAACTAAACTATTGATTGATCCTAAAAATAAAACAGCGTATGGAGTTAAATATTTAAAAAACGAAGTGTGGTATAAAGTACGTGCAAATAAAGAAGTTATTCTAAGTGCAGGCGCTATTGGATCACCTAAACTACTCATGCTATCAGGAATAGGACCCGAAGAAGCTTTAGAAGCTCTCAAAATACCTGTCATAAAAAACCTGAGTGTCGGAAGAAATTTACAGGATCACGCAACCACAAATGCAATGCTTATGAGCTTGTCTAATAAAACATCTACCTCGATTGAAGCGAAACAAACTTTAAAGGAACTGAAAACATATTTTAAATCTAGAAGCAGCAGCAATCCTTTATCAGCAACCGGACCTTTACAAATGAGTGCTTTTATCAGAACCAAATTTGCTGATGAAGATAAATCTGTACCCGACATTCAGTTCCATTTTGATGGACGCAACCGCAGAGAGTTTTACTCTGATAGTACTACTTATTTGGAAACAAACGTTTTGCCGTTAGCTTACTACGACAGCATTAATGTCAGACCAATCCTTTTACACCCAGAAAGCAGAGGCTATTTGACCCTAAACAAAACTCATCCAATATTTGGCCTGCCACTGATTTATCCAAGATTTTTTACTGTAAAAAGAGACTTAGATACTTTGGTTGAGGCTTTGAAATTTGTAGTCAAATTAGAAGATACAAAAGTTTTCAGAGACAACAAAGTGAAGTTTATCAAAGAACCTGTTCAAGCATGCAAAAATCACAAATGGGGTAGTAACAAGTATTTTGCTTGCCTGTTTACAAGTTACACTACTACTATATTTCATCCATCTGGTACGTGTAAAATGGGTCCTTCCAAGGACAAAGAAGCAGTAGTAAATCCAAGGCTTAAAGTACATGGTATAAGACATTTAAGAGTTGCGGATGCTTCGATAATGCCTAACATAGTTCGAGGAAACACCAATGCTCCGGTGATTATGATTGCAGAAAAAGTATCTGATATGATAAAGGAAGATTGGAATAAAAAAACTTCACGGGAAAATGAATCTTATTGATCCAGCTCTAATGGCCGGTTTACATTATTCCAGTCCAGCGATCCAGTCCAGTACTGGATTGCTTACTGGAAAAATGTAAACCGGCACTGGAATGAACTGAATCCAGTAAGTTCATTCCAGTGCCGGTTTACATTTTTCCAGTAAGCAATCCAGTACTGGACTGGATCGCTGGACTGGAATAATGTAAACCGGCCATAAGATTGAACTATCTGACATCAAAACTGAGTACAGAAAGGAAACAAAACATAGAAATAAAATTAAAATCTTCATGGAGTCAGTTTACCAAATGGTTTTTGCTGATGAATTGATTAAATGCTAATCAGATACGCTTTTTTGACCAATTTAAAATTAAACGCCTTAGATCACAAATAAATGTTTTTTATTTCCGCATAGCAAAAATAGTAAGGAGTTTCTTTCAAGTTTTTTATAATGGTTTTAAAAATACTAATGACCTTCATTTACATCCTCTTTTTTATATCTTTGAACTAGGCACATTCAGACAAAGTCGACAAAATATCGTATGTTGTTTTGGTAAGTCTCACATTCTAAATTCATACCTGTAGTTACAGATAGTTACTGTAGATTTTCAAAAAACATTGGTTCTTATGTGTATTGTTGTATTTGTGTATGTATGTACTTAGTAGTATTCAAGTTTTAGTTACATGGTGTATGTATAAGTATCGATTGTTTTATTGTTATTAGTTAGTGAGGAATTGTCAAACGAATTCTAAATAATGTATGTGCTTGTTCTTTGTTATATAAGGATTATTGTCCAAGTCCATGTTAACATTATGATCCGTTTGTAGTAATTTTCCGTAGTTTCTCGAAGCTGAATCAGATAATCGGCTTTGTTGCATGTTCGTTGAGTTTAGTACGCTGCATTGCTGCATTGTTTATTTTCATCCCTTCCGGGATTTTTTTTCTCTTCTTGTCATAAGTCTCTACACTGGGCTAGAGGGTAGACACTAATTATGCTATTCTTTTCTGTCTCGTGTTTTTTGTTTCACTGCACTCCAAGTCAGGCAAATACTTTTTTGTTTTTGCCTGTTCAAATTAATATTAAAAGGTTTGATGGTAGCAAACAATATAAATATTATCGTATAGCAGTGTATGAACATTAAAAATGCGAATTACCAGGTTTCATCATATCTAATAGCCACGTAATTTTTTCTGATTACGAGTATAATATACGAAATTCCACGAAAATACTCGAAAAAATCGTCTACAACCATGCTGCCGTACATAAAATATGATGTAGTATTTCAAACTGTAGTATCTAATGGCATTAAAAAAATGGTTTGGCAACTGAAATATTTTTAGTCGGGACTTGACTGAGTATATCTTGACAGCCACGCTTCTATCTTGCTCTGTCTGCTGAACTTACCAGGGTCCAGTCCGATACATAAATGTGCTTCGCGAGGTATGTTTAGTAATCTAAACCCAGCTATTATATTATATAGCCCAGAAATTATCAGGACTCTTTAGTTTGTGTTTAGTTTCTCTTTAGTTTAGTAAGTACTTTTGTAGCTACTAGTAGAAAACGTTATTAGCAGATTCTTCGTAGTTTTCAGTAGTTCTGAACTGTATTGTCTGTGTATTTCAGTCTCTAAATCCTAGTTTCACTTCGAATTCAAAAGTATTATTATGTACATAACATAATATTTGTTCTAAAATTTCAAGGTTCAAAAAATTGGTCGTAGCTAGAGTAAATTTAGTAGAATTTGTTCATGTAATGGTACATGTATTAGATTTTGACTGCACCCTGTGATTAACCCATTCATTTTTGTATATCTTTAATGATGATAGTAATTAAATATTTGATATGATTGCAGAGGAAAAACTATGGGTGGATCCAGCGCAATAAACTACATGGTCTACGTGAGAGGAAACAGAAGAGACTACGACGGATGGGCTGAGCTTGGCAACCCTGGATGGAGCTATCGAGAAGTATGCTTAGCAATTCGTTTGTTTTTTGCCATATTTAAAGTATACTATACTATCTACTCAATAAAAAGGATCTAACTCTGAAATTAGCAAATGAGTTAAACCATTATTGGTGAATATGAAGAAGTTGTTAGAATCTTTTAATATAAAATTTCGATAGAAAACAAAATGTCTGAACCTTGATTTTTGATCAAAAACTTTGATCATTGCATATTTGTCTATCGATAATGCCCATATTTTTTTAACGCACTATATCAAATATGTTATTTCAGGTGCTGCCATATTTCAAAAAAGCAGAAAACAATCGAGATATCGAGTCACATGATAAGCACTACCATTCAACTGGAGGTCCACTCAACGTCGAGAGATATCCTCACATAGACATCAACACTATGATGATAGTCCAAGCATTCAAAGAGAAGGGCCTACCTGTAACAGACTTTAACGCAGAAAATCAGCTTGGAACTGACATAGCTCAATCTACATCACGCAATGGTCGTAGATTCTCAACTAATACTGCATATATCCGACCTATAAGGCATCAAAGACCCAACTTGAACATTATAACCAACGCCTTCGCAACTAAAATTATGATAGATCCTATAACGAAAACAGCTTTTGGAGTACAATACGTAAAAGATGGGCTATATTACCAAGCACATGCTAAAAAAGAAGTGATAGTTAGTTCTGGTACTATAAATTCTCCTAAACTGCTGTTACTCTCAGGGATTGGACCTAAGCATCATTTGGAAAATTTAGACATACCTGTGTTTTCAGATTTGAGTGTTGGACATAACTTACAAGATCACATCACATCTAGTGCCCTAATTTTAGGTCTATCTAATAAAACATCTACAATGGTGCAAGGTCAGCAATTATTGAATGAGCTATATCAATTTCACGCTCAACATGAAAAAAAGACTGGTCCTTTGTCAGCATCTGGGACACTGTCTGGTACTGCATTTATAAAAACGCCTTATGCTCGAGAAGACGCTCCAGATATACAGTTCCATTTTGACGGCGTAAGTGTAAGAGACTTTTATTCCGATCCAACCACGTCGTTGGCTACCAATATTTTCCCTCTATCATTCTACGATGGGCTGACAGTTCGTCCATTGCTATTAACTCCTAAAAGTCGTGGATTTATTCTGCTAAACAACACAGATCCAGTGTTTGGTCAACCGTTGATATACTCAAGATTCTTCACAGAGAGAGAAGATTTGGATGTTCTTATATCGGGCATGAAGTTTGCAATAAGTTTGGAAGAGACGGAAGCATTTAGATTAAGTGGAGCCAACTTTGTCAAAGTACCAGTTCAAGCTTGCGTAGCCCATCCATGGGGAACAGATGAATACCTTAAATGTATACTAGTACAATACACGTCAACCATTTATCATCCAGTAGGAACGTGTAAAATGGGACCTAAGTGGGTAAAAGACGCAGTTGTGGATCCAAGATTGCGAGTCTACGGTATCAAAAACTTACGAGTGATAGATGCTTCTATCATGCCTCAAATTGTTAGAGGTAATACTAACGCACCAACTATTATGATAGCTGAAAAGGGGTCGGACTTTATAAAAGAAGCATGGTTAAGTTGAATGATTTAGATAGATAAATTATTTTGCACTTATACATTGTATTTACCAAATAAGTTAGTAGGGCATGGGTGAAATAATTAACTTGAATACGTGTATAATATTTTGTTAATAATTCAGTTATTATTTAACACCTATTTGCTCAACTATTATTTTTATTATTTTCTTAAATTTTAAACAAAATATTTATATTTACAGAATTTTTCTATTGTGTCAAATATTAGTCAGTTAATACAATTTTTACTTTTATAATAAATGTATTTTATAATTTCAGTGTGATTTTATTGATTGCATTAATATTTTAAAATAAGGGTCAGTACCAATAAATTTCTTTTATTTTAACATTTTGTGGCTGAATTTGAAAAGTGTATTTTTTTGTACAGTTTATGACCGATATTGGGCTAACACTGCATCAAATATGTAGGTGCTAAAAAAACTAAATAATATTTAGTACTAAAGTGACTATTAGTGGCTATTACTGCTTACCATTAGGCGTAGGTCTATGATATCGTAGCTTTTATGAAGTTGAACCAATTTAGATAAAATGAAATAGTAAAGACTCGATCAACAGTTTTTTTAGCATGAATATTCTTTAATTAAATTTCATTCAGCCTGTTTCAGATTATAAGATCTTTTCCAGTGCTTTTTTTTATTTAAATTTATTTACAATACAAAAATATTGAGACACTTAACTTTAACTATAGTTTTATTTCCTTCACCAGCCTCAAATAAAACTAAAGCGCTTCTACTAAATTTCTTTTAAAATTTTCTTTTTTTAAGCTTCTTCAAACTCTTCCCGTTTAATTCCAGTGAAACAAAGCGTTTATAATTAAAACACACACGGGAAGAGAACCGAGTATTATTTGTTCGCTGTAGGCTGAGACGGGAAACAAGAAAGTTTCAACAAAAGACCAACAAAATAATATCTCGCGCTGACTCATCTTGGGAGTACGTGAAGTTTTCTGTGGGCGCTAAATTCGCGATGTTAACAAGTTTTTTTAAAGCAACTGTCTGGTTAGACACGACAGATTTTTTAAAATGTTTTGTTGCTTTTGTGGAGTTTAGATTTAACGTTAGTTTTTTGAAAAATAATGATATTATTAGTCTTTGTAGTTTTTTAACCCATTTTTAAAATGATCGTTATTATTTCAATACAATAATGATATTGGGAAATGGGTCTTCATGATGGCCTTCCTCGGCGTTCTGTGTTTTCTCATATTATGTCAATTGCCACAATAATTTATTAATTTGATAACTCTCATGACAATTATAATTACAGAGAAAGAGAGCGGAATAAACCCGAGCGCACCAGGGATCGAACTCATTAAATCAATGAAAAAAAAGTTTAAGGATTTTACATATTTTTTTAAATTTAACATACTTACTGAAAATAAATTGCTTATTTTATTAAAGTTCAACCCCCATCATATAATCCATAACTATCCGATGAGGTGTAAACTATAAAATCTCTCTTTTTATGGCCTGAATCAAGTCCCAGCTGCCGTTTCTACACCCCCATTATCTGTTCCCATAAACCGCTGAGAAGCAAACAATCTGAACCAAGTCTGGGTCCTCACTCTTAAATCACTACCAGTTAAAATAGACCCGCCCAGCCCCGATCTACTCCTAACATTCCTACCAATATGAGGGTAGTTCAAACACATGCGTAGCTCATTCTTATTTGGTTACGTTATAAATTTTACAACGCCATAGACTTAAAACTTCATCAAAGAGCTATAAATAAACAGAAGCAGGACCCAATTGCTCTGAGCGTTTAAAGCATGAGCCTTAGTGGTTTAGTGCTTGTAGTTTAGATTAGAGAAACGATAAATCTACTATTTTAGAAACCCTCGCGTTTATCTACTGATGGACAGTTATGAAATTTAGTTTAAATTTGGTCTACTGAAATCAAATTGAGTAGAACTGCTCTAGGTTTGGAGAGCACCTTAGAAAGCCTTGGTATGTTAGTGTATGATGTAACGTAAACGAGGGTCGGACCAACTGTAAGAAGCCTCCCTCTAAACTTTAGCAGGTGGTTAGGGTTCCTTTAGTCCGGCAGAGGGCAATTTGCGTTTAAAGGGTTTCAGTGACCACGCTACTCAGATAATATGAGGGTGCGATTGAAAAATGAATGTCTGTCCGTTTATACAACACACTTTTTCCATTAGTAGGTATCTATGCCTTCCAAAGAAAACCGACCGATGACGGAATGTCCGAGGCAAGGTAACCGAAACGTTGGGCGTCCCGCAGCTTCTCGTAGATACGTCGACAACATTTTCAAATGTGTGGGTCGAACCTGGAACCGATTGGCAGGTGACTGAGAGAGAAGGCATTACAAGAGAGATGGCTATACCTTGCAGTTAGAAAGAGCAAGCTGCGGTTGATGATGATGAAAGAAAAATGGTAAAGTAGTAAGATAAGTATGATAATTTAAGAAAATATTATTATCTAGCTGCCCCGGCGGTTTCGCCCGCTGTTTTTTTTTTTTTTTACTTTTAAACCTTCCCTGAAGTTCCACGAATATTTCAAGATCAAAAATAGCTGAAACTGGCGGTTTCATCGACAGATTTAATTATTTTTTTTACATTTGAACCTTTCCTGAACTTATACAAATATTTCATGACCTAAATTAGCGACATCGGTCCAGCCGTTCTCGAGTTCTAGCCGGCCAAACGAACAGCGATTCATTTTTAACACGCTTTTATTAGCTTCACCTGTATGTTTGTATGTTTGTATGTTTGTATGTTTGTATGTTTGTATGTTTGTATGTTTGTATGTTTGTATGTTTGTATGTTTGTATGTTTGTATGTAACCGACTCCTTTGAGCGCGTTTTTGACCCACTTTAAACGGTCAGATTTCTTTCAAACTTTGTAGATATATCGAGGACCGATGACAATACACTAAACAAATCGTGTTTTTTAGTTTTTTTAACTATTAATTTTTTTAACACGCTTTTTCTATAAAGTTTCTTTAACTTTTATACCGTTTAACTTACAAATGGTAGTTTCGTCATTCGAGTTAGAGAACAGAGTGGCGCAGTGGAAGCGTGCTGGGCTCATAACCCAGAGGTCCCTGGATCGAAACCACGCGCTAGAAATCTTTTTGCTCAATATTTTTTGTTACACATCAATTTTATTTTATGAGGTCTGAGGATCGAAACCACGCGGCTACAAATCTTTTTGCTCAATATTTTTTGTTATGCATCAATTTTATTTTTAATTTGCTTGAGCAGACGGCCAAAATCGGATAACACCAACACATTTGTACATATTAAGGATGGTTAATAGTTAGCAAATCGAACTAAAAAGCGAAAAATAAATAATAGTTAAAAAAAACTAAAAAAACACGCTTTTTATAAAAAACCGAACTAAAAAAATAGAAAATAAAATTTTATAAATTTAAATTAAGAATAGGGTTGAAAATTTCAATAAATATAAATTAATAATAGTGTAAATAAATAAATATATGTATTTTATTTTTAAAAAAGCGTGGGGTGCTTTCTAAGATATTATCAAAATGCTAATCACTCTACTCATGTCTGTCAATACAAAATGTATCTACAAAATATATAATATCTACTTATTGACCCATGCACCCCACGCTTTTTAAAAATAAAATACATATATTTATTTATTTACACTATTATTAATTTATATTTATTGAAATTTTCAACCCTATTCTTAATTTAAATTTATAAAATTTTATTTTCTATTTTTTTAGTTCGGTTTTTTATAAAAAGCGTGTTTTTTTAGTTTTTTTTAACTATTATTAAATATAAGATTAAATCAGGCGCTACTTCGCGAAAGTTCATCTAAAAAATCGGGTTTTCAATATTATTCTTAATATATTCCGTCTTTCAAATCACGCCAGGTACAAAAGGATAATAAACTAATAGTAAACAAAAGCAAAAATGATCGTTTAGTACAATACATAATTTAAGATTTTTTAACTTTCCCTACTTTAATTTTGTTCAATATTCCAAATTTAATTTTCGAATCGTTAGCTATAATTTATACTAACTGTCAATTTTGAGCACGAGTCAACCAATAGCAAGCTGACTTCCATTAAATTGCTTGTCGGCGATGATTTCAATAAAATTTAATCTCGTTTATGGGAGAGCGAGACAATGTACCAAATTTCCGTTTAATAAAGGTAAGTATAAACAATATTGCAACAGGAATTCTCATTTGGCTCAGCAATAAATTTCACCTCCTTTGTCGTTTTATAGCTACAATATTACAAATTAACAGACAAAGTTTCGAACAGCAATATTGACTGAGCGGAGCGAGTTCCCAGTTTACGACACATTTTAAAATGACGTTTCACACTCATAGCTCCCAGCTAGGATACCCTGTGTCTGGGATGCCATGGAACACACACAAAGACAAGGACAATGAACCCGCAGACCTAGAGCATATGAATACCTCTATTTAAATTCATCACTCAACCACCTGCCCGGCCGGGAAACGAACCCAGGACCTAGCTTATAAGGCGGATACACGATAGCTAAACCAAACAGGTTGACAAAGCAAATAGAAGCAGTAGTAACAATCATTTCATAATTGAAAATGGATGCGAAACTGTGACTTCTTGAATAATAAATGATATTCTATTCTATTCCAATGCAGTTTATTTTTAGACAGCCATGAACGTCATGTATTTAGACACGCATTTGATTTTCTTTTATATTTGTATTTCATTAATTTCATTTTAGATACCTAGTTTGCAAATATAGTGTAACACTGACCATAATGAATGATGTACTATTAGAGCGACAAAACAAAAAAATTAGAACACATACTATATCGGTCTAGCCGTTCTCGAGTTTTAACGAGACTAACGAACAGCGAGTAATTTTTATAATATACTAGCGACCTGCCCCGGCTTTGCACGGGTATAAAATATAGCCTATGTTACTCAGGGATAATGTAGCATTCTAATCGTGAAAGAATTTTTGAAATCGGTCTAGTAGTTTGTGATTTTATACAACACAAATATACAAAAATACAAATCTTTCTCTCTCTCTACAAATCTTTATAATATTAGTATAGACTAAGAGAAAAAAAAACCGAACTAAAAAAATAGAAAATAAAATTTTATAAATTTAAATTAAGAATATGGTTGAAAATTTCAATAAATATAAATTAATAATAGTGTAAATAAATAAATACAAGTATTTTATTTTTAAAAAGCGTGGGGTGCATGGGTCAATAGATATTATATATTTTGTAGATACATTTTGTATTGACAGACATGAGTAGAGTGATTAGCATTTTGATAATATCTTAGAAAGCACCCCACGCTTTTTTAAAAATAAAATACAAGTATTTATTTATTTACACTATTATTAATTTATATTTATTGAAATTTTCAACCATATTCTTAATTTAAATTTATAAAATTTTATTTTCTATTTTTTTAGTTCGGTTTTTTATAAAAAGCGTGTTTTTTTAGTTTTTTTTTAACTATTATTTATTTTTCGCTTTTTAGTTCAATTTGCTAACTATTAACCATCCTTAATATGTACAAATGTGTTGGTGTTATCCGATTTTGGCCGTCTGCTCAAGCAAATTAAAAATAAAATTGATGCGTAACAAAAAATATTGAGCAAAAAGATTTGTAGCCGCGTGGTTTCGATCCTCAGACCTCATAAAATAAAATTGATGCGTAACAAAAAATATTGAGCAAAAAGATTTCTAGCGCGTGGTTTCGATCCAGGGACCTCTGGGTTATGAGCCCAGCACGCTTCCACTGCGCCACTCTGTTCTCTGACACGAATGACGAAATTACCATTTGTAAGTTAAACGGTATTAAAAGTTAAAGAAACTTTATAGAAAAAGCGTGTTAAAAAAATTAATAGTTAAAAAAACTAAAAAACACGATTTGTTTAGTGTATTGTCATCGGTCCTCGATATATCTACAAAGTTTGAAAGAAATCTGACCGTTTAAAGTGGGTCAAAAACGCGCTCAAAGGAGTCGGTTACATACAAACATACAAACATACAAACATACAAACATACAGGTGAAGCTAATAAAAGCGTGTTAAAAAGAAGAAGATTATTGTGGGACTATATTGTGAAAACTATATTGTGTAATTTTAATTTATTTTCGTAAATTGCATTGCTTAGAATTTTCTTTTGTGCTATTTTGTAAATATATCGATATGAAACTAAAGACTCTCCGTATATCATTTGTCACGGTGCTTCAAAGAATGGGGATATTTTAAGAACCATGTCTATTCCTAACAATGCAGTACAACTGTTTAGAAAAATACATACAGGGTTATTCGTAAAGGGTAACAAAGTAACTATCATTATATTTGTTAGGTTTAATTATAATTTCGGCATAGTAATGAATTAAAACAGAATATTTGGATCCTCGTGCATCATCTAAGTTTTCTACGAAAAAGTTAAAATTATTGTCAAAAGTTCTTTAGCTAAATTTTCTCGGCGAGCGGCACGTTGGTCGACCAATGGCGAGATGGGTGGACAAAATTGGAAAAATTGCGAGTTAAATTCAAAATCAATTGATGCAGGACCGAGACAGCAGAGCAAGTGAGACGGCTATACCTACACCATAGCAGTGGGACAGAGAAAGCTGTCGATAATGATAAAGCAGCTGATGCCCAAGTTTTAGTACCTTAACGGAATTATACAAGCAATATACGTATGTACATAATATATGTAACTATGTTTATTCGGATGGAATCTTGCAACTCAATTTTGAACCACTTCCTGATGTTCGATTGAGCTGTTTGGTATACGTGTGTAACTCCGGTGATAATGCAATAAAAGCTGGTTCTTAAAAATATGATTAAAATTAACTTATCTTCTTCTTATACTAGTAATACTAATACGAGTATATATATATATATAAATGAATCGCTGTTCGTTTGTCTGGCTGTCACTCGAGAATGGATGGACCGATTTCACTAATTTTGATCTTGAAATATTTGTGTATGTTCAGGGAAGGTTTTAAAAAAAAGGTGAAGTTAGGGATAAAAATTAATTTGACATCTTGTAATCCAAAATTGGTAAAGAAGTTAGATATTTCATTATATGTGCAAACCGCCTGATTGTGGAATGCTCTACCTGAGTGAGTTCCGTGATAGATATAATATGAGTGTCTTCCAGTCGAAAGTGAATCAGTTTCTTCTAGGCAAGCGTGCTCCATCGTCGACCGCATCATTGCTCACCACCAGGCAAGATGAAGGTCAACCCTGTCATCGAAAAAAAAAACAGAACAATATTTATGTTTATAAATATTGAAATAAATAAAAAAACACCACTGGTAAAAATAAAGTTAAGGGGCGATCAATATGAACCATAGAGAAATAAATAAATGCATATTTCATGCATTTGATTCTTTTTATTGTAATTTATGTAAAGTGGATTTCTTTTGTCAAATTCTGTTAGTTTCCATTACAAATATTTCAGCTTTTTGTTTGCTTGTAGTGATATTAGTATAAATACGACTTAGACACCAAAACTTCAACATTCATTAGTTCACATCTAGCCAACAGGCATTGTGGGAAGGATCTTGTGAAATAACGAAATGTAAGTAACCATACAATTATTTAAAAATTAATGTTTGTATATTTATATGTTGATTCTACAATCACGGAAAAAACGGTTGAATTGATTTGGATGTTTGAAATGATGGCAGTACTTATACTTGTAAAATAATAATCGGTTCATTGAAAAAACTTATTAAATTATTAGAATTATATTAAAATACAAGTTGAACCCTGCCACGCTTAGCTGTGGATAAAAAAAAATAGATAAAAACCATCCTTGATGCGTATTATAATTATATCATGCTAAAACTTCAGTTCGATCGGTGCAGAACTTTTTGAGTTTTTGAAGCGTACACAAACCAACATAACATTTTTATATAATATAGATTGGAATCTACCAATGTCCAAGTATATTACCTATATCTATTTTATGAAGGTTTATATGACACAGGTATATCCAATATTATTGCACACCCCGTTTTCCTATTTATTTTATGTTTCTAAGATTGCCTGGAAGTGATCGCTTTTAGCGATAAGGCCGCCAGTTGATGCACTAGTTTTAAGTGTTATTATCCTTCTGTTGGCGGCAGGTGGATGCGTAAGGCAGAAGATCGTGCCTTGTGGCGTTCTTTAGGAGAGGCCTAAGTCCAGCAGTGGACAAAAATACGATCGGCTGATGATAATGATGATCCTTCTGTTTGTAATTTAAAGTGTGAACAATAAAGAATTTATCTATATATCAGGAAAACCTTGTAGGAGCTATGAGTGTGAAACGTTTTTTTATTTTTTGTTTATTATTCAAATACAAACACAATACAATTTTCATTTCCTTGGAATCGAAGTGAAAAGTCGAGTGTATAACTCGAGCATAAAACCCATTTCATCCTCGACTTTCACATCCGCCCTCTCTTTCGGCACGGGTAAGCAAAACGTCTCGGATAAAATGGCTTGTTTTATGCCCTCGTTGTACAATCTACTATTGTGTTAATAAGAAAATCTTTTCAACCGTTCGAAGATATTAGCTATTTTCTAGTCAGAGATATTTTTAATTTGATTACTCAGATAACTGTAATTAAAAAAATGTTTCCTTTTCAGTTCTATTACCAGGATGAAGTGTCTAAGCGTGTCCATCGCAACAGCTTTGATGCTGCTATCTCTTTTTTACACTGCTGATGCCAATAGGGGCAATACCGGCTTGTCAGAGATACGAAACACGGATGAAGGTCGTGATGATAGCAATAAGAAACAAAATGGCAATTTTGGTTTTCCCGGAACACCGTCCGCGAATAGGCCTGGTGGTACCGCAAGAACAAACAAACAACCAGGAGTAGAAGAAGTAGAAGAAGAACCATTGGATGCCGAAAGAAAGGTCAAAGCAGGAGAAGAAAAAATCGCAAAAACATGGAAAGACGAAAAAGATTTAGCAGAAAGCTTTTGGTAAAAACAGCAACAAAGTAACTAACCTTTGAACCTGTGAAATTATTTGGAAACAAACTAAAATATATGTTTGACCAACTGTTTTTAGTAAATAAATGGTGGTGGTGATTTTTGAAATATTGTCTTTAACTACTACTATTTACAACGATGATAAAAAGTCTATATGACGCTATTCTACTCTAGACCCACATCAAACATAAAAATGTTCTTAAATTATAAGTTAATAAATATTTATTTAATGAATTAATATTTATATTTCTAATTATATAGGCTATAAATAAGCCAAAAAAGTTAAATTTACTCCCACAAAAATAATAAAAAATTGAATTTAGAGTCTAGGCTACCAGAATATTAACCAAATCCGTTATGCCATTTTTGCCTGATTGAGTAACAAAGCATCCAAAACATAGAAACTTTAACATTTGTATTGTTAGTAGGATTTATTGTGATTTATTGTGGCCGTTGCTCTGAATTAAAATAAAATCCAGTGCCATTAAGCTCGCAAACAGGCTTTATTTTCTCAAGTACCGGCCTTTGTTAACCGGAAATACAAGTCTGAAACAAAGGTTTCCGGTCGCCGCCAGCCACAGCACTCGGATAATTAAATTCTAGTCAATTGATCCACTTTTATTGCGGTTAATAGGTTTTGCGTTAGTCGATGTGTTGCTTTTCTTATAAAATACCAGCTGCACTCTACGGTTTTATCCACTATTTTACAGGATCCGGTATTTCAATAAAGTTTATATGTACCTAGTAACTTAGTAAATCCAGGATTTAAACTATGTGTACCTTCATATCAAACTCCAATTGCATTATGTTTAATTTTTTAACGTTACATTGCAATCATACAGATGTCTTCACCAATTCTGCAAATTAAAAAATAAATGCCTAATAATAAGCCTGAAACCTATTTCACCAAAATTAAAACCCGGGAATGAACTTCAAAAATGAACTTAATAACTTTATTCTTAACAGTCAGAAGTTTGTTTTAAGGTAGCCTTTTGAACTAAGCGTCTATAGCGTCAGTGGCGCCGCGACTGTGACGCCGTGACAGAGCGACAGATAGATGACCTATGCAAATGTATGAAATTCTAGGGAACGTCATTCGAGCGCAGCGACACTGACGCGGCGTCTGTGACGTCACAGTGTCGCGGTAACCGCGTTGTAAGCCAATAAGCGCGGTTGCCGAAAGACGCAGCGTCTGTGACGCTTAGTTCGAAAGGCAACCTTTAGTGCTTGTCCACGTTGGAAGGCGCGGGCGCGGGCGCGGGCGCGGGCGCGGGCGCGGAGAAGTGGCGAACTCGTGTTCACATTGGCCGCCAGGCGTTTGCGCGAGTTGACGTTTCAAACTGGTTGAACTTACTTGGCGTCGCGAGTGAATCGCGCGCTCCGCCGCTAGTTCGACGTGAACACACACAAACGTCTCACTCGTTTGATATAGCCGCGCGCGCCGCGCGCGCGAATCGCTAGCTGGCCCGCTACTTTCGCCGCACCTGCGTTTTGTACGTGAACACTTGCATAGTATGCTGTATGTTTGATATTTCGTGACCGCGCCCGCGCCCGCGCCCGCTAGTAACGTGTTCAAGCACTTAGGCAGCCTATAAGCTCTGAATCCATGACTATTTACTCGGCAATATACTACTACGAATATTTTTTACGACATAAATAATAAAATCGATACAACAATTTGCAACGTCTAACCAAAATACATAGTGGTTAACTTTTACCAGTAGAAATCAAAACAGGCCGAGCAACATTTCCCTTTTTTGGTGACCTACGATAGAAACTGGACTGCCTGTCGATTTTATATCGGAATTGCGGAAAACCGGTAGCTAGTCCTACGAAACGAAGTAGACAATTGTTCTTTTGAATGAATTTTTGGATGCAAATTGATTCAAATACGAACTACGCTTACCGTAATAAAATGTTTTTTTCTGGCTATGAAACTAAACTATGTTTCTTTTCGTTTCTTTTTAATAGTCGTTTCACACTCATAGCTCCTCACTAGGACTAAATCCTGTGTCGGGGATGCCATGGAACACACACAAAGACAAGGACAACTTTACTAACACCCAGACCCAGAACATATTTATGGTGGCACTTCACCTAGCTATTCGTATTTGCGTATTCGCCAAATAATAAGAGACGCAGCTATGCAGCCTGTATAGCTGCATCCCTTTTTATTTGGCAAATAAACAAACAAAAATCACGATGTGAAGTGCCAGCATTCAATTCATCATTCAAACATCTGCCCGGCCGGGAATCGAACCCCGACCTCTGGCTGGATGGCTAGATGTTAGGTCTTGATATATATTACAATACCTAGTTAAATTTTACGTGGTAAAGCGATTATTTACTGCAGTAAAATTATATCAATACAAGGCTGGAAAAGGTGTGCTAAGCCGAAAAGGACTCATAGTTTCATAATTATGAACAACTTTTACTAGAAAACAAACTTAGAAATCGAGAAAAAAAAATTTAACGACACTAGACAGAATATAAATACATACAGTTGTTTTTTTGCGACTTTAGGGTTGGCCCTAAAAGTTGTTAATTACGATGAATATTATGAGCCTTTTTTTGGCTTAGCTTATAGCCCTGTGTTAGTAGAAAAGGCTCTCGGTAAGTGTTCGGTTCCATGCTGCTACTGCACTCACAATTCGGTAAAGATTTTAAGTATCTATAATAAGTTTTTTTTTATGTATACCTTTATCTTAATATATATAAATCTCGTGTCACAATGTTTGTCCTCAATGGACTCCTAAACCACTTAACCGATTATAATAAAATTCGCATACCATGTGAAGTTCGATCCAACTTGAGAGATAGGATAGTTTAAATCTCAAATTATAGTCGCAATTTTAATTTATTGCAAATTATATAAATTATATACTGATAATTTTTACTATAAATTGACAAGTTAGCATCAACATACTACGGTTGCTATAGTTACGCAATGGCTTTTGACAGGACAACGTCTGTCGAGTCAGCTAGTATATTATATAAAATTCTCGTGTCACAATGTTAGTTAGTAGTTACCATATTATACTCCTTCGAAACAGCTTGACCGATTTTTATGAAATTTTATCTATCTATTTTTCATACCCCTAAGTGATAAGGGATAAGGGATGTCCACCCCTAAGATTTTTTTTTTTATTTGAACAATATTTTTTTTTATAATGTGGCCTATGTGGCATTAAAAAATACATACAACCCTAAATTTTCACCCTTCAATCACCAACCCCTATTTTTTAATAGTCACTAGAAATAATTTATAAGGCAAAACGTTTGCCGGGTCAGCAAGTCTATACTAATATTATAAAGAGGAAAGATTTATATTTTTGTATGTTTGTGTTGAATAAACACAAAAACTACTACACCGATTTCAAAAATTATTTCACCATTACATTGCTACATTATCCCTGAGTAACATAGGCTATATTTTATACCCGTGCAAAGCCGGAGCAGGTCGGGGGTTAGTCTATACTAATATTATAAAGAGGAAAGATTTGTATTTTTGTATTTTTGGATGTTTGTGTGGAATAAACACAAAAACTACTAGACCGATTTCAAAAATTATTTCACCATTACATTGCTACATTATCCCTGAGTAACATAGGCTATATTTTATACCCGTGCAAAGCCGGGGCAGGTCGGGGGTTAGTTTACTATAAAAATTAACGTGGTTTTGACACATTTTCTTATAATTAACATGTGATCGAAACTAGTCGTAGTAAACGACTTAATTTTTAACCGACTTCCAAAAAGGAGGTTCTATGTTCGTCTGTATGTATTTTTTTACGTGAGTATTCCCGTGTTAAATATAACAGATCCATATTTCTTCTTATATTTTTGATATAAATTACAAAACGAGAAAGTAAGTATACGAATGCTACTCATACAAGTTTTTAACGCATAAAAAATGAGTGAAACCACTTCTCACCAATTTCTTTGTTTCCACGCTTTGTTCCACCACTTTTGCTCTATTAATCCCGAGAAAATTGGCTGTTAAACCGAGTTCAAGTGGTTTCTTTACTTTGGGCAAAGCTACATTTTTTTATAAATATTTCATACAGGGTTTTGTAAAAGTCACGTCCGACTGGGGAGGGTGATTTTCAGTTTCAATCCTACTAATCTAATAAACTTAAATGCGAAAGTTTAGTTTGTGTTTGTGTTTATCATATCGCCATTACTGAACCGGTTTTAATATAATGTATTATGTATACAGGGGTGTTCAATGTTCATAAAGGGTATGGTAACCCGAAAAGGGCTCATAGTACTCATCATTATGAACAACTTTTACTATGAGACCAACCCGGAATTCGCGAAAAAAAATCAGCTGCTCTTTTCATTTTGTCGAATGTCATTGGCATTTTTCTATGAGACGGCTGTTTTTTTTCGCGAATTTCGGGTGGTCCCATAATAAATGTTATTTATAACAATGAGTAGAGTCTGTTCAGAAAGAGAGCCGTCGTGGCCAAATTGTGAACTAACGTTCCGATTTTTATATGGCAGTCATTTGGTAAATGTCTTTCTGTCGGTATTTTGGATCATAAAAATTAGATAAAGGAATAGTACAGTTGTGATAGGATCAAAACGCAACAGACGCGCTATTGTATTGCCCACTAAACAAAAAAGGTAATTAAGCACAGCTGCGCCCTCTAATCCCACGACGGGTCTTTTTCTGAACAGGCTCTACTATGAGCTGTTTTTGGCTTTGCATACCCTTACTGTTTAACCTTGTACAAGAGGTGACTATTCAGTAGACTGATTACATCTGCGCTCGTGGCTATTTAAATCAATGTAGGAGCCACAGAAAAATAATAGAAAAAAATATATAAAAAATAAAATAGAACACCCCTCCGGGCTGGTAAAGAATCATCAACGCCGCTAATGTTGCAGGTGTTCATCGGCCGTGGTTTTGCTTTCCATCAGGCCGTCTGCCTGTTTTCCGCTCTTTTTATACAAAGATAAAAAAACACATTTTTTGCAGGCCACTTGGCGTATACGAATACGAACTTACTTTTTTAGCCGTTAGACGTATGTTACGTCTCTTTGAAACAATGCTTTGAAGAAGCACCAGTCACAGTTATTGGTTCAATATAGTTGTCAGTCTATCTGTCCGTGACAGTCACCGCGATATGCCAGCGCTGCGCGGCGGGCAGATGGAAGCTTTCCTATGAATCAAGTTAAAAATGTATTAGTCTCGAGGGAGAATGGACCTACCTCTATAGAAAAAAAAAATTATAACTTTTCTTTTTTTCTATTTTCTTTTATTTTTCTTTCTTTCCTTTTTTTTAACTACTAATTTTTAGTACCCTAAGCCGCGTATTTATCAGCCACCCTCGTAGGTACATCATTTTTCAGAATATAAGTTTCCAATGCAGGAAATATTAATAATAATAACTTAACGATAGTAGTAACTTAGTAATACCTAGTACGTTACATAAATATGTTACAATACTCAATCCTGTTTCACCAACTATCCAGCATTTGCTAGAAAATAAACTACATTTAAACTTTTTATTGTTTACACATAAATTACAAGCAAAAGAAAAACTATTCTTAAAACTATAGAAAAATAACTATGTAATGTAACAACCTAAGATTCTATTTTGTTTGAGCATTACATTAGGATACTGCCTCACTGACTCTCGAGCATTTACTTGCTCTGCTCATTCGTCACTGTTACGTAACACATTGTATCATTACAGGTTGCAAACTGTAATGCTCGGTTCTTCTCCCTCACGGCTGTAATACTTAAATCTGAAATGTTACATTACAAGCAAATACTTCCATCGGAGGTGAATCGTCCACGTCTGAAACTCGTCCAAAGGACCAGTCGTCTCTTTCGAAAAACATGTGGTTGACTCGTCCATGTATGAAATTTGTCGTGGACCAGTCGCCCCCTTAAGAAAACGTTAGTGGTCGATTCGTCTACGTCAATTATTCAATGTGCCTTAGGATCGTTGGCTAAATACACCTCTTGTAAGAAGTCGCAAATCATTCTCCTCTCACCCTGGACCGAATATAGATGTACATTTCAATTCGATTGAATTTCCATAACAATTCAACGGCCATCTGGCATTTCTCCCTATTAAATTCTTTTAACACACATAAAATGGTTGAATGGAAAATCGACGCAAATCTTCGCACGTCTCTGCCACTCGATATCCAGAATTTTATTCGATTTATACCGATGCATAATAATAATCGGTATGCGTTTATACGAATTCCTTTGGTGGTGTTGAATCGATTGCGAATTGACGGAGGTCTGTTTTGCCGAATATCCGGCATAAAATTATGGATACAATACCTATATTTTATGCGTTTCATTACTAAATTCTTTACTGTTATTACCGCTTAAAAAAATATACAATATCTGGTGGCCTTATCGTCAATAAAAAGTTCTTGCATGCATGAATTATTTGAACAGAATATTTGCTCAGTTACTCAAAAATGGCTAAACAGATTTGGACGGAATTTGGGAAGATGGTAGCTTACACCCTAAATTAACATAGTCTTCCTTTTATTTCGGACAATGCAAAAGAAACCACATGATACAGCTAGTAGGGCAAAATTCTGTAAAAATACAAAAATGGCCGGACAGAGTCTAGATCGGACACTATTCGTCCATCTGATTATCTCTGAAATCGATTGTGGCTTCGACCGGGACCTTTTTTTCTACGTGTCCAGAATTTCATATTAGGGATAAGAATTAACGCTATTCCTTTATTCGCTAATATTAGGGAGGGACGTGTCTTAGATTTAATTTAGCCGGAGTCTGATTAGGATCTCCCTTGATGGTGAGAAGCTATTGATTTGGGGAAGCGATTTTTCGATATTAATTTGATTTGATCGTGAACGTGAAAAGGCCAGTATTTCTGGGAGTCTGCAAGTCTCAAGTCAATCGGTTTCTTCTAGACAAGCGTGCTTCATCGTAGACCGCATCGTTGCTTACTATCAGTGAAGATGGCGGTTAAACGATAGCCTATTTAAAAATAAGAAAATGTATTTTTGATTTTGTTGTAGTCATTGAAATGTCAGTGATTTAAGCTGTAGTCTAAAAAAAAAGGTATTACTTACGCCATTGTCGATATTTATTTCACTTTTGTATCGAAAATTCGCAATTCCAATTTTGTACGATGTTTCTAAAATTGTAGGTATCATGAAATTATTATGCTGCAAAACTTTACTCACGTTCTTGAGGAATGTTGAGATATTATCAACCAGCGAAGTTTTAATTTGATGCGACTGATACTAGATGGCGCTTTTCTCAATCTCATGAATCAAATCTCACTAATATTAAAAAGGTGAAAGTTTATATATTTGTTTTCACTAAACACACATACAAACCCGGGGAACCTGGGTGTTTCCCACCGAAGTCGGATTATAGTGTTTCCCGATAGATATAATAAAGGTGTCTTCAAGTCGCGAGTGAATCGGTTTCTTCTAGGCAAGCATGCTCCATCGTAGACCGTATCGTTGCTTACCATCAGGCAAGATGGCGGTCAAATGCAAGCCTATCACTGAATAAAAAAAAAACTCTGAAACGGTTCAATGGATTTACACATGGAAAGAGGTTTTTCAAGGCTTAGGCTTAACACATAGGCTACTTTTATCCCGGGTAACTCCTGTTAACTATTTAACCTCGAGTGAAAACGTGGAGCAAAGCTAGTTATCTTAATATGTTCAACTTTTTTCAAATTAACAAAATGATGCCTGTAATGATATCTGCTAACAATGTTACATATTCTAACCCCTGGTCTGGCAGCTGTCATTTTCGCAAAATGGCGCAACTGGCACGCCTCCCCCCGCAAATTTACAAAATGTCAGCGCGTTGTAATAAAGTCAAGATTTCGTCAAGTTTTTGTATCGAATGATTATATGAAACTTAGCTCAATCGAATCGTTATGAACAAAGCTATCGAGTCATAAATCGAGTCGTGTAATTTTTTTCCTACAAGTTTAAGGAATTAACGTTAAATACGAGAATAACCTCAAAACAACCAAACTCTCTCAACTCAAACGTTTTCCTGGAAAAACTCCCGCAAACAGCAGTTTCCAGTAGATAGTAATAGTCAATCAAGTAGATACATAAGTTATTTCTCGAAATATAATTTTACTTAGCTCCAGTTCCTAGAATGCTCAGTAACGGTTAATTGGTTATACAGGTAGCGCGTTTCTGAGAAAAAAGTACTAAGACTAAATATTTTTACAGGTTATCAAAACTCTACGAGCTACTTTATTACTCGTAGTTTTCTCCTAAAATTGGCTGAAAGCATAATCGTTTTAGGTTTCAAGTTAAGTGAAATATGAAAATGAAATGTTTGAACATGAAGTAGAAAAGACAATGTAATTTATCATTTTACGAAATTATTATTATGGACATAGGACTAAAAGTACCAATTTGGTTCTTTGCAAAATGAACGGTTAGGTTTGAAGATGTTTGCAGTGAAAGCGCGATGCTTAAAACTTCATTTTCATAGAAAGATGACTGATACTTAATTAATTGAATACTGATAAAAACAAATTAAAATCATTAATCAAATATTTATTTATTTATTTATGTATTTATTTATTTATTTATTTATTGACCGAAGCTGTAAAACAATTTAAATGCTAATCCACCCTACTTCTCTGTTCTGTAGCTTTAATATAGTCCAATAGACCAATAAAGAGTCCAAGAGCGAGTGTAGTGTGTCCAATAGATAGTTTCTTTTATTCTACTATTTCAGTCATCATCTTAACAACTTCTAACAACCAGCAACAACCAGCAACATCTGCCAACATTTCTCTTGCTGGCAGCATTACACTCGCTTGATCCAATAAAGCAGCAGTCATAAGTCACAAAGAGCTCACCTCAAACCCCGGCAGCAAACTGCGACAAATGAGGGTAGATTAAACAGAACGATTGCAGAACTTACGACGCGAACAACCGCTAACGCTTATAACGGAGCTTGCAGTTGCGGTTGTTAACTCTTGCATAGAACAAAGATCTCAAAAGATAAGTACGGACTCACTCCGATGTCTTGCCGGAAGGGTTTCTTTGTACAGTTTTGATAGGGAATCCTAAAATATACAGCGATAAAAAGTAAGTTTGTATAGACTGATAGGCAGCCAACTTATAGAGGTATGTAACAAAATGTTTCGAAACCTCATTACTTTCCATACATGTGTGCAAACATTACTGTGTTTCGGTTGGAAGGGCATTGTTTCCAGTGAAATTACAGGGCAAATAAGAGATTAAACATCTTATACTCGTATCTCAGGGTGACGAGCGCAGTGCTGTGCCGCGCATGGTCTTGAATTGTAAGAATTCAAAATTCTGGGTGGCACAGTCCTGTTTATCGGCAAACGTGACGTTTAACATCAGGCGAGCGATTTGCTCGTCTCGTCTCTCAATATTATATTTAAAAAAAATACAAGTAGGTACTAACTAACTCAGTAGTTGAAGTCGTAACCTGGTTGTATGAAAGAGACCGTATCATTAAGATCATCCTTTGTTTTTTACTATAATTTTGAGTCCTTTTTTTATTTTAGGATCAACAGGATTGTTGTCAATAAAATGTTATTCTATCGTAAGCATAGAAAAACTATTGACAAACTTTGCCTTTTTCTGCAAATTCGAAGTGCAAATATTTTTGTATTTGCCATCATAAAAGATATCTCGACTTTACCGTGAAAGCAAATATTTCTTTTACCGCTCTATGATTTTTCCTTTGTATTTCTTTCAATTATCCTGTGATAATAGTTTGGTCTCTTCTGGTTTCCTTATCGATAAATCCTTAAGATAATTGTTTTTATAGAAATCTTTCGGCAGAATACAGGGTTATTCATAAAGGGTATGCTAAGCCGAAAAGGCCTCAAAGTACTCATTATTGTAATCAACTTTTAAACGCTATCCTACAGAAACTGTCGATTTTCTCCTGCAAGAAAGTAACTTATGTGTCAATCCAAACCATGAAAGACCTTCATTTCAAATTTCATGTACCTAAATCCGTTCAGCCGTTTCAGCGTTTTTATTAACAAACATACAAACTTTCATATTTTCCAGGTGTGGATTGCTGGAATTCACATACGCCATTGAGTTTCCTCTCCCGACGCGACGCGCGACGTATGCAGGATTTATATAATATTAGTGAGATGAAATTCATGTGCCACCCACGACACTGACCTTAGCCATAACGCACGTTGCGTAATCTGGCATTTAGTGCAAACTGCAATTTATCGCCCAGAAAACTGTTACGGCCCACACAAACTGCCCACGCAAAAATGAACACTATTAACTTTTAGAGAAATCGTAAAATCCCTCCGCATTTTACTGCACGAGGCAATGCAAACAGTTTGGTAATGAAAACTTATTTTGGCTTGACTGGTTTGTTTTAAGGCTTCTGCGATTTGATTCCGAGTTCCATTAGTAGGAAAAGGACCAATAATCCATTTTTAGCTCAAAGCTGCTTTGAGCTACATTTTTTGCTTTCAGCTGCATTTTTACTACATCTTGTATTTTATATAGTATTGTAGAGAGACTCAATAGGCAGAGAAAAAAAACATTTTTTGTGATGGGCTTACTTTCCGCCATTTCGCCTGATGGTAAGCAATGATGCGGTCTACGATGGAGCACGCGCGCGTTGAAGATACCGATTCACTTGCGATTTGAAGACTCAATCATCAGAAGAACCATCAGATTGCCTGGAAGCGATCGCTCTTAGCGCTTAGGCCGCCAGTTGTTGCACTAGCTTTCAGTGCTATGATCCTTTTTATTTGTAATTTCTTGTATGAACAATAATGATGTTTTCCCCTAGTAGATCATCAAAGATGGCTTTTAGTAATTACAACAATTATTGTTCACTTTAACCAGACACGGTTAGCTAATTTCAAGTTAACTACTGGCAGTTAAATTCAACACGCGAGTTTGTAACTACTTATTCGCGAGCAGTTTGGCTACGATGAAACAGTTAGAGTGTGTAAATTATGTATAATAAGTTGCATTAATTAGGAGGATCTGCTTTCACTCCATTTTGGCACGGTGTTGGTTTAGTAGTGGTAGCTCAGTGGGAGAACAGCCGCTTCGCATTCTTGAGGTGGCGGGTTCAAACCCCGACTTGTACCAATGAGTTCTTTAAGACCTATGTACGAATTCACATACCTTTCTTTTCGGTGACGGAAAACATCGTGAGGAAACCTGCATACGTCCGGAGGAGAAATTCTATGGCGTATGTGAATTCCAGCAATCCGCACTTGGCCAGCGTGGTGGGATACGGATGGTGGGATAGACCTGTATCCCAGCAGTGGGAGGATTAAAGGTTGCATATGATGATGGTGCTGGTTGGTTGTGAAAAGTAGGAACAAACATACAAACTCACTTATAGGAGTCAAGGATACACTTTTGTCTTAAACAGGGTTTTAAGGAAAGAGCTAAGATGAAAGCGACTCATAGTACAATACCCGGCGATAAATATTGCACATCGACCTTTGGAAAGAGACAATCGGCTAATTTCGGCATCGTAGAGCGTTATCTCTGTCGCACGAAATACAAACACTGACAAAACGTCACATAGGTGGTGTACGACAGAGATAATGCTCTACGAAGCCGAAATTAGCCGATTGTCTTTTTCCAAAGGTCGATGTGCAATATTTATCGCCGGGTACAGTTACTGTACTCATCATTACAAACAACTTTTTTAATTTACTATGGGACTAACCCTGGAATCGCGAATAAATCATGTCAGAGCATTACCTCAGACTTACGTTACCTATGGGTTACTACTATGGAGTTTCGGGGAATTATACACTAGAATCACATACTCAATCGGTTTTATGAAAGCTACTCACAATTTTAATAACATCACAGCACTTCACTATTCACAATCACAATCAGAGGACAGGCGGCTTAGCCTTCCCAATCTTCCATCTTTTATATCGCCTCCGTATTATCACCGGCACCGCCATCTTGTCGGTGCTCTCACGACTCGCCCGTCGTGAGAGTGACACACCATCCGCCAGCCAGTCGACAGTGGTGCCACCATCAAGACGTGGGGGTTGCCATGCTAACAATCAGCTGTTCCATCGAATGTCATTGATATTTTTCTATATAACCAATTTTTTTTCTAGATTTTTGTTTGGTCCCTAAGTAAAAGTTGTTCATAAAGATGAGTACCATGAGCCATTTTCGGTTAAGCATACCCTTTCCTTTTAACCCTGTATTCTAATTTTTTTTTTCCAAATCAAAATCTTCTAAAAAATAATTAACGATAAGTTAGTAGTGTACCTACTCGTTTTGTCTGAACAAGAATGTCCAAAGTTCATTATGTACTCTACAACGATTCAAATAAGGATCATTATACATTACCAACTTGTTTTAAATCGACAAAAATATCGAAACAATTGAATAAACATTAGCTACATAAACATAAGACTTCTTTTAGGAAAGCTTTGATCCAGTCTCGTTGGTAGTCGATGACAAAGTTATTTATGCGGTTAAGTTGAAACTTAACTGAACGAGATAACGGTGAAAATCAGTAAACCGAGTGAATTATCAAATGCATTTGCAATGCTATTTGGTACAAACACGTTTTGCTTGTATCGAACGATTTATAGTAGTAGCACTTCGTTCTAAAATCTGTGCTAATTAACGATGTGTTTGTAACACATTTCATGACGATTTTAGGGTAAAACCCTAGAGAGAACCAATAATATGGTTAATATAACTGAGTATGAAAATGGTTTATAAGAATATTCACGAATATATAAACAGATTTAAATTAAAATACTTACCTATTCTTCTAAATAAGACTACGTTATGCATAAAACTACAATAGAATAAAGAAGAAATATAAAAAAATAAAGTTTAAAAAACTAAAAAACTAAATTGGATTGAATTGTTTGAATTAAATCTGATCGTTCAAAGTAGGGCAAAATAGAGCTCAAAGGAGTCGGTTACATACATACATATGTACATACATACATACATGCATACATATGTACCATTACCATACATATGTACATACAGGTGAAACTAATAAAAGCATGTTAAAAAAGCCAATTATACACACTCTGAAGAAAAACTGATGCGATTTGAAAATATTTTTGTTGTTTTATGGTTTTGTTTTTGCTTGCGCGCGTTGTTGCACGCATCGCACCTTTAAACTCTTTCAAAATGATTATGTGATCAAAACTAAGTACCTATACCTAGTCGAGGTATTCTACTGAAAAACACACGAGGCCCTTCTTTTTTTTTATAAAAAACGTGGCTCAAGACCCTCCACATAATTATCAAAAATTCCAAATTCAAATTAACAAGTTCCATTATCGATCCCAAAACCTCTCGAAATAATGAGGCGTTTACATCAGTCAAAAACCGAACAAATCAAATAATGGTAAATATGAAGAAAATAGGATTTCCGGCTAAAATTTTCCTATAATAAGCGTAAAGAGACTGGTTTTAGGGATTGTCGTACCCTATTATTGTCTTGGCAAAATGTTAAGCTTTGAGCCTTCAGTTCTCGTCAAAAATGATGTTTGAATAATAATGGATCTATTTTTGGATCGTTTGAGACGGATGGTGAAGAAGTAGGAAGTGTTTTGAGGATCTTTTATTAGAATTCAAAAAAATACTCAATAAACTGTACTTTAATATAGTTGTTTTTTTTTTGTTGCACCAAGATACCACTAGGTTTGTCACGGTACCTACTTACATTCGCCGCACGTAATCTAAATACCTACTTATTTGGCTTCAATACGAGCGAAGCCGCCGTTAAAAGCTAGTAATGTATATAAATATTAAATACACTTACTTAAATAAATAGAAAGTTACAGATAACTACCCATAAGGCTGGTGACTTTACCACGTTGAATAGCATTATTAGCATTTAAAAAATTGGAATCTTTAAAACAGCTGAACCGATTTTGATAAAACTTTGATCCACCGAAAACCTGATTTCAAATAAAAAACCGCATCTAAATCAGTTCATCCGTTATAGAGCTACGGTGTCACAGACAAATAGCGGTCTAACTTACAACACCTCCCTTTTTACGTCGGAGGTTAAAACCGACTATCAGACATTCTCAAAGTAGAACAACACAATCGACGCCACAACCACAGATATAACAATCCCAGCCATAGCAGTTTATGTTCCCGTCATCGAACACACCACATTGTTCGAGTCTGCGAGTGTATCGTATTTATCGTGGATGATATATTGCGCCCATCGGGAAATAATAAAGGCTGGCCGCACTTCCGACCGTGTTCAGGTGGCTATAAATCTAGCTATCTAGCTATATCTGTCTAAATCTGTGGCGGAACGTAAGCTGTTGCAAGCAAGCTATTATTGTTTAGCTGTTACGTTATAATTACAATTAATGGTGCTATGCATGTAGCTAGCTAGTTGGTGTGAAATTAATAATAACGTTTAATAAAATCATTTATTACAGGCATAAATCAGTTTGGAGTAAATCAAACAAGATGGTGCCTTTTCTTAAAGTCTTAATTTCGTCATGTTTTTTAGATCAAGTTAATCGTGCTAAATCTCAAAAACGGTTTGAAAGAAATTTATATATATTTTTTATTTAACCGCGGGGTGCAGCAAGGCAAACATAATTGACTATGTTCTACCATCAGAACATCCGCTATAAAAAATACTGTTATAAATTATAACTTTGACAGAAAATCCCTACTAATATTATAAAATAATGTGAATGTAAGTTTTTTTGTAACGCTTTCACGCGAAAACCACTTAACCGATTATCATGAAATTTTGTACATAAATTCTTGGAGGTATTAGAAGTAACATAGGATACTTTTTATAAAAAAATTGACCGCGGGTGAAACCGTGGGGTGCAGCTAATAAAATACAAAACAGTGACGGAGGGGTGGTCTAGGCAGGGCGTTTGTCATCTAGCAGCGAGATGGGTCGATGATACTGTCTAAATCGGGAGTTTGGATACCAGGCCACCAGGTTCCCATGAACCGCGATAGTAAGACAGTTGAAATTTTCACAGATGATGTATTTCTATTGCCGCTAAACAGAAAAAAGGGGACTCCTATACAACAAACGTGTTTTTTTCCCGTTTTTTAGGTAATGGTATGGAACCCTTCGTGCGCGAGTCCGACTCGCATTAGGCCGGTTTTTTATGTAATGATAGGCTTTGACCGTCTCGCCTAATGATAAACAACGATGCAGTCTACGATGGAGCACGGATGCCTAGAAGAAACCAATTCACTTGTAACTTGAAGACACCCAGTCAACGTCTGCATTAGTTCTGTTAGGGTTACAAAAACAAAACTGAATAAAGACGCCTGATGGTGAGGTGAATATTTAGTGTATGCGTATACATACTTTTAAATGGTAAACAGACTAGGCGTTTTACCTTAGCTCATCTGATATAATAAAATGATTAACCGACTTAATTTTAGCAATTACGTATAGACATTCGTTACAGATAAAATGTAAGGACAATTCAGCAAAAAATTTAGTTGAAAGGATTATCTAAACATTTGTAAGCTAAAAATTTACGAACGACGAAAATTACTATGAATTTATTTAAAACATAAATTCATTCGAATAAAAATATTTCTGACCCTCGTATCATTTTAATTGAAGTAATAAATTGTTCGTGCGAAATTGTTTATCGGGCCAATAAAATAAAACTTCTAGGTTTTGAATGAACTGAATAAAAACGCTCAAAGCAATTTTATTAGACTTATTTTATCGATACAGGGTTATGAGAAAAGGGTATGGTAAGCCACAAAGTATTCATCATTATGAACAACTTTTACTTTACAATCAAAGTCCTGGGTAGTCTAACTACTTAGTATTTTAAAAATGACTTTTTTCGACACTTTTTAAAATTCTTTGGGATTTGCTCTTAAACCTTGCTTAACAATAGGCGTGACGAAAGATTTTAAAATCCTCTTCCATAATGTGAGTACACATTTACTATTTACAAAAAAGCCTTTATTTCGGTAATAAACATAGGTTTAACGAAGTTTGAAGCCATTTTTCACATATTTTTTCAACAGTGCCCGAAAACAGGTTGCTTGTGTCATGGCGTCGATTTGACGTCACGGCTTTGTGTCATGTCATTGTGTCTAGATGCGTGATGAGCAGCGGATGACCTGAGTTCACTTTGGCGTGACGTCATACGCTGTGATTGTTGTTTCTGACAAGATGGCCGGTTGCTGTATTTTAATGTTTTAATTTATTGAAAATCTTAATAATCTGTTTTTTAAAAATAAAACTAAACATGTGTTTTAAATTTTTTTAATCTGGCTAGTCCCCTGAAAGCATTGAATCGGCGATTTTTTGATACTGTTGTCATGCCTATTGCTATGCTAGACAAATGGCATTTGGCTTATGCGCAATGTAAAAATGTATGTGCTTGTGCAGTACTAAGTAATCTACCTTGAGGATGTATGTAAGGTCATATCTACAGTACATCTATTTATTTTTTAAGGTTCACCGGTTGCCCGATCATTTCTGTTCGCATTTTATAATTTGTCATGAAAAAATTATGTCATTTTGATTAATAATTTACGATTTTTAATAAAATTAATACGTAATTTGATATTTGTGGCCGAGTACAAGTTGAGCCAATCAAATAATTTTATTTCTGTCCCGAGTAAATGTGGCAACATCTCCATAACGACATCGGCAACACTGGTTTTTTTTTTGAAAAAATGGAAAAATGTATGAAGTTTCTGAAAATCCTTTTTTTGGCCGTGCATTGACTATATAATACATGTACTTTTTTATCATTTTAGTTCGATTTCGTCAACTTCCGGTACGAATAACACGGAGTTAAATGAGGCTTTTATTCTCAAATATAATATTTCCTTCAAATCATCGGCTAAGTTCCTTTTTCTTTTTCCAATCGATGCAGCGTAATCAACTCTATTATATATTCCAAATTTATCGAAAGTTAGACAAGTAGATATTTTTACATACATCCAACTTCAAGGAAACTTTTTAAGTAAGACCCATTTTGTCAAACATGTCAATTGTTGAGAATGAGAATAAAACCCAACAGAATAAACTTGACAACAGAAGTCGCATTTCTGGGTAACAATTTACAATATAAGTGTAGTGTGTAGAGTGTAGAGTGTTGTGTGTAGTGTACACTGTAGGTGTAGTCTCGGTATGACGCCTGAACACGGCATGACGGAACTATTCTTATAGGGATGGGGTAAAATTTTAAGAGTATCGATAAAATGTAACATGAAATAAAAGTTATCTGTCGATAAATAGTTACTTTGATGCTTCACAAGACAGGTGCATATGCTCAAATGGTAAAGTGATCTAAATGAATGTATGTCAGTATCTGGCAGAGGAGAAATATAAGTAAATTAGTACAACACATGGACATTTTTATTCAGTCATGCATAATTTGGGTGGTATAGAGTATAGACTATACTTACTTACTCTTCTGGCACAGCGACCCAAAGTGGGTCCTGGCCACAGACACCAGAGAACGCAATTGATCTCGATCTACCGCTGTCTCTTGCCAGACAAATACTTCTTGTTCTCTTGTCTCTTTTGGTATAGACTATAGAGGTAAGTTATTTATTATCTATAGACAATAAGCTAAAATATTACATGTCAATGTTATCCTGTAGTTTACTTCGACCCAAAAAGATCCGGGAATAATAAATGTACGTAAGGCGCAGCTAGTCCTTTATAACTGATAACTTTAACTAAAAATTGTTATCGCATGAAAAATTATCGACACCACCCCATCCCTACCTCAAAGGAAACGTACCCCAAAGGTGACCCTTTAAGATTTACGATGTACCATAACGCCACAACAAGGGGCTGCAATACATCTGATATTGCATTTTATCCGAGTAGCACGTGTACCTGGTAGCTATATTGCAACTTTCTCTGACACCTGCAATTTTGTTTGGGATTTTTTGAGAACGTTCGACATCGCCTTGACAACTTTGTTCGTTGATTCGGCTGTATTTCCCTCGCAAAAATGGTTAATGGTTTGAATTTTGATATTTTGCATTGGTTTTAAGGGGTTATAAAGAGAAAGAGAGAAAGATAGAGATAGATATCATATACCTACTGATAGGTATACTATATTATATGTAAATAAAATATTTTTGTTCACACCAGAAACTACAAGTGGTCTTGGTAGTGGTAGGGCTCTTTTGCAGAGCCCGCCTGGGGAAGTACCACACCTTTGCTAGTTATTCCACCGCCAAGCAGTAATGTGCAAAGTGGAAGGGCATTGTTTCCAGTGAAATTACAGGGCAAATAGGAGATTAAATAACTTATATCTCAGGGTGACGAGCGCAGCGCTGCGCCGCGCAGGGTGCAAACGTGACGTTTTGCTCGGCGAGCGATTTGCTCGTCTCGTCACTCAATTACATAAAAAAAGCAAAAAGATAACTAGTGTAAAAGCTGAATTATTTATCGCTAAGAGCGATCACTTCCAGTGAAAGAGAGTAAGTACCTAGTCAAAGTGGTGTAATGTGTGGAATAGACGTGACGAAAGATTTTAAAATCCTCTTCCATAATGTGAGTACACATTTACTATTTACAAAAAAGCCTTTATTTCGGTAATAAACTTAAGTTTAACGAAGTTTGAAGCCATTTTTCACATATTTTTTCAACGGTGCCCGAAAACAGCTTGCTTGTGTCATGGCGTCGATTTGACGTCACGGCTAGTAAACATGTCATTGTGTCTATGCGTGATGAGCGGCGGATGACCTGAGTTCACTGAGGCGAGACGTCATACGCTGTGATTGTTGTTTCTGACAAGATGGCCGATTGCTGTATTTTAATGTTTTAATTTATTGAAAATCTTAATAATCTGTTTTTTAAAAATAAAACTAAACATGTGTTTAAAATTTTTTTAATCTGGCTAGTCCCCTGAAAGCATTGAATCGGCGATTTTTTGATACTGTCGTCATGCCTACCTACGCTTAGGCTAAGCTCTATCATTATCTATCTCTATCAGACAATCTATGTCTATTCCAAATTTTTCAAATCGGTTTAGTAGTTACGAAGATTTGTTCTTAATAACATTCACATACAAAACAACTTCTCAAAGCAAAAGCTGTTCATATTCATGAGTATAACATGAACCCTGATCGGCTTAGCATAGCTTTTCCTTATAACTCTGTATATCCGATTTTAAGTGCACCGTCCGGACTAAGAGACGTCTTCCGATGAGTAAATTGAATTATGAATGAGTCCGGTGTATCACATCGACTCAACGTTCTCAGCGACTCAACGACTCGACAGCACACTCAAATTATGCAAAGAAATGAGACGCCTCAAACGACGTAATACTTCCAAAAAATGGCAAATTGCCTCAGAATTCAAATTTAGCTGTTGTCCAAAGTTGTCCGAGTGTGTTTTTTTCATTTCACATTTATCCTTGACTCAGATTTTCTATCTGTAAGAGATGTGGCAGCTTTTTACTTTATGTATAGTATGTACTAGCTGCGACACGAGGTTTCGCTCGTATTTTCAGCGCTAAAAATTAATCTAAGAAATGAGCATTCATATTAAAATTTCATTTAAATCCGTTCCACCGTTTTTACGTGTTTCAGCAACAAACATCCAAACATACAATTAACATCCATATTAATAATATAATAAGGACTAGGTTTCTTCAAGGCTAGGGCACGCCACAATAGTGGCGGTAAGTCCCCTCTTTGAGGAGTGGCTTGAGAGGCGCCACGGCGCCCTTACCTTCCGTCTGACGCAGGTCCTCACCGGACATGGTTGTTTCGGGAGGTACCTGCACCGAATCAGGCGGGAGGAAACGCCTGGATGCAACCACTGTGAGTGATGCTAGCGAAGGAGGTGGCGGAACGTGAGAGGGAGAGAACCTCTCGTCCCAGCCGCCGTGGGAGGCGCTCCGGGCGTCGGGGGTCACGTGACGACCTCCGGCCACCGTAGACGCGGGCCTGTGGACGGTGAGCTATTGGGCTAGCTCGCTGTCCGTCCGTCTTATGACGACACAGGCCGTGTCGACGGCGCGTTCGTGTTCCACGCGTGCCTCAAAGAGATGTCAGCAACATGGAAGGGGCCCGAAAGGGCCCATGCCCGTCGGGGCTGCGGGTAGAAGTTACCGCAGCCTCGGCGTCACAAGGGCGTAGAAGGAACATGGGTGGTTTTTGGTCAGTAGAAGTCTGACACTCCTTTTCGCTCTGCCCAAGAGTGGGGGGATCATTTGATGATTTCCCACCCCCAAAAAAAAAAAAAAGGTTTCTTCAAGGCTATATAGTATGCTCCATCGTAGACCGCATCATAGTATAGCATGAGACGAGTTGACGGTCAAATGCATTATGCAAGCCTTTAAATTAAAATAAACTTTTTTATCCTATTTATTTATACCAACAATCATTTTTTTTCAATCATTATTTTTTTTTTGACGACCTGTTTGGCTCAGCGGTAATATATCCGCTTTTTTAAGCCAGAGGCCCCGGGTGCGATTCCCGGCCGGGCAGATGTTTGAATGATGAATTTAAATGTCTGCTCTGGGTCTGGGTGTTAGTTGTCCTTGTCTTTGTGTGTTCCATGGCATCCCGACACAGGATTATCCTAGTGCGGAGCTATGAGTGCGAAACGTTATTTATTTATGTTTCTAAAAAGATAAGTTAATTATTCATCCGAAATTTGATTCACCCTGTTTGAAATGTGCCAGCAGTGGTTTAACAGTGGTTAAACCCATCCACATCAATATCCAAAAATATTGCAAAACATCACCAACCCGACATAACTTTTTAAGACACAAATATCGAAGCTGTTGAGTTAGGTCACGAACGGTAAAGTTAAAAAGAATCGGTCAAGGTGATTCCTTTATGCTCTTGCCACATCTTCCATTAAAAGTCCAAGGTTCCGTGGCTCTTTGCTTGCTTTAATTTCAAAAGTTGAATTGATGCCCCTGAAGCTACGAGAATCATTCTACTTTTATATGACGTTGTTTATGTGGTAAATTACATACTTTAGGTTGAGAAAATACTTAAAAGGGAGTAAGCTTATAGAGGCCGCTGGTGTCAGAGTTTTCAGGCCGCCTGAAAACCTTTGATTGACTTGGTGGTTGTTGTTATAGAATAAACAACCGGGACCTATAGTTTAACGTGTTATCCGATTCACGGTAGCGCTCAGTTGTGAATGCTAACCGTGGTCACCCATCCGAAAACTGACCGTGTCATTCGTTTCTTGGCACAGTACTAAAATTTATTTAGTAAAGAGTTACTTCTGTTTTGGTCGTAATTTAAATAACTCTCTCTTATTATTATTATGTTTTGACTAGATCTTTGTTTTTAAGTGTAATACTTTATTTTATGTTTATTTGGGTTAAGTCAAAGTAAAAGTTTCGCTCAATACGTTGGAGTAAAGAATCACTGTTCAATGTTCGTTATTATTATTACATCAAAAGGATTATTTTACACACGGATGCGAAGTTTGGAAGACAAGGCCGATTCTTAAATTGGTTTTCTATGAGTTGCTTTGATGTTACGTTAGGGCTAGCCATTCGGCCTATTCAAATTTAATTACTTATAATACAAATACATCTTTATTGTACACAAAAATACATTTCTATCGTAAAAACTACAACAAAGGGAAAAAAAAGGAAAACATTTTCAAGAAAAATGCCAGAACCTGTTCTGAAAAGTATCAGGAATTATAAAACTTAGCTGCATGCAAACACAACTCTATTGTTAATCGGCCAGATTTACACAGGTAGAGCGATAATTTGTAAGTAATTATTTGGTTTAGAACAATTTTAAGTTTGGCCACCAACTTCCTTGATGTAAGGCAACGTTGCAGCCGAAAATTGCACGTAGATCTGAAATATACTCGCTCTATTTGAAGATAATCAGCTTATAATTTACAGGAAACAAATTGAAGTAAACATTCTGCACTAAATGTTACTCCCACTATGGTAAGGGTACTCTGCACCTACTGCGGGTTTCAGAGCATAAATCTCTCGCCTAGCGACGAAGCAGCAATAGAAGTAACCTTCTACTCTAACTCAAGATCATTCCCGTAACTTAAGCTACTAAACAAACCAGTCTGTTGTAGAATTATTGCAACATAAAATATGACGTTTTTACAATAATTGGGGTATAGATTGTAAAATTACTCAGTTTCAAAAATCAATGGGTATGAAATGACTCCATGATTGACTACACCAGTTTAACGATTCCAGTCCAGGAAGTAGTATTTATTTATCCTATCCAGTACAAGTAGAAACTGAATGACTGCAACTTAGTCCTTGTTTATTTAGAAATCAATCATCTAGTTTTGACAGATACCTGAAGTTTGATTGCCGAATTTCAATAATTAGGCCGATATGGTTGTAAATAGCTTGTAGAAATAGAATACTTTCTTCAGGCCCGTATGTCAGATACGGGTTCGTGAATAAAGGATTGCCCGTAATGACACAATGATTAGGTTCCGGGTATTGTTCGTGGAAATCCAGAGATTTCTCATTATAAGAATTCAGTTATTACCAGTCCTAACCGGAATGAGTTCTGCGAATGCGGGACGAGGCACGGAGAACTATTTAATCTGTGAATGCGAAAAGGGATTACGTTGCGATTGGGAGTGAAGCCAAGGGAATGACGGGGTTCAGATATGTCGTGAGGATATAGTACAGCCGTATTGACTTGGGGCTTTTTTTTTGTTGTTTTGTGATGGGTATTGCGTTTGAACGTCTCTCGCCTGATGGTAACGATGCACTGAGAAAAATGTCTATCTAAATTCCGCTAAAAGAATGATGAATTCACTTCACTTCACAGAATTCATCAAAATTCCGATGAATTCGCCTAAAGTACGGAGCATACTGATATCATCAAAAAGTACGATGATTAGCACCAGTTTTTACGGTGACAACTATTATGATATATGGTTGTCACCGTAAAAACGTGCATCAGTATGCTCCGTACTTTAGGTGAATTCATCGGAATTTTGATGAATTCTGTGAAGTGAAGTGAATTCATCACCGTGCTGGCAATCATCGCCGTCCTGAAGATGATTGCCAGCAGGTTGGACTGTCCGTATATCCGGCATGGCTGCGATAGGCATGTCGCTGTCCCGATGCCGGATAGGAAATTGTAAAATTATAATGTGTATTTATTTTTGACATTTTGATTCTTTTTATTTTTTTTTGTATATTTTTATTTTTGTATTATTATTTGACATTTTATTTTTATTGTTTAATTTAATTTCAATTTTATTTTATTTGATTACATTGTTTAGTGTGTGTGTGGCTGTAATTGCCTGAATAAATGATTATTATTATTATTATCATTCTCTAGCGGAATTTTGATGGCCATTTTTCTCAGTGTGCGGACTAGGAGTGATTGAAGTATGACTATGACTAGGTACTATTGTGACTTTTTACCTTACTTTGATATATGTTTTAAGTGTGTAATTATCTGTAGAATTGATTTGGTAATGTTTATGATAGGTAGCTTAATCGAAAGTACTCTGAAAACAAAGCTAAAAAAAAACAAAAAAATATACATAATTATGCTAAAAATATGGTACGCTTGTAGGTAGACCAAATGAAACCCAAAAAGATAAGGAAACAGTTTGTGTGGAACAATTTATTAAACTTATTTTTCCACATTATTCTTAAAATATTCGTCAAGAGTGTTTTGTTTTTTGTTTTGTTTGTTATTGTTGTTGACTTTGGTTAATATTGCAGTACGTCAGATACAGTCACAGCATACTGGTTACCTGATTTTAAACGACCACCATGTTACCTTTAAATACTGAAACACCGAAGGCATTGCGAATACGTCGCCAATCTTTTAAGGCTCTCTGAATTAACATTTAAATTCTCCACCAAGCTCTAAAGGGAATTCTGCGAGTAATTCTAATAAAGCAGACAAAACAGACTATTACCTCTAATACTATGAATACGTTATTATTCAATCTCATTTCGTAAACGCGTGCGTTAGCAGAAACTCAGCGCTCCCATTGTAGTACTATCTCTAGGGTAAAAGCGCACTAGTGCGTTTTCTGACGTTTGGTTAATATAAATTTACCTTGAAAAAGTCCGTGTTTGACCTCAAATTGACCTGTTGTTAAATTGAAGCACGTAGACTTACAACCCGGCTAAGGGGTCCCGGTAAATACGGTCCTCAGACATGAGGGAAGGACTGTGGGCCTAGCACAACTTTGACGTAAAAATACGTAGCGAGTATTCGATAGAAAAGTGTACGCCATTTACACCCGTCAGGAGCACACTTGACAGTCGTAAATGGCGTACACTTTTCTATCGAAAACTCGCTACGTATTTTTACGTCAAAGTTGTGCTAGGCCCACTGAAGAATTTTGGTTTACTTACGACTGGTCACTACATCGTATCCTCTATCGAGAGAATAAGACATTTCTAGGTACCTTTCAGAACTCAATTCACTCTCTTCCCCATACAAAATGAAGACATTTCTTCACAAGATATCCAAGTGCTATAGTGCAGCCCAATTATGTGGGATCATACCCTTGGTAATTGACACAGGGGCCTCTGAAATATCCACAAGAACATATTGCAGTCCTCAGCATCGCGCTTCAGCTCCGCTCGGGACATGGTTTCCACAAACACCTCCGCTCACGACAATAGGTCACTCGAGGTTGTCGTCCACCCTGGCCTTATTTGGGTGGATGGTTAGAACCATGATTACAACCACCCTTGAGTCCAAACAAAAATATTAAATTATTAATATAAATTATTAATAAATAATTTAATAATCTTAACTTCTGCTGTATTTCTGTAGACGTCTTATTTAAGTAAGCTCTTCTTGTAGGCAGGTACTCGTAGTACAGATACCGAATTCTAGTGCTCATAAACAAATCCCTAGTGCGATTCAACTTTAAGTGAAAGCTATCTATACCTACCAGATTGTTTGAAATTCCTTGATATTCAGGGCTTGTTATGCAAATCTACTTCGTAATATCTGTTTTATCAGGCATCGTTCTCGGTACAGATTATAGAAGAAGTATGGCACTCGAGTTGAGCACGATATAAACTTGTAAATATCGGACTAGCTTCGGGGAAAAGTAATTCTGCTGTAAATTTATTTATGCATAGAATGAACGCACTTTTTTTGTGATGGATCAAATTGTAAATTTCTAAGTAAAGTGAAAAAGCAGCGGAGTTTCTTTTTTCCTAGAATCTGAACTGGTTTGTTAGGGTGTTAGTTCAATTTCATTTAATTCAGACCATAGAAAGATAAATACAACACTTGGTAACTTCACACACGTTACGTCACACAATTGGCAAGCTTAAAATTAATGCTGAAAGTATAATCTGTATCTGAAGATTAGAAAACTTGTAACAACTACATACACTGATATTTTTTTACAATTTCTGGATTTGTCTCATAGTAAAAATTGTTCATAATGATGAGTATCCACCAACTAATAAGCCTTTTTGGCTTAGCACCCTTTGTGTGGGACGGTAGGCTGACGGTAATGATAAGGACAGTTGGTAATGACTGGTAGATTGGAACGGTAGATTACAAAACAGACCTTATCACAAAATATTTTGTTCCGACCCAGCCAGGCTACACCAGACGCAACAAAGCAGCCTATGGGTCAAACATACCAAGAAGTCATATATAGCCTTGCGTACCCAATACAATAATGCCTTTAGGGCGCTGATGGGGCTGCCATCGTACTGTAGTGCATCGGGGATGTTTGCGGAGGCGCATGTAGATGGTTTCGCCGCAATCATGCGTAAACGTGTTGCGTCTCTGATGTGCCGCGTGCGGGGCAGCTCCAACAGTTACCTACAGCTGTTCGCCTGGCGGATGGACCTGGACTGCCCAATAATGCAGCATTGGACCAAGGTGCATGTTGAGCATTCTGGGTCCCAGCCTAATTTAGATTGAGATAATTTTATGTTAATTTGATGTTTATTTTATGTTTTGATTGATTTTAAATTTATTTTTTTGACATTTTTATTTTTATTAGTATTAGCTTCATTGATTGTTTTTATTATAATTTGTATGTGTACCTAATTTTTAATATGATTTATTATAGCTATGGACATTGTAATCCGAAATAAATAAATTGAATTGAATTGAAAGCAGTAGAGTCAAAACTGGATAAGTTATTTAAAAAAAAGAAAACAAACTTTTATAGCACTGTCATCGGGGTTTCGCACGTATAGCAAATTTCAGCTCAACCGGACATCGGAAAGTGGTTCAAAATTGAGTTTCAAGATTCCACCTGAACAAACATAGTTACATACATTGTAAGTTGAATAAAAGCTTACAATAAAAGCTTGTTACTGATTTTTTCTATACCTACTCGAACTACAAAGGAACTAATTCCAGTTCAGCTCATCACCACAGATATCAATCACGCCAGAACGAACAATGCTCAAGTGCAATGAATGCGAATGTCCCACTTACCACCCCACAATAGTCGCCCAGTCACATTCAGGATCGTAAAAATTCTTTAAAAAAGGCCATTTTTTCCAACGACAGAGAGCCCCTATTCAGCTGTCCTGAGAAAGCCATTCTGTCGCAGTGTTATCACGGAAAACGACCATCACAATTACACAGGCTTTGTTGAGAAGCCCTTAATTTTTTAGACATCTCTGTTGGAAATTCTTGGGAGTCAAGAGAGAGCTTTTTATGGATAACACTTGGCTAGTTTCTATCAAACTATTATTATTTTAGGATTGAATACAGTTTGATTCTAAAGTTTTATTTCAAGACAAAACGTTTTTAAAATTAAGTTGAAAGTGAATCGGTTTCTTTTAGACAAGCGTGCTGCATCGTAGGCCGGATCATTTTTTACCAGACAAAATGGCGGTCAAACGCAAGGCTATCATCAAATAAACAAATAAAATACAACCCAAGTTTAGTACATAAATATCGGCTAGGTACTTGGTATAAGTAGAGCAAATAATTTATTTCCAATTTTAAATCGTGTTCATGAACATTTAATGGCTTATAACGGGATGTTAATTTACAAACACACAACATACTACAATGATAATATTCACTTTTGGCGTATGGCAAAAGGTCACTCTCATATTTTGACTCCACAATTAGAGCTTCAACGTATACAAAAGGTAAAACAATAAAATATCACATCAAATCAGAATTCCAGTTTGGCTTGCGGAATAATTACCTAACCTAATCATATTTCACAGACCTAGCAAATAAATTCACTTTTCCGTACAGACGACCTATTAACTAAAATATATGAAGCTTGAATGTGACATCTTCAGCATTAATATAGTCAGGAACAGGCAGAGTCGTAATCAGGATGAACCTTGAGTTCAAAGGACGAATACAATAAAACAAGTGTTTGAATGATAATATGAAAAGCTAGAGTTACCTTTTTTACGATATCGTGCCCATTGCAAATACAAAACTACTTTCCTCGTATTGACATCGCAAAATAAAAAAATCAGATACAGCAAAAATATACAGTATCGCTTCTAGACCGTCGTTATTTTTTTTATACATTTTATTTATCACGTAAAGTTTGAATTACCTTTTCCACGAAACTGTACTCAATAGTGGTTGGTGAACAATTTCCCTTGTTTTTGATGTAGATAGATAATCTAGTTATTATTTTTAACTGTTCAATGGTTCAAATGGTAGTGGATATAATTAAAGACAACAAAATTTAACCTCATGAGTTATTTTCTAAATAAAAATACTGTATAATGTATAAAAATACAGCCCAGCTAACGGACACACCGAAACTATATTATAGCCCCAATACTTATTTTATTTATACTTATTTAACTTCTAAACTGAACCACCTCCTCCTCCCCATTTTTATACATCCTAGCCACATCCCTGTTCTGCTAGTTAGGCCTAATTGTTTTGTGGGAAGGTTTCTCTCTAACTGCTATTAGATTTTAGTTTATCTAGAATTAATTACCGGAATTTACCTTAAATACAAAATGATATCATAGAGAAATCATAAACAGACAAAGTTTACCGATGTTCGTATTATTCGAATGATTTATTGAGATAATTACCTACATAGTCAAATTGTGGGTTCTACCGAAGAAAAGATTTAGGGTATGGGACGAATTTATAACGTTTATTTATCTGTATAAAATTTGACCAAAAATATGATTATATTAAAAAATTAATTTACCTTATACTGTAAAACTGTATTTCTTATTTATTTAATCACAACTATAATTTTTGTTGTGATACAAAGTTCGACTTAATTATTCAAATTTGAACTAGACTATACACTTTATAGACTTCGAACGCTTGTGGTATACAATAAAGGGCCATAAGAAATATTAAGCCGAGAAGGACTTATAGTAGGTACTCATCATTAAGAACAACTTTTATTATGGAACCAACCCTCAAATCGCAAAAAACAATCAGCTGTTTCATAGAAAAATGTTAATGACTCACGACAAATTTTATTTTCGCGATATCCGGGTTTGACCCATAGAAAAAGTTGTTCGTAATAATGAATACTAATTGGCCCTCTTCGACTTAGCACACCCTTTACTTATAACCTGAAAATCTGTATTTAAAATGTGTAATAAATACCCTTAATGAAAATGTACATTTATTTTAGCTTGTAGAGTAATGTACCATTTCCTTTGCACAGGTTAAGTTGTAAACTAGGTTAGGAAATAAATGCGGTGTTAATTAACAGGAAAACGTAGTTTCCGGTATACGGCATTCATGGCAAGTTTTTCAGTTAATTTCTTTAGGTTTCTGGTGAAAGTCTTTATTTTTAATTTCAGTGAGGCGGTGATGGAACGACGTGTAAATTGTAGTGTTTAGATGATCTTAATAATAATTGAAGCAGTTTTTAAAGTTTTGTTTACTTTTTGCGTAGATTTTGATTTATATCTAACTAGGAACTAACAATAGATCTTGTAATTAACACGCATGGAAATGATATAATTATGACGGGAATCCGGAGTTATTGAGTCGAATACTCCAACCATATACATAGTTTCGAACACATTCTGTTGTCATTTTTAAAGAGTGATTATAACTGTGAATTGCTTGCGGCGTCGTCTCTGCAAAACAAAATCACGAAATAACAACAAAAAGAAAATGGGCAATGACCACTGGTTCGACCGTGTGGTTCGATCAATCGAACATCATCATAGTCACATAGTCATGTGTTTTTTTTCCATTTTCGGTTCGATTGCAGTCACTCCACCCGGACTATTAAATCTCTGGACTATAGTTCGACCTCATAGTAGAACCACAACGACCAAACAACCTGGTTCATAAATCTAAACCACGTTCGTTTCACAGTGAAACAATGGATCTGGTTTAAACTGGTTCTTTAATCTACTGCTTGATAACCGAGCTTGCGACGGGTCGTAGCTACAATTATGACGTACGAGCCTCGATCGATTAGAGGGCATGTACGGGAAGTAATCAGGGTCTGACGTGACCCTTTGGGATCGTGAGGTCTACGATGAAAGTCGGACAAAACTTTTTTCATTTAAATTAAAAATATTTACTTATTTCCTCGAGCCAGTTTTGAAGGCAAAAATTAATAAGGAACAAATTAAAATTGAATTAAAGTTTTGATATCTTTGTCTAATAGACTTCAACGACGAACTGCGTAAGTGTGTATGCTCTGCTTGAGTGTTTCCGATAGGTATAATCTAAGTGTCTTCAAGTCGCGATTGAAACGATCTCTTATAGGTAAGCGTGCTCCATCGTAGACCGTATTATTTCATACCATCAAGCGAGGTGGCATACAAAAAAGTAAAAAGTAGTAGATAAGTAGCATGAAAAAGTATATAAATATATATATAGTTAGGTCGATGCGTATTACAATGTCGTATATGACAACTTGACAACCCTACCCTACCCTATACCCCTTATGGGAACCCTACTTTTTTAGAAGTAACATTTTGTCATTCTCATAGCAACAGTCTTCCGCTAGTACTTGATGAGATATGATTGGCTACGCACTCTCAGTCTAGGTATAATCCAAAACGACAGAACTCCCCAACTGCTCAATTTCACAGTAGGCCACTGCGTGAGACTGATGATCGAGCGTTTCATTGTGCTGACATGCAGGATTAAAAGGCCGCCCGGGTTATTGAATGACTGGGGAACGTGTTACATGAAACGAGTTATAGTAAACTTGCTTTAGATTTGGTAGAAGTGGGTTAGAATAGATGGAATAGGTGGGAAAATGTAGAACTAAAAGACAGAGGATAAATAGAAATATAGATAGAAATAACACAACGTACAAATCGGCGGTGGGCGCGGTGGCCATCATAATAGTCGGGATAGGAACTGATAGACTCACTGCCTGGTTTTTCTGCTACGATAATTCAAGTACTTGTGGACCCACTATTGAAAGTGAGTAAACCAGGAGGATGTACTCGTACTTATATACAGTTTACACCCATTTTTTTCATGTCTATGGTTGCGCTCGTAGCGTAGCTTGATTAGGTGAAACGAAAAAGTGAAGAAAGCTGACGGTACTACCGAGTGGAATACATGAACGGACAGAGTAACTATGTTGGGGCATGTGGGTCACAGAAAGAGAGAGAGAGAGTTTCGGGCATTGTGCAAACAAGATTGTGACATGGCACTTTAGAGAGAAGAAGAGAAGAGAGTAACCTTCCGAGTACCGGATCATAAACATAACAATTAGGTCTAGCGACAACTCAGTCCGTTGTTCTAGCTCATTAGAAACTCTACCTAACTGTATACAACAGAAAGGCAAAAAGGTCCATTAAAAAGTTGTATCTTTTTGGTACGGTACGCTGAAAATGCAACATTGTACATCCGTAGATACATTTACAAACGAAATTGTATAAGTACTCGTATGCATCAGACTTTTTATAAAATTCTCAATTGCTCGAGGCAACCGAATTCGTTTACTGATGTTCTAGGCACAGCGCACACTTGCAACTTGAAATCTGCGAAAATCAGCTAATTTTTGTTGCCGAAATACAAAAGTTTTTTTTTTATGTTATACAAATATTGAGACACACATTTTACTAATTAACATGAAATATCATGTCAAGTTGTCTCTTTAAAAAATCTAAATGCCAAAGTTTAAGATAAATTAGTCTGTGGGTAGTTGTTCGCTGTAAAGTCATAAAAGCAACATAAACAAAACAGGAAGTCGTTTTGTTGTGTGATTCGTAATAATTCTTTGAAAACATCGTCGCATCCAAATAAGTGAATGTTCAAACACGAAATCGTACAAAGAAAAAAAATATGTTGACGTTTAGAAATTTGTTTTTAGAAAAAAATTACGGATTAATTCATTGAAATCGCCGCTTTGATGCAGCTTTGAACAAAATACAACACTTCAAATCACCAAAAAGCCACAAAAAGCAACGCGTGTGCGAAACCTTTATTGCCAATTTCGACGAATAAAGCCTTTGATATTTGATTTTAGAACGAAATACGGTTTATTAACGTCGGATTTAATGGAAACGGTGTGAATTGGCTATTAATTTAAGAGTTATTGTCCGACGAAAGTTTTGAATTTTAACTGGTTTCAACTGGTTTGCACAGACTGAGTTTAGGGGACAGTGAATTTATTTTGAGCGATTGCTACCAATTCAATTAATAGATTTTAGCTGTTTAGTGTGAATTGAACAACTATGTGTTTAGATTTATGGTTTAGTTCGTTAGATTGGAACTAGATGGCGCTATTCTTATCTTAATTTTTTTTCTATTTCGCAATTGTAATTCGCCTTAGAACAGCAATAATTGAGTCATGTAACATATTTGTAATACATAGATGTAGATACATTTTACATAAATCATGTATTTGTAATTGTACAATGTACATAAATGTGGGACTGTTTACAAGTTATACATATATAATATTGGACCACACTTTATCGTCAGAAAGTGCCGCGGGCCATATAAGACCTGCACGTCTGCGCAAAATAGGTACCTACTGGTTAAAAATCAAACTAACAATATATAGGTATAGGTACGTGAAAGTTTATGAGTAAGTAAGTATATTTGAGTGAATGCATAAGTACTCATTAAGCTAAAAGGACTCAATGGATTTGAATGAAATTAGTAAAACAGTAACTTGCATAGACTAACATTTTGACGACCTGTTTGGCTCAGCGGTAGTAGGTATATCCGCCTTATAAGCTACAGAGCCCGGGTTCGATTCCTGTCCGAGCAGATGTTTGAATAATGGATTTAAATATCTGTTTTGGAGCTGGGTGTTAGTTGCCCTTGTCTCTGTTTGTGTTCCATGGCATGATTGTGAAACGTTTATTTATTTATTTGGACAATTTTCAAAAATTCGGTTTATTTGCAACACTTTGCTTTCTTTTCTTTTAGTGGGTAAAACCAAAGGGTACAGCTAGCACTAATAAACAACCATCAAAAAGTTTCAGCTTTGCAAACGGCCATTAAATTAATTGTTCAGCCAATCCAATATAAGCCTGATTAAAATTTACGATGTTTACTCTAACAACTTACTCAAATTCAACTAACTTAAGATTAGGTCTAGTTTATTTAGTTAACTGAGAAGATAAACGCTGGGTAAGACTTCTCGACTTAATAATCAAATAACCTTAATGAAAATCAGGGTCAATCTAGGGTTGGAATATCTGTCGCATTGTGGAAATTATACTTCGAATCATCAAATTATCTGAAAGACATTTATTTCTCTTAGCAATAAGAATTTATTTTTGTTGCGCCTGAAAAGCGCTATTGTATCTATTCTATAGTCATGGGAAGAGGAGCCCACGACAGAGTCGGAAATGGCTGGACATTAAGAAGTGGACCGGACTGGAAGTTATCAGCATTTGAAAAGCACAGCATGGGATCGCAAGAAGTTTATCCTACTGACCTCCAAACTTCAATATGAAGATGGCACCTGGTCATGATAGTCATGGACTTTGGATTGCCGAATGTAATCGAAACACTATAATATTTGCACATTACTGCTTAGCGGTTGAATATACACAATGACACAGGGTCGGCACTTCCCAAGCAGACCCTGCAAAAGAGCCGTACCACTATTCACTTCGGTCAGAGAACGAAGCCAAAATCTAGAAAATACAGAACGGTCCTCATCTACATACCTAACTATAGGTTCCAAACGCTAAAACCCAGAAACATAGAGGACCCGATCCAACCATTTTCCTGTAAACGTAACAGTCATTGGAACTAGCATTTCCGAAAGAAAACCCGGATAACAGCGGATGGTAAAACCGGAATAGCAAATTTGAAAAATGCAAAACACGTCGGAATTGTGGTTCAGAAGTACGTAGAGTACGGTAGGGGTTTAGTGTGATTTCTTCTGCAGTATCGAAAGTTTGCATTTTTCTAATATAGGGTTATAAAGAAAGGGCATGCTAGCCGAAAAAGGCATCGTCATATCATAATTATGAATAATTTTTACTATGGGGCCAACCTCGAAATCGAGAAAAAAATCGGTTGTCTGTAAAGTCGGTTTACTGACGATAGTTGAACGTGACAACGTAATAAAAAAATACTGATGGAATGGTTTCATTTTTCAAAAATAGAATATAGGAAATCACAATTTTACTCAGAGCGAGGTAACGCCTCATCGAGGTAACGGCACATACGTCACACGTTTTTCGTACTTGCACCCGGCTCCATCGAATTATAAGACGTTATCACGTCAAAAACTTAGCTGTTTCATAGAAAAACATCAATGACTTTCGACAACATATTGTATGGAACAGCTGATGTTTTTCGCGATTTCCGGGTTGATCTGATAGTAAAAGTTGTTCATAATGATGAGTAGGTACTATGAGCTCTTTTCGGCTTAGCCATAGCCTTTAGTATTTTTTTTAAATTAACATTAGACGAGCGTATTGCTCGTCTGTAGCCGTAGTAGCTCAGTGGGAGAACAGCCGCTTCGCATTCTTGAGGTGGCGGGTTCCAACCCCGACTCGTACCGATGAGTTTTTCAGGACTTATGTACGAATTTACATACCGCTGGCTTTTCGGTGAATCGTCTCGTCCCTTAATGGCATGAAATATAACTAAAGCGAAAGTTAAGCTACTGCTTTATCAAGTAAATAGTAACCTAGAGATTGCTCTACGAAACACTATCACGAAATTTGAAATTCGATAGCAATCGGCGACCGGACGTGACGAGAGCGCGTCCGGTGCCCGCCGGAGTCATCCGTCGTCCGTCGTTCGTCCGGTCGGATGGAAAGGCGGCCTTATTGGGTAACTTTTGATGTTTGAGTATTGAACTTCAGTGAGTCGAAGTAAGTTTTAATTGTTATTAAAATTAGTCGATATCATTTTCTGTTACAATATTTTTATGTTACAAAACACAGAAATTGGTTCACTTAAATGCTGCCTTATCAGCTAACTTCTCCGATGGCTTTATGAAAGTCAAAAAGCACCAATTTGGCTTTCCTCTAGTAAGAGGTGACATCACCTTGGTCGGCAACTAACGATGTGCCTACAATGTATGATACGAATATTAAGTCAAAACACACAATAAAATTTAGTTCAATGAATTTTGTAAATTTAAGGCTAAAAGCGACCTCATGATAGTCATCTCAGGCTTGACAAAATCCAGATCGAATCCATTTCGAATTTCATGAAGCCCGAAACAGACATCAGACACGTTAGGCAATAGGGCCGCAGAATGGTCGAGTTGTGATTTTCGATGGCAATTATTGTAATTAGGTTGATTTGAGGAAGCGATCTAAATCGTTTCCGGTGATCTTTGGTGATGGGAGAGAAGGGGGGAGGAATTGACAGGGTCATTAGAAACTGTGGGAAATCATTTGACGACGAAATTATAATGAGAGGTGACAAAAATGTAAACATTATAAAGCATGGTACAAGATTAGACCATGATTTAAGTGTATTTTTCTAGTTTTAGCTCACTTTGTGCTAGTGGCGTCTAAAAGCAACATAGGTAATTTTTAGGTTATGTTGGAATAAATAAAAAAATTGAATGATGAATTTAAATATCTCTTCTGGGTCTGGGTGTTACTTGTCCTAGTCTTTGTGTGTGTTCCATGGCATCACCGACGCAAGGTATCCTAGTGGGGAGCTATGAGCATAAAACGTTTATTTATTTATTTATCCTCGTCATCATTCTCATTACAGAGTCTTCGGTCTCAGTTATAGGAATCCCCGAGGAATTTCTGCCTAAACAAATCTAATAAGCGCTTCCGAGACATTCCTTGTGAAACTTGCCGAAACTTCGAGAACTACGGAAAGTTTGTGGTGACAGTGGATAATGATGTTACTTTCAATAAACTCGATAAAGAATATAAATACGAGTATATAGGTACTACCTCTAGAAGTGTTACGTAGTTTTGCTTGGGCTTTTCTAGTTTTGACTTACTCGTATGATTAAATAATTGACTTATTGGGTGTCTTCAAGTCGAGAGTGAATCGGTATCTTTTAAGCGCGCGTGCTCCATCGTAGGCCGCATCGTTGCTTCCCATCAGGCATTCCCATTTGTAGTGGTAGGGCTCTTTTGCAGAGCCCGCCTGGGGAAGTACCACACCTTTGCCAGTTATTCCATCGCCAAGCAGTAATGGGCAAACATTACTGTGTTCCGGTTGGAAGGGCATTGTTTTCAGTGAAATTACAAGGCAAAAGGGGAGATTAAACAACTTATATCTCAGGGTGACGAGCGCAGTGCTGTGCCGCGCATGGTCTTGAATTCTGCGAGTTCAAAATTCTGGGTGGCGCAGACCTGACTTATGGGCAATCGTGACGTTTAACATCAGGCGAGCGATTTGCTCGTCTCGTCACTCAATTAAATAAAAAAAAAAAAACATTAAAAAAAACATTTCATATGTACATCGTTTCACCTATCTGCCTGAAAAAAGTAAAATCCTCCTTCGACCAGCTTTCTTTAATTTTAGGAGACTGGCGTGTAAACCACAAAAGTCCAAAACCCAAAAATAGTTATCTTATATATTATATAAAAATGTTATGTTGGTTTGTGTACGCTTCAAAAATTCAAAAAGTCCTGCACCGATCGAGCTGAAATTTTAGCATTATATAATCCGCATAAAGGATTGTTTTTATCAATTTTTTTTTCCACAGCGAAGCATGGCAGGGGAGAACAGCTAGTAAAAAATAAAATTGAAAGTGCAAAATAAAATAGTGGTGTTCCACTTTGCTTCACAGAGTGTGCTGGTGATGCGTAGTGAAATATTTAAATTCTTAAGGGTGACTTTGGCCAACCGACGTGAACCATCATGAATCTCCAATTTAAAGATTTCGTAAAAAAGCAAAAAAAGCAAAAACGCAAGTTTTACAGAAATTTTTTAAAGAAAAACTTGCAAAATTGTAACTTGCAACGATTTGTAACTGTAAAATAACATCAAGTTAAATCGCCAGTGTGTCCCAAACTTTAGTGTCCCAAACTTTATTAAAGGTACCTAAATAAAATTCTTAATGACTATAAAAATGCTTACAGATGTTTCTTCGATAGCCTAACGAGCGTAACGGAAACAGTGGTAGCCGCCATGTTTGCGTTTTGCGGCATCCCCTCCAAACTTCCGGTCGCCATCTTTACCCGTAGCACAGGAGGGAAGTTTGCTTAGCAAAGATGCGGTGTCACTGTTATACCAGTATGGTTCTAATTAGTCTTGCTTATAAACACTGCTTAAACTTAATGACTGCTTAAAATGCTCTGAAATCGTTTCGGTGAAAAGAAATATCACGTGCAAAAATAAGATGGATAATTTTAGACACTGATTTAGTTCAAGTAGCGTTTATATATATGACTTTAAGTGTAATTTAATTTCTTTTATTCAAGACCCAGTTTAGGTCGTTGCGCCATAAGAGTAAAAAAATGTGTAATAAGAATAAGTTAATGTCAAAATAATAAAAAAATGACGGTAGTTTATTTAAAATAAAATTATTTAAAGTCGTTATAAAAGGAACAAAGTACAATTTTAATTAATTTAATCATTAAAATGGACGGCCTGAATTGTTTTTTTTTTATTTACACTACTAGCGACCCGTCCCGGCTTCGCACGGGTAGACTTTGGGATAAACGTAGAGTAAATTGAAATCGGTCCAGTCGTTCACGCGTGATGGCGTGACCAAAGGTGTTGAGAATAATTATAGGAACTCTTTGTTATAACCTCTATTCTCATGCTATTGCGTAACTATAGCAACCGTAGTTTGTTGATGCTAACTTGTCAATTTATAGTAAAAATTATCAGTATAAAACGCACACTGTTTTGATAGATATGATTGAATTTGAACTTTGTACAGAGGTAATAAAGTGCAAATTGACTCTTGGACGTTAGGAACATACCTACATTGCTTAAACAACAGTGAGTGCTTGCAATTCAATATGAACTTTATACAATAGCAATAAAGCTCGTTTTAGTTAGAAAACGTTTGTATGGGGAAAATAAAAGGGCTGTTTTTAGGGTTTTTCAATATTTCTGAGAGATTTTCTTAATATTTTTTTCCGTAAGAACCTTCTTCTAATAATAACAAATACAACAAAAAAAGAATTAGTGAAATCGGTCCAGCCATTCACGCGTGAGGCCGTGACCAAGGAAAACCGGTTTCATTTTTATATATATAGATTTATAGTTTAATAGGTGTATCACAACAATTTATTCCTTTAAGACATCAATTACTCAAAATCAATCACTTAAAATCTGTCCGCCTTACCCATACTGTCCACACCGTCGTACATAAGGGAAGTTTGCTTACCAAGGAGCACATTGTTTTCAAAGTTTCGCACAAGTGGCACTTAGCCAACTTTCGACTTAGGTTTTTGCTTTCGATAATAATTTTCTGGGCGAAAAGTTTGGTAAGCAGAATCTGGGACAAGTCTTAGAAGAGTTTAGCTTGGAGTTGCTTTACTGAATGAAGATTGTTATAGGCCGACTTTTGAAGTCTTTTGGAAACTTTAAACCTTTGAAGTTTGGATATATTTAGCATTTTATGTAATAATGTCACAATTTTTTGATTTTTAGTTTTGTAAATTTGTTTGTTCTAGTTTTTTTACTTTGTTATTTTAGCTTATTTTAATTTTAAGATGTAAATATATTATTATGTAAATAAAAATAGAAAAAAAAAAAAAAAAAAAAAACATTTTTCAAAAATACTGCTGCCTAATTTTTTAACTCTGTGATAGGTTTGCATTAGTTAGACCACCATCTCGCCTGATGGTGAACAACAGCCCTGTCGCATTCAGACCATTTCGCTTTAACATACAACACACCGCGTTGGACGCGAGATGAGGACTTATGAGCGCTGATGATTGGCTAGCTTAAAAACTAACTGCACTAAAAAAAATAAAAAAAATTTAATCGTTTGCTATGACGACTACAGCTTGCAGTGCCAGGTGAAACGCAACCGCTAGCGCGTCACGCTTGTAATCTCCTGATGAAGATCACCGAATGTGATCAAAACTAGTTGTACTTAGTAAACGACTTATTTTTTACGTGAGTACCTACTCGTATTCCCGTGTTAATTATAACACAAGAACATTATTTTTACAAAACAAAAAACAAAAACCGACTTCAAAAGACCGACTATTGAGTTATTCATCTATTTGTCGCGCACGTACTTAATGCTAATTTAAGACTTCTAAGGTTTTCTCATGGATACCATTATCCGCTTGCTTGCCCGTGTCAACTAGTAATTCTGCCGTGCAGGCCCTAAAACGCAGTAAGCGACATTTTGGCGATTTTGAGTTAAATATTGAACCGTAATGGGCACGCCATAAGAAATCGAATGATATAATTGGTTTTTCATTATTTTAACTGCAAGATAGAAAAAAACAAATGCCTCAACGCAGTAACTAAGCATATTTTATGCAAACTGTAACGTAAGACTATCTAAAATGCAGTAATAGCAATAACGTCTAACACGACCCCGGGTAAATTACAGTAAATCCCAGGTAAATTGCAGTAAATGTCATCATTGATACAAAAAATCGGTTTACTACACCTTAAAAATATAGTGAACATATAAACTAAAATGCAGTAAGTAGGCAATGTTCTGAAAATATGAATACTGCAAAGTTTATTTTTAATAGTTTTCAAAATGATTACAGACTAATATGCAGTAATTTACTAGGATGTTGTATTTTAGATAGCATCGCCTATTTTTTGAATACGGTTAAAACATTGTAAAATGCAGTAAAACTGATAAAACTTGTCCTTTATTTATATCATAGGTTACATATTATTGTCAATGTTACTAGTTAAATTGCAGTATTCGGGTTATTTACTGCAGTATAATCGATAATATCTAACTCTTAAACAATAACATTTACAGCCTAAATTGCAGTAAGATTAGTAAGTTACTGCATTTTAGTTGGCAATTTGAATCAAATTGTTATATTCCACTGCTTTTGTGAAGTAGTTTACTGCGTTCTACGAGGGCGGCACTACGAGTAAAAGTATCGGGAATGGAATATTTCCACTGATCCTGTCATATTTAAATCTTTTTAATTGAAAACTCCTTAGTTTTAAAAATCGAATACCATTTATTTATTTTAAAGAAGATTCTCGGTCTAGTCACAAGGTCTTGTCAAACTTGTTTAGTCGTTGAGAAAATGGAATTGACTCGAGAAAATTCAAGAGCGATGATTTATTATCACTTTCGAAGTGGTTTAACACAAAAACAGTGTGTTGATCGGATGCTTTCTGCATTTGGTGATGAAGCCCCATCCAAAACAACAAAATTTATCGCTGGTTTGCTGAATTTCAACGTGGACGTGTCAAGCTCAGTGATGATCCCCGTCAAGGTCGTCCAAAAACTGCAGTCACCCAAGAAAACGTTGATGTTGTGCGTAAGCTGATTGAGGAAGATCGACATGTGACATATCGCGAAATTCAGGCAACTTTAGACATTGGCATGAGTCAAATGCAAATAATCTTCCATGAACAATTAGGTGTAAAAAAGTTGTTTTCCCGATGGATACCGCATTCGCTCTGTGAAGAGCAAAAAGCGGCTCGCGTTACTTGGTGCGTCAGAACTCTCGAAAGATTCCACACAGGATCCTCAAATTATGCTGTATACAACATCGTGTCAGGTGACGAATCCTGGATATATGCGTACGAACCCGAAACAAAAAACCAGTCACGAGTTTGGGTGTTCGAAAATGAGTTGAAGCCATCAAAAATTGTTCGTTCACGGAGTGTTGCAAAAAAAATGGTGGCCACGTTTGTCTCCTAAACCAGCCATGTTGCGACTATTCCTCTTGAGGGACAAAGAACGGTTAATGCAGAATGGTATGCTAGCATTTGTTTGTCACAGGTCGTTTCTGAACTCCGTAAAGAGAACTGCAACCGCCGCATCATCCTCTATCACGACAATGCGAGTTCTCACACCGCGCACGGAACAAAAGAGTTTTTGGAGCAAGAAAACATAGAATTATTAGACCATCCGCCGTACAGCTCCGACCTAGGCCCTAATAATTTCTATACTTTCCCTAGAATAAAGAATAAATTGCGTGGTAAGAGATTTTCATCACCTGAATAAGCTGTGGACGCCTACAAAACGGCCATTTTGGAGACCCCAACTTCCGAATGGAATGGTTGCTTCAATGATTGGTTCCATCGTATGGAAAAATGTGTCAAGATAAATTGTGGTATTGGATGGGGCTTCATCACCAAATGCAGAAAGCATCCGATCAACACACTGTTATTGTGTTAAACCACTTTGAAAGTCATAATAAATCATCGCTCTTGAATTTTCTCGAGTCAATTCCATTTTCTCAACGACTAAACAAGTTTGACAAGACCTTGTGACAAGACCGAGAATCTTTTTTAAAATAAATAAATGGTATTCGATTTTTAAAACCAAGGAGTTTTCAATTAAAAAGATTTAAATATGACAGGAACAGTGGAAATATTTCATTCCCGATACTTTTAGTGCCGCCCTCGTAAATGTTTTAAGTTTAAAATACTATTACTGTTAGTGTGACTAAGCCAAATTGTAAAGATGTCATAAAATTCTGAACTATTATGTCAGAATAATAATAAAACGTCATATTTTGGCATGGCTGCTATGTGTTCATTTCGTACTTACCTACTTAATATTTAATAAAAAATGATTCTGATAAATATTCTCTATTTTACTCCATAAAATAAGTAACTAATGTATAATTAAGCCAATAATTATTCACATACTGCACCTACACTTTATTAAAGACACACATTAAAATGCAGTAAAATATAACTGATACTGCATTTTAAACAGCAAAATAGTACATGTCACGCATAATTTTGCAGTACTAACTCAAATTACTGCATTTTAGTCTGTTTATGCGTACTTTCTGACTAAATTTTAAGTGTCGTAACGGCTCGGTTTTTTTAAATATTTTTTTCAAAATAGTTTTTAAATATAATATAATAACCTAAGGGCGTATTTTCTTTCGTAAAGTCATTCTTCGAATTCCGATGCGCCCGATGGCCATCAAAACATCCGTCAAAAAACCTTGTAACATGGAAAAAAAACAAATCGAAAAGTTTTTCGCTGTTTTCTCGAAACCGCGTTTTTGCTCATACTGCGTTTTAGGGCCTGCACGGCAGTATTAACAAATCGAGAATTTAGAATTGACCATGTCAAGTAGTAGTTAACATAACCTTGAAGTCAGCTTTGCCCGTGTTAACTGGTAGTTGACATTGCATGTCACTCAGCTTTGCCCATGTCAACCTGTGGTTAACATCGCTCCCGCCGTCAAAAAAGCTGATTCTACCCGTCTTTATCGCTCCTGGGCCTAATTTGTATTATTTGTCCCGTTTCTTCGTGAAATTTCCCCTCCATTCAAGCATCCAAGCCACAGACAAAAGTAAACAAAAAAAAACAAAAAAATTCCGCTTCGCTCCAGTTCGGTTCATGCTCGTGTCGGTGAGTGATGTGATGGTGATGTGGTGCGATTTAGAGTGATTTTCTACTTAAATTCAGTGATAGATCTTGGAGATTTTTTCAGAACATCAAGGTAAGTCAATAACTAACACGTAGATATAAAAATTCCAGCATGAAACATAAGATTTAACCTTTTTTCGAGACCTAACAACATACGGTAGGTACCTACATGTAAACGCCCTACTTCTAAGTTCAGCGCAGCATAACTCCGCACCAAAGTCGTAATTTGATAAACAAAAGATAACATTGTTTAGTTAGTTTCATAACAAACATAAATCTAAATAACACTTGACACTTTTTTAAACAAATTGAGTCACAAGAAACGATTGTGTGAAACCCGACCCGCGCGCTGGCGGCGCAAAAAATGGTGGGGCAAAGTAGGGTCGTCTCGTTTTTTTCGTGGGACATTTGAGATAGGCACGCGCTGAGGGCCCGGGCAAAGGCGCGTTGCGCGCGGACCCCCCCTGGGCAAGCAAGCGGTCAGAACTGGACTAAATTGAAATGGGACCAAATGGGAAGCGTCAGCTTTCTAATAAAAAAAGAATCATCAAAATCGATTCACCCAGTCAAAAGTTATGAGGTAACAAACATAAAAAAAAAAACATACCTTTTTTGCAGTCGGTTAAAAACAAGCCAAAACCACGTAAGTTTCCATAATAAAGTTATATGATTTAGACAAAACCTAAAGTTCGATTTTTTAACTTCGAAAATTTGATCGGGCCACTGATTTGGCCAATCAATTAGCGAGTTACCAGGAAAACAATGGCATTATACAAATATCTCGGATTTTTACGAAAAAGCTTGTCATTTTCATGACAGGCCTGAATAAAACCTATCGTTTCCGTATGTAGGCGTACGCAATTTGCTATCTGGCCAAAGTTATTAATTCCACGTAAATGTGTATGAACTTTGATTAATATCAGCCTAATAAATGATTTAGCGGTAATACTTTAACGTTAATAGAAAATAGGAAAATAGGAGTATTCGTTGACCTTTATAGATGACCAATTAGTAGTTATCTTTCGAGATAAATGTTTTTTTTAACTCCGGAGCCCTATTCTGGTTTGTGTGGTCTTTTCTTGGTCATTGTTTTTTTTTTTTGTTAGTACCAACAGGGTTATGAGGAAAGAGTATGCCAAGCCGAAAAGGGCTCATCATTATGAACAACTTTGACTACGGGACCCGGAACTCGCGAAAAAAAAACAGCTGTTCCACATAATATATGTACCTATATTTTGTCTAGTGTCATTGACATATTCTATGGAACAGTTTTTTTAACACGCTTTTATTAGCTTCACCTGTATGTTTGTATGTTTGTATGTTTGTATGTTTGTATGTTTGTATGTTTGTATGTTTGTATGTTTGTATGTAACCGACTCCTTTGAGCGCGTTTTTGACCCACTTAAAACGGTCAGATTTCTTTCAAACTTTGTAGATATATCGAGGACCGATGACAATACACTAAACAAATCGTGTTTTTTAGTTTTTTTAACTATTAATTTTTTTAACACGCTTTTTCTATAAAGTTTCTTTAACTTTTAATACCGTTTAACTAACAAATGGTAATTTCGTCATTCGTGTCAGAGAACAGAGTGGCGCAGTGGAAGCGTGCTGGGCTCATAACCCAGAGGTCCCTGGATCGAAACCACGCGTTAGAAATCTTTTTGCTCAATATTTTTTGTTACGCATCAATTTTATTTTATGAGGTCTGAGGATCGAAACCACGCGGCTACAAATCTTTTTGCTCAATATTTTTTGTTACGCATCAATTTTATTTTTTATTTCCTTGAGCAGACGGCCAAAATCGGATAACACCAACACATTTGTACATAATATTAAGGATGGTTAATAGTTAGCAAATCGAACTAAAAAGCGAAAAATAAATAATAGTTAAAAAAAAACTAAAAAAACACGCTTTTTATAAAAAACCGAACTAAAAAAATAGAAAATAAAATTTTATAAATATAAATTAAGAATAGGGTTGAAAATTTCAATAAATTTATATTAATAATAGTGTAAATAAATAAATATATGTATTTTATTTTTAAAAAAGCGTGGGGTGCTTTCTAAGATATTATCAAAATGCTAATCACTCTACTCATGTCTGTCAATACAAAATGTATCTACAAAATATATAATATCTATTGACCCATGCACCCCACGCTTTTTAAAAATAAAATACATATATTTATTTATTTACACTATTATTAATTTATATTTATTGAAATTTTCAACCCTATTCTTAATTTATATTTATAAAATTTTATTTTCTATTTTTTTAGTTCGGTTTTTTATAAAAAGCGTGTTTTTTTAGTTTTTTTTTTACTATTATTGTTTTATCTGATCATTGATCGGATATTTCCTTATTACGCTAAAGATGGCTTTTTAATTGATTTTTGATTGAACACTCCTTGGATGACTCCAAAGTCCAAACCTATGAAACCAATCAAAAGGTGAGGTTAAAAACCTACATCGGGCCCTTAGCTGTTTCGCACCGCGAGCGGTTCGGACCGCGGTGTGAATAGCCCAAGTACTATTTCTGAATGGGACCTTACATCGGACCGCAAAATTCAGACTTATTTATTTTTTAAACGTATTCAGAATCAGCCCCTTTAAAAAAAATACACGTGCTTTCTTATTTCCGAAAATGCTCTCGTATCCTATTTTGAATTCGTGTAAACAAACAAACAAACACCGCCTCAATTGAGCCAAACCTTGAACTAAATAATTGCAAACACCCCAAAATACAAATACATGGATTTTCCTTTACACCGTTATTATAATGCTCAGATAAACCTAGAGCGACAGATGGAGCTCTGTATTTAGGGTGAAGCCAAGAACTCTTCTACTTTTGCGCGGATGTACACAAGACGCACACATTGACATACTAATTATACTCTTCTATTCGCGGCACCATGGAGCTTAAGTAAGTACGACAAAATCTAACGAAGTGCTCCATCTTTCAATCTAGGTTTATATGATTTTTTACGTTGGAAATAAAAAGAAGAAAGAGCATAAGCTGAGTATCATGATTAGTGTGACGTCATCAATAACTTTGTAGACATTTCGCAATTTAACAAACGATGGCACACTACGTGCTTGTTGAATTTTGCATTTAGTTTTTACTTCAAGAATGAAGGCTGATGTCTTGTACCCATGTTCGGTTTACTCATGTTTTCGGCAAATAAATAATTCTTGATCTTTATAATCTTAAGATCATGCGGCTCAACTCTTGTTTTGCACCTACAGCATAAAAAAAGATAAAAATATTGTTATCCTTTTCGTATCGCATCTCCTTTTTGGTATCCGCTCCGCGGGTATTCCAAACACGTGTGTTCCATAACAAAGTATAGATTTCAAAACGTTAACCCTCGCGTTTCGATGGGGAAACTTTTAACGGCTTTATTTAACGCCAGTTCGATAATCGTTCGGTTCGAAAGCGAAAACTGGTCATTATCCGAAAAGTCTGAAATGCCCACTGTGATACATTGGGATCGAGAATGGCAAATGATTCATTAGTCGTACTAATATTATAAATGTAAAAAAGTAGGTATTTGTAACGCATATAAGATCAGGCAAGATGGCGGTCAAATGTAACCGAAAGATATCACGGAATAAAAATTGTCGAGTGTAAATATTTTTTCTATGGAACAGCCGATATGTTTTCGTGATTTCATGGTTGTTCCCAAAGTAAAACTAGTTCATAATGATGAGTATCATGCCGCCTTTCAAGCTAAGACCCTTTTTCCTTATAGCCCTGTCTGTGGGTTCATACGAACACACTTAACCATGATTAACCTATTAGGTACCTAACCAATTTTACGCCGAACGCCGTCATCTCATTGATTGAAGACAACAGACCCTCTTACTTCAACTAGAGAACCTATTCTTGAGCTCTCGAGATTATCTCCGTCACTCTCACTCTCGTTATATTCCTAATGAGTGCAAAAGTGACCGAGATAACATCTCACTCGCAAGAGTAGCCGAGCCCTTCTTATTATTCGCCACTTATCCTATCAGTATGTATCCCACAGAAGGGATTAATTCAAAACGTCTGGCGGACTCCAAAATCCGTTCTATTTAACACCTCGATTAACTGATTCGATTTATCGACTAACTTTCGACGTAACCCCATTGTCGATCGTCGAATGTTTCATATTTCGCAGTTTCCATTCCCGAAGTTTCGATTTTCGAATTTTGTTTCGTCTATTTTATCGAATTGGCCGGCGGAATTTCAATGATTATGCGGAAGTGAATTTATTATGTTTTAATCAAATGCTTTTGTTTTTGTTTAATTTTATGCGGTTTATTATGGGTCCGTATTTGGAGATACGTGTGAATTTATTCTAGAAGTTTATGGGTAAAAAATCATCATATAATATTCAATAATAAATAACCATATTTTTTACAACATAATAAAACTCTCATTTTACGATTAAAATTCAAGTGTGGGAAGAAATTAATGTTGCGGTGTAGTTAAGTGATTTGTTAAGAACTAGGCTAAAGAAAAAACTAAACGTCAGACCAGGTTGATATTCATAAGGGACATTAGGGACATATTTACTTTCTAGCACAAACTTTTACCCGTGTAGGGACACAAAAGCCGTTACATTTGAACCTGAATCATGAGGATCGCAAGCTACATTTTCAGTCGAGTATTTGTTGTTGTTTCCAACAAAAAAAGTTGTTACTCTCACCAAACTTCTTAAACAAAATAACGTTTTTTCGTCTATCGAAAATACGTTGTCAAAATGTTAGGAAAAACTTTGCTTAATAACATGTGAAAAATTCAACAAAAACATAATAAATCATAGAGAGCTGTGCTATGTACCTACTCGTATTCAACTTTCAGCTTCAAACTTATTGTGTTCTCATCACTTCCCCTCCTGATTTATTATTTACCTTGAACACAGAACAACTGAAAACAGAAGGTTAACTACCGTCAGAAGGTGCTGTTGGTAGCACTTACTGGCTGTAATTCAGTTTATTTTTATGCAATTGCGTGACAAGCAAATAGTCGTCGCCACGTCACAGTTCTAAGCCACAAAAAAAATATAGGAACCAGAATCAAATTTATTCAACTTTCCTCATTAGTCATTGTTTGCGTTTAAATATTTTTAATACCCGTTAAAATTTTGAAATTACAGTTAAATGTTTTGATAACTCTTGAGTGTCTAAGGAAGAGCAGACTTGGTTGAAATTATTATTATTCGTTCAAATTAAAAAACACAAAAACTGTTAGAGCACAAAACTTGTTCCGTAGTACAAATACAGCATAATACTTTTTATACTTCTTCGAGATAATTACATCGAAACAGGCTTTTCAAGAGCTACTTTTGTAGTAAACAATATTGCAGCTGATGTAACACTAGGAATTCGTTACAGATACCGGTGTCAAATTTTCCATCTGTTTATTTTTTATCTGTGCTTTAAGCAAGTCTTTGTCAGATGGCCTGGTAAGTCGCAAAGTTGTGAAGTGATAAATGGAAGTCTTTACGCTAGTTTTTGCAAAGAAATTCATAGTTTTCAAGGAGAGTAGAGAAAGTTGTATGGACAGGCTTGACTTTTGCCTTTGTCATTCTTCGTCTATATTTTAAACATTTATAGCAGTCATATTTAACTTTTAAATGGTCTTTCTATTGTTCCAATATTTCTTAGTACATTTATATATAGCGTAGGAGAAATCGCTCTAAGCGATAAGGCCGCCAGGTGTTGGACTACTTGATGAAGATCGCAGAATGTGGTCAAAACTGATCTAAGTAAATATAACGTGAGTATACCCGTTTCAAGTATAACAAAATTGTTTGATGAGTTATTATTCTTTTGCTCGTAATTTTTGCTATGATTAATAAAAAAATTACTCGTTGACTTTATTCTTTATTTATTACTAGCTGCACCCGGCGATTTCATCCGCGGTTTTTTAACAGACTTCAAAATAGGAGGAGGTTATCAATTCGTCTATATGTTTTTTTATTTTTATGTTTGTTACCTCATAACTTTTGACTGGGTGAATCGATTTTGATGATTCTTTTTTTATTAGAAAGCTGACGCTTCCAATTTAGTCCAGTTCTGATAATGGTATCCATGAGAAAACCATATAAGTCTTAAATTTGCATTAGGTACGTGCGCGACAAATAGATGAATAACTCAATAGTCGGTCTTTTGTTTTTTGTTTTGTAAAAATAATGTTCTTGTTTTACTTTTATACCTTCCCTGTATTAGAGCAAACAAAACAAAACGAAAAATATATATTCAAATCGTTCCAGCCGTTCTCGAGTTTTAGCCTGATTTTGAGTGTGGAAATAGTTGAAAATGATAATTATCTGTTGGGTATTATAAACGTATTTCTTGTACCTGCTACGTATCAAGCACACTTGTACAATCTTTTTTTCTTTAATTTCCGGGAAAATATTGCAAGTTCAAATGTCAAATCGTTAGTCGTTCAGGTCATTCATTCCGGATATGCGCAGTTAAGGCCAGACGCAGTCAATTTACGCGCTGTTGTCAATTACAATTGACATAAGTGTTGTGTTATAAGCTAATAGAGTCTGCCCCGTCCACACCGATCGGTATCAAATAATGTTATGTAGGATGACTACAATTTTATCACGATCAAATAAATAAATAAACGTCTCACACTCATAGCTCCCCTCTAGGATACCCTGTGTCGGGGATGCCATGGAACACAAAGACAAGGACAACTAACACCCAGACCCAGACCGATAATTAAATTCATCATTCAAACATCTGCCCGGCTGGGAATCGAACCCGGGACCTTTGGCTAAAAAGGCGGATATACTACCGCTGAGTCAAATAGGTCTTTAGCACGCTTCTAGGTATAGGCCTCTGTCTTATTGTGTCGTCTGCCTCGGTGATGCGCTAATCGGACCCTATTCTTAGACGCTCGAGATTATCTCCGTCACTCTTACTGTCATGACATTTCTAATGAGAGCGACAGTGACGGAGATAATATCTCTCGCCAGAATAGGGCACCGCGTTCGAGCCTCGACTTTGACAATATCGTCGACACATCTCGCTGTCGGTCGACCAACGCTTTTCTTGGGCTAACTATAATTTCTGCCCGTTTTATTTTATAGACAGCCTTCGTGTGCCGACGACTAATACAGGGCTTTAAGAAAAGAGTACCTATGCTAATTCGAAAAGAGCTCATAGTAATAAGTACTAACATGAGCCCATTTCGGACCCATAGTACTTTTCAGTAGCGCTTGACAAAATGTATAGAACATAATGTCATCATTATGAACAACTTTTATTATGGGACCAGCACAGATTAATCACGAAAAATAAAAAAGCAGTCTGTTGCATACATTTTGTCGAGCGTCACTGACATTTTTACACAGCTGTTTTTTTCACCATTTCAGGGTTGGCCCCATAGCAAAAGTGGTTCATAATGATGAGTACTATGAGCCCTTTTCGGCTTAGCACACCCTTTCCTTATAACCCTGTAAAAGTTATTGGCATTTCCTAGATTTTTCGGAACACAAAAACCCTAATCCATGTTCGTGACTCCCACACACGTCACTTAGGAACTGACCTCGAGTGTATGTAGAAACATTTCCTAAGTCAATATCCATAGGAACAAAGACTCTTTGTATTACGCTATAATAGGTGGATATTATAATACTTGTATGTATATTGCTTCATATTCTTCTTTGAGTTTGCATCGAACCATGCAGGCAAACCACGCTGCCATAGCTGGATTTCTGGGAGTTCTTCATTTCAGAGTCTTGACCAGCGCCTCCAATTGAAACGAATGGAAAATCATAATTAGAAAAATTATTAAATCATTGGAAAATTCTAGTGGAAAGATACAATTGATGACTATGCTTCCTTTTTATCCTTGACAGCAAAAAGACTGAGACTAGACTGAGTTATCGAGAATGGTCTGGTCTGAATGGTCGAATCTGATGGGAGCATAACAGTTTGACCGTATCGATGCATTGCGTATCTCGCCAGATGATAAGCAGCGATGCGGTCTACGATGGAGCATGCTTGTCTAGAAGAAAGCGTTTCACTTGCGACTTGAAGACACTCGAACCCTTGAAGATCCGTCTGGCTGTTTGTCGCTCTTTTATATAAAAATAATTAAAACTAAAAATTATATCACTATGGAAACTAACGTGGTTTTCACACATTTTAGTTATAATCCCGAAATAGAAATACGTAATAGTAGACGACTTAATTTTTACGTGAGTATTCCCGTGTTTAATTATAACAAAAAATATTTCCATCAAGGAACACCCACTTAGGCAAAGTACCTGTTGCCTAAAGTCGACTAGGTTTTAAGGCAATTACTGTTTAAAAATATATTGTAATACTGTAACGAATAAATAATAATTGCATACTTTAGCGGTTCGCACAACCTAAAATAAAATCAAAGCATTTCGAGCGTGTTTTTAGAATGTCAACCCTGTAACGATGTACTAGTAGTAGGTTTTTATATATATCTTAATATATATAAATCTCGTGTCACAATGTTTGTCCTCAATGGACTCCTAAACCACTTAACCGATTATAATAAAATTCGCACACCATGTGCAGTTCGATCCAACTTGAGAGATAGGATAGTTTAAATCTCAAATTATAGTCGCAATTTTAATTTATTGCAAATTATATATATACTGATAATTTTTACTATAAATTGACAAGTTAGCATCAACATACTACGGTTGCTATAGTTACGCAATGGCTTTTGACAGGACAACGTCTGTCGAGTCAGTTAGTATTTATGTATATTTATGTACCATACGTACCTACTTACGTATTTACTAGTATGTGTAACCGTGTATGTACTAGTCGGCCAGTAGCACACTCTGAAGTGTCTCTAACCGCCACTGACGCCAGTAAAATAGCGTACATTACCAAAATCTGCTTTTTACGAGTGGATGTAATGCGCGTCGTCAATTTTGGTTTATGACCGAGCCTCGCGGCTTAGGATGTTCAACGAAGCGTTCTGTGTGGTTATGATTTAGAAACTTTGAGTTGCTAGGCGCCGGTATAGTAGAGTCACGCTTTAAAGATAACCCAGGAAAGCTAGGGCTAAGGTTCTGTGGGGCTTGTATTTATTTAAAGCTTTTATTTAACTTGCAACATAGGTATGTAACTGACTATGTAACGATGTTTGTCCGAGTAAAATTGCTACTCAATTTTGAACCATTTTCCGATGACAGATTGAGCTGAAATTGGGTAAACGTGTATAACTCCGGTGACACCCCGACTCGTACCAATAGGTTATTTCGAACTTATGTCCGAATTTACATAGCATGCACTGGCTTTTTGGTTTAGGAAAACATAATAGGTAAGGACACCTGCGCATAGGTCCGTCTGGAGGAATATAGCGTACGTGAATCCACCTAAATGCACTTGGCTTGCAAGGTGGAACGTGGCCTATACGTCTTTCGATGGTAGACCTGGAACCTAGCAGTGGGGTGATTTAAGGTTGTGTATTTAGGTCGTCCTTAAAATAAACTATTCGTTTCTAAACTTTTGGGTTTTATTGTAATTTGATAACTGTTAATTTACGTCTTAGAATAAGGTCCAACTGCAAGAAATCTTACCTCAAAAGATACATACGAGTAAAACTATGTTGTAACGAAAGCAATATCCAATCATGGTAGGTTACTATTTCCTAGCCTGGAATAATAATTAATCCTTTTTTTATAAAAACTTCTTGCTTTTTTCTTCTTGATCCTATGTTTTTTTTCTTCTACTTTTTCATTAGTTCGTCTGTTATACAAGGTGGCCACTTTTTTTTCCGCTTTTATACTTGTTAAAAAACATGTTTTCGTTTACCTTTTATAACCACAGAATGATTAATAGTAGGTACAGGTACACGGTACAATCTAAAAAAAGAAGTAACTAACCAAAATGTTATCCCAACTAAGATATAAAACATGATAGGATAATAATTCGTATCGGGTGTCGATATTTAATACGAAGAAAATTGAAAACATCACGACCCAAAACTAAGCTGAAAATGTTACGAAAACCTAATACTTGAATTACTATCTGTTAACGGAATTTGAACTCTATTTAGTTGGAGATAAGGGTCGTGAAATGAGGATAGCAACAGCAAAAGTACTAATGCTTCGACGTGGGAAAGTTTAATGGCTTTTCCCAGAATATAGGTATGTAATACATATGTATGTCGTACTTTTGATAACGTTAAATAAGGTCTGTGTCATGTTATTTTGATTAATCGACTTTCAAAAAAGGGGGGAGATTTTGTGTTTGTACGTTTTTTATGCTATTGAGTGACGAACAAGCAAATTCCTCGCCTGATGTATATGAGTCACGTTTGCCCATAACAGGTCTGCGTCACCCAGAATTTGGAACTTAACAATTTAAGTCAATTTCTTTTTAACCCTGTATATTTTTTGACTCAGTATAAAAAATATTAGAAAGGCCTTTGTATCAAAATTACGCAGAAAAGCCGAAGTCAAATTCAAAATTGAGGGTAGTGTGACAAAATGCCGTTGATGACGCAGTTTTATTACAATTCTGAGCTTGAATGAGTTGACTTTACAAAGGTCCACTTAGTTTACAAAGCTTTATTAACTCTTAGTCAGAAAGAAGAGTTAAAATTGTGTAGGATTTAGTTAATTAAATGCTTCGAACTCTGGAAGTAAGAATTCTGGTAGTAGGTACCTACTAGATAAGCTTTTTAGGGCTCTAAACCTTTTTTTAGGGAAGAACCCTTAAGTCAAGACTTTGGGGTCTGTGTTTGGATGTCGCAGCCAATCATTTGATTTGATCAATACTTGTATTTTGGTATTGACAGATCATTCAATCATAGTTTAACCTCAGGAAGATCAGACAATCTATTGCAAACGAATATCTCGGTCACTGTCTTTCTAGACAGAATAGCCATGTGAGTGAGAGTGACAGAAATATTATTGCCCGAACGCCGAAAATGAATAAAGACGTCGAGAGAACTAAAAGAAACGTCGGGGAAGCAAGAACCTTAACACCTCATTCTAAAAAGAAAATTGGTACCCACTAAGCCGAGAAATACTTTAAAGAACTTAACAATAATTATGAACAAATCTTACTATGGGACCAAACCGGAATTCGCGAAATGAGAATCAGCTGTTCCATACATTTTGTCAAGTGTCACTGACAAACAGCATTTTTTTTTTCGCAATTACAGGGTTGACCCCATAGTAGATTATAGCCTACGCTGTCGCAATTATGAGTAGGTACAAGGACCTCTTTCAGCTCAGCGTACCCTTTCCTTACAACCCTGTATAAAAGAAATTTCGAATAATTTTTCAAACTATAAAATAAAACATAATTAACTAGAATTAAAAAGGTCAACGTGGTTGTCGGTCACCGACCCGGATAAATCCGACCAAATCCGGCAAATCTTATTAGAATAATGACGGCTATTCGATTGGCTGTGGAAGCCATGTGGAATTGTAAAAATTTTACCTTACTTATTCCCTACATAAATAAACTAGCTGCACCCCGCGGTTTCACCCGTATTTTCCGGGATAAAAGTAGCCTTTTTTACTCTCTAGCCTTTCTCTGTTCTCTTTTCCTCTCTTTCTTTTTAACCGACTTCAAAAAAGGAGGAGGTTATCAATTCGACTGTATGTTTTTTTTTTATGTTTGTTACCTCATAACTTTTGACTGGGTGAATCGATTTTGATGATTCTTTTTTTATTAGAAAGCTGACGCTTCCCGTGTGGTCCCATTTTAGTCCAGTTCTGATAATAGTATCCATGAGAAAACCATATAAGTCTTAAAGCATTAAGTACGTGCGCGACAAATAGATGAATAACTCAATAGTCGGTCTCTTGAAGTCGGTTTTTGTTTTTTGTTTTGTAAAAATAATGTTCTTGTTCTACTGTATTGTAGACTAGCTGCACCACGCGGTTTTACTCGCGGTCAAAAAGTTGACATGAGATTTCCGGGATAAAAAGTAGCCTAGTATTAATACAGACCATGAACAACCTTCATTCCAAATTTCATGGAGGTAAATCCGTTCATCTGTTTTAGCGTTTATTAGTAACAAGCATATATACTTCCACCTTTATAATATTAGTAAGATATAAACAACTCTAATCTATACTACCACTCTAAACAACTCAACCTTTAGATAATCTTCCCACTACTGGGATACCAGGTCTACCCTCGAACGGTGATATAGCCGTATTCCACACATACTAAAACAAGAAGTTTTTTTTTATATCGGACTAGGCATGCGTTTGACCACAATCTCACCTGATGGGAAGCGACGATGTGGCCGAAGATGTAGCACGCTTGCCTAGGAAAAACCTATTCACTCTATTTTTAAACATCCCCGGGTTGTACTTTCTAAGAAAAACAGACGCGGGTAGTGAGTTCCATACCTCTGCCGTTCGGAAGTCAAATAAAAGCTTGTTAAAATTGTAAATGGATAGTTTAAAATACCTCCCTTAATCACCGAATCATATTTTAATCACTTTAGTCTCTAATTACTGCAAATTGTAGTACAAAATAACGCAGTGCAGTCAAACGGTACAGTTGCATAGCAAACTTAAACTTTATTGCCCCTAACTTGAAGCTAAAGTAAGTGTTAAACGAATTTCTCTCCCTAACTTAATTACAACCTGCATGCATATTTGATATAGCTTAGCCCAACTTCACGTTGTTTGCTTATTCTAGGGATGAAGAGGTTTGTAGCTGTAATTTTCCGGCTTAATTTTCAGCTCTTGAATTATGTTGTTGTAGTTTTTACGTTGTAGGTTTTGGGTGTTTGTGCTAATAATCGACAAGCTATGTCGTCGGCCTTAATCTCTGATACCACGGTTAGCCACTTGGTTTACACGGACCATCGATCGATACGAACTAACTTTTTTTAAACTTAGGTAATTTTGATCGCACTTTTTTAGGTCTCTCGCCTGAATGTCTGAATGGATTCGAAAATCAAAAACAGATATTTTTCTACTTTTTATCAGTTCTGTGATTGGGTTGTGTTTACACTATTTATGTTGAAGGGTTATTTTTGATTCATAAACCATAAGTAGGTAAGGTGCGTACGGTTCCCGTCGGGGCTGCGGGTCGTTCAGAAGTTACCGCGGCGTCGGCGGCACAAGGGCGTAGAAGGAACATGGGTGGTTTTTAGTCAGTAGAAGTCTGACACTCCCTTCCGCTCTGCCCAAGAGTGGGAGGGGTCATTTGATGATTTCCCACCCCACCAAAAAAAAAAAAAAAGGTACGTACGGTTCACGACTGTTTTCTTTTAACTAACTTGTAGACCACGCGACAGTTTTTTTTTCAGAGAAATAATACAATCCATCCAATGGTTTATTTTTACTCATTGAGTAAAAATAAACCAAAACTAAAAAAAACACTTTCCTCTTTCCACTTTCGTTTCCATAAAATCTTCAGCATTTTTCCGGCAACTATTTTAGCCTATCCCTAATCTAGCAAAGCAAACAGTGAAATTAACATTAATGCCTTTAAACATTCAATAGCTGGCAAAATGAACTTTGCTTAAGTGACTTTGTTCTAACAGTAAACTAAATGATTCAAGGCGAATAGACAGGGGAGTGAGAGCTAACTGACGAAGGGGTAAAGAACAACGACAAGGTCTGCTGGATTAGATACAACTATTATTTTGCCACCACACCATATACGAGTAGGTTGATTACATGTAACAAGTACAGTGGCGAGACAGCGCCCTCGGCCGAGTACTCGGTTTGTATAAACAGTTTGACGAGGCGAGACAGTCACTAGAACCATGATTTGTTTGCTCGGTCAAGTGTGCCTATTTACTGTCTCGTCACTGAACTCGTTATGTGTAATCAACCCATTACAACAAGTAATTTGCTTAATTTTTTTTGAAACTCTGTCTAAAAAGAGTTGATAATTTTCAAACGGATTTTTTTTTATCAAAACTAAGATCATTCAGGATACAAACGACAAAAAGTTTAAGAGCTACGATGTCACAGATACACATAGATTAAAAAAATACAGAGATCCTCAATTAAAAAAACACCTTTTTTTGCCCAGGAGTTTAAAAAAATCCACAGGACAGTTAGAGTTATAAGCTGTTGATAGATCATATTTTATCTATTCCCTTTTTACAAAAAAAAAAGAATGTCAATGACACTTGATGAAATGTATGGAACAGCTGATTTTTTTTTTCGCGAATTTCGGGTTTGTCCCATATTAAAATTTATTCATAATGATGAGTACTATAAGCCTTTTTTCAGCTTAGCATACCTATGCATATGCATACTTACTTTGTCTTGCGACTGACGTAGTGACTAGTGAGTTATGCGTAAAGAATTGGTCTGCATATGCCAAAGCTGTAAAGTTCATCTAAAAAACGTAAAACGTGTATATCAATTACTGAATTCTTAGCGCCAAATATATGTATAAATTAAAATGTAGCATAACTTGAATTCACTCATTACTAAATTAGCAGCCAGAGAAAAGCTGCAAAACTTTTAATAACTTTATATTATTTAAGTTTTAGTACACTTTCAGGCATTACTTTCAAGGTACAATAGTTATTTTCAAGGCAAAATAGTAGCTTAATTACCAAGTTAAATATTTAGCAAACTTTTAAAACAATCTTTACAAAATCCTCCTAAATTCATTAATTTGTACGACCTATTTGGCTCAGTGATAGTACATCCGCCTTTTAAGTCTGAGGTCCCGGGTTCGATTCCCGGCCGGGCAGATGCTTAAATGATGAATTTAAATATCTGTTCTGGATTTTGGTGTTAGTTGTTCTTGTCTTTGTGTGTGTTCCATGACATCCCCGACACAGGTTATCCTACTGGGGAACTATGAGTGTGAAACGTTATTTATTTATAAAATTTCAACTAAAATTTCAACATGGTAAAGTTACAAATACAGATATCCGATTATTTATCTATGGCCACGTAAAAAACTAAAATATTGACCGTATTTAACTGTTCCAGGAAGGCAATAGCCTAATTTAGGGCATTTCGGCCCTTTTCCCAACTCTACTGGGACCTACCTCGAATAGAGATGTGTCAATTTGATCTTGAAACGGCGGAGACTGTTCCGGAATGTTAATAGGGAGTGATCACGTTTTAGGGTTCCGTAGGCATGTCGTGGAAGGGAAATACGCGTTTATTGTTGAACCAGATGGATAATATTGAACTAGCAGCATCCGGTTTCAGTTACCATCCAATAATTATTACATTTTTGTTTTATACAGAAATTAAGTTGTCACTGTGTTAGCCCAGTTAACTCCATACCGACTCTCAAATAAAACCGTTGAGCCGTTACTCAGTTGTGTGGAAACAAACAAACACACTAGCGCAAAAACTTTACTCATTATAGTACTATCTGTATTCCACGGTTTCACCTGCTGTCCTTATAGAATCGCTTTTTTTTTTTCAGGATAAAACTTACCGTAGCCCACTGATATTATTTTAATTCATAGTATGAGCTATGTCCACATTTATATCGTTACTAGCTGACTCGACAGACGTTGTCCTGTCAAAAGCCATTGCGTCAATTCTATGTCAAATGTCAAAAGTTACATTAAAAAAGTTTACATTGTCCAAAGCGCTATTTATGGTTTAAGTATTTTTAAATTTTCTAATTTTTCATGTTTTTTTACTATAAATTGAGATGTGAGCTATCCTATCTCCTAAGTTAGATCGAACTGCACCCGGTGTGCAAATTTGATTGAAATCGGTTAAGTAGTTTAGGAGTCTATAGCGGACAAACAACGTGACACGTAATTTATATATATATATCGTTATTGTAAAATAATTATTTTTACAAAACAAAAAAACAAAAACCGACTTCAAAAGACCGACTAATTGAGTTATTCATTTATTTGTCGCGCACGTACCTACTTAATGCAAATTTAAGACTTATATGGTTTTCTCATGGATATCATTATCAGAACAGGATGGAACAGGATTGTCAAATATGATGATGACAAATAAATATCACATGTGCTTTTGCTACAGAACCCGGTAATGTTGTAGCTAAACGCTCTGTGCTATTTTTTCTTGATTTTCATTATTATCGAAAAAACTGACCTTTGCAAACTTTTCAAATGCTAGGGTAAAGTTTTTCCGATGTAATTGGTTTTTCTTGCCTACTAGTTATCAATAACTGATTTTTTGTTAAACACGAACAAGCCCAATACATTTTTGGCACTAATAACATGTTAGACGGAGTATTCAATCAGTTAAAACATTAAAAGGTAGTTCAAGGAAGGAACTCATGAAGGAAGTCGCAGAACGCGCGTCATTCTTTAAAAAAAAATTACAAAAAAAATATATTTAAAACAAATATAAACTGCGACTCGCGGTTCTATACCCGCTGATTACCTATCATTTTTCCGGAATGAAAAGTAATTTATGTGTTGATGCTAGATACATATATACTCGTAAGTTAATCAATAAGTTACTTCTAATTCGCTCTAATTCGCTTCTAATTCGTTCAGTCGTTTTTGGGTGGTAAAGTAAAAAACATTTATACATACCTCTCAGATTTATAACAGGTAAGTAATTGGTAATTTTCAATGTATTATATTTGAGGACATTAACACTTTTAGTAAATTTATAACTTTAGATCTGTTAACTAAACCCTTCAGAATAGCAGTAATGTAGCCCTTTTAATACTTCCATTAGGTATTTGGTTAGCTCGTTCTTACAAGTCTAGTCCTTACTCAAAGGTTGGGTTTAGGACTTGAATCCATTATTGGGTGAATAAATTATGAGCTTCTACAAGAATTTGCGAAACAGCTTCGTAATACAAAAAGTAAAGTGAAATGTTAATTACTGAGACTGATATAGTCCAAAGTTGTTTAAATATTTAGTTTTTTCAATTTTTTTTAGATTTTTTTGCATTTCGGTTTTTGGTCTTTGTAAATTAGTTTTAGTATTTTTTACCTTCATTATATTATATTGGTTGTGAGTATGGTAAATAAAAATATATGTTTTTGACTGAATTAAAAATATGGTTCCCAATTCGACTGTTTTTTTCTTTCTTTTTGTATGTTTGTTACGGGATTACACCGTCAATTTATGAATTGATTTTGTTTTATTTATCTTTATCGTTCAGTTTCTGAAAGGTATATCAGAAAAAACTGTGAACGACCGAACGATAAAGAATATAAAAATAAAAAATCCCTATAAAAACTAGACTATAGAAACTATATAACTACTATAGACAACTATAGAAAACTAGGAATTACGGACAATTTGACGTTTGGGTGTTTTGATTTTGGAATTGCAATTTGGCTAGGGGGCTGGTCATAATTATAATCAGATGATAGATCCTATTGATTTCTCTCTAATTGGATAAAACCCTGTAGCTTTACGTTCATCAAAAAGTATGTCCTTTATATAGCTAGGTATGTCTCTAGAGAGCTCAATTTTTGAATCTTTCTCATGCGTATTTTCCGACGTTCGAGCGAAATCCCAATAGGATTTTGTTCGAAAGTCGGTCATTTCGCATGAAAATACTCATGCAAGCGATTCAAAAATGACCCCTCAGACTAACCATGTCAACCTAGTTAGCTTTAGTTCTCTCCTACTTTATAACAGACTTTCAAGCAATTTCAAATCGTATTACCATCGCAATAAGCTCCAACATACATTAACGCACCTAATTTATGCGACCGACGAAAGATATTCCTACCAAATTTTCTCAGCCAGAATAGAAATAACCTCAGATTATTTTCCTCGTGGCTCGTTATGACATCAGCCTATGACGACATAGCAGACAATACCTGGATACCTTTTCTAGTATATTCGAGACTAGTTACCTCTCTCTCACTCTCTTTCGAAATGCCATACGAGTGAGAGTGACCGAGACAATGTCGAGCGCGTGAGAAAATGCCCTTGACCGACACGAAGCGGTAGATATTTGTAAATCAACGCATTTCTATTCCAAGGGAGGTTTGGCCCGGGGTGAAGTAGATAGAAACTTTGTTGGTATAAACAGTGCGTATTTTCGTCTCGATTAGTAAGCGGCATGGTAGATTACTTCCTATTAAGTTCCTAGCTTCTCCTCAGAATTTTTCTTGCGTGCAAACAAAGCCGAAAGCGGTTATACTTTTGGCATTCAATGTGTACAAGGAGTCACAAAAAGGTGGGATAATATTAAATCGTTTTGATGTGTTACCAACCAGTTACTGGTTGGAAATATTTTTTTTAAAACGTTTAGGTACTTCGAGTAACATTGTGACACGTTTTGGTGTGACAGATTGGGAGGACTCACCCGTTAAGTATACTACATATGGCGCTTTTGAACAAGAGCGATGCTCTTTAATTAAAGTAGTATCTACCAATGCGGGGTTTGTACTAAAGTTTAAAACATTTAACATTCAAAACACGCAAACGCCTTGCTTGGGTCAAAAAAGTAAAGTGGGTTCAGTGAAAAAAAAGTACATAGGTACCTATTTATTACACTAAAAAAACATTTTATTTAACAATTATTTACGTGCATAAATAAATCAATGAGTTCGTAAATTTGGTTATGGATATCAATATCGGTCTAATAACTCTTCATGTCGATGGTCACGAAATTTTCGAATGATGTTGTATAGATAACCCTAATAAACCTTAATGATAAACATTACATAAAAACCTGTACTAAAAACTTTCAATTATGATTTTTATCGTTCACCTAATACATGCAAAAGTACTTGGTCCTTCACGCTTTAACAAACTTTCGGCCCGCACCAATAATTACGCCCGCATAATTTTACCGCGCGGGCCCACATTTGAATATTTTATGTATTACTTCTGTAATTTGGGGCAATTTTCATATAGATATTAATCTCTCCGCATTAATGACTTCCTTGTGATTACTGACTTTTATTCCTAGAATAGAAGTTTTTAAAGGTAGGTTCATTTTACGAAAGACCTTTTTGGGAAACGGTCATTACTCATAATAAATTAACATGAATAATTGGTTAGTAATCATAAATTGGTAATTCATTTTCACGTGAAATAAGCTTCAGGATGTAGGTAATAAAACAACTAGAATTATGCGGGGCGTTTTGATAGTAGTATACCCGGTCCTTGTAATGCTTAAGTTGGGAATAGTTGAACAAATCCATAGCATTTACAACAGCGCCATCTAGTTTTCATTCGCTTCAACTTAAAACAATAGTAGGTTAGTATTTTTCCTAATCAACCAGCAACGCTATTTAAGTCCAGTTTTTGGTGATTAACAATATCATTAGCATTATTTTTTAGATTTCTTCATTGTAATTTTTTTTTGTTATTGGTGTTTGGTAAGAGAATTAAGTATACTTAAGAAATATTAATAAAACTTTTGAAGATTCAATTTGATTTTTCAATTTGATTTCAATTTAAAATAATAAGATTTTTCAAATTTAATTTGACTGAACGGACGAAGTTTTTAAATCACTTCATTCTAAAGTGCGCTAGAGTGCTGAAGCCTGAAATGTTAAAGTTATTTTGTTAATAAAAAGAGTTTTTAAAACGTAATCGTAGGCACTCATGTTAAACAAAAGCCATCGTGGAGTAAGGGTCCCTCCCTTATTTCCCGTCGAGTGCTCGGATTGCCTTCATTTTGGGTTTGCCTTCTGTTATGAGTGTAAGCGAGCAGGCCTAATTACCTACCTACGCAGGCCTTTTTTTTTTTTTGGGGGGTGGGAAATCATCAAATGACCCCTCCCACTCTTGGGCAGAGCGGAAGGGAGTGTCAGACTTCTACTGACCAAAAACCACCCATGTTCCTTCTACGCCCTTGTGACGCCGAGGCCGCGGTAACTTCTACCCGCAGCCCCGACGGGCATGGGCCCTTTCGGGCCCCTTCCATATTGCTGACATCTCTTTGAGGCGCGCGTGGAACACGAACGCGCCGTCGACACGGCCTGTGTCGTCATAAGACGGACGGACAGCGAGCTAGCCCAATAGCTCACCGTCCACAGGCCTGCGTCTACGGTGGCCGGAGGTCGTCACATGACCCCCGACGCCCGGAGCGCCTCCCACGGCGGCTGGGACGAGAGGTTCTCTCCCTCTCACGTTCCGCCACCTCCTTCGCTAGCATCACTGCTTCGCAGAAGGAGGCGACGGCGTCCCATTCCCCCTCGCCCCGGACCATGGCTTGCACCAGGGCCGGACGCGAGAGATCGCCGCCGCCGATCGCCGCTACGAGAACACGGCGGGGCTCCACCCAAGCGGGGCAGACCTCCACGATGTGCTCCACCGTGTCCTCCGGCCGATCCTCACACCTACGCTACGCAGGCCTAGGTGGATAATAAGTAGGCTTTGCTCGTGACATACCTACATACCTACCTACCAGCGTACAAGTAGATAGGTGAGTATGTATGTAGCCAAAAGTAACGCATAGATAGATATATACATTTTTTATTGTTTACACAATAAAGAGGTCACATCTAGATCATTCAATTGAGTAATTGATGCTTAAAATAATGTTGAAAAAATTAACCCAAACCAGACTTAGTTACGATGAAAATTACTAACCAACTTAGTGTTTTAGTTTATGCGAATGTAAACTAGATGGCGCTTTTCTGAAAACGTTTAATTCCTTTAACATTATTTGGAATTAAACAGTGTAATAGGTAAATTAGGTAGGCTTATTTTATTACACTGACATAGATCCGTGTGGCCTTGTCGACATTTTCCTGTTTAAAGTGAAGCGAGTTTGTTGTGTGCATGCAAAAATGCCTGTATAAATACTGTGTATTATGTTAGATGTTTTTTTACTTTATTATTAGATGTTATTGTAACCAGAGATTATTGATGACAGTGAGATTGGCCCGAGACAGGGAAAAATAGCACAAGGGAGAGGAGGCCAATATCCAACAGTGGGTCAAGGCTGACTATGATTATGATGAATTTATAGATACCTGGCAATATACAATCAAATGCATTTTTTTTTGTACAGGTTTTTATGATCGACTTTACAGCAATAAAAGTCTTTCCCGCCGATCTAGACTCAAACCACCTGTCACAAACTTTTGAAACCTTGACTTTTCAAGTTTTGCAAAGTTGAAAAACACTCGCCCGAAGAATATCACTTGGACCTCATCCAAAACTTTTCAATAGGTTTTTGTCTTCAAATACCACTAGGGGTTTGGCATCGTTCCGGATCAATCAAGTAAAGATGGTATTTATGCTTGAAAGGTTGTTGGCGGTTTCATTATGATTTTCAGCTCGAAAAATTTCACAATGGGAAATCTGAGGGAGTTTTGGAAAAGTTTTTCCGAAATTAGAATTATGCTGGTATTAGATGACTTGGATATAATTATACATAGACATAAATTACGTAATATACATGATCTAACATCGTAGACAGCATTATTGCTTACCATCAGGCGAGACGGCGGCAAACGCAAGCTTATTATAGAATAAAAAAAAAGAAAAGGAAAACATTACATAACTTAAAGAATCTCTAGCATAAACAAAGGATTATTTAAAGCACCTCAAATGTACGCATAGCATACATGAAATAAAGCGCAGTGCACTTTTTAACCGACTGCAAAAAAGGTTATCAATTCGTCTGTATGTTTTTTTTTCATTTTTTATTTTTTTTTTATGTTTGTTACCTCATAATTTTTGACTGAGTGAATCGATTTTGATGATTCTTCTTTTATTAGAAAGCTCACGCTTCCCATTTGGTCCCATTTCAATTAGTCCAGTTCTGATAATGGTATCCATGAGAAAACCATATAAGTCGTAAATTTCCATTAAGTACGTGCGCGACAAATAGATGAATAACACAATAGTCGGTCTTTTGAAGTCGGTTTTTGTTTTTTGTTTTGTAAAAATAATGTTCTTGTATTTAAAAAGTAGATAACTAGCATCGATCAGACTTCGGTGATAACTAGCGACGGGAAACCTGATGGTAAGTGGTCACCGCCGCCTATGGACCTCTAATACTTAAGACTTCTTTAGTGTGTTGTGCTAATAGGTTGATTACACATAACGAGTACAGTGGCGAGACAGTGCCCTCGGCCGAATACTCGGTTTGTATAGGTTAGTATTTTTCGATAATTTTTTACGCTCGTTCAATCAAGCTATTTAGCCAGCTTTCGAAGAAATACTACGATATAAAATATTAAAATCCTAACCAGTAAAGCTTTTATGTAAGTGAATAACAAATTAATTAGTTTCAAGCTCTATAGGTATTTCTATGAAACTTTATATCGTGTTTACTTATACACTGATTAAAACCGTATAAATATTCAGTCTATGTAATTAATCTAATGCAGACAACTCTTAAAAGAGATTTAGTAAAACTAAATCAGCATTAAAATGTGAGACAAATGAGTGATCAAGCAAAAAGGGACTTGAAGAGAAAATAATTGGTTTAAAGATAAACGCGTTTAAAGTTTGAAGTTGTTAATACGTGGTCAGGAAGAGTTTGAAATAAATGAAAAAAAAACACTCCACTTAAAAATATTCCGCTTGCACTGAAAAGGTATAACATCACGAATTTAAAATCGTCAAAAGACAAAACAAGATTTACACTCGTGCTAGTTCACCTAGCACGGGCCGTGGACAAATTGTCTTTCCACCAGTTTTATCCACTTGTAAATGCTGATGTACATAGCTATAGCTAGACATAGCTAGAATATTTATTTATAAGTATTATATATCTTCCTCGAAGAATGAAAATAAAAGAAAGACTAATTCTCCCCGCCACGTGCTAGGTAAATTTTCACTTGACCGCTCAAATTCTTATTAGAATTTTGGAAGTCAAATGTGTTTGCCATTCAAATTATGCCTAAATTTCACTAACTAATTATTTCACGCCTCAGCTTGCATAATGAATGGACAAAGGATTAGCCCATTAAAATAGTTATATTGTTTAATATAATCCGAAGAGACAAAATAATATCATTTTGGCAGAAATTAAATTTGTTCTAATTAAAGTTGGGTCCTCATTTTGCCTCACGCTCGTATTTTCCTCACCTTATCCTCAACCTTATTGTTTTGAAATACGATTTTAAGTTGTTATCCGATTTTAACCTTTTACCTAGACGAACCCGATTGAAGTTTTAAGGCGATTATTGCTTTTGAATGTACTGTATTAAAAAAAAGATTTCTCAAAATGAGGGTTTTGATTTTGGAAGGTTTTTTCTTTTGACCATAAAATTGCCTGATAGTAAGCGACGATGTGGTCGAAAATGAAACACGCAGACCTAGGAGATAACTATTCACTCTGAATAAAAGCCCAAGATTGTACCTCTTTGCTTTCAGGGGACTAGCCAGATTAAAAAAAATTAAAACACATGTTTAGTTTTATTTTTAAAAAACAGATTATTAAGATTTTCAATAAATTAAAACATTAAAATACAGCAATCGGCCATCTTGTCAGAAACAACAATCACAGCGTATGACGTCACGCCTCAGTGAACTCAGGTCATCCGCCGCTCATCACGCATAGACACAATGACATGTTTACTAGCCGTGACGTCAAATCGACGCCATGACACAAGCAAGCTGTTTTCGGGCACTGTTGAAAAAATATGTGAAAAATGGCTTCAAACTTCGTTAAACTTAAGTTTATTACCGAAATAAAGGCTTTTTTGTAAATAGTAAATGTGTACTCACATTATGGAAGAGAATTTTAAAATCTTTCGTCACGCCTATTATAATTATAAAGCTTGTTTAAACTTACCACTGCTCGCTGACGTTTCAAGTCAGTGAGAAATTAAAAAAAATATATTTTATTCAACTGTCAAAATACGTTTTGAGGTTGAGGAGCTATGAGTAAAGGTCGAGATTTCGACTAAAATAGGAGCCCATCTTCTTACACTCTAATGGATTGACGGAAAAAACAAACAAAAGATCGGAATCAATTGACATTTATTTATTAAAAATAAACATAAATACACATCGAACAATACTATATTTACCTTAAATGGTAGGTACACTTGTTGTGCCTTACCGTTTCACCCGCACAATGATAAAAAACGGTGATGATAAGGAGGATAAAAATAATCTGTTTTATTTCAGAACCTGAAGTATCTCCATTCCAAATCTCATCTAGACCGGTTTAGTGATTGCGGAAATATGTGGTTAGAAACATTCACGGACACTTAAACTTTCCCATTTTACTAATATTATAAAAGTAAAAGCATGTTTCTAATATAAGTAAGATAGTAAACGATATGAGGACTTCTTTTTTTATAACGGGTTGCGTGGAAAGTCGTATTCTAGCAAATAACTTGAGGCAATAGTTTTTGGAAACGTTAGGTTATTTTCTCTCTTCCCTCCCTGGGATCCCTAGACTTGCTAGAAAGGGAGATAAGATCACCAAATCCACCCACGAGTCAAAGGTAACCTTTTAATCGGCTCTTACGATAGAAAAGAGATACTGAAGCCGTATTCTCATCCACGGTCAACGTTATTACTTAACTCACGATTTTACGTTTAATAGAACCGTAGCAACTGTTCTACGAATCTACAGATTTGTAGCAGCAGCTACGAGAATTCTACTGCTTTGTAGAGACATTTTTGGACTTTTTCGTAGAATTACGCTACGGATAATACTTGAGTTGAGGATTTCATTTTATTTGTATAGCTTGAGTTTCGTAGCGAATAAATAAAGTTAAAGGCATGACACGATACACAAAAAATTAGTAGAAAATGTTTGGGTGACCGAAAGTCGCTTGGATACTTAGTTTAAACCTATTATTTAATAGAATCATTGTTTTTTTTAATCAAATGTGTATAAAATTGAATCAGGCGTTACTTTGCGGAAGTGCATCTTCAAATTACTGTTTTTAAATTTATTTCAATTGCGGTGGTGTGGTTTGGTAGTTTCAGAGTGGAAATACAGTAGAAATAAATACATTTGTAAACAGCAGTAAAATATTTATGTATATTTTGTATTTGGTTATTTTTTTGAACTAATGCCAGCCAGTCTAGAACAATTGTGTATTGCTATAATAAAAACCCTGCTATGATTTTTTTTCTTACAAAAAACAAAACAAAAATTTCGATTTGGCATTATTAAGATTTAGCTTTAAATTAGGAAAAAAGAGTATATTAGGTATATAAAAGAAGACAAATAATGTCGGATATTTCAGAAAAATATATTTTAAACTCATTCATTACATTTTTCTACACAGATTTGTTGAGGAAAATTCGTCAGAAAGTGCTATGACAAAATCTACAAAATAAATGTTCAGGGAAGGACAGAAACAGCCCCTTTTCCAGGAAACCTCACAACCAAATGTCAAAGGAAAAATGGGTAAAAAAAAGAATTACACAGAAAAACAAAATATCCATCAATCAAACGTGTTTTTTTGCAATTTCAGATATGTTACCTTTTCGTTTCAAAAAAACATTGTATTGAAGTCGGTGACTTACATACATTATTATTTATGAAATCACATTATGTTATGTACATTTTTAATGTATATTTGGATAGCGAGAAACAGAAATTTCACTCCAGACATTTCAATGGGCAATTGGGCATGCGCAAAAATTCAGCTCTACCGGGCACTCACACAAGCGAACATTTAGGTGATCGGTAACTCACACAACCAAACCTACGAACACATACAAATCTCGAACGGTCTAGGATTTACTCACACATGTAAGCGAGCTTTTATGAATATAGTGTAAAGTTGCACGCACACGTCGAAATCCTAACCCTGGAGAAGCTATGTGCGGCAGTTATCTGCGAGGTGTCGCTGCGGTATGACGTGTCTGTCCCGTCAAATCGAATGCTGTAATCGTAAGTCGGGTATCGAGTGATAACATTTGTGAATCGATCATTGAAAGTTTGGTGTCAAATTGAACAGTTTGGAAGTTTTATTCAGTGAAGTGCTGTGAAAGTTTACGTTTTTTACTTTTTTTGAGTGGTAAATAATATTCATGCGTGCGATTCGTACGCTTTCCTGGATTGTTAATTAGGTAAGTTTTTGAATTAATTGTTTCTAGTTTTAATACTTCTAGGGATTCGAATTGCGTCCTTTTTGTGTAAATTAATTATTTGGTTAGACAACAAGCATTTGAGTGGGGCGGGAACATAATAAAGGTGTAAAATTTTTGGTAGAACAGTGTTATTCTAATGTGTTGAAACTAGTAGGTAGGTAATAAAAAAGTTTATTTGTTTTTAAAATAAGACAATTTGGACGTTTTTACAAAGTTATTTTTTAAGTTTTATGGTGAAGTTAAGATTATTACTTGATAGGTTTTATGACGGGTTTCACACAGCTTGAGAACGATTTATTCGTGTTCTAATTTTTGAACAATACGAATAATTGTTTTTACAATAATAAATGATGTTTTGTTATTCGTATTCGAATTAAGTTGTTTAAAATTAAATTTGAATTTAATTTAATTTTTATTATTATGTAGATTATTCAATAGTAAAAAGTTAACACTTCGGTGTTAAGTTGAGTAATCAAATAAGAGTTTTAAAGTTGTAGACACGTCTCTAAAATTTTAATTTTTAGAAAATTTTGATCAATCTTTTTAATCAAATTAATTTTACCACCAAAAATTAAGAATACTTCATAAATATAATTTTAAATCGATATCAAAGATATTTAAATTAAAAATAAAACATAGATTCCTAACACATGTATTTTCGCATTAACGTTACAAGCAACGCTAACATTTCACAAATCCTTTCTTGAAACCGCTGCTCCAGTGGTATTCAAGTCCTGAACTCCTATTTCAATGCATTATTAAGTGTTGCAGGCTTTCCTTCCTAGAATGTATTGTCGGCTTATCGATTCACGTCGGAAACATGTAGTTTAAAATGAGCTGCAACTAGGACATTAACGTTTTGTAGTTAAGTTGTGAGCCGCGAGTTTACTTTTAACCACGTCATAACTGTCTTTTTCAAATCGGTATTTTTGGTTTATGACATAAACACATTTAGCCTTCTTGGTTGTTGTATTTTATGGGACCTACATATTGTTAACTAAATATTACGGCTTCATTTGTGGAAATAAAATGTTACCAAAAATATAGGCGGATATAGGTACAGAAAACGATTCCAACCATTTTGGAAAGCCCAATGAGTACCTAAAACTACATGCCTAGAAAATCATGACTAACATATATTATCATATCGTTTCGTATCATATCTGAAACGTAAAGCAAACGTAAGTGTGAAACGTAAAGTGAAAAAGTGAAACGAAAACTGTGTGAATAAAATGTTTATAGCGTTGAACTAATAACGAATTATATTATTGTGCTATATATAAAAATATTTTTAATCCATAGCTTTTGGGACTTTAGTAGCTCTATGCTATTATGCCAGCCCCGTATTGCATTACAATTTTTGTGGACTAAACTGTATTTTATTAATTTTAAGAATTGATGAATATATGTGGTTGCTATAGGAATAAAAGCAGATCTCTATAATATTGTTCGAAACTAAAATAAAAAATTGCACCTGATAGGTATTAGACATTTTAATTTTGTTTTGATTTGATTTTAGCATCTGATAGAAAGTTATATAAATGACTTACTGTTTACGCCTGAGATCACATTTAAAAGTACCATAAAAACTAGTACAACAATTGGCGGCCTTTTTGCCAAGAGCAACTTTTTCGAGCCATATCATCTGCCGAATAATTTTGAAAATAACATCCAGATTCAAAATAATATATAATTTTCCTAAAATATATTTATTTTACCAATATATCTACGTACCTACATATAGAAAAAGATATTATTATCCTGACCCTTTGACCAGGTCAAAGAACTTTTCCTCGAGATTTTCATCCATTTCCGGTCGACCTAACACTTTCAATTTTCCACGTTTTTACCACAACCGATAGTAATATTAGATACAGCATTTTGTTATAAATAACAAAGTTTATACCTTAACCTGACCTCACTTCTGATAATACTGACATTTAAAAAAATTACTTAGACGAAAATTTTGTTTATGATATGTGTTTGTAATATGGACCTTCCGTTTGGAAAACTATTAAAGTGTCTAGAATTTGCGGTTTCCATGAAGCGTTTTTTTGTCTATTTTTAATGTAGTTGACAAAATCATGACTACCTAGTTTGGTTCGCGTAGGTATAGCGATAAACTATAGCAGTCCTGTTGTGTCATATTATTTTAACATCGCACATAAAATATGACAGAAATAATACTTGGAATACGGACGTAGATCGATGTTCAACGCAATAAAAGCCAATTTAGGTATTATTATTCAAGGTTATCCAAAGGTAATCACAAATAAATCGTTTTTAGAGAAAATACTGTTTGCTGTGTCTAATTGTTTTGTAGCGACAATTAAGTGTCAATTGTACAGTTTTTTCGGTTTTACGTACCATAAAAACCAGGTTTCCCTTTTCCGTAATAAACATACTTTTAATCTAGGTGTCTTATAGACGCGAAAGATTTTAGAGAAGCATGCTGCTTCGTAGACCGCATCATTGCTTACCATCAGGCAAGATGGCGGTCAAACATTTTTTTGCAACAATCGCAATATTTTACTTCGACAACTCATACCGAATTTTTTCATATTTTTGTTTAAAATTGAGTACTAAATGTTTCCGACCAATATTTGAAAAATCGGACAGTATTGTTTCTTTTTAAGGGAAAATACCAACAAACCTAACAAAAACTATAGCTGACTAAAAAAACTATGGATTTGTAAGCCCGTGTATCCAGTTTTACAAAAATTTAGTTGAAAAAAACTACCTGTAGGCGAGTACCAAAATCCAAAAAAACATAGCACCGGGCTGATGAAAACCAATTTTGCGAGTCGTTGCAGAACCGTTTCGCTCGCTCAGTCAATAAAAAAATTACTTAAAACGCCAGACTTCAAGTTTGTAACCGATAACGTTTTATCGATAACTAAACTATTAGGTAAACTACTAGTTTTGTTATGAAATCCCTCAAAAAGTTTAAGTTGAAAAGCCAACCATTTATTTTCCTTTTAAGTTAAATGGGCGAACAAATCCTTCACTTAGCCATTCACTGGGTTCAACTAAAGAAATGGCGCTTGAATTTCTTTAAACTGCATGATAAAGACTGATTACCTCAAGGGTTAACATTCTTAAGTATTATAAACCCTTCAACCTGATTTGAATTATAGGTATATAGGTTGTTGTAGGTAGGTAGGTATATTATAGGTTATGTAATAGGCTAACGGAATATTTCAAGACCTGTTTTGGGGATGCGCTCTCTGACAGTAGGTATGATGATGATGATATGATAATATATGATATATGATGATATATATATATATATCCTACTATGATCCGTATTTTTGTTTAAATTAATACTTTTTAAAACCAACTTTTATTGCACTGTCATCGGAGTTACACACGTAGGTACGTCCAACTTTCAACTCAATCGGACATCGGGAAGTGGTTCAAAATTGAGTTGCATTTCCACCCAAACAAACTAAGTTATATTCATTATATGATATATTATGTTAAATAAAGCTTGTAAAAAATTACGAACATTAAGAAAATCTCCTACCTAGTTTGATTCGAGTAACACTAACACATAATAAAAAAATAATACATTCTAGTTCTCGAAATTATTAAACAACTTCATTATTGTCTGATTTATAATCCAAATATTATCAACTTAATATTATATTTATATTTTTTTACCTGGCCCACTGAATACTAAGGTATAAGGTATATGACGATTTTTAACCGACTTCAAAAAAGGAGGAGGTTATCAATTCGACTGTATGTTTTTTTTTTTATCATTTTTTTTTTATGTTTGTTACCTCATAACTTTTGACTGGGTGAATCGATTTTGATGATTCTTTTTTTATTAGAAAGCTGACGCTTCCCATTTGGTCCCATTTCAATTTAGTCCAGTTCTGATAATGGTATCCATGAGAAAACCATATAAGTCTTAAATTTGCATTAAGTACGTGCGCGACAAATAAATGAATAACTATCAATTATAATAGTCGGTCTCTTGAAGTCGGTTTTTGTTTTTTGTTTTGTAAAATAATGTTCTTGTGTCGTACCATTTTCTAAACTGCTCTGAATTTTGTAGTTGTAAGTGTGTAGCTTTTTTCGAACTTCTAATGAAAAAAGATACCGATATTTTAAATTCAGATTCGTTTAATTTAGTTAGTAGTTGGTGCCTACGTCAGTATTGACACCAATATTTTCTTACATATAATTTTATTTTACATTTTTTCCTTTTCACTAACATTTTCCTAGTAATTACATTTTTTGCTTCTTCCATTTAAATGCACTACTCTGAATACCGGATTTAATGGGTTTTTAATTGCTTGTCTTAACATTTTCACATTTTGTAAAACGTTTCCGTCCCACTTTGATATTCGAATCATTAAAATGTTAATGAGATCGTTTCTTTACTTTCATCTGACATTTTAAAAGTATTTTTGGAATTGTTTTTCTTTTTGACTAGGGTAATTAGGAAGACGTTCTTATTTAAAAACGTGTAGTGATTTTAGGTAGCAAATGTAAAATGAATTATGTACTTAAAATTGAATGTGAGGGTTGGAAACCGTTTTTTTTTTTTTGAATTTTTTATTCTGTGGTCTTTTAGCTTTGTTTTGGTCTAACCTGAATATTTTTAGGTGCCGTAGTGTTTTTTTTATGATTTTTTTTGTGAGCCGACACGAGTCGAAACTACACGAAATTTCAGACGCGATTTACTCGAAATCAATTATTTTCCCTTGAGGTCCCTTTTTGGTCAACCACTCACATATTGCTTTTGTCTGAGGACAATCCTACTCCCACTAATATTATATATGTCAAAGCTTGTATGTTTGTCATTCAATCACACAAAAACAGTTGAATGGATTTAGATGAAATAAGGTATGAAATAGCTTATATCCTGGATTAATACATGGGCTACTTTTTATCCCGCAAAACGCAGACGAAACCGCAGGGCGCAGCTGGTAGTAACATTATTATATTGCATTAATGATGGATAAAATAATATATAGTTGTCACCGTAAAAATTGGTGCTTGTCATCGTACTTTTTGGTGATTATCAGTATGCTCCGTACTTTAGGTGAATTCATCGGAATTTTTCTAGGCCATTTTTCTCAGTGTAGTAGCTGCAGCTGTAGGTTTGTCATGGAACAAACCTACATGTTTATATGCAGTTTATCAAAAAAGGAAAAGAATATCAAACTTCAAAAACAAATTACCATCTCATCTATTTCAATGAAAATACATAATATATATTATTACTAGCGGCCCGTCCCGGCTTCGCACGGGTAGACTTTGGGATAAACGTAGAGTAAATTGAAATCGGTCCAGTCGTTCACGCGCGATGGCGTGACCAAAGGTGTTGAGAATAATTATAGGAACTCTTTGTTATAACCTCTATTCTCATGCTATTGCGTAACTATAGCAACCGTAGTTTGTTGATGCTAACTTGTCAATTTATAGTAAAAATTATCAGTATAAAACGCACACTGTTTTGATAGATATGATTGAATTTGAACTTTGTACAGAGCTAATAAAGTGCAAATTGACTCTTGGACGTTAGGAACATACCTACATTGCTTAAACAACAGTGAGTGCTTGCAATTCAATATGAACTTTATACAATAGCAATAAAGCTCGTTTTAGTTAGAAAACGTTTGTATGGGAAAAATAAAAGGGCTGTTTTTAGGGTTTTTCAATGTTTCTGAGATATTTTCTTAATATTTTTTTCCGTAAGAACCTTCTCCTAATAATAACAAATACAACAAAAAAAGAATTAGTGAAATCGGTCCAGCCATTCACGCGTGAGGCCGTGACCAAGGAAAACGGGTTTCATTTTTATATATTATATATATAGATAAATAAATGAACTGTGTAAAAGTCGACGTGAATAGAAAAATACTGAATCCAGATATGACGAATGATAAAGATGAATGGAAGAAACGTACATACTGTACCGACCTTACATAAGTGGGATAAGGATAGGAAGATGATCATACTTATTTTTTAATTCATCGATAGGCTTGCGTTTGACCGCCATCTCGTCTGATGGTAAGCAATGATGCGGTCTACGATGAAACACGCTTGCCTGAAAGGAACCGCTTCACTCGTGACTTGAAGACACCCAGATTGTATCTATCGGGAAACACCCACTCGGGCAGAGCGTTTCACACTCTAGGGGTTTGCATAATAAAAGTAGAATATAAATCCTTTTATATTCGGTACCGGCGCCACAGAAGTGGGTGAGGGTAGGAGGAGATGATGAGACTTACATGTACTTAGCTGAAATAACATTACTTTTTATTAAAGGTTATACAGGGCTATTAGGAATACTCATAGCCGCTTGAAGCACCGCGGACACTGTAGTGTCCGATTTCAAAAAACCCGTAGAAGCACCGCGGACACTGTAGTGTCCGGATTTTTATTTCGCGCCAGACTCAGAAAAAGTCTCTATCCTGCTTTTACTAAGGCAAAAGACTTATAAAGTATGAATGCCATCTCGTTCCGCTTGAATAGGTCAATAATTTGAAGCAGCAACATTATAAACTCAGTGGATATTCGATTGGAAAAAAAATAATATTCCGCGAGTCAAAGTCAGTTTGTGTTGACTTTTTCTGGGCGGCGGTGCATCGACGGTTTTTATGTAAATAAAACGTTAGTTATGCTGGTTTTCTTGGATAATAAGCCTTAAATTCTTGTTAACAAGGCTGATAACAATATATTTTATGGTAAAACAGTCTTTTGTGTTTCGAAATCGGCGACAAGTGTTGCATCATCATCGTAGATGGCCGTGTGTGTTATTTCTCAAATGTTATTCTAATTACTGTGATAAATGTTATGATCTATTTAAAATATAGAAAAACGATCATCCTAGAATAGTTGTGTGCAGTTGTTTTTGTGAAAGAACAATTTACGACAAAATGTAAACAGTGAAGTGAAGTGGGAACAAAAAAAATCGCGGAAAATTTTTTTTTCGCTGGTTTTTAGATGCCTGATATTAAATACTTTTAAGGTGAGTAATGTATTCTTATTTTGTAACAAATAGATAGATTGAGTCTATGATTAAATCTAAATAGTATAAAACATACATTATCGCGTTACTTTTTTTAGTAAAAATATGTAAACTTCAAAGTCCATGTTTTTTTGTAAAGTAAGCGGTTATACGCTGATTTATATCTATACCAGGCCAACCAATGTTATGATAACATTCGTCATTCGACACGTGTATACAACAGCTCTAAGATAACAATTACAAGTGGGTCCTTGTTCGAATGTTTAAGTCATAAAAACCATTTAAGTGGTCGACCGCCCGGCGCGTGACGTAACATAAACAAACGATGACGCGCCGGTGCTTCTACGGAAAAAAACCCGCGGGAGGGGGTGCCTCAAGCGGATAGTACTCATCATTGTGAACAACTTTTATTGGGACCATCTCCGAATTCACGAAAAAAAATCAACACATTTCATCGACTGAATTTTTTTTTTTCTGGATCAGCTGATTAATTTATTTCGCAAATTCCGAGCTGGTTAAATAGTAAGAGTGGTTCATAATGATGAGTACTATGAGCACTCAGCTTAGTATATCTTTTCCGTATAACCCTGTATATACCTACCTGAAAACATTACTATCCACCTGAGGCAATCGCAGTCCACTAAATCCCTTTAAAATATTTTTTTTTTACATTCTACTCACTTTTTTACCTTTAACATAAATTAAACATTGACCTGAAAGGAACATACCATTACTCCAGAAATGTTAATTTTAAAATAAATTGCTTTTTAACAAATTGAAAAGGCAAAAACAAACACCAGCCCCTTTTAAAAATATTTTGACAGCTCGGCGCGAGTACAGTAGAACTACAGTAGCTCATCTCAGACGAATTCCAAAGTTAAAGTTGTTTTTTTAAACTAGATTTAAAGAAAAAATAGAATGATGATTAATTACTATGTAATATTTATATGGAAACTAACGTGGTTTTGACACATTTTGTCGAGTCAACACGGGAATACCTACGTAAACTTTTTACGCAAGTATTCTCGTGTTAATTATAGGTATAACATTGGGTTATTCAAAAGAGCTATTAATAGAGTATTAAAAGGTCGGCAGCGTACATGGCATTAAAAATATATCATTACTTACTGACTCAGCTTTTTTAAATTTTATTAAAAAAAAAATTGACCTGTCATTTTTACCACTGATGCTTAAAATAATATAGAATAGTTTAAAAAACTAAAAAACACGCATTGTCATCTCTCTTTGACAAACGCGGCACGTAGCAGAATATGTACCTACCAGTAGCCGTGGGGAACCACAGCTTAGCCAGCAGTAGTTACAGAATTCGCGTACCGAGTCACAGCTTAGCTAACAGTAATCGTAGAAATCGCGTTCGGAGCAAAAACACAATTTATTAGCTTCATATAATTATTTTAATTTATTTTTAAGTAATTTTTTATTTATTTTTTGTATAATAATTTATTGTCATCGATATATCTACAAAGTTTGAACGAAATCCGGCCGTTTAAAGTGGGTCGAAATCGCGCCCAGAGTCGGTTACAAACATACAGGTGAAGCTAATCTAAGCGTGTTAAAATAGAGAGTTGAGGTACTGTTATCAATCGTCTCCGCTAGGATCCATTGTGAGACATGAGTGTTTTTTGAATGTTTTATGATGAAATTTTAATATAATGCCTACAGAGTTTTCCGACGTTTTACACACGCCAGTTGGAAATGTGCTGAGGACATTTCGGAACGTTTTGGTCCTTTATTGGTACGCCTGCTGGGGTTTGTTAAACTTTGAGCTTGTTCTGAAAATTTCTCTCCCTCTTAACTCTGTATTTTCTTTTCTTAACGTGGATAAATACCTAGTGTTTATTTCTGTTGCGTTGTTGTTTGATTCTATCATTAAGGCGCAGAATATAACGCGCCGCTGTCGCTCGCTCGTTTCAACATTTTTGAAGTTATAAAATCACTGAATTGAATTATGAAAAATCGCATTCGGCCAAGTGGCTAAGACTTACATCACAAAAATTTCAACAAAAAAAATATATCTTTATATCTATCTATCTATCTATCTATATATCTATATCTATCTTCTATCTATCTATATCTTCTATCTTTTTTATATATAAAAATGAATCGCTGTTCGTTAGTCTCGCTAAAACTCGAGAACGGCTGGACCGATTTTGCTAATTTTGATCTTGAAATAGTCGTAAAAGTTTAGGGAAGGTTTAAACGGTGAGAAACATGAATACTAAAACCGACAATTTAATTTTCCAATACAAACTGTTCCTACCTGTGAATTTGATGTTCGGTACGGGAAACTCGGAATGTCCGATCTCTTTTGTCTTTTTAGAAATAAAAAATAGTGTCACTTGGTTGTCAAATATTTAGAGGTGTGTTCAGAGATTAGTCCGAATTGGTCTGCTTTGTTGGACTTTTTTCGTTTTGTTTGCTCTAATACAGGGAAGGTTTATAAGTAAAAAAAAAAACAGCGGATGAAACCGCCGGCTGCAGCTAGTCTAGTAATAAAAGTTTCTGAGTATTTACAGTTAATGACTTCCTGCACTAAGCCGACGAAATACACAGGACTACTCACGAATAATTGAGTCGGATACTCCAGCTATAGTTTTGATCCCATTCGGTGACTTTCAAGGAGTTACAATTACAAAGAGCGATTACAAGTAAACGCGTGACCTCTTTGACTAATTTTCTTGCCAATACGTGAACAAACTGAGAATTTGTTTCTAAGCCCGTGGATTACGTTCTACCCTAGTTCTGTTCTAATCTCTTCGCAACCTTTGTCAAAAACATTGAAAATGTATACAGGGTTTTAAGTAAAAGGTATGCGAAGCTGAAATCGGCTCATATAGTACTCGTCGTTTCAAACAACTTTTACTTGATCAACTTCAAAACAACAAAAATAAAATTAACATAACTATTCTATAGAAACATGTAAATGACACCCGACAAAGTGTATGGAACAGCAGTTTTTTTGGGTTATTTCCGAGTTGGTCCTGTAATAAAAGTTGTTTGTAATGAAAAGTACCTATGAGGTCTTTTTGGCTTAGTATATCCTTTCTTTAAAACGCTGTACAAAAAATGTATGGAACACATGTTTTATTTTGCGATTTCATGATTGGTCTCATAGGTATTACAATTTGTTCGTAACGATGAGTACCTATGAGACCTTTTCAGTTTAGCGTATCTTTTCCTTATAACCCTACTAGCTGCGCCCCGGGGTTTCACCCGCATTTTCCGGGATAAAAAGTAGCCTATATGTTAATCCAGACCATGAACTATCTTCATTCCAAATTTCATGTCAATCCGTTCCAGCCATTTTTGCTTGAAAGAGCAACAAACATACCTACATTCTTACAAACTTTCGCGTTTATAATATTAGTAGGATATAAAATAATGTATTTCTAAAATAACGTATTTCTGAAATAACGATTTCTAAAATCATGTATCTATTTCGGCCGTTGTAACAAATTTTCGTGACATCCTATTATCTCGGCAAGACAAAGGATGGCGTGATCCGCTCGCTTCCAATTTCCATTCAGAGATTAGCCGATAGATAGATACGAGTAGCTATAGATATAGCTGTTATAGCTTAGGAAAATGTTGGATAGATTCGTAAGCTTTCGAAGTTTTGGGCAAATGTGGCCTCTAAAATGAAATAAATATATTATATCTATTAAATAAGTATAATCTTTTCTTTTTTAACACGCTTTTATTAGCTTCACCTGTATGTTTGTATGTTTGTATGTTTGTTTGTATGTAACCGACTCCTTTGAGCGCGTTTTTGACCCACTTTAAACGGTCAGATTTCTTTCAAACTTTGTAGATATATCGAGGACCGATGACAATACACTAAACAAATCGTGTTTTTTAGTTTTTTTAACTATTAATTTTTTTAACTATTAATTTTTTTAACACGCTTTTTCTATAAAGTTTCTTTAACTTTTAATACCGTTTAACTTACAAATGGTAATTTGGTCATTCGTGTCAGAGAACAGAGTGGCGCAGTGGAAGCGTGCTGGGCTCATAACCCAGAGGTGCCTGGATCGAAACCACGCGCTAGAAATCTTTTTGCTCAATATTTTTTGTTACGCATCAATTTTATTTTATGAGGTCTGAGGATCGAAACCACGCGGCTACAAATCTTTTTGCTCAATATTTTTTGTTACGCATCAATTTTATTTTTAATTTGCTTGAGCAGACGGCCAAAATCGGATAACACCAACACATTTGTACATATTAATAATGGTTAATAGTTAGCAAATCGAACTAAAAAGCGAAAAATAAATAATAGTTAAAAAAAAACTAAAAAAACACGCTTTTTATAAAAAACCGAACTAAAAAATAGAAAATAAAATTTTATAAATTTAAATTAAGAATAGGGTTGAAAACAATAAATATAAATTAATAATAGTGTAAATAAATAAATATATGTATTTTATTTTTTAAAAAGCGTGGGGTGCTTTCTAAGATATTATCAAAATGCTAATCACTCTACTCATGTCTGTCAATACAAAATGTATCTACAAAATATATAATATCTATTGACCCATGCACCCCACGCTTTTTAAAAATAAAATACATATATTTATTTATTTACACTATTATTAATTTATATTTATTGTTTTCAACCCTATTCTTAATTTAAATTTATAAAATTTTATTTTCTATTTTTTTAGTTCGGTTTTTTTATAAAAAGCGTGTTTTTTTAGTTTTTTTTTAACTATTATTTATTTTAATCGCTAATGGGCTTGCGTTTGACCGCCATCTCGCCTGATGGTAAGCAATGATCTTTACATTTGTATGTATAAGAAAATAAAAAAACACCATTGAATTAAATAGGTTGTTTGATTGAACCAGAAATTACGTATGATGTGATTTAATAAATTAAAAAAAGACATTTCCTTTTCTTCCATAACCTTTAACAAGCTGATTATGATTTACCTACTTTCGAATGGCTAACTAAATGTTCTGGAATCATAACTTAGAAACCCTTGACCAAGTCGCCTCTGGAATAAAAAAAAAACGAAATTTAAATCAGTCATTTTATCAGCAATAGTACCAGACAAACACATCTTCATATTCTGGTTAAAATTATGACACCATGTTGGTTGGATCAGGTTTTTTTATTCCACGATAGACTTGCGTTTGATCGCCATCTCGCCTGATGGGCAATGATGCAGTCTACGACGGAGCACGCGCGCAAAGACCAAACCGATTCACTCGCGACTTGAAAACACCTAGATTATAGCTACCGGGAAATATAGGTCTGCCGTCGTAACAAAAAAGGGCATATCTTACATATTGTAAATTTTGAGAAAAACTGGTTTAAATATTTTTTGATGTTTGGTCAATAAATACGCCGCTAAATAGAGTTTTTCGAAAATGTTTGAATGAAAATTATAGGAGTTTAACCATTACTAATAGATTATAAATCTAATATTATGTATTTCTTAAGTATATAATATATAACTGAAAAAAATCTTTTCAACGTAGCGTAAAAAATCAAGAAAACTATGTAATATTACGCTTAAAAGGCACAAATAACCAAATGTGACCTTTTAATGTGATAATTTGCGAAAAAAAAGTTGAGCATTACATTGAAAAGGCATATTTATTCAATTGTGCCTATGCTTTGTACTAAAGCTGTCAGTATTAATGCACATTAGTTTGACGGAAATAAAAAAATGTCATGAAGAAACTGTTACATATTAGGACACACAATCTATATATATAAAAAATGAAACCCGTTTTCCTTGGTCACGGCCTCACGCGTGAATGGCTGGACCGATTTCACTAATTCTTTTTTTGTTGTATTTGTTATTATTAGGAGAAGGTTCTTACCGAAAAAAATATTAAGAAAATCTCTCAGAAATATTGAAAAACCCTAAAAACAGCCCTTTTATTTTTCCCATACGTTTTCTAACTAAAACGAGCTTTATTGCTATTGTATAAAGTTCATATTGAATTGCAAGCACTCACTGTTGTTTAAGCAATGTAGGTATGTTCCTAACGTCCAAGAGTCAATTTGCACTTTATTACCTCTGTACTAAGTTCAAATTCAATCATATCTATCAAAACAGTGTGCGTTTTATACTGATAATTTTTTACTATAAATTGACAAGTCAGCATCAACAAACTACGGTTGCTATAGTTACGCAATAGCATGAGAATAGAGGTTATAACAAAGAGTTCCTATAATTATTCTCAACACCTTTGGTCACGCCATCACGCGTGAACGACTGGACCGATTTCAATTTACTCTACGTTTATCCCAAAGTCTACCCGTGCGAAGCCGGGACGGGCCGCTAGTTTTATTATAAAATGTTAACAGAAAAATTCTTCTTAAAACTTAAATGTGTTGACCAGATATTTAAAGGAACTGTCATTCCTATTACCATATCAATTAACTTACTTTAATTTGTACTTATGTTTTTATATCTTAAAATCACAGTATTCATAAAATCACAATATCTTGTACTAAAATCACACAATTTCAATACCTACTTCAATTATTACCTATTAACAAACAAAAACAAACTTAAGGCACTATATTCTAATTATTTTAATTTTATTTTCGAATAAACTGAGTATCAAAGCAAAGATTAGTCTTGTTTTCAGTCTTCATGGTAAAGAGTCAGATCAACTGATTGATCATTTACAGGTAAAGTCTCCCAAAAAAGCTTTCTGTTACTAGGCATAAGTGGACCAAGCTTTGTTAGTATGGTAGACTTTCTTTCAGTCGCAATACCCCTCGGAGCAAGCTTTGGACATGGAGGCGGTATACCTTGTTTAACATTTTTTATCTTTAGAAAATCTAACTCCAAATAATCATCAGTGCCATGGCTGTTTTTATAAAACAGTGATTTGAATCCTCTTCGAAAATTAGCTTCGGAAATTTTATTCATATAAGCTCTGGGGCTGCAATTTTTTATTTTAAATGTCGAAGAGCAGTCTTCAAAATCACAAAAATCATGAACAGCCATTTTCTTTACAGAAGTACGAGAACCAGTATCGGATACAGCTTTACAGAAGTCCTCGAAATCGTATACACGCTTTTTTGTTCTCAGAGATTGTTCCACTCTGTGGTGAAATTCGTCAGCAGCCATAAATGTGTGACCGGTCTCCAAATAGCGCAAGGTGATAGTTTCAAAATTAACTTCTGCAGAATTGACTAGATATACAAGGTACGAATACAGTGTCCAATTTTTATTCTGTGCTGCACAGTTATCCAGCCACAAAATTATGTGCTGAAGATCTCGCACTTCCATGAAAAAAGCCCTGAAGCAACTCACAATGTCCTCTTTTTTTCTACCAGATGTTCCTTCATGCCATAAAACCGCCAAATTTTACCCGTTTCGTGTTTCTGTTTATCTCCAATCGGCACAAAACTCTGGTTGAAAACAATAAGCCGCGGGCAAAACATCACAGTTTTGAACTCTTCCATTCGGGGTAACATGATGACATTTTGCAGATCTGCTGCAAAAATAAGCGTGCCAGGGCTTTTCTTTTGCGTCTGGTTATCCGCGTCTTGTTCATACTTTTTTCGAGCTAAAATATAATTCTCGTGGTGTTCTTCATATGTTTTACATTCTTTGCACAGCCTGTGCCTAATTTCTTGATTAGGGTTGTGAATGGTGAACTTTTCACATTGCTCACACTCTTCATGTCCCAATTTCGTGAATGATCAGGCACAACTGGCGCAGTTCGCTACGTACCTCGTCCCCCGCACTTCACCGCCACTCAAACTTATTTAGTTGTAAAGGCATAACAGCCAATGTGGTTTTCTTTAAATACATTATTAAGTTGTAGTTCAGATAGTAAAGGCATAACTGGCAGATGTGCTTTTTCTTTTTAAATAATGGCTATGGTAATTTTTTTAAAAAGACTACGTTTGTCACATACGCCTTGAATAGTTTAATGTAAGACAATTGTGCCTTTTCAATTAGTCAATTTAAAATAATTTAAGTAAAATATAAGTACCAACTACAAATTTGTGACCTTTTTACGTGCCCTAAGTCAGATATGCTCTTTTTACAAACTACAATAGAAAAAATGATTCAGTTGTGCCCTTTGAGCTTAACGTTATTTCGTGTATCTTGTTGCTAAAATTTCACAAAAAATGGAGCAGATAAGCCTTTTTTTTCTGATTCCGAATATGTATGTAACTCAATTTCGGAAAAAATGTTAGTTGTGCCCTTCTTTCTTACGACGGCAGAGGTACTCACTCGGACAGAGCATTTCACTCTCTAGAAGTACGCACAATAAAGGTGGCATCAAAGCATTTCGTACGACTTTTTTGGTATATCAACCATAATACGATCGCCTTTTTGTGCCCTTGCAAGTCCATAAAAACCCTTTAAACTACCAACTTTGCAACCGATATTCAAGACTTTGGAGCCTTTTGAGTAAAAAGATGACTTTAAAAATTCGTGCAACCTTATTGACAACTGCCGACTTTATCGCAAAGAGTGACATTTTCCAGAGCTACATTTCCAAGTTTTGGTCAATACAAGTAACCTCATACCGGCGGCACTCGATTTGACCTGTCACTCCGTCTTACGAGTGTGATTGAGGATCCAAATAAACGAGTATATTCCCCATTTTGACACGCTCTGTATTATTCCGGGATGAAATGAAAGGAGGATTACGAAGTTTGCCTTGGTATGGGGTGTTTGATTGATTTATTTACTGTTTGGCTGCTGGATTTCACTTCAAGAAATATAAAGGCACACAGAAGGGGATGAGGTTCGTAGTTAGAGTGGTAAACGTCAGCTGTCACTGTCAGCTACGTTTTTTGCCACTCTAAATAAATTTTAACTCTAAACGACGACGACAAATTTATATTTTCATAGAATGTGTTATCAAGAATCAAAACAAAACACAGGTGAGTTTACAAAGAAGTTTAAGTTTTATGTTTGGAACAGTCAGCAGAAAAACTGAGGCAATTTCTTTGTTATTCTTAACCACCTCATATATAATATTATCCTTTCCAGAGAAAATAAACTAAAGATATAAGACGAAAAATCTATTTAAGCACTATTTTATAACAAAATTCTACGCACGCGTATTGTTCTTGGACGACCATAAATCTCCGAAATAGTTCAGAAACTGCGAACAATGTTATATTTTTCCACATTATAATCGGAACCCGAAGTCTCTGAACCAAATATATCACACATATTGCCCACTGTATATTTTACTGGGACATTTTTTTCAGTACATTTACCTCGGGCTGAATTTATAGTTCTCATAAATTCGTACTTATGTATGGGTAGTAAGCTGGCTTCATCTTCACTTATCATGCGTTGTCGGCAGCTTGCGGAAGACGCAGTATGGGTACGACATACCTACTCGTATATGTTAGCTAGGAAAAATAAACAATTTTTAAATACATTTTCATATAAAAGATTTTGAAATAAATAAGTGTTTACAATACCTACTAAATATAAAGAAAATAACTCTGACTAGAGTTTTGATCACATCTGGTATACTTTTTTTTAGAAGAGATAACTAGATGACGTGCATGACCACGTCCTGCTTTGCACTTTCGAGTAAATAAAACAAGGCAGAATTGGTTTTGATTAAGGTTTTATATTTGAAACCGAATTTTAATCAATTTTGTTCTTAATGTATTCAAAAAAATCTGTTCAGCCGTCAAAATATTTTTATAAATCTGCTTGTGTTTTCGTTGTTAGTTAATTATTATTAATTATTTATCTTTTTAATTTAGTCAAGTTCGTAGAAAAAAGGAGTTTAGTTACTGTCCACAGAATGCCAGTTCGATGATAGTAAATCACATAGTAAGTAATATACCAACCCAGAGACTATCCTAGTCGCCGCTAACTTTAGGCAGATCTTTCGACACACTTTCGGTCTATTGATCTGATCCTTCTTCAGGCTATCGGCTCTTAGAAAAACGATAAAATCCTTAAGAAATGAAGATAGAATTCGGCAAAAAGGGATTGATTGATGTTGGTAATTTACTTAATGAAAGTTTTTTATTGTTACTATTGAAATACTTTGTCATTGGATTTAATACTAGCTTCTGCCCACGGTTTCACACATATAGCCTATTATAATAGCATTTTTTTCATGCAAAGATGATCTTCGACATTTCACCCCGCTAAAAGATGAAAATCGCAAATTTATATCTATTGGGTTGATAACACGTAACGAGTACAGGGCGAGACAGTAAATTGGCATACTAAGCCGGGCAAACAAATGATGGTATGGTTACACAAACTCGACGAGTACTCGACTCGGCCCAGGGGGCTACGAGGGCACTGACTCGCCACTGTACTCGTTACGTGTAATGAACGCATTAGGATACCTACAATATTATACCCATATTATTGGCACAAAAATAAACTCCAAATGTATTTTTTAGGACCTACTTACAGTTGAGGCTGTGCGCTGATGTATCGGCAAATCTATCAATCTATTTTCTATAAAAAAAAAAAAAAAATAAAATAAAAAAAATACCTACAGCAGTGACAGTCGATTTTTTTACGTGTCTTTAGTCAGTGATTCAAGTGATAGATGGTCAGATACTTACATTTCTATAACATTAAAGCCTAATTAAAATAAAACAATTTTAAACATTCAGGGTTATAAGGAAAGGGTATGGCTAAGCCCAAAAGGGCTCATTTTGAACAACTTTCACTATGGAAGCCGTAAATGGTGAAAAAGAAATCAGCTATTCCATACAAAAACGCCAATGACATTCGCCAAAATTTATGAAACAGCTGATTTGTTTTTCACGAATTCCGGGTTGGGTCCAATAATAAGAGTTGTTCATAATGATATTATGTACTTTGAGCTATTTACTGCTTAGCATACTCTTTCCTCATAACCCTATACAATTTTAATTAACTTACCGATTCATTTGACAGTTCATCAATAAATCTCTTTACAGATAGCTTCGGTTTCACTGAAAATAAATCCCGACTAGGTGTCGGGAAAACGTTACTCAACCAAATCAGATCGGAAAATGCATCACAAAACCCCAATCTATTCCCAACTTTAAACCTAAAGCAATAAAGCTGCGAATACTAAACCATCAATCGTTTTTATTGGCGTTTTACTCTTTTAATCAAATTAAAAGATTTCAACACGTATTTAATTGGCCATTAAGTTTAAAGTCCCGCGACTTGGAGAAATTCAAATTTATAACCGGTAGTAGTTGTGGGTTAAAAGCTGAGTTAATACCCGACTTCAAATGAAATACGGCTGCTTCTGTTATTTAAATTGCTTCGGTTCTGTTTGTGACGTAGATAATTAAACACTATTTCGAAGTTTTGAGATAAAATGAAGCTTTGGTTGAAATAGTGAAATTAGTAAAGGCTAGTGGAATTGTGGAAGTCACTCAAAGATTAGTGGAAATGTTGAATGGTTAGATTTTATTGTTGGTGTTGTTTAGTGAAATAGATTTGATTTTCATTGTACTCGTGGACTAGCTGACTAGCTTTTAAACCTTCCCTGTATTATTTTAATTTCATGTGACTTAATTATTATACTTGACATCGTTTATACTTATTTATTATTTAATTGAATTGTATACTATGCTATATAATTTTTTTTACATTATTGTAAGAATTAATTATATTATGATTGACGTGTAATCTGACATATTATGAAATAAATACAATATTATTATGATACAATATATTAGACCGAACGAAACAAAAAAATAATATTCGAATCTGTCCAGCCGTTCTCGAGTTTTAGCGAGACAAACGAACAGCGATTAAATTTTACATATAAGAGAAGAATAAGAACAAGAGAAGATGTGGATAGAAACGTGTGATTGGGTGATTTGACATTGACAAGTAGTTGCTGAAAAAAATCGTGAGTTTAGGGAGGGCAAAAGTTGAAGGAAACCTTTTCCCACCTGTAGGACAGTATGGATAAATTTAAAAACAAAACAGTTCAAAGCCCGGTTGTATTAAAACTTAAAACTATTATAGTTTTGAAATAAAATATAGGTATGAGTGATATATTGACGGCCTGATTGGCTCAGCGGTAATAATATCCGCCTGATAAGCCAGAGGTCCCGGGTTCGATTCCCGGCCGGGCGGATGTTTGAATGATGAATTTAAATATCTGTTCTGGGTCTGGGTGTTAGTTTTTTTTTGTCTTTGTGTGTATTCCATGGCATCTCCGACACAGGATTTATCCTAGTGGGGAGCTATGAGTGTGAAATGTAATTTTTTTTGTTATTAAAAAATGAAAACTAAATAACATATTCGTTTCTAGCTCTGGCAAAGTAAGTTATATGAAAATTAGACGCTTGGTCTTTTCCACAAAAACAAAATATTTTCCAGTGAAATAGTTAAGTTGCGTCACCAATTTTCTTTTATGTCTGTTCATGACGTAGGTACTTACTCGTACGTGAGTAATTAAACAGCTATTCGAATAGTAAACGCAACGTAGTGTGAAATAAGAGCTTACAAAGTGGTAATGTTTCGAAATATTAAAAGCTTTTAAATAGAGGTGTATTATCTAGAGCTCATTCTGTGTAAAAGCTCAGTGATTTAAGTACGATATTTAATAATTTGTAAAGTAATTTAATATTAAACGATAAATATTCAGCTTTACTTATAAAGTGTGTTAGTTGTTCTTAATGTTCTTGTCTTTGTGTGTTCCATGGCATCCCCGACGCAGGTTATCCTAGCGACGAGATATACATTAAATAAGTGTGAAACGACGCTTAAATGGACAAAATGTCATTTACCTTGTGAGAAATATGTCGATATGAAAACCCATTTTTCTAATGTCAATAGAGCAATACGAAAACGAAGTTTACAGTACCACAGAATATATTATAATAGTTGACATTATGAACTAATGTAAAGTATGAAGTAATGTTAAGTATGATGTAATGTTAAGTATGAACTAACGTTAAGTATAAGCGCTTACGAGTAGCCAGCTTCAATCTCACTGTATTAGGGTTGGCTGGCTCCAAAACTCATTGCCCTGGAATAAGCCAGCTCGTAATCCCAGCCAACCATAGTCAACAGCTATTATTTTCGCAGGGTAGGTTAGGTTGTGTTCAGTTTTAATAGATATTAACTGTCAACTAGTCGTATGGTCTTGGTATGTCGTACAAGGTTCGCTAACACCGCCAAACTTATTCACCGTTCCCTAGTAACAAGTCAAGTCAAACTCGCAGACAGTTACAAATCTTAATAGATTGCCAGGACAGATAAGTTATCTCCAGAAACTGTTACATCCTCGAACTTATCCCCAAGTTATGATTGGCTACCAACTTGGACAGAATTGAATTGCTCTTCTGATTTCTGTATCACGAATATCGAGCACACCCGACGGAATTCGAGAGCTCATCTATTTTTTTTTACGACCACCCTAAGAATTGTAAGGCATTGACATCGTCGAAAATCCTTTCGTGTCGACCAATATAAATTGAACTTTATACCTTTGTGTATTTTGTTCTAACTGGTGCTTGGAAAGATTTAGGTGTCGCAGTTTTAAGCGGTGGGTTGTGACGACAGATAGGACAGTTTTGGACAAATTCTGGGAACATAAAGTAAAGATTTTTGCGTACTATGTTCTGAATTCCGTTCAGATCGTTTTTTGATAGATATAAAGTTACAAACGCTTTGTTAAGCATACCATACAAAAATACAAACAGAAAAGTTAAAGTGGCGGCCTTACCGTTAAAAGTGATTTCTTGCCAATATAATATATATATATTTTTTTATGTAATTGAGTGACGAGACGAGCAAATCGCTCGCCTGATGTTAAACGTCACGTTTGCCCACAACAGGTCTGTGCCACCCAGAATTTTGAACTCGCAGAATTCAAGATCCTGCGCGGCACAGCACTGCGCTCGTCACCCTGAGATATAAGTTGTTTAATTCTCCCATTTGCCCTGTAATTTCACTGGAAACAATGCCCTTGCAACCGGAACACAGCAATGTTTGCACATTACTGCTTGGTGGTGAAATAACTGGCAAAGGTGTGGTACTTCCCCAGGCGAGCACTGCAAAAGAGCCCTACCACTACAAAAATGAATGCAATTTTTTACTTTAATCTATTATTAAGCCCGTGTTTGATCGTCATCTTGGTTTATGGTTAGCAATAATGCGGTCTACTATGAAGCTTTGCCCAGAAGAAATCGATTCACTCGCAGTTGAAGACACCCTTGTTATTATTTTGTTTCTCATTTTATTATTGACGCAAGAAGTAATTTCATCAAAACCTTAGCTGTTTACTCTCCGCTTCCCGTCTACATGTAAATATGAACGAAAGAAAATTGAATTTAGTGCAAGATTAAATTAAATAAATATTGACAAACCAATTTATGTTCTAAGTCGTCACAACAACGCTTTATTTAGCTTGTAGCTCTTGAATGATAAATGCTCAGATTACTAATTAATTACTACAGTAGGCATATCCTCATTACCTAGTGGCAGTTTGGTGGTCAAAGGCGGACTTCTTCGCGATAAAAAGAGAATAATTGTTACTGTAGTTTTAGACATTCATTTGTTTCAATATTTTGCAGCGCTGACCAGCGGTTTAATTTTCCAACTCAGACATTCAAATTGAGCTTAAATTATTAAAGTTATTCCGATTTCTATTAAATATCAGCCAGATCCACGATAAGGCCGCCGATCTCCATAGTTCTATTAAACTTAGTAGCTGGAAGCTTGTTTGTTGTTATGATGACTGTTAATATCTTAGAATCGAGTCGTAATACTAAATCGAATACAACGTCTGGACATGACTTAATTCAATAAAACGCCGTCCAAAGAGACGCAAGTACTAAAATATTCAGAGAAAAGACCATCGAGTCCGTAACGCTAAAAGCCATGATATAAAACTGAAACAAATAAACCAAGCTGTAGGCTCAGATCAAGTAGAAAAGCAAATAGAGTCTCCCGCCTTAAATCCAAGTGAAGCCAAAAACTACCCTACTCTCCGAGTACGTATACTTCAAGCACATATTGATGCATAAAAGCTACCCGAATCAATCGACAGTTTTTACGTCAGTTGATCAGAAAACGTGGGCAAGAAAAATAAATAAATAAAATGATGATAAATAAATAAAACAGCTAAAATTAATCGTCAAAAAAAGACGTCCGATGGAATAATTTTCCACGTGTCTACTTATCGTAAATGGAACACATAAAAATCATAATTTTTAGGCTCTAATTTCGAAAACAAATGTCAAAATGACATTTTGACATTCCGGTAGTTTTTATGCGTCACTAAGTCCGTGAAATTTACGTACACGGGCAGTAGGGTAGTTTGTGGCTTCACTTGGATCTAAGGCAGGACTCTATCCGCCTTTCTACTTGATCTAAGGCTGTAGGTATCTGTATCTTATCCAAGGGATTTACGATCTCGGCAAATGAGATTGCTAAGAATATTGTATTTATAGGTATACCTCTATACCTACCTATAATGTTTGTATGTAGTTGTATTTATAGAGTTTTGGTGGACTTAAGACATAGATTACCACCTATATAATATTCCGCAGTCAAAACGCTTCCACTAATAACATGCATCGGTCAAAACATACTTACGAGTATGAAAATCCAATTTCATTGATTCTAAATTTTGGACCACTTTCCAATGTTCAATTGAGCTATAATTTGGTATACTTCTATATCTCCGACAACAACGCAATAAAAGCTTGTTTTAAAAATATTGTTAAAGTACCTTTAAGTTTTAACTGCTAAAGTGATGTGTTAAGAACCCAGTACCTAGACATTTCCAACTTAAGTTTTAAAGCAAATGCAAAAATTCATATCGTGATTTTGTAGATAATAATTTGAAAAAAGACTAAAAAATTTGTCACAGGCAGTCGGCTTATACGAATAATATAAATAAATTTATATGAGCTTGTTTTTTAATAATAGGGGTATCTAATTGAATAAAAATCATTACGTCTATTGTTTCGTTAGTCAAAAGGCATCAAATATAAAGAAAATAATCTAAACGAAACGACAATAATCATGATGTTATCTCACTCCCACTAGTAGTTTTATGCAATTTTGCGTCTAAAAGAATATGTTTGCGCCGTTTCATTTGGATTCCTTTCATGTTTATTTTAGCAAAATCGATCAATCAAACTCTATACATAGTCCGTGTGTTTTCTGATTGGAGAAATATAGTTATAAAACTTTCGCTATTGAGCTATAAAATTCGCTATAGTATGAATTATGTTATTTGTTTTTTACGTCAAAATAATTTATTTACAAAAATTTATATAAATAAAAGAAAATGCTAAAATCGTACGGATATATTTCATGCGATGTTGACGCAGTATATTTTATTACTTTTCGGCGCTTCAAGTATTTTCCTCTTTACTTTGTCACTGTTGTCAAATAAATCGAGTAAACTGTTTTCATATCATAACATAAGATTTTAATGTCGAATTTAGGAGTTAGCATCTTTGTTTCCGGTTGTAGATGGATTTTTCTTTAGGTGATCTTGGGTATTGTTTTACTTTTAAGGTAATACCTACTTAGCAAATGTAATATGTTTTATCTTTGCATAATTATATACAATGGTTATAGTTATAGCATTTTTTTTTGTAACAAAAAGCTACATGAAATTTTAACAAAATAAAAATTTAACAGAAATTATATATATGAATGAATACGATTCTAAAGTGTACCAATTAAATTAAAAAAACAATGATCCACAATACCTACTTGTGAGATTCGTACCTACTATATCGGTATTATTTACATTTAAGAAACTGAAATAATGGTTTTGTTTGAGGGTTTAAAGTACATAGCTTATGAACCCTAAAACTCACACAAGAGGAGTCCAGCGTTTTGAAATTTAGTGCTTTCCATTTTAGATAAACTATTTTGAAAATTGAAGTAGGTACTTAAAGGTATACACACAAAAATGTGGATCTTCGTTCTAGTTTACTGGGTAATTTCACAAGTTAAAAAAAAATAAGAACGTTTAACCCGCTTCTTTATTCTGAAAGCGGTTTGAGTAGCCCTAAGAGTCAATACTTTCGACTCTATTTTAAAAACAATGTTGTTCATTTCGAATTTCATGAAGCCAGAATCGAATATCGGAGAAGTTAGCCGATAGAGTCGCTGCTGCTGCTGATTCGATTTTGTTTTTGATTTGGTCGTGTCGTGACAAGATAAGTTTTCACAAACATTAATCTGTTTTTACTAGGTATCGCGTGCCATCAAAGACTGACAGATTAAATGCGTTACGAGAGGAGTAACAGGTTTATTGCAGCCCATAAATTTCCTCGATAGGAGAAATATTTTATTAAGAGACCAAATAAAAAGTATTACAGGGAGATTACCTACTTGGCCATAAACATAAATTGCTTTCTGATAACTCGGATCAGTTTTATGGGTCTTTAGGTTTTTAAGATGTTTTATCTGGAATACGTGATAGGTTTTTCGATCGTAAATATTACTTTTTTATTGTGATGACTTTTTTTCAATATCATCATCGTTTTGTGGGATCATATCGATTTGGAACGTAATTACGGAACATGAATTTATATAGAGCGAGGAATATAAATACAGTTTGGTTTTTGAACTTTATGTGTCTCTGACCGGAAAGGTGGCTTTGTTGCAAAGTTTTATAAAGTTCGGTAATTTACAAGTTAAATTCCGGAATTCTAAGGCTTTTCAAGGTCAGAGTGAATAGATGTCTTATAGGTCTGCGTGCTTCATCTTCGGCCACATCATCTCTCATCAACAGGCGAGTTGGTGGTCAAATGTGGACATATTCGCGTATTTTTTTTTTTTTACTGAAAATCATACATGGGGTGTTACGGAAGCTTCACTTGTAAGTTAGTCGTCATTCTAGGCTAAGCATTTTGACCATTTTTGATCACCCAAAGCAGACGTGATAGTGTTTTTATATTTATAGTAACAGAGTGTAAGGGCCCTAATCTGGCGAGTGAGATATTATCTCGGTCCCTGTCGCTCTCACAAGGAATGTCAAGACAGTAAGAGTGATGGAGATAACGTAAACGTCTAAAAATAGCTTCCAAGTGTTGCCATACTAAAACTATCTGAGCAGCTTTAATTTCATTGTTTTCGGGTCGCCTAGGACCTCTGACATGGTTTAATGCTTGTTGTTTCTGCACAACCGATGTCAACAAATTGACAGATCGCGATAAAGATCATGATAAACAGTGAGCGTTTCTCGCCGATAAAACGGGCGCAAATACATAGGGACCGTGCAAATATCCATATTCAACGCAGAAAACGTCCAAAATCTCTAATCAGCTAAACAATCCTTGTAGCGACAAATCCCGGGCCCTTCCCCCATTTGTTACCGACCTACTTTCTCTGATACATAATTCATCAACGCAGTTTTGCTATGTGATATACGATGGCGATACTTAATCCTGGAAAGGTAATTTTCTTCGGCAATTTTGTTAATTAATCGCCTATGAGGCAGGTCTGTTTGGTTTTGTTTATGGTGTTTGCTTTGCGGTGATATGAGTATGAGGTTATGGCGTTGGAGACACATATTATGAGGATTATTTTATATGGAAAGAGCGTCATACAGGCAGACGGTCAGTTTGATGCCAAACAAACCGCTGCCTGCAACACTAGCGTATTGCTTGAAAGAAATCACTTTTAACGAAAAGGCCGCCAGTTGTGGCACTCGTTTTAAGGGTTTCGATCCTTCCGCTTGTAGTGGAAGTGGTTTGGTGTGATAATAATGAGTTTATCTATTTCTATTCTTAATGTCGACAACTTTTTTTGACCACTACACTTCCTTCTGCATAATTTTTTACCGATTACTATAGAATTACTTCAAACATACAATACAATGTGCGTCGTCTACTAAAAACATGCTTCATGTTTTCTTTTGATACTAAATAAAATGTTTACGCCATTAAAATGACGTCGGGTTTCACTAGAAATAACAGCTATGCCGGGGCCCCATACGTTTTTTTTTTTTTTTTTTTTTTTTTTTTTTTTTTTTATGTAATTGAGTGACGAGACGAGCAAATCGCTCGCCTGATGTTAAACGTCACGTTTACCCATAACAGGTCTGCATCACCCAGAATTTTGAACTTGCGAATTCAAGACCCTGCGCGGCACAGCACTGCGCTCGTCACCCTGAGATATAATAAGTTCTTTAATCTCCCATTTGCCCTGTAATTTCACTGGAAACAATGCCCTTCCAACCGAAACACAGTAATGTTTGCACATTACTGCTTGGCGGTGGAATATCTGGCAAAGGTGTGGTACTTCCCCAGACGGGCTCTGCAAAAGAGCCCTACCACTACTAAAACGTATACGTTCGGTATCACAATGAATGCGCGATGATAAAATTGACGCTAAAGTTTTCGCGAGATATGAATTACTACTGTAATGCCTTTGGGACGTGGCTACACATACGATAACCCAAAATAGGCGTTATCGTGATAAATGCGATCCGCTTAGCTGTTTATTATTCGTTTTTTACTTCTTGTTTCTAACTTTGCTTAACATTCAAACTCAAATTCAAATATTATATTCTCAGATAGGTACAGTACAGTAGTCTACAATTTAACTCACACAATGAAAATTACAGTTAACAAGGAAACATAATTAATCAATGACATTTACAGAGTGCTGATAAAAATTAGGGTAAAACAGATTTCATTTTTGATAAAATTAAAATTGAACTTTTTTGGACTGATTTTTTGTAAGCAAAAACCACTATTCGTTTATTCTGTGTCCAAACGCAGAAATCAGATTTGTACAATTTGGTTCTAAATAGAACACCAAAGCAAACTTTAAGTGAGAGTGACAACCAACTCTTAGTTCGCAGATCAAATAAACCGTAATTCCTTAGTCTGTTGTATAATACTATTTTAAACAAACATCTCTTGTAAATCCTCAAGTCAACCCCTAGAATTAACATCTATTATTAGTTCACAAGTGGTTATGAACAAGTCCTTCTTGGGCTCTCTTGTTCGGGGTTTGGGAAACAAATCTTACAAGGGACGGTTGGTTGTAATGTATTCTTGACGAATGTATATTTGAGGATCGGTATATAATAGTTTAGTCTGTCTTATAAGCAAGAGTCTCCTTGTGTAAGTCTGTTTTGTTTCTTTGTTTGTTATTTTAATTAAAAGTAATTGGCTGTGACATACATATAGACAGGCACCGAATTCGAGAGTCACCTAAAAACTTAGAGTCACCTTAGGGGTTCTTTCCTGAAGGAGGTTCAAAACCCTAAAAATATGTAATAAACAAATGGTAATCGTGTGTTTTCTCCTTCGCTCGTATGGCGCGAGTAAGTTAGCGCGAGCGGGATGGCATTCGTTGACCATGCCACCACGGTTACACAAAAAGGTCCGTTCGGTGCTATGGTCTACCTGACAAATTAATAAATATCAGCTGTTCAGAATGTAGCTAAATCTGATTATCAGTCAGTTATACAATAAGGTCGCTGGTCACGAGTTCGATTCCCGGACGGGCACATCTTTATCTGGGATACATAACTCCAGCGGGGACCAACTAATGTACCTTACATACATCCTAATGTATAATTATTTTAACTTTTGTGTACTATTTTTTAATAGCTCAAAAATGATATATTAATGTTAAAAATACGCCTGAAATGGTTCGAAGTTGTCTATTTGACTACTACTTACGAGTTGGCTATTTATCAAAAGTTCTTTCTTTTAAAGTATTCTATGTATTTGTTCATTTCGGAAATTTGGCAGATTTTTAAATGGCGCTGATTTTCCCATTTGGTAATGATGGAAGCCATGTGCATAAGCTTGTCTAGACTATCATTATTCATACGTACCGAAGTATGATAGCTTCGACCCGCCAAACTACATCTAGGGAATAATATAAATAGATATAAGACAAAGCTTGTAACCAAATATGTCGCGCACCCTTGTCTATTTGATCACACATCCCAAATCGAGAACCTTCGCGTGTCTAGGACTGAACATTACGCCCAACTCATCTATTAAGGCGGCCAAATGAGAGAACTAAAGTTAACAACGAAATTCTATAAGTTCTGGTAAAGAATTGCGATGGTAGCTCCATCATTCAAGTTCGTAGATAAGTTTGCATTGTTCCACATTTCTGTGGGTAGGATATTTAAATTTCAATAGGCTACGTATTACTAACAAAAGGCGGCCTTTCGCAATCGATCGACTGTATCATAACATTCCAATATGTATTCTGGGCAGGGTGAAATCAAGGATTGGAAGGGTCTTGAAGAAAGTAAATAAAGCTTTTAGCTGATTTTCGAAACTTATTTTTCTAAGTCAATATTTATAACAAAAGTTATGTGATGGATGAATGACCGTGGGTAGCATTTACAGCTACGCGTTATGCGGCTAAATGATACGGAAAATTGTGGACTCTGAGAGTGTCTTATGAATCTTTAAGAACGGCCGCCAAGACATGTCAGAGGCCGTCCGGCGATCTACAAACTATAAAACTAAAACACTGGGTCTATAAAACTTAGTTGCTTTCCATTTACTAACTGAAGACGGTTGTTTTTTTTTATAATCTTTATAAATGTGCCTTTTTTGCAAGTAAAAATGTCGGTTGTTGTTATAGACAAATAACCAGGTGCTACACATATTCGCGTCTTCCGAATCATGACAGCACTCATTTGCGTAAATGAAAATTATGGCCTCCCATCCTAAAAATAGATCAAAACAAGAAAGTGAACATAAATTCAAAAAAATACGGAATGAATAAACTAGAAAATTTCAAACAATTGTATATACTTATTACATTTTTGTCTATTTAGACTTATGTTCTTTAATGGTAAATAATTGGCTGTGAGAGACAGACACCGAAGTCTTGAATTAAGGGTTCTTCCCCAAAGGAGGTTTAGAACCCTAAAACGGTCTAAAAATAAAAAGAAAATAAAAAAGTGTAAGGATGAAGTTTATGCCTCGATTCAGCCCTGAACCCTATGTCATTTTCATGGCAGCCATATTGTTTGCAAAAGAAGAATTAGTCTGTGCCAAGATTGGGCTTGGAGTGTGCTACTTAAATCGTATTGTTTTTGTGGCTCATGAAAATAACTCGAAGTAAATCTTGGAAGTTATTAAGTTTCTTTTATTTTCAGTATCTGTTGACGCATTGCGGACGAATACTTTCAAGTTTTTGTGTAGGTGCTTATGTTGCTGTCGTGGTAAAAGATAGGAGTCTACTGTCTATTGATCTTAGCTGAACAGGTTTATTGTATTACTAGCTGCGCCTTACGGGGTCACCTGCGTTTTCCAGGATAAAAAGTACCCTATGTGCTCACTCTTCATTCCAAATTTCATGTAAATCCGTTCAGGCGTTTTATTAACAAATAACAAACAAACATTTATAATATTAGTAAGATAGGATATAAGATTATTAGTCTGTTCCGTTCCACTGCTCTGCAAACGCTTTCTTATCTTCTTTCGAGTCTCGACGACTTAATAGTTTTCAGAGTTTTTTTTTATTCATTTCTTTTTGTTGCTATTGAGTGACGAGACGACCAAATCGCTTGTCTGGTGTTAAACGTCATATTTTTCCATAATAGGTTAGAGGCACCCAAAATTTTAAACTTAGAATTCAAGACCCTGCGCAGCACAGCTGAGCACTGCGCTCGTCACCCTAAAATTTAAGATGCTTAATCTCTATTTACCCTAAAATTTCACTGAAAACATTCCAACCGGAACACACACCGTACGTCCGTAAGTCCATTTTACCTCTGGCCAAGTTTTTACCACTTAAAAATATTGATCTCAATAATTACTCTCTCGAAACTTCATGAATATTCCATCTATGCGTGAGACATACTTGAATTATCTTCTCGCGTTGATTCACACCATTACCAGAGCAAAGTTCATTTCCAAATGTAACTTAGCTTTATGCTGAGTTTGTAACTGGATACATTACGTGATTAAAAGTTGGAAATGTCTCAAACTCAAATCTTTTGTACAGGCAGTAACACAAGTCTGTTATACAAACGTGACGTTTAACATCTGGTGAGTGGTTTGTTCGTCTTGTCATTAAACTGTCTATAAAAGGTAAAAATGGTAAGACCACAGTCAAGGTTTTTTTCATAGTTATGAGTTCAAAGTTCTGCAGGCTGATTCAACTATTCGAAATTCGAATGTATTCGTGGATTATCTTCGGAAAGAATTTGAAGACGGGATTTTTTAGCGATTGTTTCCCGCACGGAAACATGATCCGAAATCGAAAGTCAAGTTGTTTTTCAGATACATTCCATTCGAAAGCATTCGAATTTTGGACAGCTGAATCAGCCTACTGGGTGGCGCAGACCTGTTATGGGCAAATCTGATGCTCAAGGAGACATCAGGCGAGCGATTTGCTCGTATGAATAAACAAACTGAAAATACAGGATTAAATGTAAAAGCTATGCTAAGCGACTGAAAAAATAAGCTGTTCCATAGAAAAATGTCAATGACACTCGACAAATAGTATGGAACAGTTAATAATAAAAAAAACATTTTATTCCTAATGATCAGTCATAGGAGCCTTATTGGGCAAAGCATACCATTTCTTTACCCTGTCTTTGAGTGAAAAACTCAAGTAATCGAATAAACAAAAAACCCTCCACAATAGCACCTCCAATACCTCGATGAACTTAGAAATGACTTTACATAAAGCAAACGAGCTTTTCTTGGAACCTATGTACATTAATCTTTTACTCGCGGCGGTTTACTTACGTTAAGTACGGCTGAGTACGTGTACTTTCGTCTTCATTTTGGTTAATGTGGCAAAGGTAAACACCAGAGGCTTTGTTTGATGGATCTTGGTAAACAATGTAACTAATTTTAGCTTTTAACTGGATAGGACCTCTTTGGATGAATGATGACTGGTCTTTTTAGGGTTTCGTACCCAAAGGGTATAACGCATCGATCTATAATCCGACTTCGGTGGTAAAACGGGACTCTATTACTAAGACTCCGCTGTCCGTCTGTCTGTCCGTCTGTCACTAGGCTGTTTCTCATGAACCGTGATAGTAAGACAGTTGAAATTCACAGATGATGTATTTCTGTTGCCGCCATAATAACAAATACTAGTATAAACATAATAAAATAAATATTTAAGGGGGCTCCCATACGTGATTATTTTGCCGTTTTTATAGATAATGGTACGGAACTCTTCGGGCGCTAGTCCGAGTCGCACTTGGCCAGTTTTTACTATATAGTCTTTCTCTTTCTCCTCTCTTATCCTCTCTTTCTCTTTCTACTGTATCGTATACTCCTAGCCAAATTGCAATTCCATTATCGCAAACAGTATAGAAAATTGAGATAATGTATGGAAATGACGATTCTGTAATAGAATATAGAATGTATTAAGTACATTATTGAAATGTCATTCCCATATTAAATTGGCTACGATTTTATAAATGTTTGCGATCATAGATTATAAACTTAGCTAAGGGGTTTAATTAATTAATTAAAAATTATAGATTATATTTTAATTACATTCATGAACAGCAAAATTAATCAAATTATCGTTCTTAAAATTTTCAGTATAATAGTTTAATTTTGTCTTGCTAACTTGCTATGCAACGCCTGCTTGACCTCAAGCACTAAACTAACAAAATTTTAATACCACATTATTGCCATAAACCTTCCACCACATCCCCATTGCGCTCAAAACCCCGACCTATTCTGTAACCCAGCCTAACACAGCGTCCAATTCCTGCTCAAAATCCAAGCATTCTTCACGTGGCCGCACCACGCAAGCAATGTACAGTACATCGCTTCTTTGGCTCGTATGAATGCATGCCGTGACCCTCGTTGGAATTCTGCACTCTCGTATTACATACTAACGGGATGAGAGGACTAGAGTGAAAATTTAAGATCGGTTTCTGGTATAACAACGTGTGAAGTGTTGTTGGCGAGAATTTCTGAGATTTCTCGAGATTTAATAGATGGTGTAGCGCGTAGAAGTCTCGTAGCGTTTCTCGTAGCTGATGTAGCTATCTCGTAGCGATTGTACCTGGGTGTTGAAGTTTATAGATTAGAAAGGCTACGCTATGTTTAGTCTGGTCAATCTATGAATGGGTCGCTATTTATTACTAAATCTCAATTGTAAATGCCACTCGTGACATAAAAAACGATACAGGTCATAAAAGGCTTTTCAAGCGGCTTAAAAACTTTGACACTTGACTATTTGTCTCATACAATACTGAACATTAATTATTTATATTGATCCCACAAAAAAGAAATACAAACCCAGTGAATTACATTATAAAAAAGCAGAAAAGACGGTCTTATTGCTAAGAGCGATCTCTTTCAGAAAACCTTTTTTGCATAAAACATACAACTAAAGGTCACCGAATGTGATCAAAACTAGTTGTAGTAAACGACTTTTTATTAACATGAGTATTTCCGTGTTAATTGTAACAAAATGCGTCAAACCCCCCTTTTTTTTTTTGGGGGGGTGGGAAATCATCAAATGACCCCCCTCCCACTCTTGGGCAGAGCGAAAGGGAGTGTCAGACTTCTACTGACTAAAAACCACCCATGTTCCTTCTACGCCCTTGTGACGCTGAGGCCGCGGTAACTTCTACCCGCAGCCCCGACGGGCATGGGCCCTTTCGGGCCCCTTCCATGTTGCTGACATCTCTTTGAGGCGCGCGTGGAACACGAACGCGCCGTCGACACGGCCTGTGTCGTCATACGACGGACGGACAGCGAGCTAGCCCAATAGCTCACCGTCCACAGGCCCGCGTCTACGGTGGCCGGAGGTCGTCACGTGACCCCCGACGCCCGGAGCGCCTCCCACGGCGGCTGGGGTCAAACCCCCCTTAGTTTCCATAGTAACATACAACTGAATCTAGGAGTCTAGACTGAGTCTGATCTCTTCCCCTCCTCCTAAAATCGTGTTCCTCGTGTCTGAGGGTCGTGACCACCACCTCCAAGTAGCTTCTCTCTAACGATGTCTGATCTCTTAGCAAAGTAATATTGAGTCTCATTTCAACTCAAACTACGCCAAAACTCGAACCTTCCAATTCTTAGACAAATCCCATCAATTCCCAGAACCGGAAATCCCAAGCCAAATATGAATTCCCAGGAATTGAAGATTAAGACGCGTCATAAGTAACAATGATGGAGCATTAGTCGAACGCGCTGAAATTGGGTCATACTCGTATTTGGATTATCGCCTTTGTCGAAATTGGAGTTGTGTTTGTGACGTGAAAGATATTTGAAGGTGCGTGGATAGTAATAATTATGTTTATAGTATGAAGGTAGTATATTAGATAGGTTTATAGTAGGTAGGTATACTCGTATAGTAAGTGAAAATTTCGAACACATACTTTTTTAATTTATTTTATACTTGTTATATTTCTAGTCTTATTATTAGTTATTATTTTTTTAAAAATTGATAGTAAATAGTAATTTGCCCATTTTGATAAAAATTACAAAAAAAAAACTTATAACGAAGCTTTCTATTAGAAGTAATGAAATTTGAAATTATAAACCCCCTGTTCAAAAAAAAAACTGCTAATCTTGTCTGAAAATATTTTCGTCCATCGTAGCGGAGAACTCTCTCGCTCAAGTCTCCTTTTAAACCAAAAAACATAATCAAAATTAGTTAACCTGTTTAGAAACTACGATGCCAAAGACAAATATACATACTAAACTTATGAAATCCCTCTTTTTGCGTCGAGGGCTAAAACTAAATTATTATAAACTAAATAACTTAATTAATTGTTATAATGTTATAACTAACTAAATTGTTATAATTAAATAGGCAGCCAGTGCCAAACGAGACGCAACCGCGAGCGCGTCACGTTTGTAAACTCGCCTGATGAAGGTCACCGAATGTGACCGAAACTAGTCGTAATAGACGACTTAATTTTTACGTGAGTATTCCCGTGTTTAATTATAACAAAAATGTATTTTAACGTATTCAAGAAATTATTTTTCGATGCAAGTAGTTATTCCTATCGATAGTTTGCAAATGCTAGTTAAGTATATTTAACGACAGTCGAAACTATCAAAAACGGAGAAACAGTTCTCAACTTGATTAAACTTTTTCTTATTAAAGTTTTATCTTATTTCCTACTCTTGCCTAGTTTCTTGTATGGTTCAGTACAAAATAAGAACTTTAGTTTTGTTTCTATAATTCGAAAATATTGTAGTTTACTTAATATCTTTCAAAACAGACTTAATATAGCTTAAAGCAAATGATATTTTAATTTTAGGTGATGAATTTATTTTCTCTGTTTTTTACGAATGATAATAATAAGGGTCGCAGGTGGAACCTGGACCCGATTAGCATGCGACCGAGGCAGATGACATAACGGGAGAGAGGCCTATACCCAGCAGTGGGATGGAGAGGGCTGTGGATGATGATGATCGATAATACGGTACCAATTCTTGCTACTAGTATTATACAAGAACATTATTTTTACACAACAAAAAACAAAAACCGACTTCAAAAGACCGACTATTGAGTTATTCATCTATTTGTCGCGCACGTATTTAATGCAAATTTAAGACATATGGATTTCTCATGGATACTATTATCAGAACTGGACTAAATTGAAATGAAACCAAATGGGGAGCGTCAGCTTTCTAACAAAAATCAAAAAATCAAAAAAACAAAAAAAAGAATCATCAAAATCGATTCACCCAGTCAAAAGTTATGAGGTAACAAACATAAAAAAAAACATACAGTCGAATTGATAACCTCCTCCTTTTTTGAAGTCTGTTAAAAATAGTTGGCCACGCGGTTTTATTAACGTTTGTCGGGATAAAAAGTAGCCTATATGTTATTCCAAAATATGAGCTAGCATATCAAATTTCATTCAAATCTATTCAGTCGTTGTTGCGTGATTAATCGATAAACATGCAAACGTTGACATTATAATATAGGTGGATGGGAGAGTTTGTCTGTGTGTAAATTTAATGTCTAACATGGCTTTGACACATTTGTTACAATTTACAACGTGTTTTATGTGACGTGAGTACTCCCGCGATAATTATACGAAAATGAGTTTTAATACAGGGTTACACAGGATACTCTAAGCCGAGAAGGGCTCATGGTACTCATCATAATCAACAACTTTTACTATGGGACCAACCCGGAATTCGCGAAAAAAATATCAGCTGTTCCATAGAAAAATATCAATGACACTCGACAAAATGTATGGAACAGCTGATTTTTTTACGTGAATTCCGGGATGGTCGTAAAAGTGGTTCATAAGGATGAGTACTTAAGCCCTTTTCGACTTAGCATACCCTTTCTATAATCATTATAATAATCCTGTATAGTAAATGTCAGTCAGTACAAAACTTTACAAATGCTAGTTTTATAATGCCCATACGCTTACCACCTGGAAACGCTGTCGCCTATGCATTGCCCCGTTAATAAGTCCCACCACAGAACGTTGCGAAATGATTTGGCAACCACCCAAGCGGCTACCTACACCGGATTTGTCATGTTATTATGAAAGCTAACTTTTATGGAATCTTGTTTTCTTGTGCCTTTTTCGGAAGCTCGGATGGAAATATCGTTATTACTCGTATTATGCCCTGTGGCTGTGTAAGCTGAGACTGAATAGGGAGGTATTATTAGTGAAGAAATAGAAGCGGAAGACGGGAGTATTTTTGTTTTGTGGCTGACAGTGGTTTTTTAATTGCAATTTTGACAGTGGTTTTTTGACGGCCTGTTTGGCTCAGCGGTAGTAATATCCGCCTTATAAGCCAGAGGTCCCGGGTTCGATTCCCGGTCGGGCAGATGTTTGAATGATGAATTTAAATATCTGTTCTGGGTCTGGGTGTTAGTTGTCCTTGTCTTTGTGTATGTTCCATGGCATCCCCGACACAGGAATTTATCCTAGTGGGGAGCTATGAGTGTGAAACGTTATTTATTTATTTATTTTATTTATTTATTTTAAAAATAAAACATATTTTACCTTATGGCGCAGAATCATTTTAGTTCAAAACTAACAAAGTTCACTATTCAACCATCTATTCTACTGCAACAGGAGTCCCGAACCAATGTTATTTTAATTAAGATGACACTTATAAAAACATTTTTTACAAGATAATTATACATATAATACAGTGTAATACACATAATATATATAATTATCTTTAGTAGCAATTTCAGAGTTTTGATTTGATAGTATTTAGTTTTATTATTTTCGTAATATTAACTAAATCAAAATTATTACACAGCATGTCAATGATATAAATAAACATTTCTTTCGGAAAATGGCTTATGTTAAATAAAGGTTTTCCATCCCTGATCTAAGAAGCGCCTGAGGCACGCTCCTGGCGCACTCTAGTTTTGCGCCCTGGGCGCTCCATTGCAAACATGTTACAAATAATATGCAACGTATCATACCCAGCTAGCTGATATGTTACTATTCTATGCTCAAAAGGAATGCTTTTCAGACTATTTATTTTAACAATGTGACCTGTACCATGGATACAGCTATTATACGATTCAATTTAGATTTTGAAGCGCCCGCCAAGCGGTTGATGCACTCTAAACTTGTTTTTAAATTCAGTAATAGACTTGCGTTTGACCGCCATCTCGCCTGATGATAAGCAATGATGCGGTCTACGGTGGAGCACGCTTGCATAGAAGGAACCTATTCACTCGCGACTTGAAGACACCCAGATTATACCTACCGGGAAACACCCACTCGGGCAGAGCATTCCATACTCGCAGATCGCCCAATTCGGCAGAGCAGAGGAATGCTCCAGCGGTTCGCACAATAAAGGTGGAATCAAATCGTTTCGTACAAGCATTTGGTATAATAAACTACTCGCTTTTAAACTCCGGACAAATCCAGTATCTGTTCATATAGTTTGGCAAAAGAGCGCTCGGAGCGCCCTTGTAGAGAGCTAAGTTAAATCCATGATAAGCCAAAAAGGGCTCATAATACACAAAATTAAAAATAGTACAAAAAAAAGAAATAAGTAAAAGCAATATAGTAATAAAAGCCGTTCTTAATGATGAGTACATTGAGTACTCTAAACCTTTTTAGCTTATCATACCCTTTCCTTATAATCCTGTATAATATAATAATATATTATAGAGGTATAGCTAAGTGATTGCATCAATTTGCAAACAAAAAACATCGCTTCAAAAAAATATTACGTTCTATGCCAACAAGGAGCATCACAACAGGAAAATGGTTCAAATATCATGTCCTCGTTTTAGTGAGCGTCTTCAGTAGGCGACTTTATTAAATCAAAAACATTTTCAATAAAAAAAAATCGCTAAAAACAAGTACTGTGAATTTTACAACACTGATTTATTTTAAATTTTAAAGTACTTTTTAACCGAATAAATCTGCGGTTAACCACCAGCTCGCCTGTTGATAAACGATGATGTGGTCAAAGATGATGCACGTAGGTTTAGAAGACCTCTTCACTCTGACCTTGAAGGGTCTAAGATAAAGTATATCTCTCAGGAAATAAGGAAGTCGGAAGTCTGTTCTATTCCCTGGTTGTACGAATCAGAAACGTAGACACGAAACGTTTCGTACGTATCCTTAAGGGAAATTGCCAAAATCAAATTTTTCCAATTTCCAATCTTTATCGAATTGATAAAAATTGGAGTATGATGCTGTTTACACAGTAAAAACATTAAACTGAAGACTTGCCAACCGACCCTGCCAAGTACTTGCACAAGTTTAAGGGTTATTAATGTTATGATCTTTTTATTGTAATTTATTTTGTACAAATTTAATAATACATCAATTTTTGTTAATTTAGCCAAAAACCAGTTACCATTACCTTAATTAAAGCCTAGACTAATACACCAGTATAACATAATATACACCAGTATCTTGACAAGCGCGGTAGAACACGGCCTAATCACCCTTCAAGGTAGTCCTGTATCTCAGCAGCGGGAAGATTTAAGATTGAGTGACACTGAGTAGCATAATATACACTGGTATACATTCGACTATATACCTTAAAAACCCTTAAAAATAACAACAACTATAATACCCTACTAATATTATAAATGTGAATGTATGTTTGTTTGTTACGCTTTCACGCGAAAACTACTTAACTGATCATCGTGAAACTTTATACGCATATTCTTGGAAGTATTAGAAGTAACATAGAATACTTTTTATGAAAAAACAACAATGCGAGCGAAGCCGCGGGTAAAAGCTAGTTTATAATAAATATCAACGGAATACATAATCACCATTCGAGGAAAGTCCTGATAACTCAGAAGTAGGATCAATGTTGACTTGTTTGATTAATTGCAATAGAAATGAAGAAAACAAATAAATACTCGATTAAATACTGCTGGTGATTAAAACGTCCATGGAGAAGTTCGTAACAATTAATTTCGCAAACAGTAGTTTGAATAACAAAAACTAATTTATCGTTTGTTTACGTCCATTGATGTGGGTGCCTGTTACGGGTCGCCCAATTATTAATTGGTGTAATTTATATCGAGAAGGTCTTGATACATAGGTACAGTATAGTTTATGCAGTAAGATTACTCAAAACTGTTTTCATACTAAATAAGTTGCTTTCAAACTAACCGAGGCAGAAGCTATTGAAAAAAGTAAAATTTAGAAAAAACTGTAACCTGACTAAGGTGACGAGCGTTATGCTGTGCCGAGCAGGGTCTTGAATTATTATGAGTTCAAAATTCTGGGTGGAACTTACTGCTATAGGCAAACGTGATATTTAACATCAGGCGGACGATCTTCTCGTCCGGCACTCAATAGCAATAAAAAATTAAAAAACTGTAACTCAACGGAAAATACTAAAACTCTATGGAAAAGTAATCAGTAACCCGAAATTTGTGAATGCGTCATCCCTCACATTGATTTTGTTCATACAAAACGTAGGCTACGTCTGAGTTATAATAACGAATCGATTGACACCTCATTTACCATAATTTGACGAGTATTTTAGGCGCTACGGTGGATCATACGTAAATATAAACTAACGTGCTTTCGACACGTTTATTTATAATTAACACACAATTTCACTCGCGTTTTTAACCGACTTCAAAAAAGGAGGAGGTTATCAATTCGACTGTATGTTTTTTTTTTAATGTTTGTTACCTCATAACTTTTGACTGGGTGAATCGATTTTGATGATTCTTTTTTTATTAGAAAGCTGACGCTTCCCATTTGGTCCCATTTCAATTGAGTCTAGTTCTGATAATGGTACATAATTATATCCATGAGAAAACCATATAAGTCTTAAATTTGCATTAAGTACGTGCGCGACAAATAGATGAATAACTCAATAGTCGGTCTTTTGAAGTCGGTTTTTGTTTTTTGTTTTGTAAAAATAATGTTCTTTTATTGAGTCTGATAATCCGACTAAATTCGTGACAATGTGAATATTCCCGTGTTATTAAAAACAAAATTTTGAGTCAATCTTATTTTATATGTTTGTTTTATGTATGATCTCGCATAATTTTTTACAGAGTAGTCCGATTTTGATAATCCTTTTTGGTTTTATTTCAATAAGCTATTCTATTATTATTAAGTTTATGTTCAAAGTTGTACTACTCACTACATTTTACTATGTCCCACAGACCCCAAAGCCTATGGCGTTTTGTAGAGATGATTTGTGCCTGAACCCTTTGTTTGGCGCCTATTAATTTTGATTTGTTTGCTTTTTGTGTCCCCTTTGCGAAGGCAAAACATGGAAACACAGAGACGTTGAGTAAATTGATTACGTTATTAATTGCTTCTGATGTTACGGGATCTGACGTACGTGCTTCTTTTCTCTCTCACGCCCTCTCTTTCTATGATGTACACTAAATTACATAAAAATAAAATTAGTAATATTAAAATGCTTGTCGAGCTGACGTTGATTCCTGGATCCGACTCGTTTTGGTGTGACTCGTTGGGAACCCCTCCCCTATTTCAACGGCCAAGTACTCGGTTTGTTTAATTATTTTGACGAGGCGAGACAGTCACTAGAACCATGAGTTGTTGGCTCGTTGTCCATTTACTTTCTCACCACTCGTATAGTCAACCCATTTGCTCGTGCAATGCTATCTTTGTCACTGTTTCTCTAGTTAGAATAGTCATAAGATTGAAAGTGACCGAGACAATTTAATACACGCCAAAAAGGCCCCAGCTATTTCAATATAGCTACAAGAACATTACATAGTAAAATCACGATGGCTTGGTGCGAGGCATTTGCCACGTTTCATAAAATCTGGCTGTTAGCAACATGTGGCAGTCTTTAAGCTGACGAGTAAACGAAATTCTATTTCAAGCCCATTTCATTTTCAATCTTGGCTGCTTAAAGCGAAGAGTAAATGGCGCCTTCAAAGGTAAGCAACGCACTCAAGATGCCTTGGGTATTAGAGATGGAGGTGCCAAACTTTAAACTTAATTTAAACTTCAAAAAAAACTTTAAAAAAGCTTATTTCAACAAATATTAGCTTATAGAAATCATATCTAACCTCATACGATCCGCCGACAAGTCATCATCAATCATAAAATTTAACAAATTCCACGGTAATTCCCAATAAAAGCCTTCCATTCAATAATCCCCATAAAAACTTCCCGAAAATAGGACGTCAGTAATCCACGAACTTGATAAAACTCCGCCGGGAAAAGGAACAACAAAATTCATTTTACAATGTTCTGCCACACTGTTCAGACAACCCTATTAAGTTAAACTTATGCTTGGCAGAAATTTCTGGAACATTTTCAGTCAGAACTGGAGGTCGGTCTTACATGAAATCACCAGATCTGTACCCTTTAAGTAAATTGGGTATATGTAGATACTCTTTGTCATCCATAGTCTTTTTTATTCCACTGCTGGGGGTATACCTAGGCCCCTCTGTTGCTTTTTATTTAATGATAGGCTTGCGTTTGATCGTCACTATAGTCGTCTTTGGTACTAATATAATTATGTATTATGTATCGTACTATTTATTGCTTCTAATTGTTGTAATTTGTAGATATTGTATATGTCCAGTTTAAGTAATAGTGTTTATGTATGTTTATTCTTTTTTTTATTCGGTAATAGGCTTGCATTTGACCGCCATTTATTGTTATTCATTTGTCGAATAGATTACATATCTTTTATTTCAAGATACACCTTTTTTTCAGATAAAGATAGTATTTACATACATTCATAAATGCTGTCTGCGCTAGTAGCACTACTTATTTTTTCAATTTCATTTTCTTGGAGTTATACTACTGGTTGAATATCTAGGGGCTGGTATGCCCAGTGCAGATACAACTTATGACCGAATACACTTCTGGGGATCAGTTCGGAAGTTTAAAAATACTGTTGTTTTGGAATTTATCATAAAGTAGCGAGGGATTTCATCTTCGGTGCAAGGTTTATAAATTTTGCTGTTGTCTGCATGGAAGTTTTAAATTTTGATGTTTTTGGAACGTATATTTTATATGACATATTTTTGGGTTCAGTGTTGTACGAGTATATATAATACTTTCAAGGTATGGACATTGTCTTACTGGTCATACTGTTTTAGGATTTATGAAGAACTTTTTTGTTTTTCTTTACTTTATAACAAATCACTTTCATATTTTAGATTCCAAAGATTTGAGTGAGTGTGTTTGATTTGTGTGTGATTTAATATATTTTGTAAGTTTATTTATTGTGTGTTTGTGTTGGCATGTTTGATGAAAAAGTTAAACAGACTTAATGAAAGATGAAAGTTATTTTGCATAAACGCTGCAACTGTTTCCACCGAAATAAACTACGAATTTATATTAAATTTGGTATTGGTATGAAATTAATTTATACCCAAAATTGATGCAGTCATATCTTAGATATTTTTACTCTTAAAATCGTTAACAAATTCTGTAGAATACGAACCGTTTAGCTCAGCTGACTGGTATCATTTTATAGTTCATGCTATTTTTTATTGTTTTATTACCGACTTGAAAATAGAAGATTATTATTCCGAAACGCGTAGGTATATCTAATTAAGACATTTTTATTTTAATTTTAAAAGTCCTTAAGATACTTCATTTTCCGAATGGCGACCATAAATATTTTTTACCGTAAAACGACTGGTTTAACCCCATGTTATTCACGTAATGGTCTTATATAACAGGCATTATCATTTGGGGCAACGCGGCTGTTTACTTCGAAACAGGAAGGGATTATACCAGAGTTTTGGTAAAAAAATACTAAATTGTAGATCGGGTCGGAGAGGAAGATTTCAATTACACACTTCTTAATGCCTCTCATACCGTTAAAGGTTTTAAATGTTCATTATTCGTACGAGGTGGTTTTTAATTTGCTTTAGCTTACTGCAAGGTAAGCACTACTTTCACAAAAAAGTCTCATAATGTGAAATTAAAGATTTTTACCCATTTGGATTTTATCTGAAATCTAACTTTTAATTTATTTTAGGAATATATTCTGGAATGTTAATGTAGGTACATTATAGCTTGTATTGTTATGAAATTACAAACTAGTTATATGTTTTGTTTAAAGCTAATAAAACTAGGTGAAGCTTTTATTAATGAACTTAATTTATTTCTTCGAAGATTTACTTATTCAATTGTTTCAAGTCAAACGCAATAATGGACCATTACATTACATTACATTACCATACTATTAAAACATCTTTACGCAAATTATTTTATCAGCATTCCTAACTTTATAGTAGCTGTTATTACTTAATACCAAGCATATTATTGCGTAAGCGAGTGCCATCTCGCTCGCACCAAATTACTCACGCCATACAAACGAGCGGGATGACACACGTTCACAACTATCACCGCAAATATACAAGAAGGCCTCACGGCTTGTTATTTATCATTCACCACGTTTTCTCAAGAGTGAGTGAGTTTATCTATCTATCTATCTTTACACCACCGGATATGAATACGAAATCTACCAAAAACTTCGGCTCGATATCAGATGTTCGAAACTTGGCTGGGACTGCGGCCCACTTGGCAACGCGCGGGCTCGCTTGTTTCACTTTTATATTTATGCACGTCTAAACTATAGGCTGGCCTTAGCCAGTGGTCTGAAGATTGTCGTTGGTTGAAGATAAATTAGCTTAAATGGGATTTAAGGATTTAGGGCCTCACTTGTAGGCACTGTTTAAGTTAAACTGTTTAAAATGCTCCGACAACTTCGCGCTAAAGTGAAATGCTACGAGCAGAAAACAAGACGGATAATGTTAGGCTGTGATTAAGTGTAGCAGCTGCTATAGTTGTCACAATATAAGATGCCTGTTATGACACTTGAGAAAGACCGTAGAATGTAACTTGGAACGCTTTTCGCGCATACTTTATGGTAGCATGTAATGTCAAACTCTCAAAAACAGTTACGTTCTCAGTCTTCTTTTTTCAAATATTAGTGTTGTAACTTGTAACCAATTAACTATTGAATTGACGATAGCTCAACTGACGATTTTGGCTCATCATCCGAAGAAAATTATTGAATGAAGATTCAATCACTTTCGTTTTTTCTTGTTTATTTGTGATTGAATGAATGTTATTGTAACTAAAAATATTAAATAAAAGACAAATTTCGTATCATTTTAATATAATATGTACCTATAATATTCAAGTTTAAGTTAAATTTTCGAATCGTAACCCTAATCCAATGTAGGTACTTTACAATACAAAATCAAATGGATCAAATACTCATACAAACTTGAATTGATTTATCGTGAGTATCGAGTACCGAGTCGTATGGTGACATCACTAGTTACGTCGCAATGACAAACGTCATAACGGGCATCTTATTTTGTGATGATTATAATACAAAGTTTTGAAGTTCTTATTTAAGTGAGAACTTTAAACACTTGTATTAACTATAATTCATTGATAGATAATCAATTATCGGGAAGTGGCTCGAAATTCAGTTGCAAGATTTGCAAGGCAAGTTAAATGAAAGCTTGTAATAAAGCCCTGACTTCACATCCCTAGTGTTTCAATCTAAAAATGGGTTTAATAGAGCGCGATGCTAAATGCAGCGTAAAATGAAACGTCAAAATTTTAATTTACATTTCAGCGAAGAGAAGCCAACAAAAGAGAGTTCGCAAAGAAAAACGTAATAAGCAATTCCTTTGCCTTTTCTTAAAATGGAATTAAGCCATTTAAAAACATTGTGGGACGGCTCCACTGGCTGCATTGTAGAAACTTCTGGAACGTTCTAGAACATTCTGGAAAATCTTTTCCATTTGTACGGTTACTCGCAAGTGGCGTGTTTTAATAACGTTTTTAGTAGAATTATACAAAATTAAATTTAGTTCAGACCCTTGGTTACGAGGGCGAACCTAAACAAACTTACTAATGGATGCTGGCACAAGTTCAGAGGTGCAGCGAATAATGAAATTGATTGAACTGCAAAAGCCAATTTGAAAAAAAATTATTGTCGTGATATAAATAACCATTATATATATAATATAATTATATATATCGATTCTTCTATCATCTACCTAATTTATAAAATACTAATCTTTATGTATAGGTAGGTAGCATAACATAATTTGGAATAGAGCAGCTAATTCTGAAGGCCAAAGTCGACAAAATGTCAATTGACTAAATATATTGATATCCTCCAATGTACAAAACAGACAGTAAGGACAATAGACAGCTTTATGTTTTAGCCCGACAGAAAAAAAGGAGTGTTATAACTTTCAAGTATGCTTTTTTATGTTTTTAACTAGCTGCTCCCTGCGGTTTTACCCGTAGTCAAAAAGTTAACATGAGTTTTCCATCATAAAAAGTAATTTAAATTGAAAGTAATTTGTGTAAATCCAGACCATGAAAGAAAGACCTTCATCCCAAACTTGTAAATCCGTTGAACCGTTTCAGCGTTTAGTGGTAACAAGCATACAAACTTCCGATTTTATAAAATTAGTGAGATGTTTCTCAATTGACAGTTTCAAAAAAACAGAAAGATGACTTAATCAAGAGATTATTTAGCTATAATTCAAGATTAACTCTTTAGCCGTTTGACAATTATCAACTCTTTTCCAGTTGAGAATTTTAATTTTTTGTTTTAGTAACAAGGAAAAAGTTCAGATTTATCAGCTTAAGCTTTTCAAAATTGGCTTATTGTCATACGTAATTCGCTACCTGCCTTAACATGGCCCACACCTGAGGCTGGTAACCCAACTTTATTAAATTACTCTGTCTGGGAAGTGTATAAATTGTCAAATTTATCGCCCACTCTCCCCTGTGGAAAATGGTCACTGTTTGATGAAAACGTAGGGGTAGTATTTTTTAAACTATTATGCACTGTTTCATAAAAAAATCTTATTTTTGCCTTCGATATAAGACTTGAGTTTTGCAGGCAAAACAAACCAAATTTTGAGTTGCCTGTAATAAATTACATCAATACTAAATTTATTTTGTTTTGTCAACCATTAAATGAGGCAGCCACCAACAAAATTGCCCTTAATAGCCCACGGATGGCACTTATATCGTCTGTCATAAACGTGCAAGATTATGTATGTTGTTTGTGAAACTGAAAAACTTGAAAATGCCAAATGAAAAACTAGGGTTACAAGCAAAAATGAAAAAAATCTAAATTGGAAGATAAATTATTGTGACGATCAGTGTTTTTTATTTTAAAAAAGTAGAAACTCGTGCGTATTTTAAAACTATTTAGTATTTCAAAGAAGTCAGTGTTTTAAATTGTGACTTTGCCAATGTAAGGCTTAATTTTTTGAGTACTGAAATTTAAGGTTAAATTCAGAACAATATGGAAATAAACCGTTCAATCATCACGTCTGGCAGTGACAACCCTGCACGTGCGTACCTATTAGGCTACTTTATAAAAAGGCTCATTTTCGTTGAAAAATATGGTGCATCTGGGTTTTATTAGATTAAAGCGGGTCAAAGTGACTCTTTACGAGTAAATTTTATTTTATTCAGTTCGTAGAGACTACGGCTGGAGTCAGTAAGTGATTTTTTGTTTCTATTCGTTTGGTAACCAATGGACATGACAATGTAGTGTAATAAAGTGTGTAGTGGTAGGGCTCTTTTGCAGAGCCCGCCTGGGGAAGTACCACACCTTTGCCAGTTATACCACCGCCAAGCAGTAATGTGCAAACATTACTGTGTTCCGGTTGAAAGGGCATTGTTTCCAGTGAAATTACAGGGCAAATGGGAGATTAAACAACTTATATCTCAGGGTGACGAGCGCAGTGCTGTGCCGCTCAGGGTCTTGAATTCTGCGAGTTCAAAAATAAAAAAAAACTTCGACCGTCGCTTACCAAAATTTGAGTTGATAGCCAAATGTGGATTTATTCGTTTAAAAAAATCGGTCACAAAGTACAAAAATTGTTAATAAGACTCGAGTCGCGTCAATGACCTTAACCCGCCATTTGTGACGTACCTGTCTGTGAGACCGGGTGGATTGAAAACATCGAATAACTTTTTAACCCGCCATCGAATTGTGTTGTGATTTCGAGTAGCTGCCTTATTTTACGCCCCCCACCGTTTTGTCTATCGCGCGGCAGCGACGCCTGCGCACGTCCCGGAGTTTTGGCTTCAACCCGGTCCGTGAGACCAGCATCACAAACCACGTAAGTCAATCAAACAAATCTGTATTTTTTATTTTCTCTCTTTTAGATGAACATGTTTAATTTTTCTGTATTATTCATTGTGTTAATATGAGATCAGAAAGTTTTTTTCATTATACTACCGAAAATTTACAAAAACACCTACCTGTTTGTTAGACATAAGTGTAATAAAATGAAATCCTGTTTCAGCATGTCTTACGAAACTGAACAGCGTCGTCTCGAAGCTCTTCTACAAGAAGCATTTAATTCTGATGACGACAGATCGCAGACATCATCGGACAGTGAAGCTAGCCACAAATGCAAAAAATATTTGTGTCTAGAGCACGTAGTGCCTATCTGCGGATGCTGTTTGGCCGTTGACGAAGAGTTTGAAACCTAAGAATTGAAGAGTGATTATTTTAATTTTTTTAGTTAGAAGCAGTACTATTTTTGTTTTTTTTTTTTAAAGTCTATTATGTCATACGACTGGGAAAGACTGATAGAGCTATATAAATTAAGAATTGTTAATTTTATATAACTTTAAAAAAAATGTGGTAATAACCATGGCTGATTTTAGTAAATTAAGTTAATTTGTAGGAAGCCTAATAAACGAGCTGTGATTAATATGATACTGATGTTTTATTGGCCAAAAAACATGTATTTTTCATACCTTATAAATTAAATTCACCATGTGCAGTGAACTTAGGAAAAATCTTTGGTTGAAAATCCCGGTCCGTGAGACCGGGGTCACAGAAGTTGTAATTTACATCGACGTCACAAATGGCGGGTTAAAGTCCCCAATCTTTGAAACAGAAAGAAACAACTCCGAAACAAACTTTTAAATTCATAAACGTGGCTTACAAATTCCAGTCTAGTTTTGCTAAAACAACTAACCATTTAGCCAAAGCTAACCATTTAACTTTAACATAACTTCTAAGCCGCGCTTATCTACCTACAAGAAATACGAAACAATTATAATTTGCCAAAGTTCTGTTTCGAATGTATTCAAGTTGAATAATTGAACTTAAATGTAGGTGTAGGTTTGTATGTCGAGATTTGTATAAATTGTTTGAGAGTACGTGTGAAAATTGTGGATAAGATTTAGAGTGTTTTGGCAGAGGCCATATTACGTATGTTCTGTATTATTTTGTATTTGTAACTAACATAGTTTCTCAGTGCTATAGTACTAACACATTGGGTCTATGTTGTCTTAAATGAAAACATTCGAATTTAAATTGTGTGGAATGAGTGTGTGAGTGTGAGTGTGTGTGTGTGTTGTGTGATGTGATGTGCGTGGAGAAGGAAAATGCTGTGTGTTCTTTGCGGTATGGTATATTTCCGAGTAACTACATCATGAGATAATTCATAAGAGCTGTTAATAGAGTCTTAAAAAGTCGGTAAAATATCCGTGCCTCCGGTGATCCAGGTACTCAGGCTGTTTAAAGAATATTAGAAGTTCGGCAAATTTATGCTTTTCCGCTTGGCTCAAGACAGAGACAAGTTCGCTAAGCTGAGCCAACCTCTAAAAGTTGAAAGGCACCAGATGACGTTGATAAGAAAAAGATAGCACGATTTCTAAGGCTGACAATAGTCTACTTTATAAAATCAACTGCTCCGCGAACAGTATCGAAACCACAATAATAGCGTTTTTACAGGAGAGCAATTTAAAGTCAAAGTTTGACCTAAATTAAGTAAAAACGCGAGATACGTACCTATATAAATACGTAAGTCAAGCATACTTCTACCAAGAGCTGACTTATCGCTAAGCCTCATCTCTTCCAGACACAACCTCTCACTACTTACAGGCACTAGTAATAATTTCTCAACAGCATTCAAAGATAACACAATCCGAGTCATTCAGAACTGTGTACTGTATATATAACTCACAGATTATATAACTGTATACTCAGTCTCATACAGGACTGTAGGTATGTATATATGTATTTCTACTAAATGTAACATGTGCGGAATTGATGTGGGGGTCGCGATAACCGTTCTTGTAAACAGAGATCATAGCAAGCGTCTGTTCTGAAGTGAAGTTTGACGAGAAACAGCACTGTATCTTACAAGACAGTGCCTTTGAACAAATGATTTGACGTCTCGGAATCTAGGCGAACAAATTAGTGTTTGTGTGAATATATTTTTTCCGACGACCTATTGTTAATAAGATCTTAAAATATTGTAGGCAAGTTTGTTACAATAGAATTTTTTGTCTAAACATATGAACTAAATCGTTCAAAGGATAGTCAGCCGTAATATACATACTACCTCTACATACTCGCACTTAGCGACTCGGATGGCTCGCATTTAGCTGTTATACGTACCTACTAAAAGACTGTATTCTTTTTGTCTTAGTGTATTTATTCGTTTTCTATGCCACATAAGCGTAAAGTACAACGCCCTTCAATAGCTGTCATATACGTAGTTATAGTTTTTATTTTGTAAAAAAAAGCTATAGGTATAGATAGATAGATAGATAAACTCTTTATCGTTTACACCATAAATTACAAACAAAAGAATTATAACACATAAAACTAGTGCGACAACTGGCGGCCTTATCGCCACAACAACAATAACAACAACAACATCAACAACATTGTCGTTGTCATTGTCGTTGTCGTTGTGTCGTTGTGTCGTTGTGTCGTTGTGTCGTTGTGTCGTTGTGTCATTTTAACAACAATAATAATTGAATAGTAAATACGGATAATAATAATAATTACGACTGTGAATCAAATATAAATTACCTAAATTAAAAAAAAAGATACAAAATAAAATTAGAAATATTATGTTTATTTATTTATTTATTTTTTTTTTTTTTTTATGTAATTGAGTGACGAGACGAGCAAATCGCTCGCCTGATGTTAAACGTCACGTTTGCCCATAACAGGTCTGCGCCACCCAGAATTTTGAACTCGCAGAATTCAAAACCCTGCGCGGCACAGCACTGCGCTCGTCACCCTGAGATATATGTGTGCGTCTATGTCTAGAGAAAAACCCGATAGACCTTAGTCACTGATTATAGGAGTATATAAGGCTAGTGCTATTGTCTAAGACTGTATGTACGTGAGTTTGACGTGTGATAGTACGAATACGCAGAAAATTAGAGGACGGCATTCAAATTGCACATTTTGAGCCTAACAGGAGTAGCAATAAAATTTAATTTGGTACAAAACAAGACTATGCTGTTAGATGAATTTCCCGTGTGGTTTGACGTCTTAATGAAGAGCCTTGGTTAAGGAAATACAAATCAGTAAAGATTTCGCGGTAAATATTGAACGTTAAACGTTTTTAAACCCGCAAAAACGCATCATACGTACCGCGTATGCGTAGACCGCATCATTGCTTACCATCAGGCGAGATGGGGGTCAAACGCAAGCCTATAACAGAATTATAAAACAAGAACATTATTTTTACAAAACAAAAAACAAAAACCGACTTCAAAAGACCGACTATTGAGTTATTCATCTATTTGTCGCGCACGTACTTAATGAAAATTTAAGACTTAAGTATATATAGTTTTATCATGGATACCATTATCAGAACTGGACTAAATTGAAATGGGACCAAATGGGAAGCGTCAGCTTTCTAATAAAAAAAGAATCATCAAAATCGATTCACCCAGTCAAAAGTTATGAGGTAACAAATTTAAAACAAAAAAAAAACAAACATTCGAATTGATAACCTCCTCTTTTTTTGAAGTCGGTTAAAAAGACATGGTGTCATAAGTGTCTGTGTGTATGTGTGTCTGTTTGTCTGTCTGTGGCATCGTACCTCCTGAACGGTTGAACCGATTTTGATTTGGTTGTTTTTGTTTGAAAAGTGAGTTAGTTGTTCTTTGCTGTTTGAAGAAAATTTAGCCATATTTCAAGGGGTTTTTTTAATTTATTTTTAAATTTAATTTGTTTAAAAGCCGGTGTATCGATGCCTTAGTCATGAGCATCTTATCTCATCTCCGTCTTGTTCTCGCATATAACATTTTACGTTAGCGAAAAGTTGTCAGAGCATTTTAAGCAGTGACTAACTTTGTGGGGATTTTGTAACAGTTTGTGATACAAAACCACAAATTCGTGTTTGTTTTGACAACGGTTTCGAGGCCAAATTAATTTACTTAACCCAATACCGCTGTTTACTAGGCATCGCAACTTCAAAGAAAACAACAATACAGGGTCATAACTAAAGGGTATACGAAGCCGAAAAGAGGTTGTCAGCAATAGTGTAGCCGCCTTATAAGCCAGAGGTCCCGGGTTCGATTCCCGGCCGGGCAGATGTTTAAATGATGAATTTAAATATCTGTTCTGGGTCTGGGTGTTAGTTGTCCTTGCCTTTGTGTGTGTTCCATGTCATCCTCGACACAGAATTTATTCCTAGCTATGAGTGTGAAACGTTTTAGTTTTTTACGTTTACTCATCCTTATGATCAACTTTTACTATGGGACCAACCCTGAATTCAATAAAAATCTGTTGTTTCATACATTTTGTCAAGTCTCATTGACATTTTTCGATGGAACAGCAATTTTTTTTATCACCAAATCCGAGTTGGCCCCGTAATAAAAGTTTTTCATAAAGATGAGTACCATGAGCCTTTTCCGGCTTAGCACGCTTTTTCCTTGTAACCTTGTATAGCGCTCTTTTGGTCAAGTAAATAAATAAAACCGACAAACAAAATGAAAGAATCGCGAGTCTCCAACAAAATTATCAAGACTTTTATTTACTCAACTCAAACGAAGTTCATATATCAGAGTTGTGGCCATTACTGACTCACGGTCAGGAATAAACAACAGCTCCGGCAAAACAAGAAACAAACATCTGAGCGAGGTCACAGTGGAAAGGCAGAAAGACTAGTTTGTGAGATAAAATGTGGCATATTTAAAAAAAGTTGTGATAAAATGCAGCAGGGACTAGTTCGTGTTCCTTGTTAATAAATTAAAGCGTATTATTTTGTTTGTTTCGTAAACATAATTATTTTCTTTGAGATTTTACTCCAAAGCCAAGGTCATGATTCTAAAGGCATGATGTCCTTAAGCGTACTAATATATACGGAGCATACTGATTTCACCAAAAAATTCACCGTAAAAATTGTTACTAGTTTTTAATTTCTGAATCGGTGACAACTATGATTATATATGTTACTAGCGGCCCGTCCCGGCTTCGCACGGGTAGACACTATAAATTGAAATGTGAGCTATCCTATCTGTTAAGTTAGATCGAACTGCACACGGTGTGCAAATTTGATTGAAATCGGTTAAGTAGTTTAGGAGTCTATAGCGGACAAATAACGTGACACGTAATTTACCTATATATATTAAGATAGTTATCACCGTAAAAACTGGTGCTAATCGTACTTTTTGATGATACCAGTATGCTCCGTATTTTAGTGAATTCATCATTCTTTTAGCGAAATTTAGATGGGAGCTTTTTTCAGTGTAAAAAATATTTAGGTAGTGCTTGGTAGAATGAGCATCGAATGAGAGTGCGCGACAGAAAACCAATCCACGCCATACCACTGATCCTACTGGTTTTTTGCGCTGTGCTAGAATACAGCAATTTGTTTTGATAAGTTTCATGGTTTCGTGACCCTTTGTTCGAGACGGCCTAAACACGAGGCCGGTCGGTTTATGGCCTGTGAAGGTTTAGCTGAAAAAGAGTCCTTAGGAATTGATAAGCAATAAATTCATAAAATTATGTTGTAGGATAGGTAAACATCTAGGCTGCCGACCAAAAGTATGTTACTACTTGTACCTAATCTACAGGGTTATACAGAAAGGGTATGCTAAGCCGAAAAAGGCTCATAGTAGATACTCATTATGAAAAACTTTTACCATGGGACCAAACAGGAATTTGTGAAAAAAAAATTTGTTTGTGAAAAATGAATGAATTTGTGAAAAAAAAACAGCTGTTTCATACCTCTACAGTTTGTCGAGTGTCGTTGTCATTTTTCTATGGAACAGCTGATTTCCTTATCGTGAATTCCAATCAAAATATGAAGCTTATAGAATATGCAATCGTTAGGTTGACTATTTTTTTCCCGTTAAAACTTTTGGGTAGGCAGGTGTAAACAGGTAAATCGATATTGGAAATTTGCAGTGAGGATAGTATTTTTATTAGTTGATATAAATATTTTTTATTCTTCGCTGATTTTTTTTGTCAACTCACTTATGTTATATTTATTAACATATTTCCCCCTCTTCCTAAAATCGTGTTCCTCATGTCTGAGGGTCGTGACCACCACCTCCAAGTAGCTGGATTAACATATTTAATTCAATATAAAAAAGACGTGTGGCACTCGGGGACTGCCGCGGTACAGCTATTGCATATATTATATATTATATATATCTCCATAATTATATCTCCACGCTCAAGGCCCGCGATAGACAAGTGTTAACTGTGGGTTAGGAGCTTTACGACTACATCTCTATTTGACTAGGCAGCAGATATGACTAGATCGCTTTAAGACTAAATCGCGATATGACTATATCGCGTTGGGTTTAAATAGCACTCTAATTAATTGTTCTATATTGTCCAAAACCAACGAGTTTTACTCCTAATTTTACAATTCGCAGTCTATCGTTGTCTGTCACCAAAATTCCACCTTTCTTTTCTTTTTTTTCAAACGTCAAACTTCCGAGTGTACCCCCGTAGTTCTATTTTTAAAAAAATGTTTTAAGTTTTTATATCTTTCTTTCTTTCTTTTTTTCTTTTTTTTTTTGTATAAATATTGCAAGGCCTATTTTTCAAAAAGTATCCAAATGAATTTCTGTAATAATTATCAATAATTTTCAAAATAACATAAAAATGGCGAAAAGTCAACGAAACCTTACACTCGACACCTTTTTTTTTTTTTTTTTTTTTTTTTTTGGGGGGTGGGAAATCATCAAATGACCCCTCCCACTCTTGGGCAGAGCGGAAGGGAGTGTCAGACTTCTACTGACCAAAAACCACCCATGTTCCTTCTACGCCCTTGTGACGCCGAGGCCGCGGTAACTTCTAAGAGGCGAGTTGCTGAACTAAAGAGACAAGCATGATATTTCAAAAAGTCATTAAAAGTTCTGCTATTCATCGATAGATGGCAAAACTAAAAAGTATCACCGCTGTGCCGGTCGGAGTGGGTGGTCTCTTAGGCTTAGGTTATTTTCATTACGGAATTTCTGGATTCGGCCTCCACGCTCAAGGCCCGCGATAGAAGCTATGCAATAGCTTAATAAACAAATTAACAACTTTTAACTCTCGGAATATAAAGATCGGTCAAGCCACTAGGCGGTAGGAGGGCAAATACAGGGTTATACGGAAAGGGTATGCTAAGCCGAAAAGGGCTCAAAGTACTCATCATTAAGAATACTGAATAACTTTTACTGTCCCTGTATGAACAAACAAACATACTTCCACACCAAAAACACTACCTTCTTTTTAACAGCCGAGTAAAAAATTATCATCATCATCATCATCCTTCTTTGTCCTGCAGCTACGTCTATAGGCATTTGTCTCTTACTGTGATGTCTACCCCGATCAAGCGCCAATAGGTACCTACCTACCAAGTTCGACAATACCGAACCAATCTCGCTGTTACATAAATACACCAGCGTAATTCTTCAAAACAAAGCCTTCCGGGTTAAAAAAATAACTGAAAGTGTATGTCAAAAGACCCTAAATATCGCATGTTAGACAAATATATTCCTCTCGAATGTACGGTAAACACGGTTTATCAATTTTTATGCTCGCCCGTGGCACCACAAACAAAAGCAGGCAGGTTTTTTGTGCAGCCATAAAAAGTTCCCGAAGTTGCAAACAAACAGTCTTGGTACTTGGTGCTCTTCGTTATAGCGTTTTAGAAAGACCGTAAATTGAGATGTTTTGATCCTTTCTGATGTGAAAACACGTTTCTCGTATTTTGAGAACGACAGTTATTTTTTATGCGAAAATTGACGTTTGCTTTATTTTAGTGGGTATATAAAAGTGGTATATTCAATTATGAAGGCCTTTTGTTCCGAAATTACTACAAAGAATTTTCAGGAACCAGAATCTTTATTAAGCTATTGCATAGCTTCTATCGCGGGCCTTGAGCGTGGCGACCGAATCCAGAAATTCCGTAACGAAAATAATCTAACATTTTTTAGTTATACTTTTTAGTTTTGTTGCCATCTATCGATGAATAGCAGAACTTTTAATGACTTTTTGAAATATCACGCTTGTCTCTTTAGTTCAGCAACACGCCTTTAGGTGTCGAGTGTAAGGTTTCGATAAATAATTATAATTGCATAAGTTGATAAAAAATGCTATGCAATAGCTTTACCACGGCAGTCCCCGAGTGCCACACGTCTTTTTTTTTTTTTATGAAATCACCTTGGCAATATAATATATTTTAGTAAGGTCTACAAACATACTTGTATACAATCCTATCATAAAATTGCGGAGGCTATGCTCTGTCTTTCTCAAATTTATTATTTGTCAAGATTTAATTTATTTAGGTATCCACTAATATAAACGAAACTTAATCATGCTCTACCCCAGTTCCCATAAACATTATTTTCTACGCAAACCTAACATTTAATAACAGCACCATTTCTAAAAAATCACCTTTATTTCACACGATTTTCTTAAAAAGAATTGTAACTAAAGATATTTCCAAGCTTCTGTTTCCCAGCTCCAACAATGTCAGGGAAAAGGTCCTTTCCGGGTCAGTTAACTCTCCTCACTTCCATTTTTCTAGGACTTTTCTTTCTCGGTTTGCATTCTGGTTGACAGTGAAGTATTTTATTATGATCTAGCACATTGTACTTGCGTAATTTAGCATTTGCACATACGTAGTACTTTATGGCAAACGTGATATTGAACGACGACCGATTTGCTCTTCTTGTAACTCAATTGTACAAAATAAAATAAAAACGTAATACTTTCTTGTATTATGATTAATATCACTAGGCAATTAATAACAAAGATCGACAGCCCCTACGAACAGTATCGAAACTGCAAATGGCATTTTTTACAGGAGAACAATTTAAAGTCAAAATTTGACCTAAATTAATATGTTAAAAAGTGTAAAAACAAGTTTATTCGATTTAACAATGTCAAAAGTTAGTTTTTTTTAGAACTTTTTTTTTTTAAGTATAATAAATATTCGTAATCGTATATCTATAATTGGCACAATGAAAAAAAACGCGATTTTACAGTTTCGATAGTGTTTGTACTCGAAGCAGCAGTCGAGATTACGTAACGGTTGTCAATAGACTTACCAAGACTTGGTGTTTTTGGATGGGTGACCGCAAATAACACTTTTGTTCACTCTAATCGATACTTAAAAAAGAAACAAACTTGATTTTCATCACCAAAAAAATCACCTTTTAAAATAAAAGTCACCAACAAAAAAATCCTAAAACTAGAATGTAACATACATTACTACGTAGTTCCGAAAATGAGTAAACTTTGCATTAACTTTATGTAGCATTTACGAAAATAAATTACAATTTCTTACTACACCAGTATTTTTAATACTTTAAAAGTTATTGAAATCTTCTTCTACGTAAAACGAACAATATTTGCATAATATTATCTTTGTCGAGTTGGTTTTATTTTTTGTTCTCAAAAGCGCTCTATCATTTTTAATAAAATGTGCGGTGGATAAAATAAAAGATTTATGGCGATTTAGAAACTAAAATTTTCCAGCTAGAATTTTATCTTCTAGGTTTTATATCTGGAAATTATTTTACTGCAGAGCAGTCCTATCGGATAACTTCTAAGTACAATGTTCAATTCTGACGTCATGAAATTCAAAATATGCTATTCTGGTTTTCCTCAAGCCTGAGATGACGTCACTCAGGTCTTCCAATTTTCAACCTTCATAATTTTCAGCCGGATGCGTAAAGTTTTGTACGTTTTGATTGGACATATTTCAGATTGGACGTGTCAGGTATTTGTCTGAACAAAACCGACCTCGTGCAAACTAAGCAAGCCAGTTCAATCCAATACTGGCCACTAAAACCTTGCAACTGAAAATAGCTCTTTAAAAATAAACCAAAGACAGGTGGGATAGTGCCGGCTCCGGCAGAAGGCAGGTAGATTACCGGACACTGGACCCAGAGTTAAGTCAGGATTAACGCCGAGCGCACTTGAGTGGCGATGTTCCCGGATCCGGCGGTTAACTAGAAATAATGAGAAGGTTCCACTTTGTTACGGATTGTAAAGATTGTAAGTTTTATAAAGATGGTCAGTAGAAAACGGAACAAGGTCTGACAAAGTTTGAAAAAAAAGAATAAATTCTGACGTCATTTAAAAAAAAGATTGTGATTGGAAGGTTTTATAACGATGGTCAGTAGAAAACGGAACAAGGTTGGACATAGTTTGAAAAGGAGGACGTATAAAAGTTTCCGATATACTAATTCGAAGGTTTAAAAATAAAAGGAGAAAAAAGATCTGTTTTGCTACATATTGCTTAAGCCTGAAGTTTTGTAACGATTTTTGGTAAAAAGCAGGACGAATTTTAACGTCATTTGAAAAAAAAATACTGGAATAGTTTGTAATTATTTTTCTAACCTTAGAAGTAGTGAAGTAGGTAGTATAAATTGGCTAAGGCATAATTTGTTGCTGCGCCAACAAAGTTAGTCAGTTTAATTAGCTTACTATTAATACAAGGGTTTATTTAGGTTTTAACATCCAGTTTTTTTAATGTAATTGAGTGACGAGACGAGCAAATCGCTCGCCTGATGTTAACGTCACGTTTGCCTATAACAGGTCTGCGCCATCCAGAATTTTGAACTCGCGGAATTCAATACCCTGTGCGGCACAGCACTGCGCTAGTCACAGTGAGATATAAGTTGTTTAATCTCCCATTTGCCCTGTAATTTCACTGGCACATTACTGCTTGGCGGTGGGATAACTGGCAAAGGTGTGGTACTTCCCCAGGTGGGCTCTGCAAAAGAGCCCTACAACTACAGTTTGGCGGTATGAATAGAAAACAACATGAACGTACTTAATTTTTTTAAGTTCGATCGGTCAATTTTGTTACAAGTACGATTAGAGTTCACAAAACTATTTCAGCATTGATTTTTACTTCAGCGTTTCACACTCATAACTCCCCTAAGATTCCCTGTATCGGGGATGCTATAGAATACACACAAAGACAAGGACAACTCACACCCAGACCCAGAACAGATATTCAAATTCAAACACCTGCCCGGTCGGGAATTGAACCCGGGACCTCTTGCTTATAAGGCGGATATAATACCACTGAGCCAAACAGGTCGTTGATTACTATTTTTATCATTAATGACTTAGTATTTCTAGTCTTCATTACTACTAAATGACTAATTGCTAAATGATAAACCCATAATATATCTACTCGTATCGGTCCAATGCATCCTACATGTATCCGCTATCATCCCGATGTGATCAAGATTTGCAATATGGATATTAATCTGCAACTAGAATCTGTAATTTGCATTCACGTAGCATTATTCAAATGTCTAATCGAATGCATAGAGCTGGGAAATGGAGACACGGATGCAATAACTTCATATTGTAGTTTATGCAGGAATTAATGGCAGCGGCATGTTTATTTGTAAGTATTATTTATGGTAAAGAAATTAATAATATGTAATAATAAACGTTTCACACTCAAAGCTCCCCACTAGGAATAAATCCTGTGTCGGGGATGCCATGGAACACACACAAAGAGAAGGACAATTAGACTTTGGATTTTTTTCTGAATCAAATTAGTAAAAATGATACTTTCATGGTTTCATGGTTATTTATGCTGCCCTGAGAGTCATTCGAGGACGACAAATATGATCTCTCGATGGAATTGTTTGGTATCTAGTATAAAAACAATATTAAACAGAAAATACAATGTTTTTTCGTCTAAAACTGTAACAAGAGGAGAACATACGAAACAAGAACGAGGCCTTGATAAGTAAGTATAATAATATGAAATTATTTTTAAAAAGAAAAACAAAAACCGACTTCATGACTACAAACTTAAGCTAAAAAGTAGAGAGACTTATATGGTTTTCTCATTGAAACCATTATCAGAACTGTACTAAATTGAAATGGGACCACGCGGGAAGTGTCAGCTATCTAATAAAAAAGTAATCATCAAAATCGATTCACCCAGTCAAAAGTTATGAGGTAACAAACATAAAAAACATACAGTCGAATTGAGAACCTCCTCCTTTTTTGGAGTCGGTTAAAAATACAATCCCATTTGACGTTACCGCCAAAGAATACACAAAAAACAAAACAAAGTCAAAGTCAAGGTCGCAAAGGCTGTAAGCGTATCTCCATAAATCTAGACACGCGGTAGCGTGTCAAGCCAAGTTCAAGTGACAGAACTGGCGAGCAGCACCGTGTGTATATTACACGAACCATTTGGAGGCACTTTTGACCTCGTCATAACTCAAAAACTATTTCACATAAACGTGTCAAATTTGGCTCATATATTAAGACTTGCGAGATACATATGTGCTCCAAATTTCATAAACACACCTTAAACGGTTATTTAGATATTAACGTCCAAAAATCGTAATTTTTATCACTGATCTAACTATAGACTAAAACTATATCCATGTTCCAGATGACCTAGAAAGTTCAAATTTGGTATGCAGATAGGTAATTAGGTGAAAACAAAGGAAAAAATCTGAAACTGGTAAATTTGTATCATTTTATTATAATTTTGGAACACTTAACTTATACTTGGTGCCTCAGCAATCAGCAATCAAAACTTATAACAGCCGGTCTTTATGTGGATTTTAAGGTCTTCACGTGAATATACACGAGTAATCAATAGTCTATAAGATCACTACTCATAATAAATAATTATTTTAAATGCATTTCGGTACAACGTCGCACAGCAGTGGGCTGGGAGCAGTGCGTGCGACTGAATGAGTTTGAAAGTGAGAACTCATTGGTAACAAATAATTTTTCTTGAGAAAATGTCAAATTAAAACGAAACTCTCAAAAAGAGTTCTCTATTTCTCGTTCTCAGTCTTCTTTTTCAAATATTAGTGTTGTAACCAATTAATTACTGAATTTCACCAGCTTCATTCGATTTTAATCGTAATTAAATATTGATCAGCTGGATCAGTCAGGGGAGATTTTGTGAATGATGCCTTACTCGCATTTATTAGGTTAGGAATATTTATAGTAATGTTTTGTAATCAGACCTACTGATAACTCACATAGAATCATTACGATAATACATAATAATAGTTTATATTAATATAAGTATCTTTTACAGTAAGTTTCATAATAAATATGATTAAAAGTGTTTTAGTCAAAAGTACCACTCTATCCGCCATTACTGCCATGACGTTAGCCATCGTTATTGCTCGGGATCGGTCGACAGTATTCGTGGACGGAGTGGTGGTGTGATGTTGTGAAGTGAGCCGATATTGATTGTATAAAAACGGACGGCTATTTAGTTAAAGGGCTCTTTTTGTGTTTGGCGGCTGAACTGTGAGGACTATTGTGAACCACCGAAAGTTAAGTACTTCTTTGTTACTCTGTTGCTTTTGTAATAAGTTATTATTGTAAGAATAGTGTTATGTGTTTGGAAGATCATGATGGCGCTGAGTTTCTTGCCAGTTCTTCTCAAGCGTCTAGGGCCTTACGAACTTGGCGTAGAATCATTGTTGAGATTAGAGTACCCTCTCGGGGCCCATAGAATAAAAGATAAATAATATTTGTGTGTTTTCCTTTTTATTTATTTAAAACCCCCTTTAGATTAAAGTTAGGTAAAAGTTAAGTACCCCCATATTGTCAGTTAGTGACAATATGATGGTTTTACTAGTCAATCGATTAGAATCAGAGTTTAACTATTATTTAAGATTCTAACATCAGAAGTGGGATAAAAGACTCATTATTAATACAGCGTTGTTTTATTTTAAAGAGAATCCTGACGTGATGTCTGATCTAAGCTGAGATTCTTCTGCTACATCACCTGGTGACTTCTTGGCGAATCTACAGCACGGCTACAGAAGAAGAAATCGAAGAGAAAATTCTGGCGTGACATCTGACGCATCATCTGGTGACTTCTGGGCGCTAATTCAGACTTTCCACAATGTTATGATTACAATCAAGGAGGTAAAGGGCTGAAAAGTTCTGTTTTTTTTTTTTTTTTTGGAGTATCAATACCTACTAGGTATATGATAATTACAATATCAATGAAAAAATATATATGTTAAGTGGAAACTTTTAACAGAGTTTGAAGTTAAGTCTTTTGCGAAAGTTCGAATTGAGTCAAAGAATATCACAACTAAGTAAGTCAGGATAATCGAGCGATTTTTTTTTTTTGATAAAGTTATGCAGCTCCAGTCTCGTTACAATTTACAATTATAAACCATACAAACAATTACCAAACTGTCACCATCATAAAAAATCAATTAAAAAAAAAATAAAAATTACGATAAAATGCTAAAATAAATATGTAATAATGTACAAGCTCTGTTAACGGATTCTGCACTAACAATTCAATATTTTTAATTGTGAGATACCTACCTATGATAGTAAAAGAGTAAGCAACTTAAGAATTTCAATTTGCGAGATATAGTAATTGCTAAAGAGAAATTAAGATACTGGCCCGGAGAATGGGTAGAGCAAAACATTGCCACCGAAAATATATTGTGAATAAGATTATTAAAATAGAACTAAGGAATCATTGTAAATTACATTATTAAAAAAAAAAAAAAAAAAAAAAAAAAAAGAAACAAAAAAATAATAATAATAATAAAAAAAAAAAAAAAAGAAAAAAAAAAAAAAAAAAAAATATGAACAATAATGTAATTAGAATAAGAGCATGAACAATAATGTAATTAGAATAGAAAATTGTTAATATAAACTAACAAATTTTATCGCTGGGCGACCGTTACCATATGGTGGTACTGATTAGGCTATTTGCAGCGAGTAGATGTTGCATCAGTACCACCGGGACTATGACTGATGACTGAACGACTTTGATATGGCGGGGTCATCATCATCATCATGTGCATTTATAATATCTGTGAAAACTTTTAATTGGCCTTCCATACTTAAGTTCTTATCTTCATAATTGTAACTAGCCGTTAGTTTTCCTTTGATAATAAAATAAAATAAATAAAATAAAATGATGATGACCCTACTGGCAGGGTACGGTCGGATTATTCTCCCAGTAACCGCTGGTCGGTCTGGTGATTACCACTGGCGAGGGTCGGTGGCAGCGGACGATTGCCGTCAGGAGGTTTGGAGAATCACCAGGCATTATACTGGGAGAATAGTCCAAAATTTATGAGAATACTTTAGAGAAGTATTGAGAATACTTTAGAGAAGTATTGAGAATACTTTAGAGAAGTATTGAGAATACTTTAGAGAAGTATTGAGAATACTTTAGAGAAGTATTGATAAGTAATGAGAGTACTAACATAATTAAGGTTATTAAGAGAAAACGGCAGAAGTGATTTTTGGATTGTGATTTTTGGAAGTGATTTTTGTGATTTTTGGGTGGTTGTTTTGTACTTCGGGACGAAGTACTGTCAGTCTGGCCGTATTAGGTTAGGAATATTTATAGTAATGTTTTGTAATCAGACCTACTGATAACTCACATAGAATCATTACGATAATACATAATAATAGTTTATATTAATATAAGTATCTTTTACAGTAAGTTTCATAATAAATATGATTAAAAGTGTTTTAGTCAAAAGTACCACTCTATCCGCCATTACTGCCATGACGTTAGCCATCGTTATTGCTCGGGATCGGTCGACAGTATTCGTGGACGGAGTGGTGGTGTGATGTTGTGAAGTGAGCCGATATTGATTGTATAAAAACGGACGGCTATTTAGTTAAAGGGCTCTTTTTGTGTTTGGCGGCTGAACTGTGAGGACTATTGTGAACCACCGAAAGTTAAGTACTTCTTTGTTACTCTGTTGCTTTTGTAATAAGTTATTATTGTAAGAATAGTGTTATGTGTTTGGAAGATCATGATGGCGCTGAGTTTCTTGCCAGTTCTTCTCAAGCGTCTAGGGCCTTACGAACTTGGCGTAGAATCATTGTTGAGATTAGAGTACCCTCTCGGGGCCCATAGAATAAAAGATAAATAATATTTGTGTGTTTTCCTTTTTATTTATTTAAAACCCCCTTTAGATTAAAGTTAGGTAAAAGTTAAGTACCCCCATATTGTCAGTTAGTGACAATATGATGGTTTTACTAGTCAATCGATTAGAATCAGAGTTTAACTATTATTTAAGATTCTAACACATTCGAGTCAGTCTAAAAGTACAAAATAATATCACGAAGCAATGCACGCAAATAAATTCACAGAGTGAATTACTAACTTTCGCTTTTTCTTCATTTATTGTGATTGAGTGAATGTTTTGTAACTAAAAATATTAAATTAAAGACAAATTGACCTTTTGTATTTGACATTGTACCATTTGAACCATTTCAAAATACCTAAAATATTAAAGTTTAAGTTTAATTTTCTAATCAAAACCTTAATCCAATAAACTTACAATACATAATCAAATCGATCAAATACTCATACAAACTTGAATCGATTTATAGTGAGTATCAAATACCGAGTCGTATGGTAACATCACTATAGTTACGTCGCGTTGACAAAATATCAAAACGCGCCTCTTGTGTTGACTATAATTTGTTAAATAATTATCTTTTTATTACGTATATCGTATAATACAATGAGTCGTACCATAGAATTACGGGTGGGTGACACACTTACCTTACACCGAATAATTCCAATGCCTCCCGATGGAAGCTGCCTATTCCATTCGATTGCATATTCTTTGTTTGAGCATAATAATATACAACAAACAAATACGTTGCGTGAGACTATTGTAGAGCATTTATGTCGTAACTGGTATGATTTAAGTTTGTATACTAGTGGTCCAAACGGAGATCCTTACTGCTCTGAAGAAGAGTATCGAGCAAGCATGCTTTGTTCGACAACTTATGGAGCTGCTTCTGAGTTAAAGGCTGCAGTAAAGGATGATGGGCACTTCGTCCCCGGTGTTGTATCAAGTCATGACATATGTCATTCGAAAGAGCATAACAATAGCATTATTTAATTATATGACACCAACCCTGAGTGACGTGCAGGGAAAAAGATATGACGGTTTTTAGATTCTAAAAAGTGCTGTTTTTTTTTTGTTTTAAAAACTATTTTATCGAATTTTATTATCGTGTATGCATTTCCTGTGACTATTTTATCACTTCCTTATAACAATTAGATAATAATAGTTTGTTTATAAACGTTTATAGAGTTGTAATTATTTTAATTTTATACTGGCACATGCCAAAATCGTTACATTGCTGATTATCGACAGTTTTTGTCTGAATAATGCCATAATATGATATCGATTTATTATCATTATCAATATTTGAAAAATTAAGCGAACTTACCTGTAAGTGAAGTCTGATTAAGATTATAAGTTGTCTTGTCGAAGGGTTAAAAGCCCAAACCTTTCGTCAAACTAGTTTGTTTTTTTAATTATCTCTCCCTTTACCAAGACACTATAAAAGCGAGCGAGATGAACTTTAAATAATGGTTACAGATAAGAGTAAAGGCATAGAGCAGAGAGCAATCATAGACTAAATGCAGAGAGTTTTACTTTTCAAATGCTTTTGACTTTAAAAATAGTGGTCAATTAGGCCTTCTTTGCAGAGCCAGCCATGAATTTGGCTCAAAACGTCACAATACTGCTAACGGTGTGAGGTACTATCGATAAAATCGGCTTGTTTCGACATTATTGATGTTCTAGAAAATAATTAAGAAATCTTATTGAGAACCGTATTTATTGAGAAGGGTAGTCGTGCTAAATCTGACTACATGCCTATCCCGATCATATTCATACTCTGCAAGACAACATACTATGGAACAAGCTCCTGGCGTACCGAGAAGCTAATGACCTCGTAAGTGACTGGCAGTACGGATTTTGCTGAAACTGGTCTACTGGTGATCTTACCACTCACATCTGAGAGACTATCGAAAACATGATGAAGTGCTCATATCACCACCGACAGCGGATGGTAACAGAGGTAGTTTTAGTAGGTATAACCCCACAAAAAATCCCCTTGACCCGGTTGCCTTTCAACGCAGCCGGTTATTTTCTTAAGGTTTCCCCCAATCTCAAAAAAACCTATCCATAATAGACTATCCATCAGTAACACTACTTTCGAACGTGTATCTTATACTATACCGATTGCAAAAACTCGTGTTTTTACTGTAGGTATTGCTTTATTATTCAATAAAATGTCATAGTGCGCATCAAACTTAACCAGGTTAGTACCGCCTCAATCGAAAACTGCCAAGAGACAAGCTTATGCCTTGACCATGGCTTCTCTCGGAAGCTAGATTTTTCATCCGCTAAACCGCGCGTCGGATATGCAACGGCAACGGTTTGTCGTCTGCGTACCCAAAAACACCAGGCTTTAGCAGATAATTATAGTGAACAAGGAAAAGCGTTGTGGAGAGCACCGACCCCTGGAGAACACCAGCCTTGATATCTTTTAAATCAGATAAAGAACCACCGATGACCACTGCTCGAATCAAATAATCCCGCTAGAAGTTCGATATCCATGCAACAAACCAAGTGAACAAGCCAAACAAAGGGAGCTTGCTTAAAAGGCTTTTATGCCAAACCCTGGTGAAAGCTTTGTAGGTGTTAATGGAAACGACTAGCTTTTTCATATGTTTTTCAGAGAGGGCATATTCAGCTACTGGATACATAGCGACTGACATAAAATGCCTTTTATCAGACAGCACTCATAATACTCTTTATTTTTTGCAAACTATTGTCAAAATGACTTCTACATGTTCCATACATTTTGTCGAGTGTCATTGACATTTTTCTATGGAACAGCTGAATTTTTCCCGAATTTCGGGTAGGTCCCATAGTAAAAGTTGTTCATAATGAAAATAATGCCTACTATGAGCCCTTTTCGGCTTAGCGTACCCTTTATGAATAACCCTGGATTCAATAATAAAAGTTATTTTTGACATACATGTTAATAAAATTCCTTATAACCGCTTAATAGGGACGCGCCCATTTTGAATTATCTCGAACGCCGCGGGGGCGGGGGGCGCGCAAAAAAAAATTTTTTGCGCGACGTCACCGCGTGTCACTAAAATCAATATTTCTACATGGTTTTGGATGAAACTACTTATGAAACTTATAGCATTGGAATCGTCCTGAATGCAGCTATCAGATTCTAAAACATCTAATGCAATTTTGTTGCCATATGTATTGTCAGTCTATGCTTAAAAGTAGAGAGAGCGAATTTTTGCCCATTCCTCATACATAAGTCTGAAAATAAAAAAAAATAAAGCTATTTTTAAGAACATTATTGCTTTATTTACATGATTATACCCCAATATACATTATTCAAACGAATCGTCGCACCTTTCAATACATTTTTTTCACACAACAAGCTTTCAAAATCTTAGCTCGTAAAACGAAACCCGAGCGTCAAACAAAAAATAGGGCAATGTTTATGATTGAATTCTGAGAAAAGTATGAGTCAAGGGCTTTGTGTTTTACATTTGTTTACAAGTTCGGTTCAAATACTTATCCCACACAAAGGTTCAGCTATGACAAGTGTTTAGGTTATCGTAACACGAGCCACTTCAAAACAGCCGATTCGAGTCAAGTCGTTGACCTTGGCTACAAAACGGTAACGGCTTTTTTAAAGTTACCTTTATTATGTTGAATAATGACGAAAGTTAACTAATTGAACACTTGTTAAGCATTAAATAATGTTTTTTATAGATGCTAATATTGTAAATTTGCTCAATTTAGTGAAAATTTCTTGAAATATAAGTCCAAACGTGAAGCAATAGCAATAGAGTCGGGTCATTGACCTGGCGCGCAAAACACTGACGGCTTTTATAAAGTTGTCTTTATTTTGTTGAATAATGACGAAAGTTACTAATTGAACACTTGATATGCATTAAATAATGTATTCTATAGATGCTAATATTGTAAATTTGCTCAATTTAGTGGAAATTTCTTGAAAAATAAGTCCAAACTTGGAGCGGTAGCCGGCAAGCGGGCAGGTCATTTTGGATGAATTATGACATTTCTACAAAAATATCGACCAAATAAACAAAATATCAGTCTAGTGCTGTTAATAACTTACCTGTCCATGTTGTATGATGTACAAAATAGCTTACAAACACTAAAACACTACGATTAAACACTTTAAAATTGCTTCCGTGCACACACCCACTCACTCGCGCGAACGGTCACAAACTGGCGCCAAATTACGATAAAATTTGTTTGGTGAGATACTTGGAACACTACTTAAAGCATTCCTTGTGTTTGAACGAACGAATCACAGATAATACAACCGGATCGATTCACGTTTCACTATTAAAAATAGCAAATCTTTAGCATGCGACGAATCGACCTTTTCGAGGTCGCTCCGCAGATGCGGTCTTTTTTTATCGACCTCAATGAGGTCGGTGCGCGGACAGGCGGATAAATAGCTTTAGAGAGCAAAAAATCAGCAATTTTTTTAAATCTAAAAACGATCATATCTTTTTCCCTGCACGTCATTCAAGGTTGAGTCATACAATTAAATAAAGCTAATATTATCATCTTTCAAATGACATATGTCACGACTTGATACAACACGGGGACGGCGCCCATACAAAAGTGCCCATTCTCCTTTGAATTCTTTACAAAAAGTAATGATATCCCACCAAAAACATAAATGTAAAAAAGGAGAGCCAAGTTCAATACAAAAAGAATGGAGATCTAAATGAGTGCCAAGTTTGATGGTCAGTCCTGAAATTTATTTATACTATAATATAAAACATCATTTTTCTTATAACTTCGGATATATTGTAGCCTAAGGTTTGACTTGGCTAGTTTTCATATACGAATTACAGGTATATTACATAGCCTTCATAAGTTCTAAACCTGTTACTTGTCGCTTCTTATTTTATTATTATTTCGAAAATTTGGCATGCTGGTAGAATCTAGCCATCGAACATATTAATTTGTTTATGAAAACTAGCCAAGTCAAACTTTAGGCTACAATATATCCGAAGTTATAAGAAAAATGATGTTTTATATTATAGTATAAATAAATTTCAGGACTGACCATCAAACTTGGCACTCATTTAGATCTCCATTCTTTTTGTATTGAACTTGGCTCTCCTTTTTTACATTTATGTTTTTGGTGGGATCCAATCAACGTCAAACAAACTCGGTTCATCAACAGATCACGCAATGAACTTAGCAAACGAATTACAAACACCGTTTGCTACATTTCCCCGTTTCCCCGATTCCCTTGGCGTAATCAAGTTTCCGTATATTAATATCAATGTTCGTGCAGAGTAAAGCTAGTATACTGCCCCAGGGACGTGAAGTACTTAACTGCTGTGACAAACATGTAAACCTATATTGACTGATGGTAACTTTAGATATTTCGGTCTAACTCAGAAAAACATAGCGATAAAGATGGAGCACTGCGTTAGATTTAGCTAAAGCCTTCAAAATCTAAATTTGATCGCACCTGTCGTGGGTCTTGCGATACAGGTTCACCTAGTGCTCACAAGCACTATTAACTTCTAAACTGATATAATTAAGTATTTTGCTATTTTTTAAGGTAAAATCACGTAAAACGCTGTATTTTTTTGTTAATAAAAATTATTTCTATTTCTCTACTTTCGCGTACGTACATAAGACGCAAACATTGACATAACAAATACTATTCTACTCTCTTGTCAGTATGTACCAGCGAGACTAACGTACACAAAAAAAATACAATCCACAGCACACATGTTTATGAATGTGGCTTCAGTCAGATAACCGCAGTGCTCGATCTTTCACTCTAAGTAGTGCGGAGGTCTGGAACAAGTTTATGTTTCTGCAATGTAAACACGAGTTATTAGGTTTTCCACCCTTGGGACGTAACTGACTAAATTATTGTAAACACATTTAAATATTCGATTTGAGGCTAACTGAAAGTGCTCTCAGATATTTCTATCTGAATTACTATTAATACAATTATGTACTAAGTAAAATTTAAAATTACTATAACTAAACTTAATAGCTAAAACATGGAGAAATTATTCTGAAGTAGTTAAATAAACTACGTGTTTCCCGATAGATACGAGTATAGTCTGGGTGTCTTCAAGTCGCGAGTGAATCGGTTCTTTCTAGACAAGCGTGCTCCATCGTAGACCGCATAATTGCTATCAGGCATGGCGGTCAAAGCCTATAGTTAAATTAAAAAAAACTGTAACATACGAGTATAGCGGGTAGCAACGCCTACCTCCGAGATATAAAAATTTAAAGTGTAAAATAATTATTCAATATTACGTGATTTTCTACCTTAGGGGCGTTAAGTACCTACTTATGGGGTACTTATTATAATAACATTAAACACACTCTATTATAACATTTGGTAAATACATGACTTACATAGCATTTGAAATTGATGCTGACCAATTCTTTAATCAAAAAGTCTAATAAAACTCACTGTTGTCCCTTCGGCCGCGTATGAAACCGGAGGCTCGTAACCAGTTACGGCAAAAGAGAAAATCTTCGTTGTACGATACTGGTTACTGTGAGTATGTTTGTAATCTTAATCTTAATATATATAAATCTCGTGTCACAATGTTTGTCCTCAATGGACTCCTAAACCACTTAACCGATTATAATAAAATTCGCACACCATGTGCAGTTCGATCCAACTTGAGAGATAGGATAGTTTAAATCTCAATTTATAGCCGCAATATTATTTTATTGCAAATTATATATATACTGATAATTTTTACTATAAATTGACAAGTTAGCATCAACATACTACGGTTGCTATAGTTACGCAATAGCATTAACTTTTGACATTTGACATAGAATTGACGCAATGGCTTTTGACAGGACAACGTCTGTCGAGTCAGCTAGTATATTATATAAATTACGTGTCACGTTGTTCGTCCGCTATAGACTCTTAAACTACTTAACCGATTTCAATCAAATTTGCACACCGTGTGCAGTTCGATCTAGCTTAACAGATAGGATAGCTCACATCTCAATTTATAGTGTCTACCCGTGCGAAGCCGGGACGGGCCGCTAGTAATGTATAAGAAATTAGCGAGAATAATGACATTTTTGACCAATTCTGGCCACACATTTAAACTGTTATCACAAAAGATACATAATAAATATCCGAGTGGGTAGGTACGTAAATATTTTTACTTAAATTTTTATTGTAAACCAAAAAAATAACATAAAATTCGTGTAACATGTGTTTACACGTATACCACGTACGTGTTTGAAATAAGGGTGAGTAATTACTTTTTACATGTTAAAAAGGTGGAAAATAACATCGTAAATTTATATTTAACGTTTTGAGGGTACTTTTATCAATTACTATTTACGACAAAAACCTATTTAGGAATACGCAGAGTTTATGCATACACAATTTCTATACAGCTAGCCAACAAAGCTCGAACTAACTTATTAAACATTATCTAGAATTCCATTCTAAACTCATGACTTCTGTGTACCCATAGGTGCCTAAGGGTAACTGCGGCGACAGTGGTTTTAGATACCAACAAGTTTAGAACAATAGATTACAGTTCTTGTATTTATAGAAAGAGGAAGATCTGGCAGGTGGCTCTGAATTTAAGTGGTAGGTATAGGTTATAGATATAGTTTACTATATTTATGACATAGGTAGGAGGGAAACTAGCGATGAGCTACCTGACGGTAAGTGATCACCGTCGCTTATGGTCACCTTCAACTATTGGGTCGATTACACGTAACGAATACAGTGACGAGACAGTACCCTCGGTCGATTACTCGGTTTGTTTAAACATTTTGACGAGGCGAGTCAGTCATTAGAAACATGGTTTGTTTGCTCGGCCCAGTGTGTTCATTTACTGTCTCGTCACTGTACTCGTTACGTGTAATAAACTCATAAGAACCAGTACCATTACCAGAACCAGTAGTAGTAGTGCCTACCAGTTCTTATACTTAGTTTTTAACCGACTTCAAAAAAGGAGGAGGTTTTCAATTCGACTGTATGTTTTTGTTTTTTTTTTAATGTTTGTTACCTCATAACTTTTGACTGGGTGAATCGATTTTGATGATTATTTTTTTATTAGAAAGCTGACGCTTCCCGTGTGGTCCCATTTCAATTTAGTCCAGTTCTGATAATGGTATCCATGAGAAAACCATATAAGTCTTAAATTAGCATTATGTACGTGCGCGACAAATAGATGAATAACTCAATAGTCGGTCTTTTGAAGTCGGTTTTTGTTTTTTGTTTTGTAAAAATAATGTTCTTGTTACTAAACAATTCCCTTTTTATGTTTCAATTTGGTCCATTACTAAATATGATTTGATAAAGTTGAAGTTAAATATTAAAAAGAGGTTTAAAAAGCGCCATCTATAATTTTTTTTTTTGCTATATAATATTATGATCCTGCGTAATACGAAACGGCTCCGTTTTTTATTCTGCTTCATTTTGTAACATGGCTAATTCTGCAATTCGACTACGACTTAAATACCGGATACAAATACAAAGGTATTAAATTCATTAAAAATAAAATTTGTGAATCGAATCTCAAAACCAATCTATTTTGAACTTTATTGCACTACAAAAGAGATTACAATTCAAAAACAGTGAAGCACAGTTAATATTGCCAGCTGTAAAATTCGGGCACGAGTTCAATGTTTTTTATCCACTCGCACGTCCGTAGTGTCCGGAAGCCGGATCATATCGTGAGGCTTTACAGGACTTTTTAACGGATTTTTTTAACTTTTTACAGAATACCGTTTTATTTTTACTCTACTTTTTGCGGTTTTCGAAGTATTTTATTTAATAGAAGCGGAACAAGATTACAAAATGACTACGTAGCTTTCCGATTTTGTCTAAACCCAATAATACCTACATTTTTAATATTTGTATTTTTGGACATTTATGACGAATAAACTCCTAAAGTACTGGACCAATTTTAAAAATTCTTTCACCAATATAAATCTACATCATTAGCGAGTAACATAATATATGTAGACTATATTTCATACCCGTGCAAAGCTGAGGTTGGTCACTAGTCTATACTAATATTATAAAGAGGAAAGATTTGTATTTTTGTATTTTTGGATGTTTGTGTGGAATAAACTCAAAAACTACTGGACCGATTTCAAAAATTATTTCACCATTCGAATGCTACATTATCCCAAAGTGACATAGGCTATACTTATTACCTGAAAAAATTAGGGATCCTTACTAAAACTTCAATAGTGTCCACCCGTGCGAAGCTGGGACGAGCCGCTAGTAATATTGTAAAGAGCAAAGATTTTGTATTTTTGGATGTTTAGAACAAATGATCTCAAAAACTACTGGACTGATTCTAAATTTTGTTTTACCAATATAAAGCGACATCATTAGCGAGTAACATAGACTATATTTCATACCCGTGCAAAGCCGGGGCAGGTCGCTAGTTTGGAATAAAAATAAACCAGTCCCGATGGTCGTATAGTTATTTATTTGTCAACTGAATTTAAAGTAAGTACACATTTCGTTTCACAATTAATTAAATTGAATAAGTCATGACTTCTAGCTTTGAAATTTCTTTATTAGCAGAATTTAAAGGACACAGTTTTACGTAATTTCAATTTAGAAACTGAAAATTAAAGAGCTGTAAGAGAATTAAGAATTAGATTAGAATAAAATTTGATGAAAATTGGTTAAATTCACAATTAATGTCAATTATTTAGTGCGCAACACCAAAACTAACGGGTTTTGTAGAATGGTAATACTTACTGCTGGGCGAAGCAAGTCTATTAGATCTTCTTCTTCTCTTATGTATAAAAATGAATCGCTGTTCGTTAGTCTCGCTAAAGCTCGAGAACGGCTAGACCGATATCATTTTTTTTTGTTCACTCTAATTATTACAGGGAAGGTTTAAAAGTAAAAAAAAAACCAGTGGGTGAAACCACCGGGTGTGGCTAGTAAACAAATATATCCAACATACTTATCGATTATCCAACATTATTTTTCAGATAAAAATATAAAACTCCAAAAAGTATTTTCTAAAAATAATGTGCATTCAAAGAATGATACAGAATGAAATCTCGAGATTAGTTGCTTACGAATCAGTTCATCCAATGTGACCTTCCAAAGCTATTCATTTAACTTTTACAGAATAATATTACTTGAATTGACAGAAAAACGATCTCTGAAAAATATTTGACAGCCAATAATGGGCGTCTAGACGTAAGAATTAAAGCACATTTTTAGTTACAGCGATTCCAAAAGCTGGAGTTAGCTAATATTTATTATATCGTTTTATTCCCTTAGTGAAAACAGTTTATATGAAACGAATTTATTTGATACTAAAATTTTTTGAATTTTTTTTTTTGATGATTTAATTAATAGACTAAGCCTAGTTTTACCCATTTTTATTTATTTCTAGTAATATACAGCATTAATATCATATATCATACCTAAAAACTAAAAATAAGGTCATAAATTATTACTTTTAACTAAATCTAATGTTTACAATAGGTACTTACATAGTTCTAAATTTATTTTTTTATTAATTGTACTTTAATTAAATAAAGTACATTGCATGAAATGTGCGTGAAGTACAAGTGTCTGTTTCTGTCGTCTCTGCCATACAAAGGTCTTCGAAAGACCCTCATCGCGATGATGATGACAATGAAGTGTGTGCAAAATTTCATTACGACCGGTTGAGTATTTAACGCGCAAAATCGTAAGAAACAGACAACAAACACACTCGCTTTCGAATGTATTAGTTTTTTGTTCTTTTTTATGCTATTGAGTGACGAGATGAGCAAAGATTTTAATACAATTTGAAAGACAATTTTTGTTTTTTTTTATTGCAAGTGTTTCAATTTCATTAATTTTATTCTGTACATTTTTATCTGAAAAAAGAAACATATAACTTTTATTTAGATAATAAAACTACGAAAGTCTTATTACCACAGACATAATTATCTGTCCAATCAATCTAGACTCGATTCCAACATACGTAAATCCAAAAGCTAATTACAAGAAGAAAGTTTTTCTAACTTGAATTTATCTTCAATTCTCTGGTACTTTATTTTACCTTAATCCTAATACAGAGAGATAAGAATGACTTATTACTTTTTCTTCGAGAGAAAAAAGGGGAAAGTGTGAAATTACGGTACGGTCTTTTGGGGCCTGTAAAAATGTAAATAAAGTAGACGCGCCTCCTGCTCTGGCATGTGGTTTTTATTTCAGAAAATTCACAGTACACTTAGCACATTTGTAACACTTTTGTATTTCAGTGTACTTCTAAGAAAACGTAAAAAAGCTGTGAGAGCTAAATTAGACTATGTATGTTTTTTTGAGTATTGGAAGAAAATTCTACTAATTATAATAAATGTGCGAGTTTTCTAGTCAGTATGTTTTTCAATTACTTATACAAAAACAGATGAACGGATTTAGATGAAACCTGAATTAGCGCATAGGCTACTTTAAAAAAAAGTAACAACAAGAAACACCATCGTGAAGCGCAGCTGCCATTGTTTTATTATAACTTTTTTGACAACACAATTCATGAACGTAATTCTATCCAACCCAGCTCCACTAATCTTTGTCAATTTCTGCCCTAATTTAGAAATAGCTGGAAAGGAACAAGCTCTGGGTCTATTTGTATTTAGAATATTATAGAAATAGAAAATAGATGACATTTGGTGAGAAAATTGCTTTTATCAGAAATTAACATACTCGTAGGCATACGAGTATGAAAATAAAATGACTTCATTAAATACATAAATGACACCAATTAAAATTAAATAATGGCCGTGTGGTATGGTATACAAACGTACATGAATTGAATAGACTACTTTTATTTTCCTTTTTATTTAAAAACGCGGATGAAATCGCGTACCGCAGCCAGCGTATTGTAAGTACGTATTATTATGTTGTGTAGATATTTATAATGTATTATAATAGTCGTAGTCTCGCTAGCAAGCATATCCCATGTTAATGTCAATAGCAGAACCGAGAGAAACGCTGCCAGCCAGAATTAGTGAGGTCGGATTAAACTGACATCTTGAATCTCGAGAACGAACTATAATAGTAAGTCAGTACCTATATAATACTAGCTGACCCGGCAGACTTCGTACTGCCATACGTTTGTATGGGAAAAAGAAAAGGGCTGTTTTTAGGGTTTTTCAATATTTCTGAGAGATTTTCTTAATATTTTTTTCCGTAAGAACCTTCTCCTAATAATAACAAACACAACAAAAAAAAGAATTAGTGAAATCGGTCCACCCATTCACGCGTGATGCCGTGACCAAGGAAAACGGGTTTCATTTTTTAACACGCTTTTATTAGCTTCACCTGTATGTTTGTATGTTTGTATGTTTGTATGTTTGTTTGTATGTAACCGACTCCTTCGAGCGCGTTTTTGACCCACTTTAAACGGTCAGATTTCTTTCAAACTTTGTAGATATATCGAGGACCGATGACAATACACTAAACAAATCGTGTTTTTTAGTTTTTTTAACTATTAATTTGTTTAACACGCTTTTTCTATAAAGTTTCTTTAACTTTTAATACCGTTTAACTTACAAATGGTAATTTCGTCATTCGTGTCAGAGAACAGAGTGGCGCAGTGGAAGCGTGCTGGGCTCATAACCCAGAGGTCCCTGGATCGAAACCACGCGCTAGAAATCTTTTTGCTCAATATTTTTTTGTTACGCATCAATTTTATTTTATGAGGTCTGAGGATCGAAACCACGCGGCTACAAATCTTTTTGCTCAATATTTTTTGTTACGCATCAATTTTATTTTTAATTTGCTTGAGCAGACGGCCAAAATCGGATAACACCAACACATTTGTACATAATAATATTAATAATGGTTAATAGTTAGCAAATCGAACTAAAAAGCGAAAAATAAATAATAGTTAAAAAAAAACTAAAAAAACACGCTTTTTATAAAAAACCGAACTAAAAAAATAGAAAATAAAATTTTATAAATTTAAATTAAGAATAGGGTTGAAAATTTCAATAAATATAAATTAATAATAGTGTAAATAAATAAATATATGTATTTTATTTTTTTAAAAGCGTGGGGTGCTTTCTAAGATATTATCAAAATGCTAATCACTCTACTCATGTCTGTCAATACAAAATGTATCTACAAAATATATAATATCTATTGACCCATGCACCCCACGCTTTTTAAAAATAAAATACATATATTTATTTATTTACACTATTATTAATTTATATTTATTGAAATTTTCAACCCTATTCTTAATTTAAATTTATAAAATTTTATTTTCTATTTTTTTAGTTCGGTTTTTTATAAAGCGTGTTTTTTTAGTTTTTTTTTTATAAATATAGATAGTATGGTATGATAAGTTGTGAAACGTTAACTGTAATATTATTGAGACAGATAGATTTATAGTTGAAGTTATCACTTTTTTAGTGTTACTTACTTACTTACTATAAAAAGAGCATATGCATATTTCATTTAAATTAAAATGGATAATAAGTCAAAAGTTTTTTTTTAAGTGGCTTCTTCCGTGCGGTGGTGAAAATAGGGGATAATGAAAAGTAGCCTGTTTTTTAACTGTGTTCTAAATTTTATCCTAATCTGTAGCACCTACTTAGCTGCGACCTACATTTACGTTCCCACACAAACTTTCGCATTTACATTTAGTTGGATTACCTTATTTTATAGAAAGTATGGATGAACTGTGTGAAAGATGATATGAAAATGAAATGAGTGAATTCAGATAATGACGAATAAAGATGATTGGAAGAAGTGCACATACTGTACGGATCCCACGTAGGTGGGATAAGGATGACATTATTAAAATATTTATTTTCAAACTTTTATCATAAGATAATAGTAACTATAGTACAGTCTATACTATACTAGTAAAGTAAAGTAAGTCTAGGTTCGTTCGAAACGTCAGCTTGATATGTGGCACCGGCTCGAGCAGAAAATTCCATTTCTACATTTTTCGTTAGAAGATATATGGCTCTACTGCGTCATATTTCTGTTTGATAGGATTAGGTGTCTCGGTTGAAGTTTAAAATAAAATATAGTGGAAGAATTCTCTTTATCGGCACTCGCTCGGGAACAATAGAATTGTTTGTCTTTGAAACATGCTCTCTGGGGCGTAGTTTATTTTGTGGAGTCTCCACTTTGAGTCTATAATTCTGAGAGGCTTTAGTTGTAGTTTCAGATTTAGTGCATTTGTTTATTGACGAGAATATTACTACTTTTTACTAGCTTTTATTATCTTGCAATGTATGAATGTAGGTATATTATATAGGTAATTATGTGGTTTTTCGGGTGGAATCTTACAACTCAATTTTGACCCAGATATTACAAACAAAAGGAAAAGAACATATAAAACTAGTGCAACAACTGACGGCCTTATCACTAAAAGCGATCTCTTCCAGGTACTATTTATTTACCAATAATTTACCAAGTCTTGCCACGCAGTCCACACAAAAAATATTTTTTACCTATACCTACCTACCCAAACAAACTAAACATGGCATTTTGACATGCCTCTGATCCACTTTGTCATACAGTTTCTAAATACACCAAAGCCCTTCGTAACTCCAGCTTATCCTTTAATCTGGTAAGTCCTGTCATAATTTCCATACCTACTCATTTGTACAAAGGTAGGGTCCTAAAATATCAACCAGTGTTGCCAATGTTGCCATAGGCAAATGGTCTACTTTCATACAAGGCGGACACAGTTGGAGGATCAGAAAAACAATATAGGTAGGTAGGTTTTATTTGGTTGACAGCACAGATCATGTAAACAGTTGACTGAGCGTACGAATTTTTTTGACGAAAGTAGATATTATTATCTAATATGCTCAAAGGGCTATAACTTGTTAATTCGACTGTCTACTTAAAATATGCGTAGGTTGTAATGAAGCTACGAGTATAGAAACTTTAACATACACGTGATATTTTACCTTGTCCTACGCCCGGCATATTAAGTTATATTTTAAAATTTAGTTTTGCACAAGCGCGGTTTACTGATTTTGCTGTTTGTGTTTGACCGTAGCCGTAGATAACTTAACGGCAAACAATTTATCATTTAATCTCTCATTTAATCTCACAAAAAAACTGAGTGTTTATTTTAATTCACACCATGCTGTTTGGAGTCCAACCGTGTCCCCCCTCCCCCCTCTCCCACCCCACTTCAACTATCGAATTTACTATTTCTAACTTCCCTAGTCTTCACCTCGTGAATACTGAATCCATGTAGTCCGACAAATTCAGATTTATTCAACACTGTTTTAGTTCTCCGAAACGCCGCCGCCATAAGCTTGTATATAGGTACTAGTGGCGCCAGCTTATTCTGAAAGACGGGGGCGTCAGACACATTCAGAGCTAATACATCATATGTTCACCTACGTCAACTGACGTCAAATATATCTGGTCGAATTGACGTTCTATTAAGACGCACGTGATGATATTTTTATTTTTAGGGATCCGTAAGATTGAGATATGAAAACCTTCGAAAAACGTGTCTTATTTTGTTGACAGGTGTTTGTGTTGACTGGTATATTTTAGGCATTGCCAGGTTTTATTATAAACTATACTAACAGTAATACACACCCATAAAAGTAGTACGGTATAGTAACAATTGATTGAGTTAATTTCAGGTTCGTTTGGTTTGGATTGAAACAAGTGATATATATACAAACAAATGATTTCAATTTTAATCCAATAACTATACAAATTATCGCAATAATTATACAAATTGGTTGATATCATAGATTTCAGGTGTTTATAGGCGGCTGTTATGCTTATCATCAGGCTTACCGTCTGCCTATTTGCTGCTTTTTTATATAAAAAGTAATAATAAAAAATTGTCATCCGCATACAAGTAATGAGTGTAGTTGAAGGGCGTTCAGTTTAAAATAATAATTAGATCTACATCAATTTATTTTTAAAATTTTATACGGAACCCAACCAAGAAAACATAGTCTCTAGCACTTAGCCGTTTTCGGAATCTGTCTATGACGGGTAAATGGAGTTGACGGCGCGTGAAACGTGATAAGTCCATTCTGAATGATAAGAAAATAATGCCTTTTTTATGTATTTTTGTGCTAAGTTTTATTTGGAAGTATTACGTTTTACGTGATACTTATTGAAAGTTTTTTTCGGAAGTTTCCACGACAGGCTTTCCTTTTTCGGTGTGTATATTTGAATATTTATGTGAAACAGAATATTATTTTGTGTTTGATATACTTTAGACTTAGCTACTTTTTCTGTGGCTTTTTATGTTTTGAATTTAAACCTTGACGATTTATTGATTAAAAGTTTATGTGATAAAATTAATACATGATTTTTATTTATAGTTATTTTTTTTTTTCTTTTTATGGTTCATTCATTGACTTTTTACATTCTTTACGTCGCTGTTTTTCCAAAACATATTGTAAAAAAGGCAAAACCAGATTTAACCTAGTTTTATTTTCAATTTTATCGTCTTTATTTTAACTTAAATATAAATGAATAAAATCAGATAATTAATTACGCAGTATAGATTCAAAAGCTCTTCTCATTACGCTTTAATTCCAATTTCACCACTTTACTGTCGAAATTAGAAACTACGAAACCGCTCTCATTCCTTCACAGAATTATAAAGCTGCCATTTACAGGAATAATGAAAAACCTTGCCTCACCGTTTCCATATTTTTGCTTTAATGAAAACGCAAAGAAGTCTTTCATTAAGACCTTACCTTTAGGTCTTTAATCAGACCTCAGTGGCACAGAATAGATAGCAGTCGGTATCTGATGATATTGGTCAAAGAATAGGGGAAGGATTTTAGTTAACAGTGCAGCACGGATTTAATTGATTGTGAATGAGGGCGCTGAATGTACACAATGGTACTGTTGGCAGTATTGATTTAGAATTAATCTTCAAAAAAGTGAATAATTACTGTCCGGACGAAAAAAATATGAAACCTCCTATTCATAATTCAGCGAGCAAATTCGTAAAAGGCGCGGCTAGTCCTGGTTTCAGATTATTTTAGTCCACCTGAGAGCCCTCTGGCATGATTTGGCGGTTATCATTATCTACGGTGGCGTTCAGTAATTGCCAATTACGGTCACCCATCCAAAGGACAGCGAAGGACGATACGGTCAGTGGACCGTGTCGTCCTTCGCTGAACATCGGTGAACCAGTACGAACACTCAGTCAAAATACGCCATTAGCGATACTACTAAATCATACCTACCCCTACTTACATGATGGTCAAATGCAAGCCTATCAATGAATTTAAAAATAACGCTCCTTTCCGAATTAAACCGTAACACAACCCACTTAAAACCCATTTTAAAATAACACAATTAAAACAAACATTAACTTTTACGTGTTCCACAGATACCGAGCAAAACACTCAGCCTAACATGAGAACGGCATTAGGCGCCCCATTCGAGCCTAGACTAATAAGGCCCAGTGGCTCTAATTGGGCCCAGTAGTCCTATGTAAAGTAAACCCTGTTACGACCTTAATTGTAAGATCGGCCTCTTAGTGCCAGGTATCCCGGGGTGGCTATTTGCCAATTAACTTGGAGTCTAACGGGAGGAAATGGGTAACTTGAAACAACAATCGGGCCGTTTTAAAACTATCTTTGTGTTTTTTTTTTGTGTTGTTTCTTATGTATTTTCCGGAAAGCAGCATAGCTAATACGAATCTAATCTAAAATTTTATATTTTTTTCTTTTTCGTCGTCGTCGCCGCGTCGTCGTCGTGGTTGTTTCGTTGATAATATACTTTTGTATCATTTATTAAATTCTACTTGCCAGTGCTCGTTAACAGCTATGAAACGCAGATTCTTTTTAGCGGATTACGTTTGGTCTGGTATAAATCAAATCGTTTCAACAGTTCAACAGTTAACTCAGCTCCTCAGTTCCTCAGTTCATCAATATTTATAATTTCTATTTAACTTTGCAATTCAATTAAGTATTAATTTGAGTTGACAATTTTTATTATAATATATTAAAAATTTAGTTTATAGTTTATAATGTAGGCAAAAGATTTAGTTAATAAGTCACGAATACGGGGCGAACAGCCTAAACAAATTGATGTAAATAAGAAAGATATCAGGAAACCTACTTTCCTGTGACATGGGTTGTTTAATTTTAACCTGAAGTACAAATAGAACAGTATCATTTTAGTTTTTTTTGGTCGAGAGTGTTCTATGATTCACGGAAATCGACTCAGGCCGTTTGATGATTGTCAGCTATTTTCTCATCGGTTTTTCTCAAATTTATCACTTGTTTCAAGTTTGTATTTCGACTGTAACACTTAACTTTGACGTTAATTGAATTCAACTATGATAGAAGTGTTGTCCTTCGACATAACACCAATTAATTTCAAAGGGCTAATATTAGTTTAGTTTACTAAATTGGAATTGTCACAGTTAGTTAATCAATTAAAAATATCGATTATATTTATTACTAAAACTACTTCTACTACTCAACCTTTAATTCTCCCAGTGCTGGGCTACAGGTCTACCCTCAACTAATGATTTGGCCGTATTCCACTACGCTGGCCAAGCGTGGGCTGATGGAATCACACACGTCAATGAATGTTTTCTCCGGAAGTATGCAGGTTTTCTCACGACGTTTTCCTTCACCGAAAAGCCAGTGGTATCTAAATTCGTACATAAGCTCCAAACTATATATAACTATACACGTATTTCATGGAGCAAATCAAAATTTCGTTGTCATTTATTAGATCTCATGACTTTCGCAAAGCATCTGGTAATCATTTTCGTACCCCATTTGGTTCATGTATCTATAGAGCAAACGTACGTGTCTGTTCTAACTCACTGCACCGCCTTTCATCCTCGGTAAACATGAAATGGTATCGACGAGATATGTTTACTCCTAAGATCAAATAAACAAAAAAGGTCTGAAAATGTTTCATACATTTCACGTTACGGGACGTGTCTTTGATTCTTGATATTAATAGCGATAATTCGTTTGGGTTGGGATTATTTTTAGGCTGTGATTCAAATTTTGTCCTCATTTGAAATCATTGGGATAAGTAATTACTTAATTAGATTGTGCTGACTGTAGTCGAAATACAACTGCATGAGGGCAGCGCCATCTTTTGACAATATGTAGGTACATACTAATTCATTCTCTGACAACAATGAGCCATAGCTAACTTCGTGGCATAGTTTACATCGTTAGTCACAGCAAGCAGCATGGCAGTAGCACACGGACCGCTGAGCAGACAACACGTCCCGTTCAAAAGTAAATGACCACAAAATAGCAACGTACCAAAATGTAGTCTGTCCAAAAAATATACTTATATGTTTAAAAGGTGTGCTTGATTTTAAATTCTACCAAATTGAATTAACAGTTTTTTGTAGAGGAAGTTAACAAATTGGTTGAACTAACGCTTTCGCGACCCAAAATTAATTGACCGGCTATCTGTCAGTGACTCAAAAAAAGCTCAGCTATTTTGTTCCTTTTCAGCTGCCCTTCCGTCAGATATCATCAAAATATATTACAACCAATATTTTCCCGTCACGCCTCGTCCTTATCAAGGCCCAAAATGTACATCTTGAGATACATCGTGCTCAGTTTTAAAGAGACAGTGAAAAATTACAAAGGATAGAGTGATGGATCACGGCCCGTGCCTACGTTTAAAAAACGATTCGGATGCTTAATTTTTCTGTCGTCAGATGTCGCTTTAGGAGGCGGCGTGATGGATCGGTCGGGTGAAAAACAAAATTCTACTACTGTAACTCACTTCTCGAATTCAATTTACCTCCACTGATATTATTCTGCAATTTACGCACGTACACTTCTAACATAACTTTAGACTACATACGACGCAGTCGTATTTCGTTGTCTACAGACATCGTTATATATAAAACTGTTTTAAATTTATCAAAATTCATTCGAAATTACCACACTTGCTATGCTCTCGCGTAGCCTGCTAGTGCAAGTATAGAAACTAGCTTTAACTAGATACTGTATGACTGTACTGACTGTAAAGATGTTGTCGCGTTGAATAAACAAATAACAATTAACGTATCTACAAGTAAACTACATTTATAATTAAGTACTATTTAACTTAAAACAATGTATTAGCAAATAAAAGCACAAGTCCTAAATTTCTGCAAGTAGGTATAATGCATTTGGTGATAAGTACTTAATATCCAATGAGCTAATAGGTATCGAACTTATAGTCAAATCGATTGCAAGATTAGAAAATCTTTAATCGACTTTGTTTCCAATAGTAGTAGGTACTCAATCGATAACCTCACAAGGGCTAAGATTGACATTCGGATAAGTAAATTTGAAAGCGCATAAAATGTAAGCCTCTTAAAGGTCCGAGCTCATCATTTCTAAAGAGATTTAAGTGTTTTCGTAGCTTTGGATCAGCTGTTTTTAGGATTAGCTGACGCTGACAGCGACTTTGCAAACGGTATCTTTTCAAGCAGATTTTTATGCTGTACTTTTGCACCTTGTCTTACAAAGACGATATGTTTTTTGAGATAAAGGTGACCCTAAAGATACATATATAAACTCCATGAATTATGATACATAACTTTATTGCTAACACCAGAAAAAAATGATATGGGGTGGCGTGTGCGATGTGTGTTTGTGTGGCCTATGTGAAAATTTAGGTTATACGCTTTTCATCCAAGTTTTACTCAAAATAGTTGAGTAATTCCAGAATAATTAAATATCAAAAATACACTCTCTAACGAAGTATTGCATGTATTTACCGCGTAAAAAAAACTGACAAAGCATTTTTTGTATCGATTTTTTTTATTTTTGGATCTATTTACGACTAGACAAAAAAAGCAGTATGCATCGCCATTCTGTAGAGTACTTTGATATTGCATAAAATACTCGGCAGAATACTTTCATCTCCAAAAATTAAGAATATCTACAAATTTAACTCAAGAACCATGCGTCTACAAAATATTGGAGTCTGGTTGTAATCAATTTCCTTGCCAACAAATATTTAAATAACTGATTGAATCGGCATGCTCCAAGTTTGCATTAGAGATGCGGATGAGATTTATGCCGGATTATCTAACCGAAAAGTTTCTTGGATCGACCATCTGTGTATATAGTATTTAAAACCAGCTGCGCCCCGCAGTTTCAACCACGTTTTCCGGGATAAAAAGTAACTGATGTTTTATTTTAATCCAGACCATGAACAACCCTAATTCCAAATTTCATGTAAATCCGTTCAGTCGTTTCAGCGTTCATTAGTAACAAACACACATACTTTCACCTTTAGATACATAAAATAATAAAATACAGAATACTCACGTAAATATTAACCCTTAGCCACCTGACGTCTATTTCAGTTACACTACCACCTGACGTCGGTCACAGAGACCGTGCGCAAAATATAAATATCAATAATTTTTAACCGACTTCCAAAAAGGAGGAGTTTCTCAATTCGGATGTTTGTATTTTTTTTATGTATGTTCGGGCATAACTCCGTTAAATATAGACGGTTTTGCAAAATTATTTTTCAAATGCAAGTATTTTTGAAGCTACCGAATAAACGACGCGTTAGTAGGACAGGAAGAGAAAAAGTACATGGACAGACAGTGGCGTAGTGTGCATCGTAGCCGAGTTATTTGAAAAACAAAACAGCCCGAGTCTCTGAGACCGACGTCAGGTGGTTACTTGATTCGATCACATTCGGTGATCTTGATCAGGAGAAAAGATCTGAAAAGTTTTGTTGGTTCGAAAATCTATGGTAATTAATATTGAAGCTATATTTTTGTTCTGTTTTTCTAATTTTTTACGATACAATAAATAAAACAATATGGGCCTTAAAATACTTATAAAGTCTGCTTAAAAACCTCTGTCTTTTTGCTCTGACGTGAAATGTCACGTGTGAATACAACTGAACTTACTTCGTGAAGACTTAAAGCAATGAATAACTTTAAGCAGGCCTTTATACGAGTAGTTAAGGCAGGTTATTTTATTTAAAAAAAACTTCTAAGATGGTAACTAAACTTTTTACTAAGCCAAAGGTCATACGATGTTTCCATATTTTTGTATTTATACATTTCAAGTAGTTACATCGTCGGCTTTTACAACTTCTTCAATTAAAACAGATCATCTTAAAGGTCAGAAACTTGCGAGCTATTGTTTTGATCCATTGTGAGTGGAGTCTGGATAATTCTGTACATCCCTAATTCTCATTGTGCAAAATAATTTTCTTGGAAAGCACTCGATCGGGCAAGCGTTCTTCAATGGAGGACTCTGATTCAAACATTAGACATTTATTAAGTTGAAAACTTCATAATTGAGGACTACTTCGAGTTTGAGTATTTACTTATTTGATCGAGATTTGTAGGAATTGAGTATTGGAATTCTTTAATAATGTAGTCTAAGTCTAGAATTTTAGAGATTAAACTGAAGTTTTACGAAGTTGTAAAGAGCTATATAAATTACAATATTCAGGTAAGTATTTAATTGTTTTCAACTTTGTAGTCCTTTGCTATTTGTGTGTGCTAGGTAGATAGGAAGGTAGATAGGAAGATAGGTGTTGTCTGCTCGGCTGTCCGTGTGCGACTGACATGCTGCAACTATGTTAACTACAATTCATTTATGTCAGTGAATGAAAAAGTGAGTAAGTATTTCCAATAGATGGCGCTGATTACTCAACAGGTAAAATAGTACAGTTTTAGAATATAGAACCATGGGAATGAAATACAATCAAGTACTTTATTGTGTCAATAATTGAGAACATTTCAGCATTTCTTTGTAAAATAGTAAACAATTTATTTCCGTCCATTGATGAAATAACCCTAGCAAGACTTAATGAAAGGTAGCGGAAAAACTACAAGCGAACTTACTAAATTTTCTTTTTATCATCCCAAGGAGGATCCAAAAGAAAATCGCTTTTAAAATAGGTACAAACCTTGCTAAAAAACTAGGTACAAATTTTTTAATTAGCTTTTGAAATTTCTTCAAGATTTCAAGAGTTTTGTAAACGAGTTTAACGTTGTTGAAGAAAGTTCTTTTTCTGACTGTTTTGCATTTTATTTTTAAATTCTGCAATATTTTCATTATTGTCCAGCAAACAATTTGCAGTACGTATCATTTTTCATAAGTAATATAACTGACTGCGCCCGCCGTTTTACCTGCTTTTTTCTCACACCACCCCTGTAGGTATTGAGCCAAACGATTAAAATAAAATTAAACAGGGCTATTTAGATATTCTAGGTTTATTACCCTACTCGCCATTACAAACAACTTTAATGTGAACAACCCTGAATTCGTAAAAAAAAAAACAGCTGTTCCAGACATTTTGTAGAGTGTCATTGACATTTTTCGATGGAACAGCTAATTTTTTTTTTCGCAAATTCCGGTTTGGTTAATGAACCAGCCACCCTGTATATTCAAAACGGTCAAACTGTTTTTGGGATTTCGTAGAGACAACGCACGGCGATTGATTTTATGACTAGCTGCGCCCTGCCGTTTTATTCGCTTTTTTTTTTGTGTAAGGTATCTGTTTATTGTTATAAAATTGAGTGACGAGACGTAAAAATCGCTCGCCGGATGTTAAACGTCAGGTTTGTTAATAGGTCGGCGCCAATATCAGTAAGTAAAACAAAAACAAAAATGGTTTATGCGAGACGAAGGAACAGCAATTGATTTTTAGGGTTCTGTATCTCCTTCAGGGAAACCCTTAAAGCGAGACTTCGGTATTTGACTGTCTGTATGTCATAAATTCACAATCAATTATTATTATTTACCTATAAAAACATACATATTTATAATATATAGATAGTTATAATGCTATAACAACATAACGTTCTCGCCTCTTCTTCTCTACTAAATGCTATTAAAGATTCTAATCTCACAAACCAACTTTTTTTTGTTGGCATAATTTCAATATCAAGTGTCAAACTTGGGCCAAGCATTGCAACTCAGTGGACATTGAGCCAAAAATTGTAAAATAGACGAGACTTTTACATGACTCGTTAAGCTCTGACTAGACAAGGGACTGCGTCGAGTTTTTTGTTTGACGTTTTGTTTTAAGTTTTGTTAGGATGCAGTTTGTGTCGTTGCATCGAAATGTGGTAAGTTAAAGGCCTTTAGTTTAAAACTGTTTTTTTAAGTTTCACGAAGTTGTGCTTAATTTATGGCAATTTTATTTAGTGCGAATTATTTCTAGGTTTTTAATACTTAAAGACGCCTTCTTCATTTATCTTGAGCAAGTTCATTAACTTGAATTACATTACTGTCACAATATTGTATTCTGTTCGTAGCCGTTTGAGGCGAGACGTCCAATCATAGTTGTTTTTTTAGGTTTCTTCCATAACTATCACTCTTCATAATGGCTGCACAACTGCACAATTCAGAACACTTTATTCTATTGATAGCGAAAATAATATAAGCCATATTATGAAGCTTTATGAAGCTGAAACTAGCTTAAAGTGCACAATATGATTTTTGTAACGCAGTTTGTTTCAAAACGCGCAAAAAACGCAATCTCGTCTGATCACAGCCTTACTATCAACATTCACGAGTATCTAATATATGCCGCGCCGTAAATAAAACGGGGCTACCAACCCTCGGAACCTATTTGGAATGTGTCCAAATATGAATAAATAAAGCGCTGGATATGCTAAATAGTTTGCCATAACAGCTTGTGTGTCACCTTGCGACATATTTTTGGCGTCAAGCGTTTTATGCCTAAAACGATTCGTGTTTTAATTCAAGGGTTGTTAGGTCTATTGAGGACTTGGCATATCTCAATGGTATGGTTTGGTCAGACGTGACCTTTATTGGGATTCGTACCAAAATGGTAGGTTATTGATAAAATATTTTTTTTTTCTAATAAAAGTTTTATTGTTTTGCTTGTCATCGAAGTTAGACAGGTATATCAAATTTCAGCTCAATCGAACGAAAAGTCTCTGAAAATTCAGAGATGAAAAAGATGTATAAGTCTTTTTGGGTTAGCATATATACCCTTTTTTTTATAGCCCTGTATAACGGATGTAACAACGGGGCTGGAGTTGGAGATTCTTTCTCGATTTTCACATCTCACCATTCGAAGACACGAAATTAAATGTCAAATTCTAGAAACAAAACACCAAATTTCTCAAATTTCTTTGCAGAGGTTCCGTGTCGGTTTATAACGCGAATAACGAATTCCGTTTAACGATAACGACGTTAAAATAGATCGGTGGTTATTGAAGTCGAATTGACATCACACTTTGATCTTGTCATAAAGTTATTGGGTAATGTCAAGTGGATCGTGATTGATGGGTGTTAGATTGAGAGGTTGATAGCCTGATGTGGATGGATGTGAATTTTGGGTCGTACGTTAGAATATTTTGGACTTTTTATGGCCAATTGACAAGTTTTCATATTTCACAAGGCTATGAAATTTCAAAACCATTTCGAGATATTGCGATGCTGAATCATTTTACTTATTTTTCCAATTTTTTTTTTGTGCAATAACATTAATAAAATTAAATAAAAACTCTCAACCAAGCAGTTTTCGAACCTATGAGAAAAGTACAGTTGCCAAAAGAAAAAAAATATATACGGCAGTTGAAACTGACATTACGTTTCGCTTTGGTTTATTTTGTCTGTCAATGTCAGTGATACGATTTAGCATTTAGAAAGCATTTAGCAGGTTGCAGACGAAGATTTTTATTTATAGATTGAAATAGGTATATTGTTATTTTAAAATTTTCACTATATTCTTTCAGCGTAACCACATTTTTTTCAGATGTGCCAAATGCCAATGAACAGTGACAGCTAAGCTAGAACTTGACGTTGACAGCTACAAATGTATATTTTTTCGAATGTGACTTCAGTACCGTTACTCCGAACTGCTGCAGTTACGTTCTTTTAGAATAAGCTCTTTTTCAAAAATTAATTTTGCGAAAAATATATGTCAGATTGGAAAAATAAAAAATACGTACTCGTATAAGGTATTTTACTATATTCTTTCAGAAAAAAAAAAAATAAAATAGTAACATAAAAAAAAGAAAAGTTGTCAATTGGTTTTGACCACATTTATTTGTTCTTGGTAATCCTCGCGGTTTCATGCTTTTAGCCTTTAACTTTACTTTACTTGTCCAAATATTTTGAAAAAATCATTCCATATACACTTTGAAACAAATATGATTTTAACGATTTTTAACTAGAAAAATTTAGAAATCCTGTATTTTTTCTGTGTGTCGGCTAGTACACACCTAAAAATCAGTTTCTAACAGAAATACATTTACCGGACTACTTCTCATTTGAGGTCTTAATGAAAACACGCGTATAAAATCTTTTGTTTTAATAATAATGAAATGTGTGAGTTTATTCATTAATGAATTACCTATAGAGATAAAAATTCGGTATTATCTTTTCCTTACCTGTAAGCCTCAAAACAAAAGCCGACGGAACTTTTTTTTTTTACGGAGTTTCCTTTTGTTTTCAGTTACGCTAGGTCATAGATATACAGCTAATCGCAGAAGGCCACATCAAACGAAATTATAATTTTAATAATAATTCTTACACTCAGTGGTTAAAAGGAAAGGGTATATAGTACGGGTATTCAGCAATAAAAAACCACTTTTTACTATGAGACCAACTCTGAAAACCTGAAAAAAATATCAACTGTTCCTTTCAATTTGTCGAGTGTCATTGACATTTTACTATAGAATAAGCTGATTTCTTTTTCACGAATTCAATATTGGTCGTATAGTAAAAGTTGTTCGTAATGATGAGTACTATGAGCTCTTTTCTGCTGAGCATACCTTTTCCTTATCATCATCATCATCATCATCATCAGCCTATCGGATTTTTGTCCACTGCTGGACATAGGCATCTCCTAAAGAACGCCACAAGGCACGATCTTCTGCCTCACGCATCCACTTGCTACCAGCCGCCTTACGCAGGTCGTCGCTCCACCTGGCCGCAGGGCGCCCTACTCTACGTTTGCCGATCCGTGGTCTCCACTCTAGAACCCGTCTACCCCAACGGTTGTCAGTTCTCCTACAGATATGGCCAGCCCATTGCCACTTCAGCTCGCTAATCCTCTGAGCTATGTCGGTTACTTTCGTTATTTGTCGGATAATTTCATTCCTGATTTTATCTTTCAAAGAAACCCCGAGCATAGCTCGCTCCATAGCCCGCTGAGTGATTTTAAATCGATGGACCAGCCTCACTGTCAGTGTCCACGTTTTGGCTCCGTCCTTTCCTTATAGCCCTGTATAATAAAACTGTGGCTTTTAAAATTGCTACTTAAGTAATAATCGGTGGCTTCTCGGTGAAGGAAAACATTGTCAGTAAACCTGCATACGTCCGGAGAAGAAATTCAATGGCGTATGTGAATCCACCAACCCGCACTTGGCCAGCGTGGTGGAATACAGCCTAATCACTCTTCGAGGGTAGACCTGTATCCCAGCAGTGGGAAGATTAGAGGCTGCTTATGATGATGAATCAGTAGTCGTTGAAATTGTTCTACTGCTTACCACAATACATTTTCCGTCACTTTTCGTAACAATCAAATTACTTTTAATACCTGCCCATGAATAATAATGACCGAAAAGTTTATTAATGTTTTCATACATTAATGAATATGAATATAAAGCACGATTTTCGCAGATGAGTTCGTGGATTTTGTTTTATGTGTTTGTAAAGGGGATTTTACACTTGGCGGCTTAGGCGCGCGGATGAGCAGCGTAGCACTCTGTATTGCTTACATACGATACGTTGCTTAGAGCAAGCAGGCAATATTTTTGAAGTGAAAACTTCTATAGCGGCGTTGTACACTTTTTTGGAATGGGTAAAAAATGTTAAACTCGCGACAGGGTCACGTGACCTGATCGAAAATTCGTAAGACGGATGGAGAGTAGACAGCTAGTATCCCCCTCTCTTTCTACGGCGCGGCGAAAATGTATGCCTGCGCCGGCTGTTTCGTTTAGGCGGCGCAGGGCGCTTGCGCGAATGTTCTAATTTGTGACCTAGTGATTATAGTGGACACGATATCGATTCATTTTTCTATTAAAATAATTAAAGCAATTCGTGCAAAATTATTCCTTAACCATTCCAAAATATCCAAAACGCACAACGTTAATACTTAAGTTTTCACTTCTGCCGGCACTCCCGGAGTGCAACCCGTCGTTTTTTTTATCTCTGTCTTACCTGTGGATTCAGTGATAACGTGTCTGCATTATGAGAAGGTTCACAGAAGGTTAATTTTTCCCGTGATACATAGATATTTGAATAATGCTGTAAACCTGGGTGTTAGAAATTTGTTGTTTGTGTTGTGTGTGATCCATGGAATCCTTAACTTCGCAGAGCTATGAAAGTGAAGCAATATTTTATTTATATACTTACCTAATCGTGTTTCAAACGCACGACGGAAGCGCGGATTACAGGTCTACAAGACAGTGGAGCGCATTTCCTTCGTTACTAACCAAATCGCGTTCGTCATTCGTTTAACTCTGTAACAAATATGCAGCCGTTTTGATACAGCGCTCTTGCTGCAGTGTGAAAGCACCCTAAGGGATGTCTGTGTTGATCCAGGGCACGGATCGGGGCGAATTAAGTCTAGACCTAGTTTCAGTTCAAGTCAAATTATTGTGGAAATTTTGAATAAGGATAATATCGTTTTGTGAATTTTGTGTTTTCTAAGTTTGCGAATAGTTTTAGAGCTAGTAAAATCATAGAAAATTATTTCGTATATATTTTGTAAAATAATGTATAGCTGTCTAAGTTTTTAGAGTTCCGTACTGAAAAGGTACGAGTAAAACGGGATCTTATTACTAACTAAGACTCCGCTGTACGTCCGTCTGTCGGTCTGTTTGTCTGTCCGTCGGTTACCAGACTGTATCTCATGAACCGTGATAGTTAGACAGGTGACATTTCCACAGATGATGTGTTTCTGTTGCCGCTATGAAAACAAACACTAAAAAACAGAATAATATAAATATTTAAGGGGCTCCCATACAACAAACGTGTTTTTTGCCGTTTTTAAAGATAATGGTACGGAAGCCATCGTGCGCGAGTCCGACTCGCACTTGGCCGGTTTTATTTATATGGGAGTATATAATTGTTTTGTTGTTGTTCATGTTAGTCAAGGTCATATTTCTCATTTCAGATAGTTGAATTTTCTCGAATATTCCGACTAAAGGCAATTCTTATTATATCTAGTTATCTATTCCAATGAGGTCTAGATGACTAATGAACTTGAACTTGAATTAATTGTGGTGACAACATCGAGCTTGGTCTGATAAATTGGTCTTAAATGGAACGAAATACAATACATTTTGCGACAACGATACTTTGGGTTTTAGTACTTTAGGTTTAGGTTTTACTAGTTAATATCTAAACACGCTGGGACTTTTTGGTTTCGAAATTTTTTTAGATTTTTTTAAACCAACTGTCTTTATAAAAAATTTAATGTATAAAATTTTAAGTATAGATAGTTAATTTCGGAGAACATGCGCCTAATTTTGGTGAATACTTTGTAAGCCTCAAAGATTATTTGAAAAAATCTGTCAATGTACTCATTCGCGAAATCCGTCACGAATAAGGTATAATTCAAATTACAGCGGGCACCGTCCGGGCCCGGACGTAATATAGCTGTTTGACATTGAAATGTGCGTCACGTACAGCAACATTTCCAGTGAAATGCTGTGTCTCTTCTCGTGTGTAACAAATGAAAATCCGATAACCATTCAATTTGTTAGGTATTCGAAATTCCAATTTATGTTAGGCGTGACAATTAGAGGTAGAATTGTAGTACGTAGGCTCAATTAGCAGAATTGGAGTAGGAACATTAATAATTTACAAACATTGTGTTGGTTTGGATCTTAATATCAGAGGCCGAGACACAGTTTGAGTCGCTGAGTTTGAGTAATTTGGTTAGTAATACGCCTGTTGTTTGCATTAGTAGATAAAAATAAATTTGCCAGACAGACATTGTTATTAAAGTACAAACCCGGACTTTTATTATTTTTTTTTTTACTTTTATTATTTTTTTATATATTTGCTTTTATTTTCTATATTTATCTTACCGAATCTTCATACCTTACTTTTGAACTTTTGTCATTGACGTGATTTTGGTATCGTAAACTTTACTAGGTTACCATTCCAATGCCACGGCCCGTCCAGGCCCGGACAGGACCCGGTGTAATGCGAATCAAGCTTAAATACTCCAAAACCGAATCAATACAATCCCATCGGATAGACTCCTTTCCACGCCCGGTATTATCGGAAAAGACTCCAAAGCCGGTATCCGAGGAGAATTTATTCATGATGTATCCACAGCCATGAGGAAAATATTTTTTCCTCTCATCTGATGGACAAGGGATAAAGGAAGCGGAGGAATGCTACAGAATAAATAAATTAAGATGGATAAGTTTGGGTGAGCGAAGGAAAGCGATAAAGTATAATTATGTGAGGGCAACGTGAATACTGGGGCATATGGCTCATTTGTGGACCAGTTTGTCTGGTTTCACGACTTTACTGATTGCATGGATTCATCAGTTTCACTGAGATTTAGCAGTTACGAGTATATAGCTAGCCCACAATTAATTGACAGCTTCCGTCCATCCGTCATACCTCTATTCCCACATCGTAGTTGGGCCACCTTCTTCACTTTTCTCCACTTTGCTTTATCCTTGACATAGTCTTCGGAAACCTAGCACTCCCCTCATGTACTTTAATTTATCTACTCTAAGTCTGGGAGTTACTTGTCTTTGTCTTTGTGTGTGTTCCATGGTTTCTCCGACACAGGTTATCCTGTTAGTGTGGAGCTATGAGTGTAAAACGTTATTTTAATTTTTAGCACTGCATTTTGCCACTTGTGTTAAATCTGCCTTTCAATATTCGACTGCTGATAAAAAATTGTGCCACCAAGTCTAAACTTTTTGAAATCGATGCATCTGTTCTTTCATAATCTGTGCCAATATTTATAAAGATTCGCTACACACTCTTACATTATTCATCAGTGTGTGAAAGGATGACTATGGAAATTCGATGCAGGTAGGAAGGCGGTATGTTTTTCCATTTTTGTAGTGCATTCGTGATCCGCCTTGACAGTTTTGAGCTAGAGATTTGAATTGTGTAATGTGTATGTGCATACAGATCGAACATTTTTGTGTATGTTGTTAGGGCTCTGTACAAAAAAGGTGAAAAGAATCTTTTGTGTGATTTTGCCATCTGTCTGTTTTCTGAAAGTTACGGCCGATATTTTTTTACGATGTTTATATATCATCGAAGAAGGTATTTATTTTGGATTATCTTCTTTTTCTTTAAAAGTCTTGCTGTTATTGGTGACGTAATTTCCATCCTTTTTGAGCATCATCTATACATTTAGGGTTAATGTCGATAAAAGTTTATTTCTTTGACAATTTTCTACTTTTTTCTAACGGTTGAATACACGTCACGAGTGAGGAGACAGTGCCCTCGGTGGAGTACTCGGTTTGTATAAACATTTTGACGAGGCAAGACAGCTACTAGAACCGTGATTTTTTGCTCGGCTGAGTATGCCCATTTTCTATTTGGCCACTGTACGAGTTACGTGTAATCAACCTATAAGATTTCAGTTAAATGAATACCCATACACTACACAACTGACCGTTGTTGGCAAAATAATAGTAGCGCAACATATTGCTGGCAAACTTTTGGTACTTAAAAAAAGTATACTTTTAACATTTGATAGAGATCGAGATCGACAACCGTTGGGGTAGACGGGTTCTAGAGTGGAGACCACGGACCGACAAACGTAGACTAAGGCGCCCTGCGGGCAGGTGGAGCGACGTAAGGGCGGCAGGTAGTAACTGGATGCGTAAGGAAGAAGATCGTGCCTTGTGGCGTTCTTTAGGAGGGGCCTATGTCCAGCAGTGGACAAAAATACGATAGGCTGATGACGATGATGATGAGAGATCAAGATCAACTGTCATTTCTTTTTAATTCCACTTCGTAAATGTATATTTGTATGAAAGAGATAGGTAGCGAATTATCGTTCTTCGCTTACGGCAGCTACGTAAAAAGCAACTTAATGAAAGATTCCAAATTACTTTTTACGTAGGTTATTCGTTTGAATGATATTATAATATCTTTTTCTGACATATAATTAATTTAGTAATTTACGTATGTTTTGTCGGACATTAACGTTTATGTGAGTTAAATTTCGGGATGTAAAATACGTATCAAGTCATCTACCCTCAAAAATTAAATTAGTAAATGCATGGACTAGCCTGGTCAAGTCACTTGTCTCGTTTGTTCACTCACTCTCACTCCTTGAAAACGTTCACCAAATGTGATCGAGCCTCAAATAATGATAGATGAGTCGTATTCTCGTGTTAACTAAAAAACAATACCTATGTGAAAAAAACGTTTCTTTTCATAAATAAATTGCATTATTTCACTTAACAAAAATCTTAATGAAAGTACAAGTAATTATTTCAATACAAAGTAACAAACTCTTTTAATTCAAGCCGTAAACTTAAAAGCAGAACGAGGTTTTCAAGTTTCAGCTTTCACTAAAAGGCTGGGTCATAACTTTTAATTAAAACATGAAAAATCCATTACGTGTGAAACTACTTAAAATGCATGAATTCTAAAAACTCTCATGGGTTTTTTATTCTATCTATATAATATATAAAAGTGAAGGTCGTGACTGACTGACAGATCAACGCACAGCCTAAACCGCTTAAGCTACAAACGTCAAATTTGGACAAAAGTTTTATATCAAAAAGCGGACGCACACTAAGAAAGGAATTTGCCCAATTCAACCCCTAAGGGGGTGAAAAGGGGTGTTTAAGTTTGTATGAAAAAAATATTTTTCTTAATGCTACGATTATCAAACTTTGCAAATATACTAAAGTTAAAAAAATAATTGACACCTATTTCATCATTTTTCAAAAATCAACCCTTAAAGGGATGAAACGAAGCAATGAAGTTTGTATGGAGATTTTTTTTTAATGGTGTGGTTATGAAACTTTGCAAATATACTAAGCTAAAGAAAATATTAGACACTTGTCAACTTGGCTGCCTTGGTTTGATTTGGCTTGGCTTGGCTTGGCTTGTCTTGGCTTGGCTTGGCTTCGCTTCGCTTGGTTTGGCTTGGCTTGGCTTGGTTGACTTGGTTGACTTTTCTTGAGACTTGGTAATTTACTTATAAAAGTCTAAAGTTCGACCACAACTCGTTTGAGTTTAGGTGAGAGTCAAAATTGGCTATCAAAAAGTATATTCTGGCAAATGCAAAACTATATCGGTCACTCTCTCACTCATGATTTCTTTTACTAGATAGATAGTGTCTGATATGATTTCGCATGCGATAGAATAAAGCCACAAGTTCGTTGTTTTTTAAACGATAATTCAATAACAGATTTTATGGGTTTTTTTTTTATTGTGTATGGCAAAGTTGACAAATATAATATTGGCTAAAGTTTGAAAAAGCTACTTAAATTTTAAACGCACTATCAATTTGAACCATCATTGAATATTTCTTTAGCGGAACTTCACTTGAATTAAATATCGAAACTACCAAGCACAAAACCGCTGCGATCAATCTAAAAAACCAATACAATTTACAACCAAAAGGGGAAAACAAATAAATTCCGCAAACAGTTCCAATGTTTCACCGACGCTGTGGTATTCTGCTGTAGATAGAATTAGCCTACTCAAAAACGAGGTAAACAACGAAAACTGTAATTCTAGTGTTTGCCAAAACAGTAGTTTAGTGTTTGTGCTCCAAATTAAGCGCTTTAAGCGGAATTCGGAAGCGGTGTTTGTAACCGATCACTGACAATATCAGTCTTATTTGGTACAGTTTTATTCACAACTCGCTTATTCTTGGAACTTCAAGCTCTCTCTTTGGCCTCATAGGTTCTCTATAAAGTGTAACACATAGTACTAAGTCATAGTGTAGCTTTCCATTGGTGAAATCATTTTTAAAATCAAAATTAGCAGTTTCGAAGAATACCCACTACACACTTACATCAGCACTTTATAATATTAATATTTTAAACTCAAAATTTAATCTTTATAATGTGGCAGATTTCAAACTCATTGAAAGTCAACCTTCTTGAAATACTGAAGCGACGCTTTGTTGTAATGGCGTTGTAATTATGCAGTCAAGCTGATTTGGCGTAAATTATTTGTTATAGGTACATTTTACCTTCTTACTCACTTCTTTGGCGCAGTAAGCCAAAGTGGCTTTTGGCCTCCGACCCAACTCCAGAGATCACCATTGATCTCAATCTTGCTCAGTCTCTTGCCAGTCGTCGACTTGTAGTTTGCGAACGCTGGCGCTAGTCGGATGGAACGCCATCATTTCAGATGTAATTTTTACACTTCCTGGGAAATTATCGACGTTAACTAAGTTCTAAGCATGAATGAAGAATGCAAAGGACAACAATACAAGCATTTGTGGCAGCAACATTTTGTCCAGGCTTCAGTTCAGGCTTATTTTATTTACGCGACCGTTACAAAGGGAACCTCCCCTTGGAAGACATTAAAACTTGCACGTCCACGAGTTTTGGGCGATTCTAAAACACGTTTTAATGGCCAGAAGGAAGTTCCTAACTTTCTTTATAAGCGGCAAAGTTACTAATTGAGAAGTTTTGCAACCGGTACAAGCAAAGAGTGGAGGCTGTTACAAAATTCTTATGAAGATAATCTATGCTATAATCTGAAGGTAAAAGTTGGTTAAATTAATTATGAATCGCTGGAGTTTTCTGTGAATGTAATTATTGTTGTTTTTACTTCTTTGGTTGCGATTGTTGACAGTTTCAAAATTAGACTTAACCTTCCAAAATTTTGAACGATTTGACAGACAGGTGTGATGGGAAGTGCTGAACCAAAATACTCCAAGTAAATGACCTCCTTTTGGTTTGTTATACATACGTGTTCTGTCTAGCCTTGTGGATTGGGTTTCAGGAACAACATGTTAAATGTACTTAAGCTCTCATATTTATATAGAATGTATCATTATAGTTAGAACAGTGGTATAATAGTAGTTTATGCAACTGTCATATAATGAAGGGTATTAAAACACGAGTGTGTTTATGAAACGAGCGGAGCGAGTTTCATAATAGTAACGAGTGTTTTAATACCTGTGTTATATGCAGTTGCATACACTACTTTATCTACACTAATGCTGTTACATTCTACTTATGTTTCCAATACTTGATAAAATACGTTTATCTTCACTAATAAAAACGCGTATTGTCACAGTGAACTTGGCGCGCAATCAGGAGCGAGCGCGCATGCGCGCGCAGGGCGGCGGAGCGAGCGCGCGCATGCGCGCAGGGCGGCCAATCAGGAGCGAGAGCGCGATGTTATAATGACTCATTACGACATCGATGTGGATATTATAACATCGTGTGAAATTGCTTAAATGTTGTCTGTGCTATAACAGTAGTCATTATAACACAAGTATTGGAAACATAAGTAGAATGTTATAACATTAGTGTAGATAAATCTATATAAGAGCTAGTTAATAAAGTACCTTCAAACATTGTAACAGTACAAACAGCCCTTTGGAATTTTGATAAATAATTTTATCAGTTGCTCCATAGAATAGGGGACAACATTACAAACCAAATATCATTCTCAAAATTTAATAATCAAATTAATACTTTTCCGCTTCGAACTTACTTTTCCGTATTTTCCTAACAAAGATCTTGTTCCACTACATCGACAGAAGTAATTATGTTTGATCTTCTCTCTGGAGTCGAATTTATAACCTTGTTATATTTAAGAAGCTACAAAATTCAGTTGATTAATTAAACAGTAATTAGAGACTGCCGAAACAAAGCGTCAGTCGTGATTAATATCTCAAGAAGTATTCTGCTTTGGTTTCTAGCAATTATGGCTTCTTTGAAGCTGGGCTATTCTTAGGTCTCTATGTCGGTCTCCCTCACTCTCATGACATTTCTAATGAGAGCGACGGTGACCGAGATATATCTTATAGGGTTGTGATGAAAGCTAGTGGTTGACAAAATTATGTGTGCGGAGAATAACTTGTTTGCTAGGTTTATTATACTGGCCTTAATGTAAATAAGATAAATAATTATGAATAAATATCTAGTCATTATTTTGGATTACATTTGTACTAATCTTAATATATATTAAATCTCGTGTCACAATGTTTGTCCTCAATGGACTCCTAAACCACTTAACCGATTATAATAAAATTTGCACACCATGTGCAGTTCGATCCAACTTGAGAGATAGGATAGTTTAAATCTCAAATTATAGTCGCAATTTTAATTTATTGCAAATTATATATAAATATACTGATAACTTTTACTATAAATTGACAAGTTAGCATCAACATACTACGGTTGCTATAGTTACGCAATATGACATTTGACATAGAATTGACGCAATGGCTTTTGACAGGACAACGTCTGTCGAGTCAGCTAGTAATTATTATAGAGATTAATTGTGGCGACGCTTATACTGTACCGACTTCATTTAGGTATGGTCTACATAAATTAAGTAGTATGGGTACGAATATGATGATACTGTAAAACAAAAAATATGAGTATTCAATATTCATGTTTTTGTTTTAAAAAGTGTTACTGAAAGTTATGATAATATTGAAAGGTTATCAATGTATATTACATTACGAATCAAATACCGAGTGAAATATCAATCATTTAATGAATAACCTTATTTTACTATAAAATAATTTTAAAATAAATAATTGATTTTTTTTTGACAACCCTACTGCGTGCTCACTGACTTGTACTTGCAAACCATATTCGTACATGACTTTGTAATGACGTTCATCTGCTGATAAGTTGTTTTAGGGCTGCACCTGGGTATATTGTGAAAACTTATACCGATTATAAAATGCGCGGTGAATTTTAAATCAGTCTTAATTGGACTGCTTAAGTATTATTACACCTTTCTGATACACCTTGTACAACACAATCTGAATTTATGCAACTTTTTTTAGGGATGTTTAATTTTTATTCCTTTATTTTAAATTATTATACCTATACCTAAGTAAAAAAAAATTCTATATTAAAATAAAAAATAATATGTTGGTTTATTTTTAATTTAAGAATGAACCAACATAACAATTATTTTTTTTAAATTAAACTATAATAACTAAAACTAAATTTTATAATAATTTGTAAATAGTTAATAAGTAATCTAAAATAAAGTGGAAAAATAATATTAAAAAAAAAACATTTTTATTCAGTTATAGGCTTGCGTTTCACCACCATCTTTGTTTTGTTCCAGATGATGCCCCCAAAAGCGCTGGTAGTGTGGTGGTCGCTGGTCGAATGGAGGTACCTGGGCTAAGCCATGGCTTGGCGCGTCGACATGCGAGCCATGTGCCTCACCTACCGGCTGAAGATCGGCGTCGCGGTCATCGTCATCATGGTGCTGGGGTTCTTTAATGAGAGTCAAGGTAACATACTATATTACTATTAAACGAAAACGCAGTTGGTTCTCAAAGACCCCTTTCAAAGACTGGGCCGATCCAGCGCGGTCGTTGAGACCCAGCCATTTGAACAACTTTGAGTATTTATATGACTATAAAAAATATATTTAAAATCCGCTGACAAAGCATAGTTAAGAACACTCCCGACTAATTCACATTTCAAACAATAAAAAAACCAAAATCGAAATCTGTTCATCCGTTCGAGAGCTACGATGCCAGAGACAGACACAAATATACTTCAAACTTATAACACCCCGTTGTTTTTGCGTCGGGGGTTAAAAAAACTTAAAAATGAAGAGAAGCACCAAATTTTAATATAATACTAGCTGACTCGACAGACGTTGTCCTGTCAAAAGCCATTGCGTAACTATAGCAACCGTAGTATGTTGTGCTAACTTGTCAATTTATAGTAAAAATTATCAGTATATATATAATTTGCAATAAATTAAAATTGCGACTATAATTTGAGATTTAAACTATCTTATCTCTCAAGTTGGATCGAACTGCACATGGTGTGCGAATTTTATTATAATCGGTTAAGTGGTTTAGGAGTCCATTGAGGACAAACATTGTGACACGAGATTTATATATATTATAAGATAAGATAAGATTAAGATAAGATAAGATAAGATAAGATGTTATACAAAAATAACAAAGGAACGTGTTCAAGAATTCTCTGCAGAAATGCCAGGTATCTAAGGTACTATAAGGTACCTACTGGTCTGACCAACATAGTTATTACCTATCTAAAAAAACATCGCTTATAAACACATTCACAACATATGTAAACTAGTACGTCCTCATACACACACATGTTGTTTTGTATTACATATATTTTATGCTCAACAACTGAAGCGAACAAAACGTAAGCTGTATCTGTTCAAACATTTTCGGGCGTCCATTATTCGAGTAACAGTCCAGTTCCGAAAACCGCAATAATCGGACCACGCTCAACTCCACCGTGAAACTGGCAACGGCAACCAATGACTTGATACTATATAGACATTACTTCTTTATTTAGATTTATTTTATACCATGGCTAGCCACTCGGCTAATACAAACTTTCTTATTACTTACATTTAATTATTATGGAGTTCAAAAAGTGGAAATCTCATTGCAGATCCTAACAACAATGAAGTCTTTTTTATTTACTTTATTTGTACAAAGATTTGATGAATAAGCAAACATAATTAACATAATTGATACATGTTAGATTTACACACAGAAGCATAGGGACTAAAGACCGCACCTTCATTAGATACGATTTGGGTGCCAAGTGTTTTATAAAGGGTAAACAAAAATATGCCAGGAACATGTACTTACCTAATCTATGATACTTGGGATTTGAGCTTGAGAAAATACAAAGATTCTAACAATACTATTCTCATCGGTCTAGATGTTTAGAAGATACGATGGAATTCAAATACCTACTTACAAATATACCATATTATTATATAAATAATATGTAAACTCTTAAACTTTGTGCAGTCGTGAAAAAAGTTTAACGAGCCAAAACCAAAACCAACTAAACCACATAGTAAAAACTTTAATTTTTAAGCACACGTTGCACCAATGTCCTGTCTGAAACTCACGCTTTGCCGACGTCTATAAAGCAGAAAGTCGTTGTTGCACCACAAACTTGGACGTACCGACGCAAGGGAGTCTTGTTCACATAATAATACAGTTAGTTCGGCTAACTGACTCAATTAAAACGTTTAGTATTTGCATTTTAACGGCACTGTAATTGTTTGCCTGGTCTGTGACTGTGGATTATGTTGTTGGAATATTACTCTAAGAGACTTACAATGCAATGCAGAATCACTTCATTGTTCCGAAAAAAGGGGAAGTTAGTGGGTTACAATAGTTTAGTACGGTAGATGGTGTGAGTTTAAAGACTTTTTCTCAATATGGTGATTTATGTGCAAATTCTTTTTTTGGTTGTTACTTTTATACTTTTGTTACTTTTATCTTTTTATACGTCAAATTCATTCATACATTCATTCAGACAAGATAATTATGTACTTACCTACTTGTTTATTTTTTATAAATTATTGTCTATCAATTGTACATAATTTTACAGTTTTAATCACAATACAATATACAATACTCAATGACTGTTATCCACACTAGCAAAACATCAAAAAGAAACCCGTGTCCGTGTATATATTTTATTAAACCTAAATTAGAATTAGTAAAAAGTTAATTTGTGACGCGCGAGCGACAACGCATCATGCCGCATCTCACATAATTAAAAACAAACAGTTTCAAAACCACGTCAAATTTCCAGCAAATAAACTATTTAGCTCTTATTTACACTATATACTCGTAATTAGGTCATAGCAAACGTACTAAATCAAGACAGGAGCAATTAGCGTGACGTAGCCAATTTTGTGATTAATTACATTTCGAGATGGATAGGCTGACGAGTGACGTAATTATGGTGACGTCACAGATTGTAACGTTAAATTGGTCTTAGATTGCAAATAAGACTATTGTAATGCACTTGATTAGACTTTGGCGAGGCTCTGTTTCAAGCAAAAAATACAGCGCGTGGGAAACTGAACCCTAAAGCAATGTGAAAAGTAAAGTCATAGAAACCAAATATTCTTTTTGCCTGTTTGCCCTTTAATAATAACCGTAAAGCCATGCCAGAAGACTTTTAACAGCAAAAAAACTTTGAAACCTGGACAAGCAACTTGGCCTCGACAAACTTTCTTTTTTTTTCTACTAAATTTCAAAGCTAAAGCAAAAAATTAAAATTAAAAAAAAATTAAGAAAAAAATATTAGAAAAAATTAAATTCATTAATAAATTAAATTAATGAAATTAAGAAATATTTTTACAAAATAAGACAAAAACCGACTTCAAGACTACTTTTCTACTAAATTTCAAAGCTAAAGCAAAAAATTTCAAAAAAGTTGTTGATTATTATGAATGTTTCAATGATCGTACCTTCTTAATACTATGGATTAATTTATTTACCATCCGAAATATTTATATTTGATATTTTTTTATGGCAAAATAAAAATACTGATACAATAACAATTAAAGGTAATTTTTTTACCTATTTGTTTTCTGTAATTGTGGAAAAATAAAATTGTGCAAGTGAAACTGGGAGGGTGGCGCTAGTTATGTTCCACATTAGCATTGGCTCGCTAATTCTTAATTAATAGCAAGACGGCAACTGACGGGCCATTAATGACGTCACAGTTTATGATGTGATCAGGCGGAAATGAAGGTCAGGTTGTTAATACACTTGATCCGTGGCTTAATCAAATCAAATAGTTTATTTATAACATTGGTTAAGATTAATCAAGTAATAATGAAACCCAAAGGCTCTTGAACTAGTAACCTGTTGTAATTACAGTTCTTCACATCTTTCAGGGAAGAATCCTTAAGGTGAGACTTTGTTTTTTTTTAATGGTAAGTATTTTTTTTTTTACAATGAGTTCTTTCGAACTTATGTACGAATTTACATACCACTGGCTTTTCGGTGAAGGAAAACATCGTGAGGAAACCTGCATACGTCCGGAGAAGAAATTCAATGGCGTATGTGAATCTACCAACCCGCACTTGGCCAGCGTAGTGGAATACGGCCTAGTTACCCTTCGAGGGTAGTCCTGTATCCCAGCAGTGGGAGGATAAAAGGTTGAAATGACTATTTTTTGTGTTGTTTATCATTATGTGTTAGATGCACTTTTCGGGGTTCTTATATTATTTTTACATTGATCCCCAGTACTCGTCTAAAGGTACATCTAAACGGGCCATATTTTACGAAAATTTGTGGCTGCAATTATTGGCAAACATTGCCCAGACATCAAAAAAACATTTTAGTGCATTTTATGGCTGAGCAATCAATTGCAGGCAACATGTTGCAATATGTCTGCAATAGCATGGCCTTTGATTCAGAACCCTTTAATGAGCCACACAATCCAGCAACAATGGCCGACGAAATGACGCTCATCGCAGCCGCTTACATTGTTTTGGCAGAAAAACGAAAAAAAAGGACACGAATGTGGATTCGACCCTACCTAAGTAGGCGTGACACTTTGGATTCCGTAGACAAGGAATTAATACTGGATAAATACTTATTTAAAAAATTTACAAGAATGTCTAAGAGCGACTTCGAATTTCTTGTGAACAGAATTGGACCAAACATACAAAGGCAAGATACAAACATGAGGAATGCAATACCTGTGACTACAAGATTAGCACTCGCAGCACACTTCACGTCGCGCAGAAAGTAAAACGCAAAGTACTTCACGTCGCAGGGAGAAAGGGACGCGCATATACAGTAAAACAGAACAACAATATAGATGGCCCAGATATATTGCAGTATTTTCGATTGCGAGGCGATCGTTCGGCCACACGCCGGCTACACATAAAAACATTTTAACATGTCAAAAAATATGTGGCTATAATGCCGGGCCATCCTTAAAATATTGCATTGTGTGGCTGGTATTGCTAGCAATGTTGTCGGCCACAGTATTGCAGCCACAAATTGTCGTAAAATATAGCCCGTTTAGACGCCCCATAAGACAATTGCCAAACAATTTCCTGTCTAACAAACAATAGACAAACAAATCTAGGATGTTCAAGAAACTGGGCTGGTTCTTATCCCGGCCAGATAATAAGCTTTGCTCTTACGACGACGGAACGTCGTCAGCCTTTTGGGTACTGTAAGGGTTGACTGTAACTCCCTCACGTCGCAACTCCCTTACACTCCACTGACTCGGCTATGCCCACGCAACGCACGCATCTGGCCATGTAGGTTGGTAACACGTAACGAATACAGTGGCAAAAGCAAAAAAAAAGGAGCACACGAGACAATGTATGCTGTTTACATATATGCTATAGGTATATAGACTGTAACACACACACACACACATTATTGTTTCATATTTAGTATGTTTGTATGTATATGTATTTTTTTGCTTTAAATAAGTATTTGTCTATTGTCTACAAGTACTTTACCCGCGAGTGATGACTTAAGCCTTGCTTTTTATATCTAATACTATATTTATGTTTATTTAGGTTTACGTAGTTACATCAATAAATTTTCTTTCATAGAAGCTTTTGCTAAAAAACTTCTTTTTAAAAGCTTTTGCCATATTGAACCTTTTTATTTCATCGCTCAAAAATATCAGTTGTGCTGTCACATAGCGTGGAGTGCGCCCAATATTTGCACAACTATTCGGCCGAATGTTTGTCCAACTAATGTGATTATTTTGTGCAAATAGATTTTGCTTGAGCACCGCCCGGGTACTATAATAGTTGTTGTTTGCGGTTTGTGTGGGTTTTAGTTGGGAAAATGTTTGACGTGACGCGATTTACCTTTAGTAATGTACTTGTCTTAGTTTATACAGAACGCTACATCCACCTAAATATATATACGGTTATAGGGAAAAGGGAAAGACGAAAATGGCTCATGGTGGTCATCATTAAGAACTACGAACTAACTACTTAATTAAGAACTTTTACTATCGTGAATATAACAGCTGTTCCATAGGTACATTTCGTCGAGTGTCATTGACATTTGTCTATGGGACAGCTGTTATCTTTTTTGCGATTTTTGGGTTGTTCAAATAGTAAAAGTTGTTCGTAATGATGAGTAACTATGAGCCCTTTTAGGCTTAGGGTACCCTTTCCTTATAGCCTTGTATACAACGCTACATCTACATTCTACCCACATATTTTGATGTGGTATGTCGAAAACTCGAAACCATCTTGTGTCCCTCTTGCACATACCATCGCGTCGCGCTTATTTCATGTCATCCAGTGAAAATATAGAATGTATTTTATTTTGGAGATGAAAGTGACCCTTGACCAGGAGTGGGTCACGATAGGTTAAAAAAAATCTAAAACGAAAAATGTTGAAAAACGCAATACAAGAAAATAAAACCGGGTACGTTTTCCCGGTGAAAAAATGCCACTGTAGTGGAATTTACTGAAACTGTCCATGATTTGGTATTCCGAGTTTCGGAGTTCTGTTGTACTGTCTAATAGAAGCTGTACTATGGAACTCGCATTACATTACTGGAGTTTGTTGGTACGTTAAATGAAAATTAAATATTTGCTTAGTGTCGTTTAGCTTTGCAAACCTTCGGAGTAATTTTTTAATGAATAAACACAGAAACTACTGGACCAATTTCAAAAATTATTTCACCAATATAAAGTTACACTAGCTGACTCGACAGACGTTGTCCTTTCAAAAGCCATTGCGTAACTTTATTGCGTAACTATAGCAACCGTAGTATGTTGATTTAAACTATCCTATCTCTCAAGTTGGATCGAACTGCACATGGTGTGCGAATTTTATTATAATCGGTTAAGTGGTTTAGGAGTCCATTGAGGACAAACATTGTGACACGAGATTTATATATATTAAGATTGTTATCGAGTAGTATAAACTATATTTCATACCCGTGCGAAGCCGGGGCAGGTCGCTAGTAGCTTATATCCTAGACTACTATCTTATCTCGTTAAACTTAACAGATTCTTTAAAGTAATAAAAACACTTACTTCGACCGCATCTATCCATCAGGTGAGCTGCCACCTTCGAAAAGATCCTTCCCGTAGACAACTTCACACAGGTCGCGATGTGCGTTTATATTCAAATGCCTAGACACACGAGACCGTCCCGGTTCCGAAAAAATAATTTGACGCGTGTTAGTATTTTTCAAAACGCACGCTCGGTTTGGACGGTCACGAAAGGGGGAGATAGCGAGTGCAACCGCGAGACGCAGTTAGTAGAAAATAAATCTCCGCCACTGACCTCTCAAGTTTTGCTTAGGAACATGCAAATGCAAGGGGACAGAAACTTTACACGTGTTTCACCCGCACTACAGAAATAGTGATGGGCAAAATCCGGCTAATAAATGTCCGGCAAAAATATTTTTGTTGGAGATAATAATTTATCATTATACATTTTATTGTTTCTAAGTAGGTATAAACAAATGTAAGTTTTTTGCTGTAAAATTGTTTAACTAACGAAACAAAACAAACAAACAACCTAAAATAAACTACCTAAATCAAATAATTGTATTACCCACGCTCAGCATTTAATGTAATTTACCATAAATAAATGATATCATTGAGCAAAATAGAAATATGGCAAAGATACCTATAATAATTTCTCTAACACGTCTGTCTAGTTTTCTATAACACTCAAGTAGACGCTCAAGCGTCTACTGAAACCTGTCGCTTAAAAATGTATGCTGGATAAATCATCCCTACTCTACTCGATGCAGAGTCAGGCAAAGTTCCCAGCGAAAGCTTGTACGTGAGTATTTTATGTTCTAGTTTGTGTTAAACACGTTTGTCTTGTGTTTAGAACACAGCTTTAATACTGTTTGTCTCTGTTATAAGTTAAGAAACGGTTGGAGTACGAAGTATAAGAATTCAAGTTCATTATTTGCTCAAAGTATAATTTTAACTACTGAATAATGTTTGAAGAACTTCATAGTGCTAGTCAGGATAAGGTACGTAGTCTCCCGCGTCATGCCTTACAATCTCTCTTTGAAGTAGATCAGTGGTTGCTATCGAAGCTGGTATCTCATAAAATTTTATTTTTAAATTTATTATTAATTGTCACGTCAAATCAAAATCAGAAATTTTTTCCTCTAAAGTGTGAAACTGTTTTTATCCAGGTTTTAATAAATAGTCTAGGTCTAGGTCTAGGTCTAGGTCTAGTGGTCTAGGGAATAAGCTGCACACCTACATACCACATTCAAATCCGTTACGACATATTGAAAGGTAACAAATCCTCAAAAACAAATTTACTTATTTGTTAATTAAGAAGTGCGATGCAAAAGTGTTAAAGTAATAGTTTTTCCTCAAGCCTGCCACATCTTCGACCACATCGTCACTTTACATCAGATGAGATGGTGGTCAAACGCATGTCTAGTCCGATGTGAAAAAAATCTTAAAGTATGTAAATACAGCTTAAATTGCGTGGCATAAATAATCAAATCACATCAAAACGTTTCACACCCAAAACGAAACCTAAACATTTGCATATTATGTACCTCCTAGCTGTTTTTGTTTTCATGTCATTCAAAAACAGTGTTCTAATATTATCAGTTCTCGTTATCATTTTCGTCTACATTCGACATTACTTTGTACGAATAAATACACAATTTCAGTCACCTATTACGACCCAAATTAGTCGTACCCGGCATACGTGGGCGCCATTACGCGTAACTATAACATTAGCAGTTATAGCACATAACAATATGGCGAAATAGCAGTTTAGGGAACTCAATTCGATCCCGTAAATGCGGGATCCTGAATAAATCTTGCGGGATTGCTAGAGCGGGACTATACAAACACACATACAACACACAATGTTGCGGTATCGCTTTTGGGACTGAAAAATTGCCGATTGAAAACGCTGATAGTTCATCTAACAGACAGCTCAAAAGTAATATCTACTTTAAAAAAGTAATAAACAGACAGTTTGAGAACTCTCCGCAATTTGCAGTGGAATTATTTATAATAATCTAATAATAGTATTTGGAATTCCATCAGTAGAACCATAATTGGTAGGTAAATGAAAAATAAAAGGAACAGCTATTTCTTTGAGATAGCCTTGAACGTATTTTGGTAAACAAGCGTTTATATTGATTGACGCCACCAGCCAACCTTTAAAAATGAGAGTTGACAATGTCATATTTTTATGTATTATCTACGTAGATATAAAGCAAAAACAAAAAAAAAAAAACATTTTTTAAGCATTAGTCCACGATCTTGCAGAACCCGCAAGCCTAGAAGATCGTTGTCTCGAGTCCCGCAGTCTTGTGGCATCGGGCTATTAATGCGGGATTATAATCCCTAGCAGTTATAACATACAGTAAAGTTATTAACAGTACGAACAAAAGGTTGAGTTTCCGAATTCGTATAAGAAACAAAGGGCATTTTAGTTCGCACAGATGTTATTAATGTGTTTCATTAGAGAAAATGGAATTAGGTGCACTAGAAGTGGCTTATTGTCTCAAAGTGGTTTTGGTTGCGTAATGTTGCTATTACTATGAGTAGGTATACGTATTATCGTCGATATTAGAGATATTAGAAGACAGAAAGTAATAATTGACAGAAAGTAATTGTGTTGTTTTTTTTTGTAGTCTCATATCCAAGAGTGCTGTAAGACATAGGAACTTACTTTGAAAGCCTGCTTTAACTTAGACACTGTTTAAAATTTACTGTTTTCGCACGTGTCATTTCACGTTAGCGAGAAGATTTCTGACTTACTAACTTTAAACAGGCTTTACGTAAAACCTAAGGCTCAAAATAAATAAGCAAATGTCGTTGTGATGGTTTTTCTTGGCTTTTCCATACTACATCTGTAAAAAATAGTTATCACAAAATAAAATAGGAATCCTGGTCTATTAGTTTTCGCAACTTTTTTATGTTATAATAAATATTACAATAAGATATCAAATGTTAAAGCCAGCTGAACATTAACTGCAGGTTTGGCCAAAATTTTAACATTTTTAACTTTTTTTTTAATATAAGATTTAATAGTAAACGCTAAGAAAATGTCGAAAATAATTTTGGACTTTATTTTTAGAACAGAAAAACTTCTCGAACCAGTCTTTAGTAATTACAAAACTCTGTCATAATAACTGCTACCCTCAGGCGATGAAATTTATCTCGTGTAATTATCGCTGTTAATTCCAGGATATTTGGTAGGTATCAGACTGATTTATAGATAATATTAGAATAAAGAGATTATTAAGAAATTTTACTTTGGCTTTTTGTTTTATTTTTCGATCTTTTATATTCTCCCAAATTGTCTTGAAAAGAAAAGCCATAACACTTGAAATAGTCTTTTTTCACCAAACTTTTTTTAGTATGCTACGCCGTAGACATGTCGTAGACTGTTGCTACGAGCATCTACACTCCATAAGTCTTTAATGAACAAAGTACGGGCGCGACAAGTACTTACAGGATAGTTTTTTATCCGGTTAGCAACTACACCTTCTGTACAATAATGGGTTTTATATTAATCTACTCTTTAATTCGATATTTATCGCCAAGTCCCTACAGAATGTTTTGGTAGACGATCATAGAGACCAATTCCTAGTCCAGACTAGGGCCACCATCTTTGATAAAACCATCCACTAACTATTGTAATAAACGCATAGCCAAATTAGCCAAGTCTTTTAATGTTGTTTTTTTTTTTTTTTGCAAATGACATTTTTACAACAACAAATTTACAAATAATTTTTTTTTTACACAACTGAGATTTTTTTAATTTTGTTATTCAAATTTTTTTTGGAATTTGGACTAAGTGGATTAATTTCCCCAAGTGTTATTTTTTTCTATTCTGTAGGAATATTGATCTATTAGGAACTGTGAACACAAACAATAAAATGATCACAGTTCCTTTATCTCGCAAAAATACAAAAAAGACTCGACCGGTTAGAATATTTTTTTTTTTACTTTTCAATACAGGGGAAGTTATGAAAAACCTTGAACGCCAAAAATCAAAATAGCAAATTTTTGGTGTTCGAATAATCTAGTATATTAAATAACTAGCTTCCGCCCACGGCTTCGCCCGCGTGGATTATACCTCGAGAACCGATAATTTTTCTTTATACAAACTTCAATACTCCGTTTCAGCCCTTTAGGGGTTGATTTTCAAAACCAAAAATTTAGGTGTAGGTATATTATTTTCTTTAGCTTAGTAAATTGGCAAAGTTTCGTAACCACAGCATCAAAAAAAAATCTTCATGCAAACTTCAATACTCCGTTTCACACCTTTAGGGGTTGATTTTTCAAAAATTACGAAATAGGTGTCAATTATTTTTTTAATTTAAGTATATTCGCAAAGTTTGATACTCGTAGCAATAAGATTTTTTTTTTCATACAAACTTAAACACCCCTTTTCTCCCCTATAGGGGTTGAATTGGGCAAATCCCTTTCTTAGTGTGCGTCCGCTTTTTAGTATAAAATTTTTGTCCAAATTTGACGTTTGTAGCTTAAGCGGTTTAGGCTGTGCGTTGATCTGGTAGTCAGTCTCGACATTCACTTTTATATATATATTGATTAATAGATATTCCACTGCACTGTGTCTCAAAGGAGTGTTGCCACTTACCGTCACGTAGCCTCCACTTCAGTGTTTTTATTATGAAAGTTCGCTCGTTCGACGTAACGCCAGCATTACGTAGTGTTACCAGCTTTTATGAGCTCCGCGTGGCTTGAATAGAAAATAATATCTTGTATGCTGGCAATTTTGAATGAGTAGTGAGAAAAAAAGATATAAGAAGTAACAAGGTTTCCAGTAATGTTGATTAATTAATTTAATCTTAATATATATAAATTACGTGTCACGTTGTTTGTCCGCTATAGACTCCTAAAATACTTAACCGATTTCAATCAAATTTGCACACCGGGTGCAGTTCAATATAACTTAGGAGATAGGATAGCTCACATCTCAATTTATAGTAAAAAAACACGAAAAATTAGAAAATTTAAAAATACTTAAACCATATAGCGCTTTGGACTATGTAAACTTTTTTAATGTAACATTTGACATAGAATTGACGCAATGGCTTTTGACAGGACAACGTCTGTCGAGTCAGCTAGTTTAATTTATTTCTAACTTCAAGGTTTTAAATGTCGGAATCTTTAAAATTAAAACTAGCCATCATCAGAATCAGCATCTTATTTGCACTCACAAAAAAACCAAATGAAATAGGAGATTAAACAAATCTCAATGAACTTTTAATAAATGCTTAGGTCATTATAAAACTTTTCGTAAAATTGAAAGATTATTTGAAACAGATTTATTGTTATTTTAAATGATTTTATCAGTTACTTTTTTAAATTCCACCTAGTAATTTATATCTTCAATGCGTGAAAGTAGTTTTTTTTCTGTGCTTTTGTCCATCTTAATTTGTCTAAACTCTCCTTTCTCAAAACTCTCCTTTCTCAATAACCGAGTGGGTGTTAACTGATAGATTTAAGCTGGGTATCTTCAAGTCGCGAGTGAATCGGTTCTTTCTAGGCAAGCGTGCTCCATCGTAGACCGCATCATTGCTTACCATCAGGCAAGATGGCGGTCAAACGTAAGCCTATGAACGAATAAAAGAAAAGCCTGAAGAAATGAGTAACCTACTGCGTGTATCTCTACACCACCTTCAAGGAAAAGTCTAGGTTTTAACTTAACTTTTATCCTAGCGATCGATCAGGCATCTATTCAAACAGAGCCTCTTGTACCTTAATTGATTTACCGAAGGCCCAAAGACACAATTCCTGGACGCTCGAGATTATCTCGATCACTCTCACTGCCATGACGTTTCTAATGAGAGCGACGGTGACTGCGATAATACCTCACTCGCCAGAATAAGGCCCAGCCCTAACCACGCCCGGTGAAAGTTTCCCATCCCCCGAGAAAAAAACTAATCAGCATTCAAAGTGTGCTCAAATGGCCTCACACTTGACCGAATGGAACGTTTAGTCCGTACGGATTGATATCAGTATCATAACTACAATAATCAGCAATTTTATTTTAACGTACATCTGTTTGTGGCATTGACTTTTTTACTTCGATTTAGACATACATTATACTACTATAAACTATATACTACTATATACTACAATCTAAAATAATGGTTAGCTATGATGTGGTCGAAACTGGAACATGCTTGCCTAAATAGTTCACTTTGTTTTCACGCAGCTCTCGTACATCTGGAGCTGAATTTAATTTTAGTATACTTTGTTAGAAAGTGATCGATAAGTATTCTAAGCTATGATTAAGGAAATTCAGATTCAGCCGGTTGTTTTTTTTAATCCTCGTGTTTTTGTCACGTGGGATTATATTACGTCATATCTCTTTACTAGCCATCATCTCGATATTTTCAAATTACTTATTATTATTTTAGTACTTACTGTGAAAGGCTTGCGTTTGACCACTATCTTGATGACAAGCAATGGTACAAACCTACGATCCAACTATCGAAGAAACCGATTCTCTCGCGACTTTAATGTACCTAAATAATATCATACATCTATATATATACATACTAGCTGACTCGACAGACGTTGTCCTGTCAAAAGCCATTGCGTAACTATAGCAACCGTAGTATGTTGATGCTAACTTGTCAATTTATAGTAAAAATTATCAGTATATAATTATATAATTTGCAATAAATTAAAATTGCGACTTTAGTTTGAGATTTAAACTATCCTATCTCTCAAGTTGGATCGAACTGCACATGGTGTGCGAATTTTATTATAATCGGTTAAGTGGTTTAGGAGTCCATTGAGGACAAACATTGTGACACGAGATTTATATATATTAAGATATATACCCGTAAATGTTTGGTTCCAATGCCAGGCCAGAGATGATATTGTACGTCCTGCGAGGCTTAACAGTTCAGAGGTCAAACCATAATATCTATCAGGAAACACCCACTCAGGCATAGCAGAACACTTTCAGATGGTTTGCATAAGCTTGAATTCAACCACAAGCAGCCTGATGTTATGCTTATGTAGCTTATGTATTATGCTATCTGAGATGAAGCAGCTTACCTAGCAGGAACCTGTACATTACATTGCTACATTTGAAGATATGATATTGTAGTAGGTGCCTACTAGCTGCGCATTACGATTTCACGCCCGCGGTGATGAAAAATGACAAAAACGATGATAAAGAAATCTCAAAATAACTCTTTTATCTCACGCGCGCGCTGATATAAAACGGCATTGTCGATGATCACAAAATGTATTAGTGATAAGTTATAAGTTACTTTTAATCCCAAAATAATTAACAGCTGATGTTAGGTAGCGAGGAAAACTGTGAGACGCAGCTAGGAACTTATAAACGTAGCAATTACCTTTTTAACTCCGAGTAAGTACCAAAATAAATAACTGGCTGAATAAAATTTATTTTATAGATTTACTGATTTTGCTTTCATTGTGGGCTCTGAAGAGATTTCGACTAGTTAAGACTACTTAGTTCTACTTATTAAATTAGGACGTTTATTTTGTAATAAATTGTATAGAGTTATATTACTTTTAGTACGTCTGAAAACGCTCCGAGATAGGTGTTAGGAAGTTTCCGACGCCGCCGGTGGACTGGAAGTTGCCACAAAAGGTTTTGGCCAATTTCGATTAAGGGAGGTGCGGCAAAGTTTGGTAGATTAAAAAGAGAAAGTTCAGGTGAATACAGAGTGTTAATGGTGAGTTTTTGCCTTAAAAGCGTGAAGCATTACGATGAAATGCGTTCATTGGGTTTATTATAAAAGTTTTCGGAGTGTCTGAGATTTTTGTTACGTTTTGGATTTTGGGCTGATTTTAACATAAAGCCGCCAGTATTTGCACAAGTTTTTAGACATTTGAATTTGTGAACAATAAAGAGTCCATCCAACAGTGCATGTAATTATCACCAATTTTTTGTATAAAAATGCGTTTTTGGTTTAAAAAGGTTTGCTAACTTGTGTACATAAACGACGTTCGCCTATATTAACCACATACACTTAAAGCAAAAAATAAACTGCTTAGTTTCTTGAAATCGTGAGTAATTCAATTTCTTCTAGGTAAGCGTGCATCGTAGTCCTCGTCGTTACATACCATCAGGCAAGATGGCGATCAAACGCATGCCATCATAAAACAAAAAACACAAAAAAAGTATTTACAAAAAGAATACTTTTTTTTTATCGCTCATTAAAAAAATACGCAGGATTCACCCGGAAATCCTTTGACTCGGCTAAAACCTTCATTCACACTTCTTGCGGTAAGCTCGCGCCTGAACCATTATTAATGTAACAAGCTTAGCTCAAGGAAACCTCATACATAAACCCACTTGACCTAATAGCTCCACTGTAAGCCGCTTAGGGGTTTAAAAAGAAAATCTAGATTCTAACAGGGTTAGTGCTAGGGAAGGACGGGAAATCTTTTTAAAAGCAAAACAAATTGGAGGAAATTGAAGGTGAATTGGTGTTCAAACGAGGACTTGGGTACTTTAAAAAAAAATTGTCAAATTGGAATTTTTGTAAAAATCCAAACTATTTTTAATCATATCCTGTATTGTAAAAAGTGAGTTTTTTTTGTTTGTTTCACTTTCAAGCTAACTACTCAACCGATCATCATAAAATTTTGTATCCAAATTATAAAGAGTAATAAAAGGACATCGGATACTTTATAACATTATCATCATCACTGTTTTTCATATTCGCGAGTGATTGAGTGAACCACTTATTTTAATGTTTTAGTATTATTTTTAAGCTATTGCATAGTTTCTATCGCGGGCCTTGAGCGTGGAGACCGAATCCAGAAATTCCGTAACGAAAATAACCTAAGACTTTTTAGTGATACTTTTTAGTTTTGTTGCCATCTATCGATGAATAGCAGAACTTTTAATGACTTTTTGAAATATCACGCTTGTCTCTTTAGTTCAGCAACTCGCCTCTAGGTGTCGAGTGTAAGGTTTCGATAAATAATTATAATTGCATAAGTTGATAAAAAATGCTATGCAATAGCTTTGCCGCGGCAGTCCCCGAGTGCCACACGTCTTTTATTTTATTGTAATATCATAAAAAATCACTGTAATATTTATTGGCAGTATTGTATCTCATTGTGTTGGTAAACAAACAAAAAGGGATGCATGGATACCTCTCCATCCCTTTCTCGAATGGCTAAGCAAACATATCCCCATGAGGGTTGACGTCTGGCAGTCGGCCCGTCATGAAAATGGTTGCAAAACTTCTACTTTACGAACCCTATGTCGAAATATAATGTGAAAATGTCTCAAAATGTTCACCCTTATTTTTATATAAAAAAATACAGTTTTTTCAACAACCCTTCGCGAGTAAGCTAGCGTTTGACTACCAATTCGAAGTGGCGATGTCATCAAAGATAAAGCATTCTAGTAAAATATCAATTCGATGTCGAAGTTACTTTGAAATCTTAAAAAACAGGTCAATCTTTAGGAGAGAGGGCTATAAGCAAAAAAACATAATGCTAGTGATTCCAGTTAAATTAATTAAAATTCTGCGCCAAAAATATAATATTTTAACTGATATTAATCTCAATTTTATCAAAATAACCAACTTTTTTTGCGCAGGATTAATTTTGTATCCTGAATTCAGCCCCGTGTTAAGATGCACGGCTGTACGTTTTCCTTTGACACTAAGTTTGTTCTTAAGTTTAGACTAAAATGTGCTGAATATTATTTTCTTTTGGGACTTTAAAACGTGTTTCTGCGGTATCTTAAGCATTTTTAGGAAATCTTAGCAAGATGAAGTGCTTGGTTGCGTTTTATCTTTGCAAAAGTTTTAAGGAGACCTAAGCTATAAGCTGCATTAAACTTTGTCATAGAGATACTAGGGGATATAAGGAAAGAATAATAAGCCGAAAAGGGCTTATAATATTCATCATACTGACCAATTTTAACACGCTTTTATTAGTTTTACCTGTATTTACTCGTACTCGTATGTAACCGACTCCTTTGAGCTCGATTTTGCCCTACTTTGAACGATTAGATTTAATTCAAACTTTGCACAACTGTCAAATACCGATGACAATGCGTGTTTTTTAGTTTTTTAAACTATAAGTTTTTTTTATTATATACCTACTAGCGACCTGCCCCGGCTTTGTACGGGTATAAAATATAGCCTATGTTACTCAAGGATAATGTAGCAATCTAATGGTGAAAGAATTTTTGAAATCCGTCTAGTAGTTTTTGTGTTTATTCAACACAAACATACAAAAATACAAATCTTTCCTCTTTATAATATTAGTATAGATGGAATCAGGCACTGTAATCGTGAAATAAAACAGCTCTTAAAAAGGTCAATCAAATGACACTCGACAAAATGTATAGAACAAATGTTTTTTTTCGGGAATAAGGTGTTGTTGCAACAGTAAAATGGCTGTTAATGAATAGTAGGTACTATGAGATGTTTAATTGTTTACGGCTCTCCATACACTTTTTCTATGACCCTGTATTTAATTCGCCGTATTAGAATGTGTCGATCAAATCTTGGAAGTTAACAATCTTGCAACTGAATTTTGAACCACTTGCCGATACCTATCCGACTGTGCTGAAATTTGCAATACCTATGTAACTCCGATGATGATGCAATAAAAGCTTATTTGAAAATATTCTTTTGATATATTTTTACGGAACATATCCCGTTCCATTTACAGGTGTTTTATATTTTTCCTGACCATTTAAAACTATACAAAGTGTAACGGAAAGGTGTAGTAATACTTAAGGGTGTTGTTCTACACGTCAAATGAAACAACTTTTGTGACACAAGTTTGCTAAATTCGAGAAAAAAAATATCGAGTCTCCATACACAACATTTAGTCACGTGATCAATTTTCTATGGAGATTCGATATTTTCTTTTTCGAATTCATCAAATTTGTGTTCTGGAAGTTGTTCAGTTTGTCGTGTAGAAAAACACCCTTAAATATTACTACACCTTTCCGTTACACCTTGAATATGTAGGTACTATTTCTAAGTACCTATCTGTCGTAATAGGGCTGCGTCATTACGCGAGTAATGACATTAAAACCTTTGTAATGCTCATCGTTTCCCTTGAACCTTTTGTTTCTACTTTTACTGTGTGGTTTTATGTGTATTGTTTTTAACCTAATCTGTTTTATACCTTTACTGGGTGTAGCTTCAACAACATTCTAAAACTTTAACGCTCTGTAATTTAGTCAATTACAACAATCCTACTAATAAAGTAAAAATAAGTGAAAAAGATTGGATATGTGAATTTTTAGATTCAAATTTATATATTTTATTCGTCAAAGTTTCAAGTTTCAGTGTCAAAGTCCAAGTTTCGTACGTTTTAACTTTTAAGATACTTGTTAAAACAAAAACTGCTGAACTGATTCGGATGACGTTTGGTAATCCAGAGCTAAATATAGGTTACTTTTATCCCGAAAAATGTAGGAAAAACTGCAAGGCGAGAAGCTAGTCTTTTATTTATTTTCATGAAAATCAATCGCCATGCGTTAGTTTAGCAAGAACTCGAGCACTCGACCAATTTTATTAGTTTTGTTAGTTTTAGTTCAGTAGTACGGTTTTTTTTATTTTTGTTTAGAGGTAGTTTGCTTTCCTTTTGTTTTGTTGTTTGTTTTAGACGTTTGCTCTCTAAAAAATAATATAAAATACCGCTGACTGTAGGTTTTTTCACACCGTTTAAATTAAAAGTCACTAATTTAGTTAAAAGTCAAATTGAATTTGACTCATAAGTCCTTAGCGTAACGCTCAAAATGTTCGACTTTTTTGACATAACCTCTAGTTGTCACCTTGTTGAACGTGAAGGAAAGTCGACTCAAATATTTAACACTGTAGGTTCATAATCCAATGGCTGGCGGTTTTAAAAACAAGCAACAGAATCATAAAAACGGGGTAAATGAGATGTGAACCGCGCGATTTAAGTCGGGCAATTTGGTGTAATGACTCTTAACTAGGGATTGCTTGTGGGTTAAGTTAAACAGGTAAAAATACTGCAAAGTTTATTCTGAATTTTTTTTTAAGTTTTAAAATAGGCTTGCGTTTGACCGCCATCTCGCCTGATGGTAAGCAATGATGCGGCCTACGATGGAACACGCGCGTTTAGGAAGAAATCGATTCACTCCCAACTTGAAGACACTCAAATTATAGCTACCGGGATATACCCACTGTTTAATTTTCAGCTTTCCAAATGTGCTTAAACTAACTGAAATTTTGTATTAATTTTACTCCTAATATGGGGTTATGTTGGGGTTTTACAATTAGGAATATAATTACTAATACGGGATAACTCATCATCATCATCATCAGCCTATCGGATTTTTGTCCACTGCTGGACATAGGCCTTTCCTAAAGAACGCCACAAGGCACGATCTTACTAATACTAATACCTGATTACTAATAATATCTGCTAACTATGAATACGGTATTTGATTTTGTTGTCTGTTTGGTTTTGAATATTATTTAAGGCCAACATTTAATTTTTACGAAATTGGGATTGGTTTTAGTAAATGGGCTTTTTTAATTGATCTAAAATACAAAATGTGATCAGGCTTACAACTTTCATGTTGATTATTTTTTACTCTTATCCATTTGCAATCCTAGATATTGAATAGTCAAATTGATATGATCCATATACCTACAATATTACATAGAAAAGTAATATTCCTGCCCCTTTTCTATGCAGGCAGTAACGCCATTAGAAAATAAAATTTCTCGGTATAAATCGCCAATCATCGGGTAAATTTACCCATCCCATCCAGTTAAGGGTTGGCGATAGCATCAGAAAGCGTTGTGATCTGTTATTGCCTGCAATTTTACTAGCATTTTTTGAGATAAGTAAGAGAGTAGTCTAAATATTAATCCAGAGTTACAAGCTATCTTCTACCAAATTTCTTCTAAATCCGTTCAGCCGTTTTTGCGTGATTGAGCAACAAACCTCCATACATCCAAACATGCAAAGTTTGATCTTTAGTATAATTATTATATCATGTACGTTAAAAGTACGGGTAAAAATACCAACTGTAGGTAAAACGTTCGGGTAAAATTGCCAACCGTCGGGTAATGTTACCCATCCCTTCACCACAGTTAAGGGTTCGCGATAGCGTCAGAGCGCGTTGTGGCCTGTTATTGGTATCAACTACTTTTCGACGAGTAATTGGAGAATCGTTAAAGTTTGCGGTTTTATTTTTGTCGGAATGATAAGGACGGCGAAATAAAAATAAAGTACGGTCCCGTGGTTCTTGTAAGGTTTTTTGGCGCTTTTCACGACGAGTAAGGACAAAGGAAAAACTTTTATTTGGACAGTTACGGTTTGTAGAGCAATTAGCAAAGATCTTTGGTGGTCTATTGAAACATTTTTATACGTTCACAAAAATAAGGAGACATTTTGAAAGGTTTTTTAGTTTTGGTTGTTATTGAGTCATCGTTCTGCTTTTATCTATAATTCTAGATCATCAATCATAATTAAGCATCTTCAATGATGCCAAGTTAACTATTTCATCAAATTAATTCTCATATATTGTGTAATTAATTTTACTGAATTAATTCTTCTGTAAACAAATTACAAACCCGACAAACCCGATTGGGGCTTTAAGGCAACTATTGCTATTATGTAAAAACATACGGCAACAAATAAATTAAATAAAAATCATTAAAATCATTCAAATTGATACGTAAAACTACCGCAATGATTATACCTATATATTGAACGAGTTTTCGTAATAATTGCAGATTCAGGAGAACATTGGCACTACAATTTTTAAGCTTTACCATCACATAAATAATAGGCCCAAGTTTGAAGGCTATTTTATACAGATCTAAATTTTCTAAAACTATTGGCATCCTTGTCTAATGGCTTGCAATGATAAAGACAGATATATTTTTAGTTAGTTTAGATCTGTCTTAAAATGCCTTCAAACTTGGGCCAATACGAAATTGTGAGTGAGTGGGGTGATGAGTGAGTATTTTAAATTACTTCTCGATACTGAGAAGGATCTTCGGGTTTTAATGTTTTTTTATTAACTTTTAACTTAAATCTCGCCCCCCGCGGGCTGAGGACAAAATTGTATTTCGATCATTTTTATCCTGCGAGGAACTGACAAACATATCCATATTCTATTTTTGTGATAAATTATACGTGTCGATTAAACGGTGAAATGACAATTTGTCCATGTCGTATGCTGGACGGAGTGGATTAATACATGCTACTTTTTGTCCCGGAAAAAATATCGAATAGGCTAGGCTAGGCTAGGCTAGCTGCTAGTAAAAGTCAAGTGATGTCTAGCAAAGAGGTGAAAAGTCTGAAAATCACTCTACTGACTATAGCGCAACATTTAAGTCCTAAATGAATAGAATATGGCAACAAACTGAAATTTGCGTAAAAAAAATCAGATGTTTATAGAAAAATGTCAATGACACTCGACAAAATGTATGGAACAGCTGATTTTATTTTCGCGAATTTTCGGTTGGTCCCATAATAAAAGTTGTTCATAATGATGAGCACTATGAGCCCTTTTCGGCTTAGCATACCCTTTATGAATAACGCTGTATAGTAGGTGAAACTGCGGGGCATAGCAAATATTCCATATTTCCACCATTACACCCACGCAGAACATTTCGCAGGCATTCGTTGCCACTATATTCCATTTTAAAGCACCTAGCCTAACGGTTATCGATCCTGCCTTCTGCCACAGATGTGACTAGGATTCACGTCAAAGAGGCGGGGGTCGGTTTGAGTGAAATGCTTTGACGGGAGTAGACTGCGGGTCAGTGATTTGACACGATTTGCAGAATTTACAGAATGTCAGATTCTTAAACGGTATTTGAACTCCCTTTTGTTGTTTGGCACTAATTTCTGAGTAAAAGATGTTCACTTTTTGCTGAGTATTAGGTACGTAAATAATAATCACAAATCGCACAATACACCTTTACTATGTGTTTAAATATTCTCTTAACTATTTGAAACTTCCTAAGTTATACATTCTATTCTTGACATCTTGCATATAAATATTAATCTTCATGGGCTAAGTTTTGATTATTGGTATGTACCATAAATCATGGTACATTTTAGTTGATGTCATTTCACGTTCACCAATGAGGTAATATTATTAATAAAACATATTAGTCGAACCGTACGAAGCCTCTCCTCATAATTTGGTTAGATATTCCAGCAAGCTAGTACTAACATCACATCAGGGCCACGCGGTACTGAAAACTATCATCCTAGATATTTGATCGTTATATCCTAAATCACCATATATTTTTTAGATCTAAAAATAACCGGAAAAGGCGGTTTAGCGGTTATTTTATTGAACAAGCGCTGGTAGTGGAATTCTCTGATTAAGGTGTCCTTCGATAACCATAACTATGGGCGTTTTCAAGTCGAGAGTCTATCGGTTTCTTCTTCTTTTCAATTCGGTGCTTCATCGTAGACCACATCAATGGTCACCAGCGAGCAAGATGGCGGTCAAACGGTAGTCTATAAGTAATGGAATAAAAAAAAATGGTTGTCTGTAAAGTCAGTTTACGGACGATAGTTTAACGTGACAACGTTATAACAAAACATTGATGAAATGATTGCATACTTTTCTCGATCGTTTTCTCCAAACGTAACGTTACAATGAGCGTAACGGGACACGAAACGGGACACTTTTTCGTGCGTTCGTCGATTTATTTCGTTGTCACGTCAAAAAGCGACTCGAGCGATTGAAACCGATCCTCGATATTAAGCAACGAAGCTGTTTACGAATTCGATACCTGGGGTATCCTATTATATTTTGTCTTATAAAATCAACTGTAACCGTCAAGCCATGACCGTGGTAAACTAGGATCCCCTGTAATTTTCATATGAATCAATTTGTTGCTAATAGGTATCATAAATCAACATCAAACACATTCAACAGCTTTATAAGCCAACTGGAACGCCATTTTTAATGACAGCTAAACCGCTAAGCCCGGCCGAAAACGTCATTTCTAGATACCTTAATTTTTCCGTAATCAACATACCTTTGTTTAGGTTAATTGTGTCATTTAACATTCTATTTGTGCCGTTAGCACAAACAGAATTAGAAGTGAGAAGGAAAACGTGGAATTATTTGGAGGGTGAAATGGAGATTTGCTTTTCACGATGGTTAAGCTCTTTTTTGAGAGAAGCAACCCCAAAGAAGGAATTATCATTTTGCGCAGTGTTTTGTTTTGTGTTGTTTATTTGTTACGTAAAATTATTAATTATTTATCATTGAAACGTGAATTCGTATCGGCCGAGAGGTGTAAATTTTGACGTGGTGTGAGAATTTTGGCCAAAATAACTCTGGCTTGGCATTTTAATCTACATATAATAGACGGCACTTCGTTTTTAACTGCCTTATTTTTTTACGTTATCAGACGTCCTTGATATTTTCTGCGATAAATAATCTTCAGTAACGTGACGTAATATTATATTATTAAATTAATAAAAAAAAACAATTGTCGAAGCTATCTCAGTGTACCTACATACATGGAGTGTACCGTGATAAGCGACGAACACGCTCTACATGGATTAGCTCTGCTTCTCACTGACCAGGCCACCATGTATTGGCGTTTTTACTGTTATTGTTAGTTTACCTCGCGATTCTAGTACCTAAACGTGATTGTTTCACCGTTTATTCGAGTGTCTCATTTCAACCGGACTACAACCTAAACTGCCGCCGAGCAACCCTTTCAAGTTTTATATCTATATATACCTACGTTAATATATTAAATCTCACGTTATTTAAGATCATATGAACTCTGAAAACTATTATTATCACCAAAAAAGGGTTCTAAACTTTTTCTCAATTTCTGCAACAAATTCAATAAATTAACCCTTTGTTGACAGGCACGGCGCACTACGGAGAAGACAGCGTGGGGTCATTCCCGTACTTCGAGTACAACGTGCCTCGGAACGTGACTACCGTGGTCGGACAGACCGCCTTCTTGCACTGCAGGGTTGAGCAACTCGGGGACAAAGCCGTAAGTAAATAAATAACGTTTCACACTCATAGCTCCCACTACGATACCCTGTATCGGGGTGCCATGAAACACACACAAATACTAGGACAAATAACACCCAGACAGACCCAGAACAGATATCTAAATTTATCATTCAAACATCTGCCCCGCCGGGAATCGAATCCGATCGAAGTTAAATTTAATCACGCCTTAGTTTTTCTAAAGACGAGTCTGGTTTACGTGCAAGTACGTATTTTGCGTGTAAGTTATCTGTAACATCCTCTAGCAAAGACGAGCAGAACGGTTTGCGTGATTTTAGAAATATAGGTATACGCTCGCGTAAAATATAACGCGTCCATCTTAATCAATTGTATGTGTGCGTGTGCTCCGCGTGCACAGGTGTAACGCACAAAATAAGCAGTAACTCAAAACAGTCACAAAGTGAAAAAAACTAAAAAACGCTAAACCAATAAATGGCCCTCGGTAGACATTCAGTTCACTGGTAGGATTAAATCAGACAGTGGACGAAACTCACACAGCATCGGATAGCGCACTGAAGTAGTGACCAGCGGCTCTATTTTCCAACTGACTGGTAGGTATAAATTTGGAATCACATTCTTACTTTTTATCATTATCATCATTATCCTCACCGTTTTCCAGCGTAGAGCGGGTAAAACAGCGGGGCAGAACTTGCCAGCAATAATATCGTAATTGTATCTAAATATAGGTGGGTAATTATTTTAACGAATAAAGCTATACCTAAATATCTTATCTTATTACAAATAAACTTATAATTCTCTTATCTTATGTACTAAAAGCTAGATAGCAAATAAGCTTACCGTAAAGCTTAGCATAAAGCATTATTTAAAATCACATTACCCGTATCACAAACTTTTTAATGTGCGCTGGAATGAAGTACTCTATTCAACCTCAGCCTTCCACTCCAAAACTAAACAGCACTCCAACCCTCTAAAATTAGATTATCCCAATGAACAGAGATAAAACACGCTGAAAGAGATAAAATTATCTCGCCAAAGCTCTTCATAACAGAACATAATACACTAACACGCCATCTAGTGGAGTGCGACCATAGATCATCTCGTGTAGACTCCTTACGTAGACGTTCCGGACATTCTAGGCTTTACTTATCAACCCTGCTTAAATATTTTTAGTAGAACAAAAAATATGTCAAAGCCACGTTAGTTTTCATAGTAAGACCCTGCTTAAAGGTAAACACTTTCATTTCACTTTCAGTTATGTTCTTACACGATAAATTTCACGTCAGCGAGAATTTTACAGCGCATTTTATGCAGTGTTTTAAACTGCACCACACATCGATTCGGTCAAGTCAAGATGGAGATTCAATTATGAAAATTCATTTATTGTTTACCTAGCTGCACCTCAACTCAGTGATGCTGATAAAAGAGGCCTATGTATTTCAAAATTTACAATCATAAAACAAAAAAATATCGTAATGCGATATCTGTAGCCAGTAATCTGTGAGCCCGACCAACTTATCTTTACAGTTAAAGGGAGGCACCACTACCACGTTAACCGAATAAAACTAATATCTTTCGCATTACATTTCTAGTTCGTTTTTCGGCCACCGACCTTTATAAGTTGGTTGTGTTTTACGAGCTACAAATATCTGACAGATTCAAAATAGAGCACTTAACAGCCCTCGAAAGTAGTATAATGGTTCTTAACATAGACTTAGAGCTAAATAGAGGGTTCTGTTCGTACAAAAGATGCTGAAAATAGGTCTGGAGAGGGTAAAGAGCTCTTTTCGCTAGTTGTAAGATTCTTGAGAAATCTTGAGTTTATGATAATAATGGTGTTGCTACTGGCCAATTTAGAAAGTTTTGTTTGTACGTTTGCATAGGCCAAGTCCTAATAGTCCTCGTGTCAGAGATTTTAGGCCTCTCACATGGATTAACGGTTTTGATAGAAAGGGTAAAGGCAATCACACTTAGGCGTATTTACAAATTGTACATGGTTGCTCCTATAATAGAAGCTCCTGTAAAGAATTTGAATTCTTAAAATTTTGTGTACCCATTTTTATATGCCTTTAGCTTAGTACGAGTACATTTCAACACTGTAATTTTATAGTAATTCTTCTGAATTAATCGGAATCTCTATCAAATTCAACCAATAAAAAAGTTGTTCCACCGTCTTTATCCCAGTCCACTCCCTGATGTTACGGAGCCACGACATCTTTCGTTTTCCGACCTTACGCTTTCCCTGGTATACACACTTTTTATTAACTTATCTTACAAATCTCTACTGATTTCCTATTAACTCACTAATTCTTGATTTCCTCTACTGATTTCACTCTGGCTCTGACTCTGCTTTAAAAAACAGCGAGGTAAATGCTTTAGAACAGTTAAGTAGTTAACAGTACTAACTCAGTCATTACGTAATGTCCACTCCACACTGACTCATTCTCGGCGGTACACTTCACTGGGTCGACTACTGCAAGATAAGAGGCTGGTAATAATGCAATTTATTCTTGGAAGTGTCGATATCAGGGCCGAGTGGCTCAGTGGAAAGTCGAGATGGTTTAGACGGTTGCTGTAAGTTTTAATACTATTTTTAGAGGCTTTAGAGCTTTCGAGTGGCTTAAAATCTTTGGTATATTTTTAGATTTTGTCATCTATGCATATTGAAATAAAATAGATATTGTTTATATTTTATACTGACCGTATTTCAATTTTATCAGTCCAGTCGTCTGTTAGTCGTGTCATTCAAGAATTATCTGGAAGAAAACGCTTTAAAATAAACCCAAGAATTTAAGATAAGTAGGAATTGTACAACTGTTATTCTATTCTTAGTTTTAATGTGATTTGTTTGGTGGGCAATTGAAATAATGTTTGTGTTGTATCATTTATGTTGATGTCTACATGTAGATAAATCGCGGCAATGAAGAAACTAATCTAATCGGCGCTAAATTACGTCTTCTCACATGTATTCACTGTATTGTGTGATTGAGCAAGTGATTTAACATGGATTCTTTAATCAAGAGTTTCTTCGCGGAAACCTATCTTCAAGAATCTGTTTGTCAATATTTGTTTTTGTAATTTCATGATTAGCTTACTTCAATTGATCAGCTTGAAAAAGCAACCAGTATCACGAAAATGTCAATAACTCGAAACAATAGCAGCTCATTTGAATCCAAACTAGAATACGATTCTCCTATTTAAGTCAAACACAACATGACTAACAAAACAAGCTGAATCACAGCAACAATAGCAACGACGCGACAGCGAGATAGCCCAGCATTTGATGACGCTAAAACAGCTAATGATCAATACCTGGGAGGGAATAGGGATAGAACCATACCATTCGAATAAAAAAGAGAACTGAGTAACGCAGACCAGATCCCTACCCAAGTTGCAATTATAGAATCAAAACGATATAGAAAACTCAGATATAAAAAAAATTAAAAATAAAATAAAAAATGTTAATATTTTTAATTTTTATAAATTTGTAAAAAACATGTCAATATGGAAATTACTTTTCTGTTATAGAATTCCCATACATTATCCTAGTTTTTTAAATAGCATTTCGATGATAGAATGTGGCGTTTGTTTTCAACTAGTTTAACGATAGTTCTACTAGTCAGTCGCAAAAGATGATGTCGGGGTCAGATAAAAATATCTTAGAGCAGCCTTAGTTTCAATCAGCCTTCAGCTTAGATTGTACCTGTGGATAGATTAACAGGCATGTCGTAATTGGGATGTCAAGTCAGGAGGTATCTGCTGTATATCCCAAATAATCTTCAGAAGCTTTCAGGCGGCTTAAAAACTGACATTAGGCTAGCCTACGTAAACTTATTTAGTAAGTAAGTCATGTGGATTTTCCCCAAACCTATAAAACTCAAACAGCACCAGTATTTTTAGATAATTATACGACCACCACTCAGCCTACACAAGTCTAATTACTTACCTCGATTCGAATGATCCGAATATACGATTTTTAATAGCTCCTCCCTAATCAATAGTAACCTGGGATTGTCCCGGTCACTATTGTAAGCAAACTGGGCCACTCAGTCCGTCGGCGCGGCGTTTCCAAGCCCATATTTACGTTTCAGTTCTGTTTTGCTAAAGCAGTGTTGAATTTTCAAGGGAATTGGAACATGAGAGCCTGTCTGTTTTGAATTTGGGGGATTTGTTTTGATTACGGATAAAAAATAAATGAGGGATGAAATTGCCATTTCGAAATTAAAGACAGTTTTTTGTTGGAGTTTCTTCTTTTGTTACTAAGTACTGATTTAAGGCTGAGCGTATGCAAAGACGCAGCGCAGGTGACGCAGGGTGCACAGTACGTAGGGCAGAGGCAGATTTCGTAATGCATGAACGTACTGAGAGCTGCGTAACGTAAGCTGCGGCGTAGGCTTAAAGCATGGCAGGCATGTGTGTGTCATGCTATGACTGTCTAGCCTGTTTTGTCTTACAAAATCTGTTCTGTGCTGTGTTGCGTCACCTGCGTCTCAGCAGACATTAGCCATACTGGGCTAAATGGCGTAGTTAAGGAGAGATTTACTAATTTACTTCTAGGTTATGGGTATTGTTCTTCTTTTTCTTTTAATAAAGGCTGCTGAAGTTGATAGACTTAGCGGTACCTATGACTATAAAAATAATTATTCAAATTACAGATTGTCTGGATCGTCCCTCAGAATATTTTGAAAATTGATAAAGAAATATTGTAAGATAAGATAAGGTGTTACTTGAGTTACCTATGTGTTGATCAAATGTTTTTCTTAAATCTTTTTTTTTCACAGGTTTCTTGGATAAGAAAAAGGGACCTACACATACTAACAGCTGGGATTCTCACCTACACATCAGACCAAAGGTTTCAGGTAAAACAATTTTATACGAAAATCTATTTTTAAACTTGAGGCATGTAAAATTTTGTTTGCATAAATGCAAATCTGGAGTGAGTGGTAGTAACTTCATGCAGAGAGTCAAAACCGAGCAATATGCAGATACCTGCGTCTAACGTTGATGGAACCACGTTAACTGACCCCCAGATTAAGTAATCAGAAGAACAAGTCCAAAAAATTCCAAAAAATTTCTTCCAGACAGGTAAACCCAATTATTATGATTTTTAATAAGCTAATTTGTATGCAGTACATTAAAGAGTTATTGTATTGTATATTTAATGTTGTACTGTATTGTATTAAAACACAATAATGAATGTGTTAACAGTTGTAATGGTGATTCAAAGAATTAAAACGATCATCTTGAAAAGTAACTTTGAAACCAGTGACAACAGAAATATATAAACATAATGTTTCTGTAGAGTAAACATAATGATATAGGTACTAGTAAAATAAAACTACATTTTGAACAAGTGAAAAATAAGATTGCGAAAATGATATACAAATGCGGTTCCATCGCGCAATTTGAAATTATTTTAAATCAACTTAAACAGGCACTTTTTATACCATACTTTTTTCTAAAAGATATCCATCTGCACTTTTTTAATCTGTGGCTAAGTGTAACACCAAATATTTACTGACGTCCTTTTATGGACACTCATCTCTCAACCATAATATTTACCTACGAGACCGTATGAGTGTGTGGGTGGACTTTGTAAATGTACTCTCGATTCACGTCGGTTTTGCTCGATTATTACTTAAACACGTGGTCGACGACTTCGAGCTTTGTAGCTCTCAAACGAGAAAACCAATTTAAATACGAGTTTATTTGTAATTAGAACAAGTTCTATTGCAGTGGTTCATGTATTTATCTGGTCTATTCGACGAGTTGTTTATAAACTCTATCTTTTGAATTGGTCTGTCTTGAATTTTTTGTAAATATGTTAAGACTGGAAATCTGGCAGAATTCGTTAATTTTTCCGAGTTAAAAAGTAGCGTGTGCTACTGTTATCCAAGGTATAACTTACTGCCATGCCAGATTTTGTTCAAATTCTTTAGCTGTTTTTGCGTGATTGAGTTAGAAACAATCAGAGATATAAACTTTACCATCTGTAATATCAGTAGGAAGTAGAATAAAGACATGCTCCTGTCTTTACATTATTTGGTCTAGTCTTCCATCTTGTCTCTTATCTTCTTTTGGCTGCTCTCTTTTTTAATTATCTTGTCTTGTATCTTTTTTAATTATATTATCTTTTAATTAAATTGTCTTGAGTTTAGTTTAATGTATATTTATTTCTACAGGTGATCAGACCAGAAAAGTCCGAGAACTGGACGCTTCAGATCAAGTTCCCGCAAGAGAGGGACGCCGGCATCTACGAGTGCCAAGTCAATACGGAACCGAAGATGTCGCTGGCGTTTCAACTCAACGTTGTTGGTGAGTTGGGTCTCTATACAGGGTTATTTCAAAAACACCAACAACCTCGCAGGTCTGGATACCTAACATCATAAACAACAACTTTTGCTATGGGACCAACTCGAAATTCGCGAAAAAAAAATCAGCTGTTCCATACATTTTGTCGAGTGTCATTGACATTTTTCTATGGAACATCTGATTTTTTTTTTCGCGAATTTCGGGTTGGTTCCATAGCAAAAGTTGTTGTTTATGATGTTAGGTATCTAGACCTGCGAGGTTGCTGGTGTTTTTGAAATAACCCTTTATACATATATCTTATCTCGGTCGTTTTAATATTGTTTCAATGAGCATGAAAAAGACAGTAATTTATTTTACTTTCATCTAATTAAGCAAGTTTTTAATTGTCAGTACTGTTACGGACTATAATTTTGTTTTGCTGCCAACACAATACACAATCGAAAACTTAAATCAATTTTTTTACACAAAATTGTCTTCAACAACACGATACCGGCTCGCGCCGGCAATAACCAGTGCTAGTCTTCTGTTAGGAGTTGGGGGACCAGCAAGTGACTTCACACACGCAAAATGTTCTATCGATAATATTATACAAACAAAGACCTAGAAGGCTATAGGAAAATTCTGTTTCACCATCGTTTTTTCTTTAAAATCCAAAATAAAAACTAACAAAAGAAATAATAAACAATTATGCGTCAATTGTGTACTAAATAAACTGAAAACCGATTCAACAAGAACTTAATTTAAAGCCCCTTGTCAAACTTTCACAATTTAAACCAAACCAAATCATGGTAAATTTCCCGTGAGTAAGTTACAAGACCTACAAATTAAAATGTTAATTTAACAGAGACATTATTAAGATTAATAGAATCCTCTATTGATCAACTTTAACTCGTTTCTCCACTTCGCTACTGCTTTAAAATCAAAACTCCATTCAGAACTCACCACGGAACCAAATCTCCACAGTATTTAATTCATAAATCTCACAGATTCAAAAGCAAACTTCCGCAAACTCTCCGATCTATTAATCAGCAGTGTACTCGTATTCCGCAATCTTGGAAACAACAAAGTTCAGCACCTGAGCAACCGCCGACCCCAGGTAAACAACGAGATGAAGATTAGGCAGACACAGATAGATAAGATGCAGCGAATAAGAAACAAGAACATTATTTTTACAAAACAAAAAACAAAAACCGACTTCAAAAGACCGAGTTATTCATCTATTTGTCGCGCATGTACTTAATGCTTAAGACTTATATGGTTTTCTCATGGATACCATTATCAGAACTGGACTAAATTGAAATGGGACCAAATGGGAAGCGTCAGCTTTCTAATAAAAAAAGAATCATCAAAATTCACCCAGTCAAAAGTTATGAGGTAACAAACATAAAAAAAGAACATACAGTCGAATTGAGAACCTCCTCCTTTTTTGAAGTCGGTTAAAAATCTTTTTTTTAATTCTATAATTGGCTTGCATTTGACCGCCATCTTGCCAGATGGTAAGCAACGATATGGCCTACAATGGAGCATGCTTGCCTAGAAGAAACCGACTCACTCGCGATTCACAATATAATTGAGCGTTCGTAATTATGTCTGTCAGTCTCACTGTCATAACATTTCTAATGAGGGCGATAGGGACCGACATAAAATCTCATTCACACGGATAGGGCCCTCAGTCCTTTCCCGAAGGTTGCTTGAATGCCGCCTTAACTAAATGCGAAATACCTACCCACTACTTACGCTATACCCACTTAACCAATCATCATGCAATTTTGTAAACAGGGGTTTTTAGGGGTATAAAAGATAGACACAAGTTTACTGTTCATCATATATAACAGTGTTTCATTACCGCATGTATAAAACCGCAATTAGTATATGTAGGTAGTAAAATTTGAAAAACGTTATTTTAATTATGTCGTGGTTTATTGTCTTTGTTTTAACTGATTTAACAGATTGAAGTTGATTAAACAATACACGTAGACTATTTTTGTGTAAATAAAAGTTGAGCATCTGTTTCTCTAATCTGTAGTCTTCACGCCAAATAATTCCAATGAAGCTCAAAGTTTCCAATCTAATAGGGGCTAGACCGGTCTAAGTTTCGAGAACTTTCCACAATGCAGGTTGTATTGGCGTCACCTGAGCTGTCAGTAACTTCCTGTTTGCTGTGAATCGACGCGACGGTCAGTGGCTTAGAGAATGTTTCTAATAGTACGTAGGTACTAGGAGATGACTGGTCAATGTGGACTTGTAGAGATATCGTAAAAAAATACAAGAACATTATATTTACAAAACAAAAAACAAAAACCGACTTCAAAAGACCGACTATTGAGTTATTCATCTATTTGTCGCGCACGTACTCAATGCAAATTTAAGACTTATATGGTTTTCTCATGGATACTGGACTAAATTCTAATAAAAAAAGAATCATCAAAATCGATTCACCCAGTCAAAAGTTATGAGGTAACAAACATAAAAAAAAAAAAAACATACAAACGAATTGAGATAACCTTTTCCTTTTTTTGAAGTCGGTTAAAAAACAAAAAAAAATCAACTCTTTTCAAATATATTTCTAGTGTAATTTCATCTTCAAGTTTTCAAATGTTTGTCTAATAAAAATCTATTTCTAGTAATGCATTTGAAAACAGTTATATGAAGATGAACTGCCGCAAAGGAACGCTTGATTCAATAAACTACAAAAAAAATATCAAAATTCAATATCATACACATGGCACGCTCTTCATAAATCACTTTTAAACCTGAAGATTTCATTGCATTCGTGATTAAGCACAGCTCCAAAGAAAAATGTCATTTGTTCACGACGAAATGTATGAAACAGCTGTTTTTTGCGTACAATGATGAACTAGACGACCTACTTTACTTCCCTGGCGCAAGGACCCAAAGTGAGTTAAGACCAAGACCCACTTTGCTTCCAACACCAAAGAACGCCACACCAATTTAATCTATTGATGATGATATTATATTCCCTGCCGATATCGGCTACGACCATTTCCTGTTGCTAGGTTACTGATGCGTTCTCAGTTCTCACTCATGCATCCGCCATACCTATGATTTCATCTGTAGCCATAGTCCCTATATTACTATACAGGGTTATACAGAAAGCGTATGCTAAGCCAAATAGGACTTATATACTGAGAAAAATTTTACCTAAAGTACGGAGCATAGTGATAATCACCAAAAAGTACGACGATAAGCATCAATTTTTACGGTGAAAACTTTCATAATATTATATGGTTCTCATCCTAAAAACTGGTGCTAGTAGGTACTAGTTTTTACGAGTTAGTTGTCACCGTAAAAATTGGTGCTTATCATCTTTAGGTGAATTCATCGGAATTTTGATAGCCAATTTTCTCAGTGTAGTACTTACTCAACATTATGAACAACTTTTACTAAGGGAAAATCCGGAAATCGCAAAAAAATATCAGCTGTTAATACAGATGTCAGTGCTATTATTGACTGACATCTAGCTTATCAGCTGGTCCATAGAAAAATGTCAATAAATGTCGACAAAATAAAATATATGGAACAGCTTTTCTTTTTCGCGATTTCCAGTTTAGTCCCATAGTAAAAGTTGTTCATAAAGATGAGTAATATGAGCCCTCTTCGGCTTATCATATCCTTTCCTTATAACCCAGTATTATGTCATCCGTAACCATACTATAGTCTACACTATAGCAAATATCCAAGCCGAATACAAAGTCCTTCTAAAACAAAGTCGCATCCTAGTTTTGCTAACTCCAGCTACGTTCTGCAAACTACCACAGTTCCTACAATGCAGCTAAAACGGGCATCACTTGACATTGCAATTTTCTCAGCCTCGCTGTCTCGGGCCGCTCTAATGACTCGGCACAACATGCTTTGTGAACTTTACTTGGCGTAGATGTGGGGGGAGCTAGGGCTTACTGGGGGGATTTCTGAATATGAGCGAGTGAAGCGCGTTCAAAAATAAGGGGGATTACTGAATATGGGCTGTGAAAGAAGCTTGTTCAAACATAAGCTACAAATGTTTATGAAAGTTTGCGGTTTGTACCAATTAGAGTTTTACGTTGGAGGATAGAGTTTTGGTACATCTTTTTGAGTGTGATTCTTTGGAAATTATAGTGCAATGTCATCGCTGAGCGACACAATCCTTTGAATAAATTGAAATAAAAAAATATTTGAATCATCAACCCTTTAAAACGTCAGGTCAAGTAAATGTCATGTTTTCAAATTGTAACTATTTTTCTCGTTCTTCGTATCCTATACCACGAAGTGTGGGACTCAGCCTTTATTTGGCTTTCTCTTTATTCCATCATATCGAAGACATCTTTCTTTAAAATTCCATCTCTCATGCCTCAACAAATTTATTCAATTTTTTTTAATTTAAGCCAACATCAGCTAGTTCTTTCCATCAAAGTTTTCAAATGTATTTCTAGTGTATTTCCGCCTTTAAATTGCGTCAGTTATAAAAAAAATTGGTTGCCTGTAAAGTCGGTATACGGGCGAAAGTTTTACGTGACAACGACTTATGTCTGTCTCTCTCGCTCTTAGGCGGGCTAACCATGCCCGAGTGGAAGGGACGCGTGCCTCTCACTCGCTCTCATTGTGAGCGCATAACGTGAGCGGAGCGTAACGCAGTTTCTTGAAGTGTCACCCGGCAAACCAATTTATAAGACGTTGTCACGTCAAAATAAGTTTAAGGATTTACCTATTTTTAAATGGAAAAACAAAAAAGTGTTTTACTTGATTCAAACACTCCCATTTTTGCCCCACGTATGCCTAGAGTACATCCACAAGGCACAGCCCCATTACCCCTGAAGCTCGCTGCTGTGCGCGAGTTGTAAAAACTGTTACGATGTTCATTGTTCCACTGTTGTCTGGATGAGTTAACAACGTGGATGAAGCGTTTTTATGACGGCGACAATTCGAATTCATTCTCTTTTGTGACACTATCTGTAAAATTGATCTGATGTAAAATGACAATGTGTTAAACGATTCTTACATTTGTGTTTATTGGGAGTCGGGATTTTTTTTAAGCTATTGCATAGCTTCTATCGCGGGCCTTGAGCGGGCCTTGAATCCAGAAATTCCGTAACGAAAATAACCTAAGCGGTGATACTTTTTAGTTTTGCCATCTATCGATGAATAGCAGAACTTTTAATGACTTTTTGAAATGTCACGCTTGTCTCATTAGTTCAGTAACTCCCCTCTAGGTGGCATTGGTTAATGAAATAATTACAATTGCATAAGTTGATAAAAAATGCTATGCAATATTATAGCTTTACCGCGGCAGTCTCCGAGTGCCACACGTCTTTTTTGTAGTAGTTCCTATGTATTAAATTAAACAAAAATAGCATTAAGAAAAGCACTTTTTAGTCTCATTCGTTTGGTAGTAAGCTGGTTGGTAATTTGTAAGCCAACCCAAAATTAAAGAAAGAAAAAAGAAGAAAAACAAAATCAGCTGTTCCATAGAAAAATGTCAATGTCACTCGACAAAATTTATGAAACAGCTTGCAACTTATGGCACTTGGTTTGTAACTCTTATCTATTTTTTACTCTAATTTTATGTTATGTACAAAAGAGTAACTGTATTTATCCACATATTTATAAACCAGCCACAAAATCAAATACATCTAATTGTTAAAATACCTAATATCTCAAGGTGACGTAGTTTCCGTAGTACTGAACTTTGGAAGGTCACAGGGTTGGCAAACATTCATATACTACGCATGGTAATTACTTACCATCAGGAAAGCGACTTATTTCGCAATACAATTGTGCAGGGCTATAAGGAAAGGGTACGCTTAGCCGAAAAGGGCTAATAGTACTCATGTATGAACAACTTTTAGTACGGAACAACCCGGAACACAATAATGTATGAAACATCTGATATTTTTTCTCGAATTCAGGGTTGGTCCCATCGTAAAAGTTGTTCATAATAAGTACTGTGAACCCTTTTCGGCTCAGCATACCCTTTCCTTATAACCTTATATAAGAAAAGACCCTATTAAACCTAATAACTCATATTCACGGTCTAATGACAAAAGAAAATAACGTTGCCTGAACTTTGTGCCTCAGAATAGGGCACTAGATGTTTTTTCTAGAAAATTTATGTTCAGACATAAAAAGAAAAGGTTAAGTACCTACAAGAAACGTACGTTTGTTTTTTTGCCCTTTGTAGGAAGCTCAGATCGGTTTCAAAGAACAATGTGCTAGAAAAATAGCAGTGCGTCTTTATTTTGTTAGACTGAAATGTTTTGTAATGAATAATTGATTTAGCTTCGTTTTAATCAGTTTGTTTTTTTATGATATAACTTGACAAGCAAAAGATCGCTCCTAGCGATAAGGTCGCTTTAAGATTTGTGTTAGGTTTTTTTTTTTAATTTTAAGTCTCAAAATTTTAATTATTGACTTTGAAACTAATAGACGAGATCTTTGTCAATTGGCTCTTTGCCCATCAAAGACTTAGGAATTGTGTATTTTTATTTGTGTTGTTTGTAAGTAAAAATAATAAACAAACAATTTCTTCATTTAACATGATTATAATTTTCCATTACATCTAGGTATCTATCACAAGCCATATGAAAAAAGGGTAGCGAAGGTCTTTGCCCTACAAAAGGACACAACAGACTAACAAAAATAATAATAAATCCCAAAACATAGATTCAGTTTGTTCTTTCATCCAAATATCGTATTCATAGGTAAGATAATAACGCGGTAACAAGTCGAAAACAACATTCAAGTAAAGGGCAGCGCAGAACTTTCATGGGTTATGATTCCGTAACGGCGCTGAGACATCCCAAGACCCTTGGATAGAGATGGGATTCACAGCCGGCATTTTATACGACAATTATAAAGTGGCCGGACATCAAATATCAAACTAAATATATTTATTTTCAAAGAAGAAGTAAACATGTCTTAAATTTACTTAATAAACTATGGTACCTACTGTACTAAATGTACAGTACACAAAAGGGGAGAAACGGTGTTGGCAGACTTTTTTGTTCGGGTTCATAATGTTATCCGAAAGAGTGAGTAAAGATTGAGGTTTTGAAGGAGTGACGTGAGCAGTCTGCATCCTTGTAATTAAAACAAAACGTTTGATCCTTTGCTTTAATTAATGTGATTCTAATTTAATTAATAGACTGCTGATGAGGCTTTTCACTGAGTCACTTTTTTCATTTGTTTGGTGTGCAATAAAGTTGTGTTAAATTCTATTTTTTTTTGTATTGTCCGGAAATCCGGCCTAAACATACTAGTCGCCGTACTTATCTCAAACAACCCAGTCATGGGCCCTTTCCCTAATGCTTCTAACAAGATTAAGTAGGTACAAATCCCTTTGGCGAAAGCGATCCGTGAATTATTTCGAACTAAATTTATTACTGATTTAATGTCAGATTTGATTTCCGGCCCGAAATAAAGTTGGGAATTCTATAATGTCCTCCGCACACTTGGAATTTATATTTGAGCGATTTTACGAGGACATTAAAATAATGCCGTCGTTTTGGAATACTCAAGTAAAGTTGTAATCGCTAATATGCTATTGATAGTATATTAGATGATATGGTTTTGTGATTTGCAATTTGAGTTTCATTTTTGTTGTTATTTTTTATTTTGTTTTTGAAAAGTGTAGTTTTCTTTTAGTGGATAAAAGTAATTAGAATTGTAATAGATATAATAAAGAGAGCACTATTATAATAGGTAGATACTTGGGCGTTTCAATAATTAAATTTGCATAAGATCATCATCATCAAATTTAACCTTTAATCCTCCCACTGCTGGGATACATACGCATTGTACATAATTATATGCAGTTTTTTACTTACTATATCATATTTTTAAAAGATATCACAATTATCAAAGCTCGCTCCGGCGACGAGCGTGTATTTTCCTAAATCGATTTGTGATGTCCAAGACGAAAATTGGCGGATAAAATGGACGGCTGATTCGATGATTGGTTCAAAGGGAACCGATTTATCTTGCTTTTGATAAAAATAGAAAATGAAAAATGGAAGGCATATAAATAGAAAAAATATGGAAAGAGTTTTGTTCTCCATCTTACGACTGTTACGTATAAAAATGACAGATTAAAAACTTTTTTTATATAAACACAGTCATGCCAATTTTGATAGATGTAGATCATCATCATCATCATCCTAATCTTATCCTACTGAAGTGGAGTCGAAACAGTCATCTTACATTAATTTCTATGTAGTAGCTCTAACTTAAAAATAAAAGACAGCTATATTTTTGTAATTTTCAATCCAAACTAAAGTCTTCAAAACAGGTTTGAATAATAGACATTGCTACGTTATGGATTCACGTATCTCTGAATAGCACTGCAGATAATGAATAGATCTACGCCGTAGCACGTAGAGAACTACTAGTTTTGTACGTGCTACGGCGTAAGAATTCGTAGATAATTATTATATAGGGTTATTCATAAAGTGTATGCTAAGCCGAAAAGGGCTCACAGTACTCATCATTATGAACAACTTTTACTACAGGACCAACACGAAATTCGCGAAAAAAAAAATTAGCTGTTCCATAGAAAAATGTCAATGGCACTCAACAAAATGTATGGAACAGCTGATTTTTTCGCGAATTTCGAGTTGGTCCCATAGTAAAAGTTGTTCATAATGATGAGTACTAAGAACCCTTTTCGGCTTAGCATACCCTTTATGAATAACCCTATAGTAACTACACCTACTAGCCTATTGATAAAGCAATTTCGTTTCTATCGAGCTTCACTGTAACTTTCTAGGAATGATCAATGGAGAAGACATAAAGAAAGTTACATCATTCTATTTCGGGACCATTTTGGTTGTGTTGAATAGTATCTATTCCAGTTTCCAACATAATAATTATTGGAATAGCGTCAGAAACTGCGGCACTAAAAGTTTTTCTCGGACTTTTTAACCGACTTCCAAAAAGGAGACGGTTCTCAATTCGACTGTTTGTTGTTTTTTTAGATAGAGTGTAGAAAAAAGTGTTTAAATGTATCTGTATAAAATTACACAATTTATAAGTAGGTATAAAGTCTTACCTGTAAAACCTGCTTTAACTTATTCACTGCTTAAAATTCTCCTTCGGGTCTTGTTTTCGACATTTGATATTTAACATTTGACATTTAACGTCAGATCATTTTAAGGAGTGACTAACTTTAAGCTATGTTTATGATTAAAACCTCAAATCTTTTTCAACAGTCGATATACAGGGTTATATAGAAAGGGTATGCCAAGCCGAAAAAGGCTCACAGTATTCATCATTATGTACAACTTTTATAATGAGAACAATCGTAATTTCGCACAAAAAGACAGCTGTATAGCCTTCTTTGGCTTAGCATACCCTTTCTGTATAACCCTGTAGAAGTGCAGATTTCAAATCCTAAAATCAATGCAGACAATTAAACTCATATTTCGATATAAACTGCATTTCTAATTCGAGAGATAATTGAAAAGCTAACTTATTAAGTTGATTTAACGTCTAAATTTCCATAACGCACACCGGCGCTAAGCTAAGCTTCAAATTATTCAGGCATTCACTTTCTAATTCAGTTAAACTTAATTTGACAATTAATTGCTGCTATTACCGTCTCTCTTAATTATTACGAGAGAGAGGGAGACGGGAGACCCCGATAACTTTAGAACTGTCGGCAAATTAGTTCTAGGAGCTTGCTTTGTAGTTTGAACTAATTGTTACTTATTAAAAAGCCGTGGTAGCTCAGTGGCAGAACAGCCGCTTCGCATTCTTGAGGTGGCGGGTTCAGACCCCGACTCGTACCAATGGGTTCTTTCGAACTGATGTACGAATTTACATACCACTGGCTTTTCGGTGAAGGAAAACATCGTGAGGAAACCTGCATACGTCCGGAGAAGAAATTCAATGGCGTATGTGAATCTACTAACCCGCACTTGGCCAGCGTGGTGGAATACGGCCTAATCATCCTTCGAGGGTAGACCTGTATCTCAGCAGATGGGAGGATTAAAGGTTAAGAACGTTACTTATTAGTACCGTTGATTCACTTGCATGAAAAATACCTTTGGAATAATATTTTCTTCGAATAAATGAGTTTAAGGATAAGGTATGCTTCGCTGAAAATGGTTCAGAGTACTCATTATTATGAACAACTTTTACTATGAGACCAACCCCAAAATCGAGAAAACAAAATAAATATTAACATATAAAAATTTTCATGGAAATATTATGTTAATAACACTTAACAAATCGGCTGGTTTAGAGCCTAAGTAATTCTGGTTTAAAACCATATGTCAATGCAAAACTAACATTGATTCGTTGTTCTGTTGCTTGTAAAGAACAAACAAATGCATTTTAGTTAAAAAATTACAAAAAACAAAATTACGATTACAAAAATTACTGTAGATACAACATAAAATAGTATTCGATACAGTTACAAACAAAATAAAGGACAATACAAGAATTCCTTACACCACAAAATAATAGTACAAACATAAAAAAACATTATAAACAGGCACAAAAGGTCTAAAGTACCTAGACAATCCAACACACACAGAAAATGTCACTGCTCAGGGTTGAATTTCGCAAAATTCCTTTCTAAGTCGATACCTAACCTACATCATAAAGAGAACAAACCCTCCAAACATGTTTATAAAGATATTTATGTTTAGGCTTATAATAGTTTTTTATTCCGTGGTTTCACCTGTGATTTACCTTTGTGTTACATAATCCAAGGCATAAGCTATGTTTATTCCAAATTTTATCAAAATCGGTTTAATTACGAAGATAATTGTGTGGTAACAAACACTCACATCATATTTTTAATTTTAGTATCCATTAGTATTTTTTTCATATCTTTTTTTCACGATTTCCGTGTTGTTCGCATAGTAAAAGTTGTTCATAATGATAAGTACCTACTATCAGCCCTTTTCAGCTTAGCATACCCTTTCCCTAATGACCCTGTATACCATACAGAGTTATAACATTACTACTAGTTTACTGTCGTAAACCATTAGGTACTACAGTAAACTAGGTATTCATTATTATTACCCACGGTTTTTGTACCTAAAATCTACGCGAGCAAAACCGTAACCAAAAACTAACATCCAATATTAGAATCAGGTTGAATCATCAAACCACTACGCAATAAGATTCCAGATTTCCCATCTACTAATCAAGCTGCCTCAGCAGTTTCACAGAAACAAACACAGCCATTAGAATGAAATAGAACCCCTCTCAAAATTCCAAATCACAGCATCAAACTTGCTAATACGCGTAACTACATGGAATAACAATTTATCTGCATGATCAGGCGAAAACAGCACATTTCTCATCTCGCCGCTATGAAGCCTAGGGCTTAACTCCACTAGGACAGAAATAATTGTATGTGCCAACGCTGTCTTCTTCCCGTTCTTCATTTGTTGAAGACTGATCCTTTAGTCACCGCGTTAAAAACTGAGTCGTGCGGCCATAAATCATTTCTCTATGTCTATCTTGCTCGCACTTGTGGGTCTTATGGAGCCGCATAGTGATATACGTAAGATGGTTATAAGCGCATATGGATAAGAATAAAATTAGATAAAACATAGTAGATAGTATTGTGGCCCTGAAAAGTTTAAACGTTTGTGGCCCTACGACTCAGTTGGTAACGCGGTGACTATAGTAGAATTATTGTTGTTAGTAGGTACTGTTTGATCCCCAACTTACAGAATCCTGATGAATTTAGCGGATGTTTTTTGATTCGCGGGATCGAAATAAGGGATTCAATTGGAACGAGCGCTTTTCAGCTAAGATTGTTTGCAGTTTCTGGAAAAACCTTTTTCATATACGGACAAACAGTCTGAAAGACACCATAATAATATTACCATCAGGGTTCCTTTTATCCAGCCCTTGCGCAGATAGCCTACATTCTCTTTAGAGTAAAACACATGAAGTTGGTCGCAAGACAAGGTAAATATGCGCGCTTCTGATTGGGCAGCTCCAAGTTCACTGGTCTGCGATTGGCCAGCTTTAAAACTCACTGCGCTAGAATTGGCTGACATGAAATCTAATTCACCTACACCAATAAACGATGAGTTATGCTGTCCTTAGAGTACCATTTCCGCGAAAAGGGAATTGATATTCTATCAAAGGATTGTATAGTCAATAGTCAGTGTTCTTACCCAACTGCCCGACTATCTTCGCCAAAGATATTCAGTTCCGCATCAATTACCAGTCCATTTCTACCCCGCCGGGGAAGAAAATCTAGCAAAAAGACGGTAGTTTCTAACCTTAGTGAACTTTTACCCTCAGAAAACCTTGGGCAAGGGCGTTGTACCTACTCAGATACTGGGGCACAAATCCCTAGATAACAATGTCAGATAGAGGTCGCGACAAACCTTTTCAAGACTAAATTTGGCTTTAATTTTTTCTAGAATGTACTCGACTCGATCTTTCCAGAAATCCACAACATAAACGTGTGTCAACCGCTGTGAAGCTTTGATACGGCTTTTTGCCTTAATGTATAACCAGTACGTATCCATGGAAAATTAAGTACTGGGACGTGTAATTTGATTGAATATGCCAAAGTCAATGCCGATCAAAAATTTAAGAATAAAGTCGATGTTTAAGTGTGTCGCCGTCACTGTTTTGTTTTTTCAATCTTCATTCGCTTTGGTTACTCGTATCTGTGTACAGTAGGTAATTACTAAATGGATGCGGGAAAACGAATTTTTGTTCATTAAAAAAAAATGACATTATTGACACTTTAGTAAAACCTTCTTGATACTCTCGCAAAATGAGCCCTAACCTAAACACGTTCCATGTCCCAGATGTTACTCATCCAAGATTGAACCGCAAGTCATTTATTTCGGAATAAACGCGGTAAAACACAAAATAAATGAGGTTTTTCTTGGTAACGACTTTTTAAGTAATGTCATTACCTGAATCGGATATTCTTGGGTTCGGGGTACAGATGAAATGAGTTAAAAGAAAAGCAGCTTAGATCAAAAATAAATAACAATTAAGTTATAATAATTTATTTTCCCACCACAGTAGACTCACTAGTTACAAAAAAAAGCTGTCGGTCTGACTCAAAGACAGAATATTTTTATTCTATAAAAATATATTATCCTCAATAGCTGTAAATAGGTCCTTGACCGAACATGCCTCAAGAGACGTGCTTTTATCTCTGTCTTGACTGAGATTAATTATGCAGTCAGAGCGAGACAGCGTGCGTTTCAAACCGAGAGGGCTTTGACAAATGACAACCCTATCTCATCGAATAGAAGACCATTCCTATACCTAAGCCCAGAGAGAAGGACAAAAAAGCTACTCCTAAAATAGTTAAGTTGCCACGGTGCTGCTACTCCTAGAGACGTACTGAACTCTTAGCACGAATCTGAACGGCATTGGGTTGACTTTTGGCTCACTTTTTCTTTAGCTGACGAAGCAAGACGAAAGCTAACGCTATTCAGTTCAGACTCATGCCAAAAGTTCTCAGTATGTTCCAGTTGCTAGAGTGTGGAACGCTCTACCCGAGTAGGTGTTTACCGATAGATATAATCTGGGTGTCTCCAAGTCGCGAATGAATCGGTTTCTTTTAAGCAACCGTGCTCCATCGTAGACCGCATCGCTGCTTAACAAGAGGCGACATTGCGGTCCAACGCAAGCCTATTTCTAAATATAAATAAGTTCTCGTAGTTAACCTCTAGATGTGTTTGTCAACAGAAGCCAAAGCGAACATCCTGGGCCCAGTGGACTTGTACGTGAAGACTGGCAGCAAGCTGTCTCTAACGTGCATCCTGAGTCAAGGGCCTCACGACTTGGGAACCATATTCTGGTATAAGGGTAAGTATTTTGAAGATCCAAAGCTTTTAAAAAAAAAATACGACCAAAAACTGGCATGATGGTAATCAAACCAATGCCTGTAACTGTGTTGATGCTTTGCCAGTCCATAGAGGTGTTTATAAACACCATCTCTAAATTATTTTTTATGGTTTTTTTATGTAATTGAGCCAATACCGGGCAATGAAGAAGGGTGAACCGAAGAGGGCTCATAGTCCTCATCATTATGAACAACTTTACTATGGGACCAACCTGGAATTAGTGAAAAAATATGTTTTATACATTATGTCGAGTATCATTAACATTTTTTTCCATATGTTTTTTTTCGTGAATTGCGGTTTGACATAGTAAAAGTTGATTATAATGATGAGTTCTATGAACCCTCTTTGGTTTAGCACACTATTTTCTTATAACCCTGTATGTATAATACAGAAACACTTGATTTTTCCGAGATAAACAGTATGTGTAGGATATAGGACATTGTAAGCAATAAAGCCGAGTTTTATGCAAATCAGTTGAGCCGTTTTAGCGCGAGGTAACACACTTAGGTATTTACGAACTTCACATGCGTACCTTAAATGTGACAACTTTGGTTATGGGCTGTGACGGAAAAACAACAGATTTGAGGGTTCCGTGGAATTTTCCGACATAATATTTACAATGTCTGAGTTGTTTTCTTATCCAGCGAAGCCAAAAGGAAAGGTTTTACCTATACGCTATCTATACTTATATGTATGTTCGTAGTGACGTATGTTCTAGTGTAGCGCCTAAACTACATCCCAGTTTGACGGATGGTGTCAATCGAATCGTTATTATGGTCCGAGTGACATGTTACCATACTACTAATATTATAAATGCCAATGTTTGGATGTTTGTTGCTCAACGCAAAAACAGCTGAACGGATTTGAATGAAATTTAGTGTAAAGGTAGCTTTTACTCTGGAGTAATATGTAGGCTACTTTTTATCCCGGAAAATGCGGGTGTTACCGTGAGGCGCAACTAGATTTACATGAAGAAATCATTTTGTTATGATTAAAACAGGAATACTCACGTAAAAATAAGTTACTTACGACGACTAGTTTCGATCACATTCAGTGATCTTCACCAGGAGATTAAAAGCGGAACGCGCTCACGGTTGCGAAGGGAAAAGAAAGCAGTGACCTCCATCAGGAGATTACAAGCGTGGCACGCTCACTAAAAAATCTTGTAGGTCCAACTTTTAAACTGGTTACTTGTTTACAGGAGCAAACATAATAGAGTATAAAGAAGTAGAAGAGAACGACATAATAGAAGAGCCGCGAGTGCGGCTGAAGACGGAGTGGACGGAGCAGCTGACGTCACGGCTCACCATCGAGAAGGTTCTGCCGAGTGACAGTGGGAACTACAGCTGTGTGCCGACCATGGCAGATGCTGCCTCGGTTAATGTTCACATTATAAATGGTAAGTGAGCAAACATAATCTTCTGCTTCTTCTTAGGATTTGGGTAGTGGTAGGGCTCTTTTGCAGCGCCCGCCTGGGGAAGTACCACACCTTTGCTTGTTATTCTACCACCAAGCAGTAATTTGCAAACATTACTGTATTTCGGTTGGAAAAGCATGGTACCCAGTGAAATTTCAGTGCAAATAGGAAGTTAAATATCTTATATCTCTAGGTGACGTGGTGAGTGTAGTGCTGTGCCGCGCAGGGTCTGAATTCAAAATTCTGGGTGGCGCAAACCTGTTATGGGCAAACGTGACGTTTAACATCAGGCGAGCGAATTGCTCGTCTCGTCACTCTATTACATAAAAAAACTAGATGGCGCTGTTTTAAAAGCTGTTAATTTATTTTATTCGTATCAAATAATAATACCTATACAATAATCTTACTTTATCAGAAATCAGAACAGAACGCAGTCTACTCGTACTAATAAAATAATAGTTTATTTTCATGCCTCAGTAAGCATGCTAAACATAAATTAATAGTATTTTATCTACACTAATGTTATAACATTCTACTTATGTTTCCAATACTTGTGTTATAATGACTACTGTTATAGCACAGACAACATTTAAGCAATTTCACATGATGTTATAATATCCACATCGATGTCGTAATGAGCCATTATAACATCGCGCGCTCGCTCCTGATTGCGCGCCAAGTTCACTGTGACAATACACGTTTTTATTAGTGAAGATAAACGTATTTTATCAAGTATTGGAAACATAAGTAGAATGTAACAGCATTAGTGTAGATAAAGTAGTGTATGCAACTGCATATAACACAGGTATTAAAACACTCGTTACTATTATGAAACTCGCTGCGCTCGTTTCATAAACACACTCGTGTTTTAATACCCTTCATTATATGACAGTTGCATAAACTACTATTAACCCACTGATGCAAACAGAGAAGTGTGATAAGTTTAATGCGTAGTCTGCCTAATAATAGTACCTACCAGACATATTAATCAATTTTCGACTCAGTTTCTTTTTTGTTTGGAAGTATGAAAAGAAAAATTTGAAATAATTTGAATTAAAAAAGCAGTTTGATTTAATTTTTATTTTATTTAGTACATTTTTGGTGGTTTTTTTAATTGTTTTTCTTTTCAACAGGCGAACACCCAGCGGCAATGCAGCACGGTAATGCCAACACAGCATCCCCCTGCGCGCTATCAGTCAATCTATTTATATCTCTGTATTGCACTATTGCAACTCTATACACCAGCACCGTCGACGGGTTCAGATGAAAATTACACAAATAGGCAACTTATGTTGTGTAAATAAGTACGATATTGCACTGCAGCCAAATTTGGGCTCGAACCATGAATTTTTAACGCAAGTCTAAACTGATCACCGTGGATTTTGTCTCGCTCTTTCGACTTTAGAAAAAGCGAGATAAAAGACAGCGCGAATCAATTCAAGCAACTAAAAGTTCGCGGTACGGGTCTTGAAAGCTTTAGTTGACAGATCAGAATTAATAAAAATAAAATCTGTCTTTGTCATTGTGGTCTATAAGACAAGGACGTCAATATTTTTAGCCGATTTAGATCTGTTAAGTAAAGTTTTTGGAATTGGTTTGAATACGGTGGTAAATGTCAGGTATGGATTTGGTAGCATTAAATGTAAGAACAACAAAGTACAGTATATTGTGTAGTTCTCTTGGCAACAAGAATTTACAAAACAAAAAATTAAAAAGAAACTACTTTTTCTGTGTTATTCACAACATTTCGTTTATTGGTTGTTGTTTTTTTTTCAATACAATTACTTTTGTTATCAAATTTCGCTGAAAATATGTTACATATATATTTCAAATATTCCAGTATGAAGGCAATATAGATTATTATTAGTTTCGTTGAAATATCAAATACAGGGTTCTAAGAAAAGAGTTTGCTACGTCGTATAGCGTTCAAAGTATTCATGATTATGGAAAATCAGAAATACTTATTTGTAGTTTCTTTGTTATTTATTCTTTCATAAGTTCAGGGTTCGTCCTATGGTAGAAAATATTCAAAATCTTGATTACTATGAGCCCCTTTCGGCTTAGCGTACACTTTTCTAATAACCCTGTGTTTGGCTTTGTTGGACGTAAATGTAATTGAATTCATACCATTCAACATATTTGAGCAGTGTATTTGTAAGTAGTATATGTAAGTTTAATGTTGATAGTATTTAATAGATTTGATATATTAAATTAATATTGAGGAATATTAGATGAAATTTATTTACGTTTAAGTATTATGATACATTTACTAAGAATATTCAAGTAGTTTATTTTATTTACTCGAATATTTCTTTAGATTTCTTTAACTAAAGCTTCTTTAGATTTTATTCAGTTGATTAATTATTTCAGAAATTATTACTTACGACTTTCCACCTAAATTAAGATGCACCGAAATAAAATTAATAAATTAATTATGATCAGATACATAGATATTATTTATCAAGAAAAAATCATAATTCATTCTGAATAAAATTAAAAACGTATTTATTTCTTTCAGTTATAATATTTAGCAATAAATCACTGTACAGAAAGTGTACCTAAATTTATAAAGGCCTCAATTGAGGCAAAGCAAATGTATATACCTGTTTTAGAAATAAAAGTATATTGTAATTAGAAAATGGAACGATATTTATCTAAGTTATTAAATTATGATTATATATTTATCTAACAAAATTACCTGTAATTTTAGCTCCAGTGTCGGTTTGTGTAACAAAATGCTACTAGTTTTTTTGCGTTATATTTTGAGGGACTAGTTTTAACAAAAGCTACACTAATGGGTTATTACCAGTGAGATGAAATAAATAGAGTAGTTAGCCTTACAAAAATGCTTTCAACTGACAAGAAGTTGCCTTAATACATTTTTTGGTTGACAACATACGATTAGCGGCGACGGATTCACCGGTTACTCAGCAGTTGAAGACTGGTTGTGACTCTAGTCTTAAACTCAGCTCAGATGACCCAGCTCAGAAGACCTTAAGGGCTTTTAGTCAATATGGTGTTGGCACAATGCATCTACAGGTAAAACCATCTTAGGTTATTTACACGTAACAAGTGCAGTGGCGAGACAGCGCCCTCGGCCGAGTACTCGGTTTGCATAAACAGTTTGACGAGGCGAGACAGTCACTAACCATGATTTGTTTGCTCGGTCGAGTGTACCCATTTACTGTCTTGCCACTGTAATCCTTACGTGTAGTCAACCCATTAGTGTCAGACTCGAAATTTACCTTTACTGTCAAAATGTAGCTGATTCTGATTATCAGTTAGTTGAATAATTAAGCTGATGGCATTGTCTGTTGCTTATACCAAAATATGCTGATTTGATAAATAAGAAAAATTATCATCATCTTCTTACCCTTTCCCACCTACGTGGGGTCGGTACAGTATGTACACTTTTTCCATTCATCTCTTTCACTCGTCATATCTGATCTGATCTGATCATCTTTCACACAGTTCATCCATACTTTCTTTGGACGTCCTCTACCGCTATACCCAAAAATAAATAAATTAATAAGAAAAATATTTCCCAAAAAAATTATAATTTTCCCGTCACAGTCTACGTAAAAAACATTTATCTTTCATTCCATTCCACGAAATCCTTTTTCGTAATTTAATTTGTATTTGAAGGATTACATAGCAATTTGTGTCCAATCCCTCATAATTGTAGGGTTTTAATAAAAAATAATTAGGCCGGAGTGGTGAGTCGGTAGACATCTTTATTTTTCATCTTTGTTCAAATAAATCGGGAACGCTTTGTTATAACCTTTTTTGGTGAGTATTCCTTTATAATATATTTGTTTTTGAGTCGTTATACCGTGTTAAAGGTTAATTTGTGAAGCAGAATGTTTTTGTTATTTTTTTATTAACATAGTATCTATTGCTGTTGGAAATGAAAATTTCCTCTTGTAGTTAAATTTGCATTTTTCAACTTTCCCTTGTCGTTTTGTTCTGTATTTTTTAAACAAACGTTTTAAGTACAAGAGCAAAGAGCAAGTTTTAATACAATTTTACAGTAGATGCTGCAGCAGCAGATGCCTTTACATGACAAGTTTTATCAAAATCTGTTCAGGCATAAAAAAACGCTACCAACAATCAGAAAGAGAGAAAAAAATAGAGCGAGACAAAGTTACTTTCATTAAAAATATTAATTAACTTAATGTAGTACAAAATGGAAGTAACCCTGTATTTATTATAATACGTTATACCTACTTTATTTAATATTTTATCATAAATAATCACAAAAGGTTTCAGCTAACACATCCTGAATGTTTAAATATTCATCCCAAGGTAACCGCTTGCGGTCACGTACGTGCGAACACGTATTTACTAAGCCCATGGGGTTCTGGAGAAAAATTGTACGGAACCCTAGCGTGAAGTGTAGTACCCTTTTTCTTTTGAATTTTTTTGAATGGCCAAATCCGAATGTGTGAGGTGATTAGTTGGGTTTTGTTGGAATCGTTAACGCCATTTTGTTTTTTTATGGGTTTAGTAAACGTAAATACATTTATTGAACAGTAGAATAAATTACATTTGTACTTTTTAAAGTTTTTTTTTTTGTCATTCCTGATAGCAGGTAAAATATAAATGTTAAATTTGAATTTATTTTTGTATGATCAGTATTGGTATTTTACAATGAAAACCTTGTTAATATTGAAAATTAAATACACATTTTGATTGTTTCTAAAAAACTATGTTCAGAATTTGTTTCTTTTTATTCCATTTTTTTTGTCCAATTTTTTGCATACTTTTTTTGTCTTAATTTTGTTGAAAGCTAAAATTGTTCATCGTAGCGTCGTATTAGACGTGTATTGTGCAATATTTTTAATTAAGTATTAGTTAAAATTTGTAAAAATTGTAGAAAAAATCAGCACTTACTTTGTTTTAGGTTTATATTTGAAATTATATAAATTTTACTGTAAGTAGCTATTATAATTATTGTAAATTTCATTGTAAATAAATAGTCAATAATTGTAAATATTAAAGTAAAGTTTCACACTGTTTTTATTTCACAATAAAAATATTTAATGCAATAATGTTTTAAATTGTTTCTTTTTGAAAAGATTAAGATTTTGTAAGAAAAATATTTCAGAACAATTATAATACTGTAGAAACGGGTAAAAGATTATACATATTATAACTAAAGGTATAATTTTAAGAAACTTTGACAAATAAAGATAGTAACAATAATTTGGGTTTTATTTACGATAATAATTATATATCTACAAACATGGATCTTGAATATATCTTGACCTCAAATTGTACTCATAAATAGCAAGTCAAATCTGTAAAGAAACAAAATTGATCAAGTCTTTTATACAGATAGATATTTTATGACATAGAATCAGACCAACATCCTCCGAAAAACATAACCCTCCTAGATATATGCAGGTACTAGCAACTTGCCCGGCTTTGCACGGGTATAAAATAAAATAAATGATACTCGGTTATGCGTACCTATTTATTGGTGAAAGATTTTTTAAATCGGTCCAATAGTTCTTGAGTTTATTCTTTACAAAACCTTGCCTATCAATTTTTTTTTTGAGAAAATCCAAGCCTAACAATCCTCTATAGAAATATATACATAATTCAAAAATCCCTTCTTACCAGTTGTAAAAATAATAACGACAGTATTCAATATATTATAATTAATAAGAAAAACCACAGTTATGTATTAGAATTTGGTATTCGTTCGAAATAGATCAATAAAAATGGATTTAACTGCTTTAGAATTTTTCATAGTCACGTCACGGCCGCTAAAGCCTTTACGATGGCTCTACAAGACATCGGGAAGGTGTGTGCTGAATATTAGAAGTGTTGAAGCCATAAAAATATACATTTGCCTTTATTATATCCCACTAGCTTTACTCCCAGATTCACATTTAATTTAAAAAAAAATTGTAAAAAAGCTGAGAATATTTTTAAAGGAGAATGGGCACTTTTGTATGGGCGCCGTCCCCGTGTTGTATTAAGTCGTGTCATTTAAAAGATGATAATATTAGCTTTATTTAATTGTATGATTCAACCTTGAATGACGTGCAGGGAAAAAGATATGATCGTTTTTAGATTAAAAAAAATTGCTGATTTTTTGCTTTCTAAAGCTATTATAAAGAATTTTATTAACATGTATGTCAAAAAATCCTTTTATTATTGAATCCAGGGTTATTCATAAAGGGTACGCTAAGCCGAAAAGGGCTCATAGTATTTTCATTCATTATTTTCATTATGAACAACTTTTACTATGGGACCAACCCCAAATTCGGGAAAAATTCAGCTGTTCCATAGAAAAATGTCAATGACACTCGACAAAATGTATGGAACATGTAGAAGACATTTTGGCAATGATTTGCAAGAAATAAAGAGTACTAAGAGTGCTGTTTGATAAAAGTCATTTTATGTCAGTCGCTATGTATCCAGTAGCTTAATATGTCCTCTCTGAAAAACATATGAAAAAGCTAGTCGTTTCCATTAACACCTACAAAGCTTTCACCAGGGTTTGGCATAAAAGCCTTATAAGCAAGCTCCCTTTGTTTAGCTTGTTCACTTGGTTTGTTGCATGGATATCGAACTTCCAGCGGGATTATTTGATTCGAGCAGTGGTCATTGGTGGTTCTTTATCTGATTTAAAAGATATCAAGGCCGGTGTTCTCCAGGGGTCGGTGCTCTCCACGCTTTTTCTTGTTCACTATAATTATTTGCTAAAGCCTGGTGTTTTTGGGGACGCAGACGACAAACCGTTGCCGTTGCATATCCGACGCGCGGTTGTGCGGATGAAAAATCCAGCCTCCGAGAGAAGCCATGGTCAAGCGCATAAGCTTGTCTCTTGGCAGTTTTCGATTGAGGCGGTACTAATCTGGTTAAGTTTGATGCGCACTATGACATTTTATTGAATAATAAAGCAATACCTACACAAACACGATTTTTTGCAATCGGTATAGTATAAGATACAAGTTCGAAAGTAGTGTTACTGATGGGTAGTCTATTATGGATAATTTTTTTGAGACTGGGGGAAACCTTAAGAAAATAACCGGCTGCGTTGGGGAGCAACCGGGTCAAGGGGTTTTTTGTGGGGTTATACCTACTAAAACTACCTCTGTTACCATCCTCTGTCGGTGGTGATATGAGCGCTTCCTCATGTTTTCGATAGTCTCTCAGATGTGAGTGGTAAGATCACCAGTAGACCACTTTCAGCAAAATCCGTACTGCCAGTCACTTACAAGGTCATTAGCTTCTCGGTACGCCAGGAGCTTGTTCCATAGTATGTTGTCTTGCAGAGTATGAATATGATCGGGATAGGCATGTAGTCAGATTCAGCACGACTACCCTTCTCAATAAATACAATTCTCAATAAGATTTCTTAATTATTTTCTAGAACATCAATAATGTCAAAACAGCCGATTTTATCGATAGTACCTCACACCGTTAGCAATATTGTGACGTGAGCCAAATTCATGGCTGGCTCTGCAAAGAAAGCCTAATTGACCACTATTTTCAAAGCCAAAAGCATTTAAAAAGTAAAAATCTCTGCATTTAGTCGATGATTGCTCTCTGCTCTATGCCTTTACTCTTATCTGTAACCATTATTTAAAGTTTATCTCGCTCGCTTTTATATTGTCTTGGCAAAGGGAGAGATAATTAAAAAAACAAACTAGTTTGACGAAAGGTTCGGGCTTTTAACCCTTTGATAAGACAACTTATAGTCTTAATCAGACTTCACTTACAGGTAAGTTCGCTTAATTTTTCAAATATTGATAATACATATTAATAAATCGATATTTTATTATGGCATTATTCAGACAAAAACTGTCGATAATCAGTAATGTAAGGATTTTGGCATGTGCCAGTATAAAATTAAAATAATTACAACTATATAAACGTTTATAAATAAACTATTATTATCTAATTGTTATAAGGGAGTGATAAAGTAGTCACAGAAAATGCATACACGATAGTAAAATTCGATAAAATTGTTTTTTAAACAAAAAAAAACAGCACTTTTTGGAATCTAAAAACCGCCATATCTTTTTCCCTGCACGTCACTCAGGGTTGGTGTCATATAATTAAATAATGCTATTGTTATGCTCTTTCGAATGACATATGTCATGACTTGATACAACACCGGGGACGAAGTGCCCATCATCCAAATTCGAAGATTCTCGAAAAAAAAATGTCACCTGCTCCATAGAAAAATATCAGTGACACAATGAAAATGTATGAAACAGCCGATTGTTCCGCGATTTCAGGGTTGGTCCCATAGTAAAAGTTGTTCATAATGATGAGTACTATGACCCCTTTTTGGCTTAGCGTACCTTTCCTTGTAACTCGGAATAGATATCTAATTCTATATAAATTTTAACTACAATGGCTGTTGCTACGGCCTCCATAGCAACGGGAACTTTGTAAAGCTACGACTATTTCTATATGGGTCGAAGGACATCCAAACAAATCCCGAATACTTCGTTAAAATATTCCGAACCAAATTGTTTATTACAAACAATTCCAAAAATACAAATGTTTGTTATTTGTGCCGTAATTAAACTTGTAAATGATTTCAGGGAATTGGTGATTTTATAACATCTGAGTTAGGAACATTTTTGAGGAAAAGTTCTAGAATTAATGATGAAGTTTACTATATTTTACATGCTAAAATTTCACTATGGAAAGTAACGTGGTTTTGACACATTTTGTTATAATTAGACTAGTTTTGATCACATTCGGTGACCTTCATCAGGTGAGGTCATTTTTACCTGAGTATTCCCGTGTTAATTATAACAAAATGCTCAAATTTATTAACAAAAGACAACGTAAGGCATAAACAGAATAGAAAATCACAAATAAAAAACAGAGCTTAGGTCACTATCTGCGAGTAGAGTACCGAAAAGGCTGGCGACGTAAGGCAGAGGTAAGCACCAGCCCTTTGGTCGTTTGATCTCTCTATCAGTCTCTTGGACAGGTCATTGAAGAGCGACCATACGCTTGGACCTCAAGGACCTAACGCTTCTACCCCAAAAGGCAGAATGCGCATCCATCTCCATCATTAATGATGTTGATCTATCAATCTAAATTATAATGACACTTCCAAATAAACTCGAACCCGAATAAAACTCAAAAAAATGTGGAAACTCAATAGCAATATGATTTAGCAAATGAAATTCAAATAAAACACACAAGTGCATTACTCGATTTGAAAATCGAGCATTAATTTTATTCATACAATAAAAATCCCACAAACAAATAAATAAAATTTAAACCACTGAAACACAAATAAAAATCGTTGAACAAATAAAACAGTTTTACTACACTGTTCATGCAAAAGTGAGTCATAAAGTAAATTAATAAACAAAATATGGCTGCGGTAATATAAATCTAGAAGACAGTACATTAAGTCAAACAAAAGTGAAGATTGCTTTAGGTCTCGTTTGGATTCGGTCTTGCCTTGAAGCAACTGCTTAGTGCTTATATCCATAAGCAGTTGCGAGCTAAAAAAAATATCGCTTCTATTTTTACCAGACTTCTTTATCAGACAGAGAGCGGTCACGCGTAGATAGTTAGCAGTGAGGGCATGTGTATTGTGTATTTTATGTATGTAACGTAACAAAACGCACCCGAAAGCCCTTCTGTCTAAGAAAACCTTTAGAAAATTGTCGTACCTCCAGCCGACGACCTGTCGCAGCGACAAAACGCACACAGCTGGCGCTGCCCAAGGTAGAGCCTCGACACTGGAATTAAAAATATTTTGCAGTGTCGTTCATTCCACGTTGGATGGTACAACCAATTTCGCTTATTGCACAAGTCTCATGCATTTTGTATAAGGTTGACGAAATGCAATTATATCCGGCTGGTTACGTTCCGCATACGGTGGTTTGCATTTTTACATTATTATATTTTTGGTAAACAAAGTTACAGGTTTTTACAGGCCCTGTGTCAGTTTATATTTTATTTAAATACTAAGTTTAGATTGTTAACAAGGCTACATATTAGCACCTTAACTGCAATAATCTTATTAGTAATAATATTCTACATTAATAATTCTACACTAATTATTACAAAGAGGAAAGATTTGTATTTTTTGATGTTTCTAATAAATAAATTCAAAAACTACTTGGCTGATTTCTAAAATTCTTCCACCATTAGAATGCTATATTATCCTTGCGTACATAGACCATACCCGTGCGAAGCCGGGACAGGTCACTAGTGTCAATCAAATGTCAGTGTCAATATGCGGCTATTATTTTTTTGGTAATTATTAATTAACTAGTAACGTTCTACGATTTTATCGGCTATCATACCGTATACACTTCTGGTATGAATACCTAATCCTTTGTGTTATACAATACCTAAACTATCTTAGTAAAAAAATCATCAAAATTCGGTCAGCCGTCAGGGACTTGAGTATAAATAAAAATAGTACTGACTTCGAGTACACTGTACCACATTACAAAAACTTTGGCTACTACGAGTATAATATTTATCTACCAAGTAATTAATTCCAGTGCAATCTGGTTATTATCAAACAATACTATTTATTCGTAAAAATGTCGACCCCAATTTTAATTTTAAAACACCAGAACAATAATCAACAAATGGGCACGCTTCATTATTTCATTAAAATGGAATAAAAGCACGCAACCACCTTAAAAATTAATTTGAATTCCTTCCAAAGCAGCATTTTTAACGACTTAATTAAATAAAACGACAGACCGCTCCCATGGGCGCCGCGGTATTTAGGGGAGAGGTCCAGATTGATACCAACATCTATGTTAAAATTAATTTTGGAAAATATCTTTTCTGTCACAGATTTGTGTTCGTTCAAGCGCGAGCGAGAACGAAGTTTGGATTGCGACAGCTCGTTTGTATTTGCCAGGAAGAGAATGCTCTTCGCGATAAGACAGTCAGTTGTTGCACTAGTTCTAGTATCAGAGTTCTGGTACTAGACTCGATTAAAGCTGCTTGTAGATTAAATCGACATTTGAGGCTCGTACACTTTAAGGTGGGGCCGCACCACATCGCAGCGGCATTTCAATACAAATTCTTGCATTGCGGCCCGCCTGTAGTGTGCGATAGTCCATATAAAATGTACGAAAGTGATTCAGGAGGATTTTTGTATGCGTTGCGGTGCGGTGCGGTGTGCGCAAGCCTTTAGTGGAAAACTCTATGAGGAAGAAGTTAACTGGCCCTAAGGCCGTCTCAACGATTTCGAGTACATACTATTATTACAGAGTAACAACTTTCCAAAGCCCGGAAGCGTTCAGTAAGTAAAAACAAACAAACTGAGTATTTTGCCCCATTGTTCGATTGTTCATTTTATTTTCTTCATTTGTTCTTTGATGGCTGTTTCCTGTTTCCCATTTTATGTACAACTTTTACAATTAGGTATTACTGTTTAAAAAAACTACTAGGTACGTAAATTGTTCATCCATTTTTTTGTAAATAGATACTGCGTTTGTTGTTATGTTTAATACTTATTGTATGTTACAAAACGCTGAAATTAACGAAGGCATTGTCGAAGATAAAGCGAATCCGAAAAATTAATTTAGAAGGTTGACTCCAAACCTATGTGAGATACGTATCTGAAAAGGGATATCAATATAGAGACATGAAGAGATATTTCTTTAAGCTACATACAAGGGTACCTGGTACATAGATAACTCCACACACAATAGTAAATCGCGATGTACTGACCTCGCGACCATATAAATCTTCCCCACGTCACGCGTCGTCTCGACCGATTTTGCTAATATTTTAACTTAGAAATTGTAAAAGTATGAACTAGTTATCTGCAAAATGTCATGGAGGTCGGGATATTTAATAAACGACAAACAAACATAGAAATGGCTATTTGTTCCCTGGTCTCTCCACCTTACTTTGCTCACCATTTTTATAATGCACTCTAATAATTTATAGCCGAAATGAGTTATTTCAAAATATTTTTGAAAACAAGCTTTTATTGCATCCTCATCGGAGTTACACACGTACCTATACCAAATTTCAGCTCAAACAGAAATCGGGAAGTGGTTCAAAATTGAGTTGCAAGATTTCACCCGAACAAACATAGTCACATACATTGCAAGTTAAATAAAAGCTTTTAAAAAAGAGTCCTTTCCCCAAGTAAATCAACCAGTTAAGAAACATGAGGTAAGAAAGGCTTTTTATAGATTTAGACTAAAGACTACCTTTGACTTAGATCTCTATATCGAATAAGACTTTATTTGAACTATACAGGGTTATTAATAAAGGGTATGCTAAGCCGAAAAGGGCTCATAGTACTCATCATTATGAATAAATTTTATTGGGACCAACCCGAAATTCGCGAAAAAAAAAATCAGCTGTTCCATACAAAAATGTCAATTACGCTCGACAAAATGTATGGAACAACTGATATTTTTTTCGCGAATTCTGGGTTTGGTACCATAGTAAAAGTTGTTCATAATGATGAGTACTATGAGCCCTTTTCGGCTTAGCATACCCTTTATGAATAACCCTGTAGATGAAAACATAAAAAAATATATAAGAGAAAATAAAAAGAGTAATTTAAAAAAAATCCACTTATTAAAACATCAAGCATTAAGTAAGACACATTTAATCTACGTTTATCCCAAAATGTTTAAAAAGTTAATGTCCACCCGTGCGAAGCCGGGACGGGCCGCTAGTAAGTCATAAAAGCAAAAAAAAAAAAAACGAAAAAATCATATAATAACATATAATTTTTAACCCCCGTCGCAAAAAGAGGGGTTTTTCAAAGTTTCACTGCTGTTTTCTTGCGGTGGTTCTTAGACAGGTTCTATCAAAAACGGTTCAGCCGTTTACAACGTTGGGAGTTTTTATATTTTTTTTATTTAATGTAAAGCTTAGTTCCATACTTATCGTGTCATACTTTATGACTTAACACAACGTGTTTATTTTTCATAGTAACCATTATTTTCATCGTTGCCTACCTCAGTTCTCTTCCTTTACATAGAACCCAACCTTATCTGCCAAATTTTATTACGAATTCGAGCCAGTGCACCTTTAACTTCGGCCAATAAATCTCAGAGGAAAAGTTCGCAGCGCGTTGCCTCATTTACATTTTATTAACTTGATTTTTTACAGTACGACTTTCCCTTTGATTGAATTTTTCGGGACTTTTTCAGCACATTCCTGGTTTTTATTCTTGTGGGTCCTAAACCATTGGTCAATTTGGTGTACGAGTAGTGAAAAAACCGGTAGGAATTACGGATATTGAATTTTGTAATAGTATCTTAGCCTGCCCAGAGTCCGATTATACACAAATGTTATATCAATTAGTGGTGTTAGGTCTTAAAAAACAATCGAATTGAGAACCGTCTCCTATTTGGAAGTCGGTTAAAAATAAACGTTTCACACTCATAGCTCCCCCCCACTAGGAATAAATCCTGGGTCGGGGATGCTATGGAACACACACAAAGACAAGGACAACTAACACCCAGACCTAGAACAGATATTTAAATTCGTCATTCAACATCTGCCCAGCCGGGAATCAAACCCGGGACCTCTGACTTATAAGGCGGATACACTACCGCTGAGCCAACAGGCCGACCAAAGTTGTTGTAGTTGTATCTTTTGTAAAAAAGTGATTGTGTCTGTTTTTGTTAACTTGTTATTTCAATTTGAGTTGAGCCCTACAATTTGAAAAACAACCTGGTAATATCACAATAAAATTAAAAACACCGTCTAGACATGGTTTCTTACATTAATATTCATAAAACCTACATTTTTGCGATTTGTCTGGAACAGTGCTATTCAACGTGTGGGTCGCATTGCAACCTTCTGAAAAGTCGTGAAGCTTTTTTTAATGTAATTATTTTATTTTTTAAGTATTCCAATGAAATCAAGTGTGAGAGTAACTACAACTACCACTCTACTTTTAATCCTCCCACTGCTGAGATGCAGGTCTACTAGTCTACCTTCGAAGGGTTGAAGGGAATAGGCCATATTCCACCACGCTGGCCAAGTAAGGATTAGTGGATTCAGAAACGCCATTAAATTTCTTCTCCAAATGTTTCTGACGAAGTTTTCCTTCACCGAAAAGCCAGGGGTTTTAAATTTGTACACAAGTTCCAAGTAAGTAACAAGCCCTTAAACTTAAAGAGACTTTTAGAGATAAATAATATTACAAAACAATTCTAATTCAAAATGCTATATGTACTACTTATTTGTCAAGAATTTTAACTAATTTTAGAATTTAAAAAAGCAGTTCATTAAAAATTAAAACAGCTGCTGGGTCGCAAACATTTTTTTCCTACTAAAGGGGCGCGTCATAAAAAGGTTGACAATCACTGTTCTAAAATAGTCTAGACTAATTACTCTAGTTCAAGAATGATTAATAGCAGGCTTTACCTACCTAGTTACCTAGTAGACCCCGTTCAGTTGTAAAAAGTTCAAACATCCCACAAATCTTTAATTTGTTAAATGTACTTGGTCTCAGTAGGTTGGACTCGGTAGTAAGTTTACTAAGGCCGAGTGACTATCCCTCGAGTCAGAGCTTTTAAAGCCACTTTTACGTTTTAGTTCGGAACGAATACGACTAGATGCCGCTTTTCTTCTAGCTGTTTATTTCTTTAAATTTATTCAAATTAAAAATGATAATTAATTAACTATTAATCTCACTAATCTTATTGTAATAGTGAAAGTTTGTATGTTTGTTACTCAATCACGAAAAAAGCAGGTGAACGGATTCCAATGAATTTTGGTATCAAAGTAGCTTATACCCTGGATTAATATGCCTTTATGTTACTTTTTATCCCGGAAAACACGCAAATGCTAAATGCAGTTAGTATATACCATCGATCTATATAATCCGACTTCGGTGGTATATACATATAACATAATAAAGGAGTTAAACAGATCTCAAATCAAAACGCCACATGACCTGCGCCTTCGATCCAAATACTAGTCTTTTTTATTTATTCTGCTTTATTCCAGTATTTTATAAGTGTCAGCTTAGTATAAATTCTTTTATGAAACAAGCACTGTAAAATAAAACACTAAAACTTAAAGCTTTGATGTCTTATTATGAAACATTTCATATTTCTCGGCACTAAAGTAAGCAACAGATCCGCTGTAAAGAAAATACGAGTATAAGTCGTAAGTAACTTTTTACTTTCTAAAAGAAGTAAGTACTAAACTCAGTACCATTCTCTAGCTATTTTGTTTTTCAGAGACTGAATAACGCTTTTATGCGAGCATACTCGTAAATAAAACGGTCCAAAAAATCTCCAGTTGCAGTCAATCACCAATCTCTATTTTCATAATAATTTAATTTGAATTGAATTTTATACTGAGTTAGAGCATTTTTATTGCTATTCATTTGATGGTCTAGTCTACAAAACCAAAAAAATATGACCCATGTAAAAACGGTAACATTATCGAAATGCAAATTAAAGTTTTGAATGTTAAAATATATTTTTAAAAAAACCACCGTGTTTTCTACACAAGAAATAAAAAGTTGGCTATATTTTATTATTTAACTACAAGTAAAATAATACCTGGGTATTTAAATTATAAGCCAGACTAGACTAAACTGAAACCTACTCGTAATACATACCGGCTTAACAACCCATACCGGTTAAAAATACCTGAAAACAAAATAAATTCAAACCTTGCTCGAAATTAATATATTTCTCTCAGTGCATTTTGTAGTAATAGAGGAGCAATAAACTATAATAATTTCATATCGACGTGCATTATTAAAACGTCTGATGTGAGGTCACTAACTTTATAATGCCTCATTTACATTCAGCTGTTGCTACTTCTGCTGCCGTAAAAACTGCCCGAACTGCTGTGGCAGTGTCGAAGGAAAAAAGAGCTTACATATTGCTTTCCCGCTCTTTCTATTGTTGCCGTAATATATAAGGAACAGATTATTATTTCCAGTGACAGGTGGATGAAAACGAGGTAAAAGCTATTTTTCCCGTCGTAGGCCAGCTGTTCAGTTATCGCCGAGCGCGCCTTAGAAATGCGGTGATTTAAAGCGGCTCTTTTTTCCGGACCAAAATCTACTAAATACTTCTCCATAGTCACTAAGATAGAAATGGGCGAAGTGAAACTACGGCATTTTATCAGAAATATTGACTTTTTTTTAATTCTCTCCCTCAATTAACATTAAATGTTACTGGTAAGCCACGTTGACGTAACGTTAAAGATATTTCAAAATTAAATTAAACGAAACTAAATTGAACAAAGCTAATTAATTAATTTAGCTATTGGTTAGGATTATTACGCATTTATTATGCTAAACTTACTAAAACTAAAATAACAAAATATTTAGAAAAGTTTTCCTAAATACTGCTATAAATAGCAGCTTCAAAGGTAAGTGACAGTTTACATACTACTCACTTATTCAGTAGCCGCCGTGCAGGTGAAGTAGAATCGCAAATGTAAACACGGCATTAAAATTTATAAAACTGTTTATTACAAAGTTAAATACTTACTAAGACAGTATTAACATGTATGCATATTTACTTACATGCATGGAGTAAAATGTAGAGAAGTCTTTATGCGGGTCCTGAAAAATATTTGAGTCTTGAGAGCATAAATAAATGAAATGCAAATTATTATCTTCTCCATATTCGTTAAATTAGGCAATAAAAAGACGACAAAAGATAAAAGGAGAGCTTCATCTGTTTTTTGTTAATTAAATTTGATATTCTTTTGTTTTGATATTATGCTGCCAATATGGGCGGAGTAAGTAAGGCTGGTTGTACATTTTGCGTTGATTTAAAATGTGTCTTTCTTGTTGATGTATTAGAGCTTTTAAAGCAAACAAAATGTACTGAATTTTTATCTTCAGCTCTATCTGATAAAGTAAAAGTAGCCTGGTTGTATATCCAGGCCACTAAATCTATGAGGATAAAACTTGCGTGAACACAAACGAGTTATTGTCAAACGCGAGCTTATACTCGTACTTATTGAAATAAACAAAAATTTACTCAAACAAAAAAAAACAAGAATTTCCCAAAAGAATTTTCCTTATCTATAATTTCACTTAATTTCACTGGTGGACTAGTATTTTTTTTCAAGTATGCATGCATGTACCGGTCGAACTAAATTCGTGCAGGTATGTCTGGTTTTTTTTACGTTAATAGTTAGCATTAGCCGCGACACCACTGTTTAAGGAGCTGGTATTAAGTAGGTATATGAAATATAATTTTTTCTAATATTTAATTTTTTCAACACCGAGGCGTAAACCACTATAATATAGCAACAAACAGTCCATACTGTTACTACGGCTCAACATTGTAATGAGGATCAAATTCTAAGCGTAACACGAAAAGAATGAAGAGATAAACAATGTGCTTTGTATGCTTCCGGCATCTGGTATTTTGTAATGCAAAAAGTATTTATACATTTTGATTTATGAGTGTACGTTCCGGGAAAACAAGGGATCCGAATTGTGAAATGATTTGGAATTATTACGGATTAATACATTTACTTATTTTATAAAATAAAAATAATTAAAAAAATATGTTTTCATTATGGAAACACATAATTTAAAATAAAACTAGGTATTCATAGCTTTGTTTTTTTACCTTTAAATACATACAATACATACAAATGTTGTGAAAAGCTCTGTTTTTTACCTTACTTTTATGTTCTTTTAAAAAATCTAACAATCTTGAATTGAAACTCTATTCATAAATTAATTAGTTTTCTGCAACCCTGTAACTTATCTTGTATGCAATTAATGCCTAAAATAATATTATAAATTGAATTTGATTATAAATTACTATCAAAATTTACGGTCAATTTGAATTTGTTTTCCTAAACGGATTTGCGGTTAACCTGCAATTTCCCGGTTAGCCAACCAACTAACAAACCGTAGAACCTATTCACAATTTTAGTTAAGCATGATTGCGACAAATGTGGTTTTGAGAGTAAAAGTTATTATAATTAATCACATTTTTAGTTACCAGATTTCGACAAACGTGACCCCTAAAAGGATAAAATAGTTTTTCTCGGGGCCAAAACCGAAAAAAAATGGACTAAAAGCTTTACCAAGCTAGGTGTAAAATAGTGTAAATGTCAATAACTTGTTATAATTGTAACACTTTGGCGCCTCTACTACAAATATTAATTTGTGGCCCTGTAAAGGATCATTTTGGCCCCAAAAAGGCGTTTTTGCCCCGAGAAGGACCATTTTGGCCCTGAAAAACTTAGTTAGAAAATTAACTTGGTTAGGTGTGAATGTTAATAACTTGTTATAATTGTAACACTTTGGCGCCTCTACTACAAATATTTGTGGCCCTGTAAAGGATCGTTTTGGCCCCAAAAAGGCGTTTTTGCCCCGAGAAGGACCATTTTGGCCCTGAAAAACTCAGTTAGAAATTTAACTTGGTTAGGTGTGAATGTTAATAACTTGTTATTATTAATCCTCTGCAAAACATGCAAACAAAAAAGAAAGTGAGTTGGTTTGCTTGTTACGCTTTGGCCCCAAAAAGAACAGTTTTGGCCCCGAGAAGGTCCATTTTAGCCCTAAAATAGCGGGTCAGAAGCTTTACTAGGTTACGTATCAATGTTAATAACTTGAAATAGACCAACAGTATAATAACATTCTCACCAACAAAATTACTTGCTAATTTGCGATCATATCAAGCATTACATCATCTAATCTTGTACATCCAGTTGTCTGAAATGCTCAAACGTCTATTAATCATCTGCGAAACATGTAATCATGTAACCTAGCCCCCGTAATAGCATTCCGGTATCATTGACTTGAACACGGATATAGTTTGATTCATATCTGAAAATGGCTAGTAATGTAGTAGCGTATAGTCACAAAAGTTGCCTCTATGAAATCGCTCTTAGCGATAAACCCTTTTTTGTCTTTTCCTTTGGTATATTACTACTTGTGATTTCAGTTTTGTGTCAATAAAGAATTATTGTCTCGCATTCTATCGTACGAAATTAATTATATCTTCAACCAACGACTTGGTGGTCGGATGACATTGTGAATATGGCAAGAAGGCAGTGGATGAGACTGGTACAAGACCGGAAAGGATGGCGCACTGAAGAGGAGACCTATACTCAAAAGTGAGTAGAAAATAGTTGATGATGATGATGATGATTTTTTGACAACAATGTTTTACCACGTATTTTTAGCTACAAAGGTATTGTAGTCCTTGTATTAGAAGAAAAGGTTCAAAGGATAAAATGTCCCATGAAGGTTGTATTTTTGTTTCATCCGATACTGACCAGAGGTCCTATTCTGGCGAATGAGATATTATCATCTCGTTCACTGTCGGTCTCATTTCAAATATCGTGACAGCGAGAGTGACGGAGATAATCTCGATCGGCCCAGAATACGCCCCAGGCTCAGATCAGATCAGTTCTTCAAAAGACAAGCCTTTGTATGAAGATCAAATATTTGTTCCTACTCTCGATGTTTGAGACAGTGGACGCAGGATTAGAAAAGTGCAGAGGAGCAACTTCGAAATTGAGGCAAAAACCTTTTCACAGATAAATTTACGGTTTCTTTTGGACATCGGCATCGGGTCAAACCGCAGAGCACAGTTAGTAGGTTTTTGATAAAAAGTATAACCATAATTGAACTTTGGCAATGTTTGTTTAATAATTCAGTAAGTAAGTATAATCTCTAAATTCACGACAAATTCACAGAAACAACTTCTATTAGTCGCAACACTTTTTTACAAGCTTTTATTAAATAACTTGTTATTTAACAGTTTGTTTGTATGTGTAAAATCTTGCAACTAAATCAGAACCACTTCCTGATGTCCGATTGAGCTTAAATTTGATATACGAGTACCAGTGTAACTCGGATGACAGTGCAACAAAAATGTTATTTTTTTTTAATATCGTTATTTAATCGTTAAAGTTATTATAACGCTCTGTCGTTTCCTCGTCTGTGATGATCGTTTCTAATCTCAAATACGCAATATGAAATCGAAGATTTGGGTCAAGACTTTAGATATTGACTCACAGAACGTATGTTACATATCTTACATTCACGGTGAACACGTAAAAAATACGTATATAAGTTTCGAGAATGTGAGGGAGAATGGTGTCTTCAAGTCAAGAGTCAATAGGAGTACGAGTATGTTATATCTCAGGGTGACAAGCGCAGTGCTGTGCCGCGCAGGGTCTTGAACTGTATGAGTTCAAAATTCTGAGTGATGCAGACCTGTTATGGGCAAACGTGAAGTTTAACATCAGCCGAGCGATTTGCTCGTCTCGTCACTTATAATAGCATAAAAGGAGTGGATTGGTTTCTTCTAGGCAAGCGTGCTCCATTGTAGACCGCGTCATTGCTCACCATCAGCTGAGATGGCGGTCGAAAGCTTGTCAACGAATAAAAAATGAGTACGCTAGGGTAAAAAGTCAGATTGAAAGTAGTTCGAGCCCTCGCTAACCACTTGACTCACAGTGCGGACTTTGATTGAAAGATCAAGGAAAGAGCAAATAAGTATAAATTTGTCGGCGCTCTGAGCCAATTATTATTTAGAGTGGTAAAGAAACGTAACTGACAGTGACAGCTGCTGAGCGGCTGACGTTTACCACTCTGGCGCAACTACGAACTCTAAAAGCGCGGGAAACGATACTTTAGGAATCTCGACGAGAGCCACAAGGGCAAGGGTTGATAGTTAAAGTTGATACGTAGAAAGCTGATTACATACAATAGTTGCAATTACATCTGGAATTACAGTGGCGGTCATAGAATCTTATTGTATCGTGTACCTTGTACTGTAAATTGTGAATACTTGGAATATCCATTGGAGATCATAGTTGAACGGATCATTTGTAACATTCATGTACTGACATTCAAGATTATAACCTACGTGTTTTGAAAGTAATGGTTTTATTCCTCTCGCCCGATCATCCACGCTTGTTTGTCTAATAGAACCTAACTAGGTACATGCCCACATTATGAATATAGAACCGCTCGACAATACCTAACTTCTGATAATTGGCTTCTGATAACACCTCATGAGTGCCTTTAAATTAATTACGAAATTTTAGCGCAACAATTGTACAGCAATGCGACGTTAAGTAAAAGAAAGAGAGACAGAGAAAATAGATAACAAAGAGAAAAGAAGAGTAAACAAAAATTACAAACGAGTTTTTATTGCATTATCATCGGAGTTATACAATTAAATACCTTTCAGCTCCATTGGACATCGGGAAGGTGAGCATATAATTTAGTTTCCAAAATTTGACCTACACAGATACGAGTATATAGGTACATTAAATCGCTCACAGTCACAGGGCACTTTAAATGAAAGCTTGTAAAAAGAGAAAATAAACGTATCACACTCATAGCTCCCCACTAGAACCCTGTGTCGGGGATGCCATGGAACACACAAAGACAAGGACAACTGACACCCAGACCCAGAACAGATTAAATTCATTATTCAAACATCTGCCCAGCCGGGAATTGAACTCGGAACCTCCGGCTCATAAGGCGGATATACTACCGCTGAGCCAAACAGATCGTCATAAAAAATCTTAATGTTTTACCGCCGCATTTTGTCTCTTCCAGTCAGCCAGTTTCCTACCTCATCGTGTGCATAATTCCAAATCTCCCATACACTAATGATATGGTTAACCGAACGCTAATGTATGTCGGCTGCGTCCCAATTGTCGTCCAACTGGTACATCTGATGAATTGTTGAGGCTCTTCTAATTGTCTGCCTCAGATCAAGTAGAAAGGCAGATAGAGTCCCGCCTTAAATACAGGTGAAGCCAAAAAAACTACCCTACTGCCCGTGTACGTACTACAAGCACATAATTTTAGGATTAAAAAAACGTGCTACAGTTAGACAACATTTTAAAAGTAATAAAATTATGACTGCGATATCGTTATACATTTATAATTGTTTAATAGAAATTTATGATAAGAAAGATGAGCTGACTAAGACTAGGCTCAAACGTAAGTGTAGCAATTATGAGCAACTACGGAAACAACTAAACAGATTGACCAAAGTGCAAAAGCAAGGTATTTATAATAAGATCTGCATGTTCAACAAGCTACCGCTCAGTGTCACGAACCTACACGCTATAGAATTCAAAAGAAAAATAAAACAATTCTTCGAGTCCAACCCTTTTTACTCACTGAATGAGTTTATGAGACTGCGTCTAACTGAATCATCATTCTTGTGTTAGTTAGAACTATTGAAATTGTTTTATATTATTTATGTAACTTTATGACTACCTATTGTTCATTTTTCTTCTTTTAATTTTTTATTTTATGATGAATATGTACTATGTGTAATGACTTGCCCATAGTGTAACAATCTGTTATAACGCCAATAAATTCACTTTACTTTACTCTACATATTGACGAACAAAAACTACCCTCATCACTACTTATTTTTCTTGTCCACGTTCTCTGAGCAACTGACGTAAGAATTGACGATTGATTCGGGTAGTTTTTATGCGTCAATGTACGCTTGAAGTATAAGTACACATGAAGTAAGGTGTTTTTTTTTGGCTTCGCCTGGATCTAAGGCGGGAGGGACTCTGTCTGCCTTTCTACTTGATCTGAGTTGTCTGCGTTATGCTTCTTGATTGTCTTGATTGGTCGTGGGGATTGTGAGTATTGACTTACTGAAACACCCTGTATGATAGTTTAGTTTATGTTTCTGCCTGGTGTAGTTAATAAAAAAAAGTAATTAATATTAAAAATTTAAGAAAATCTAATTTTTCACGTCAAAGTGAACAACTTCTGGAACACGAGTTTGCTAAATTTGAGAAAGAAAATATCGAATCTCCGTAGTAATTTGATCACGTGACTAAATACTTTTTAGGGAGACTCGAGACTCGAGGTATTTTTTTATAGAATTTACCAAACTTGTGTTTTAGAAGTTATTCACTGTCACGTGTAGACTGTAGAACACCTTTAAGTATTGCTTAACGAGTACAGTGGCGAGACAGTAGAAACAGTACTTCGCCGAACAAACAAATCGTAGTTCTAATTTTTTTTTTTTTTAGTTATAGGCTTGCGTTTGACCGCCATCTCGCCTGATGGTAAGCAATGATGCGGTCTACGATGGAGCACGCTTGCCTAGAAGGAACCGATTCACTCGCAACTTGAAGACACCCAAATTATACCAATCGGGAAACACCCACTCGGGCAGAGTATTCCACACTCTGGCAGTGCGCACAATAAAAGGGGAATCAAAGCGTTTCGTACGAGTTTTTGGTATATCTACCATAAAACGATGTCGCTTTTTTGTGCCCTTTGTGGTCCGATAATAGAAATCATCAATCAATCATTAGAAAATAGAATCTAATGACGGTCTCGCCTCGTCAAACTGTTGATACCAAACTGAGTACTCGGCCGAGGGCACTGTCCCGTCACTGTACTCGTTCCTACACGTAACTCCAACCCGTTAGTCGAAGGTGTCCATAAGCGGCGGTGACCACTAACCATCAGGTGGCTCATCGCTTGTGAAAATAATTTGATTCTTTTCATTTTAATACGTGTGAAAAAGATAGCAATCATTTTGGAGCTACATCTAAAAAAAATTAAGTAAATATTTGTCATCTTTCAAAATTAACAAATAAGTACTTCCTATCTCAAAATATGGTTAAGAATGGCAGGTAAAACCGCGGGGAACCGTTAGTCACAAATAAATTGCTCATTCATTCGTTCGTCAAATTACAAATGACAGTCCCAAATACCTCCAAATTTTCGATTCAATGGCTATGAACGTAATAACGGAAACTTTAATCACATTCGCCAATAATATGCTTATTTCGGAATGAGATTGACACAAACCATTACACGGGGTGATTGGTTGAACGCTTGACATTTATTTTAGGATAAAATAATACACACATCATGACCAACTTTTACTATAAGATTTTTTCAACTCTGAAAGGAAAAACAGCTCAATAATAAAACATGTTTTAATTCTATTTGCAATTTTAGGATTGGTTGCATAGTAAAAAGTGATTGTGATAATAAGTCTCAGATAAACTTAGAGAAAAAGATGGATCATTGAGTGAGATGAGGGATTGCGGGAGAAGCCAAGAACTCCTCTACTTTCGCGCGGAAGTACACATACTCTACAGAGCCGCGAGTAGAGGAGTTCTAGGGTTCGCCTAAATCTTATGCAAGTTTCCAATATTTCTCTCTAGATTTATCTGAGTAATGATAACAATGATTACCTAAAATATGTCAAGTATCTGACCAGCAAGCGGCGCTTTCGGTTAATTTTCAAAGTTAAGGGATCGAACTTCGTTCGGTCAAATTCTCTAAAGTGTTTGATGAAGCCACGAATTGACTCAGAACAAATTATTGTTCATATTAAGAGGTAAGGAGTCGTCATTTTCTTCATATAAACGTAATCCCCCTTTCCCCTCCAGGATTGTGGTACAAGAGCAATATTTTTTGGAGGTGAAGTAGATGCTTGCTAATTGCTCGCATCTAGATTTGAATTTTTTGACATAATATGTTTTTAACCGACTTCAAAAAAGGAGGAGTTTATCAATTCGTCTGTATGTTTTTTTTTTATGTTTGTTACTCGTACCTCATAACTTTTGACTGGGTGAATTGATTTTGATGATTCTTTTTTTATTAGAAAGCTGACGCTTCCCATTTGGTCCCATTTCAATTTAGTCCAGTTCTGATAATGGTATCCATGAGAAAACCATATAAGTCTTAAATTTCCATTAAGTACGTGCGCGACAAATAGATGAATAACTCAATAGTCGGTCTTTTGAAGTCGGTTTTTGTTTTGTAAAAAAAATGTTCTTGTTTATAGGAGCTAGAAGTCCTTAAATATCTTAAAATTTACTTAGTTTGCAACGCTGTGAACAGACGTCTAGTTTTCCAATATTTTTTTAAAGAGGTAGGCAAGCATTGAACAGACTATGTTTCTTATGTTCTTGTTGAAAGAAATACTAAATCAGTCTAAATTCGGAGGAAAAAACAGGGGACTACGAAACTTCTTTTCAGAAAAATGAGCCTTGCGTGTGGCGTAACAGATTAACTTTGAGAAACTGCAAATTTTCAATGTTAAAAATTTTCAATTTTCAATTTTAAATTTCTTAAATCACTACTTTAGATACAAAACGAACGTGTTTCTGAAACAGTTACAAATGTTGCAGTAGACTCGTATTGTACCCCTCGTTAAGCAACAGTTTCATAAAAACTCTTATCAAAGCCTGTGCCTGAAAAATATATATGTACAATTATTGTTATAATACCAGAATACACGTACACTGATAAGTACCTTTTATTGCATATTTTTATGTTCAATAAAGACATATAAAAATAAGCAAACAATATGTTTGCGGCGTGTGTTGAGTTTTTCGAAAATTGCTCTATACAGGTGTCCCATACACTTTGTTGAGTGTCATTGACATTTTTCTATAAAACAGCTGATTTTTTTCGCGCATTCCGGTTTGGTCCTATGTAAGAGTTGTTCATAATGATGAGTACTATGAGCCCTTTCCGGCTTACCATACCCTTTCCTTGTAACTCTGTAGAGCCGCTGATTATAGTATCGCTTGCCATGTTTCAATATGAACATAGCTCTATACCTACTAGACATACAAAACACAAATTTCAGCAGCACTTGTGGAATCGCACGTACATTCGATGATTAATGTCCGGTTAAATTAATTGCTGTATTTACTGAGCAATCATTATTATTCAACATGGCCATAATTACGACAAGCTGACTAAATAATTAGTGACAACAAAGAACAATTCGTTTCCATTCGGTACGATAATACGATACTCGTATGTTGTTGTGGTCAAATCTATAATCTTATAATATAAAAATGAATCGCCGTTAGTTAGTCTCGCTAAAACTCGAGAACGAGAGATTTCGCTAATTTTGGTCTTGAAATATTTGTAAAAGTTCAAGGAAGGTTTAAAAGTTAAAAAAAACAGCGGGTGAAACCGCCGGGTGGCAGCTAGTTATATATAAAAATGTTATGTTGGTTTGTGTACGCTTCAAAAAATCAAAAAGTTCTGCACCGATCGAGCTGAAATTTTAGCATGATATATATACTCGTATATGATATATATATATGATATATATATACGCATCAAGGATTGTTTTTATCTATTTTTTTTTCCACATCGAAGCGTGGGAGGGAACAGCTAGTAGGTAATATTTTACTAGGTTTTTCAGGGTATGAACCTCATTCGGGGAAGACCCCTTAAGGCCCTTCGGTGTCTGTCTGTCGTTATGTCACAGCCAATTATCTTAAGAACTATAAAAGCTATTATTTTTTGGAATGAATGTACCTACATTTTACCAGTTTTTTTTTTAATTTAATGGGACTATCATGCCTAGAACTAAACTTACGAATAAAAAGATTGTAATGGGTTTCATACTCGTATAAAACTTTAATTTAGTTTAACATGTTCTGATGGCTGTCTGTCGTTAGCCCGTAATCAAATCTCGCAAGTTATATTTGACCCACATTTCAGTTTCCGATAGAGCTGAAATTTTGCATGCGTACGTAAATTGGATGACAATGCAATATTATTATGACATGCAGCTTATCTGATGACGGAACCAAATAGTAGCGCTGGGAACATGGTAATAAAGCGACGCTATAGACCCCTATCGAATTTGGGCTCGTTTGATTTGACTAAACGAGTACTAAATTCCTTTGAAATCGACGTGAAAAAACATAGGTTTATATTTTGAGAGTATTTAAATAGAGAGTCTCATTTTAATCCTCCCACTATTGGAATACAGGTCTAACCTTGTTGGGTAATTAGGCCGTATTCCACCACGCTGGCAAAGTGCGGGTTGGTGGATTCACATACGTAACTCAATTTCTTCTCAGGACGCGTGCAGGTCCAAAAGCCTATTTCAAAAATATTTTTAGGTGTTTTGTTGTATTGTTGGACGCGATTTGGTATGGACTTAGCTTTTTGCTTTTTGCTAACACAGGCTACTTTTTATCCCGGAAAAGTTACGATTCTTGGAGAATAGCGGATAAAACTGCGAGGTGCAGCTAGGTATTTTCAAAAGTACAAAATTAGAGCCCTGCTGTCTTTATAAGCTCACTAATATTATTAATTTCAAAGATTGTGTAGGGTTGTTACTTAATCACGAAAAAACGTCTGAATGGATTAGGATGAAATTTGGCACGAAAGTAGCTTATACCCTGGATTAACATATAGGCTACTTTTTATCCCGAAAATGGATGTGAAACCGCGGGGCGCAGCTAGTCTTTCAATAAAAGTATCGTGATATGCAGAAAGACAGATAATAAGACACGGTGAAACGGTAAGAGTTTCTTTGCGTAAAAAATATACAAGAAAAGCCTAAAATATGCTCTGCAGCCTAAAATATGAGCCACCTTTCCACATTTCACACTTTATACCCAAGTCATAGATAATACAATTTACTGGCAAATACGGGTCTATCCGTCGGCTTACTGTCACAAGTAGGGGAAATTTATTCATGAAAATATTATGCCTATTTACCTAACCCCTCAAAAGACCTAGAAAGTCTTGCACGCGCGCTGTTTCACTGAGTTTTTCAGAACAAAAAGTAGGTGTCTTATGTTAATCCAGGGTTGAGTAGAGGTAAAGTGGGTTTTTATACAAAATTTCTAAACCTACACACATACATGTTTTTGTACTATTTTACCAAATATATGTAGCAAATTTTGTCACGCTCACAAACGCATCGACACGGCAATACCTGTTATACCAATGCTTTTAGTGCCAGTTGAAACTGTGTAGGTATAAAATGCGAACTGAATGATGCGGTGGTACTTTTAACTATGATCTAGTTGAAGTAGTAGACCATAAAATTATAACTTCTGATTATTTATTATGTTCAACAAAATAACCGCCAAGCCATGTCGAAGGCCTTCAGGAGGCCCAAAAATTCTAAAAACAGGACTATCTTGATAGACTCGGCCTACACGAACTTAGTTTTATTAATGACTAGCGGCTCGTCCCAGCTTCGCACGGGTGGACACTATTGAAGTTTTAGCAAGGATCCCTAATTTTTTCAGGTAATAAATATAGCCTATGTCACTTTGGGATAATGTAGCATTCGAATGGTGAAAGAATTATTGAAATCGGTCCAGTAGTTTTTGAGTTTATTCCACACAAACATCCAAAAATACAAAAATACAAATCTTTATAATATTAGTATAGATAGAAATCTAAATTATTACCTCTAGTAACGAGTGCAAGTGCATATTTACAATATAATCTAGCTAGCCATGCAGTTTTTCCCCTTATTTCTTCTTTTTCTACGACCACATTTGCATCTATTTCCATAAAAGTTTACCAATCTATCTATATAGAGTTTTCTCCATTAGCTACTTACCTACTACAATGTACTCGTAATACACTGACAAATATCTACAAGATTCAAACCACAATCCCGTGCATATTCCCAATAAAATCCAGCTAGTCATGCTGCCTTTTTCCCCATTTCCTACTTTTCCACTACGTCTTCATGCATTTACATCAAGCTACGGACGTGCGAAATTTGACGCCCACACAGGAGCGACTTGATATCCGCCTGTCCGACGGTATCACCATCTGTTAGCAACCCTTCTCGGTATTTTTGATACCTACCTATTACAGGAAAGAGTAAGTAAGCTCGTATAGACCGAGTGGCGAGTGGTATCTTTGCAAGCTTGTATACGGGGTTATTTCTAAAGAGTATATACTTATACTCAGTGGCGGCCTTAGGGGGGTGCGAACTGTGCAATCGCACAGGGCCTCGCGCTTGGAGGGGCCTCGCGCAACAACCCAAGCTAATATTTAAAATATATTTGTTAAAAATGTATCTAGTCTGAATTAAAACTTTTAACTTTAATTCTTATTTATTAAGAAAATAAAGTTAATTTCATTCATTCATACAAAACATAATTGAAAATTTCATTATGTAGTACTTGAATATCGCGCCTTAACACTTCTCGCATCGCTGAGAAATCGCTCGTGAGAATCGCTAGTGTGAATGGAATGGAATGAAATGGGGTGAAAATCTTTCATTGTAAAATATTTGAAAACTCAAATTTTATTTTATAAAAAAAAATTGTAATATAACTAGCATTTCTCGTCAAACACGACAAATACCTAAACCAAATCACCAGACCTACTTTCGCATCACATACTTTCCACGAAAGACAAAGGGCCTCGCAAAGACCTGCTGCTGCCAGGGGCCTCGCAATGGGTAAGGCCGCCGCTGCCTATACGAATATATTAAGCCGAAAAGGGCGTTTTATTTCGCGAATTTCTGGTTGGTCCTTAGTAAAAGTTGTTCATAATGATAAGTACTATAATCACTTTTCGGCTTAGCATACCTTTTATGAATAGCCCTGTATGTTTAAGCCCCGATTTTGATTTTAAACAGTGATTAGTATAAGCAGGGTTATATTATAAGTATGACCCATTATCCTTATCATACTGTCATCAAGCCTAACTCAGCCGCTTAGAGAACAAGACACAAGATTATTCAAGACTCAGAAGCTTTTATTCATGAAAAGAAGAATATTTATCCAAACGACGTTGAAATATGGCAACCTTGAGCCCGTGTTATACCTAAAGTGGATTTGAATAAAATCTTCTGTCCGAGGTAAGCGGTGGAGACAAGAAGCGTGCTTCTGGCTTTGCTCGCTTAGTAAGAAATCTAATTTATGAGTAAACGAAACTTTTTAATTTTATTTATTTGGTTGGTTATTTAATCCTTGAAAACTATATTACGAGTTGCTGATTTTTTTTGTGTACAACTTTTTTTTATTATTTAAAAAACTGTTAATATTTTATTATTGGACTATTTTATTAACCGGCTTGTCCCATTTTTGGGCAAAAGCCTGCTTTCCCTATTTATTTTCATCACCGCCCACTACAATACCTAGTAAATTATTTAATGTTATAAGTTAATTATTACATTTTATTATTACAAACACAATCAAACATAAATATAATACTTAATCAAAACCCCACCCCGTACTATTCCCGGAGCAAAGGCGCCCATAACGTTTCCAGCATTACCACACTGGATAGGCTATTAACTATTTTACTAGAACTTTTTCCTTGCCACATTCCGTTCTACCACCGCAAATTCAGAGCACTAGAAGAAAACTAGGTACTCTTTAAACGCAAATGCTTGTAAAAAGAGACCTCCGTTTACCAACCAAAAGCATATCTACATAGCAAACGCCAACCACTTTAATGAACCTAATAACCTTCACAAAACCCAAACTTAACAAAAGCTCCACGCACATTCATACCTAATCTTAAAGGCAAATACTCTATTCGAAACTACAAATACTTTTGCTCTAAAACGGGCGTTGAAATCAGCAGCGCTCCGTTACCTACGGCAAAATTGAAGCAAGAATTCCAGAGAAAAAGGCAACACGCTCCGAATTTCCTGTAGGTGAGAAAAAGTGAACCACGGACGGTGTTCTGCAACGCAGTACTTGGTCTGTGGGGTTTTTTATTCAGTGAGAGGCTTGCAATCGACCGTTTGGTCGTCGCACAGTTAGAGCCCGTTCATATGACGCAATTTCAACACGCGCTGGTCGTGCTCGGATAGCTTTTCATTAGCGCACGCGTCGTGTCTTCTCAGAGCTGACTCTGACAGCTGCTGACAGCTGCTCTATCGGGTGAACACACTGAGAAAAATGACCACCAAAATTCCAATGAATTCACCTTAAGTACGAAGCATACTGATATAACCAAAAAGTATAATGATTAAGTAAAAAAAAAAGTAAAGAAAAAAAAAATGTAAATGTAAAATGAAAAAAAAATGTAACCGTAAAAACTAGTAGGTACTAGCACCAGTTTTTAGGGTGACAAGCATTTATTATGATAGTTGTCATCGTAAAACCTGGTGCTAATCATCGTACTTTTTGATGATTTCAGTATGCTCCGTAGGGGAACTAGGGGCATGATGGGGTAGCGAGGTAAGACGGGGACACGCACACATAGCAGAAACTAAACGCAATCGCGAGGTGGCAGTTTAGCCAATGAGAGGCCGCTTTGGAACAATACTCAGTGCGGCCATGACAGTCAGCGAAAGTGCGTGCGTTCTTTGTTTACAATCAAATTTTTGTTAACGTGCATGTTTGATGTAATATTTTGTGTTTCTTAACAACTTCAGAAACAGGTAAGAAATAGTATTGAAATGATGATTTATTTTTGATTTGTATTACGTTTTCCTTCCAGTGGATAGGCATAATTCAAAAGTGTAATGGTTCTAACCGTGTATTTTTGAAATTTTATTTTCTTTAAAAACAGTGACTGGGGCAAGATGGTGTAAATCGTACGGGGCATAACGGGGTACCACATTATGCCCCACACAATGCTCTATTGTCAATAGTTTCCGCAGATTCACCATCATTTTAGCATGTATCCCGGCTGTGCTCTCACGTGTGAGAACCCGGGGTCCGCTTTGACCATGATCCAAGGTTCGGCAGATCAGGTAATTACAGTGGAGCGGCTGCCACCCGACCTTCGTAACCCTGCTAGCAGGGGAACCTGACCAGATTGAATCATGTTTATCCATCGTCCAAGAACGTTACTACTACCAAAAATAGTAAACTGCAGAAGAAGACCAGGCCATCAACTTCAGGCCAAGAAGATAGCGTTTGTCTTTATTGTAACGATACAAACCACACTTACCTTAAATCTACCGAAAATTGGGTACAATGTCAGCTTTGTGGGCGATGGGCACATACTGCATGCGCAGGGGTGGATGATGGAAACTTAGAAGAAGTGCTCATATGCATTTTCTGTGAAGATAAATGAGAATCCTATCTTGCCCCTTAACCCCATCATGCCCCATTTATCATTCCCCATCTTACCCCACATACGGGGCAAGACGGTTTTTTTATATATACTTAAAAAATTATTATTATTAGAAATTTGTGATAACATTTTCGTCCAAAGACTATGCCAATTAGTAGTTGATCAAGTTACTATAGTGCCATAAATAAATGAAAACATTATGTTGATTTTTAATGTAGTTTTTTATAATTTTCCCTTAGCGTCCCCGTCATGCCCCTAGTTCCCCTACTTAAGTCGAATTCATCATTCTTTTAACGGATTTAGATGGACATTTTTCTCGGTGCATCCTAAAAACAGTTTCTACGTTTCGTGCGAGCGCGATTAAACTGATATTTGGTATAAGTGAGTAACTTGAATAAAAATGCCAAAAATGCTTGTTTTTTTTAAATATCTTTAAAATTAACTTATAGCCATCGAATACTCGCTACGTATTTACCAAAAATTGTGCTAGGCCTACTGATTTCTTTCGCGTCTCGCCAATCTTTCGTACTGTTTCGACAGTACACTACCTACCACTAGAAGGTAGTGAAGCCAAGTTTCGACTTGTTTGAACATGATTACGATTCGACACCATTGCGATGTTATCCAATCAGTGGGCAAAATAAGTGACCTACATAGAAAATACTCGGAGATCTTACAAAAGATGTAGAAATAATGGATGAGAATAGACTACTTCTGCGAACAGTTTCCCTATTCTTTAACGGTCGATTATCTCCGTCTATCTTACTCTGATAACATTTCTAATGAGAGCGACAGAGAACGATATACCTCACTCCCACAGCAGTTCTATATAGCGAGCACAAACTTTTTTGCAGCGATCACAAAACTTTTATCTCAACAACCTCTTGACCGATTTTCCTCTTATAAATTCTTGTTTAATATTGAGTACCAAACAGTTCTGTCCAATATTCGACCGGCAAAACAAACTACCCTATTTTTAAGGAAATAAACCTCTAATAAAAATCGCCGGCAACAAAAATTTTTAAATAATTATGTAGAACCTACCAAGTTTTGTCTAGATCAGTTGAAAATTACGACCAGTATTCAAGTACCATTCAGTACATTCTAAGATTGCCCGGAAGATATCGCTCTTAGCGATAAGGCCGCCCGTTGTTGCACTAGTTTTATGTTTTATGACTCTGTTTGTCTGTAAATTTAGTGTGAACACTAAAGAGTTTATTGTATCTATCTATCTACAAACATAAATCCGAAACAAAACAGCCGAACAGATAAAGACCACCATTTAAATAGTGCTTTCTAAACCCCAATTAAGACTTAAAACTTCAATCCGTTAAAACACGTCAGTTAAAAAGCGCTAAAACCCAAAACTAAAATGAAGCTACACGAAACACCCATATCGGTTAGCCCAAAAAAGGAAACTTCGTCCGTCCAGTTACTACAAAGTTCAACGGTTAATAGAACCGTCATGTAAGGCCACATCTAGCAACTAAATACCCCAAAGTGGGGTAAAAACGGGAGAATGTTGCGGCGGACAGGTGAAATAGTGCGAAAAATTGCCCCGCGGTCAAACGAGTACGTTTTCCCCGGTGGTTTCTTACACAGGACCGGACTGGGAGGCAATTATATTAAGGAATACGTTCAAAGAGAAGATAAAGACATGTTTGGGGGACATTTTGGGGTAAGGTTTTGATGTAAATAACTAAATGAGAAGTATGATTTTTTTTTCTATGTTAGGCTTACGTTTGACTGCCATCTTGCCTGGTGGTAAGTCTAATTGTCATCGTCGTTGTAACATGATGAAACCTACTTGAAGAAGTCAATTAAAAAGTTCCCGCAAATGATATTTATTTGGCACGGGACATTTCGGACGAAAAAAATATTTGATGGTGATACGAAGTGAACAATATTTTAATGATTTGTTGTTTTGCCAAACGAACTACGTTCGTTTATGCCGTCCTTTATCTAACAACTAGCGACCTGCCCCGGCTTCGCACGGGTATGAAATATCTTTGTTACTTGCTAATGATGTAGCTTTATAGGATTGGTGAAAGAATTGTTAAAATCTGTTCAGTAGTTTTTGAGTTTATTTGTTACAAACATGCAAAAATACAAATCTTTTCTCTTTATAATATTAGTATAGATACCTATAGATTTGAACCATGACCTTGTGTAGCGCCATCTTTCTTAACACGGCGGAAACTTTTTTGTACTCCATATATTAAATTAATAATTAAAATGAACCTGTTAAATTGATATTCTTAACGCCATCCCTGGTCTTCATAAGAGCGTAGTTGATACAATAACGAACCTGCCTCTAAACAAAGGTATCAAAAATGTTTCACTTATAACGCACGACTGACTTTACGGAATAAAACCTTTACGTACCTTTTTTTTTTTTTTATTCATTTATAGGCTTGCGTTTGACCACCATCTCGCCTGATGTTAAGCAACGATGTGGTCTACGGTGGAGCACGCTTGCCTAGAAGGAACCGATTCACTCGCGACTTGAAGACACCCAAATTATATCTATCGGGAAACACCCACTCGGGCAACGAATTCCACACTCTGGCAGTGCGCACAATAAAAGTGGAATCAAAGCGTTTCGTACGAGTTTTTGGTATATCTACCATATAACGATGTCGCTTTTTTGTGCCCTTTGTGGTCCGATAATAGAATGGGCTAGAGGGAATAAGGGCATGCAGGTCTGACGCACACTCCCCGAAATGTAGCCGATAGAAAACCGACAGACTACCAACCTTGCGGCGATGCTCGAGACTCTGGAGCTTAGTCCGAACAAGGGAGTCTTTGCCTATGAGCTTTTTGGTACGTTTCTCAATAGACTCCAACGCCTCAAGCTGGTATTTGGCTGATCCGTCCCAAAGGTGAGAACAGTACTCCATGCACGATCGAACTTGTGCTTTATATAGTGACAGCAACTGCTCCGGCGTAAAGTAGCGCCTCACCTTCGAAAGGATACCCAGCTTCTTGGCAGCCAATTGAGCCTTGGACTCAATATAGGAGCCAAAGTTGAGGGTCGACGTCAGAGTAACGCCCAAGAGCTCTAGGTTGTCAGCTGTCGGAATGGACACATCACGGAAAGTAGGAGCCAGTTGAAATGGGCTCCTCTTTGCGGAGAACAGACACGCCTGGGTCTTAGTCGCATTAAACTTGACCAGATTGGCATCACCCCAATCTGAGACAGCCTTAAGGGACAAGTTCATGCGCTCGACCATGGCCTCTCTCAGAGTCTGGATTTGAGGACCACTGGACCGTGCGTTAGAAATGTAGCTCTCTACAACAGTGCTGTCGTCTGCATACCCAAAAATACCGGGCTTTAGCAGATCGTTAATGTGCAGCAGGAAAAGTGTCGCAGAGAGCACCGACCCCTGGGGAACACCGGCATTAATATCCATGCGATCGGACGAGCAGCCATCAATGACTACTCGAATCGATCGATCCCGCAAGAAGTCCGAAATCCACTCAACAAGACCAGTGGCCAAGCCATACGAGGAAAGCTTACTTATAAAGCCGTCGTGCCAAACCCTGTCGAAAGCCTTCGAGATATCTAAGGAAACGGCTGGCGCCTCTCCATGCTTCTCGATGACTTCACTCCAGATGTACGTGGCGTACGCTAGAAGATCACCAGTGGACCGGTTTCGGCGGAATCCGTATTGTCGGTCACTGAGAAGGTCATTTGCTTCTAGGTACGCCAGGAGCCTGTTGTTAAGGACACGTTCCATAGTTTTACAAAGTATAGACGTGACCGAGATAGGCCTGTAGTTGGCAGTGTCGGCACGACTACCTTTTTTAGGCACAGGTTGCACGTTAGCAAGCTTCCACGACTTCGGCACTTTACCAGCCTCAAGAGAGAGACGAAAGAGGCGTGTCAGCACAGGAGACAATTCAGGCGCACACGTCTTGAGTACTATGGCTGGAATACCGTCAGGACCGCTGGCTTTGTTCACATCGAGATTGCGTAGCGCTTTGCGAACCTCCACTTGACGAATGCGAAATTCAGACATAAATTTCGAGCTATTCGATGGAGTAGGGGGTGTCGCGCTACCAGCATCTAAACGCGAAGCCTCCGCAAACAGAGAAGTAAACAAGTTTGCCTTCTGTTCAGCGGTGTGAGCCAGCGTCCCATCAGGCTTCAGCAGTGGAGGTAGTGAGGGGCGGCAGAAGTTCGCTTCGACCGATTTAGCTAGGGACCAAAACGCTTTACTACCCGCTGGGTATGAAGCCAGTTTGTTCCCTATTCGGCTAATGTGGTCAAAGCGAGCCCTCTGTAATACCTTTTTGCAAGACTTGGCAGCTGCGTTAAACGCTCTCTTCTTTTGACGGATATCCCTCGCTTTGCGGTGTCGAGCATCAACCCAGGCAAGGAAAGCCTCCTGTTTGCGCGCCTCAGCGGCACCACAGCGAGGGCCAAACCATGGGCGAGCTTTCCCGGCTAATGGTACGTCAGAAAATGGAATAAAATACTCCATTGCCAAACGCAACACATCAGTTACGGCATCCGCGCAGGTTGAGGGGTCGTCTGAAGAGAAGCATACAGGCTGCCAAGGATAAGACGCAAAAAAAGCTCGCATCTCATCCCAATCTGCTGACCTGTATCGCCACACCCGCCGACTGCCTCTAGGGCTGGGATCAGGTGGGGAGTAGACAGATACAGATTTCACCAGACAGTGGTCGGACTTCCCTAACGGGGAAGAGATCGACACCGAGTAGCGGTCCGGATCAGTTGTCAGCAGAAGGTCCAAGCAATAAGGCGTATGAGACTCAACGTCAAGTACCCGTGTTGCCCCTTGAACCAGCTGGGTTAGATCAAACGCTAAAGCAAGCTTTCGCGTCTCTAACCCGGCATGGTTAGTGTCCTGGTGTGGGTATAGCCACTCCTTATGGTGGCTATTGAAATCCCCCAGTAACACTAATTGAGCTGTGGGGTACTTTAGTTGAGCCGTTTCAGCCGCCTCACCGAGATAGTCCATGAGCCTGGTTGTCTCCTGGTCTCCACTGTGCGACCGATAGACACAGGCATAAAGAATCTTTTCTATACCTGTGTCTATCAGTACCCAAAGCACTGAAAATCTGGGGTCTTCAAGATGACGGAGACGCCGACAGCAGATGTCGTCCCGGGCGTACAAGCACACACCAGCATGGGGCTTGAAATTGTGCTCCAAGGTATACCCTGGGTATAACAAGTACGCCACGTCAGACGGACTCCCAATCTGCGTCTCCGTGATAAACAAAAGCGATGGTTTATCAGTCTCCAGGTGGTGGTGGACTGGCACGAGATTGGAGTGCAGGCCTCGTATGTTAGTGAGGTGCACTTTAAGCGAAAGGGCGTGCAGCCGCTGTTTAACCCTTTTACTTTTGTTCATCGTCATTGTTTTGAGTGTTTGTTTACGGTGGGAAAACGGCAGTGGAAGGAGGTGTAATATTATTGGTATTAGTCGTAGATAATTAGAAACACTGAATAATTAATTATGATTTATTAGAAGCAGATAACGTACAGACTGTGTGGATGACATGACATGAAGGGGGGCAGTGTTGCCAATCTAATAATATAACACTTCCACATAGTGTGGCCATTACTAGATCTGAATGTACAACATCTTTCTTATTTTTTTAAAAAAAACCTAATATTTTTATTAACTTTCGACATGAAACAGAATGACTAATTATTAAGCAAGGATTATACAATAGGGTGAACGACTAACTTATAATTCAGATGGACCATAATAATAACTTAACATCTACTTAACTCTAGGTACAACTTACATATAAAATATGACATAGAACTTATGTAACTAAAGGCATAATGAATAACACAACCTCAAACAACTTTTCAGTTTACAAATCTTTGAACAGGTTTGACTTTTCTCCCACTCCTTGTCACAAATGGGAACTGAACATTACCTGGGACTGGAGGTGTAACAGGTAGACTACTCTGCTGCTCGGTGCTTGAAGCTGACTGAACTATCGGAGACAACTGTTGAGTGATAGGAACAGTTTGATTATCGTTACTCATAGGTTCGTCGAGTGGTACCTGGCTTGATTTAATAGGACTTGGTATTTTTAAAAGATGCTGTCTGTTTCTTCTGCACTCTGAACCATCAGGTGCTGCTACGATGTATGATCGAGGCTCTATGCATTTCTTTTTAATTTTAGCTGGAGACCACACACTTTCTGGTGTTTTCTTAAACAATACTTCTTCTCCTTCTTGTAAAGTTGACAATGGCTTAGTATTCTTGTCATAATATTGTTTCATTTTCTCTATATTTTGTTGTTTTGACTCTATGTGATCGTTAAACTTTACAACTTTAGATTTCAAATTTCTTGACACTGTAGGAAGTTGTGTTCTGAGTGAACGTGACATTAATAACTGTGCTGGTGACGCTATTTTACCTCTAGGTGTAGTACGATACTGTAATAGTGCAAGATAAGGATCTGTACCTGTTTCATCACATTTTGTGAGTATCTTTTTAGCTATCTTGACACCTGACTCTGCTAACCCGTTGGATCTGGATAAGTATGGACTGGAAGTGGTATGTTGAATTCCCCATTCACGAATGAAGCTTTTGAATTCGGCTGATGAAAATGGAGGTCCATTATCACTTTGCAGGACAACTGGGATACCATGTCGACTGAAGACTGCTTTTAGAACCATTATCAAAGATTTAGCACTTGTGCTAGGTACTACAGACATTTCTATGTAGTTTGAGTAGTAATCTTCAATAATAACATACTTTTTGCCTTTATAGTCAAAGAAATCAACTCCTACTTTTTCCCATGGCAAGGTAGGTAGTTCATGTGGCTGCATTGGTTCAGCTGGATTAGAATTTCTGTGCTTTAAGCACGAATGACATGACTCGACTAAATTTTTTATCTCTGCTGACATGAATGGCCAAAATACAATACCTCTAGCAAAGCTTTTCGATCTATCAACTCCGAGGTGACCACTGTGTATAATCTTTAAAATGTCTGGTCGAATTTTCTTTGGTATAATGATGCTGTTACCTCGAAATAGCAGTTCAGCTTCGGTATGTATTTCACTCCGGAAGTTCCAATATTCTTGTACTAACTTGTTTACTTGTTTTTTACATGCAGGCCAGCCATTTTTACAGTAGGTCTTCAGTATCTGCATGCTGTCGTCGGCGCTCGTAGCTTCTTTTAGCCACTGAAGTCGTTCTGAAGAAATGGGTAAATTTTTTATTAGCATATTGACATGGACTATGACATCATCATCAAGTTCATCTGAACTAGACTCAGGTAGGGCTGCTCGGGACAAAGTGTCAGCAATGTACATCTCTGTACCTCTTTTGTAGCAGACCTCGAGATTATAGGCTTGTATTTTCATCATCATGCGCTGTAAACGAGTTGGAACTTCAACAAGAGGCTTTTTGAATAAAGTAATTAATGGACGGTGATCAGTTTCTACTGTGACTACTTGACCGTAAATGAATTGATGAAATCTGATACATCCAAAGACAATGGCATATAATTCTTTTTCTATTTGTGCCATTCTTTGTTGTGTAGGTGTTAAAGTTTTAGATGCATAGTATATTGGGTGACCATTTTGTAATAACACAGCTCCAGCGGCTATGGAACTTGCATCGACAGACAAAGTTATGTGTTCATTGACATCAAAGTGTCCTAAGACTGGAGCACTACAAATTAGACTTTTTAGACGACTGAAAACTTGTTCATAGTTATTATTCCACATGAACATGGCATCTTTCTTTAATAAATCTCTTAATTGACTGACTTCTGAAGCTAAATTTGGAATAAAAGGACTCAAGTAATTTAATAGACCTAAAAATCTTTGTAAGTCTTTAGTACATGTAGGAGATGGCATGTCTTTTATGGCTCTGACCTTGTCTGGATCTGGTGTGATACCATCACCTGAAAATATGTGACCTAGGTATTTAACCTGCTGTGTAGCAAAGGTGCATTTTGATTTATTAAATTTGACATTGACTTCCTTAGCTCTTTCAAAAACTAGGCTGAGACGTTCATTATGTTGAGCCAAGGTTTCTCCTGAAACCATCAGATCGTCGCTGTAGACTGTGACTCCTGGTATATCTCCAAATGTCTCAGTCATTACCCGATGAAAATATTCCGGTGCGCAGTTGATACCATATGGCAGTCGTTTGAAACGGTATCTACCGAAGGGTGTATTGAATGTAGTGAGGTATGAGCTTTCCTCATCAAGACTACACATCCAAAAACCACTACTGGCATCAAGTGTTGAGAACCACTTTGACCCTGCGACCTTAGAACGAATCATATCTACTGTTGGAATCGGATAATGTGATCTACATACTGCTTCATTGAGATTTCTCGGATCTAGACAGACACGTAATTTTCCATTTTTCTTTTCGACTAATAAAAGTGAACTCACCCATTCTGTCGGCTCGGTGACTTTCACAATGACTTGCATATCTTCCATCTTTTGAAGCTCTTTCTTTAGGTTATTATACAACGCAAAAGGTACTTTGCGTGGCGCGTCGACTTTTGGACTGACTTCTTCTCGAACTGAAATGTGACAAAGACCTGGGAGACATCCTAACCCTTCAAAGACTGACTTGTGACTGTTCAGCAGATGTTTTAACTCATGCTTAGACTCATTATGACTTTGTTTACTTGTTGACTGACCATTATTCAGTTCATAGACACGGTGTACAAGACCTAATGTACTACAGCTTTGGTGACCAATGACTGTTGGTGAGTTTACATTGGCTATTATGAATTTAACTTGATTTGACTTAGTTTTACTTTCGACATTATATTGAATTGTAAGTAGACACTCACCAATTACAGAGATTTTGTCTCCACTGTATGAAATAACCTTATTGTTACACTTTGTAATTTGTACATTTACATTTAATGACTTGAAAACCTTATATGACATTACATTTGCATCGCTACCTGTGTCTAAAACAGCTGTAATATTGACATTATTTATAATTAATGGTATAGACCAGTCTGCACTGCACTTACTGTATGACTTTAAATGACCTATGAAGAGTTCATCTGAATCTTCATCGACTTGTATGTTTCTAACATTTCTACGATTTCTACACATTGACTCGAAATGATTTCTGATTCCACATGAACGGCAGACGACTCCCTGGGCTGGACACTTGAATCTATGCACTTGACCGCATTTTCCACAGACTTGTGTTGACATTGACTTCGATTGTTCTTGTGCTCGACCATTGTTCGGCGACTGACTGTAATTGTTGTATCGATTCTGTGATTTCGACCAATTCTTGTGGTTTGACTTGTTATTTTGCATATATAAAACCGATGACTGCTCTGGTTCTGAAGAAGTGAGAGTATTTACACGTTGACTTGTCTGATAGATTGTTTTAGCAAACTCAACTGTCTCATCCAAGCTTAGTTTGTCTTCCAGAAGCAATTTTTCTTTAATATAGTTGTACTTGTCGTGCATGTTGCATATAAAAATGTCTTTGACAAGGCGATCTTGGAGGTTAGCAAACTGGCACGTTTGACTTTTATTCTTCAATGCGGCGACAAAATCTTCGATGGACTCATCGGTCTGCTGCTTGTATGTGAAAAACTTGTGAGCCTCGAATGTCACATTAGTTTTTGGGACGAAATGTTCTTCACATAACTTTAAAACATCGGCTAAGGTTATGTTGTCGACATCGACGCCAAATGAGTTAAAAACTTCGACGCCCTTTTCACCAATGAAGTGCAGGAATAAAGCGACTTTCCGGAGGTCATCTTCATCATCGAGTGATGCAGCGCGAAGATATATCTTGAAGGCTTGCTTGAATTTCTTCCAGTTTAGGGAAAGATTTCCGGTAAATTGCATCGAAGCGCATGCCGCCATATTAACTCGTGTCGGCGTGGTCGGCGTGCTCGACACATGAATCTTCGTTTTACCATCTTTGTCAGCATCGGACATAGTATTTTCGTAACTTTACTTCTGACACCATGTAATATTATTGGTATTAGTCGTAGATAATTAGAAACACTGAATAATTAATTATGATTTATTAGAAGCAGATAACGTACAGACTGTGTGGATGACATGACATGAAGGGGGGCAGTGTTGCCAATCTAATAATATAACACTTCCACATAGTGTGGCCATTACTAGATCTGAATGTACAACAGGAGGCAGCCACTCAGCTGACCAGTAGTCACACGCCACGTCGCTGCATCCACGGGGAACTAGCTGGGAGACCGCGGGGACGCCCGAGCCCCCCCAAGGATGTCCATCGGGCCCTTTCATCCGGTCGCTAACCGGCACGATGGCGCATCCCGGGATTTTTCGCGAGTTGGCGGGGCAGCCTTTTGTGAGTAGCTAGCTCACTATTTGGGCCCCCTACTACCTGCGGTCGGCCAGCGGTGCACCGTGCCTCGGATCCCGCTACCCTCCACAACCAGATACCCGATGCGTTGTAGCGGCGTATGACAAGACGGTCCTGCGGAAGTGGCGCGACTGTTCCGACCCGTTTTCCCAAAAACGGCGTCATCGGACAACGTGCCGGAACACGGCTAGGCCGCTTGGCGGCACGATTTTGTCCGATGGGTGGTCACTAGCCTCGGCCGAAGCCTACCACTACCTTAAAACTAAAGCCTGTAACTGACGACGGCTTTTCGTTGGGTAGTTTGTAAAAAATTTACAAGAGTGAAGAGTGAGAGCGAGTGAGAGTGAATGAGAGAAAGATTCTGCGTGAGTTAGAGCAAGGTGCGAGACTTTCCGCTACAGTTCCATGCTATCGCAACGCAACCTATTTGTAGACAAAATATTTTCTACCAAAAAAAATATCAGCAATCAGTCGTATCATTTCACCAATACCATGGTCCAAAGTGAAATAGAAACGTCAAATCTAACATATTTTATATACAAATAAAAATATATTGGTTCAAATATTATAATTCTTTGTTCTGCTCTATTCTACTCGGACAAATGGCTTCGTATTCAAATTGATCAAGCCTCTGCCACATTTGACGAGTGGCGCAGAAAGCAGCAAAGGAAAGAGCAAAGACCATGCTCACTGTCTCTCTCATTGGAAAACTCATAAGAGTGACAGTGACCGAGATAGTACATACATACATACATATTATCACGCCTCTTTCCCATTGGGGTAGGCAGAGACTACATCCCTCCACTTGCTACGATCCTGACATATGTCTTTCGCTTCTTCTACTTTCATAAGTGTTTTCATACAAGCTCGTCGGTTGCGGGTACTTTTTACGTGGCCTTTACTGAGAACGTCTTCGATTTGATCGTGATACGTTCGCCTACGTCGACCTCTACCAGCTTTTACCGAGATAGTATCGCTGCAGAATACCGCTGTTCTAGCGTGTCCGGTCTGTGGAAGCCTAAATCCATCAGCAAATGTTCACATCTCAACAACACTAGGCGTAAAGTCCAAAGGCTAAAGTCCAGCCCCCGCCCGATTGGCCAGCGAAGCCACATCACTCCGTACGAGATATACGACTTGACCTTCAATTACTCACCACAATCACACAGTTTTACTGCCGCAGTTCCAATAAAAGCACAGTTTACAGCATTTCGATTTGTTCTTGGATCTTATGACCCTAGTATAAGGTTTGGTTTTGCAAAATGTAAAATTAACTGTTAGGTAGTTGAAGCGTTCGAGAACGTTAACTTTCTAATAAAATACAATCGACAAAGTATCGATAAATTTTTACTCAGTGCTCATTAATATTTAAAAAAATGCTTCAAAATAAATCTTTCTTACTTATAAAGCTAACTTTTATTCACTGCTTTAAATTCTCAGTCTTTTTTTCGCACATGACATTTAATGTCAGCAAAAAGTTGTTAAAACATTTTAAGTAGTGACTAACTTTAAGCAGTGCTTATTAATATAGCCCACTCAAAACCTTACGCTTATTAAAAGCGTATTCAATAATACAGCACCCTTAACTTAATTGTTTGTACAGCTTTCAGCTGTTAACAATTTCCTAATTTTATTGGACGATCAGTCATAAAGATCGGGAAAAAAGTTGCAAAATTCGTCTACTTCCTATTTCATTACTTTCGTACGAAATTACACACACTACAAGAAACGTGTGCGACGTGTGCGTGGTTACTTTCACCGTGTAGAAGAGACCTAAATCGAGTCCATACTTCACTGCTAACGCCACAGAAATATCCAACGTCTAACACACTTGACCTACCGCAAATGCACTACACTCTACACTGCACTATCAGAAGGCAAGCCTATCTCTTAGAAATTATTGAGCAGACGTACTGAAGTGACCGAACCAGTCGCCAACGCTCGTAAACGAGACAAATGGCTCAATCCGAGTGACACATCGGCGTTTGCGATGCGATCAGTACAGGCTCGATGTGGGAATTCTTTGGCAAAGTTAAGAATTCTATGGGGATGTCGGGCTTTGTACAGGGTGGACGAAAAATGGGGGTTTATTTGACACAATGACTGGTAGAGCAAATAATATAAGGTGTGAGACTAGAAGTAACGCTATGTAGTGTAGTAGTGCTGGAACAAGAAAAAAAATAGAAAATATTTTCAGTGCGAAAGTTTGTTTCTTTCTTACGCTTTCCAAAAAAATGCTTTTGTTAAGTAGGTAATCAATAGATCTTCATGAAGTTAATATGCATACAAGTTCTCGGAATTGCTAAAAAGGATGCAGACTACTTTTTATCATCATCATCATGACCATTTTCCGTCAGCGGGCGAAAGCCAATAAACAGTCAAATAAAAAAAATGTGTCAAAAGAGGGGAAGGGTTTATGTGTGGTTAGATAACTTACTCGAGAAAGGGTCGTTGTACTCCTCATTGTAAACAACTTTTACTACTCTGTGTGTGTCTCTAGATATTACTAGACAAGCCTTGTAAAACTAAAAATTATATTACTAAGGGGTTGCGCTGACCAAAATTAGTGTACATAACTAATACTATAAAACGGTAAAGTTTGTAAATCTCTGAAACTACTGACTTTAAAAGTGTTTACCAAGGGAAGGCTCTCACTATTCCTGAGTTCTATAGGCTATTTTACAGCCCAAAACTTCAAGGCTAAGCTTCGAGTATAAAGTTTCAACCTAGCTAGCCATAAGCAAAATGACCCCTTTTCAAGTTTGCAATTAACCGGTCACCCTGTATATCGGGGAATTTCGGGATCCGTCGGCAATGTTGGGAATAGTTAGGTGATTTGGGAGTTGGATGAAATGCCCTAAAAGACTGAAGAGCACAGAAGTTTAGCTTCATAGAAAGCGTGCTTGAGCACGCATACATAGACATCACTCACGGATACATCAGTCTCGGATGGGTTAGGTTCAAAACGAGCCCTTCCCAATAATTGGCCAGAACACCTGACGCAAAAGAGTAGAAGAGGTATTCCAGCGACCCCAGGCCGTGCCTCGTTTTTTAGGGAGCTCGGCTGGTTTAGGTAGGCTGGTAGTTTGGGGGCAATGCACAAAACACCCCAAGTGGGACGTCAGTTGTATCACCTTCGCTAAGAATAAGAACATGCACTTTCAAGAATGTGCACCGGATCAATGCGAGCACTTTCCAAAACGCGTACACCCAATATTAGAGCATCCAAGGAAGGCAGTGCTAATTCTGCGAAGTGCCCATTCTGAGGATTGTGCAATATGAGAAAAGCTTGTTGTGGGAAATGCTCGTTTTGGTCCAAGACGCTTGGGAAGTGGAGCATTCTGGAGTGTTCTTGTTCTGAACCTACTCCTCTCAGATCCATCGCCAGCGCACTCACGCACTCGATTCAAGACTCCTGTCCGTGAGCAATGTCCATGTGTGCGTTGCTCGAGCGTACTTATTTGAACCTTATCTTCTGGACCATCAATGTGTTGTGGAAATACCCTGCGTGCAAAATTATAGGCAAACTCAAATCTAAGTCAAGGTTGTTGGGAGGAAGTGATGTTGTTTTTCTGAGGTCTAATTAAGATGGTATCCAAGTTGATTGATTGGTATGTCTTTGGAAGTTTGTTTTTCGCGGATTAACAAATTGTGTTTGCTTTTTTTTTCAAAGATTGGCTTTTGTCTAATACAGGGATTTTTTTTGCCAATTCCAGGTTGGTCTCTTATTAAAAGTTGTTCATAATGATGAGTACCATGAGCCCTTTTCGGCTTAACATATCATGATCTTTATAACCCTGTATAATAAAGAGTTAAAGTTTAAATATGTTCGTAGACAACGGGTCCGATTACAAAAATTCTCTTACTAATGGAAAGTTAAACTATCCCCGATGACTATGGACTATATGTATTTATAACCCGAAACCTAACCAAGTTCCAAGCAACAGTTCAGCTAGTCTAGAATAAATCGATTTATTTTCGGCTTGAATACAATTCCAAAAGCAAGATATGACTTTGCTGAATGCATCAAGTTTTATATGTCATAAGAAGTATGATGCAGGTAACTTTTTACTAAATTGAAAATAACCCTGTATGTCTGATAGAGTTTCTAACAGCGAAACTTAGACTGTCTTTCCTAGGAATAGCTGAAGTTGCAAGTCTCAACCTCTTGTTAAGGTGCAGTTGAACTAAACTTCTTTATTTATGAACTACTTTGTGATTGTTTCTGTTCGCTTCACTGCGTTTTGCAAGGGCAAGGTGGGGTGAAGTTGTACAGGGTTATATTGAAAATATATGAACCTTTTCTATCAAAGAGTTCCTGTACTTATTTTTTTTTCATTGTGAACAGAATGGCTTTAGGACCAACTCAGCTTCAAATAGCAAAAACTATTCGGTTGTATTATTAATTTTGTAGAGTGTGACAGTAAGTTGTTGTACAAAGTTAATTATTTCTTTGGTTAAATTACAGTGGTGGTGACTTACGTAAAGATGTTTTAATTATATTTTTACTCGCCTTTTTCATTACGAGTAGTAACCCTTTATTGGATGTTATCTGCTTTCCACAGCCTTGTCCGTGTATTTCTAGGCTTTTCGCATATATAGTGACTGAAATCGTATGTTTGTTTCATGAATATTCATGCCAAAAATGTCATTAAGTTCGTTGGTTCGAGGTGTTTTTATTGAACACGGCAATTCACAGCATTCACTGAGATTTTTTGGCAATATAAACTAGTTCACAGATTTACAAAGGCTAAACTGGTTAAATCCTGACTTCCGGATTACTTGGGTGACAAACTCGATGGTGACAAACTATTTATTTCAGTTACTTTGTTTAAAAAACCTAACTACAGAATTGATTTTAATTAATTTTCTATGGAACCGTTCAGAAAGTATACCCTTTTGAATAAATAAAAAACCCTTATCCGTTTAGAAGTGACAAAGTTATCGGGTAACAAACACAAGTTAATTGAGAATCACCTCCTACTTTTCAAAGTCGGTTAATAAGGTAAACTCATCCTTACCCCATAAAATTACCAACCAACGACCCAGTTACCCCAAACATGTTTGCAATCGAAACATAAGTGTCCCATCTCAATGTTAAACCATAAAAATTAATTTAGAGACCCGAACCTTAACAAGAATAATGCGTGAACATTATTACTTAAGCCCGTACGTTCATACGTTACCCTGCTTAAATCTTAATCGAGCTAAAATACATTTTATAGCTAAAGGTTTTAGGTTGAGTTTAGAGCGAGCTCGATTCACGTCGGATATATATTACGGCGTAATATCTGCTTATGTTTATGAGTGGCTCGGTATAGGATAGTCCCAGGTCTCGTATTTGGGGACTTCCTTGGAAATTACTTATCTCACCTGTTTATATAGTTGTGGATATTGTGGATTTTCTTTTGTTTATGAAGGTGTTTTAAGTCTGTGGTTTGGCTTCGTTCTTTGGTGAGTTGAATGGGGTTTCTTTTTGTGTGAACCGTCTTTGATGAGATCAAATGTTATGGTAGCTTGCTTGGGGTTTTATTCTATTTTTGGGTCATTTTTCGAAAAATACTGATTTCTGAAAACTACTACGTTGCATGTCCGCTAGGATAGACTTTTGAGACTTAACATAATTGTACACAGTTTTACGAAATAAATTTTAATTTTACTTTACCTCTTATGTTACAGTCACAGCTTTTATATTATGATCAATGAAAGCAAATACATTTTATGTATAATTTTGCTAAGTATCATTATGTTACCTTTTGCAACGGACTTAGTTCCGCTTTAATTCCACTAGAAAGGGTAAACCATAGACAACCTGCTTGGCTCAGCGGTAGTATATCCGCCGTAAAAGCCTCGGGTTCGATTGCCGGCCGGTCAGATGTTTTAAAGATTGTTTTAAATATTTATTCTGGATCTAGGTATCAGTTCTTTGTTACATGGCATCCCCGACACAGGGTATCCTAGGGACTAGCTCCCTAGAGTGTGAAACGTTTATTTTCATATCCATATTTGAGGTTTATCAAATCTACGCGCAGACAAAAACGGTGAAATGGCAAGCAATGCTGAATGGCAATGCTGTTATCCGCAAGAATTTTGTAAAAATGATGTACCTACCTTTATTAATTTTAGAGACTTTTACTTGCCTCAAAGTTTTAACCTGATGAATACAAAGAGAACTTTGAAAATGTTTCCAAAAGGAGAAGGATTTTGTAAAGGCCAAAGCCCATTCTCCATACTTTACGTCCCTCTGAATAATTCAGGGTGCCAATAACTAGTTACTTTAAAAGTAAAATTTTAAATTTACTCTCAAAGCATGTTCGCGTCACATTTGCTAAGAGACGACAGGCCTCTCGCGCGCCGGCATTTTTGTAGAGTACTAAGTTATAGAATGATAGCGGTTTGTGCGAACAACAATATCGCAAACAATTTTGGAAGCTTTCATTGAGCAGAATTTAAAAAACAGTAATTACTTATTTTGCGTAAAGGAACTCGGCCTAGCAACATACGAGTACTAACAGCTCTAGTCAACTTGCACCTTACACATCCACCTTTGTATACTCGTGCTCGTACCTATCGTTCTACCATGAACGATTTTTTTTAACGTCAGTACCTACAAAAAAAAAATTATTACACATTAATTAATTAATTATGCGTAAACGCATTATATTTTACATGGCAGACCGGACTTACAATTATGAGATACTTTTATGCCGGAAAAAATAACTATTCCTGCAGAAATATGGGTACCCTATGGGCGTGGTATATGGATACCACGCGACGCGACAGTGAAATTTCAGGGCAAATAGGAGATTAAACATCTTATATCTCAGGGTGACGAGCGCAGTGCTGTACCACGCAGGGTTTTGAATTGTACGAGTTCAAAATTCTGGGTGATGCAGACCTGTTATGCATAAACGTGAAGTTTAACATCAGGCTAGCGATTTACTCGTCTCGTCACTAAATAGCATTAAAAAAAACGCAGCTGGTCAATAAATATTTCATTTAATTTCATCCAAGTCCGAGAAACGCTTTGCCACCATAACTTGAGGCAAGCGACAAAAACGCTGGCGTGTTCTAGCGAGAACATCTTATTTAAGCTCAAGCGAGCGTGATGTCTCCAGGATTTCCACGCTCTTTTCTATTCGATATCAAACTTTTAACCTTTCGAAAATATCCGAAAGATTTGCATCGGAATTAGGTGCTTCGTGGAGCTAGAAAAGCGGTTGAATTTGCTAATATTTCAGTTTGGAATTGATAAGATTTTCAGTTCGTTGGAGATTTATTTAGATGATAAATTTATTCTATAAATATCTAAAGAAGAATAAATAATAATTAATAAATAGCCTTTTCACTACTTTTTTACTTAGGGCCGTCAAAAACAATATTTATTTTAAGTTACAAAAACAAAGGCCAACTGCCAAACAAATAAGACAGTTTATAAATTTTAAGTATTTTTAGAGCACATCATAAAATTCAAGTTTAAGTAGCGTCCTTAAAAAATTCTGTTTGTGATAGAGATTGAGTACGAGCGAGAGCGCGCGTGGTGTAGGTTGGAGAGAAAGAGATAGCATGCCATCATAATCACAATCCCGATCACTGACAACTTGACAATTTTATTTTCAGTTAAATTTAAAAACTAGAGAAAACAATTCATATAAAAAATAACTTCTTGGACAACTTGCAAGTATTGTACACTAGTTTGTTTAACTTTGTAACTTTTAATGTCAAAATAAAACTAGTTTAAACATGATTTCTAAGTACTAAAATTTGCAACTTTTGACGTAACTCGGTGAACCATGTATTGTGAGTATACTTCTAAACGCACTTGCCCTAAAACGTCACTGAGCTCATACGTACTTGCGTCTACACGCATCTGAGTTCACGCATGTTTGCGTCCGCAAACTCTTTCTTGCATACACCTCTGCGTCCAGACATTCCTGATTCCACATCCTGATGATTCCTGATCATTATTTTTGGGAGTTAAGTATATTTTTAATTTATTATTATGATTTTTCTGACGATGCCCCTATACAGCTGACTTATTTCATTCTAATTTTTTATTTTATTTCATATCTGTATACTAGGGTCGTTATTTGAGTGATACCAATAACAATATTTACTGTTTGTAAGTTTTTGACAAGTCCAAATAGTCTAACAGTTTTAACAATGTTAAAATTGAAAATGAATGAGAAACGGTTACTTTTTGAATAATAAATGATATTCTATTCTTCTATTCACACGCCCCTGCATCCGCCACACGGTTCTTCGTCCACACATCCCTGAGTCCACGCGTCCGTGCGTCCATACAACCCTGAGTCCACGCGTCCGTGCGTCCATACAACCGTAAGTCCACACGCCCTTGCGTCCACATGACGCCCGAAAGTCAGGTAATAGCCCCCCGATGCAAAAAACGAGACCCCCACTTGAATTTTAAGCGACGACTAAGTGTGAAGTAATGCCAATTTTTACGAGACAGCCCTGAGTGGAATATGTGATGAGGCAGCCCTAAAGAGTTATGGGTAACTCGTTTTTCGGGGAAAAGGGAGGATTAAGTTGTTTGTGTAAGTTTTTTGGGAGATTAGTGTTTGATTTATACAAATAGACGAACGTAAATCACGATTAGTTCGTAAACTAAACTTTTTTGAAATCAAAGTTAATTCGAACTTTTTTCAATGTTTCGTTTGTTTTTTCTGGCTGATTCTATTTCTACGTTTCAGTTTTATTAGCAAAAAGAAGTGTAATGTTTCAGGTGTAGGTATATAAGTATGTATGTCTCCCTGTTTAGCCGGCTTTCTAATAAAATATATGCTCAAGGCCTAGCTATCTATCCACTACCCAATAAAATAAAGCCTAAACAACTCAATTTCAGCACACATTTTTCAACAAACGCATTTACCTAGATTAAGTCACAAAATCCCTGAAATTAGTCACTCCTCCCCAAAGCCACAGAATAAACGATAGTGACAGACCCAAGTCACAGTTTCGACTGTAGTCACTACACACCCGACTACAGATTAGGACACAGTTACTGAGACCAAAAGGCACCTTTTAATAAAACCGTGTTACTTGTTAACGTGAAAATAAACGGGGCATCCACGAAAATACGGCGTCGAGAATGTTTTAATTTTGCAAAGATTGTTATCTTGTCCCTGTCCGTTATTCTTTGTCTTCATTATTTATTCGAGATTTTTAATTAAAATAGTTGTTGGAGGTAGCACAAGCAAGCTTCGTGAGGTGGGCAGGGTTGCCAGGCGAAAATCATAAAACGATTTCCTGGATGCTATTTAGGTTATTTCGTGTGATGATAGGCTTGCGTTTTACTGCTAGTTATCCTGGTGATGAATAATGGCGTGATCTACAATGTGGCACGGTTGCATGGAAGAAACTGATTCACCATTCAGATGAAAAATCAGTATAACTTTGATGGTTATGACAATTATGTACCTAAACCTAAACTACTCTAAAACCTTGAAATAACATAGATATTTTATAAATAATTTAAAAAAAATAAAAATTTATTTTCCGAATCTACGAAAAGATAAATATTCAACTTACAATGAAATATTTCAAGTCAAATATTTTATAAACGGCTAAACAAGGCTAACACCATAATTCTGGCAACCTTGCCCGAGATTTTAAAGTTGTAAACAAAGTAAAGATTAATTACAAGGGGAATTGCTTTTGTTCTGTCGAAGTTTAATGCGGCAGTCATTCTGAGTTGGGGCCTTATTCACAGATGCACCCCAGATGTCAGAGTTATTCCGATCTGTCACTGTCATCTGTGAAATGAAGAGTCATGGGGACAAATCGGATAAAAACCGGCCAAGTGCGAGTCGGACTCGCGCACGAAGGGTTCCGTATCGTTGTCTATAAAAACGACAAAAAAATCACGTTAGCTGTATGGGAGCCACTTTAAATATTTATATTATTCTGTTTTCTAGTGGATATTTATTGTTATTGTGGCAACAGAAAAAATAAAAAATAAAACATTAAATCATCTATGAAAATTTCAACTGTCGAACTATTTTGGTTCATGAGATATAGCCTGGCGACAGACGGACAGACAGACGGATGTACAACGGAGTCTTAGTAATAGGGTCCCGTTTTATCCTTTGGGTACGGAACCCTAAAAAGGTTGTCGTAAACGTGTGGCGTCATAGTACTACGATGTTGACGCAAACTTGGTTTTCTAACGCGAAGTTTCGCTCAGTTTTCTAATTTTAAGTTAGCAAATAGAAATGCTCCTTGAAGATTGCACGCAGATATCTTACCACTGCGCGGTACGAGGTTAAAAGACCGGACAGAATAAGGCCCCTGATTTAATGACCGGGAAGAAATTCGTAGGCGTTTCGAATTATGAGACTTGAAGTTAATCAATCAAACTGAACTGGACTGACAGTATTGATCTTGCTTGACAAGCTCAGAAATGGGACTGAGGAAATACATTTTATCTAAATACATTTATCTGATTAATCATATTTTCGAGGAAGCGAACGTAAAAAATTTGAAAAGTAGGTATTTTTTTTTTGTTATAATTAAACACGGGAATACTCACGTAAAAATTAAGTCGTCTACTACGACTAGTTTCGGTCACATTCGGTGACCTTCATCAGGCGAGTTTACAAACGTGACGCGCTCGCGGTTGCGTCTCGTTTTGGCATTTTTACGTGAGTATTCAGTGTTTAATTATAACAAAAATGTGTGAAAACCACGTTAGTTTCCATAGGTATTTTTTTTTGTTTTTATAAGATTTTTTTCAAGTATTTTATTACAACAAATAGATTACAGGAAAAATCATCTTAGTTGTGATTTCGCACTATAACATACCTACTTCACTGTGCGGGGGGTAACACCGCGGGTTTCAGTAAGTTTGTAAATAATCCGAAGATACAAACTTTGTTGAAGGTGCAACAAACCAGAACAGTTGACACAATAACTCAATAATAGATTCGAGAACTCAATGGAAGCTCTGTCACCTCTCATCTCGAAGTTTACTAGTTCAACGATAATTCCCGGTGGGCCATATTGTGGAATAGTTGGAGACAGAAGAACGACTCAAAATCTCTGAAAAACTCATTTTTGAAGACACTACTCTTAGCTGACTCGTCAACGACGGACGTACGGTTTAAAATCTCTAAAATCTGTTTTATAAACAGTTGACACAATGACTTAATAATAGATTCGAGAACTCAATGGAAGCTCTGTCACCTCTCATCTCGAAGTTTACTTGTTCAACGTTAATTCCCGGTGGGCCATATTGCGGAATAGTTGGAGACAGAAGAACGAATCAAAATCTCTGAATAACTCGTTTTCGAAGTCAACGATGGACGCACGACTTAAAATCTCTAAAATCTGTTTTATAAACAGTTGACACAATGACTCAATAATAGATTAGAGAACTCAATGGAAGCTCTGTCACCTCTCATCTCGAAGTTTACTTGTTCAACGTTAATTCCCGTTGGGCCATATTGCGGAATAGTTGGAGACAGAAGAACGACTCAAAATCTCTGAAAAACTCATTTTTGAAGACACTACAGTACTCTTAGCTGACTCATCAACGACGGACGTACGGTTTAAAATCTCTAAAATCTGTTTTATAAACAGTTGTCACAATGACTTAATGATAGATTCGAGAACTTAATGAAAGCTCTGTCACCTCTCATCTCGAAGTTTATTTGTTCGACGTTAATTCCCGGTGAGCCATATTGCGGAATAGTTGGAGGCAGAAGTACGACTTAAGGGGTTTTACTTACAAAGCCAGCTTAAAGTCAATATTTGCTTAGAGTTGTCCGTCATGGTTTTGTATGTGACATTTCACGCGAGCGAGAAGTTATAAGAGCATTTTAGGCAGGGACTAACTTTAAGCAGACTTTATAAGTAAGGCCTTAGATGTCTGAAGAATTCATTTTTGAAGCACTCCTCTGAGCAGACTAGTCAACGATGGACGTACGACTTAAAATCTCTAAAACTATTTAATAAATTATTTTTTACAGTAGAATAAATAGATACAGTAGTACGACTTAAAACCTCCAAAATCTGTTACATAAATAATTTCTCAGAGCAGACAAGTTAGTAATAAAAGTACGACTCATTACTGAGAAAAATACCGTTTTACAATTTCCTACTATGTAGGTAGGTAGTATATATATAGTCCTATAAACTATTGAAATTATTACAATAATTATATTTTAAAAGTTTCCATGTTACAACTTATAAAAAAATCTTGTAAAAATGTTATTCAACTTTTTATCAAGATATCTTCTCTTAAATAGTAATTTTGGATTGGATTTATTTTTTCCAATACCTACCAAACTTTTGCAGCTATTTTAACTTTTCCATCTGTCTTATTCTACCCTATGTTTCCAATTTTCAAGGTGGCACGTCGTTCTTAATTATTCAGGTGTCATCGAGAGCTTGTTGGGTTCCGGAGTTCATATACGAACATACAGGTTTATTGGAAAAGGGTATGCAAAGTTGAAAAGGGCTCGTAATGCTTATTATTATGAAAAACGGTTACAATGGGACCAACCTTGATATCACGAACTAAAATCAGCGACAGAGTATGCTTTGTAGAAAAGGGCTCTCTTAGTCATAGTACTTATCACTATGAACAATTTTAACTATGTGATATCAGCACAAATAAACAGCTGTTACTTATATTGAAAAACTAGATTTACCTGCAGCTTCGCTCGCATTGAATTTTTGTGATAAAAAGTATCCTATGTTACTTTTAATACCTCCAAGAATATGTGTACAAAGTTTCATGATGATCGGTTAAGGAGTTTTCGCGTGAAAGCGTAACAAACAAACTTATATTCACATTTATGACTAGGGATGTCAATGACACTTGACAATTATGTAGGTATAGAACATAACAGCTGATTTATGTTTTCACGACTTCAGACTGAAGAATATCTTGACTGGAATTTGACAAGCAGACGAACTTACCAACAGCGAAGCTCTAGAACATTCTCCGCCCACGCACTTCCTAAACAAAAAGTTCAAACACAAAGAAGTTTAATATACAGTTCAGAGCCCACTTTACAGCAATACAACTTAGCTGAAATATAAACTTCATCTGTAGACTGCGCAGCTATTCTTGTGTCATGCGATACTATTTTTTCACTAATCTTACTATGGTAACGTAGGTTTGAAAAAAAATTATAATTTACATTGGAAACCAGTCGTAGTAAACGGCTGAAAATTTACGTGAGTATTCCTGTGTTAATTTTAGGAAAATGTTTACTATAATCTTGTTAGTAAAATTTCATTTCATTTTTTTTATTGTAACTTAATTTGGTTAATTAAGAACTTCTTTTGTGTCTGAAAATAAACATTTTAAATTTGAATTTTGTACCAGTAAGCTAAGCATGGAATGAAATGCATGAAATATGTTAAATACAAACTCCAGTCACTTTTCCAGCAAAAAATACTAATACAAAATCGGCTCAGCCGTTTGGGTACTATGGCACAGACAGACACGCATATACACACGTTAAACTTGTAACATCACAGAAGAAATAATGTAAAATTCCTGGGTTGACTTCAAGGGTTAAAAATACGTGGTATGAAAAATAAGGCAACGCGTAATCGAAAACTACATCATATCGATCAATATAAACCATGAAAAAAATATCGAGTGTCACATTTTATCGAATAACCTCATAATAAGACCCTGTTCTGCTGGCAGCACTTGAAATCGCTGTGTATTATGAAACTTTATCGCTTTTTGAATCAGCTGGGGTTGAAACTAAAATATATTCTTAGTTGGCAGTTTGAGAGCTTTATGTCTTGTGACTTTTAATTGAAATGGACGGACTAGTTTCGGAAGTTTTAAGCCTTATACTTCCTAATAATAAAGGCTATATTGCCTATATTTGATAAGACTGTCAAAAACTTCTAGTTATTTCCGCCTCCGAATTACGTCAGTTACAATAATTGGCTGTGACATACAGAGAGATAGACATCGAAGTCTCGCCTTAAGGGTTAGACTTGAAAAGAGGTCCAGAATTCTAAAAAGGAATCTAAGAATTTACTACTCGCTAGATATATTTTTAATTATCTAAGCTGGAAGTGCAGTTATCGTAAAAGAAACCTTACAACACCATGAGGAAATTAAATACGAAGAAAAGGAAATACAAGCTGTTGCCATAGAAATAAAAACAAAAAGGTTTCCCTTAAAAATATCATCCGTGTACTGTCCACCTCGACATAATCTGAAAAAAGAACAATATAAAAGTCTTTTGGAAAGTCTTGGTGATAGATTTGTAATCGGCGGAGACTTCAATGCTAAAAATACATATTGGGGCTCAAGACTTACAAACACTAAAGGTAAAGAACTACTCACTGCAATAAAAGAGACAAAATCTGATGCAATATCAGCAGGAAAACCAACTTACTGGCCATCAGACATTGCAAAGATTCCAGATCTAATAGATTTTTTCATTTATAAAAACTTATGTCCTAGCCATCTCCAAGCTGAACAAAGCTTTGATATGAGCTCGGATCACTCTCCAGTTTGTTTAGAAATAAGCGAGAGTGTTTTATATAAAGAGAAATCTCCAACTCTAGTAAATAAACTTACAGACTGGGAGAGCTTTAAAATAGAGGTAGATAGCTACATAGACCTCAAAGTTCCACTGAAAACAAAAGAACACTTAGACGTTGAACTAGAGCAATTTATAAAGCACATACAACGAGCAGCATGGAACAATACACCAGACGTAAATAAAACTACTAAGGGAAAAGTCTACCCCTTAAACATAAAACGGCTTCTATCTGAAAAACGACGGCAGAGAAGAGTTTGGCAACAATCAAGAAGTCCAGAAGACAAAAGAAAACTCAATAATATGACAAAAGAATTGAGTAACATGATCAAAAATTTCAACAATGCTTCAATGAATAGATACCTTCAGACACTAACTAGTGATAGCAGTACCGGCTATTCTCTATGGAAAGCTACAAAAAACCTAAAAAGACCCATAACCTACACTCCGCCAATAAAAATTGGTCCAGGGGCATGGGCAAAAAACAACGAGCAAAAAGCTAAAAGATTTGCAGAGCACTTAGAAGCTATATTCCAACCAAATGAGTGCGAGTCAAATGAAACTCCAACTTTGAATGATGACAACAACATAACAGAGGAAGAAAAAATCAAACTAGTAACCCCACGGGAAGTGATTAATGAAATCAGACGAAATATCAACTCACGAAAATCACCTGGATATGATCTAATCTCAGGAGAAATTCTCAAAAATCTCCCTAAGAAGGCTTTAGTTAAATTAACAACCTTAATTAACGCCGCGTTAAGGTTAAAGCATGTACCAGATTCATGGAAGATTGCAGAGGTAATCATGATAGCAAAACCAGGGAAACCGCCTCATGAAACTTCATCATACAGACCTATATCCCTGCTGCCAATAATGTCAAAGCTTTTTGAAAAGTTATTTCTCAAAAGGTTAAAGCCAGTTATAGAGAGACTAAATCTTATACCGGAACACCAGTTCGGTTTCCGGGAAAAGCATTCGACTATCGATCAAGTGCATAGAATAACAAATATGATAGAAAAAAGTCTCGAAGATAAAAAAGTGTGCTCTACTGTTTTTCTAGACGTAGCACAAGCTTTTGATAAGGTATGGCATAAAGGCTTGTTAATTAAACTAAGAAATATGCTCCCCAGACATTATGTGGATATACTAGAGTCTTATATTACCAACAGACTATTCAGAGTTAGGCAAGAAGACTCCTACTCAGAATTGAAAGAAATAAAAGCTGGAGTACCACAAGGAAGTGTTTTAGGGCCGGTCCTGTACCTATTATACACCTGCGACATTCCAGAGCTAGAAAACAACACCATTGCTACCTTTGCTGACGACACTGCCATAATGGCCATAGGAAATAGCCATGAAGAAGCAGTTGAAAAGGTTCAAATGGCTGTAAACCAAGTCTATGAATGGACAAAAAAATGGAAGATTAAGTTAAATGAAACAAAATCCATCCACATAGACTTCAGTAATAAGCAGCACAGGTATTCTCAGATTTTTATTAATAATCAAGTAATACCTTATGAGAATACAGCCAAATATCTAGGCATGACTCTTGACGCCAAACTTCGATGGAAAGCCCACGTCAAGAAGAAAAGAGATGAGCTGAACCTTAGGTATAAGCAAATGTACTGGCTACTTGGAAGAAACTCCTCGCTGTCACTACAGAATAAACTATTAATATATAAACAAGTCCTAATGCCAGTCTGGACTTATGGTATCCAGCTATGGGGTTGTACCGCACAGAGCAATGTACTGATCATACAAAGGTTTCAAAATAAAGTACTGAGGGACATAACGAATGCACCATGGTACGTAAGAAACATAGATCTCCACCGGGACCTTCAAGTAGAGTTTGTAGACAAAGTTATACAAAGGTATGCAGAAGCTCACGAAAACAGACTTCACCACCATGTGAATGTCGAGGCCATCCAGCTCCTCGATCACACAGATATAGTTAGAAGACTTAAGAGAACAAAACCGTTCGAGCTAGTGTAGTGTTAGTCATAAGTAGTGATTATAGTCAAAGTGTAAAGTGTAGAGAACACGTGAACATTGTGTCTTCGCCTTAATAGAAACAATAAGAAAAGTGTTAATGGACACATTCTTAGTAATTAGTTACCTAGAAATTTAAGTTAGATTTAAATTACTTATTAGCCTGAGGCTAGATTGTAATTTTATTAAGAAATGTTCTTTTGACACTTCTTAAATAATAGAAAAAAAAAAAAAAAAAAAAAAAAAAAATTATCTAAGACTGTCCGATTAGGGAAATTTAACTGACCGAGTTAGGTTAGCGAAGTTAGGTCTCAGACTCTATGGGAACTAATTTTATGATGCAGATTTTTTATGTTTATGTTGTATATTTGGCCCACAATAACTTCAGTATCACAAATATTATCTTATTGAAATTTTACAAGCAAGTAGTTGGTTGTAATACATTTCATAAGTTCGAATATCAGAAATATCGGTCTAGGGGTTGGGGAGATATAATTATGTAGAGGTTTAGTTCGCCACAAACTACTAGGTAATGGGTTGATTACTCGTAACGAGTTCAGTGGCGAGTCAATGCCCTCAATGTACTCAACTCACTGTACTCAATGTACTCGGTTTTTATAAATATTTTGACTAGGCTGGTCACTAGAACCATGGTTTGTTTGCTCGGCCGAGTGTGCCCTTTTACTGTATCACCACTGCCACTGTACTTGGTATTCTGTGACTGTACTCGTTACGTGTAATCAACCCATAAGTCAGACAAAAAAGTACACGAGAATTCACGACAAAAGTAAACAATATACTTACGATCTTACACGAGGCAACGTAAGTATAATAACTTATGTTGGGAAGAAACTATAGGGTATCGGCCTAAATGTATGGAGTGAAGTTTTAAGTGCCAGCGCAAACTGTGCATATCTACATCGGAACAGCATGACTTAAGTCTCGTGAAGGCCGAATAGCAACTGTTGTACTTAAAGAAAGGAATTAATGTAAATTTATTTAAGTTTTTACTTTATTTTTTTATGCTTTTGAGCGACGAGACGAGCAAATCGCTAAACGTTACGTTTGCTCTACAGGTTTGCATTACCTAGAATTTTGAACTACTACAGTTCAAGACCTTGCGCGGCACAGCACTGTCACCCTGAGATATAGGTTCCACGAACACATATTCTAAGTTTGTGGAACTTGCAATAGTCGCTGAGTAGTGTACATAGAAATTACTATTATAAAATTTGTTTTATATTACTAAAATAAAATTTGTAACTGACATTAATAAATGAATTGAAGATAGTTCTAGTCATACGAGTATGTACCATAGTGTGCGCCAAATCTAATGGGTAGGGACGATTTCCAAGAATTTTCAGAAGACATAACCCATAATATTTGATAGGTTCGGGATTCTTACACGTGTCTCATAATCAAATACACGTGCCAGAAAGCCTGTCTTAGCAGAATGGTGTATGGGTTTAATGCAGCCTCTAATATAAACGTCAACAACTCAACCTTTAATCATCCCATTGCTGGGATACCAGGGCTACCTTCGAAAAGAGATTAGGCCGTATTCCACCACGCTGGCCAAGTGCGGTGGCTGAATAAACATACGCCATTGAATTTCTTTTCCGCACGTATTCAAGTTTCCAAGCGATGTTTTGCTTTACTTAAAAATTTAAAGGCATGAAAATTCGTATAAAGAAATACCATTTCCAACTTTTTGTTAGAGTCGGGGTTTGAACCAACCACGTCACTAATGCGAAGCAGCCGTCCTCCCACTGAGCTACCACGGCATCTCAAAGATGGCTGACATGTATACACTATAGAAAGGAACAAACATAAATGTTTCAACAGTGTTCAGTAAAGGGCGAATCAATAGACCCTTCCCTCCAGTCCCATAATCCCCGTCGTTCAATTTAATATCAATGACCGATAACACTTACACCGCATTAGCTTTCAGGTAAGATGCTACCAATATTTGAAGTACACTCTATTATCTAGAGAAGGACTAAATGTACCGTGACAATAACTTGAGAAAAATTTGGATACGCAATAAAAGATTGGTGGAAAAATTCTAAAAAGTAAAAAACTGTCATGTACAACGAAACGAAGGACAATTTAGCTTTTAAACTGTCGTGATCTTGATTTTTGATGACGTGTTTGTTTGTTTGTTTAACAGGATAAAGCACTCCAAATTTTTGCACTGTAACAATGTGTATGTGCCCTATTTAACTTCTGTTATTTTGTTATTATTATACTTATTTTTATTTATTTAGTTTTCTAAACTAAAAAATTGCAAGATAAATCTCGAAACGAAGCTAGTACCTCTTCATCAAGCACGAGAATTAAAAAAATACGTTTAGTATCATTTATTTTTGCTAAAAAGTGTCTCAGTTTTCCCGTAACGGATGGTAATACCAGCCATAACTTCGTGGAAACTGCCCATAAGCGATGCCTTAAGGAAAAAACGCTGTGGAGCGGTTTTTTATCTTCTAAAGCTTGTGATATGATCTGCACGAGTTTTTCATTCATTTTAGAATATTGCTCGAAGGCTTCTTGGGGTTTCAACAGGCTTTTAGACTTATTTTTAGACTTCGGAAAACCGTCAGAACAAGGGAAACTTATTTCATAAAAGGTAACAGACCAAAAGAGATTTGTCTTGTCGATAACACCGCTAGTTGTTGATACAGGCTGCCAGTTTTTGATCGTTGGTATCTTTTCGTTTTGTAGTTTCTGGGTTCATAAGCTCGTAGTACTTAGCGTGACCCTGAATTGAGTCGCATTGACTATTGTCTTGTTTTTAGTATTCCGTACCCAAAGGGTAAAACGGGAACCTATTTCTAAGACTCCGCTGTCCGTCCTTCTGTCCATCTGTCACTAGGCTGTGTCTCATGAACCGCGATGGTTACACAGTTGAAATTTTCACAGATGATAAAATTAATAATAATTAAAGTTTTTATACTTAACTAGCTTCCGCCCACGGCTTCGCCCGCGTGGACTATACCTCGGGAACCGAAAATTTTTCCGGGATGAAATTAATTTAACCCTCTTTTTTGAGAGCATGTAAAAAGTGTCATACAATGGAAGCGGGGACCCCAAAAACCCCTGGATGCAATAAGTCAGCCCCCTCGAATCATTTTGAAAAATGGCGGCCATTTTGAATCGTTTGGATTTTCGCCACCACCATCAAGTAGCCCTTGTTAACTCCTATGATATTTAGTCAAACACCCACCCATCTTCAACCGTTTCGGAGATATAGACCCACAAAGTTTATATGGAGGCCATGTTTTTGAGGTGACTATGTTATTTTTAATGGCTCCAAAAAGGTCCGAGGTTTTGATGACTTTTTAGTCTCAGCGCTTTGGTAAAAATGTTTTTAATTTTCGAGATAATTAGCAGTTCCACCTCGAGGATGTGACTTTTCGAAGGTTTTGGATTTTTCCCGGATGTTGTTTACCCGCCTTAAGTTTAGTACATCTGTAAAGTTTTATTGAGTTAGCATCAAAACAATTTTTTCCCCGTACTATCTTTACCACGCCATTTCACCCCCACTGGGGTTGATTTTCCAAAAATGGTGAAATAAGTGTTCGTTATTTTTTTAAGCTTCGTATATTTGTAAGGATTTCAATACCGTGGCGTCAAAAACAATGCTTCTCCATACTAACTTTAACACCCTATTTCACCCCTTTAGAGGTTGAATTTCAAAAAATCCTTTCTTGGTACACGTTTACTGATCAAGACACACACCTTCCATATTTCTAATTTCTACGACCAGCGGTTTAGTCTGTCAGTGAGTCATTACAATTCTCTCTCCGTACTATATTTACCACGCCATTTCGCCCCTTTAGGGGTTGATTTTCCAAAAATAATTAAACCGGTATCTATTATTTTTTTAGCTTAGTAAATTTGCAAAGTTAAATAATCGTAGCATTAAAAAAAATATTTCCATACAAACTTTAATACCCCGTTTCACCTTTTTTAGGGTTGACTGTCCAAAAATAATGAAACAGGTATCTATTATTTTTTTTAGCTTAGTACATCTGCAAAATTAAACGATCATAGCATTGGGAAAAAATATTTTATACAAACTTCAACACTCCGTTTCACCCCTTTAGGGGTTGATTTTCAAAAAATAAAAAATAAGTGTCTAATATTTTCTTTAGCTTAGTATATTTGCAAAGTTTCATAACCACAGCATTAAAAAAAAATCTTCATACAAACTTCATTGCTCCGTTTCACCCCATTAGGGGTTGATTTTTCAAAAATGATGAAATAGGTGTCAATTATTTTTTAACGTTAGTATATTCGCAAAGTTTGATAATCGTAGCATAAAGAAAAAAAAAATTTTCATACAAACTTAAACACCCCTTTTCACCCTCTTAAGGGTTGAATTGGGCAAATTCCTTTCTTAGTGTGAGTCCGCTTTTTGGTATAAAACTTTTGTCCAAATTTGACGTTTGTAGCTTAAGCGGTTTAGGCTGTGCGTTGATCTGTTAATGTTGATGCGTTGATTCAACACTCTGTTTAACCCTTTCAGGGATGGATTTTCAAAAAATAATGAAACAGGTATCTAATATTTTTTTTAGCTTATTACAATAGCAAAGTTAAATAATCGAAGTATTAGGAAAAAAATAATTTTATACAAACTTCAACACTCCGTTTAACCCCTTTAGGGGTTGATTTTCAGAAAACAAAAAAATATGTGTCAATTATTTTTTTTAGCTTAGTATATCTGCAAAGTTTCGTAGCCACAGTATCAAAAAAAAAATCTCCATACAAACTTCAATACTCCGTTTCACCCCTTTAGGGGTTGAAATTCAAAAAACAAAAAAATAAGTGTCAATTATTTTCTTAAGCTTAGTATATTTGCAAAGTTTCATAACCACAGCATTAAAAAAAAATCTTCATACAAACTTTATTGCTCCGTTTCACCCCTTTAGGGGTTGATTTTTAAAAAATGTTGAAATAGGTGTCAATTATTTTTTTAACTTTAGTATATTCGCAAAGTTTGATAATCGTAGCATAAAGAAAAAAAAAATTTCATACAAACTTAAACACCCCTTTTCACCCTCTTAAGGGTTGAATTGGGCAAATTCCTTTCTTAGTGTGCGTCCGCTTTTTGATATAAAACTTTTGTCCAAATTTCACGTTTGTAGCTTAAGCGGTTTAGGCTGTGCGTACATGTGTCAGTCAGTCACGACCTTCACTTTTATATATATAGAAGAAGATAGATGGTACGGAACCCTTCGTGCGCGAGTCCGACTCGCACTTGGCCGGTTTTCCTTTAGCTGATGACCCAGCTTAGGTCGCACGTACAATCCTGGTGTTCACGTTTGGTACGAACCCTGGTGTGAAAAGTTTATCTACCCTATTTATCAAGTAACACGTGTGACATCATTTAGGTAACTTATTCTAGGAAGTACTTATTTACTACAAAGTTACGACAAATCCAATTTCAGAGCACCTTCGTTCTGACTAAAATTGATTTGAATTAAAAATTATTCGAAGACAATAAAGACAAGAATAAAAATAAATTGAAATACATAAGAACAAACGAGGAATGGGCCGCAAATTCACGGAGCATTCGAAATGAGATGCGGCGGTAAGGAGGAATGTACATTTGAACAACGTATTTTAATACATTTGTACCAACATCAGATTTTATAGCGCGCCAATTTTAAAAGTCGTGTCAAAGAAACTAATCTAAACGTAGTGTTGGTAATCGTGTCGACTCACTTGCACTGCCAGATTTGGAGATTGTGAAAGTGAGATGACAATCATTAGTGCCGCTTCGTTTAGATTCAATTCTTTAGTGGAACGGGTCACACCCCAGCTTTTTGTTAACATACTCTAAATCTATTCACATACACTAAGTAAAGTTTATTTTTAATACTCATAAACACTTAGTCTACTTACGAGTATTAATAACATAACGAGTTTAGGTGCTTGTTTAAAAAGGCAAGGATAAAAATAGTTTTGTGTTAAAAATCTAAACCAATATTTTAAATGTTACACTTTTAAATACCGAACTAATCGTCGTAAAATTTTGCATACACTTTGTGTACAGAAAAGTTATTAGGCTACTGTTTATCATTATTATCATCACCGGGTAGTGGGACAGAAAAGAACATCATTACCGTTTCTCTTCACATAAAACCGCGGATCACAGCTAGTTCAATTCAAATATCAACGTCATGAAATTCCTAACTATCAAGCCGAGAGTTAATTCTCAGGCAATAGATTCTATTTCTGTCACCTGTCATTTTCATAATAGACAAGGGAGTGACTGGAATTTGCAAATATTTGAGGAAGGCAGGCGAAATTGACGTGGCGTCTACCTGAGGCTCTATTCTGGCAAGTGAGGTATTATCCCGATCACTGTCGCTCTAGTTAAAAATGTCATACGAGTGAGAGTGACGGAGATAATCCCGAGCGCGAAAGAATAGGGTCTGTGTAAAAGCACCTTAACGGAGGGAGTCTGGCTTTTAATTAACATTTTGTTTCAAGCTTGGGATATCTTATTAGATACTGCTTCTTGTATGGAAAGAAATGAGACTTGACTGTGGTTTTAAAAGTGCCATTTTTTCTCGGCGTCAAGTGATAGTCTTCACTGTGAACTAGAAGGATCTTTGCTATTTTATTTTATAAATGCGAAACTATATAAGTTTGTTACTATTTTAACCGATTTTTATGAAATTTTGCATACACGTTGTCAGAAGTACCGAAAAGACATGTTACTTTTCTTTATCATCATATTCATCACTGTTTATCATCGCTACGAGGCTGTGGGGGATTTACTCATATGCCGCTAGTAGACTTTCCAAAATTTTGCCGCCCCTACCGACTACAATTCCATACACTCTAGCACCCCGCTTTCCCTCGCCCTCCTTCATTATTAGGTAATCATGTTCGACAAAAGCCTCGAATTCGCCGCCCCTAAAATCTGCCACCCTAGGCTCCAGCTTACTAAGCCTGCTGGCAAATTCGCCACTGCCACGCAGGTGAAAATGTGGGGGCACAGCTAGTGTTAATTTACATTCAGCTATCACCAAGCGAAGCAGAAACATCGTGAGGAAACCTGCATATGTCCGGAGAAGAAATTTAATGGCGTATGTGAATCCACCAACCCGCACTTGGCCAGCGTGGTGGAATACGGCCTAATCACCCTTCGAGGGTAGACCTGTATCCCAGCAGTGGGAGGATTAAAGGTTGCATAATAATATGTAGCCAAGCAAATTCAATTTGATTGTATGTGACAAAATCACCAAACAGCATTACGTTTAGTTTGTAGTAAAAAAACATACAGACGAATTGATAACCTCCTCCTTTTTTGAAGTCGGTTAAAAATAGATGGCGCGGGTTGTTAATTTTTTTAAATCCAACTTAGTAATGGACCGCACTCTGTTACGACAACGTTTGTGGAATAAAACTGTCTCGCGGTACTCTAGTTTGATTTAAAGTTTGAAAATCGCGAAAAATGGCTAGATAAAGACAACGAGAATAAATAAGAATATGAATAATCTCACGAATATTATAAATGTGGAAGTTTGTGTGTTTGTTACTAGAATTCGGATGAAATTTGATACAAAAGTGGCTTACACCCCAGCTTAACATATAATTTTATATACTAGGCTACTTTTATATAGAGCAGTTTATGGTAATCATTTCAGCAGATATTTAAATTTTAATTGCACTCCAGAAATATTTATGAAATACCTACCTCCATCAGTTAATCTGTGGTTAGAAAATAAATTGACAATTTCTGCCACATTGTATAATTTCGGTTTAAATATTTGTTTCAATGATTTTTAAAACCAAAATGTTTTGAAATATTTAACATTATTTTTTTGCGATTTCACATCAATTGATTAGAGATTTTTTTTATTCAAAAATAGGCTTGCGTTTGACCGCCATCTTGCCTGATACGATGGAGCACGATAGATAGAGATAGATAGAGGCAAGTCAAGAAGGCAAGAGGGAAGTCTAGACTAAGCTGTAGGTGAGAAATAGTTGATAATAATGATGAAACAGATACTTCCTTAGTCATTTCTTTCAACGAAGGCAGAAAGAGATAAAAAACAAATGAAAATGATGAGTCCGCTGTCGGTTACTCGAGGCTAATCAACTCACGGCTTTACTTATTGTGACTTATTGTTGGAGATTTTAATTACCTCTCTTATACAGGGTTTCTCAGAACGGCTGTGCTAAGCCGAGCTTTAATTACTATTATAAGGTATTTCAGGCGGCCTTAAAATATGTCATCGGGGTGATCGGGGCTAATCACAGCCATTTCGAGCTTACGTACTATTGTGAACAACTTTCATTTTGAGACTAACACTGAAATCGCAAATAATCATTAATTATTATATTTAATCAAAAACCAACTTAAATAACCATGTTTAATTTTAAAAAAATGTCATTCATTTACAACGTAATATAAATTGGAAAAGCATATTTTACGATCGTGAGTTGAGAGTTGAGATTTTAAAGTAACAAATTACAAGTCGTTCCTAAAACAACTTCAATAATAACCTGTCAGCTTAATGACACCGTTACGTATAGCCCCATACAAACCACCCAATCCCAACTCCGTTTAATCTCCGAACGCAACAATTAAAAACAAACCACCGAATCCAGTCCAAAAAATCCTCACAAAAGACCCATTGAAAATCGAAAACGGGAAGTAACAAATGTCCTACAAAAAGGCCGGGAATAAAAGACGACTATATTAATGAGAAGAACGGCCAGTCATTAAGTTCAGTTAACAGGATTCTCGGTGTCACTGCGAAGTGTTTGTGACGGGATGAATTTTCTTCGCCGTTTAACTTCCCTAGAGATTTATTGGCTTGTGTTTGTAGGGCTGTGTTTTGTTTGAATGAGTGGAAAGTTTTATTTAATTTTTACTAGGTTGTTATTAGTCAGTGTTGTCAGTCAGTGCCAGGCTGGGCACGTCCCGCTTGTAATCTTTCTGACGAAGATCACTGAATGTGATTGAAACTGGTCGAAGTAGCCGCAATATAACGTAAGTTTTTCCGATAAAATTATAACAAAAATGAATTGACATAAGTAAACAATACAACGGTCGTTTTGCATTCGTATTCTAATAGATACTTTGGAACTTATGTGAGAATTATACCACTGTCTTTTCGGTATACGTCGTAGGAAACCTGCATACGTCCGGAGAAGAAATTCAATGGTTTATGAGAATCCACTAACCCGCATTTGGCTAGTTTGTTGGAATATGACCTAATCACCCTTCAAGGGTAGATCTGGTATCCCAGCATTGGACTGTATGAAGAAAATTGAGTTGGCATGACTTTGTGTAAAAATACGTTTGTATGTCAAACGTAATCGGTCACCAAGTTCACCCAAAAGGCAGACACGGGCGTCTCATTTCAAATGAAAATTATTTTAATTTTGCCTTTTGACTATTCGCCCCAACGCGATCCCTTTTCATCCTTTTCTTATCCTCATACACTAGCAATATATCTCCCTTGGAATCATCACATACGTACGCAGAATAGATTACCTTCTTTAGATTCCGCACTACGAGTATACTTGGAGCTTTCCAAACGTACTACGCATCGGTCAAAATAAATGTATGAAAAAAACTTTTGTTGCCAAGGTATTACTGAACTAACTTAGAGATAACTTTGAGATTCGTCTCAATTCTTACAATCCAAACTTATTTTAAGTTTATTGTATTTTTTCGGGAATAAAATCTACAAACGGTTGAACATCGTTTCTTAAATCACAGCTAACTAGTAGTTCTGCGAACAGTAGACCGCGCGAGAGTCCGGATGATTGTATGTTGGTACTCGCGTACAGGTCGCACTTCAAACAAATCTCGACGAAACCTGGTACACAGGCTCAACGATTTAATAGAAGTTTTCGTCGCGTGATTTCCTCGTAATGCGGTATCTACACACGGTAATCAGTGTTACATAGAGAGCAACCCTTATCTCTATTTATCCTTAGTAATCTCCGAAGACGCCTCGTGTTTATCATACGTGTTAATACCTCTGAGACCGAGATTATATTCTTCACCTTTGTCTTTAATTAATAATCCCCTCTGGCCCCTCCTTTTGTATTTGTTTCGGAAAATGCTAGGTTATCTTTTTCCTCCGGGTTTCATGAGGAAAAAGATAAAAAGATAATGGTAAAGATAAATATAGTAAGTTGGGTTGCTATAGTAGTCTTTTATATTTTTATCTGATACAGAAAATGGGGAAAAAATAAAATTACGTCTTGGAGCTTAGTTGTTAAGAAGGATACCTATACGCTGCTCGTTTAACTAAATAGTTTGCGACTCAATACTTTGTGGTTATATTTAGAATCTTGACAGTTTCTTAACTAATTTTGCTTTTATTTATAGTCAACGGTCCGCGAGTTATCGTCAAACACACATATACACCATAACAAGTCGATTTTTTATGCCTTTGGCGTCAAACAATCAGATGAGCTGCCTGGACGTGGTAAGGATAGCGATCACCAATGCATATTGCACCAAGGACAGCATCAGTACGTTACTGACCATTTAAAAGTCTATTAACAGGCCTTTTTTTTTGTTCATAAGATCGAAGCGAATCGAAATTGGTCGAAAATTTTTCCTTTAAGTTCAGAGTCTAAGACTCGCATTGCTTTTAACCAAAGATCCACCGCAATCCAAATCAACTTCATACCACACCGCTCAGCTGAAATAGAACTGAGGCCCTATTCTAACGAGTGAGATATTTATCCTTGTCCCTGTCGTTCTCATTAGAAATGTCATGACAGCAAGAGTGACCGAGATAATCTCGAATGGCCGCAAATAGGGTCCGTCCCTGAGCCGGATCCGTCCGCGCCGACAAATTGCGAGTGTCGCTGCCGGCGTTAATCCGGTGATCTGATGACTTCCGCTCGTCGGATCTCGGATGCACTTTCGACCTGATCCGCTGCTGATGCGGAATCAACTCGGGTCAGCTGATATGCGAGCAATTCATGCGATGTTTCGCAAAAGCTATTTGCTAAAATCCAGTTCAGTTTAGCAAGGCAAAAGCGTAAAGCGGAGACGTAAGGGTATTTGCAAAAAGTTCTAGGTCGATATTTTGACAAGTGAGATACTCGTACTAGTTCAGTCACTGTCGCTCTTACTACAAAAGGCATGACAGTGAGAGTGACGGAGATAGATAATCTCTAGCACTCAAGAAGCGTTCCTTTCTTTTTCTTAAGGCGGAGATTGACTTGTATCGTATGTTTGCAATGTATTCTTCGAGGCGAGCTTGTTAAACAGTAAAACACAAGACACGACGAACGCTCGCTTCGAGTTCAAGACGCACTCCATTTCTTGTTACAAAACGAGACGCGACGTTGTGCTTGCGACGACGCGTGAACCTGCAAACACACACTAATGAAATTATAATAGAAGGATAAGTAAGAGAAAAATAAAACCAGGACGACCAAGGAAAATATTCTCAGACCAGGGGCCCTATACTATACTTACGAATGAGATTATTATCTCAGTTACCGTCGCTCACATTAGAAACGTCATGAGAGTGAAAATGACGGAGATAATCTCGAGCGCTCAAGATAAAAGAGTCCCTGATAAAAGAGAAGACAGATATCATGTTGTATAAGGAGACGCCTGAAATTATTCTACCATCAAGAGCAATGCTCTTAAGAACAGAATGAATAAAACAAATCAGGGAATTGCCTACTATTTCAGAGACTTAGAAATTATAAACAGTGCATCGCGTTCTTGTTTTATTTTTCACAGACAACGAATGCGGGTGGTAGTTTGTAAATTATGTCACCAACTTGAAAATCGACGGCTCTTATCTATCGGGCTGACATGAACCAATAACTCTATTATTCCATACTGGATCCACCGACGTACAAAATCTAGGTCAATATTATAACAGAACTGACCTCGTATTTTCCGGATAGAATGGTCTCGGTCAAAATAGCAGTGCATAGGTCTGCGTCGCACTTTGCAACTAAACTTTGGGACTCAAAGTTTCTCGAGGGCTTTGAGAGTGAGAGGCAAGCGTGCTCTATCGTAGACCGCATTAAAGCGTTCAAAAGCAAGCCCACTCCCCTAGCCAAGTTTCAATTCTATCGAAATGCTATAAAGAAAACTAAGAAATCTAAGGGAATGGCATTTCTATAAATCTACGAGTATACATAGATTCTATTATATGACAGAAATGTCGTTCCTATACATTTTCCTAGTTTTCTAAAGCGTTTCGATTAAAGAATTGAAACTTAGCTAAACTTGGCTTGGGGGCTGGTATTCAAGAAAAGTAAATGAAATCGGTACATCTATGCTGGTTTCCATGAAAAGGTTTTTAGAATCTTTCCATAATTCCAAAATTGAACTGAATTATCATCATCATAGTCAGCTTGTATTGACCCACTGCTGAGTATAGGCCTACTCTCCTTTGCACCATTTTTCCATGACTCAACCATTCAAAGGGATGAAATACGTAACGAGTACAGTGGCGAGACAATATCCACGGCCGATCACTCGCTTTATATAAACAGTTTGACGAGGTGAGCCAGTCACTAGAACCATGTATTGTATGCTCGGCCGAGTATGCCCATTTACTGTCTCGCCACTGTACTCGTTACGTGTAATCAACCCATAAGACTAAACAGGCAACCATAATAACCTAACATCAAAGTTTTAAGGCTTAAGCCTAAAAGCTTCAAAACCGTACCTACCTAAATGACTATAAAATGCCTTGGTTATTCAAAAAGTTGCGCGCAACTCCAACTAATAGTTGTGAGCGTGAAACAGCTGTAAGTCGGATATAAGTCAGCGATTGTCATTTCCCTAAATATGTATGAAGATAGAGACAAATTCAGGGAGCAGGCCTCGGAATTAATTTTTGGAATATAGAATGAGGTTAATTTTTCGCTAAATTGGCTGTCGATAACTTAATGGGCGATGAAAAGTAATAAATTTGGATAAGACGTTTATAAAGATACCTATCTTTTGGTCTTTTTGTAAAATACTGAAAAGATTTTTTTTCCTAATTCAATTCATCGGTTTTCATACAAAAATTTGCTCGAGTTTATTATTCCGAAATAAAAAGTAGTTTGTGGTATAATCCAGGTTGTAAACTGCCTGTAACACAATATTAACCAAATCCGTTACGACGTTTTTGCGCGAAATTCGAAACCTCTACTCTACCTCTACATCCAAACTTTAACATGTCATACATCACATCATTTCTGAGTGTCTTCAAGTCGCGAGTAAATCGATTTCTTCTAGGCAAGCGTGCCATCGTAGACCGCATCATTGCTTACCATCAGGCGAGATGGCGGTCAAACACATGCCCATCAATAAATAGAAAAGACACCATACTTTTATGTAGATTATCTATACTAATATTATAAAGAGGAAAGATTTGTATTTTTGTATTTTTGGATGTTTGTGTGGAATAAACTCAAAAACTACTGATCCGATTTCAAAAATTCTTTCACCATTCGAATGCTACATTATCCCAAAGTAACATAGGCTATATTTTATTTTATTTTTTTTTTCTTTTTTTATCCATAGCGAAGCGTGGCAGGGGGAACAGCTAGTTAATAATAAAATCAATCAGATTTTAGCTAGCCGAAAACTATAGGCAAGTAAAACTAAACACTCTTCTGTTTGAGCCGGGAGAAAAAATGATAGACTAGGGTTATCTATAAACGCTTGTCGAAAACTGTTTGCCAGAATATTGAATCCTCTTAATTTCTCCACAACTATCAAAATAAGAACCCAAAATATAACAAAAGGCCTTTACTTAGCGCCTCATAACTTAAACGTCCTACATTATGCTTCGTACTATCTCAACGGCGTGAAACAATAACTCTTCTGCGGAAAATACAAACGAAAATCGTCCTTATCTCGTAGAGATAGGGTGCTGAGAAAATGTTTTGTGTTCAGGAGACGCGGAAATGTACAGTGTGCTTAAAAAACCGCTTTCATTTGTCACCGGCAGATGCAGTCGAATCAGGCGTGGGGCCAGGGAAGTATTGCTCACTTCGAAAACAAGCGTTAAACTGTTTACACACGGCCTTACTCAGTGGCGGCGCTAGGCGTCGGCGACGTCGGCGACTGCCGACGGCCTCGCACTTGAGGGGGCCTCGTAAAAGTTTTTAAATTAAATTTTAATCATTCATTTTTATTTACTTTCATACACTTCGCAAGTTAGGTTAGGTTAGTTAGTAGTACTTTACGGGCATTATCCAGAATCGTCTGGCAACACTATGAAAGTTAAACAACTTCGCGCGCGAGACCCCGCCTAAGACGGGGAATCCCCGTGTCGTTAAAATATTTGTGTTTCTTCTGTGAGAGTAACGTAAACAATCATTCCTTTTGTGAATGCAACACTTGCAGACTAGACTCGCATGAACAAAATTTCTTACGATACACGTATGGTACGAGGTTTTACTACGCGTGAACATTAAAAGCAAACTATGGCAATCGGTTCAAGTCAACTTGAAAGTAGCTATTGATACTTTACGGTCATTTTGCAGCTGAATTCAAGAATTCCGTAATACAGGATTTGACAATAGTGTTGCTCAAGCTCGATTATTTGTAGAAAAAAGTACTTTCGAAATTGAGTCTCAATTTAAAGAAAAAAGAACAGCCAGGAAAAAACGAATGTTCGGTTATGAACCTGATGAACCTGTTCAATCTTTTGAAATGCAGTACAGAGTTAACTTTTTTAACACAATGATTGATGCTATCATAGTTGACACCGAATGTCAGTTTAAAGCGCTCAATGAATATTTTGAACAATTTGGTTTTATTTATGATATCAAGTATTTAAATTCGATATCAAAAGAAGACCTTCTCAAGTGCTGTAATGATTTAGGTACAATACTTCGGGAAGGCGATAATAGCGACATACAGCCTTTTGAACTAATTTGAGGAACTCCAACTTTTAAAAACGAATTCTAATTCACTAGACTCTATCAACGACGCGAAACAACTCATTCAGTACATTTTAGAAAATAATCTGGAAGAAATATATCCTAATGTTTATATAACAATTAGAATCATGCTCACAATTCCCGTCAGTACAGCTTCCGCTGAGAGAAGCTTCTCAAAGTTAAAATTGACGTACCTACTTGAGAAGCACGATGAGTCAAGAGAGACTATCTGCGTTATCAGTTCTATCAATTGAAGCTGAAATAGCGGCTAGTGTTAGCTATGACACAATCCTGAAAAAGTTCAGTGAGGCTAAAAGCCGAAAAGTTCGTCTATTTTGATTTCTATTTGTGTAATTTCTGTCATCATTTGATTAGCAATAAAACTGTTTACTCATACATTAGTTTAACTATAATTCGGCTTATATTTAATTTGACGTTTTCTTGACTGGGAAAAAAAGGAGGCCTCGCGAACCTAATTTCGCCGACGTCCACGCGTGGTCTAGCGCCGCCACTGGCCTTACTTATAAACCCTGCTTAAAGTTAGCTACTGCTCAAGCAATGCAAATGCTGCTTAGTCAATGTCAATGCTCTGACAATTTCTTATTTAAATTCAGGGTGGCGCAGACCTGATATTATTATGGGCAAACGTGACGTTTAACACCAGACGACTGATTTGCTCGTCTCGTCACTCAATGGCATAAAAAAACCTTTCCCTGACGTGAAATGTCACGAGCGAAAACAGAACGGAGAAATTTAAGCAATGCCTAACTTTAAGCACGCTTTGTAAGGGCCCAAATTGCTTGAACTTAATTATTGCTTCAATTCTTCGTCTTGTTTTAGCACGTGATATTTCAGATCAGCGAGAAGTTGTCAGAGCATTTTAAGCAGTGACTAACTTTAAGCATTGTTTATGAGTAAGACCTAATGTGTTACAGAATGGTGTAGGAATACTCAAACAGCAATACATGTTAAGACTCATATGAATTGTGTAGTAAGTACTTCTCTCATCTTTGGAACGGAACACCCAAGTATCAATTCGAGCCTCTTGCCACTGCGTACAACTGTCTGAATTGTCGATGACTCCAAGCTTACCGAAGACCTAGTAGCGGTCAGCATGCGTAGCTTGGTTTACCATTTATGTTGAACTTTGAATGTACGTATATATGCTGCCGTCCTAAGCCCAAGAAGGTATTTAAAAAAAAATATATATTTAATTTTTTATACTTCTGATAGCTTGGAAAATTACGCTTATGATGCTTGAAAAAACAAAAATCAATTTTTATTAGATGCCGCTCTTGGGCTTAAGACGGCGATATGTTGAGTTCACAATTATGAATTTAGTTTATAGTTATGTAGTAATTTAAGTAGGTCGCGAAGATGACCCGAACAGTCCCATAGCAAAAGTTGATTGTAATGATGAGCTCTTTTCAGCTTCAATACCCTTTCCGTATAACCCTGTACATTAGTCCGTGTTTGACGTCTCAGATTTCAAGTAAAACTACATAAATCGCGTTGTTCCTAGCCCTACCGCAACTGCCAGGTGATTGAGCGCCGTCCTTTGACACGGCCCGGAGGAAAAATTACGCGGTTTTTGCGAAAACCCCACGTAAGTATTATGGACGGTGCGTTTGCATTACTTTATACTGACTGTGATTTTAATGTGGGACATTTGCATTGGGATCTCGGGAAAAGTAAAGTGCAGTGGGATTTTCAGAAAAAAATCTCTCTGAATTTAATTATCTCGAATTCGCAATTTTTGTGACATAATTATGCTTTAAAAGGGTCATTCCCAGTCGTCACCCTATCTTTGTCCCCAAGAAAGTACATACTAGGTTCTCCACGGTTTCTTCCTAGTGGTAACGGAAAACTGATAATAATATTAAATCATTTGTGCCTAAGACAACGTATTTGCAAAATTCAATGATGATTTGTTAAGTACATAGATGAGGTGTGAAAGCGTAACAAACAAATAAACTGACTACTGTATTTATAATACTCGTAGATATAAGTTTTTAGTAAGTAGTTGTAATAAACAGAGTTAAAAGGAAATGCTAAGCTGAAAATGTCTTAAAGTAGGTTAAACTCAACATTATGAACAACTTATACTTTAGGACCAACCCGGAAATCACGAAAAAAAAGCATACCCTTTTCTTTATAACCCTGTAAAATATCAATAATATCCATAACAGCTACGATAGTTATACTCAAGACTCGCCAAAAACCTGCCAGATAGGTACTTTGTTTTTAGATCCCTAATATAAACGCCACAGCTCGCCATTTTCTTCTGATCATATTTCGATACTGATGTCGAAAAACATTACTGAGAAAACCAGAATATAGTTTAGGAAGCCTGTAGACAAAGCTCTTGGCTTTCTGCCGATTTCGGATATATTTAGAAATATCTGGCCAGGGAGTAGGGGCTAATCCGACAAGTGAGCCTGGTAAGCCTACGCAGCGCAGGGCAGAGCAGACTTCGTAATGCATGAACGTACTGAGAGCTGCGTGTTTTTTATTTTTTTTATTTAGTAACCAGCTGCCCCGGCGGTTTCAGCCGCTGTTTTTTTTTTTACTTTTAAACCTTCCCTGAACTTTCACAAATATTTCAAGACCAAAATAAGCGAAATTGGTCCAACCATTCTCGAGTTATAGCTATAACTCGAGAATGGTTGGACAAACGAACAGCGATTCATTTTTAAATCTAGGTAGGTATAAGAAGAATAGGTTTGCGTTTGACCGCCATCTTGCCTGATGGTAAGCAACGATACGGTCTACGATGGAGCACGCTTACCTAGAAGGAACGGATTCACTCACGACTTGAAGACCCACATTATATCTATTGAGAAACACCCACTCGGGCAAAGCATTCCGCACTCTAGCAGTGCGCGAAATAAAAGTGGAATCAAAGCGTTTCGTACGAGTTTTTGTATCAACCATAAAACGGTGTCGCTTTTGCGTATTGCGGGGTATGCACGTGCGGGGCGGACATGAGTCTGTCCTGCTCTGCGCCCTAGATCTGTCTCGCCTGCTCTGCAAAATCTGTTCTGTGCTGTGCTGCATCACCTGCCTCTCAGTATGATTTTAGCCTTAACTAGGATAACGCTATAGACGCTGACGAAGATTGACAAATCTTTATGGCGAAGTGGTTGACATTTGAAAGAAAAATTTCGTAACTAAATTTTAAAAAATTAAGCCAAGAGAGAGAAATGGTTAATGATGATTACATAATGTGAAAAGAGTGTTTTCAGAAGGTATTTTGGGAAACCACAGTTTCGTACGTGATTTCAGGTCCCGGGTATTATTATTTTGTTTGTTTTGGCTCTTTCATATTCACATTTGTATAGGACAGCAAAAAAAGAAAGAAGAATCAATTCCGAAATGTCTTGTCCGGTTGTGATTTAAAATTTGATTACAACGAGGTATAAAACCATATTTGGAAAATTTTCTACAAAATTTTGTAAATAAAAACAACAACAACATTTTGTTTTTTGTTCGAAAATATTACCTATTTCCGACATCAGAATAATCCATTTTTAATCGTCAATTACTGAACATAAGCCTCTCTTCTTAAACGCCATTAATCTCGCGTAAAAAGACTTAAAATTAATTTTATATGGAATTTTTTTTATGGCAGGTAAAAAAAATCACTCCTGACCCACTAAAAGCAACCCTTCCATGGAAGTGAATAAAAACAAAATAATGTTCCGTACAATACATTTACCGGCCATTGTCTGCAGATAAGCGAAACCGGATACAAAACGTAAAAATTAAATGAAACCGGCAAAAACAAATTATGAATTGGCACAATTCAGAATTCTTTGATTCTAAAAGTTAACTTCCTGATCCACAATTTATTTTTGCTTTATGTACCTATACCACAGGGTTATAAGAAATGGGAAGCTGAGCTGGAAAAGGCTCATAGTACCTACTCAAAATTGAAACCCAGAAATCGAGAAAAAGATCAGCTGCTTACGCTATTGACATTTTTTACGCAACACCTGATTTTTGAAGTGAAAACTTCTTTAGCGGCGTTGTACACTTTTTTGGAATAGGAAAAAAATGTTAAACTCGCGACAGGGTCACGTGACCTGATCGAAAATTCGTAAGACGGATGGAGAGTTAAGTAGACAGCTAGTATCCCCCTCTCTTTCTACGGCGCGGCGAAAATGCATGCCTGCGCCGGCGCCGGCTGTTTCGTTTAGGCGGCGCAGGGCGCTTGCGCGAATGTTCTAATTTGACAGTTATAGTGTTGTGACCTAGTGATTATAGTGGACACGATATCGATTCATTTTTCTATTAAAATAATTAAAGCAATTCGTGCAAAATTATTCCCTAACCATTCCAAAATATCCAAAACGCACAACGTTAATACTTAAGTTTTCACTTCTGCCGGCACTCCCGGAGTGCAACCCGTCGTTTTTCTTCGCGAATTTCTTGTTCGTCCTATAGTAAAAGTTGTTCGTAATAATGAGTACTATGAGCCCTTTTTGACTCAGCGTACTCTTATAAACTTGTATTCACTCAACAGCGATAGGCACCAAAATTTTGAAGGGAACACTTCCATTCAACTTTCAATGCCACCGCCCAACTTCAAAAGAAGAAGCTCAAGTCAAGGTTAAATTCCGTTTTACAAAACCCCCATTCCAGCTAAAACGTTTCTTTATAATTCGGGCTGCCACTTCGCTGAATTATTTACTAGGCTATCCAAACTCGGGACATCGTAATGGACTCCATCATCATTTTGTAGATTGGTCTTGCTTATTTTGCTGCATTACGATAATTTATGTGATAACTTTGAACTCTTTAAATGGTTTAATCTCCTAATCTCAATTTAATTTACTATGTTTTTTTTATTCAATTATATAGGCTTGCGTTTGAGCGCCGTCTCACTTGATGGTGAGCAATGATGCGGTCTACGATGAAGCATGCTTGCCTAGAAGGAACCGATTCACTCGCGACTTGAAGACACGTTTGCGCGAAAGTAGAGGAGTTCTTGACTTCACCTAAATCTATCACAGTTCTCCATCTTTCTCCAAGATTATCTGAGCATGACCCTAAAACATTTCAGGTACATCCTTTATCATTGTCATTCCGTGTATTATACGTTCCATACGTAATGGTACGTAAATTATCAGTGATTGATCACTTCTAATGCGTAATAAATAATGTGTTTCCTGTCAAATCTTCGATAACCCTATTTGCTTTAGCCTAATGCCAATATTTGATATGGGTAGAGTAATACACCTAACTTAACAATATATTCGAAGTCTCTGTGTTAATCCTACTAATATTAAAATTAGAATTGTCAGAATTTGTATGTTTCGGTGTATATAATACTAGCGACCTGCCCCGGCTTTGCACGGGTATAAAATATATAATATGCCTATGTTACTCAGGGATAATGTAGCATTCTAATGGTGAAAGAATTTTTGAAATCGGTCCAGTAGGTTTTGAGTTTATTCAACACAAACATACAAATCTTTCCTCTTTATAATATTAGTATAGTAGATTGTTTGTTACGATTGAGTGACGAGACATGCAAATCGCTCCTCGAATGCTAAACGTCAAGTTTGCTCATAACAGTATGCCTAGCACAAATTTTGAAGTAAAATACGGAGCGAGTACCTATTACGAGTATAACGTAGCGATAGATAAATTATGTGCAAAATTTAATAGCGCCCCTGTGGGACGTAAATGAAAACTGTATTGTCCATACATTTTTCTGTCGAATACTCGCTACGTATTTTACGTCATTTCTTCTTTTATTTTTTTATTCAGTTATAGGCTTGCGTTTGACCGCCATCTCGCCTGATGGTAAGCAATGATGCGGTCTACGATGGAGCACGCTTGCCTAGAAGGAACCGATTCACTCGCGACTTGAAGACACCCAAATTATATCTATCGGGAAACACCCACTCAGGCAGAGTAGGTATTCCACACTCTGGCAGTGCGCCCTTCTATGTATAACTACACTGCCGTCTTAAGCCAAAGAGCGGTATCTCAAAAAAAAAATCCAGATTTTTCACGCATGCGGATGCGTAATTTTTCAAGCTATCATAATGCATGAGAAAATAGATATTTTTAGATCCTTCTCTTGGGCTTAGAACGGCAGTACAGGTCTGCGACATCCAGAGTTTAAGACTCTTAAAACTCTAAAATAATACAAAACTAACATAAGAACTAAACTAAAAAACTATTATAAAACTCTTAACAATTCAAGACCCTCCGCGGCACAGAAAGCACTACGTTCGTCGCCCTGAGACATTTTCCCCTGAAAAACTTGCTCAATTACTACGCAAAAACTATTTGTAATAGGAAAGTAAGTAACTTAATCCTATATAGATTAACATAATAGTCTATTTTTAATCCTGGATAATTTAACGGTTCCTGTAGGATAGCGGACGAAACCGCGGGGCGAATCTTGTTACACAGTATACCTACATATTATGTAAAAGTACTTTTTACGGAATCAAGGCACTGGTCATACATTAATTATAGAGATAGTATATAATTCAGTATTCGGTAATTGAAGAATAATCGAGCTTACCCGCTAAGTGAAGATTGATAACATTCATTATTTTGTTCGAACTTTCTTGCTGAGAAATTAAACAGTGACCGCCTTAAAATTCAATGTTTTTTTTTTTTAATCTTGAAAGCCAATTTTTTTCCAGTTATTATGATTGACTACTACTGATCCGATTATGATGAATTTTCTATAGAACTGATTAATAAATGAGAGTATACCCGGTTTATAATGATGAGTAGGTAATACACCCCTTAGTTTTTTTACATACCCTTTCCATATGACCCTGTATGGGCCAGTCTTACAGTACAATTACGGAGCAAAAAATAACACTGTCCAAAAAGAAGACTTTATTTCACCCTCTCTATAACTTGCTATATTCGCAAAGCCCTTGAACTTCGTAATAAAGATGGTTTCTGTGTCACCTCACATTTTCCGAAGAAAGTTCGTGTTCCATTTTCACGGAAATCAACATTTTCGCAGTCTCAAAAAAGCACATAACAGGACGAATCACAGCGCCATTACGGGCAAAGATACAACTGCCACAAAACAAAGAAAGAACAGAAGATAAGCTTCACAGGAAGCACAATCAACTAACACACACATGAACAATGGACATCGTTCATAGACACGAGTCTCGGGTCAAATGCCAGCCACTACCAAAGTTGCAATTCTACAGGGTTGTATGCAAAGGATACCTTTTGCTGTATGGTAAGCCTAAAGGGGCTTATACAGTTGTTACATAATGTAGTAGATGCTCATCATTATGAACAAAATGTATTATGGGACCAACCTGGAATTCACCAAAAAAAATCCAGCTATTGTCATTATTAGGTATTAATTATATATATTATTTCATTTATGCATTTCGTCGAGCGTCATTGGCATTTTTGTATGGAACTGCAAATTTTTTTTTCGATTCCGGATTGGTCCCATAGTAAAAGTTGTTCATGTTGTCGTTTACTGTGAGTCTTTTTTGCTTAGCAAATTTATCCCTTTCCCTATAACTCTGTATATTCTATCATAAATATGTCAATCCCATATATTGTCCTAGTTTCCTAAAGCGTATCAATTATTTATACAGAGTTATTCATAAAGGATATGCTAAGCCGAAAAGGGTTCGTAGTACTCATCATTATGAACAACTTTTACCGCTCTCTCCACTTGGATCCACAGCTCGGCTCCACATGTGGATCCATGGATACTTTTTTTTCCTATGGGACCAAACCAAAATTCGCGAAAAAATAATCAGCTGTTCCATACATTTTACTGAGTGTCGTTGACATTTTTCTATGGAACAGCAGATTTTTTTTCGCGAATTTCGGGTTGGTCCCATAGTAAAAGTTGTTCACAATGATGAGTACTATGTGTCCTTTTCGGCTTAGCATACCCTTTATGAATAACCCTATATAATAGTATTACAACTTGGCTAGACTAGTGAGCACTCGCGGAGGCGATTGTTTCGAGACTCGCTGTGTAGGTAGGTACTCGTGTTCGTTGGTAGAAAAAGTACGTGAGCTTAACTACTGCACTCTCTATGTTTTGTACAACTGCCTTATTATTTCAGTTTTCCTTCATCGTGTCGTGACAAACGACCTCGTCCGCGGAAAAACACCGTTTTCTACGTAATTCGAAGTTTCTGGAAACCGAAGATATGACTGTGGCGCCACGGAACGTTGTCTGCGATTTACGTTTAACTCGATTATGGATAAGCTAAATGTAGGGTTATGCTTTTAGAATCCTATATATGTGTGTTTGTATGTATGTTCTATCGTAGCACCTAAACTACTAATCCGATTTTGATGAATTAATTGTCATCCTAGCTGTTATACAGGGTTATACAGAAAGAGTTTGCTAAGCCGAAAAGGGGTCATAGTACTCATTACAACTTTTGCTACGGAACAAACCCAGATATCGCAAAAAAGAACCAGCTGTTCCATACATATTGTCGAGAGTCATTGACATTTTTCTATGAAACAGCTGATTTTATTATTATGGTCGGCCCCATAATAATGTCCGTAATGATAAGTAGGTACTATTTTCATATTAAGAGCCCATTCCGACACAGCATACCCTTTCCTTATAACCCTGTAACACGAAAGTGAGTCTGTTTGTTACGTCTTAATTACTCAAGCAATTATCATGAAATTTTGCATACACTTTATCAGGGCTAAAAAAAAAACATGGACTACATTCACCACCATCGCGCGGGTAAAACAGCGGGACGCACCTAGTCAACAAAAATTGTCACAGAAATAAATTTGGTGTTCGACAAAGTAAAAATGCAAGACAATAAATTAATTCGAAGAGTTTTCTATTTAGTCTCTTGCCTCATAATTCTCAAAAAATCTAATTAATTTATGTTTACAATTTTCCGTTTTCTTATCACGAAGAATACATAAAAAATTTCCTCGACACGCCGTAATTCATTTTCCGTTTTACATATAAAATATACATGACTTGAATGTCTGAGTGCTTTGAAGAAATTAATGTTTTTAATTTATATAATTTTAACATTTTTTTTTTTTTTTTATTTAAAGACCGGCTTGCGTTTGTTTGACCGCCATCTTGCCTGATGGAAAGCAATGATGCGGCCTACGATGGAGCACGCTTGTCTAGAAGATATAGAAATCGATTCACTCGCGACTTGAAGACACCCATATTATAACCATCGGGGAACACCCACCTGACAAAGTCCACCTACACCGCGTACAAAAAACTTGAATACCTGCATAATAAACGACCAGCGTGCTGTAAATAGCAGCACACTGCTACGAGCCCTTTTCAAATTTGCATACCCTTTCCTTAAAACCCTGTATATCAATTCCAATTCCTTCATCTGAAAGAACGTCTTCTAGAATCATCAGCAAACTTTAATCCTCCCACTGCTGGAATACAGGTCTACCATCGAAGGGTGGTGTCTTCTAGAGGTAGAATATGACGTTTAAATAACGTTTCACACTCATAGCTCTCCACTAGGCTACCCTATGTCGAGGATGCCATGGAACACACACAAAAACAAGCACAGCTAATACCCAGACCCAGAACAGATATTTAAATTCATCATTCAAACTTCTGCCCGGCCGGAAATTGAATCCGGGACTTGGCTTATAAGGCAGACATACTACCGCTGAGCCAAACAGGTCGTCAAACTGATAACTGTTCTTGTCTTTAACCTTGTCGTTCTTGCAATTTCCGAGACTAATTTTCAAGTCATACATCTTTAGTACATCACGCAAGCGTTTACAAGTTTGTAACGGAGTACACCCCAAGGAGATAGTGGGGCAAACTTTAATTAGCTAACTTTAGGCAGAATACTCTAGAATCTGGGACAAAATGGTCCGTTATAGGTTAATCACCATCGCCTTTAGGAACTAAAAGGTAAATAATAGTTAGCTAGTTTTAGGATGGACGTTGTTTTGACACAGTTTAACTAATATTAAAAACGGAAATACGAGTAAGTCAATTTTAAAAATATTCTGTAAAACAAGCTTTTACTGTATTGTCACTGGAGTTACACACGTATACCAAATTTTAGCTCAATCGGACATCGGGTTAATCGAGAAGTGGTTCAAAAGTCAGTTGCAAGATTCCACCCGAACAAACATAGTTTACTTGCAATGTACATACATACGTTGCAAGTTAAAAAAAGCTTATAAAATGAGGGTTTCTTTGATTTACGCTTTCACGGCTAATTCCCCAATCGATCATCATTAAATTTTCCATACACGTTGTCACGAGTAGAGAAAAGGACATAGGATTTTCACATGATTTTCATCACTAATTTTCATCGACGCTCTGGTAAAACGCGATACGCTGCTGAACTGTTCTAATACGGGAATACTCACTGTTTAATGAGTCGGATACTTCGACTATAGTATCGGTTACAGATTAAACAATAGTTGCTACGTAAATCCAGTGATTTTCAGTTTGCTTTTTAGTTGGTTTTAGAAAAAGCTCGCAAACATGAGCTATGCAGTTTGCATGCATTTTAGAAACGCGATATTGCATTTTATTTCATTGTCATCTGATTTACATTTGCCAAATGCCCCATACACGCCAAATTTCAGCTCAATCGGAAACCAAAAAGTGGCTCAAGTTTATCTTTCAAGATTAGGTTACAGACAAACCTGGAGACAAACAGAAAGACACAGAGACAGGTGAAACTAAATACGATCTTGTAAAAACTCAAGAATATTTACATCTCATTTTGTCGTCAATATACATCCCAGCTACCACAACATAGCGCACCCAAAGAACTCTGCCGATCCGAAGTTTAATTAGCTAAGTTCAGGATCTAGGGCAAAGCGAACTCATTATGGCATATGATAATATGATTTTGATTAAGCAAGGGTAACTCTTTAACGATTATGGTGCCGTGGGGTGATGTAGGGGCAAACTTTCAATGTCAGCTCGGAAATAATGACATTGTTATGAAAAGGGCGGCGGGGGCTATGGCGGTCATTGTTTTTCGCGTTGGAAAAGTCGTAAGTGTGACAGAGATGGAGATAATATCTCAAGTAAGGCTCAAATAGGGCTAGTTAATTTATGTTGCTATTTTGGTTTATTTACATTGTTAGGCTTGACCGCCATCTTGAATAATGGGAAGCAATGATGCAGTCTACGATCTACGCAAAAAGGGCCGACGTACGGCCTAGTTGCGGAAAAGAGCCCGCTCACCAAGTACCAAGTAAGTGCAGTCTACGATGGAATACGCTTGCCTAGAAAATACCGTAACTCTCGACTTGAAGAAACGCAAATCAATGAATTCAATTCAATCAATTGTTTTTTTCAAACGTTTTTTCCAATAGTGAAGCTAAAAACGTTGGACACTTGGACAGGTCCTTTGTGTGGATGAATGGTGTCAAACTAATAAAACATCAAAAAAAAAAACAATATAGTCGAATTGAGAACCTCCTTCTTTTTTTATGAGTCATTCCCAGTAAAAGTTGTCACCTTATCTTTGTCCCCAAGGGTGATAATCGAGAATCGTTTTTAAAATTTGTCCCAGTTCTCACCTCATAAGATGACAAGTGGTAACGACTCTTTTTTTATCCAGAAAACATCCCCATAACCCAGAGACGTAGCTAGAATTGTATAAAAGTGACCCGATGTCCGGAGCTCGGAATTGTCTCGAGAAGTAATACTAACTCAACAATCTCCTGATCTCTTTTATATTGTTTTTGTAAGGCACTCATCTCCCTGTCTTGAGCGGATTAATAAAATGTAAATTTTTTCGACATCGGCCGCTTTTCCGATCAATTTGCTTGAAGTTTCAAGAATCTGTAGGAAAAATGTTCGTTCAACTTTTACGAAAATCAATTAAAGACTGCTGGGACATTAAACTTTGTAGGAGATTAAACATCTTATATCTCAGGGTGACGAGCGTAGCACTGTGTCGCGCAGGGTCTTGAACTTCAAAGTTCTGGGTGGCGGAGACCTGTTATGGGCAAACGTTCAATATCAGGCGAGCAATTAGCACGTCTCGTCATTCAATTGCATAAAAAACTTCTAGATGTATCTACTGTTCTTCTTCTTCTTAGGCGTTCACTCGTGGCAGAGTGGTCGTAGTTGCAATGTTACACGGAGGCTCTTCGCCGTCGTCGAAGCCCCCTTCCATTGCTGCTGCACGTCTCGCAATGCTTCTCCATTTCTGGCGGCTTGTTGCATCGCGACCACACTGAACCACAGTGGACTGCGTGGATTTTTTATGTATCTACTGTTAAACTGACTACTACTGACTGCTGACTAACTGACTGTTAAGGGGTAATATTTTCCTAAAGTTAATACATACTTTAAGGTGTCCTTTATGGCATAGATAAGTAGATAGCAAACAAACTAACGGGCTGTTTGATGCTGAGTAACCACCTCCGCCCGAGGCCGATATGTTGGCGCCCTTTCCGTGAGCTTTGTTTCACGACACGATTTTGAAAGACTGGATGACAGCAGCTCAAGCTCGGAAAAATAATAATTGGAACAAGGGTGAGGAAGCCTTTCCTTTGCAATAAGGCACTAATGACTTTTTAAAATAATAGGACCATTGAGAAAGTTTGTTTGTTTTATATGGACATGATGTTTGTCTGTCTTACATATAAAATGGGTTGACAGGCTTGAAATTGCGACATGACGGTGCTTGATTTGTTTTATATGCAAAGTACCTAGATAGATAGATAGACTCTTTGTTCACACCAGAAATTCCAAACAAAAGGATAATAACACTAAAAACTAGTGCAACAACTGGCAGCCTTATCGCTAAGATATATTATGACACTCTGGATTTAAAGACAAAACAAGCGTCATCTGACAATTTCAAACCTGTCAAGCTATACCTACTAATATTTCTAATAGGTACAACCGTCACCCCCATCCCCTTCCCGACCTCAGATCGCCCGTAAATTTTTTCCTTTCATTTTTATAATATTCTCCTCCCTTTCTAATGGGTTTCATCCTTCTATTATTTTTTTTGGTTTTAAAAATTATTTATCGACCCTGGTCTATTAGACCACCGACCAGTCAGAACTAGGAAACGGACAGTGAAATAACGTCACAACTTTACCTATGTTACCATTGGGTACGACAGGTTAAAGACTACCAGAAGGTTCAGACTGAAAATCTATGACAGTTAGTTCAAAATAACAACAAATTTAATGTCACTTTGTGTCGTGATGAAAAAGGGAATGTAAATCCGCCTTTATATCGCGTCGGGTATAATCAAGAATCTTTTGGTATTTACAATTTGTTTTGTATACAAATAATATCTTCAGTAACAAAAGATGTAATTTAACCTTTTTTAATAAATTTACAACGATTTTTTTTTTAATTTTTATTTTTTAGTTATTTTTATGTATTTCTTACTATTAAGTACTCTTACAACTACCTACTACTAACTTCTACTACTGTCTTGAAATATTATTTACATTTACATAATTATTTTTACCACATACCTGCAAAATCTGGAATAAGCTTCCAGCGGTAACCGAGTCACTTTGACATAGAATTTCTAAATGAGCCATTAATATTCTTAAAAGGTCGTAAAGATGGTACCATAGTTTATCGCAATGTTCCATTTTTTAGTAAACTTTCTCAACTACGGGCACTCGCTAGACGGTGTGTGGGTGGTTAACGTTTTTTTTGTTTTTAAGATTAAAGGAAACTATCTGTAGTATTATCCGCATATATAGGGTTATTCAGAAAGGGTATGCTATGCCGAAAAGGGCTCATAGTAGTCATCATTATGAACAACTTTTAATATGGGAACAACCCGGAATTCGCGAAAAAAAATCAGCTGTTCTGGTTTGGTCCCATTTCCTTTTCGGCTTAGCGTACCCTTTCTGTATAACCCTGTATAAAACTGAGTTAATTCGAAATTCTGATGTGAAATTTTGAGCTGTCAAATTAAAACACACCTCAAAACACCTCAACACTGTCTAAGCAACAACTTGACAAAGTACCTAATTAGTTCAAGCACACTAAACTTATTCTGTGACGAAGGTAACTTCTAATTTATTCACATCGTCATTTGAATGCTAAAGCGTCGTACAAATAGAAAATGTCATGGGGTAACTTCTCGCTAGTTTGTAGGATTAGTTGGAAACTAGCTGCCTTGGATGCGGATGGAATTGATTATGAGCCGAGACGGTGTTATGATTATGTATTTATGTATAAAATCGTCAGTCTTTGGCGGGCCGTCATCCCGTTCGCATGTTTTAAATTTTTTGTTGTTATAAATTTATTGATCTGTAATTATATTAGTGGTTGTAATATGAATGTAATTTTTATGTGTAAGGTAAAGACTGGGCTGGCCTACTTTTGTAAGTCTTCGTTATGCTGATTCTAAATAAGCACCATATTGTAATACCAGCGGTCTTTTCAAATTAACATTTATACCTATTGTGTGCCAAATTCATGCTCTCAATTTTTGATATAAAAGAACTAAATTCAAAAATTCAAAATTCAAAATTCAAAATAATTTATTCAAATATGGGTACATCAATGTACACTTATGAATGTCAAATACAATTTTTACGAATAAATTAATACACAATAAATTAAATGTCAAAGAAAATAATATTATTAGAATGTCAAAAATTATATAAAATAATTGCAATGTCAAAATATCAATGTATAAAATAACTACAATAGTAGGTATAATCAGTCAAGTATTATTATTACAGTCTAAATACAATTTACGTAAAGAGACTTTATCACAGATGAAGTCTTCAATTTTGTAGTAAGCCTTTTCAATTAAAAAGTCTTTTAAAATTCTTTGAAAATCTGTGTCTTTCTTATTTACTAGAGTAACAGGCAACAAGTTATAAAATAGTACGCCGTTCATTACAAAAGAGTTGCCAGTTTTGGCTAATCTAATTTTAGGTAGAACAAGTTTAAACTTGTTCCTTGTTATGCTAGTATATTGACTTCGTTTGTGATATTTATGAATATTTTTACGCACATACATAATGTTCAAGAAAATATACAAACATGGTAACGTTAAAATTTTCACCTAAACGCCCTAAAAGCTGGATAAGACGTTTGGCGTTATCCCTCCACATAGGCCGTATTTCAAGAAGGTACGTTCCATGATACCGCTTATCAACAAGTAGGTATATTAAATTTTACGAGCTAGAACGTTTACCGCTAATGCCCTCTCGTGGTGAAGTGTGCCAACCTATAAAACGCAATTTTATGTCAACCTCGGCTCTCGTTAAATATGGGCACGTCTTTGATCTTGAGAAAACGAAGATTCTGGAAATGAGAGTTCCAAATTGATGATTAAAAAGCTTCGGAGTCAATCTTGCTCATGGAGCCTTTGAGGTGACGACAGACCACATAACAGTTGACAGATTGAATCCTTTCTTACGAAAATAATACGCTCAAATGGGAACCCACCTCAAAACAGCTAGATAATTAATTGTGAGCTGCCTAACCGTGGGTGCAATTAATCACCTTAACCCGCATTTGACTGGGAGTTGTAATTGAAGTTTTTTTTTAACAGTGATCGACTTGTTTAGTTTTTTTTTTGTAACATAAGGACCTCGTCTTTGATTCTGTGAGATGGCAGCCGCTAACGGGAAAGTAAGTGGATTTAATACGCAATCTATTATTGCATTCTTAAATTATATTAAACTTTATGCCAATTTGAACGTTATGCCGCATTTTTTTAAATATATTATTTCAAAAGTTTTAAAGATTTAAAACAGCTGCTCCTGTTGCTGCCCTTACAAAGTAAGCAAGATGACAGTCAAACGCAAGCTTATCTTTGAATAAAATAAAATAAATAATAAATAAAATAAAATGATGTACGAGTATGAGTAAGTCAGAACGTAATAAAACCCAGCTCAGAAAGACGGCATTAAACTTTATCCTAAATTGAAAGTCGAGTCGTATCCTTTCACTTATTAAAAGTTTTAAAGATATTTAGAAAAAAAAACTACTGCTCCTATTGCTTCCCTTACAATTTAGGTACTAGTCTGAGATCTGAACGACATTCACCAAACTGGTTAATATAAAGTAGGTAATAAAAATATAAGTAAGTAAGTAAGTAGTAAAAATGAGCTCAGCAAGAATGTATGAAACTTTATCCCAAATTGAAAGTGGAGTCGTAACTTTCATTTATTAAAAGTTTAAAAAATAATAATCAAAACAAAAAACTGAATAAACTGCTGCTCCTTCTGCTGCGATAATTGCTTACAAACTAGGTAAAGTATGAGTAAATAAGTAAGTGAGTAGTAAAAATAATTCAGCAAGAATGTGTAAACTTAATCCCAAATTGAAAGTCGAGTCGTAACTTTCATTTATTAAAAGTTTTAAAAATAATAATCAAAAAAAAAACTGAATAAACTGCTGCTCCTTTTGCTGCGATAATTGCTTACAAGTTAAGTAAAGTTTGAGTACCTAAGTAAGTAAGTGAATAGTAAAAATAATTCAGCAAGAATGTGTAAACTTAATCCCAAATTGAAAGTCGAGTCGTATCCTTTCATTTATTAAAAGTAAAAAAAAATTAAACAAAATAAAAAAAAATTATATATATATATTTATACTGCTGCTCCTCTTGCTGCAATAATTGCCTACAAACTAGGTAAAGTATGAGTAAATAAGTAAGTGAATAGTAAAAATAATTTTATGAAACTTTATCCCAAATTGAAAGTCGCGTATTCTCATCAATCTCAGACGATGCTAAACGCACACAAACCCTCGAAATTCCGGATTAAATGAAGCGCGAAACTTCTGAAGTTTAAACCGGAGTAGATACTGCGTTCTGTTTCAATCAAAAAGGACTGAATAACTGAAAAAACGGTAAAAATCTAGTTATTTTAATAACTCTGTGATGGTTTTTTGATTATTTTAGTTATCTATTGTATTTAATTTAATTTAATAATAGGGTATATGTGACACATAGACACCTTTGTCTTTCGCCTTAACATAAAACACACGCTGTAGGAAAAGAGTGGGGAGCAAATAGTTTTAAAAATAAAAACAAGTCATTTTAATTAGTAAACCTACTTAAGTTCTGTCTTTAGGTGGGTTTGCCCATAAAACTAGTGCACGAGACTTCGAATGGAAATGTTATGCGATACGATGCTCTCGTAAACAGTTTCCAACTTGGCTCGTAAACTAAAGATATACTTAACTTTCAGGTACGTTTAAATTTAAAGTTTGACTCGGTTGCGTCTTAAAGTTTTTTGGTGAATAAAAAAGTGACAGAAACGTTATAAGTTATTTAATTTAATTATCTTCTGATTAAAACTGAATTAATAATATAATCAAAACGGCTAAGAAACTCATGAAAAATATTAAATTGTTCATCAAAAACACTTCGTGCGCATCAAAATTAAATGGTGTCAATCTATCTGATATTGCAGTTCGAAAGCGGATGAGCTGTGAGTTATTTTTTATCCTTAGTTAAGGCGAGAACCCTTATGTGACTCTGTAACGTTTTCTTCAGAAATATTCTTCTTTTTTAACCGACTTCAAAAAAGGAGGAGGTTATCAATTCGTCTGTATGTTTTTAATTTTTTTTTTAAATTTTTTTTTATGTTTGTTACCTCATAACTTTTGACTGGGTGAATCGATTTTGATGATTCTTTTTTTATTAGAAAGCTGACGCTTCCCATTTGGTCCCATTTCAATTTAGTCCAGTTCTGATAATGGTATCCATGAGAAAACCATATAAGTCTTAAATTTGCATTAAGTACGTGCGCGACAAATAGATAAATAACTCAATAGTCGGTCTTTTGAAGTCGGTTTTTGTTTTTTGTTTTGTAAAAATAATGTTCTTGTTTCTTGAATAAGTCCGCGTTTGACCACCAACTCGCCTGATGGTAAGCGAGGATGTGGTGGAAGATGACGTACGCAGACTTAGAAGATACCTATTTACTCTGACCTTAAAAAACTCAAGATTGTATCTTTCAGGAAACAAGGAAGCCGGCAGTCTATTCTATTCCTTGGCTGTACGAATCAGAAACGTGGATTCTTATTTCGTTCTTTTCTGTGATGTGCAACATGTCTTTTTTGTGTCGAATTTTAGCTGAAAATAAATTTTCCGTTAATCGACCAATTCTAATTCAAATTCTAAATATTTGTTACAAGACACAGTAGTCCACAAAGCAATGAGTTAACCGACTCGTACCAATGAGTTATGTGGGACTTATGTACGAATTTTCATACCACTGGCTTTTCGGTGAAGGAAAACATCATGAGGAAACCTGCATACGTCCGGAGAAGAAAATCAATGGCGTATGTGAATTCCAACAACCCGCACTTGGCCAGCGTGGTGGAATTCGGCCTAATCACCCTTCGAGGGTAGACCTGTACCCCAGCAGTGGGAGGATTAAAAGTTGCACATAAATAGAATCCATATATTTCATCACTGTTGGTTTGTGAGATTAAAGTTGCAATCACATCACATTAAGAACTCGCGAATATGCGCCAAGTCTCAACTAACTTTAATTAATTTGTCTGAACTAAACACATTCCATACGAAGCCACTTGAATTCAGGGAGTTTAGCTGTCATCCCAGAATGTTTCCACTAGGGATGGGGTAATTCTTTAAATCCGGAAATAATTTTGACCGGAAGCAACTAATATCCATGAAATAATTACGCCCTAACAAATACGCTTAAATCCAATAATTATATTAACGAAGATGATTCTTGAAAGAGATTTTGGTAGCAACAAAGTAATTTTTGTTGTTTGCAGCCATTTCTGTGTAAATAATTCATTTATTCACTTACATATGTTTAATTATATCTATTTTAATATAAATGTATATTTAAGGCGCTTTTACGAATTAATTGTTCAGAAACTTGACTAAGATGTAGTTTTTTTTTTCAAAAGGTATAAAAATGTGACGGGAATGCGATATGTTGCGCCAACGCAGACTTCGCTCTAATTTAACTTAGCAGGGCGATCTTGAAACTTGTCGGACTTCTTAATACTTGCCGGATGATTCAATCCATCCTTATTTCCGTCAGTCACCCTTATCAAACAGTTAAGATGACAGTTAATTTAGGGTCGACCGAAACAATTACACGAAAAATTATAATTAAAGGCTTAACAAGATCTTTTGTTATGGCCCCTTTGAGATAAAAGCTTTGGTTGGATGAAAAATAATCAGTTTCTTAAGAGTCAAGTTAATTTATAGGTGGTGTTGGTATTTGGCTTTACAGCCGGTTGTCTACAATGTGCAGATATTTGGCATAAAGGTCGATTATTGACAACACTGAGCTGGGTCGGTTTATAAAAATAAATTAATGAAAAATATTTTTTATGTTTTCGTTCGTTACTTTCAGCCAACAAATATGTTAACAACACAAATATGTAAACAGACAATAACTGTTACTAGCTAAATTTAGCAATCAAACTATTAATGAAATCTATCAAAAACTCCAACAATCAAAAACAAAAGTCTCGCTTTAAAACAGCAAAAACAGCACTTAAATTCGAACACCACAGATTAAATAATAGCGCGCTGCACTTTCAATTTCAATTCTACTTTAAATCCGGGTACGGAACCTTGGGTCGGAGTTACGGCGCGCAAACATCTCCGCTGTAGCCGTAAGTTACGTGAATTTACGTGATGTTTTAATCTAAAAAGCTGAGTGTGTTCGTTGAGCCCAAATTAAGGCCCACCGGGGACGAGCTTACCTAAGAAGCTACTTACTGAAGCCGATAACGATGAAAGCTCCATTCATAATCATCAACCGTTTTCTACCCACAGCTTTTAATCTGAGCGGATGTCAGAAATAATAATAATAATAATAATATTGCACACCTGAGTCGGGATGCCATGGAACACACAGAGACAAGGACAACTAACACCCAGACGCTGAGCAAATGTTTGAATTCATCATTCAATCATTCCCGGCCGGGAATTAAACCCGGGACCTCGGGCTAATAAGGCGAATATACTACCGCTGAGCCAAACAGGTAGTTTATATATAAGTTTGTGTGTTTATTTGTTTCTATGTGACTTTTACCGCCTAAACGGCTTAACCGATTTCTGTTGGTGATGGCGATGATTAACTAAGAAAAAAATCATACAGATGAATTGATAACCTTCTCTTTTTTTGAAGTCGGTTAAAAATGGAAATGAAATGGAAAAAAGCACGACTATTATGATAGTTATGATAGTTGTCACCGTAAAAACTCGTGCTAATCATTGTACTTCTTGATAATATCAGTATGCTCCGTACTTTAAGTGACTTCATCATTCTTTTAGCGGAATTTAGATGGCCATTTTTCTATAGTTATTGCGATACAGTTTAGTTTGAAATCTGCCTCAGTGAGTACAGACATTGAGACATTGTCCTTAAAACGATGCTCATTGAGCTAACGGTGACAACGTTTATCAATGCTAATAATTAAGAAATATTTTCACTTTGACGTCACAGTTGAATGTAAAACAGAAGTAGGTAGTTTAGTTAGCATTATTGAAGATGCCTTATTTTGATGTTCAGACTATGAAAATGAGGTAGAAAAAGGTTTAACTAAACGTAAAACTAAGTATCTAAATGGTTTTTTAAAGGGATTGCAAGTACTCATATAACATTTAAGGAAATATTTGTAAAACAAGCTTTTATTGCATTACCATAGGAGTTACAGGTATGCGAAATTGAAGCTTGATTGGCTATCGGAAAATGGGACAAAATACAGTTGCATATGATCTCAAAAAAACTTGTTAAATGTTAAAAGGCAATAAATAGGTGAAGATACGATTGTCAAAAATCTTACAGCGTTAATGGATCTTTGATGTTCGATTTTAGATTTACAAAACCAGGTAAGTTACTTCTAAAATAAGCTACGTAATTCCAATCCAAGTTTTTTTTCTGAAGTTACCTCAGAAACAGCTGCACGAATTTGAATAAAACTTGAAATTGAGGTAGTAATACACCTTACTTAATTTTGGAGAAGCAAACAACTTTTTATTCTATCAGAGCAAGAGCGCCAAGAGCCAACCTTTAACACAATAAGAAAGAATCAGCTAAAAGGCAGACTTCTTGTGAATAAACAACTATTTGACAGACCGCTTCCTTTTTCCTTCCTTCATGGATTAAAGAGGAACAGAAGAGGAACTTGAGTGTGAGCTGTAGAGGACGACCAAAGAAAGTATGGATGAACTGTGTGAAAGATGATATGAAAAAGAAGGGAGTGTATTCAGATATGACGAATGATAGAGATGAATGGAAGAAGTGTACATACTGTACCGACCCCACGTAAGTGGGATAAGGGTAGGCAGATGATAAGAAGAGAAACTTCAAAATTTATATTTCTACTAGCTGCGCCCCGCGGTTTCATTCGACCTTCATTCTAAATTTCATGTAAAGCCGTTCAGCCGTTTCAGTAACAACCAAACAATCTTTTACCTATATAATATTGATTATTAATAGGTACCTACTTCTAAACACCAATGCAGAATAAAACTTGTTTGTCTTGACAACTTATTATGTTATTGATATTATTGCTACATTTTTTTGGATAAAATATTATACTATCTTGTAAAACAAATGGAAATAAAAATTGAATTTTTCAGTTTCTTTGAACGTCTAATTTTATATCTGTGCCTTCCATAGTTTGTGTTCCCCTGACCTAGATACGGTCCATAAATTACACATATTGATATTTACGAGAAAAAATCTAATAGAATTCTTTGGAAAGGTGAGGGAGAAATTCGGCGCGATAATCATGGTAAACATAGGAAGCTACGCGGAAATATAGATGAGATTTTTATCGTTGCATCGTTATGAAGGAAAGTTATAGTATAAATATAAAACTCAATGACATAAAGGTACTATGTCGATAGCGTATCTTGGAGTTGCAAATGGCCGACGCGGCGGCCGGCCCAGATACCGCTGGTTTGCCGCCATTTGCAAAAAAAAATCAGCTGTTCCATAGAAATATGTCAATGATACTCGACTAAATGTATGGAACAGCTGATTTTTATTCGCGAATTCCAAGTTGAATCATAGTAAAAGTTGTTAATAATAATGAGTGCCATATTCCTTTGCTTAAAACCGCATATTTACAAACTTTTATTTTCAGTTTTTATCCTGCCTTGACGGTTTCTGACATGGGAATTTTCTGCAAACTACATCAATTTGCTCCAACTTTCTTTGACAGGTCTTATACCTCTACCAGCACCGTTCAATATTTTCATTTCTACTTCTTATCATCGTATTCTAAAGTTTAAAACCACAGCAGCTTTGAAAGACATAAATCATAAAATATGAAAACTATAAACTGCCCAGCTTCTCTATGTACTAGACTTAACTTCTTCTGCTGGAAATCCTTTGACCTATATCTTTAGGTCGGTGCACCAAAGACTAGCGATCTTTTCAAAAATATATACAGCTAGTAAAACAATAAAATAAAACTTCTCTTTACTTCAATTTTATTCAGACTAAAGACAAAATCAAGAAATCTTCACGATTAAGACGACAAAGAAAAAGAAAACAAATTCCAGGTTGATCCAACCTGGAATTTGCGATAAAAAAATCAGGTGCTCCATAGAAAAATGACAACGACACTCAACAAAACGGAAAAGCTGATTTTTTTTTCGCGAATGCCAGGTTGGCCCCCAGGCCAGGCCCCAGGCAGGGCTAGTAAAAGTTGTTCATAATGATAAGTCCGTACCTTTTTTTTAAGTTGAACAAGTCAGCGTTTGACCACCGACTCGCCTGATGGTAAGCGACGATGTGGTCAAAGATCTCTGACCTTGAAAAGCCCAAGATTGTATCTCTCAGGAAACAAGGAAGCCTACTATGAATCCTTTTCAGCTTAGCATATTCTTTCTATACAACCTTGTAGGTACAAAATCATCATCATCATCATCGTCGTCAGCCTGTATCGACCCACTGTTGGGTATAGGCCTCTTCTCCCTTGTGCCATTTTTCCCTGTCTTGGGCCAGTCTCATCCATGCATGGCCGGCGATGGGTCTGATGTCGTCGACCCATCGGGCTGATGGTCTGCCAACTGAATGCTTGTCCGCAAACGGAAGCCACTCTGTCAGGGCTCTACTCAGGTACAAGATAACCGCCAGCATTTCAATACCATCTCTTAGCATCTCTTAGCATCTCTTAGCTTTGGACCACACTGGTCTAACTCTCATAAAGCATTTTATATTTCGTCCCGAGGTGGCGCGAATCTACATAATGTAAGCACATTACATACGTGCTGGCCTGGTACTTTTTCTTGCTCGTTATACAAATCTTGTTTGTTAAGCTTCTGCTGAATATAAATTTTCTGATATTGACGAAGTCGAAGAGTGAGTTCGAGCTTATAAATGTGGGTTAAGTGGCTGTTGGTTGATGAATTAATTGAATACGTAAATTGAGATCCAATATCCAGGGTGATATGGAAAGGGTATGCAAAGCCAAAATCAATCAGGTCAAATATTTGTCATAATTATGAACATCTTTTAGCATGGGACCTCAAGGTCCCATGCTAAAAGATGTTCGGGAAGATAAGTTAAAATTTAAAATATTTTTAAAAATAAACTTTTATTCCATTGTCATCGGAGTTACTCACGTATACTAAATTTCAGCTCAATCTGACATCGGCAAGTGGTTCAAAATTTAGTTGCAAGATTCCACCCAAACAAACTTTTCATTGCAAAAATAAAAAAACTTGTTAAAATATCAGGCTGTTCCATACATTTTTCTGGCGTCATTGACATTATTCTACGGAATAACTTTTATTTTTTATTACAATGGACAGAGAAAAAGGCCAAACCAAAATTATTAATAGCTTTATAAATGTAATAACCAAAATCTTCCTCTTCGAGTGCATTGAGCAAACTTCTAAAAAATAGCTTCATAAAATTTCTTGTCCGAAAGCTTTTTGCCATAACTTCGCAGGTAGCTCGAATAACGACGAAGAACTAAAGATGCTCCTTGCATTATTTATCAAAGGAACCCAGAAGGGATTTATACGCGCGCCAAAGGAACAAAATTAGTCTACTTTGGGATATAAATAACCAATGATGAATATCTGAGCGTCGGGAGAGTGGTATTCGATAAACTGAGATAGTGATTTTAAAGGAGGACACACTGACCACAATTCTTGACCTGTTATATCGTCTTAACCGGGTTATAAAAAAAAGCCGAAAAAGCTCATATAGTTCTCATCATTATGAACAACTTTTATTATGGGACCAGCCCGGAAGTCACGAAAAGACACATCGGGTAACCGATAGATGGCACTTAAATCAATCAGCCTGAATCGCGATGACGAAATTCTCCGGTCAAATTTTTCGTGTCATTGAGTCGGTCATTTAAGGTCGATTCACACGTATCAGTGAAGCCACAGTTCCGACACAGTACCGGTACAGTGCGAAATATTCTTTCATACATTCTCTATTCGCATTGAGAGCACTATGTCGTCACTGACATTGACAAGTGGGGATGCGTTCATAGAGAATGGATGAAAGAATATTTCGCACTGTGCCGGTACTGTGTCAGAACTGTGGCTTCACTGATATGTGTGAATCGACCATTAGTCTGCTACTCCAAATACGGACCTTGCGTAGAATAACCTCCTGACAAACACGTTAATAGGCTCTATTATAAAGAGAAATTCACCTCAGCTTTAAATAAATACTTAATTACACCATTCTTTACCCATCTCTCTTTTCCATCACAGTTACTGATGAATTACAGTTAATGAATACCCTAGAGCGAAAATTTTCCCTTTACTTATTTAAGATAAAGGCAAACAGAGCAAAGTAAGGTGTCATGGCTTAGCGCACTTTTGCGTGACTTAATGCAACTGTGACGTAGCGTATTAAACATGGCGTAGCGCTGTGTTGCGTGGCTTAGTGCAACTGTGACGTGACGTAGCGCGATGACGTCACGGCGTAGCAATCTGTTGCGTAGTTTAATGCAACTATACATATAAAATATGACGTAGTGTTCTTTGACAGTTTCATAACGTAGAGCGTGATGTAGCGCATAGCAGGCATGGCGTAACGCTCTATTGCTTAGCTTTTAGTCTTCTTCTTCTTGAAGTTCCGCTCCCATCGGAAGTTGGACAACATGAGGGCAATCTTGACTCTTAAGACTGCCGCTTTGAAGAGCGAGGTTCTGCAGCGAAACCATTCCCGCAGGTTTCTGAACCAAGAGTGCTGCCTCCTGCCGGCACTCCCTTTTCGGCTTTTTGTTTTAAATGCAACTGTGACAACTGATAATGTTATGGTGTAGCTCGACTGCGTGTTGGATTCGCGTAGCACGCATGGCGTAGCACGAGCTTAATATACAACCTACGCAATGCATTGCTCCACGTTGCCGGTACGATGCCATCGAATTTGCTGTTTGAGCTTTACAGTTGTGATACTTGTGACTCAGCATTTAATTTTTACAAATCTTTTGACCTGCTAAAACTTGGAAAACATTCAGCATAAGATTCAGGTGCCATTTTCATACTGAAGTTTAGAGGTCAGTAGAGTGAAATTCTTACGATCCCATGGTGTTTTTTTGGATTGATGATTTTTATTTGATTTAAAAAGTATTATTTCTTGATGTTATTTTGTGAATTTTACATAGCTCAAAATCTATTTTTTTTTCTATTTTCTTACTGTTATGTATCTATATATACTCGTAGAAAACAATGTATGTCAGATACACGTTGGCCTTATCTAAATCAATTCACATTATCGTTTACACGTGGTCTGGATAATGACTACGCGTATATCATATTTCAAGAGCAAGATTACCTGACGTAGGTTTATTGATATGGTAATTATTCAAAATGAGGTTAATGAAGGGAAGAGTAGAAGGTATTCTTTGATATATTACGATGTACTTAAGTATTCTTGTTTGAGGCTGAATAATTTTAATATTCCTAAACCACATTCAATTACTGCTAAAACTGCGTTCTCGTTTCCGTGCGTTCCCGTTTATTTAGAAGTTTGAAGTTTTTATTAATTTTTTTTTTATAAAAATTGAAGTAAAATTAAAAATTGATAAAAAATTATTTGTAGAGTAGAGTTATTTTTTCTCAGCCTATTGTTTCCCAGTGCTGGGCAAAGACCTCCCCATCTCTTTCCACGTGTCCCGAAAAGGATTGTTTTTAATTAGCCAAAATTAGAAACAGCCCAAATTCGTAAAACCAAATAACTTTCTAATCCTAACACATACATATCATTCGAAGGAAAATTGTGTAAAAGCTACACCTACGCAGCAAAAACTCTGAATTCCACACATTTCACTGAAAAATTCAAAATAAGTGAGTAAAAAACCTGTCAAACTGACAAACAATTAACGAAATTCAAATTTAAATAGCCTGGCTTAAGTCATAGATTACCTTACAGATGATCGAGAGAAGTAGAGATCAAGTAGTCTTAGATAAATTTATTAACGTTATAATATAATAACCGTTTTATTATACACTCATAGCTAGCTTCCCCACTAGGATAATCCTGTGTGGGGATGCATGATACACACACAACGACAAGGACCACTGGCACCCAGACCCAGAACAGATATTTAAATTCATCACTAGTCAAGCTGTTTATACATACTGTAGTACTCGGTCGAGGGCACTGACTCGCCTCTCGTAGTTTTGATCAGAAACTTAAAATCACAGCTTCGCTTGAACGGAATCCTGGTTTTTTTTTATAAAGAATAAATCCGCAAGTTGGTAAGCGACAATGTGGTCGAAGATGGAGCACGCAGATTTAGAAGATACCTATTCACTCTGACCTTAAAAAGTCCAAGATTATATCTCTCAGGGAACAAGGAAGCTGGAAGTCTGTTCCATTCCCGGGCTGTACGGATTAGGAACGTGGACTCGAACCGTTTTGTACGTATCCAGGGGAAATCGACAGTGTAGGGATGGTAAAAGGGCGTCTTTCTACTTGTCCTGTATTGAAAAGGGGATGTCAGTATAAGGTCGTGTAGCTCTGAAGCACACTCTCCAAAATGTATCCTGTAGAAAATTGCCAGAGAGGCCACCTTACGACGGTGTTCCAGACTATGAAGCTTTTTGCTAACTAGTTTCTCGTCGCCAATAAGTCGAACAGCACGCGTCAGGATCCGCGTCTGACCTAATGCGTGGTAAATTTCGTTCGTCCTAAATGCGGAATCTATAAGGTAACCTTTGGCTATAACAACATATTCTACGCAGTGTAACTCGGATCATGTAAAAAGCACCCGCGGTGAAGGCATACCTATCGAGATAGCGTGAAGTTAAACAATTTTCAACTTTACCACATTTGAATAAGGCTTAGGAATGTTTAGATGTTTGTTGTTGTGAGTTTGGTAGTACAGTAAGGACGAATAATGACCGAGAAAAACAAGTATCCTACTAATATTAAATACAGGGTTATAAGAAAAGGATATGCTAAGCCCAAAAACCTCATAGTTCGTATCATTATGAACAACTTGTAGAATATAATAGGACCAAGTGTTCCTGGTGTTCAGTTGTTCCATATAAAAATGTCAAAGACTCTCGACAAAATGTATGGAACAGCTAATTTTTTTTGACGCGTTCCGGGTTGCTCCCATAGTAAAAGTTGTTCATTATGATGATTACTATGAGTCCTTTTCGGCTTAGCATACCCTTTCTGTTTAACCCTGTATAAAGTTAGAATGTTTGTTGCTCAATCACGTATCTTACGGCTTAGTATACCTTTTTGGATGAAATTTGGTATGTAGGTTTATAACAGCTTTAGCTTTAGCAATTAAGCTACTTTTATCCAAAAAAATTCAACGATTCTTGCAAATGAATCCACAGCGCGAAGTGTGTTTGACGATGATTTGTATGAAATTCATAAATTTTAATTAAGTAGTTCACGTAGAAACTGTAGTCGGTGTATCCAACTCAATGACATGAGTACCAACTTCTGCGATGAAATAAGAAAATAAGTTATAAAAACTTTTATTTCACTTGCATTTTCGCTTGCTATATACGAGTACCTATGTAAAATGTAACTACAACCCCGGGAGAGGCTCCCGCTTCCCCTGTCACCTCTCCGCGCACTCCCCGGTGCGACAGTGAGACTATATCGACCCCTCCAGGATGAAACGTCGTAAAAGCCATTTTGGCCAAAATCTGTTTTTAACGGTTTCTTAGTCAGAATCGCGCGCTCTATCGATCTGTATATTTAAAATGTTAAAATTCGCAAAAAAATGTCTTTTACAACACGCTCCGAGTCCCTCTCTAAACCCAGTTTTCTTTCTTTTTAATGTCGTAATGAGCAATTTTTAAAGTAATTTTTTTAATTTTATGTAGTAAGAGACATATTTTTTCATTTCATGGTTAATACAACATAATATAAGTACAGTATCAGGAAATAATACTATTGAACATTTTGTAGTAAAAGACACGATATTATCAAATATGGCTTTTACGACATTTTTTTAAGTAAAAATTTACAAATGACCGATGTCATTTACGTCGCAATATCCACGACTTTTAAAAATATGGTTTCTACGACCATTTTATTACTAAGAGACTATTGAAAAGTAATGCTAACTTTGGTCTTATAGAGCATGACGCAAAAACAAAAATGGTAAAGTTTATTTCCTGTATATCTTTTGATTTACTTAATCTATAATAAACCACTATAACTCACTAAGCTTAGGTTTTCGAGTTGTTTACTAAATATAAACTCAAAATAACCTACATTCATTAGTTCCAGAGATGGCATGGCTTTTACTACAAAAAAAAAAGTTGTAAATGGCTTCTACGACATTTTTCTTCAGCTTGGCAACTGTAAGCTTTTTTTTATTAAGTTGTATAAGACTTCATAATATGTTTTATCGAAGGAATTTTTGAATTAAAAGACAATTGTAATAAGAAGAAAGTGTAATTTAGTGTAGTAAATGCAGCACACATTTATGACCAAAATCATAATATTTAAATGTTTTTCATTATTTTAAAGTAATATTGTACTTTTTCTGACAAACACTAATAAAATTATCGAACTAAAATCAACACAACCTCTAAACTATGCAAAAATAGGCGTAACATCGAACCAAAAATCTTCTAATCTCTTGTTTTACTCGTAATAAACTACGTGATGCAACTGCGCGTTGTGCGCACACGAAAACAGGGAAGTATTTAACAATAGCATCTCTTAAAACAATCAGTACTTCGTAATAATAATTATGGCTAGGTAATCAGTTAAGTATTTTCGAGGAAAACTGCATAAGTACATATTCCTAAACTTATTAAAGAAATATCAAACTATCTTAGTTATTACACACGTACCTACTAGTTTTATACGTACATTTAAGAAGAAACGTAACGTATTATTCGATCACGTCTTCATCTTCTTCATCGGTCTCCATCAAAGTATCATTTTTATTACCACTGTACGGCATCTCTAAAAAATCTTTGTGAAACCTTTTAGGTATCGTTCCGTCGGTGCACAATTTTATTAAATGTTTGTGCTTTAGTGCAGAAATGGGAAGTTTATCCACATAGGATTGTTGCAAGTTTATGTTATTTAGTTCTTGTAAATAATCTGTATCTTGTCTTTGACTTATTGCAGGTTCTTCTGTCTTCTTTGTTTTTTGCTTTTTCAAATAGTTTCACTTTCTCGCTTACTGCATCTTCGTTCATTGAATATTTTATTTCCATCTTGTTTAAGTTCTTTTTCTTGAAAGTAGCTGTCCGAATGCTCTTGAATTTTATATTTTTTTATGTTTCTTTTGTAAAGGTTTGGGCCGCTAAGTCGTCCCAGTTGATGAAATCTGTATGTTCCATAACGCTGACTTTATAAGACTTAGGTTTCTTTCTTGCAGTCTCAAAGTAGGAAGCCCACTGAGTTGGGACTCCATACAATGATTTTTTTGACTTCCGACTCTATTGTAGCGTGAACAGAGTTGGCAGGCATGTAAGTATGGCCTGGAAGTAGATAATTTATTTGGATTACTTGCAGATTGACAGATTTCAGTAAAAATAAATTCAATACGGATAAAACGACTCTATTTTTGTTTTGACCTGTACATGAATCACAGTACAAAAGCGCTGTTTCAATTCCTCGATTGTCCAATTCTTTAAGATAGTAATACAAACAAGGAAACTATTTGAAAAAGCAAAAAAACAAAGGGAAAGGAAAGGGGAAAGGGAAGGGAAAGAGCAAGAAGACAGAAGAACCTGAAATAAGTCAAAGACAAGATACAGATTATTTACAAGAACTAAATAACATAAACTTGCAACAATCCTATGTGGATAAACTTCCCATTTCTGCACTAAAGCACAAACATTTAATAAAATTGTGCACCGACGGAACGATACCTAAAAGGTTTCACAAAGATTTTTTAGAGATGCCGTACAGTGGTAATAAAAATGATACTTTGATGGAGACCGATGAAGAAGATGAAGACGTGATCGAATAATACGTTACGTTTTTTCTTAAATGTACGTATAAAACTAGTAGGTACGTGTATAATAACTAAGATAGTTTGATATTTCTTTAATAAGTTTAGGAATATGTATTTATGCAGTTTTCCTCGAAAATACTTAACTGATTACCTAGCCATAATTATTATTACGAAGTACTGATTGTTTTAGGAGATGCTATTGTTAAATACCTGTTTTCGTGTGCGCACAACGCGCAGTTTCATCACGTAGTTTATTACGAGTAAAACAAGAGATAAGAAGATTTTTGGTTCGATGTTACGCCTATTTTTGCATAGTTTAGAGGTTGTGTTGATTTTAGTTCGATAATTTTATTAGTGTTTGTCAGAAAAAGTACAATATTACTTTAAAATAATGAAAAACATTTAAATATTATGATTTTGGTCATAAATGTGTGCTGCATTTACTACACTAAATTACACTTTCTTCTTATTACAATTGTCTTTTAATTCAAAAATTCCTTCGATAAAACATATTATGAAGTCTTATACAACTTAATAAAAAAAAGCTTACAGTTGCCAAGCTGAAGAAAAATGTCGTAGAAGCCATTTACAACTTTTTTTTTGTAGTAAAAGCCATGCCATCTCTGGAACTAATGAATGTAGGTTATTTTGAGTTTATATTTAGTAAACAACTCGAAAACCTAAGCTTAGTGAGTTATAGTGGTTTATTATAGATTAAGTAAATCAAAAGATATACAGGAAATAAACTTTACCATTTTTGTTTTTTGGCCGTACTGAAATATGGCATTTTGGCTTTTACTACGTTTCATCCTGAAGGGGTCGATATAGGCTATACGCATTCCAGCGAGGTGCACAGATATTGTGACCGGATTATACTTCTATATTTGTTCGGGTGGAATCTTGCAACTTTATTTTGAACCTCTTCCCGGTGTCTGATTAAGCTGAAATTTGGTTTAGGTACTTGTGTAACTCTGATAGGAATGCAATAAAAGCTTGTTTTTAAAAATATTTTAATAAGAACTTATTAAATAGTAATTACACAAACGTAACTTCCCTTACTGCCAATGTCATGTATGTACATTTTGACTTCACTGGAGCAATTACGCCAAAAGTTTTAGCAGGAAAATGAGGGCTGACGTTTCATTCATTTGAACTTCATTCCGGACTAGGGTTGTTGCCCACCTCACATGTAGTTATTCCCGGGATTACCCAAATGCGTAGGTATTCCTGGGAATACTGAATAGGATACGTGAAGTTGGCCTTTCATTGGTCTAGATTCTAGAAAGCCTTTAAAGAAGAGGTTTGAATAATGTTTTGCTTTTAATAAATGACTATTTAAGTTAGAAGAAGCCTGGAAGAGATCGCTTTTAGCTATATAGTACAGTTTCAAGTATTATAATCTTCTGTTTGTCATTTCTGTTGTAAACAATCTCACTAACATTATAAATGTGAAAGTTTGGATGGATGGATGCTTGTAACTATTATTAGCATGGCAACCCTCACTTCTTGATGGTGGCACTACTGTCGGCTGGCTTGCCGGTGATGCGTCACCTCACGACTCCCGAGTCGTGAGGTGACCGACAAGATGGCGGTGCCGGTAAAACTACGAAGGCGATAAATATAAAAGATGGAACGTTGGGAAAGCTAAGCCGCCTGTCCTCTGATTGTGAATAGTGAAGTGATATTAAATATGAGTAGCTTCAATAAAACGTTGAGTGTGTAATTCTAGTGTATAATTCCCCGAAACGCCATAGTAGTATAGGAAACGTAAGTTGGAGGTAAATTGAGTTGGGTGTCACTACTTCACCGGTGCAATGCCCCTATAACATCTTATTACGCTTTTTCGAGACACCCCTATAAATATTAATAGCATCATCCTGTGTAAAATTTAATAGAGACGTTTCTCCATTCACATTCAAGTCGAGTGCATCCTATGAGTATACGGGATGTTCTATATTTGAATAAGTTTGGCATTTTATATTGGTAGTTTGCTTATCGTATTGATACTTTGGTCGCTGTCGACGTGATTCGCTAGTATCGGTAAACTTGAAAAAGGAAGAAAATGCTTTGACTATGTTTTCTCACTCGCACTCGTTTGGTTAGATATAATAGCGCCTTCCAGAGCGGGCTAAACGCAATATATTCTATATATTACAAGCATAGTATACTCGTATTTGTAGTATGTTTCATGATTGCAGTAAAAATTCTTCTATGACAACTTTTTCTTTTTCTTTTCTTTTTACTTTTTCTTCTTATAGTAGATCCAACCGTTTATTTTCTTTTTGACAGCACCAATAGAACGTAACTGCGTCATGTTACGCAAAACTAACTGAACTAAACTGACAACTGCCTAAGTTTGCTCCTTGATCCCGTATAATAATAATCTTTGACAAATTGAGTCCATAAGTGCAGTAGTTTTTTTATAAATTACATAAAATAACAAACGTTTTTAAAAATTTACGTTCTATGGCTATCAACATAGTGATGTTACGATTGAGATATCGATATTGTTTATTAAATATTTTTATACGGGTATAATGTAGCATTCTAATGTAGTATAAATATAGATTGGTATGAAATGATATGAAACAATTATTGTGACTTTTATTTTTATTTATTTATTAATCAAAATCAGATTCATCGTCGCTGTCACTCGAGCTATCGCCGACATTTATAATTAATTGTTGATTCATATTATCTATCGCCACGTGTTTATCCCAATCTGCCATTATAGTTTCTTGTTTTTTGAATTACATTTTGCCAGTATTCCGCAAATGAATCGATATCGTGTCCACTATAATCACTTGGTCACAACACTATAACTGTCAAATTAGATCTGTCAAAAAGAAAATAAACGGTTGGATCTACTATAGTTATTGTATTTTGTTTAAAATGATCAAAGTAACAATATTTTTTTTTCAGTTGTTTTTTTAGTAATATAAGTACAGTTTGTAATAGTTACACTGGACTGAGATAAACGAACAAATGAATGAACGAACAAACGTATTTAAAAACGATACTTTCCAAGATTCACATTAGACATTTTTCACGTATCTGTAAAAGTTTTCAAATCAAAGAATAGGAACAATACAGAGGCAATATCTTGGTCACTGTCTTTCTCGTTACAAAACTCATATGCGCGAGAGTGACCGAGATAATATCGTGCCAAAAACAGCCCCAGGTATGAACTTCAATATCAATAAATTGCCAAACTAGTATAAGATCCTCACGAGATACTACCTTAGTAGTTGCGAAAGCGTTTTCACGGTGCGCGGACCGAGGGTTCCGCATATTTATTCTTTTCCAATTCCATTAATAACTATACGCTCAAACCCTTACGTATTCCGTGACCTAGTTAAAACTGTTTTCCTCTAAAAGAAAGGGGAAGAAAAGTAACTGTTTTTTCGGTTAAAACTTTTCGAGCGAGGACTGAACTGGTTTTTTTTTTTTTTATGTAATTGAGTGACGAGACGAGCAAATCGCTCGCCTGATGTTAAACGTCACGTTTGCCCATAACAGGTCTGCACCACCCAGAATTTTGAACTTGCATAATTCAAGACACTGCTGACACTGCGCTCGTCACCCTGAGATATAAGTTGTTTAATCTCCCATTTGCCCTGTAATTTCACTGGAAACAATGCCCTTCCAACCGGAATACAGTAATGTTTGCACATCACTGCTTGGCGGTGGAATAACTGGCAAAGGTGTGGTACTTCCCCAGGCGGGCTCTGCGAAAGAGCCCTACCACTACATTGCAAACGGTATTTTAATATGAGTTAAAGACAATTAATAAAGAGTAGGTATGAAAAAATAGTATTCGTGGTTTAAATAACATAATTATAATAGCGGAAATAAGTGAAATTTAAATCGGAAAGTGTAAATAAATTTATTAGAAAAGATTTGGATCTGTAGCAGCTGAAATATAAGTGAAGGGTTCGTTGACAACTCTGAGGTCGTTTAGCTAAATAAAAATCAGATAATCATCGTTCATTATTAGGGTTTATAATACTGGGTTTACATACATTGCGATAACAGCGAAAACCTAAGTTTATGGCAATGTATGAGGCTTCATACATTGCGATAAACTGAGAAGCATTTAGCTAATCACGAAATCTAAATCTCCTACTGAGGCCCTTTTATCGCAATGAAACGTTTTATTCGTGTTATCGCGATGCATTTGCACTTTGCGGAAATATATCGGCGTATTGCGACGTAAAGAGCCATAAAAAAAAAGTATTAAACAGATACCTTCATACATAATTATAAGTTGTTTAGTATGGAATTTAGTTGAAAATTAAAGCTATTTTACAATTACATAATAATATTATGTTTTTATAATGATGTCATTGTCATGTATGTTATTTCGTAAGATTCGATTAGCGCCAGTTTACGATAGTTGTCACCGTAAAAACTAGTGCTAATCATCGTACTTTTTAGGCATATCAGTATGCATACTTTGTGAATTCATCATTCTTTTAGCGGAATTTAGATGGGCATTTTTCAGTGAACTTAATTTTTCTTACCAATTTTTTTATTAACTGGTCAATTTGCCAACGATTCCAAAATGCACACTGGGATAGTTTTTCAGTACCTACGTGTTTTTCAAAGATCATCCCCTGAAAACGAGCAGCATCAAATTAATTTCAACTACTTAGAGCGCCTCCTCAGATTCGCACCTCCTGGTCGGAGCTCAGCTGAAATGTGCCAGTAACAATTTTAAGAAAGGTACACTCTAAGATAAGGAAATTATTCTTTCCTAACATCGGATTATTAGATTTGCCTCCGATATGAGACGGGTAGCGCTGAGCGCGCACTCGCGACTTTGCACAGATTTTTTGACGCCCGACAATAAGTTACATGTTTCTGACGAAGCCCCTTTATGACAGCTTTATAGGGGATTATTATTTTATTCTAATTTTAATTTATTTTATTTCTGTGATAAATTAGTGATAAACTAAGTTTGCAAGGGTTTGACATGTTAAAAAAGGAGCAGTAGCAACAATTTCTATTTGGTAATTGAAAATGTAGTATGTGAAACTGGGACTTTTTGAATAATAAATGATATTGTATTTCTTCTATTCTATTCTTTAAAACGTTGGTGTTATAAGTTTGGCCGCTCTGTGTGCCTGTCTGTGGCACCGTAGCTCTCAAACGGGAAAGCTATTTAGATCAGTTTTTATTTGATTGGTTTTGTTTTATCAAAATCGGTATAGACGTTTCTAAGTTGGAGGTTTTTATTTCTAAAATAATTGTTGTTCTGGCCTATTTTGAAGAAGGACAACTGGAGTTCTTAAAGGTAGGCACAACGCATGGACGATGCTTTGAATATTGAAGATCCATAGGCGGCGGTGACCACTTACCATCAGGTGGCCCGTCGCTTGTTTGACACTTATTTCACATAAAAAAATTAGTGTTCTAGGAAACAGTCTCCAACGCTATAAAAATTACGAAGTGCGCGGCAACCATAAACCGATCTTTTGTACTCGAGAGTTCACTTTTTCAGTGAATTTTATTAGGGTGACTGGGAAATTCACAAATTGATTCGATCTTGTGAATACTAAAAGGACGGAGAGGATCTCATGGCTGGATTTTAGGACAATAACTTCAAAATCAGTCAGACGATTTCGAGACGGCGGCGGGGGTGGAGAGGAAAACCTTGGACGGAACTCTAATAAAATTGCCACATAGTATCATGTAACAGACGCTAATTAAAGAGATAAGAGGTTTTAAAACTATGTAAAAGAAACTAGTCTAAAATTCTAGTTCAAAATTTTGTATTTATGTATTACGAAAAGGTTAGTGAAAATTTAGAACAACGAAGGGTAGGGAGCCGCAATTATTATTTTTCCATCCTATGGGCCACGTCATGTTAAAGTTGAAGTTGTTGAAAAGTACTATACTATTTTGTAAAAACAAGATACCTAAACAATCAAAAGCAATAAAACATTATTTAACTTTACTACAATTATAACTTTCAAAAATAAACACAAGAAGTAGGCGACCCTAAAAATCTGAATCACGCGTAAATTGTTGCCTTCTTCAAAATATTTCTAAGAGCCTATCCAAAAAATAGTCTAGACAAGCACCGTCATAATTTAGAGGTAGTCCACCTAGAGCACCCGTCCGAAGAGCACCTGCGCGAAGAGCACCCAGCCTAGTCCAGGAAGAGCACTAGACGTGAATTTCATTTCATTTCCATAAACCCTTCGAATCGAATTAGCTTCGTTTTCAGACCCCCGTCAAACCCGAAATAGGTAAAAGAACTTATAGCTGTGAAGAAAATTAACACTTGCGCGGAAAAAATGAGAGGCCAGTACAAAAAATTGGGTTTGGATTGGACTAGGAAAAATTAAAGAGTTTTGCTTGCATAGAAATTGAGGTAACAAAATGGCGGCAGCATAACAGAGCAGAGTAAAAACGTGTAAAAACGGACCATTGACTTTTCTTTTGATAAATATGTTTTTCTACACCGGGTTATTCATAAAGGTTATGAATAAGTATTATATCTAAGCCGAAAAGGGCTCATAGTACTCATCATTACGAATAACTTTTACTATGGGGCCAACCCAGAATTCGCGAAAAAAACATCAGCTGTTCCATACATTTTGTCGAGTGTCATTGACATTTTTCTATGGAACAGCTGATTATTTTTTCGCGAATTTCGGGTTGGTCCCATAGTAAAAGTTAGTCATAATGATGAGTACTATGAGCCATTTTCGGCTTATCATGCCCTTTATGAATAACCCTTTATTTCATGTTTTTTGGTTCAAATAGTATGTTATAGACTTACTTTAAAATCATTTGATGTACTTATAACAGGTAATACTGGGACTGACCTAGGATCGTACCGCGAACTCTTTCACGTTGGCCTTTGTCTTGCTCTTTCTCTATCTGACAAAGCGAGATGAATGCCAAGGCGATCTTTTTTTTTTTTTTTTATTTTTTTTATGTAATTGAGTGCCGAGACGAGCAAATCGCTCGCCCGATATTAAACGTCACGTTTGCCCATAACAGGTCTGCGCCACCCAGAATTTTGAACTCGCAGAATTCAAGACCCTGCGCGGCACAGTACTGCGCTCGAATCTGCGCTGCGATCTAACTTAGGCTTGCGCTAAAGTTCTCTATACGACTACAATATGCTTAACAGAAGACACAGTAGCTTTATTATCAAATCATATAAATAGAACCATCAGACGAGATGGCGGTCAAACGCAAGCCTATTATTAATTTTAAAAAAAGGTCAAACAGGCTCATAATTTAATAAAAAATAAAGTTGACCTGCAATACGGAATCAAATTAAAAAAAATATATATTAAAAATAAAAAAATAAAATAAGAACTCAGTTTGGAAATTTGGCATACTAAGCTAATAATTTATGTTCTGTAGAGTATACTTTAGGTGCCTCAGTTTGTGAGCGCTTGGGCGATATCCTTCTTTTTCGTTCGTCCATGATTAGTGCTCTGAAAAGGGCCGGCCCTAAATGCGTAATGCGGTACAAATTGGCCCTTCAATTTTGTATCTGCAGTCCTGGGTTTGGTGTCCGAATTAAATATTAATACAAAAAACCTTTGTAATGCTCCGAAGCCTGTTATGTGCGACAAATTATTTGAGGTTAATTTCGTTACGGAACCGTTTTACCCATTCTTTGTTTCATTATTGGTTTCTTTTTAATCTTCTCTTATATATAAAAATGAATCGCTGTTCGTTAGTCTCGCTAAAACTCGAGAATGGCTGGACCGATTTCGCTAATTTTGATCTTGAAATATTTGTAAAAGTTCAGGGAAGGTTTAAACGGTGAGAAACATTAATAATAAGTAAAGAAAAATATTAAAATCAACAATTTAATTTTCCAATACAAACTGTTCCTACCTTTGAAACATTTGATGTTTGGTACGGTTAACTTGGGATGACCGAACTCTTTTGTCTTTTTAGAAATAAAAAATAGTGTCACTAGGTTGTCAAATATTTATAGGTGTGTTCAGAAATTGGACCGATCTTTTTGGTCTGCTTTGTTGGTTTTTTTTTTATTTTGCTCTAATACAGGGAAGGTTTAAAAGTAAAAAAAAGCGGGTGAAACCGCCGGGGGTCAGCTAGTCAAAAAATAAAAATATAATTTCGATCGATTCTCTGTCATTTTGCTGTTCTGAATAAAAATACTCATATTGCTTGGAGATAAGACTAAAAGACTGTCATCTAAAAGTCACCTCGCCCATCGTTAGTGCTGATCATTGAATGTAATACCTATTACTAAGAAACCGTTCTATAGTTTCACTGATTACTCAGCGCTTGCCACCGGGTCTACCACCAACGCTCGCCGAAGGTTATAGTTAAGGCTCGGTTTAGGAGATCGCGGAGCGTAGCGCGGTGCGTGCAACGTCACTACGCATGGAGTGTCATATGTTTTCTCCGTTTAGTTCAGTGTCACCCACGGCTTCGTTCCGGCGTTGCACGCTCGTAAACAAACATTTGGCAATGTGAATTCTCGTTTATGAAACCGTGAGGCGGTGCGTGAAGAATGACGGCGTCTGCCACGGCGACTGATTTTGGCAGTTTTCTTCGGTTCTTTAACGGAGGATGCGATGACGGTGCACGTGGCGGGTGGCGGTGGCTGCAGCTTGCTCTGTTGCAAGTACCGCTAGATATCAAACAAAACGCGCACGAACACGCTTTTATATGAACACTATTGTATATTAACATAGGTATTTATATTTGAAAATGTTTAATAAACCCCGCGGCGCAACGCTGCACGCCAAACGCACGCCCTCTTGTTTCTCAAAACGAACCCTTATTCTGATCACCATGACAACAAGCCAGGCAAGCTTTTCTTACATTTTGCTTAGAAAAATTTGATGTTGTAAGATATTTTCTGTTTCAGGTAAGTTTAACAATATTTTTATACCTCACCGTTTATTTTAAAGCCATTGTTATCGACAGTATAGGTACAATAAATGGAGCTGCGTTCAGTGCGATTCAATTCCAGCAGAGTTATGCTTTCAGTAAATTTTTATGGTCAGTTGTACAACAGCATACATAACAGAGTGGAAACAATATCGTTATTTTCGAGTAGAGTTACTAGGGATGGTCTGGGCTTAACTTTGTTAGCGATATATCGATATTTTTGTTTGAGTGCATGAGTGAACAAGTGCTTGTGCGTCGTTTATGGCTTTTTGTGATCCAAAACAAACGTTTTGGTTTTATTATACTTTGAATCACTATTGAACCGTCAAAAATTTATTTAACCGTACTAATAATAGCCAAAATTAAGATTTCAATTCCAGCAGGTAGGAAATGTTCCATTTTTTAATAAATAAAAATAATTTTGAATACTTAGTAAAATTACGTAGGTACGAAACTCATAGAAAGGTTACTCGTAGAATGGACACAAAAATAAGAGCCTAGATAAACTGGCTTTTTATAATTTCTATATCTTATGAAGATCAGTCCGACATAAGAGTCAATTTAAATTTTTAGAAAAATATGACATATACACACAGTTACGTTTTATGTACTGCATGAATATGAACAATTAATTGATTCTACTGCTGTTTGACATTGAATATCGACGATTTTAGTATCTTTTACATAATTATCTTTTACACTTAACTTCATCGCTTAAAAATATGTCATCATATTCATCATTAGCCTGTGATCGCCCACTGCTGCGCATATGGCTCTCTCTCAAAAGGCATCCCGGTCTTCCGCTAATCTTGTACAGGTTCAACCCGTGATAAATATCGATAAACAGCCAAAATCCGTGCCTTCTGTTATTTATCGAAATTTTTCCAAACATCTCTATGCCGTTAAAAATGATGGCCATATTAGCTTGACCCTGGTCTCTCAGGGGGGTGTGACCCAAATGCTTTGATTATGAAATGATGAGTTCGGCTTTGAAATTCTATAACCCAGGAGGGCAACGCTGGTTAAAGCACGGGACTATCGACTAAAATTACGCGGACCCCTTTTACTCGTATCCTATTCCCCACGTGGTTTACATTGTTGATATCATTAGTCTTGATGTTTTGGTCGGTTTCAGATACTGACCAAACGCGTCAAATTTAGTGGTGGCTTCTGGCTAGGTGGGGTAATCATTATTGGCCATGTAACAATTGTAACATGTACTATAATCGGGCCATTTTAAGAAGCCACAATTGACGACTGTCAGTTTTATCTTCATAATGAGGTGACCTGCTTAAAAACATCGATTAAAATGAATGAATCAATACTTGAAACATGTGAATTTTAAAAATCATCAGGCGAATCCCTGTCTCATTATTATTTTTCTTTCGTAAATTAATTAAGGAACAAAATAAGACAAGTACATAATTTAACAAAAAAAACATCATTTATTCAGTTGAACTATCAGAACTGTTATTAGTATTGTCATCTTCATCACTGCTGTCAGCACTCAGAGATATTATTAATTCACGCTACGATATTATTTTGAAGAGAGTAACATTCTTACGTCAAGTAAATAAAATGACAGATTGGGACAATGTCGTGTTTATTGACGAAACATGGTTGAATGCGAACCATACGGTTTCGCGGTTTAGTCAGCTTAGAAAACCCATCGAAAATTATAATGGACAATGCACCGTATCATTCTGTACAAGTCGATAAACCACACCAACTCAAGCAAATAAAAAGCAAGAAATTGTCTCGTGGCTGGTAAGAAATGGTGTGGATGCAAGTCCAACTTTATTAAAAGTTGAGTTGTCAAATCTGGTAAAAGCAACTAAGCCGTCCAAGCTTCGCTATGTAATCGATGAACTAGCCCTAGAGCATGGACACGAAGTTATTCGATTGCCTCCCTACCATTGCCAGTATAACGCCACTACAGAAGACTGGAGAAAAGTCGTAGAGAAAACAAAGAAAATAATTTTACAAGATTTTGAACGAGATGTGAGAATAGACAATATTATAGAAAATGAACTAATAATATCACGCTAAAGGACCGGAAAAAGGCAGACGACATATAAGATCCACAACGAATGTCGAGGACATTTTAAAGAAATACAGACAATTAAAGTGGCGATGGACAGGACACATGACAAGAGACAGCAGAATTAAATGGACAAAAATTATAACAGAGTGGCCACCACGGGATGGCAAAAAAAGAGGAAGACAGCTTAAAAGATGGATGGGTGACATAAAAAAACATTGGTGGAGTAATCTGACCAAGAAAGGCTAGCGACAGAAAGAAGTGGAAAGGGCTCGTCACAGGACACGCTGATCACGACACAGAAAAATAGTAATAATAATTGTCAATACTATGTTTAAATTATCAGCAATAAAAGGCTTAAATTATAAATAAACGTAGTCAGTAAGATCAGTCCAATAAAAAAGCCGGGTCAGTAAATTGTACCTTACCAAATTAGTTAGTAAAATAGTTATTTTTTGTATTTTTATAGTTTGTTAAAAGAATAATAAATATTTATGTTTTATTATAATCACAACGTGGTTATTAATTTATGGTGATATTTCTTCACAAGTACCTAATCATTGCATTCGATTCAACTTATCAGCTTTCGATTTTTAGAGTCCTTAGTGTGAAGAAAAAAGGTTAAGTGACGCAACATTGTAACAACGTTCAGTTCTTTACGAGATCTTAATTATCTCGTAGATCAGTAATTATTTATTATGTTTAAAATAGTTTATTAAAAAAACCAATCATAAAATAACTCGTATCGGTCATTATTACAATAAATATGTAATCGTAATTGAAAAAAGTTCAGCAATTGTGCAGTTCTAACAAAACGAAAAAATATATTATTTATGCCCGCCGTTACTAGGTTACGTTGTTGAATTTCGATGAATTGTCAAACGGGGCCTGTAAAATTGTCCCAACTATAGAGATTATTATTTTATTTGAATGTGGGGGAACTCTCAAAAATACCCGGTTGTATTGGGGTACAACCGGGTTAGGTAGGATTGAACTAAAAAAACCCCTCGGTAGCCGCCTCTGTGCCCTAAGGGAATAGAGATATTCTGGAAACTCGCACCGGTACTCTCCTAGAGTCCTAGTACGTTGCCTTAGGCAGCGCTCTCGAAAAATGCAGCATTTCTTTTTTCCTTTTTTCAATACCCAGTGTCCGATAAGTTAAATGAAAAAAAAAACGTTTCATACTCATAGCTAGGAGAAATCCTTTGTCGGGGATGCAATGGAACACACACAAAGACAAGGACAACACCCAGACCCAGAACAGATATTTTAATTAATATGCTCGGCCGGGAATCGAACCCGGGACCTCTGGATTATAAGGCGGTTATGTTACCACTGAGCCATACAGGCCGTCAAAAATTGCGTTCGTGGCTGAGTCGATGCGGGAGCCACAGATGCGGTCACATTTACTGCAGGTGAGGAGGTGATTGTACTCCCGTTGGTGCCTAATTGCCCGGCCAGACACCATCATAGGACTTTACACCATCTGCTGTCAGTTTCCTCCATTGAACCCGGTCTTCAACGGTGTAGGTGGAGTGACGGCCTGAAATCGTCGCGTAGCGCGAGTTGCAGATTCAGAGCAATTATCTATCAAAGAAATGTATGTAAAATTTAGTTTCTGTATTTATGAATGTATATGTACCTGCGCACCACCTTAGAGGCGCTGTCCAACTTTTCATATATTCATTTTTTGTAAATCGGAAATTTTGCACGTTTTTTTGATGGTTTAGTGTATATATACACAAACTACATAATATACTATACTATATATAGAGTATTTAATATACTATAGGTACTCAGTAGCTAGAAGAAAGATTTTTTACATTTAGATTTCTTCTTAGTTACAATCTCGAATCTTATATAAATAAATCGTTAAATTATTCGAATATGTATCACACAAATTTAATCGAAGAGTGCTTAACTTAAACACCCATCTATTGTTATGTAAGCGTACTTGTAAGAAAGTCGAATTATTCGACGAATATTCGACAAAATAGGTCTGAACGAGCTCTTTGCTTCTGAAGTTTGCTTCGAACGTGACATAATCGTGAAGTCGATGTTATCGAGAGCATAAGCATAATCGGATACTCGTACCTACTCACTTATTTTTCTGAGAAATGTTCAGTTGCCTGATTTAGCGATTTATTTCTTGGCGCTATGAGACCGTTTTGTACCAAGCGGTGAAACGGAGGTTTAAAAATCGAGAATTTAAGTTATAGAAGAAATTTAATTTAAGTTTAAGAAATAAGTGAAGTTTTTAGCAAAAATTTTACTTAATATAACTATTTCACGTTTTTTAACTTCAAGAAATTTTGTAAAAATAGTATAACTATAAAAAAGTCTAGTTAAAAAAATATATTCAGTAATAATAAGGCTTAAGAGCCGTGGTAGCTCAGTGGGAGAACCGACGCTTCGCATTCTTGAGGTGGCGGGTTCAAACCCCGACTCGTACCAATGAGTTCTTTAGGACTTATGTACGAATTTACATACCACTGGCTTTTCGGTGAAGGAAAACATCGTGAGGAAAACCCGCATATGTCACGCAAAAAGGGCCGATTACCGGCCTAGTTGCGGAAAAAGAGCCCGCTCTTTACCAATAATAAGGCTTGCATTTGACCGCCAGCCTAGACGAAACCGATTCACTCGCGACTTGAAGACACCGATTACATCTATCGGGAAACACCCACTCAGAAGAATACTACAGAACAAACTACCAGGGCCTATTTAATTTAACATGTCACAGTAGCGCTTAACATTCGATGGTGTAAACAATATTTTAATTAAGCAAAAATCAAACAAATTCGTAGCATTTCTCAAGCCGAACTTCTCAAATGCTTACGACCCAAATTCCTGACCATTATCAGCCCCTACAGCTTTTCTATCCCATCCCGGAACTCAGATCCGGGCAACAATAGCAGGCCCGTCCGGAACCAGACCCGGAAATGACGTTACATTACACTAATACAAAAAAGGACACACAACATACGACGTCAGGCATAGCATGTAAGGTTTACATGAGATTTGGGGCCCGTACGTATGTGTATATTTAATTTTCCTTAAGCTTTTACTTGGGGTAAAAAGGGGTGGATATAGTAAAAAGGGTAACTTTACACCTGCGAAACATTACTAACATTTGGCTGGCAAACAAATGTGGGCTGGGCTAATGCAGAACGAAGGCAGGTCGGTCGGAAACCTTTAGGGATGTAGACGAAGGAATTTGTAGAGCTTATATAAAAACTGGTGTTTTGATAAATGTAAGACTTGATGTTGATACTTGCTTTAGGGTGTTTTTTTATAATTTTGGACTTTTCTAGGTTAGAGTTATGTCGTTATTTTGCGTGCTTCATCTTTGACGTTGTCGCTAACAAACAGGCGAGTTGATAGTCAAACGCAGTTGCTTTTAATAATTAAAATAGGAAAAATAAAAATTACTTACCCTAAATGTCAAAGATTTAATTTTTTTTAGTTAATGTATGTAAAATAAACAATTTCAATGCATCGATCATTTTTTTTTATTCTAAGAAAATCTTTCGTTTGACCGCCATCTCGCCTGGTGGTACGCACTACGCAATGATGCGGTCTACGATGGAGCGCGGTTTCCTAGAAGAAACCTATTCACTCTCTTACTCGTAATTGTAATTATTTTAATTGTATTCATTGGACAATATGTAACAAGTTTCTGATACCTTCAGACAAAGGACGCCGTACAATTAAAAGTACAGGTAATTAAGTACCTGTTTAAGTCATAAACAAAGTATCTTTAAGTATTTTTTAATGTTTCATTACGAGCTTAACAGGCAGTTACTGAAAAAGCGCAGTTGTCTGTCTCGCCTGTATTTTTGACATATTATTTTTAGTGAATAAAAATATCGGTTAGTGAAATTCTAAAGAAGTAAAGCAAAGTCATCAAAGTAATAAAGTAAATCGCTGAGCTTCGACAATGAAGTTCATAATAATTATATCCGAGGCTCGTCAAAACGGCTATGCTTGCGCAACTTGGTATTTCTAATCCCCTTCTTGTATTATAAGGTCAGAGCTGAGTAAATGCAAACTTAAAACACGGTATAGAATTGTAACAGAATGTAAATGTTAACTTATTTTTCTTTGATACTTAAATATTCTGGATACATTCCGAAAACAGCAAAACAAGTATTATTTTAAAATAGTTGCTTAGGACACTGAAAAATATGAATCTAAAGATACCTATTTCATTATTTGTCAAGCCGCTAAGACAGATCACACTGGAACATACAAATAAAAAAATGAAGTTCTAAATATTTTTTAACCGACTTCAAAAAAGGAGGAGGTTATCAATTCGACAGTATGTTTTTTTTTTTATGATTGTTACCTCATAACTCTTGACTGGGTGAATCGATTTTGATGATTCTTTTTTTATTAGAAAGCTGACGCTTCCCATTTGGTCCCATTTCAATTTAGTCCAGTTCTGATAATGGTATCCATGAGAAAACCATATAAGTCTTAAATTTGTTTAATGCAAAGTGGTACGTGCGCGACAAATAGATGAATAACTCAATAGTCGGTCTCTTTTTTGTTTTTTGTTTTGTAAAAATAATGTTCTTGTTTCAGAAAAAAATTGTAGATTATTTTTATAATCACATCCTTTTAAACTGGGTGTGGAGGGAGAACCCGTGGCTTAAATACATATAGATACATACAAATACATTATTCTCCGAGTCTTGGGCAGCCTAAGGGCTCACAAAATGATTGTTAGGTTTGGCTTAAGTAAAAGTAAAACAAGCTTTATTGCGGACGAGTTCAGTTTATTTTAAGAGTACTTACTCTAAAGTGAAGTGTAAACAAGCAAGAACTTGTGGCGTAGCAAATGTGATTTACAGCAAGTGCAAAGACAACTTATTGTAAAATTTTATCAGTATACGAGATATTGAGATAACAGAATCTTCTGGAATAAACTGCGAGACGCAGCTTGTGATATTTGGGTAACTATTATTCAAAGATAGGTATGATTAATATACAATGATAGTAGGCCCAAGTTTGAAGGCATTTTAAGACAGATCTAAAGTAACTAAAAATATATCTGTCAATTAGCCATTAGACAAGGATGCCAATAGTTTTGGGGCCTATTGCAGCTAATTTTAGGCTTCGTGACAGATTGAAATTGATTCAAGTGTCCTCTCTACTTATTCTCTTCTAATAGAACCGCAATGACAAAGACAGCTATATTTTAGCTTTAGTTGACAGATCGATATTGACTTAATTATTGATATTCTCTTCTAATGGAACCACAATGACAAAGACCGCTATATTTTAGTAAGTTTCCATGCATCAAAAACCCATCAAAATTGGCTATAAAGAGTACGTACAATTCTTTTCAAATTGATCACTTTTGTTAAATATTTCACGAATTTTTATGATAGGTACATTATTTTATTTTGTTAAAGGATAATGTACTGTATTCCAGTGTACTAAAAGCGAGCTCAGTTATACACGAGACAGTTGACGGCCGCGGGAAAATTGGACTTCTATTTTCAGCGCCTTTCACTATATTGTAGAAATGGGACGCCACGTTAAACCAGTATAGACCCCTGGAGGGGCGACATTTTAAAACGTGCTTTATGCAAAATTTAGCTTGCAGTTTTCTTTCTGTTTTGTTTCTTTTATGCCAAGGAATTAAAATTATGGTATTTTGATTTGATACAGTGACAATAGTCCCTTGTGGTGGTTGTAGAATCGTTGGCTTATAGATTTTGTTTTCGTCAAAAATTAAAACTGTAAACTATGTGTGTGTGTGTTTAACAGTTATTAAGGAAAAAAAACATTCAAAAATGTAGAAAAGTCAAGTAGTAAAAAAATCAATTTTTTTTTTATATCTAATTAATTTTTTTGAAGTAGGTAGGTACTTTATTTTATTTTTATTTCGAACTCTTCACAAAGTTTGGCGTTGCTATAAGTGCCACAAGCATTCATCGGTAAAAAATAAATAATAACAAATTCCGGTAAATCACGTAAAAACATACAATCATGACGCACAACGAATTTACCTCATCTCTTCTAAAAATAAAATGCCTCAAACAGGAACAGTTGTTAAAATATAAATGAGACTTCTTTTTAACCTATTTTAACGCCCCACGCCATAATTTACAAATAGGACGCCAGTGACGCCACATTAAACCAGTAATGAACCCTGGAGGGGCAATATTTTTGAAAATTGCCGTAAAATGCACTCTTTTTATGCAGCTTTCTTTTTCTCGTAAGCTTAAGGCAATATAGTATGATTATGCTATTTTGTGGTGAGACGCTTCATTTAATGAGCAAAATAAGTCTCTAGAGAGAGGGGGAACAGATAGGGTATGCTATTGAGTAGGAAGTAAAAGGTTATTCAAGTAAACTGTACGTGCGATTAATATAGATTTGTAGTATAAAAGCCCCTAGAATAAAGAAAAAAATATTAAAGAGACGCAACCGCGAGTGCGTCACGCTTGCAATCTCCTGATGAAGATCATCGAATGTGATCGAAACTATTCGTGGTAAACGCCTTCATTTTTACGTGAGTATTCTCGTATTATTTTTTTAACAAAATGTGTCAAAACCACTTTCCATAAAATATTTTTTTATTTTTTAAATTTTTTTATTAGTTATTTATTACCTTTTAATCACTCTTCGAATGTTGACCTTATATATTATACCAACAGTAGTAGACTAATTAAAAGTCAAGTTCAGTTATTGAGTTACATTTTCATTAGACCTGAGTTCATTAATTTCCTAAAAAGAACAATGAATAAACAAACTCGATGGTTTAATATTTTGCCTTCAATTTTCCAGAAACTCTAACTTCATTTCAAAGCCAAGTTAATTAGTAAGAAGTTATTAATTCGACGATAACTTACAACTGTCATTTTCCTCCCTTACAATTCATCGAACTTCGTTTGTATTCATTAAAAGGAACGAAACACATTTATTTGTTTTTGCTCCGAGAGAGAAACATAAAAGATTCATAATCGCATTAAAAATGGCGTAACGTTAATGTAAGAAAATTACAAATGAGGTTTGTTTTCGTAAATTACTGGTTTCCGCTCGGGGCTTCGCGAAAAGCGAAAAGGGCTGATAAAAATCATCATTATGAACAACTTTTACTATGGACCAACTCGGAATTAGCGAAAAAAACCAGGCAACCTGAGAATAAGGGCCCAAGTTTGAAGGCTTTGTAATGATAAAGACAGATATTAGGTATATTTTTTAGTCATTATAGATCTGTCAAATAAAGTCCGCTACTTATTAAGTTAAGTTAGTCAATGTTTAAAATGCTCTGACAACTTCTCGCTGACGTGAAATGTCATATGCGAAAACAAGACGGAAACTTTAAGCGGGCTATTTGAGTATTGAAACGGTATGCTAAGCCGAAAAAGGCTCATAATACTCATCATTATGAACTACTTTTTACTATGCGACAATGCGACCCACCCGAAATTTACGAAAAAGACGTATGGCACTCGGGGACTGCCGCGGTAAAGCCGCATAACATTTTTTATCAACTTATGCAATTATAATTATTAATTTTTTTGTATAAACATTGCAAGGCCTATTTTTCAAAAAAGTATCCAAATGAATTTCTATAATAATTATCAATAATTTCCAAAATAAAATAAAATTGGCGAAAAGTCAACGAAACCTCACACTCGACACCTAGAGGCGAGTTGCTGAACTAAAGAGACAAGCGTGATATTTCAAAAAGTCATTAAAAGTTCTGGTATTCATCGATAGATGGCAAAACTAAAAAGTATCACCGCTGTGCCGGTCGGAATGGGGGGTGTTAGGTTATTTTCGTTACGGAATTTCTGGATTCGGTCTACACGCTCAAGGCCCGCGATAGAAGCTATGCAATAGCTTAAAAATAATCAGCTGTTCCATACACCCTTATAACACCTTTCCGTTACACCATGAATAGCCATGAGCGCAGATGTCCCCAATCGGACGCTACCGAACGATCATCTCTTATAGATAAAACACGGCCAATGAAATTAAAAGTGTTGACATCGGGTAACAGGCAGATGGCGCTTTTATCAAGCGGCTGAATCGCGGTGACGATATTCTCCGGGTTGTAGGAATACTAATTTGCCTACGAAATGTATCGATAATAAATAAATAAAAAATAAATTTTACCCCAAGAGTACGTTTTCGTAGTTTGGTATTTTTGTAAAGGGAGTTACAGTTAGGCTGTAACCCTTGTTTTAAATCCAAAAAATCAATAGTTCCATAGAAAAAATTCAATTACACTGTTACACATAACCTGATTTTTCGCGGATTCTGGGTTGGTCCCATATACTATAAACCATTTTCAGTTAGCATACCTATCTTACAAACGGGTATGTTTAATCTAAGCTCCTATTTTTTTTTATTTACCTTGAACTTAACTGCAAATATAGCTTAAAGATATTTAAAATTTTGATAATAATTATGCCAACTCCACCTTTCTTCTACCCGCCTCTTCCCGGCATTCATCATAATATTACTTATCATTACCACCGAAACAAAAGGACTACATCAATCAATGTCTGGCAAAAAAACGTGTGGTCTTTTAAAAGGTTTTCTTTGCTTTTTGTAATGGATGTGTGGACCCTTATAAGGTTTCAGCAACATGCTTCTAAGTTGTTATGAAGGAAGATGTGACAGTGTAATGGTAACTGATGGTGGTGCTTTTTGAGTTGTTATTATTTTCTGATATTAAATTATGATGGAAGATTTTTTTGTGATTTTACTATAGGTAATTGGCGTTGGTACGTTGGTAGTTTCAGCGACCCTATCCGTCGGAAAAGAAACTGAACGAAGACGGGTGGCCCATGATCGCCATATTCCGCCATGACTGGGAACTCTGGGCGGCGAGCTAGGGGGAGGGGGGGGGGGAGTTCCTCGAGGATGAACTGTGTGTCCGGTGTTCTGAGACATCGTTGCAAAGAGGGATCGAGCTGTCGCTCTCCAAGACTGGGGTTCGAGTTCCGACACTTCCAAGACTTCCAACTAATAGACCAGCGCTGCTGAGGTCGTGGAAGTGTGCGAGAGCATACCCATAGTGGGGGATAGCGCCAAGGGGAACACCCTAGGGTTTTTCGTGGGTAAGCCGCCATCAGGGCGGAGATTCCTATAAAACTACTGTGCTCCCCTGGGGCTGACGGTATCCAAAAAGGATTGTCCTTGGATCAAAAAAAAATGTGCGTTCGTAGTTGGATTATAAGGTTTAGGCTATAGCGAAAAACTAGACTGCCATAAGCCCATCGAGGGTCATACGTGTCTGAGATTGGCTTGAACCAAGGAACGGTGGTACCAAAAAGAGACCTATATCCAGCAGTGGGTCGATACAGGCTTATGATAACCATGATAATGATGAAATGGAAAAGAAGAAAAAAATTATAAAAAAAAGACGTGTGGCACTCGGGGACTGCCGCGGTAAAGCTATTGCATACGGTGATACTTTTTAGTTTTGCCATCTATCGATGAATAGCAGAACTTTTAATGACTTTTTGAAATATCACGCTTGTCTCTTTAGTTCAGCAACTCGCCTCTAGGTGTCGAGTGTAAGGTTTCGTTGACTTTTCAAACATCATGACTCTCTCTTCCGAGTGTACCCCCGTAGTTTTATTTTTATAACCAGGCTAGTCAAGGGAAAATCGATAGTTGAAAAAATAATAAATCTTTACAATGTTAGTTGGTGAAACTGTTATCGATTCCCAAATATAAGAAATCGATATTGGATAGGAACCGCACAATCTAGTAACCGATTTTCTTGGCCCTACCTTTGTTTCAATCGGTAAAAATGCAAATGTTTCATCTGATGGTCTGTGTTTTAATAACACACCTTTGAAAAGATTAGTCCAGGACGTCTAATTGAAGCATTTTGATAACATCCCATAATTACGTCACAACGATGAAATTAAAACATTTCATCAAAATCAAAGTATTTAGGTTAGTCAATAATTTCTCTACTTATGGAAATCGTCCCTATTTTTATGATGACGTCATCGACAAAATCTATCGATTTTTCTCTTAAGATATTCAGATCCCATCACTACGTTTGCTGTCAAAACTTAACGTCAATATATTTTTATACGGTAAAAAATAAAGCTATTAATCGACGAACTATTTGCTACCACAAATATGATTTTTGTAGTGTTGGATAATAATTACCAAGTACCTTACCTCCCCGAATACGGCCCGCACCCCCCTTCCGCAGTTTTGATACAACAAATGTGATGTTGGGGCGGTTCGATATAATCCGACTTCGGTGGGGGTGTCAGGTTTTATTTTCGTTACGGAATTTCTGCATTCCACGCTCAAGGCCCGCGATAGAAGCTATGCAATAGCTTAAAAATCTTTATTCACATATAATTAAACTTATATTTTATTCTATTCAATATTTAACATCAATTTAAAGAATATCATGTCAAAATCAAAGTTGAATACCTTTTCCAGTTGTATGAAAGCGATGCACTTATTTCAGTTCATATTTCACTATCACCCCAAAGACTGCAATTTGCAACCTCCGCGCTCAGGTGTGCTCTGATCCTTTGACAAATCACTGCTGGAATTTAAGGCTGATCTTCCACTGATGTTGCTATGATATAAAACAGTGGTTTTTAACATTTTTAGAGTTCTGAACCTCCTTGGGGGAAGAACTCTTATGGCGAGACTTGCGCGTCCGTCCGTCTGTATGCAACAGTCAATTATCTCAGAAACTATAAAAGATAGCGGTCGGCTTCTTAGTTTTGGAGTTATAAGTGAAAAACTAAAATGTCAACATTTAAGGCATTTTCTTGCTTTCGTTCTTCTCACTTTATTTTAGTTCACCTGTTCTGGATTCTGTACTTTCTTCCACTGATGTTGCTATGTTAAAAAACAGTGGTTTTTAACATTTATAGAGTTCTGAACCTCCTTCGGGGAAGAACTCTTATCGCGAGACTTGCGCGTCCGTCCGTCTGTATGCAACAGTCAATTATCTCAGAAACTATAAAAGCTAGCGGTCGGCTTCTTAGTTTTGGAGTTATAAGTGAAAAACTAAAATGTCAACATTTAAGGCCTTTTCTTGCTTTCGTTCTTCTCACTTTATTTTAGTTCACCTGTTCTGGATTCTGTACTTTCTTCCACTGATGTTGCTATGTTAAAAAACAGTGGTTTTTAACATTTATAGAGTTCTGAACCTCCTTCGGGGAAGAACTCTTATCGCGAGACTTGCGCGTCCGTCCGTCTGTATGCAACAGTCAATTATCTCAGAAACTATAAAAGCTAGCGGTCGGCTTCTTAGTTTTGGAGTTATAAGTGAAAAACTAAAATGTCAACATTTAAGGCCTTTTCTTGCTTTCGTTCTTCTCACTTTATTTAGTTCTGGATTCTGTACTTTTAGAATGTTTACCCACGAAACCACCCCTGTGTAATTGACCAAGCGAGCGAAGCGTCAATGCAACGACTGGCCAAATTTGCTTTTATCTGTCCGGATGTTGGTTTGTTTGTTGGTACGTACGGTACAGGTCGCATTTCTGAACCAATCTCGACGAAACTTGGTAAACAGGTTTAACAATTTAATAGTTTTTTTGTCTTTGGGATTTTGGGAGTGTATTTTTGTATTTCCCCCAAAAAAGTGGGAAATTTGCTGCAGCGCCATTTACCAATTTTGATAAAATTAGTAGGTATTATTTAAAATTTATCACAATAATATTTTGTTTTTATATTGATGAAAAATTAAAAACCTATCAAAGTCTCATTTTAAAAAGTTATTTTCAAACAAAAATAGTCTCGCTCTTAACTCCACTGGATCACAAATTCACAATCTAGCGCTTTATAAGACCTGAAATAATCTAGGTCACTATTCTCAAAATCCGGATTGATGGAACTGACCTACGAAGATCATATTTCCTATCCGACAGTTTGCGGAAATATTCCAGGTTCATTTCTGTCTTTTGTCGACGAAAACCAGACCTAATCGTCGCAAAAAGTGAGCTCACAAACCTGATTAATGTTATTTAGTATGAATATACAATAGGACTAAATTCATAATCTTAATAAATATAAATTACGTGTCACGTTGTTTGTCCGCTATAGACTCCTAAACTACTTAACCGATTTCAATCAAATTTGCACACCGGGTGCAGTTCGATCTAACTTAGGAGATAGGATAGCTCACATCTCAATTTATAGTAAAAAAAACATGAAAAATTTGAAAATTTAAAAATACTTAAACCATAATTTAACTTTAGCGCTTTGGACAATGTAAACTTTTATAGTGTAGGTAACTTTTGACATTTGACATTTGACATAGAATTGACGCAATGAATAGTCATCGTTAAGACAGGACAACGTCTGTCGAGTCAGCTAGTAGAATAATAAAAACAAACGATCCCTAAAAATATGGACCATGTTTCCAATATTTCCACTTTATTTTGTACTAGAATGTTACGAGTTTCACAAAACTATTTCAATTGGCCAGTTCTAAAAAACATTCGGAAATTGATCTCGCTAAAAAACGAAAATATTTCAATTTACACTACCTCCTGATAATACTTCTGCGTAAAATATTTCAATTGGAATGATTACTGGGCTGTATCGAACAAGGCGCATTCGTATCGGCCCAGTTACTGGAACGAGCTACTGGTAGGTACAGAACGTGTCGTGTTTATCTCTGGTTATATAAAAAAACTTGTGATTCTACAATACGTTCTACGAAACGTTAATTAAATCAGTCTGTCTTTTTTTAACGCCTACAACAACTGATAATTAAATACTTCTGTGTACAATATTCCAATTGATAGGATTACTGGATTGTATCGAACTAGACGCATTTGTACCGGTCTAGTTACTGGAATAAGCTACTGGTACAGAACGCGACATGTTTATCTGTCTGGGCACAAAAAAATCCGACTGAACTTTCAATGCGTTCTGTAAAACGGGAAATAAATCAGTCTATCTTTTTCTAACGTCCAGAAATACTTGAAAGAATACGCGTAATTAGTAAACAAGAATCAAAGGCCTAATTTACTACGTAAAACAACGCGCTTACCTGAAATCACAACAGATCTGTTTCAACATCTTTGTAACTTGTAAGTAAAAGACAACACAATTTATTGACAATAAAAACTGTTCATATATCGAACCTTAGTGAATGTGTTTATTTCATGGAATTAACGATGCAAGCAAGATGGCGGTGAAGTTAAAGCATATATTATATGACAGATAAAAAATATTTATTTACATTTCACATTTCCACTTTTGTCACTGGACTGAACTTACATCTACTTAGCTTGATTATAGTAGTATTTGTTATAGCTCAATATTTTGGTTTTTTTTCTTCATAGTTTTCCCTGAGTTAATTTAAAATGGATTCTTGTTTTTTTGTAAGTAACTCGACTATTTCAAACGAACTCGTCAGGTTTTTTGCCCATAAAATGCCCGAAGAAGATTAACGTTAGGAGTGAAATGTAGCCCGTAGTTTACGTATTTATTGGGTTTAGTTTATTACTTGTTTTATTCGCGGAACATGGTGTAATTAATTTTTTAGATTACTTTTTGCGGTCTTCCTCCATTTAACATACGGCTTTTCTTGCTGTAGGTATAAGTTTTTTTGAGAGAAATGATTGTGTATTTCGTTTTCTTTTTTCCTAAGGTAACTGTTTTGTTTTGTTTTTTTATTGACTAACGAGACGAGCAAATCGATCGCCTGAAAAAAAACAAGAAAAATAAGAGAAAAAATTAAAAATAAATAAGAGGAAAAGAAAAAAGGAACAGAAAAAGTTTCTAGATTATCTCCAAAAATACATTTTAAAATATTTGACCATAGGGCTACACTATCCCCGAATGGTATAGCTGATACATTTTATAGCTGTAACGGTATAACACTAAGTAGGTATACTAAGTACTCGTTGGGAACGTTTTTGAATAAAATATTCCCATCGACTAGCAAATACGACCAACAACTGGCGAAAACTTCAAGAAGCTGACTGCCAACCTTCATTAATGGAGACGCAGTTAGGGAAGAAGAAGAACGAGTAATAATGTGACTCGTTTGGTATTCATCATCATCATATATTTAACCTTTAATCCTCCCACTGCTGAGATACAGGTCTTCCCTCGAAGGGTGATTCGGCCGTATTCCACCACGCTGGCCAAGTGCGGATTGGTGGATTCACATATGCTATGGAATTTCTTCTCATTTGGTATTACTGGTTGGGAATCCACCCTCGAAACCAACTAGTAGAACCAAAATCCCAAGCACCAGCTAGTCAGCAATAAAAAATATAGCAATTTACCCAACTTAGTACATACTAATATACAGAGTTATAAAGGACAGGGAATGCTAAGCCGAAAAAAGCTCATAGTACTCATCATTATGAAAAACTTTTACTACAAGACAAACCCGGAATTCGCAACAAAAATCAGCAGCTCCATACATTTTGAGTGTCCTTGACATTTTTCTGTGGAACAGCTGATTATTTTTTCCTACTTCTGAGTTGATCCCATAAAAGTAGTTCATAATGACAAGTATATAAACCTTTCTCGCTTAGCATACCCTGTCCTTATAACTTTGTATAGAAACAGGTTTAACGCAGCTTTCCAAACTAGACCTATCCTTCGCAAACACGATGGCCCCAATTCCGAGGCCCGTTATCGGTTAACGATCAATTCGTTATCTAGCCCAAGTTAACAGGATCAATTCAATGGCAGGTAGCGTTAAACCTCAAACTATTTCATTAACGCCATCCGTCTAAATTGATTACACTAAAATTTCGACCGATAACGGAATTAGTCTGTAAACCGTCTGTCTGCTTTGGCGTTTGACCGCAATTGGTAGCTGTTAAAGCAGAGTGGGTGAACTTTGTTCTGTTATTGACTCAGAATATTTACCGTTACTTTAAAATAAGTTAATTAAAAACAGGTAGAGACAGCCGTGGTAGCTCAGTGGGAGAACAACCGCTTCGAATTCTCGAGGTGGCGGGTTCAAACTCAGACTCGTACTAATGAGTTCCTTAGGACTTAGGTATGTGAATTCTAGCAATCTGCACTTGGCCAGCGTGGTGGAATACGGCCTAATCAGCCTTTGAGGGTAGACCTATATCTCAGCAGTGGGAGGATTAAAGGTTGCATATGATGATGATGATGAGAGACAGGGGCTTGAGATGACTTACCATTTGAACAAGTTGGACGTTGGACGGGTTAGCGGTAAACTAGCAGAGCCCAGCTCTGACGCAGCACGAGATCTGTTCAATTATATGGGAGTTAACTCAAGTGATCACCGTTCCTTTTTTTGTTATATGTCTTTTACCAAATTCTTTAATTTTAGGGGACTGCCATACATTTTGTCTAGTGTCACTAACATTTTTCTATGGCTTTTGGCTATTACTAACAGCTTTTGTATCACGATTTCAGGGTCGGTCCCATTGTAAAAGTGTTTCATTATTACGAGTACTATGACCCATTTTCGGCTTAGCATACCCTTTCCTAATAACCCACTATATTATCGTTAGTTTGACTTTACACTGCGCCAATATCAGCCTCGAGCATCTCCATCCTGTTGACCCGGTGCGGTGCCTTAATTAATTAACGCATGAGTTAATTTAGAATATGGGTGATTAAATAGGCTCAAAGCGTGTAGAGATGTTTGGTTGACCACACAAGGCATGGAGTTAGTTAACTAATAAGTAGGGGAAGGTTTTTCATTCACTACTGCATATTTGACTGATCGAGCGAAGCGTCTCTGCAACGACTGGCCTTTGCTTTCATCTGTCCGGTTTGTTTGTTGGTACTCGCGTACAGGTCGCATTTCTCAACATATTATCTCGACCAAACTTGGTATACAGGTTTAACAATTTTTTTGTCGTCGGATTTTTTTTTTGTTCGGGGGTATTTCCCTCAAAAGTGGGTTTCCTGCAGCGCCATTTACCGACCGATTTTGATAAAATTTGGCAGAAGTAATTTGGCTAATTCAAAGCAAGAATTTCGAATATGAGTCAAATCAGTCAAGAACTTGTTAAGATAAAACACTGTGATTCACCACATTTCTGCGTCATCAGTGTTATACCTCATAGTCTATTTGCTTATTCAGAATTTAGAGCTACCTCCATATTTTATATGAATTTATTCAACCATAGTTGCATAATTGAGGAACAAACATTCAACCATTCAATCATTAAACATCCACATTTGTATATTTAGTACGATATTATTGTGCTCCAACTGTATTACGATATATGCATAATGGATCGTGATAGTTCATGTGTATACCTTTGTCTGGTTGACATTCGAGAATCATATCTATAACGCCATCTGTTACCTGTTACGTGCATCATATTCATCTCGTTTCCGCTTGATAGCGCAGAATAACATGGGATAGGCATTATCTCAGTATACGAGTATATACGTCCGTTGTCGGAGAAATCGACTGCCCTACGAACAGTACATATCGAAACTGGAAAATCACGATTTTTTTTCATTGTACTAATTATACGAATATTTAATAAACTTTTAAGAAAACAAATAGGTTATTTTCTAATATTTTTGGTATGTTTTAAATCGAATAAAATTTATATTTTATTCGAACATTTAAACCTGATAATAATGTAGGTCAAATTTTGACTTTAAATTGCTCTCCTGTAAAAAAAGCCATTTGCGGTTTCGATACTTTTCGTAGGGGCAGTCGATACACCCGGGTATTTCTTTATACTGACTACGATATCGTGGTACTCAACTACTAATTATTATGACTTATCAATTTTAACTATGAAACCATAATGGATATCGCTAAAAAAACAATCGAAAAGTTCATTGATTTTCGACAAATTTTATGGAGCAACTGATTTTTTTGGCAATTTCGAGATCGTCCCAAAAGTTCTTAGGAATTATACAAGTTGTTTATACGATTTTTCGGCTTATTAACCACCAAGCTTAACCCTGCGTAGGACGAAGGCCAGCCTCGAATATTAATTTACTCAAAATTATCTACACAAACTTTCCCAGTACCAAAATTCGAAACAGCGGTGGTGATTCCTGCCTCCGCCGCGCCGGTACTTGTCTAACAAATTTATCTTCTGATTAGACGTGTAGTTTCCCCCGGGCAGATATTTAGACGTACCTACAAAATAGTTTGGGTTTAGCATATTATTCAAGTGGAATTGTTGATAGCTGTCAAGCTCTAACAGTAACTGTCAAGCTTACTAATGATACATGTCAAAAGATTTTGAAGAATAACAATGAGTTAAAAATATGTAAAGAACCCCTGACATTTTTACTAAAGAAGACACTAAGAACACTCCCTACTAATTCACCTTTCAAACAAAAAAAAAAACAAAATCAAAATCGATTGATCCGTTTTGGAGCTACGATGCCACAGATACACATAGACACGTCAAACTTATAACGCCCAGTCGTTTTTGCGTCGGGGGTTAAAAATTGCCAGAAAAAACTAAAAAAAATGAATTGAAATTGCTGGGTTTCAGTTTGGGCGCCAATAATGTTGAATCGCATTTGGCGCCCAACGTGGAGTCAATAAATGTTGTGCCTGCTGTTTGTGGCAGATTATAATAAAAGTATTTTAATATAACCTTTTTTAAATAATTTCTTTAGCCCTTAAAAATATGATGCTCGTCTTAGAAAGAAGAATTATATCATAAATATGTAATTGATATAAATTGTGTTCCATTCTTTGGGATAAGAAACGAAAGAAACATTTGAATAAGATAATATTTTTTTTTTAAATAATTTCATCTTTATCCCTTAAAATATGATTTAAAACGAAAAATAATTAAAACACAAATATGTAATTGATATTTTTGTGTTTTTAATGAACCGTTATCATGCTTTGAATTTATAAAATAACTGTGAAATAAACTTATTAAAAATATCTGAGCAATAAGACAACCATATTATGGTAGAACCTTATTTAATAATCAGTACAACCTGCAGGTGCTGTAAGTCAAATTGAGCATTGTTGTTTTGTTTTAAAGTTTAAATTACTTTGTCTGCATTTATAATTGAAATGTGACAACTTTGATCATGTTCTCATGAATATTGCACTACAATCGATTGGGTGCGTACTGACTGACCGAGCAGCCTCGCGAGGCCTGCCGCGCGAAGCAAATGCTCGGCCAGTCAGGACGTGCTTCGCCCGAGGCAAACGCACGCGCTGCCTCGCCCGAGCGTGCCGCGGCCCGAGCCAAACGTCTGCCGCGCGAGGCTGCTCGGTCAGTCAGTACGCACCCATTTTCAAATTATTGTTCTAATTTATCTTTACAAAGCGTTTCATTCGTACTAACATCAGTCGCTGTTTAGCATTCAATGTTGATATTACGAACAATTTGTGCGAGTTCAATGTTTAGTTTGTTTGGGATATGTTTAACTATGTTGCGGCCAGTTTTCTGATGACGTCATTTGGCTACGCAATTAGACCGTGACGTCATCAAGTTTTGGGTGCTTATTATCTATGCATTTGGTTTTAAAGCTTAATATTATTATAGCCTTTGTTTGATTAACGTATTGTCTTATGAAAGAGTTTGTTATGGCTCGGAATACGTCTGGTGAATAAATTCAATGGCGTATGTGAATTCATCAACCTGCACTTTGCCAGCATGGTGGAATACGGCCTGATCACCCGTCGAGGGTAGACCTGGTATCATAGGTATTCAGTTCAATTAAATTCAGTTAAGTATATTGCCAATCTCTCCAACATGTTTGTTTATCTAATATAAAAAAACATGACTTTAAATTGACGATTATATATTTTTAACACCTTTAGTACCTAGAGGCATTGTGCATCCCAAGACCCAAAGTGTTTACAATCCACACGTGTTTTATGCAAATAAATTACCTAAATCTTTTCTATTAAGGAGTGAATTTAATAATTGAAAATTAAGTTAATTTGTTGAAGGCCTGCAAACTTTCTCACTTATTATTATTTTGTTTTCAATTACAAAAGCAGCGTATTGTTGTATTTAATTATAATTTCTTCTGAAATGATTCTTAAATTAAACACAACTTTTAAACAAACATAAATCTATATACATAAAAATGTTATTTTGGTTTGTGTACGGTTCAAAAACTCAAAAAGTTCTGCACCGATCGAGCTGAAATTTCAGCATGATATAAATAATACTCGTACGCATCAAGGATTGTTTTTATCTTTTTTTTTTTTATCCACAGCGAAGCGTGGCAGGGAACAGCTATTTATCTCATAAAACTTCTCAAACATGAAAAAACTACTAATGAGAAACAAATTCTTCATTGGAAAATAAAACAAGAATCTTTTAAGCAATTAAGGCGAAGTCTTTTTAAAGTAAAAAATGTAAAAAAGTTTTGCAATTTCAGCTGATAAGATAGATTTGGGAAGGTCGGTCAACTTTGATTACATTTCAGGGCTTATTGACAGGCGCAGATAAACTTAAAGAGGAAGATGGAGCACTGCAGGGCTAGCACGCGGCGAAGAGCAAAATTTTATTTTTATTTAAATAGCGGCTAACAGGCAGACGGACAGTGTTTCTCCCTTTTTAATGACGCATGAAAGACATATCCATATTCTAGCTTTGGCGCATCGACGCGGTTATAAGCGGAGAAAAGACACAGAGTCCACGGCCCGTGCTAAACGAACCGCGTTAGATTTGGATAAAGCCAAGAACTACTCTACTTTTGCGGGTAGATAGAAAAGTTCTACAGTGCTCCGAGTAGGAAAGTATTGACATGTCTATGTGTGCGCCTTGTGTACGTACGCGCAAAAGTAGAGGAGTTGTTGGCTTCATCAAAATCTAACACACTGCTCCATCTTTATCTCTATGTTTGTCTGAGTTGACAGGCAAAAGAATCAGATAAAGCCTCCACTTATTTAGAAAAAGAAATATGTGAGAGCATTTCGGAATTGTTCTAGAAATTTCTCTCATCAGCGATTCTTATTACTTTTGAAATTGTTTTTGTCTAAGTTTCAGTTGTCGAACTTCTTAGTTGAGAAAGTATTTGAACTGCGTGACAGTGTTTTTTAAATATTTATTGTTAGGTTTTATTCAATAATTTTTTGTAACTAAAATACACCATTTTTAAAACTTCATTTGACAGCTTTAAAACTATGTAATAAAATAAATGGTGTTAATTTTTTTTTTTTTTACAAAATAATTCTACACTCAGTTTTCGTATATTTTGTTTTGTTATTTGAAATGAACATCGTATTTGGTTTTTGTGATCTTTAGAAGCCACCACAAAAAAAAACACATGAGGCTTTATTCTGGTAAATGACATATTATCTCGATTACTATAGCTTTCATTAGAATTGTCATGACAGTAATGAGTTCAATACACGTAACGAGTACAATGACGAGACAGTAAATTGGCTCGCTCGGCCGAACAAACAAATCATGGTCCTAGTGAATGTCTCGCCTCTTTGGCAGTCATCAAAATGTTTTTATAAACCGAGTACTCGACCGAGGGTACTGTCTCGCCATTGTACTTGCTACGTGTAATCAACCCATAAGGAGTGGCCGGGATAACCGCGAACGTCCAAGAATAGGATATGCTCTATACACCTGGCCGACATAGTGTCACAATATACGAGTACCTCACGCTGTAGTATCATCAGGAGATCTTCCTTCCCCCCTTGAGGAGAGGTCGGGATACAGTACGAGGGGGGCTCCTCGATCCTGTGGCAGGTCGCTGCGGCACGTAGTCCGCAGGGCAATGTGGAGGTGCGAGTACCCGGCCCGGGTGGGCGGCATCTCCAGCACCTCCTCTGATAAGGCCTAAGTGGCCTTATCGCGGCGTTGTTGGCCATCTTGGCTTAGCGGTCATCTTCCACTAAGGGCCTCATCTACTTGCGGCCGCCTTCGTCGTCCTCTTCCGGGCCAGCCAGGAGGAGATCTCGAGGGAGGGCTCGCCAGGTACGTACGTCAGGGGGACGTGTGTGGTGCGGCGCGATATTATTCAGGTGGGGGTGTGGTCCGTTATCCGCGCGGTCAAACATACTCCGCGCGAGACGAACCACGAACTCCCCCACCGATTCCATCTTCAGGTCCCGGGCGATGACGTCATTACGTACGTACCGGCCGGCTCCCGAGATCTGCCTCAGGGTGGTGTTCTGGACTACCTGGATTTGTTTCTTCTGGCTGGCCGTGCAGAGCGCGTACCATGCCGGCGCAGCATAGGTCAGCCTCGTCCTTATGTAGGTCTTATAGATGCCTAGTCTGGTTCGGATTGGCAACTTAGAGCGGAGTACAGGTCGGAGTAGCGCTCGAGCAGCCTTAGCCTGGTGAATGGCGTGTGAGGTCTGCGAGCGCATACTCAAGTCCGAGTCGATCAGGACGCCCAGGTACTTGACGGACTTTTCCCATTGGACGTCCTGACGCTGTAGTAATTCCTTTAAACTCGCGACTCTAAGCTAACCTTGACCCAAAAGAGGCGTTAGAGCCATTCCAGCGTTTATTGGGTCTAAAAACAGACCTTGGCAGCCTAGCCTATACATTACCCTGCTCACCTGGCCTCGGATATTCTCAAGATTTAAGGAGTCAATAAAAGCAGTGTTTTACACCAAACTGTACGTCTATCGGCCACTAAACCTTTCGAATAGGTACATTCGTCTTGTTAAGGGTTAAATTGGGAACAGTCCAGAATGGGGAATAAAGTACCTAGGTAAGAATTCGGCGGCACTCACTTGTATAATCGTGGAGTACCTGGCTTTCTGCTATCGTTTTTGTGTTACGTTATCTGTGATCAAATATATGTACAATTTTTCAGATTTTCCATCAATATTTACTAAAATATGTATAATTAGCTGCGCCCCGCGGTTTCACCCGCGTTTTCCGTGATAAAAAGTAGCCTATGTGTTAATCCAGACCATGAACAACCTTCATTCCAAATTTCATGTAAATCCGTTCAGCCGTTTTTGCGTGAAAGAGCAACAAACATACTCACAAACTTTCGCGTTTATAATATTAGTAGGATGTAGATATTCTCATCATATAAGCAGATTTATATGTACTTTAGACATATTTTGGAAAAATATAGATGGAAAATCTGAAACATTATAGATACCTATTGTATTTAATCAAGATTATTTTGCTTTTTTAATAATGGGCACGTAGTGATTTTATCTTGATGGCGCGAGAGATAGTAGACAACCGATCATATCTACCTTGTTACTTAGAATATATATAGAATATATTAAGTACAATATTTAATTACTACTCCAAAATCTTTGCCAACTGCTTCTAAGAATTTTTAAGATTGATGACAGAGCCTTAAGTATTATATTTCAAATTAGCAAACTGCTGAAATTCATAGAAAACGCCATTCGCCTAAATTAATTCAAAAACTTACTGAACCTTTACTAATATTATTTGTCTATTTGAATACACCTTTACCATAAACTCTCGCATCATTGAATAATTCCTAAGACGGCCTGGAGATGGCGCAGTGACCGCAATTTCACTTTCATACTTGCGTTTGCGGCGTCTTACATAATTTAATAGTGTACTTCTACCGATTTGTGGTGGCCTTTAGCTTCGTAAATAAATGGTGGAGGACCCTGTCGCAATGACAATAGCTAAATCGGTTTAAGATAGCCGCAGTGGTGTTGTCTGAATTCGAATTGAGTTTATTGACAAGGTTATTTAAGGTAGGGACGCAGACATAAATTGGCGTGGCGCTGTGCTCAGCAGTCAACGTACTTTGACTTCTGTCTATCTTTCACAGCTTTTTATCACTTTAGGCAAAATTACAGTTTGGTATTTTACTAAATACACGCCAAAAAATGAATGAAAATATATATGAACTTTCAAGTTTCAAATAGCTTTTCCAGAATAAACGTATCAGTTCTTCGAAACAACACCGCCAGTTTGTGGCACTGCAGGTTGGTAGAATAGCTCTAACTTAGCTACTTTAAAAAATGCGTAGTCCGCATAAGATAGACAAATAGATGAAAAACGCAGTTTCATTCACGTTCGATACAACTTTCCTGAATTTACAATACTGCTTTCGATACATTTTTCTTTTAAATACGCCTTTTACGTCTGAGACAGATGATTTTAACAGCATCTGTGGGCAGTTAAGGAGCGGCAAGCTCGTCCACATCTCAAACAGATGTTCCTGTAGATGGAATGGAGTAGCTGTCGTGTACAGTATAATAGTAAACTCACACTCACAGCTCCCCACTAGGGTAAACTGTGTCGGATGCCATGGAACACACAAAGACAAGGACAACTAACACCCAGACCCAGAACAGATATTTATTCATATATGCAACCTTTAATCCTGGGAGGATTAAAGGTTGCTGCTGCGGCTGCTGGGATACAGGCCTACCCTCGAAGGGTGAATAGGCCGTATTCCACCACGCTGGCCAAGTGCGGGTTGGTGGATTCACATACGCCATTGAATTTCTTCTCCGTACATATGCAGGTTTCCTCACGATGTTTTCCTTCACCGAAAAGCCAGTGGTATGTAAATTCGTACATACTCGTAAGTCCCAAAGAACTCATTGGTACGAGTCGGGGTTTGAACCCACCACCTCAAGAATGCAAAGCGGCTGTTCTCCCACTGAGCTACCACGGCCAAATATTTAATTTTTTTTATTTTTTCTAAGCTATAGCATATCCCCAGGTTCGATTCCGGCCGGGCAGATGTTTGAATGATGAATTTAAATATCTGTTCTAGGTCTGGAAGAGCTAGTTGTCCTTGTCTTTGTATTCCATGGCAGCCTCGACACAGGATTTATTCCTAGTGGGCATCTATGAGTGTGAAACGTTTATTTATTTATTTTATCTATACTAATTATTTTTCTTATAATTTTCTTATAATCTAATTATCTTTATAATTATAAAGAGGAAATATTTGTATTTTTGTATGTTTGTGTGGAATAAACTCAAAAACTACTAGACCGATTTCAAAAATTCTTTCACCATTCGAATGCTACATTATCCCAAAGTAACATAAGCTATATATTTTTTTTTATCCACAGCGAAGCGTGGCATGGAACAGCTAGTTTTATTATAAATATCTGCCCAACTGGGAATCGAACCTCGGGGGATCTCTGGCTTTTAAAGCTGATATGCTACCGCTTAGCCAAACAGGTACAGTATGGTGCATTATTGCTTGTACAGCTTCAATAATTCAACTATACAAGGTTTATACAGAAAGGGTATGGTAAGCCGAAAGGTCTCGTAGTACTTTTCATTACGAACAACTTTTACTATGAAACCAACCCGAAAATAGCAAAAAAAAATTAGCTGTTCTATTTTATCATAAAAACTAACGTAGTTTTGACACATTTTAACACACTTAGAAAAATGTCAATGACTGTCGACATATAATGACTGTCGTGGTCCCATAGTAAAAATTGTTCATAATGATGATAAGTACTATGATCCCTTTCTGTATAGCCCTGTATGATGTCAACAAGATAGTATGTATTTGATTTTATTTACATCGCACTGGCTTTTTGATGCCGAAATACATAGTGAGACAAAGACATAGGTGCGGCCAGAAAAGAAATTAAATGGCATATGTAAATGCATATGTCCGGAGAAGAAATTCAAGGGCGTATGTGAATCCACCAACCCGCACTTGGCCAGCGTGGTGGAATACGGCCTAATCACCCTTCGAGGGTAGACCTGTATCCCAGCAGTGGGAGAATTAAAGTTTGCATATGATGATGATGATGTAAATGCACCGACCGGCACATGGCCAGGATGGTGGAACACGGTCTAAAACCCATTGAGGATAGACCTGTATCCCAGCACCGGAAGGATTAAATGTTGACTAAAGTAGAGAGTAAAGCATCTAAGACGTTCTAGTTCTAAGCGCCTCCAACACAACTACGTACAATAAAAACAGCAGTACGCCAAATATCGTTACCTAATAACCTACCACAGATTATGTTTTGATCCTTAACACAATCCCGAAAAGGTTTTTTCATCCACACACCACAGAAACCGGATTATTTCGTGGCAGCTCGACTGTTACAAATTGCCAAGCTTTCCACACCTCCTTGCATTAAAATTGGCTTTATTACACAAATAATAGGGCACAAAGTCGTTTAGCTAAATTAATGGAAGACACAAGGCAAAGACTTCAAAGACTCTCCCCCAATCTTTGCTTTGACACAGTATAAGTAGAGTAGCAGTAAGAGCGTCTATTATCTACCTATTTTTATACTACCCACCACCTACCTACTAACTTTTTCTTGGTGAAAAAATCAGTAACTTTAATTCGTCTAAATTATCAAAGGTAAGCTTATTCAAGCTACCATTTAACTACCAACTTTGTCTACCATTTAACAAGCAGTTCTAGACATTACCCAAAAAACTAACACCTAATGGGTTAGGTTAGGTTATTTCGATACGGGGTGCTAGGTCGGGTAACCTCCTCGTGGTGCACCCTGGGCAACAGCGTGCGGTAATACTGCAGCTTTTATGCAGTATTACCGCACGCTGGCAAATAACCCGACACGGTGGGCCCGTCCGCGTGTCCCTCTGACTAGCAGAGGGCACAGCGGATGGTGTGTGGTGGAGTGTGGAGCGTCGGAGGATACGGCGCTCCACGCTTGGCTGGTGGCAGCAATGCCACCAGGGGGGGTTTTCCTTGTGCTCCTCGCCGCGTGTGGGTCGCGGTCGGGAGTGCAAGGAAAGGAGGAGGGGATCGCTCGTTGCCGGGCGTGGTGAAGGCCATGCTCGGCGGCGAGAGATCGTGGCAGGCCGTGGTCTCCTTCTGCGAAGAGGTAATGTCGCAGAAGGGGCCGCGGGGCGGATCGGGGAGGACGACTCCCGCAGGATCCGCTCCGGCGCAGACGACGGGGACGGAGGAGGGGGCGATCCGATCATCGCCTCCTTCCCTCTCCGTAGTGGGGCCACTGGCGGAGGGTCGGGGGGCTCTCCGCTGGCTTGCACCGGCTCCACACGTCTGGGGGCGGCCTTGGGTGACCAGGGCTGTCCCTCTCTTGACGCACGGAAGACGGGGCCGAAGGGCCGACCCTGGCTGAGGGTGGCGGAGACTCCGAAAGGGAACCCCGCTGCCCCCGGCCACAAGGGAATGAGGTCAACTTCCCAGTGGTTTTAGTGGGTATGCCGCCGCAGAGCGGAGACTCCCACATAACCCCGGCTCCCCCGGGTTAGGGGTATCCATAAAGGATTTCCACTGGGTCAACAAAAAACAAAGGTTATTTCGATACGGGGTGCTAGGTCGGGTAACCTCCTCGTGGTGCACCCTGGGCAACAGCGTGCGGTAATACTGCAGCTTTCATGCAGTATTACCGCACGGTGGCAAATTACCCGACACGGTGGGCCCGTACGCGTGTCCCTCTGACTAGCAGAGGGCACAGCGTGATGGTGTCTGTGGTGTCTGAGTGTGGTGGACGCTGGAGGAAACGGCGCTCCACACTTGGACAGTGGCATTGCTGCCGCCGGTGACGAGTGTGGTGGACGCCGAAGGAAACGGTGCTCCACGCTTGGGCGGTGGCAGCGGTGCCACCAGGGGGGTTTTCCTTGTGCTCCTCGCCGCGTGTGGGTCGCGGTCGGGAGTGCAAGGAAAGGGGGAGGGTTCCTTTTGCACCTCGCCGCGTGAGGGTTGCGGTCGGGTGTGAAAGGAACGTGGGCTTAAGGCGGGGTGGGTGGTGCTAACCACACTGCCCACAGCGTGCGAGCGAGCGGGACTAGGGAGCGAGGGGGCGGTTCGCCCGTCTCCTCGCTTCTCGGCAGTGGGGTTGCCGGGAGAGTCGGGGGACTCTCCCGGCCTGCACGACCCCACACTGTCTGGGGGGTGATCCTGGGGAACAGGGTCACCCCTCCATGGGTGCAGGGGGCCCTAATCGGGCCCGTCGCCGGGGCAAGGTGGTCAATGCTAACGCGACACCACCTTGCCCTATCAGGCGGACGATGAATATCCCAGTGGTTTTAGTGGGTATGCCGCCGCAGGGCGGAGACTCCCACATAACCACCCTGCCTCCCCCGGGGCGGGCGTGGTATCCATAAAGGATTTCCACTGGGTAAACAAAAAAAAAAAAGAAGGTTATTTCGATACACAGGTCACGACAACACTAGGTCATATCTATTCTCAACCTCACGAAAATATGAACCTCAGAGCAAGAGACTCGTACCAATGAGTTTTTTGGGACTTATGTACGAATTTACACACCACTGGCTTTTTGGTGAAGGAAAACATCGTGAGGAAACCTGCATATGTTCGGAGAAGAAATTCAATAGCGTATGTGAATCCACCAACCCGCACTTGGCCAGCGTGGTGGAATACGGCCTAATCACCCATCGAGGGTAGACCTGTATCCTAGAAGTGGGAGGGTTAAAGGTGCTTACAGCACAGCAGATATGATTTTTTATAGACACTTTGAGCTGGCCAACTTTTTTTTTATCCAGTTATAGGCTTGCGTTTGACCGCCATCTCGCCTGATGGTAAGCAATGATGCGGTCTACGATGGAGCACGCTCGCACAGTGCGTTTACTAACCACGTCATGCGACCGATGCAAGTAAGGTGAATTCGTTTACACACGTTAAGGCCGTAGTACCCATACTGCAAATCAAAAATACCGTTTCCCAATCTTAGCTTTGACTTGTACCTCGTATATTAAATGTCAAGATATTATTATAAAGGGGAGTACGCACGAACGCGCGATCGCAAAACGCCATTACAGGCGTGCCCTTTAATGTTTGCTTTTGACAATTCTAGAATAACATAATTCTGCTCATTATCTTTGTTACAACGTTTGCAAGTAAATTTAATCAACTTGTAGTACACATTTCAAAAACAATTTACTATAATTGAACAACATTAATATATATTCAGTTTATTGAAGTAACTAATTTGGTAATCGAAATAACCGCTTGGAATAAACCAAGCTACATTATCTGGATTAATATTTTTTTGTATTTTTGTTTGTCACAATACGGGTCTTTTGACTATTATGAGTTTGAAAAGTATTTCACACAATTAAAAATTCTACGTGACACTAGATTGTAATGGGCAAGCGCGACACTAAACATAACACCAGGCTTTTTGTACCGCAAGCGGTATGAACCTCGTTGTGAATCACCCAAAAACTCATTTTAAATGGGTCCTTTTGGGCGCAGCTAATTTTTATCTTCTTAATATATATAAATTACGTGTCACGTTGTTTGTCCGCTATAGACTCCTAAACTACTTAACCGATTTCAATCAAATTTGCACACCGTGTGCAGTTCGATCTAACTTAGGAGATAGGATAGCTCACATCTCAACATAGTAAAAAAAAGCATGAAAAATTAGAAAATTTAAAAATACTTAAACCATAATAGCGCTTTGGACAATGTAACTTTTGATATTTGACATTTGACATAGAATTGACGCAATGGCTTTTTTTACCAATTCGAATTATAGTCATCGTTAAGACAGGACAACGTCTGTCGAGTCAGCCAGTATTTTATATTTTTAAAATGAGTTGCCACTGTAACATGTTTAACTATTGTATAATATATTGTAGACATAGTATCGTCTTTGAAATAAATCATCTTACCTTATCGTAAAAGTTGAAGTGTGTGAGCCCCATAAAACGCATTCGCAAAACAACCTTGACTAACCGTTACGGTGTGTAACAATATATCACAACAATATCAGGTGCTATTGTCTGGAAACAAACGTCGGGAATTGTTACAACAACCTATTTCGTTTGCTTTGTTTGACCTACTTCTGTAATTTCAGGATGGTAAGTTTTGAAATTATTGTTGGATGTGTAGAGATTTAAAGAGTAAACAGTAAGTTACAGGCGTTTGAGATGTGGACTCTACGTAAAATGTTCAAAATTCCTTGGACTAGTTTCACCTCAAATGCCAAGGTACTGGAAAAGGCTAACCGCAGAAGAGAGCTGGTGTCCACAGTCATGAGATGGAAAGTCGCCTTCTTCGGACACATGCAAAGAGGATCCCTATATGAATTCCCACGATTGATCCTCGAGGGCAGAATTCCGGGGAAGAGGAGCCCACGACGACAGAGACGGAAATGGCTGGACGACATTAAGAAGTGGACCGGACTAAGTTATCAGCAATTAAAAAGCACAGCATGGGATCGCAAGAAGTTTAGCCTACTGACCTCCAAACTTCAACATGAAGATGGCACCTGTTGATGATGAGTTATGAGTTAGTAGTATTCTGTATGAGGGCGCGGGCTGCTTGGGACGTTCTGGTAGTACAGTGTGGTCTATTATTATGCAGGGCAGTAAAGAGTATGCTTAGCCGTAAAGGTGTTGTTAGTACTCATCATTATAAACAACTTTTACGATAGGATCAACCCTAAAATCGCGAAAAAAAAATCTGTTTAACAAAAAAAAAATAACACATTAAGTAAATGAAATTTAACGGGTAATTAAGATAACACTGCAATAAAAGCTTGCATTTTTCTTTTATTTTAAGGGTTCTTGTTTAAAACTAAATCAAACAGGGTTGTAAGGAAAGGACTTATAGTGTAGTAGCTGTTCCATAGAAAAATATCAAAGACCCTCGACAAAATTCAAGAACTTATAAACATTTTATTCAGACAAAATGTACATTACTTTTATGATCAAAAAAATGTATGGAACAGTTGATATTTTTTAGCCTTTCCTTATAAACCTATAGCGTATGACCTTTTTTTTTTTTTTGACCCAGGGAAAATCCTTTATGGATACCACGCCCGCCCCGGGGAGGGCAGGGTGGTTATGTGGGAGTCTCCGCCCTAGTGGCGGCATACCCACTAAAAACCCTGGGAAGTTCCTGCAAGCAATGGACGGAGCCACGGGCCCATTAAATCAATAGCGTATGACCTAGTATTTTGAATCGTTGTACCTACAACACCAGTCTTATTAAAACCCCCTACGCCATAGTGATTTCAAGATTTAACCCTTGCACTATGACGTCACAACGAAAACTAATATCTCTAAAGGAATATCATCATTCTAAATCCGCACTTAAAGTTCAAAATGCTCCAAATATGACGGGCCAAGTAAACAAAGATCGATTAACTGGTTAACCTAAGGAAGCACCCATTAGCGACAGTAAACATTTGTGCTTTGATACTTAGTAGGGAATAAGCTTTCAAGATGGAGTTGAGAAATATTAGTGAACCATGAAGTATATTTTAAGTACTTAGTGTGTTTCTTCAGCAAGTTTGTTTCCTCATCTACTTAGCTGTTTCTGATGGAATTTTAAATCTATAGGTATACTAGCTGACTCGACAGACGTTGTCCTGTCAAAAGCCATTGCGTCAATTCTATGTCAAATGTCAAAAGTTACATTAAAAAAGTTTACATTGTCCAAAGCGCTATATGGTTTAAGTATTTTTAAATTTTCTAATTTTTCATGTTTTTTTACTATAAATTGAGATGTGAGCTATCCTATCTCCTAAGTTAGATCGAACTGCACACGGTGTGCAAATTTAATTGAAATCGGTTAAGTAGTTTAGGAGTCTATAGCGGACAAACAACGTGACACGTAATTTATATATATTAAGAGATAAGAGTCAAAGTCGACTTAATGACTGACGTCTAACAGACAACAAGCAGACTAAACCACCGGTCGTAGACACTTCGGAAATTCGGAGGGTGTATTAGTCTTGATGCACGGAAGTATAAATAATAAGTAAGAAAACACATTTTGAAGTTCTACTAGACAGAGGGTAAAATTTCAAAATATCATTAAGAATCAAAAAAATTACAAACTTGTCTTTCGCAGGCCATTTTTTGTCTGTCGTTTAAATAACCAACCATAGAAAACAGGCTTAGAAAAAAATGAAGATTTAAGCAATAATTTTCTATTATTTTTACAAAACAAAAAACAAAAACCGACTTCAAAAGACCGACTATTGAGTTGTTCATCTATTTGTCGCGCACGTACTTAATGCAAATTTAAGACTTATATGGTTTTCTCAGGGATACCATTATCAGAACTCGACTAAATTGAAATGGGACCAAATGGGAAGCGTCAGCTTTCTAATAAAAAAAGAATCATGAAAATCGATTCACCCAGTCAAAAGTTATGAGATTTTTTAACAAACATAAAAAAAATAAAAAAACGTACAGTCGAATTGATAACCTCCTCCTTTTTTGAAGTCGGTTAAAAACAGCTTTGACCTAAAAAGCAAGCTGTCAAGAAAAAGAACAGACGTACGCTTAGCGCTAGTCTAATTACTGTCACAAGTCTCAGCTAGACTTGTAAACTATGCTCTAAACTCGAAGGATGCTGCTAAAATTCTACCTAATTGTTTTTCCAACAACATTATAATTAAAGTTCAAAGATTTAAAAAATAAGGATATGCTCTACGCATGAGCTGAACAAGCGGCTGTGAGAGCACTGTCTGTTAGTGTTGTAGGTGCAGGTGCTCAGCGGCGGTTGGCTTACCATCTTACTTTTCAAAAAAATACGTGCTGTCTAAAAAATACGAGTACAGTGGAACATATCTAACAGTGATTGAAAATTTCAGTCATCGGTCAAAATTTCTACTAAATTCATAGGTACTAAATATTATCTACGTCGCCTTACATCGTGTTATAACCATTTACTAACCAAGTCTGCATCGGACTTCATTTGAATAAGCAATTAAACAACTATTTGTGTGTTGATAACCTATTTAAAAAATCGGTCCGACCACTGCTGCGTCGCTCCTCTAAAAAAATAATCGGCCCGATCCTCACATTATAAGTCAATGTAAAAGTTGAAAATAATTTGTAGTTAGTTAGGACCTAATTGGAGCGAACTATTATTACCCTAATTTCCTTGTTAAAATTAAGTTAAAACTTTAGATAATATTTGATAGTTACTCTCTAATTGCTGTTCAAACTATGGGTTAATTGAGAGTTTCAAAGACAACTAAAACTTTGAAGTGTTGTTGGCGCCAAATGAAATTAAATTGCTTTCAAGTTGATAATGGGTTTAGGGGATCATTTTTACTTATGCTTTAAGCTTGGTTGCTAGAGCAAGAAAGAAACAATAATAATATAGTGATAGAGAGAGTAATAGAGTAATTTATTGGCCTTATAACAATTTGTTACACTGGGCCAGTCATTATATAATATAAAAACAATATCACTAATCATAGCACATATAACGCATCCCTCACGAAGGGCTAATATTAGTATACCTAGTGCTACATATTATATAGCACAAATTTTGAAGCAAAGAAAGTATTTGATGTAAAAATCTATGAACAATGCAGTTTCCATTTACGCCCGACAGGGGCGCTGTCCCATTTTGCATTTATCTACCTACCGAATACTCGCTGCATATTTAACGTCAAAATTTGTGATATACGTACAGGGTCCTTGCAATCCCATGTTATTATGCTTTTCAAATGCTGGCCGTCTGGTCCACTTCTTAATGTCATCCAGACATTTCCCGTTTAGCCTAATGACCTCCCAAACTTCAGTATGGCACTCCATGACCATGGTAGCTCAGTGGGAGAACAGCCGCTTCGCATTCTTGAGGGGGCGGGTTCAGACCCCGACTCGCACCAATTAGCTCTTTTGAACTTATGTACGAATTTACATACCACAGGCTTTTCGGTGAAGGAAAACATCGGGAGGAAACCTGCATACGTCCGGATAAGAAATTCAATGGCGTATGTGAATCCACCAATCTTCACTTGGAATACGGCCTAATCACCCTTAGAGGATAGACCTGTATCCCAGCAGTGGGAGGATAAAATGTTGAGATAGACCTGATGAAGATGATACTGGGTCCTACAATCACCAATCAACCAATTTCATCCGACCCATGGTAGCGTAGCGTACCTACTGAGAATAAAAACGTACCCATATAAGTACTTCGCTCATATAAATAATTTACTTATTGTACATAGTATTCCAATATTCCTTTGCAATTGTAGTTTTTATTGCTTGGAAAGCACCGGAGCACTTTGCAGCATGAAATTTTAATTTCGTTTTCTAAAAAAACAATCATTTTACTCGCTTTCCACAGAGGGCATTAAGTTTATTATATTTTCACTTCAATCCTTTCTACATTCGTTAATTAGTTTTGTGTTTAGTTTTTATTTCAATAACTAATTTTGTGAAACATGATATTTTCACAAAAATAATAGTTTATCTAGTTTTAGGTGAAAAAATTTTCATTGTCATTGTCCAAGAGGATTATTTTTCGGAATTTTGTGAGTCATTCTCACATATTCAGAAATAGGGTGCATTAAGTTACTTAGGAACAGGGTCATCAAAATTTATCATGGTGGTTATTTTTACTGTCCATTGTGACATTCAACTCAGAGTTAGATGGATAGATAGATAGATAAACTCTTTATTGTTCACACCATAAATTACAAACAAAAGGATTATAACACCTAAAACTAGTGCGACAACTGGCGGCCTTATCGCTAAGAGCGATCTCTTCCAGGCAACCTTAGGATGGAGAGGATAGATAAAAAATATAAAAACGGGGTGTGCAACGTTCAGTGTTCAACGTCAACTCTGGGTAAGCGACCCAAGCCCAACAAAATCAGATAAAAGAAACTTAGTTTATGGCTCTTGTAACATTGTGAGTTGTTTACAACTCCGTCAGTGTTACGTAGAATAGACCATCAAAGGCTGACTATTTGTACGGTGTAAATTGTTTTTTTGACCCGCAAATAATATAAGTTTCAGTGTTTTTTTTTTCTTTATTCAGATGATTAAAGAGCTGGTAAAGAAATGTAATTGCCTAGCCAAGTTTCGCTGAATTTTGCTCTTATTTAAGTAATCTCTTCGTTCAACTTTTGAGACTTAGTTTTTAAGAATTTTCTAAAGATGAGTTACCTGAAATTTCACTTTAGTTGAGAGTGAATGGGTTTCTTCTATGAAAGCGTGCTTCATTTTAAATCGCATCATTGAATTTTAACAACCTACTTATTTAGTTATCACGGCCTTGGAAGCTTAAGTAGGTTCGGATTTGCGACAGTTTACTCCGCTAGAGGTCGCCTTATCGACCTCAGAGATAAACCTTTAAAGCAGCAAAGTTCTGGAACATTAGTTCAGGAGTACAAACTTATTGGCACCCTTATCTTTCACCCTGACCTTAGCCATAGAGTAATTAGTGGCAGTAAGGCAACGACAAACATTTCTTGAAACTGTCACATTCTTACTAAAAGACTTCGTAACCAACCATCCGCTAAAGTTAGCTGTACCTCATAGTTTTACTCGCCATCCTAACAGAACCGTTTAAGTTTTTGCGGCTAAAATACCTGTGAGTTAATTAATGCCCCTGTATTAAGGTACCTTTATACAGAATTTTAACGAATTAAAAAAACTTCAAGACCATGTTCGTTCGTGCTTGTTACTCATAAATTAATTTTTCCAATTGCAACGCTATCGGTCGCAGACGTCGCAGTCATTTTCTAGTATTATGATTTGTAAAATCATATAATTATTACACACCCCACAATATCTTGCGATCTCACCGTAATCATCAGATACCATCTTCAAAGTTCATTAACTTTGGAGGTCAGTAGGCTAAACTATAGGTTAACTGTAGCTCAGTGCGGCTCACTTCTGCACAAGACACGCAAGCCAAAACCAGTACAGCCCAAAGTTCCTCTACTCACAATATTCTTCTACAACTCCTCTAGATTAGGTCCCAGCAACTGCGCCTAACTTGGTCCGACAGCCGACAAGATCTCAGTATCTGTTAATTGATCTTAGCAGGTAAGTTTCTATTAGGTTTACTGATAATGAATCATTCGGGCAATCAAGATACAATACTCTAATCTTACTTGAAGATGGTTATATAATTCTATAGTTTAGGACAGGGTACGCTAAGCCGAAAAGGAGGCGTTACCTATATATTCATAACTTTACTACGGGACCAAACTTGACATGAAGAAAAAATCAGCCGTTCCATTGAAAATTGTCTATGGCTCTCGATAAAATGTATGGAGATCCGTCAAATCTGTTCTTTCGTTTTTGCGTGATTGAGCAACAAACATACGAAATCCAAACAATAAAACGCAGTTTACTCGTCTCGTCACTCAATCACAAAAAAAAAACTCAAACATATTTTTTTTCACATTTATAAAAAATGAAAAAAACAGAAACTTAAATTATGAAAATACATATGAAAATTAAAATATAACTAAATTAAAAACTAAACCAATAAAACTAAACTAAACTTATCTAAAAGGCCGCTTAAATATATTATAATACATATATTATAATATATTATAATATATTTATAGGATTATCATAATTGACTTCATAAACTATTATATTTTTGAAAGATACGGCCAATTAGTTTAGTATAATATGAAATAAAATTTTATTAATATGTTGATACCTATGCCTGCATAAAATTTAATAATTATTACTTATATATTAATTAGATCGGAAATGAATATAAACATAGAATTTGACAGGTTCGTTTGATTGTTATCTAGAATGGAATGATTTAAATTTGCATATCATCCGGTTAAACAAGAGAACTAAAATTAATTTACTAACATTATTATCATAACAACTAGTAATTTGCGAGAAGCGGAAGCGCCATCTAGTTCAATTTGCTTTGAACTAAAACATTTAGCTGGTTGGTAATTTTTCATCAACCTAAAATAAAGGAAAATATAAAAAAAAAATCACTTTGCCAAATCAAAAACAATATTACAATGGTATCAGTTCATGTTTGAGAATAGAATAGAGAATAGAATATAGTACACCAAACAACTTAATATAAAAGAAAATTTCAGTTCACAATTGACGCTGCAATCGCGTAACAAACATAAAAATAAACAAACAGTCGAATTGAGAACCGAACTGAATTGTGAATTTGGTTAAAAACTAAGACTAAGTAGAATAACATTCGGTAGTACAAGGGTGGTCTCGCCCAAAGCGATTTTTTCCCGACAACCCCTTCCTTCTTTTTCTTTCCTGTTATCTGGAATAATATACATTTAAATTGAAGAAAACTGTAGATTTGTAGTGTGTATGTTTGTATTCTAAATCGCCCCATGTCTTACTCTACCACTGGGAACAATATCCTTTCATCCCTTCTGTTTGTACGCAAAATAAAAACCCCTAGCATCAAGGATAAGGGTGGTTCTGTCACTCAATAGCCTTAATTGAAAATAGGGATGTGTAGCGCGACTAGGTGATGTAACGATCAGCGATCACCGATGTTAAGCAACGGACGACTCGGTCAGTTTTGGGATGGGTGACCGGTCGATTGTCATATTCAAAATTGAGCGCTAACGTGGATTGAATCGTATGAAGGGTACAGGCAAAGAACAGGAAATGTCACAGTTTTCTGTTTTTTTGTTACACCCTTAACATTTCTGGTTACAATAAACAAAAGTCCTACCTGTGAGATTTAAGATTGCAAGTAAAGAATAAATAAGAATGAACGATAACAAAAACACTACCAACTTTGTTAAGCCTAATAATGGGTAACTCTGAAAATTAAAACGAAATAAAGTCGTAATCTCTATATTTTTTTTAATTAAAGGAAAACAAAAATAAAATTTGAATCAATCGAAAAATAAATCGACCATTTTTCATCCCTAGACAGTTGCATGTAAAGTCGTAGTTTTCTCCCTTCAATGGGATACTCTGTTTATTTGTTTAGGATAGCCACGGTCCACAAATAAGTACATTAAGAATCGCGAAAAAAAACTTTTGTTAGGTACGTTACTTTATGTCTATGCATTAAGGACTTAAGGTTCAAAACTGCCAAGCAAAATGTTAAAAACGAAAAAGACAATAATTATTAAGAGACCATCCAGGACAATAAAGAAATCACATTTTTAGTACTGAAAAACTAACTAATTTTGTTACCGCAATGGCTTTCTAAACAGCCTGAACTGCCTGAATTTTAAATGTTCACGTAAAAGTCTGAGTTTGAAGAAAAGTCAAATGTCAGTCACAATCAAACGCAAAACATATAATTTTATTATTTTCGAGTTAAATAGTCGTTTAAATACATATGAAATGCAATACCAATAATAATGAAGTTTCTTCGTGTATATCAAATATTTTCTTTTTTAAATTATAGCGGGCCGCGACACAGCACGGCAATATGGAGATTTCAAAATTGAAATTTATATTCCTTTAGGAGCGGTTAAAATGCGGCCGTCAGAGAAGGGTTTGGTTAAACATGCCGCGTGGAAAATAAAGATTAATTAAAGTTTTTTTGAGCAAATGAAGTACTTTTTTAAGTCTTGTATAAAGACTTAAAAACTAATTAACATACGAGTAGTACTTACTTAGTAATTATAAGAATGCATTACAAGCAGAAAATTGAAAAATCATAAGTTATGTACAAAATTTAAATTGTGAATTTGTTAAAGATGTGTTGAGGATTGAGGAGTATTTTCTAATAAATTTCGCAAATCAGCCCACCCAGTGCAAGCCGTGGCCAAAATGTCTCTCTATCGTTTTTATCCATGTCAGACGATAAGTTTAGATTATAAGGTATGACCAATTAGGGTGGCATGGTCATGTCTGACCAAACCCTATTTAATAAATAAAGATTTAAAAAAAAAAAAAAAAAAAAACCATGTAGATGCGACAAAGCTAGAATATAGACTTGTTTGTATCTTTCTACTGGGATTAAATCATAGAAAATACAAAACGGCGCACAATCTGTGTCACAAGATTTAAGAAATATTATAAACGTAAAGTATGCTCGTTACTTACCTACTCACGCAAAAATTGCTAAGCGGACTTGGATAAAACTTGATACAAAACTTGTTTGAACCTTAGATTTGCACCTACCTTTACCTTTTTATCTCGAAAAAATAACGGTTCTGATAAATTAAGATAGCGGGTACAATCGTGGGACGCAGCTAATAAGTAATAAACTCAACGCTAATAATCTTTTTAAAAGCTTACTTGCAATGTATGTATGATAAGAGTTTGTTCCGGTGAAATCTTACAACTCAATTTTGAATCACGTTCCGATGTTCGAGTGTTCTGTTTGGTACTTATACGTGTGTAATTCCGATGACTTTAAAATTAACTTAATTCTTTTCCTCATAAGAACAATCAACAGTCTGTTTGCTGGTACTCAATGGTGGACTACCTACGAGTAACTGACTGAATCAGCCTACGAAAAATCCGCCCACACTCTCGCCATCGCCGAATTTTAGGCGTGCAGTGTACAGAGTTAAATAAATATTACTTTTAAAATGTTGTCCTTTATTTTTCCACCTGTGTTTTGAAGGTTTTCTTTTATGATAATTTAATGGATTTTTATTACGAAATGTTTCCCATGCGAGCGTGTTGCCTAATTTTAATGTTTTGCTTTTGGATTTTTATGGTTTGCTCGTTTTGTACCAGCATTATGTTAATTTAGAAAATTTCAAAAGCGGTACTCGCAGTTTTTTTATGCTAATTGTCAATATTATGGACAAATTGGTTTACATTGTTTTTATTTCGTCTTTTACAATATATTTAACAACGCAATAACTAAAGGATGTCATTTAGAGGTAGGTATACAACTTCAAAATGAAACAAAACACGCGAAAGTAATATTAATGGCCATGATATTGACTTTAATCTATACTAATACTAGCTGACCCGGCAGACTTCGCACTGCCATACGTTTGTATGGGAAAAAGAAAAGGGCTGTTTTTAGGGTTTTTCAATATTTCTGAGAGATTTTCTTAATATTTTTTTCCGTAAGAACCTTCTCCTAATAATAACAAATACAACAAAAAAAGAATTAGTGAAATCGGTCCAGCCATTCACGCGTGATGCCGTGACCAAGGAAAACGGGTTTCATTTTTATATATATATATATATATATATATATAGATTATAAAGAAGTAAAGTTTGTGTGTTTGTATATTTGTTAAATTGTAAGGGGTAATCTCGGGATCTACTGAACCGATTTTAAAAATTTTTTCACCAATAGAAAGCCACATTATTGCTGAGTGTCATAGGTTATATAAAAAACCGAAAAATAAAAAGGCTTTTACGTGGTAGTCCGTTTTGCAAAGTGAATCGGAGAAAAAACGGTCCGGACGGCGCGCGATGGCTTCGGGTTTAATTAACATTATGCCCAACGAAGTGGGCACGGGTCAGCTAGTATTTAATAATTTCATATCATTTGTTAACATATAATTTCGAGTACATATGAGCGCCACGGCTAAATCGAATGAAGCTCTATCATGAAGCCTTTTCAATAACTTTATCAATCTAGTAGTTGACGCATTACAACAAAGATATCAACTAGAACACCATTTACCTCCGCCATAACTCGTAAACATCACATCATAAACCACACAAAAGCTTACAAGATACGCCATTTTGTCCAATCTTACCAATACTTTCCCAGTCTACAAAAAACCTTATACATTTGTTTATTTGTACACTTGTACAGCCAATGTTCTACAAAAGAGTGCGGAGGGTAAAACATTACAATGTCATTACTCGCAATCGCGGCATCAGGTCACGCGCGTTGCCTTGCTTGTGTATTGCTGGTTTTTTCGCTTGCATCCGTAACAAGCGGGCTACGAAACTAGCTACGGTAGATGAACTATAATTATTTACGTATTTATCTAGTATGTTTTTTTTTTATGTAATTGAGTGACGAGACGAGCAAATCGCTCGCCTGATGTTAAACGTCACGGACAGCCGCTCCGACGCGATGGCGTGACGAACTCGGGCGGTTTGAACGAGACAGGCAGGCGGTGGCCAAGACCGCAAGAACTGGAAAAATTGAAAAATTGAACTGGAAAGAGACCTTTGCCTACCAGTGGGACAACATAATGTAGGTTGAATAAAAAAATGGTTTTTATTGCCTTGCTTGTGTATTGCTCTCTTTTTCGGTTGCATCCGCAACAAGCGTGCTACTCGTACAAAACCAGCTACGGTGAGTGAAATGAAATTATTGACGTATTTATCCGTGGTTGTGTGTAATATACATTCTTAAAAACTTTCGCGTTTATAATATTTTGTAGGAAGTAGGATAGGGCAGTGTTTGTAAGTATAACAAACCACCACCACCACCACCACTGCAAAAACTCAACTTTCAAAAAATCGAAAAGCAGATTTTTTTTTAGTGTTGCCATCAGAGTTACACAGAAATAACAAACAGGTCAATTAAACATCGGGAAGTGGTTCAAAATTCAATTGCAATATTTGACCCGATACGTACAAACATTGCAAGTTAAATAAAAGTTTGTTAGCGTGCATTCGCCAATTCAATGGCCCAATGTTGGCAAGAGCAGAGCAGTCACGAGCGGAATGAGAAGCACACTCATTACTGCTCACGGAAGAAAACTGCCAATTTATTGGATTTGTACTTAGATTAGCTGTTTTTTGACAAAAAGAAAACGCTGCGGCTGATGTAAAGCGCTTTGAAGCGCTGCAAACTCTGGAATTACACATCGTGTTTGCATTAATGTTTTCTCTTCTAAAAGTCAAATAGGAAAAGCTAAGGAAATTATTGCCTCATTTTATAAAGATATTTTTGAGGGTAGATAAATATTTTTTTTGTTTGACTAATCGAGATTCGAAGCACGTTTTATCTGGATTTAGTCAGAATAGAGGATAAGAAACGGTAAGCGGATTTTTGTGACTTTTTGTTGACGTGGAAAAAATAGTTAGGTGCTGTTTTAGTTGATCTACCAGGACTCAAACCGCGTAATTAAAAGATTTATTAAAGATAATATTTTCAAAGATTTTACGATTTTTTGATGGTTAAAATACTATTTAAATAATAAAATGAAATATTAAAACATAAAATTAAATAATTTTTTATATGAATAAACTAAAAAAATCGAAAACAAATTTTAGAAAGAATGTTTTTTTACGATTTAGTTAAAAAAGTTAATCGCTGACTTAATAATTTTTTTTGAAGGCGCTTAGCCAATCAGTGAAGTTTTATACAACAAAAAACCAAGAAATGACTACAAAAACGTTATTATGGTTCCTCTTGAGAACGCTAACTAAATTTCATATTAACAAAGCAATAAGGGACTCTCCATTTTCGCCGGGAAATAAAAGAAGCTTTCCACTAGATTATGAGCGCTCAACGGTTTAAATTTTCAAAGGCCTCACTATATTGCGTAACAGATATGCCAATCTAAAATTCTAATAAGATTATTCAAATCTGACTTTTAAATTCGTTCGTTAATATGGTACGCGTACAATCGGCCACAAAAACATATTGATACTTTTAGAAAGTTAAGAAAAAAATGCGATGTCATTTTCTTGAACATTAATGAAATCACTTTGACTGCCTTTTTCTTTGAATCAACGCTTAATGGACGCTTAATACAATGTTAGAATAATTTAAAGTACAATAGATATGTACTTATATAAAATCCGCACACATTGGATATTCTAATTAGTAGTATCATTCAACGTAAATCCACAGCTATCCAGTCCGAAAACGGATTATACAAAGCCACATAATTACTCATGGGCTGTAATGAAAGTACACGTAGAAAAGTAAAGTTTAAAACTACATGTGACAAAAAGGTGTGTTTTTTTAATTTTTTGTTTTTAAGACATGCTACCATTGAGCTGAACCTGTCGTTGTGAAAATACTGAAAAGTAATATGTATGTCTCATCTCATCATTGTGAACAACTTTCACTATCGCGAAAACCCTGAAATCACATACATTTTGTTTAACGTCAAGAAATGTTTTTGTATGCACCATCAAAAAAAAATTTTTTGCTTGCAGGTCAATCTCGAAAATTAGTTCACGATGATAGATACATACATAGGTACATACCCTTCTGTATTACTCGTATCATACCTTTTTGTTACATGTAGTATAAAACGATAAAACAACTAAACTAAAATGTAATGAACTACCTACTTATCTACCAATAGACTAAAACAATAGCAAAATACAGTAACATTTTAATATTCCACTCCCATCAATAAAATCGTCATTTTCGCGCCAAAAGCTTAATTAGTCACTTTCGTCTCCGACTGTACATTAAGTTAATTCAGACAAAATGCGTTAAGTATAATTAAGATTTCTAATTAATTACTTTTTCCTTCACTAATTCCCGCGGCGGGGTTCTTAGAGAACGTAACAGTACTAAAAGACAGTTTATGTTAATCTTTACGATTATGAAGGTCTCGGTTACGAGAAATGTAGGTTTTTTATGTAGGATTTTGTATGGGAAAGACTGAGGACGACAGATTCTGGTGGAGACTTCTGAAGTTGGAAATCTGGTAGAATTGAAGCAAAAGCGCCGCATGGATGTGATATTCATCGGGGGATTACAATTACAAGCGTGACGCGTGATTACGCGCGTGTAGCGTGAGCGTCAGACGAGACAATACGAGCGCGTCACGCTTTTAATCTCCTGATGAAGGTCACCGAATGTGATTGAAACTAGTCTTAATAAAAGATTAATTTATGAGTATTACCGTGTTAATAATATCAAAATGTGTCAAAACCACGTTAGTTTCCGTACTAAATAATAGTTAAAAAAACTAAAAAACACGATTTGTTTAGTGTATTGTCATCGGTCCTCGATATATCTACAAAGTTTGAAAGAAATCTGACCGTTTAAAGTGGGTCAAAAACGCGCTCAAAGGAGTCGGTTACAAACATACAAACATACAGGTGAAGCTAATAAAAGCGTGTTAAAAAGTAGAGTCATCGCAAATGTAAGTGTAAGTGTAACACTGCTTAAAATTAGTACTGCGCAATTTTTGTTTTGCACAAAAGTCATATAATATTTGTCAATTTAAGCAACCCCTCAGCCATGTTAGAGGCCTTGAGGCGGTCTTAAAATTCTGATAGAGCTTAGCCATTGGCCATTAACCATTCGTCTATCTATACGAACTTACTAACTGAGCAACCTTTATAAGTAACGCTGTTAAGGCCGTATATATTATATCTGCAAGTCGACGCTAAGAGTGCGAATTTTAAACAAAATATGACAATTTTATTGTCCTCGGCCGCAGACGCGTTTAGTTGCTGAGCTGTCGCAGTCCCATATGGCATAGATTGCTGTATATCTAACTATTACTAGACATTGGCCCAAATTGCGCTAAGCAGCTAAATGCGAACCATTGCCCATTAATGACCATTGACCAATTGACCATCCCCGATAATGAGCGTAAAATTTAATTGTCAACAATTTTCGACTACGGCTCATACTGCGTATGTGTGCATACTGCATACTGATAGGTATTGATTATCTGATTGTAATCACACAAGTGCTAATAGAACCGTAGCAAAATAGCAAAAAACCTGATGAAGACGAAAATAGCATGGAAGTGGAGAAAAAAAGTAAAAATGCGGGTAGACACCACCGACATTCACCAACATTTTGTTGTATGTTTTGTTTTGTTTTGTTGTATGTGTTATAGAACTGTGGAACCAACTGATAGGATGCCCTAAAATGTTCATGTTTCTAGGACCAGTGACACAGGCTGTTCGTTGACATTTCTGCCAGGACATTAATGCCTTTTTAACCGACTTCAAAAAAGGAGGAGGTTATCAATTCGACTGTATGATTTATTTTTTATTTTTTTTTATGTTTGTTACCTCATAACATTTGACTGGGTGAATCGATTTTGATGATTATTTTTTTATTAGAAAGCTGACGCTTTTCATTTGGTCCCATTTCAATTTAGTCCAGTTCTGATAATGGTATTCATGAGAAAACTATATAAGTCTTAAATTTGCATTAAGTACGTGCGCGACAAATAGATGAAAAACTCAATAGTCGGTCTTTTGAAGTCGGTTTTTGTTTTTTTGTTTTCTGTAAAAAAAATTTTTTTTTTTTTTAGTTAACCTGTAATGTCCCACTGCTGGGCAAAGGTCTCCCCCAAGTTCTTCCATAACTGCCGGTCTTGGGCCAGCACCGTCCAGTCCTTTTCAAACTTCCCCAGTTCGTCGCGCCATCGCGTCGGAGGGCGGCCTGGGGGTCGACTGTCCGGGGGCACCCACTCTGTGGAGACCTTTGCCCATCTCTCTTTAAAAAAAATATTTAAATAAATCTTTTTTTTTCATGTAATTGAGTTACTAGACGAGCAAATCGCTCGCCTGATGTTAAACGTCACGTTTGCCCCATAACAGGCAAACGACTATTTACTAGGAACAAAAAACTCAAAAACAAAATAATAAAAATAGCAATAAGAATCAATGACACCTGCAATAGTATAAAACTGTGTCGCAAACATCCTACTAATATTATAAATTTCAAAATTTTAATGTTTGTGAGTTTAGGTGTTTGGCTTAACGGATTTCGATTATGATTATACCCTGTGGGCCTAGCACAACTTTGACGTAAAAATACATAGCGAGTTTTCGATAGAAAAGTGTACGCCATTTACACCCGTCAGGAGCACACTTGACAGTCGTAAATGGCGTACACTTTTCTATCGAAAACTCGCTACGTATTTTTACGTCAAAGTTGTGCTAGCCCCACTGGATTAATTATTTATTAATTCCGGAAAAGGCGAGTGAAACTGCAGAGTACCTATAACTAGTAATATCTTCTGATAATAAAACAAAAAATGTCGTGTATCACAAGGAACTTAAGAGCAACCTATGTATAAAATGCAGAAACAATAATAAATGATTAATGTACTTCATTTTTTTTTTCTAATAAAAAAAATTACTATAAAAATTCGAAAATCTGCTTAGTTATTGCCTTTGGCGGAACAGAGTTCGCCGGGTCAGCTAGAAAAAAAATGAAAAAAAAAAAATGAATCGCTGTTCGTTTGTCTGGCTTTAACACGAGAATGGTTGGACCAATTTGGCTAATTTTGGTCTTGAAATATTTGTAGAAGTTTAGGAAAAAAACAGCGGGTGAAACCGCCGGGTGCAGCTAGTATACAATAAAGATAGTACAATCACTTTTCCGCCGCACCATCTGTTCCAATTCGTGCCTTACTCATCTCTCAACCTTTGCCTTTTAGTCACAACATGCAAATGGCTACTTCCGTCTATCACTTACGCTAACAATAGAAGAATGGCTGAACATTTCACGGAACTAATCCTGCTTCCGATTTGAGTTGTGATGTATTTACGAGCTACGTTCACACATCGTCGACATAGTTTGTATCCGCTGCTTTGGAGAGGTACTACGAAATTTGAGACATTTTTGTTTGCCTTTTTAGTGAGTAAATTATGGTGACAAAGCAACCTAAGTTGTATGTAGCCAAGTTTGAAGATCAAAGTCGGAGGTTTATATAAAATTAACCATTATTAATTCATCAGTAGAGAATAATAACGCAGTATGTAACTCGCTCCGCAAATTATAACAAAATACATACAAACATACATACATTAGATCATTTGGAAGTCGACATGTCACGAGTGAGTAGATTTCTTCTAGGCTAGCGTGCTATCGTAGAACGCAACGTCGCTTACCATTAAGCTAAATGATGGTTAATTGCAACTTTGATTGCTAGCCTATCACAGTAATAAGAAAATCTTAGCTTTTATCATTAAAACTGGCAATGTAAAAACGTCTACAGAATAAAATAAAACTTAACTTTTCAAGCCAAACTGTCAGTGTTAATTTGTAAAAATAACTGTGAAAACGTCTATGAATGTCAAATAGTTTTAACATAGGCATGGAGTTTTATTGCATGAAAGCAAGAGAGAAGAGATTCCATCCCAAACAACATTGATATTTACCAATCTAATAATTTAAAAGTCTTCCTATCCACACCAAAAAAACAACAAAATTCAAAAACAAACACACAACCCAAGTATATCAAACCAAATACCTCATCCCTCATCATTACATTCCCTGAAGTTAATAAAACCCCGTCCCAGCAAGTTCACGGTACCCCGAGCTCAGATGACGTAACAAGGAGTGACGCCAACAAGTCTGCACAACGAGAGGTCAACATACAGATAAACGTGCAAAGTGAGTTGTTTGTCGACCCTAATTTAACTGTTTTTAGACCTATTTATTAAGTTTTAAAATATTACTTGTGTGTGTTTAGAGTTTAGAATTGCGTACGTTTTTACAACCTTTTTAATTTAAAATTGAGCGTTTTGAGTGTTGAATCGCGTATGTTTATGACCTTTAGTGTGGCTTTTCTTGTTCATAGTTTTATTGGTACCAAAAAATGCTACAAATGAATACTAAAACCAAATGAAAACTGTAAATTGGCACCCGGCGGCTTTATTATTCAAGTGACTAGTAATCGGAATCAGTGGGGCACAACTTTGACGTAAAAATACGTAGCGATTATTCGATAGAAAAGTGTACGCCATTTACACCTGTCAAGGGCGCGCCTGACGGGCGTAAATGGCGTACACTTTTCTATCGAATTCTCACTACGTATTTTTAGTTCAAAGTTGTGCAAGGCCCACTGCTTTAGTTTCACAGGATATTTAATATTTATAAATTACGTGTCACGTTGTTTGTCCGCTATAGACTCCTAAACTACTTAACCGATTTCAATCAAATTTGCACACCGTGTGCAGTTCGATCTAACTTATGAGATAGGATAGCTCACATCTCAATTTATAGTAAAAAAACATGAAAAATTAGAAAATTTAAAAATACTTGAACCATAATTTAACTTTAGCGCTTTGGACAATGTAACTTTTGATATTTGACATTTGACATAGAATTGACGCAATGGCTTTTTTTACCAATTCGAATTAAATAGTCATCGTTAAGACAGGACAACGTCTGTCGAGTCAGCTAGTAGAGGATTATGTATAGAGTCCAGAGTTTAGAAGAACAACCATAGACAAACAACTTGACCTCAAAACCTCTTCAAGGTTTACCAAACTTCGAAACAGTTCAAACCATTAAACAGCGTGTTCGATCATAATTTTTAAAACCGTTCAATATCACGCCCATAAAACTATGTTCAGTACATTTCGTCTACGTGGCTTGTCTTCAGATAGTTCACAAAGACGTTGAAGGGTATTAAATCTTATTTACGATTATTTCTACCATCAAGCCGTTACAAAGTGTCTTTATAGACTTAACATCTGTGTAGCGCCTTTATCAAGTAGTTATAATGGCTAGCGTTAAATGGAATGGAGTTCGGTCTGCCTACTGTTTGGAGGTTGACAACTTTACCTAGGGTTAACTGTTGGATCGTCTTGGAATATGAGATTCTTTACTAAATTTTGAAAGAAGAGTAAAAGTTGGTATCGATTGCACACTCACGTATATCCTTGTGACAATGTATTTTTTATCGCATGTTTGTCGCATTTCTGACAAATAAAAATTGCAGGAAATGCGACAAACTGCCGGGTGGTCAGATAGTAAGCAGAGGTAGTCTGCCTGACGAAAAGCAAATTGCAACCTGGACTATTCTAAGCCGTTCGAGATTAGCTCAATCACTCTCTTATTGCATTTCGAATCATATGACCGAGAAAGTTATCTCACTTGCCAGAATAGGGTCCCGGGACCCAGCGATGTTGACGATAATCTTACCAGCCCACAGAGATTTGTAGACACACCTAAAACACCCTAAATTGCAACTTGGCGAGAAAACCTTTACTATTGTAGAAGAACATTTACACTGAGAAAAATGGCAATTATAATTCCGATGAATTCACCTAAAGTACGGAGCATACTGACAATCACCAAAAAGTACGATGATTAGCATCAGCTTTTACGGTGACAACTATCATAATTATATGGTTTTACACCGTAAAAACTGGTGCTAATCATCGTACTTTTTAGTGATCGTCAGTTTATGCTCCGTACTTTAGGTGAATTTTTTCTCAGCGTACACTTTCAAAGCCACAATTGTGTTTCTAAGTAGAAGCGTGACCGTTGCTAGCTACCGGCAGGACCCGAACTTGCAAGAATCTGCATTTACAGGATCCTATCTCTCCGGCCAAGATTTCCCAAGTGCTATCATAAAGTAGGTTTCCTCTCATTGCGCATTCAAATCTTTACAAACGATGCGCGCTGTTTACCGCCAGGCCCTGCCTGATAAATGACGACGCTACATCATTCGAGTTACCCGCGAAACGTCTAGATTCCAACGAAAATGTCTAGCGCCTCGCTTCTCCGTCTATTTCGGGGTTTACGTGAAGATTTTCAACGTAACTAGATACTGTTTTGGGACGGTGAAATATTTCTGATCATTTTTTAAGCGCTTGAGTGTTTTTGGTTGTTATGGTAATGTTCTTTTTTAGCGTAGACTAGGGCGTACCTGGCCTAGATTGGTAACTGGCTCTCAGGTTAGGCAGCCGTAACAAACTCCTAGATGCTCGACGGCATTACCTGTCATTATTCGTAGTTGACGACAGGTTTTGCTCTTGAAATTGGTGAGCTCTTACTAAAGTGTTTCGCTTTGAAATGATTTCTCACAGTGATGTTTTTCTAGAAGATATTCAAGCAGATGGATGACAGTCAAGTGTTTTATAGCCTACAACATTAGGAGCCTTCAGATTCAGATTCAGAAATATTTATTGAACAACTGATACATTGTAATTATTAACACTGCTTCAAATTAAGTAACATCGGAGCAATAAAAAAAAATTATCTTGCGCTGCTTTTTGAATTGCGCTCAAGATTCATGTTTTCTCAATCTTAGCAATGTTTCAAAGTAAAGCCAACATCAAAAATTACCAACAAAAATTTATAATGATGCCAGAACTAGTGCAACCACTTACGGTCAATAGCGGTCATATCGCTCGGTTAATCCATGCAAGTTTGGGATATACTCGTATGCTTACAAAAATTATATAGTAAACTAGCTGACCCGGCAAACGTTGTTTTGCCATATATATTATTAAAAAATAGGGGTTAGTGATAGAAGGGTGAAAATTTAGGGTTGTATGTATTTTTAATGCCACATAAGCCACATTATAAAAAATAAAAAAATTGTCCAAAAAATAAAAATAAATGTTAGGGGTGGACAACCCTTATCACTTAGGGGTATGAAAAATAGATAGTAGCCGATTCTCAGACTTACTGAATATGCATATAAAATTTCATCAAAATTGGTCAAGCTGTTTCGGAGGAGTACGGGAAGGGAACGAACATTGTGACACGAGAATTTTATATACATATAAGACTAGGCATTCAAATCCATGAAAAGTTTACATTATTAAAAACAAAAGAAATCATCGAGTTTTTTCTCGATATCTCGAAACACGGCTAGATAATATTTTAAGATTTCCCCAAGAATATTTTCATCAGTGAAAATACTTTGAAAACTTTATAAATTTTTAGTTTTGCCAGTCGATTGAGCATAAAATGACTGAATACCGATGTCATACTCGTATTTATTGCACCGTCTGACTGAGCTATAAAAATAAGTTTTTAAAACTTTGCGACTCATAAGCCTTTCAAAAGCTTTTAATGATTGTAGTTTCTTAGCAATTTTTATGTCTACTTTTAAAAGATATTTAACTTTTTTTTATAAGGCTTATGTTTGACCTCTACTTTGCTTGGCTGAAAATTATGGTGTGCTCCACTTTTTTCTCTCCTCGTCATTTTTGTCTATGGCAGGTCATAAACAAATATATTGAGTCGGGTACTTCGACTAATAGTGTCGCTCTTTGTGATCTTTTTCAAGGAGTGACTAAAAGTGTGACGCGCTCGCAGCCGTGCCCTGCCTGGCACTGCGGACCACGACCAATTATTATATATCAAGTTTTTAAATTTTAAATAGAAGCTGAAACAATTTCATCAACTTACAAAATCATAATACTTACAATAATGTATTACGAGTTGCACAATTTAAAAGTAAAATAAATAATTACATTCGTGTAAACAAGTCGCAATTTGCCAAATCATAATTAATTTTCTTTTGATTTTTTTCCTGTTTCTCCCTTCATTTCCCATTCGAAACATTAATTTCAATTTATGTGCACAGAAAAGAAAACAAAACTTCTTTTGACTGATTTTATTATTCCATTTGCTTTGTTGGTATTTTTTATTTTGCTTTTTATGTACAAAGTTATGTTGTTATAATGAGTATCAATAATAAAATTAGGGCATTAACTTTTACTAGGTACGTTCACGAATATTTTATTTGACTATTACCTTCTCATTGGCAAAATACTATGATTACTGTGTGAGTGTATGTTCCCCGATAAATATTTATTCATTTATTTATTTTTTTATGTGATTAAGTGACGAAACGAGCAAATCGCTCGCCTGATGTTAAACGTCACGTTTGCCCATAACAGGTCTGCGCCACCCAGAATTTTGAACTCGCAGAATTCAAGACCCTGCGCGGCACAGCACAAATAAAAAATCATTTTAATCATAAGCGGCATAATCTAGGTGTCTTCAAGTCGCGAGTGAATCGGTTCCTTCTAGGCAAGCGTGCTCCATCGTAGACCGCATCATTGCTCACCATCAGGTGAGATGGCGGTCAAACGCAAACCTAACATAGAATGAATAAAAAACTCTAGTGCCTTACAATACACCAAATAATATTTTTATGAAAGGATTTAAAGTACAAGCTTGAAATAATTTACTACCCAATTAGTAACTAATAAAGTAATAAACTAAGTGGCGCTTACTAATTAGTAACTAATTACCTTAAGTAAGAACTATTCTTACATGGTCTTACTTATTTAAAACTTGGCTTCATTTTTGTGTATTTTTTTTTTGTGTTTTTTGTTTTTATTTTATTGTGTTTTTTGTTTCTGTTTTTTTTTTGTTTTTGTTTTTTTGGCTATGAGAGTGAAACGTTATGAAACGTTGTAGGTATTGCGTAAAATATAAATGAAAGCTAATCTAAGCAACATTAAAGCGAAGCCGTTTATTTCCATAAACTAATTTCAATTTTTATCTGAAGTAGGCTGTGGTGACGGCGGATGGGAGAAGTGTCAACGACAAATTCCTACGGGTGATGCTGAGTAGTCTCTTAAGAGAATCATTTCGAGTTAAAATAGCGAGCAAATTTCTTTTTTATTTGCACATCGATCTAAGCATGTTTTTTGACATTCTGATATCACAGGAAGCGATGCGGTTTGCTTTTTTTCGACATTTAGGCTGCCTTGCCCTTAAGTAGAGAAGAGAAGAAAAGTGCTCTGCTCCAGTGAACAGGTAGCCTAAAATGTGTGGTGTTGGCTTTAAATAACATGGGAATACTCAGACATTGTTAAGTCGGATACTGTGCCTAGTAGAGAAGTGGAAGGATTTAAAGGAAAGATCACAAGTGTAATTCACTCGAAGTTGCGTTCAGCCTGGCACTGATTTTACAGTTAATGACTTCTTGCAGTCCTCCTCCTAAAATCGTGTTCCTTATGTCTGAGGGTCGTGACCACCGCCTCCTAGTAGCCTCTCTCTAACGATGTTTCGCCAGCGTTTCCTATCCTCAGCAATGTGAAGTGCTTTGTAGACTGAGGTGTCGAGAGCGGTGCGAATCTGATCAGACCAACGTACCGGGCTGCGGCCTCGTGATCTCTTGCAGTCGACTTTCCCTGTCGCTATCGGCTTCTCCAGGTCGTCGCCTTCTTCTTCTCGCAGTAAGCCGTCGAAATTTCGTTTATTTTTTAAGTTTTATAACCGCTTGAAGCACCTTGGGTACTACAGTACCCAAAATCGCAAAGTCGGTAGTAGCACCATGGGTACTGTAGTACCCAAACTTTTATTTCGCGCCAGACTCAGAAAAAGTCTCTATCCTGCTTTTACTAAGGCAAAAGACTTATAAGTATGAATGCCATCTCGTTCCGCTTGAATGTGCCATTATGCCGTAGTCGAACAACTTTAAACTCGGTGGATATTCGATTAAAAATTAAATATTATTCCGTCAGTCGAAGTCAGTTTGTGTTGACTTTGCGCGGTCGGCGGTGCATCGACGGGTTTTACGTAAATAAAACGTTAGTTATGCTGGTTCTGGTGGTGTTCTTGGTTATTATGCTTTATATACTTGTTAACAAGGCTGATAACAATATATTTTAAGGTATACAAGTGTTTTAGTGTTTCGACTTCAGTCATTCTTCCAAGGCCTCATTGCGTCATCATCATAGACGGCCGTGTTTTTTATTTCTCAAAGTTTATTTTATTTACTGTGTTAGATGTTATGATCTATTTAAAATATAGTGAAACAATCATCGTAGAAGTGTTGTGTGCAGTTGTTTTTGTGAAATGACAATTTACGACAAGATGTAAACAAGTGTTGTGAAGTGGGAACAAAAAAAAATCGCGGAAAAATTTTTTTTCGCTGGTTTTTAAACGCCTGATATTAAATACTTTTAAGGTGAGTAATGTATTCTTATTTTGTGACAAAGTGCAGATTGAGTCTATTATTAAATCTAAATAGTATAAAACATACATTATCGCTTTACTTTTTTTAGTAAAAATATGTAAACTTCAAAGTCCATGTTTTTTTGTAAAGTAAGCGGTTATACGCTGATTTATATCTATACCAGGCCAACCAATGTTATGATAACATTCGTCATTCGACACGTGTATACAACAGCTCTAAGATAACAATTACAAGTGGGTCCTTGTTCGAATGTTTAAGTCATAAAAACCATTTAAGTGGTCGACCGCCCGGCGCGTGACGTAACATAAACAAACGATGACGCGCCGGTGCTTCTACGGAAAAAAACCCGCGGGAGGGGGTGCCTCAAGCGGTTCCCCAATCTGTTTTGCAGTGTGTAGAATCCCCGAGGTCCCGGACGATATCCTGCATCGCCACTAGACGTCGCCGCAAATAGTTTGCACTTAAATTCGACACCGCCTCTCCAGCAAAATAATTCAATGTTTGCTAAAAATATTCAGAATTTGTACAAGATATGAACATTCTTGAAGAAAGGAATTTTGTGCGAGACGTTTTATTTCAAAATGCGATGTTATGGCGCTTTAAATAGGTTTGCCTCAAGTAAAACTTAACGCTAGGTTGATTACACGTAACGAGTACAGTGGCGAGACAGTAATTGGGCATACTCGGCCGAGCAAAGAAATCTCGGTTCTAGTGACTGTCTCGCCTCGTCAAAATGTGTATGCAACCCAAGTACTCGGCTGAGGGCACTGTCTCGCCACTGAACTCGTTACGTGTCAACTCAGTAGCGTTTTGAATAAGTTTTAGTATAAAATTGCCATCTACAAAAGTCACATTGAAACTTGAAAGTTCTTTGTATCTTTGCGTAGGTATATTTTGTAAAATACTGAACTGTGATTATGCTAAAGCTGAAGTGCTAAAAAGTAGTATAACAGAGACCGTAATAAAAGTACAAGAAAAGGAGGCATCCTCTTACGATGGAGATTTCTTATAAACGTAGTAAGCTTTTAAATTCCAGTTTTTTCATCCGAACAGCAGAGGCTTGGAACTCACTACCTTTTTTTTTTTTTTTGGGGGGTGGGAAGTCATCAAATGACCCCTCCCACTCTTGGGCAGAGCGGAAGGGAGTGTCAGACTTCTACTGACCAAAAACCACCCATGTTCCTTCTACGCCCTTGTGACGCCGAGGCCGCGGTAACTTCTACCCGCAGCCCGAAACTCACTACCTGAGTCCGTATTTACGAATAAGTACCTACAACCCAGGATTTTTCAAGAAGAATATAAATAGGTACTTCCTAGGCCAGCGTACTACATCTTCGACCACATCGTCGCTCACCATTATTGTGGTTCAACATATGCCTAGCTTGAAGTAAAAAAAAAGTACATAAATTGTCGATTACAGTGGCGAAGAGCCGCGTCAAGATATTTTTGTCGGACTGTAATTGTTTGGAGTGATTGGGTGAAGTGTGGCATTTGCACTACAATTGAATGGGGCATTGAAATGTGGAGCTGTCACTTTAGTATAGGTGCGTAGTAACTCCGTAGTCCCACTAATGATTAATGATTTTACTACACTGAGAAAAATGACCATCTTAATTCCACTAAAAGAATGATGAATTCACTTCACACAATTCATCAAAATTCCGATGAATTCACCTAAAGTACGGACACCGTACTACACCTAAAGTATTGTCACCGTAAAAACGTGCTAATCATCGTACTTTTCGGTGATGTCAGGATGCTCCGTACTTAAGGTGAATTCATCGGAATTTTGATGGCCATTTGTCTGTGTAAAAAAAAATTAAACTGTTCAAGAATTCTAGCATGATCCCTGTAGAAAAACACCTTTGTACCTACTTGACAGAAAAATGTACTAACAGTGAGCCTAGCAGAACTTCTGACGTCAAATACGAGTATTCGATAGAAAAGTGTACGCCATTTACGCCCGTCAGGGGCGCCGATGACAGGCGTAAATGGCGTACACTTTTCTATCGAATATTTGCTATATACGTATTTTCCGTCAAAAGTTATGCTAGTCCTACTGTATCTGACGCGGCGAGCGACGTCTTTATTTTAGTCCTCACTTTTTTCCTAAGACATGTTTATGACAAAACATTATGTCACACTAAAATAGTTCAAATCATGAACATTCCCGAAAAACTATTCTCGACATCTGGTGCTCACATTAAATTCCGAGGTCCCAGTAAAATATCTCTCACATTACAGAACATTACACGCCTATTCTTTAGCACCATTATTCCTTATCACAACTACTCATAACTCAGAGCATAAGACCTCCGTTTTTCGAGGAAAAAATCACAACAAAACAACGTAATGTTCCCAGATTTTTATTGTTTACAAAGGCTTTGTCGGCTTCCGCTCTCGAAGCGGTTCGGATGCAGATTATGCCAGATGGTTAACTTTTGAAGTACCTATTGTTAGATGCTTTCTTGCTCCAACATTATTGTAGATGCTAATTATAAATTAAACACTGTTTTTACTTTAACTCGTATTCATTTACTTTAGGTCAGGTACCGATTAATTATAACAATGATATCGCAAAGGAGGCACGCCATCTTCCTTGATCGCGCGGGAATCGTCTCTCTCGCTCGCTCGCAAGCGGCGTAGTGTTGTGCCGGCGCCGTAGTGCTGTGCCGTAGCGAACCATTAATCGACTCTAGGGAGAATCGCCTAATAGTTCGGCCATCCTGCACATCACGCGCCCTCGCGGGATAAGAAGCCTGTCTTCTGGACGATGGACCACCATAGCGCCAGAAGCAACTGTTCACAAACATAACTAATGTTAAACTTCAGCTTCTGTTGCACAGAAGTTGACAACTTACTCAACCATGACCATGTGGTGTCGCATCAAACTCGTGATTCTGTTGATCGTAAATCGTTCAGTTATTGTTATGAAAATTCAGTTAGATCTGAAATTTTATTATAGATATTACTTATGTCATGGCAACATCAGGTGTATTAATGCCATGAGACATAGATCATCTAGTATCAAATAAAATATAGTGTTCATAAGTTAAAAATTATTATATCATCAGACACATGTGTGTCCAAATTCAATTGAGAGCTAAGAATAAGACTCTCATAGGAAAACAGTGATTTACAGACCCATGGGTGAATATTACCAATCCAGATTAATGTCACCGTATCGTTTCAAATGTCGATGGCATGATGCATTCTCGTCCAGATGTCGCCCTCGCTGGCAACCATGCTGGAGCAGCACCATCGGCCAACGGGCTGTGCAGCTCATTCCGGTGCAGTGCTGCTTGCTTCATATTCAGCAGCCAAGCCACGGACTCACTGTTCACAGACATAGCCAATGTTAACTTCAACTCCTGTTGCATAGAAGTTGACAACTTACTTGACCACAACCATGCGTTGTACCACCAGAACTTTGTTGAGGTCGGAACTCGTTATGTTAGTGTACACTGTGTACATGATAATTCAATTAGATATTGCATAATGGTGACAGTTGGAAAACAATTCTATAAGACATGGATCATCATAGCATCCTCAGGTAAGACTTGGTGTCATTAAGCCATAATAAGATCAAACATTTATGAGTCTACAATCAATTGACAGATCAACAATAATACTTTTATAAGGAAAGTCATTTACAGACCCATTTGTTCATGTTACCGTACAATCCAGAATAATATCACCGTCTTGCTCCAGGTAGTGACGGCATGGTGCATTTTCATGCAGATGTCGCCGTCATTGGCAACCATACTCGAACAGCACCATCAGCAGACGGGCTGTGCGGCTCATCGGGTGCAGTGCTGCATGCTTCATTTTCAGCAGCAAGGTCACCCAGTAGCAGCTCACACCATGCTGCTCGTAGAACTCGTGCACCCAACGTTGTAGACATCTCTCGGTGCGGTCCACTCCGAAGGGTTTCCTAAAGGACATGCGTATCCAAAGATCGCAAGCTGTCACACTCCGATGAATTTCGAAAATAGACCTGTTTATTCAAAGCTAACATACGGTCACACGCCGATGAATTTCGACAATAGACCTATTTATTCAAAGCTAACATACGGTTACACGCCGATGAATTTCGAAAATAGACCTATTTATTCAAAGCTAACATACGGTTACACGCCGATGAATTTCGAAAATAGACCTATTTATTCAAAGCTAACATACGGTTACACGCCGATGAATTTCGAAAATAGACCTATTTATTCAAAGCTAACATACGGTTACACGCCGATGAATTTCGAAAATAGACCTGTTTATTCAAACCTAACATACGGTCACACGCCGATGAATTTCGAAAATAGACCTATTTATTCAAAGCTAACATACGGTTACACGCCGATGAATTTCGAAAATAGACCTATTTATTCAAAGCTAACATACGGTTACACGCCGATGAATTTCGAAAATAGACCTGTTTATTCAAAGCTAACATACGGTTACACTCCGATGAGGTCCCTAATGGACATGCGTGTCCGAAGATCGCATGCGGTTATACTCCGATGAGGTCCCTAATGGACATGCGTGTCCGAAGATCGCATGCGGTTATATTCCGATGAGGTCCCTAATGGACATGCGTGTCCGAAGATCGCATGCGGTTATACTCCGATGAGGTCCCTAATGGACATGCGTGTCCGAAGATCGCATGCGGTTATATTCCGATGAGGTCCCTAATGGACATGCGTGTCCGAAGATCGCATGCGGTTATACTCACACACTACATACCAGCGCCCTCTAGTGGTAACTTTAGAAATTTGCAAATAAGACTAGAGACAGTCGCCACATCTCCATCATAACGTTGCAACATTTTACAGGTTCTTGTAATATTTTATATATCAGCAACCTTACTTTCCAAAAATCTTCATGACTAGTAGTCTCATCATAATTCGTGGTATTTTACAAACCAATTCTGCAAAAGAAATTGTTATTCCAAGTTTACTTAACTCAACCGTCAACCACTGGGAACAGGGTTAACCTTAGTTTAACAACCAATAACATAAGATAAATATATGCAATTAAAAGCAGGAGCTATTGCGTGATCTTCATCATTTATATTCCAACATTTGAATAGCTCTCTGTCATATTTTGGAGTGTCAGCAGTTATGCTTCGTAAATCTTTCATGTATAAATGCTCATCTCAATTTACGGTCTTGTAGAAACCAACTCTGCAAAAGAAATTGTTGTTCCGGGTTTACCAAACTCAACCGTCAACCACTAGGAACAAGGTTAACTTTAGTTTAACAACCAATCTTGAACACATAAGATAATAATATATGCAATTAAGACCAGAAGTTTTGTTTGATCTGCATCATTCATATTAATCAACATTTGAATAGCTCCGTGTCATATTTTGGTGTATCAGCAGCTACGCTTTGCAAATCTTTCATGTGTATGCTCATCTCAATTTATGGTCTTGTATAAACCAACTCTGCAAAAGAAATTGTTGTTCCGGGTTTACCAAACTCCACTGTTAACTACTGGAAAACAGGGTCAACTCTAGTTCAGTAACCAATCATATACACATAAGATCATTTATGACATTTGGCTGACAATACACTGCTTCTAGCAGTACAGTAGCAGTACTACACAAATTAATTTAGTTGGAATTTATTTAGTTAGCCTCAGAATAATTGTTTACTATGGCACTGAAGAAATGAGTCAATTTATATTACTTGGTTTGGTATTCTAACTGTATGACTGTGTACTTATTTTCTCTCACATACCATTTAACATGATGTCATAGGTGCCATATTGTTACTTGAATAAATGTTTAAACATAATTGACTGATTAACTTAGTGAAACATGACACATTGTTAAAGTTGCTCACCAACAGAACAGTTTAGTTAATGATTTACAGTTACTCCGCTTTCATGTCAGAAAGGCAATTTCAAATATTACAGGAGTACATTTTCATATTCAAAAAGATACCATATTAGCTCAATTAAATTCTTACTGTCTTGTGTCAAACAGCATTTTGTTAATTTATTTTATTTGTTATGTTTGACCCCTTTTATCAAACTAGCATTACTATTGAAATATTATTGTACCACTAATAATAATTTATTAACTTCAGCCAACTAGGTCCATATTTATAAATAATCATAAAACATTTTATATTATAATATTATTCAAAATCCATTGACTCATACATCATTTTGCAAGGACAAGGCCTGGACTAGACATAGGTAAATGTATGGAAGAGCATGTCCTTACTGAAAAGGTCTTTTGTATTGCCCATATTTTCATGATAGCATATTATGTAATAAATGCACAAGTAGAATATTAGGTGTTGTATATTATTCCACCTTATTCATTCAAACAACTAGTAGAAACAAACTAGCACTAAGTCATCATCAGTAAAATTACCTTTTACTGAAATAATAGGTTGTCTACTTGTAAGTGGTAATTGATAAATAACCCATCAGTATTTGAAGAAGTTGCTACTCAAATATTTTATTTTAACCGATGAAAGAGTATCACAATAAATTACTGTATTTGTAATAGATACTTCATTCCACTGTGTATATTTCAGTTCAGAGGCTGGGACTCTGGTGTTTAATACACACTTAGCTTTTATAGTATACCTTTGTGCAAGGTACAATCAACGCAACAGGATTTGCAACAAATATCACTTATTGTGACCGATTGAAAGTAATTATGAGTTTTTAATAATCTTATAACATGTGAATTAATTATTTATTATGTGTGTGAGTGGGTACACATATTATTTTTGCACAACCATTTTATTCATTGATAACAACTTGAGAGAACATCCCATATAATATTGTTTGGATCGTTCCTCCGTCCATTAATTCTGTCCAATTTATGAATATTAACCAGTTATGAACTTTAAAATACCTCTTTCACTGACATAGTAGTTGCTTTATATTGTTATTGACTTTATTAACTTATTCGCATAGAATCTATAATAGGTAGTATTTAGTATTGCTTGGTTTCAATCTATTTTGTAAGTATTGCTTACTATTATTATTCATATCATGCTATTTATGAGTGTGTCATGGTTTTCATTAATGCAGTAATATAATTGTTAGTGTACAACAAACTTGGTAAATTGTACTAACTAACTCTGACTTTAAACAACTGACTCCGGTAAAGTTGATTTAACTTTTGTTGTTTTCATAGTTCTGCGAGTAAAGATTATTATGTATTTGTTATAGATTCTGTAGGCTTAGCATTATTGCACTGAACAGTTATAGGTGGTAGTATGTACCAGACTCCACTTTAAATTGTACTAACTTGGTCGGTGTGAACATATAATATAACATGTATAATGCATTCTTGAATTACCAAGATTGTAAGTTTCAGAACATTTCGATAAGGTAATTACTTTAACAGTCAAGGTATTAAGCGACTAGCTTGGTGCCCAAAACATAAAATCATTGCCCCATATAATCATCATCACAATTTTACAAGTATTTCAGGTTATAATTTGATGTGATTCCTTAGCACCAGATAATAGGGAAGAAACTAATGCCAGATTCCAGATTCACTCTCACACAATAAACCAAAATGCAACAGGTACAAATGTACATAACTTACGTGTGATTACTTGAGTAGGTACAACTTTGGGCATTTTGTGTTTCATCTCGTTTTTGTTCATTTGAATACAAAATGATATGATGGACTCACCAAAGCACGGTTATTTAGTGTTACCTCTGAATATCCTTGGTGAAATTACAAGATACTACAAACTTGTATGTATTCCGGGCTTGTAGACTTTGTCAAATCCGACTACGCAGTACAGTTAAGTAGCGTCATGTTACGACGCGCGTGTTTCGGTAGGTATTGTAGATGGTTTACTGCGAATACTTCGATGCGTACTTTTTTTGCACGACTGAAGCAATAATCACAGTACACGACGACTTCCAATTAGCTTTCTCTTGTTACTTTCATTTTAACCTAAAAGCTGAAACAATCAAACTCGCGAACGCCGGGCGATTTTGCTCAGATCCCACTTCTGAAAACTGTTAGATGCTTTCTTGCTCCAACATTATTGTAGATGCTAATTATAAATTAAACACTGTTTTTACTTTAACTCGTATTCATTTACTTTAGGTCAGGTACCGATTAATTATAACAATGATATCGCAAAGGAGGCACGCCATCTTCCTTGATCGCGCGGGAATCGTCTCTCTCGCTCGCTCGCAAGCGGCGTAGTGTTGTGCCGGCGCCGTAGTGCTGTGCCGTAGCGAACCATTAATCGACTCTAGGGAGAATCGCCTAATACTATATTGCAACAGTTGAACGCATTTTTATTTTTGTAATTGAAAATGAGAAACTCTTGGCTTAAGTTGGCTTTCAAAAATAATATTATTACTCTCTCTCGCTCACACTTAGTGCTAATATAAAGTGTAGATTACTTTCTATGGATCTTAAGTGAAACCTAATTTTATTGGCATTGAAAGCCTCGAATTTTGATTTTCTACTCTTATTGGAATACATTGCTATGAACACAGAATAAAATATACATTTTGACATTGAATCCACGCAAAATAAAACAAAATATCTTATGAGGTATTTCAAATAGGAATGGAATCAGACATTACTTTGCAAAAGTGCATGTAGTAACTATGTATTTAAAATAAATTTCTAGTATTTTTCGTTACAAAACAACACGTATTAACAACGAAAGAACACTGGAGACTTTGTTTTAAATTCAAAGTATTTCTGTATTTAATTTTCTCTAATCTGTCAAGAGTCGTGTATCTGCCTTTTTTCTAATCTGCAATCCTGACGGCTTCCATTTATCATTTGAAGGAAACCCCTTTTTTCTTTAGCACATTAGTACGTCGTATGCTGAGACAGTTTATGAATGACAGTGTCTTTTGGAAAGGGGGGAGGAATCAGTCAGGCAAGTCAAGGCTTGGGCTTGATGAGGCGGCTTTGACGTGTTTTTGTTTTGGCGTGAGGTCTGGCGGTTCTGTAATAAGGGAAGCAGACGAATCAAACTGGAAGCCAGTGCTTTTTACAATCTTAGAATTCTAAATTCAGGGTGGCCCAGACGTGTTATGGGCACATGTGACGTTTAACATTACGTAAGCGATTACCTCGTCTTGTCAATAAATAGCATAAAAAAGAAGCCCTAATTGAAAACTGAAACCTCAATAATTATTTGAACCTCGACGGAACCTAAATATTATAAACAATTTATTTAAATCAAGGGCTCGTTAGTTTAACTACCGATGCCCTTCTCCAAAAACTGTATGGATGCTATTTCTAAAACCAAAATAGAAATTCAGTATGTATGTGTTACCGGCCAAACCCGATTTTAGGACAAACTAATTTAGCCTAGGCTAAACTAGTAGGTTGGTACATTAGTTCAGTTGCAAAATTTGACTCCAACATTCAATACATCATAAACATTGCAAGTTAAAATTAGCACGGTAATACTCAAAAATTAAGTCGTTTACTACGACTAGTTTCGATCACATTCGGTGACCTTCATCAGGTGAATTATAAGCGTGCGCTGGCGGTTGCCTGGCACTGATTTTTACGTGAGTATTCCCATGTTGATCTTAACAAAATGTGTCTCGACGCTAGTTTCCAGAGTAAAATTTCAAGTTTAAATAATTGCTTGCAAAAATAGGACACGGCCTCACCTCAACTAATATTTCTTCCCATCCTCGACTTTATTCCAAGTCATTGTCTAAACCAAATTACCTATAAACACTATCTTTAAAATCTCTATCAGCAGTAACAAAACCTGATTCACCTCCATTCTTAGCCAACATAGCTATTCACCTTTCATTACCGCCATTTCGTTCAGGAGAGGAAATTATCTTTGCCCTTTGTAAAACAAAACAACCCTAATTAAAAAGACCACAGTTTAAACTCGAACTTAGCCAAAAAATTTCCTTCTGAAAAATACTTGAAGAGAATAAAGTGAAAGTGTTTAGTCTGTGTGATTGCGTAGTTGGCAGAGAAGACACAGATTGTGAAATGTTTCTCGTACTATTTTTTGTTGTGTTGATTTTTGAATGTGTTTGTATTGGATTGGTTTAGGCTGTGGCTGGTAATGTCTAAGTATTTGAAACAATATGGATTTTCGTAGTGGAGCAATGATGTTCAAATAATGATTACTATTAGTTGTGAATCTAATTTTCTGGATAACAAAATGAAACAGTTTTACGTGAACTGCATAATACATACAGGGTTACAATGAAAAGGTTTGGTAGGTTTGGTTTATATCTTTGTTGCTAAATCACGCAAAAACGGCTGATTAAATTTGGTTTCAAGGCAGCTTGTATTAACGTAAGCTTAGGCAGCATTTTATACCAAAAAATGCAGGTAAATAATAAATATGTATATAGATGAGTGGTTGACCAAAAAGGGACCTGGAGGGATTGGAAACCGTTTTTTATTTTTTTTTGAATTTTTTAATCTGTGGTCTTTTAGCTTTGTTTTGGTCTAACCTGAATATTTTTAGGTGCCGTAGTGTTTTTTTTATGATTTTTTTTGTGAGCCGACACGAGTCGAAACTTGTTTCTACACGAAATTTCAAACGCGATTTACTCGAAATCAATTATTTTCCCTTGAAGTCCCTTTTTAGTCAACCACTCACATAGTTTAAAAAACTAAAAAACACGTATTGTCATCGGTCTTTAACAGGTGTGCAAAGTTTGAATTTAATCTGATCGTTCACAGTAGGGCAAAATCGAGCTCAAAGGAGTCGGTTACATACTCGTACATACAGGTGAAACTAATAAAAAATGTTTCACAGTTCACACTCATAGCTCCCACTAGGATAACCTGGGTCGAATGTGGGATGCCATGGATCACACACAACGACAAGGACAACTAACACCCAAACCGAGTGCAGATATTTAAATTCATCATTCAAAAATCTCCACGGCCGGGAATCAAACCCGTGACCTCTGGCTTATAAGGCGGATATACTTCCACTAAGCCAAGCAGGTCGTCAATTAGGAAGTACGTACAAAATGACATATACGGACAAAACGACACAGGCATCATATTTCAAATTCTGCCGCTTCTAGCCCGCCATAGATAACTACATCACGTGACTCTATCCAGTAACACCAACCTGTCAAAACGTGAACTCGCGCCAGTCTTTCGTTTGGATGTCATGGCCGACGACAAACTTTGGTAAGTTACGAATTTTTTTTAACTGTCGGTAGTTTTGTGTATTAATATTATGTTTTTCAGGATATTACGTTGTGTTTACATTTATTACATCCCTTAAGTATTTATTTTTGCCTTCAAATAGTTTTTTTCGTAAATAATAAACATTTTGCATTTATTGTTGAATTTAGATTTTTGATAACGCTTTATGGACAAAATGACATACATATGTAACGGACAAAATAACATAGGCATGTCGTTTTGTCCATATGAACTCAATAAGCTGATTGAAGGTTTCCAATACCTAGTTTTCGTTAATCAGCTGTTGATTTCTTTACAGATATACCAAAATGCCGCGTAATTATAAGCGTAAGACTGATCGTCAATCCTGGAGTGAGGAATCAATGCGTAAAGCTATAGAAGCAGTTCGCAGTAATAAAATGGGCTGGCTTTTGGCGTCGAAGACGTTTGGAGTGCCACAAGCAACACTAAGAAGACATGCATCAAATAGTAACAAAACTTTGGAGTCCTCTGCAAAGGGTCTAGGATGTTGGAAAACTACTTTTACACCTGATGTGGAAAGAAAATTAGTTGAGCATATAAAATTACTTGAATCTCGTTTGTTTGGACTGACGCGAACGTCTGTTCAAGAATTAGCTTTTGAGATGGCTGAAAGAAACGGTTTTGCTCACAAATTTAACCGGCAAAAACAAAAAGCTGGACAAGAATGGTTAGAAGGGTTTTTGAGGCGAAATAAAGATATTTCTTTACGTAAACCAGAAGCTACTTCAGCTGCTCGTGCTCAGGCTTTTAACCGACCACAAGTAAAAAAGTTTTTTGAGATCTACGGACATCTGCTGGAATCTGAGAACATTGGGCCACACAGAATTTATAATACTGACGAATCAAGCCTGTCGACTGTACAAAAACCCCAAAAGATATTGGCTACTACTGGTAGGAAGCAAGTTGGCGTAATAACTAGCGCAGAACGGGGAACTAACACCACTGTTGTTTGTTGTGTTAATGCTATTGGTACGTTTGTTCCACCAATGATGATATTTTCCAGGAAAAATATGAAAAATGAATTGGTCGATGAAGCACCTCCTGGTACTTTAGCTGTAGCTCAACCATCGGGATGGATGACAACAGATTTATTTCATAAATGGCTCAAACACTTCCAAAGTTTTGTTAAATCATCTATTGATGATAAAGTTATATTGATTGTCGACGGGCATGTAAGCCACAAAGGGATTGAAACTTTAGAATATGCAAAACAAAACGGCATTATTATTCTGTGTCTACCTCCACATTGCACGCATCGCCTCCAGCCTTTGGATGTCTCATTTTTCGCACCTTTGAAGACATATTTCAACCAAGAGACATCCAAATGGCTTAAACAACACCCAGGACGTGTCGTAACACAGTTTCAAATTGCTGGCCTGTTCAAAGAAGCTTATGGTAAGGCAGCTACAGTGCAAAATGGTTGTAACGGATTTAAAAGCACTGGGATTTGGCCTCTGAACCCTGAAATATTTCCCGATTATATGTACGAGCCTGCAGAGACGACAAACATACCACTGGAAGACACCTCCAATATGCAATGTCATCGGCAAATAGGTCCCATTCCAGTCCCCATAGCTGGACCATCTACACAGCAGCTAGACGATTTAATGTCACTTCCCGGAACGAACGATCTCCAAGCTTCTGAAACTCAGCAACAAATAATCCGCGCCGTGACACCTGACAATGATGACACAACAGTTCAAACAACCTACTCTACTGAACCAGCTGGCAATTCAACAGCAAACACTGGTCAAGACCTTATTTTCCCTGCTGCAAATCAAAATCACCCATCTGTTGGTAATGAAGAACATCCCTCATCCCATACTTTAGCAATGTCTATTGAAGTTATATCTCCTATCCCAAAAGGACTATACATAAGTGGCCAAGGCAAACGTAAGCCAAAGAAACGGCAAACCTCTTTAGTTTTGACGTCTACTCCAAATATGAAAGAAGTAAAGGCAAAAAATGAGCCAAAAGCTCCTTCAGAGAAGAGGAGACGAAATGTTACCAGAACCATATTCCAAGAAGACAGCGACGAAGAAAATTGGCCAAAGAACGCTCAAGATAACGAAGAAGATTGCGCCTGCATATATTGCAACGATCTTTATTCGCGATCAAAACCTGGAGAAGACTGGTTGCGGTGCTTAAAATGTTCGCATTGGGCCCACGCTTCTTGCGCGGACGTTGATAAACGAACCAAGCGGTTCATTTGCGAGCTTTGCCTTTAATTTTATAACTTTTGCCATGTATGTCATTTAGTCCGTATGTGGTATGCCATTTTGTCCATAGCATATGGACAAAATGGATTTAGTTGATCTCAGTTAAATTTAAAATTATTTTTTTTTCTCCTTTGTTTATCTTTTAAATATCTATTATAATTCAAAGATATTAAACCTAAGATTATTAGAGTAAAATATGAATGCGCTGTGATTTACCATTAAAAAGTTATGACCCAAAACCAAAACTGTATGTCATTTTGTACGTACTTCCCCTATCTATATTATAACAGCTTATTTTATTTTATGAAATCTAAGTAAAGTTCTCAATTGTAAACAAATTAATCCTAAAGCCTACCGAAAATCCAAATCCTAAAATGTTAATCTAAACAAGTTTGAACAAACGAATCAGCCGGTTAGCAATTTGCATAACAACGCCCTGAAATAGACCCTACGGATAAGGGCTAGTTTACACTGTGCTATGCCGATTCTACTGGGTTATGAGGAAAGGGTATGCTTAACCGAAAAGGGCTCACAGCACTCATCATTGCGAACAACTTTTACTAAGGGACCAGCCCGGAAATTGGAGAAAAAATCAGCTGTTACATACATTTTGTAGAGTGTCGTTGACATTTTTCCATAGAAAGACTGATTTTTTTTCTCGGTTTCTGGCTACATTTTTTTTTCTATCAAATTACGGCTTTATTACAACTATTTGGCATAAAATGGCGCTAGGGGTCAGTGAGATGAAATAAAAAATCTCTTAGCTAAGGGCGAGGTACCTAGTCATAGTAGACGACGTAATTTTTACGTGAGTATTCCCGTGTTAAATTATAACAAAAATGAGGTACCCATAAGTTAAGTTACATCAGGTTATAGTTAAACGGGGTGCTAGGTCGGGTAACCTCCACGTGGTGCACCCTGGGCAACAGCGTGCGGTAATACTGCAGCTTTTATGCAGTATTACCGCACGGTGGCCAATAACTCGACACGGTGGGCCCATCCGCGTGTCCCTCTGACTGGCAGAGGGCACAGCGTGATGGCTTGGACGGTGGCGTTGCTGCCACCAGGGGGGTTTTCCTTGTGCTCCTCGCCGCATGTGGGTTGCGGTCGGGAGTGTAAGGAAAGGAGGAGGGAAGCGCTGGAAGCGTGTGCCGCATGGGGCCCCCCAGCGGCATACGCTTTCGGCCTACATAGGCCGGGATCTCTCGTTGCCGAGCGTGGTGAAAGCCGTGCTCGGCGGCGAGAGATCGTGGCAGGCCGGGGTCTCCTTCTGCGAAGAGGTGATGACGCAGAAGGAGGCCGCGGAGCGGGTCGGAGAGGACGACACCCGATCTGATCCGCTCCGGCACAGACGGGGGAGCGAGGAGGCGGTTCGCCCGTCTCCTCGCTCCTCTGCAGTGGGGTTGCCGGGAGAGTCGGGGGACTCTCCCGGCCTGCACGACCCCACACTGACTGTCTGGGGGGCCCGATCCTGGGGAACAGGGTCACCCCTCCATAGGCGCAGGGGGCCCTAATCGGGCCCATCGCCGGGGCGAGGTGGCGATTGCTAACGCGACCCCACCTGCCCCATGAGGCGGATGCCGAACACCCCAGGGTTTTTAGTGGGTATGCCGCCACGAGGGCGGAGACTCCCACATAACCACCCTGCCTCCCCCGGGGCGGGCGTGGTATCCATAAAGGATTTTCCCTGGGTCAAAAAAAAAAAAGTTATAGTTAAACCCTTTAAAAAATGCCTGCAGTCTGGTTAAGAACATTATCAGGACAACAGGACAGCTTTTTCGTAAAGTTTGAAATTGAAAATTACTAATGTAAAAACACCCTAGTACCTACAAAATAGTAAAACAATATTAAATAACAATCCAAAGCTGTTGCGTAGAAAATACGAGTAGTTTAAAATTAATTCAATTTCAACAAAATGATTTGCTAGAAATTCTGAATGAATGATACTCAGAAACTCTGGAAATTATCTGAATTCATTCTCTGAATTCAGATAATTTCTAGAAACTGATTTTGTTGAACTCAGGTGAAATCTGAGTTCTCTATGAAAACTAACGTCGCAGTTTCTGAGGAAGTATTCTGACGAGTGAAATATTATCTCCGTCACTGTCGCTCAAATTCGATATGTCATAAGAGTGAGAGTGACCGCGATAAAACACCAGAAACATGGGTTGATTACACGTAACGAGTACAGTTGCGAGACAGAGTCCTTAGCCGAGTACTCGGTTTGTATAAACATTTTGACGAGGTGAGACAGTTACTAGAACCGTGGTTTGTTTGCTCGCTCGAGTGTGCCCATTTACTGTCTCGTCACTCACTCGTCACTCATTACGTGTAATTAACCCATCAATGAATGGCTGTTTCTAAGGCCCTATTGAAAACAAAAATCAAAAATGAAAAACGGGTACAGTGGCGATGCAGTAAATGGGCACACCCGGCCGAGCAAACCAATCATGGTTTTAGTGACTGTCTCGCCTCGTCAAACTGTTTATGTTTATACAAAAACCTACCTTACGACCTGCTTAGCTCAGTGGTAGCATATCCGCCTTATAAGCCAGAGGTCCCAGGCTCGATTCCCGGTCGGGCAATTGTTTGAATGACGAATTTTAATATCTGTCCTGGGTCTGGGTGTTAGTTGCTTTGTCTTTGGGTGTGTTCCATAGCATCTCCGATACAGGGAATCCTAGTGGAGAGCTATGAGCGTGAAATGTTATTTACATAAACTGACTACTCGGTCGAGTACACAGAGTACACTGTCTCGCTACTCGTTACGTGTAATCAACCCATAAGTTCCCCTTTTCTGGCGTTGTACATAACAAAGAGGTCGAGGCGTCGACATTGTTCCGTCAATAGAAAGAGTACCCAGACAGATAAGAAACGCTCCGATGAACCTGACTACGCGATGCAAACGGTTAGGGATGCGGCTGGTCGGTGATTGGCCGGAAAATTAGGCCGGTTGCTTTTTGACAGGCTTACGTAACGATAGGTGTGGCCGGATATGTTATCCTTAATTTTACTTGATCATGCCTTTCCATGGGTACTATTTTATTTGACATGTAACATTACGATTATATTTTCATGATCCCACAGTGGGCACCTGAAAACGGGCGAAGGAACCGATTCAGGCAGAAAAAACGCTGGCGTGATGACCTCGATGCTCTTTTGGCTGACTGATTTATTCTGGCGGGTGATCGAGATGTCTTGAAAGAGGTGGGAAACCCTTTGCTCAGGACACAATAGGTTGGTAAAAAAACAAGTTCAAGTTCAAAAAAAACTATAAACTTTGTTGGTAACCGAAAAAAAATTAGCAAGTTTTCATCCTGATTTCATGGACACTGGACAGTGGACAGTGGACATGCTTGACGACCGATTTTCGACTTTAGCTGCTGGTGATAGCCATACGGGTACCTAACCTACTAGAAAGTTGTTGTTCTTGATTATATTATCTAGTTATACCTAGGACGTTTCCTATCAGGTGAATTAGTGGCCAAACGTAAAAATTATATTGCTAAAAACATGCCTATTTTTAACACGCTTTTATTAGCTTCACCTGTATGTTTGTATGATTGTATGTTTGTATGTTTGTATGTTTGTATGTAACCGACTCCTTTGAGCGCGTTTTTGACCCACTTTAAACGGTCAGATTTCTTTCAAACTTTGTAGATATATCGAGGACCGATGACAATACACTAAACAAATCGTGTTTTTTAGTTTTTTTAACTATTAATTTTTTTAACACGCTTTTTCTATAAAGTTTCTTTAACTTTTAAGACCGTTTAATTTACAAATGGTAATTTCGTCATTTGTGTCAGAGAACAGAGTGGCGCAGTGGAAACGTGCTGGGCTCATAACCCAGAGGTCCCTGGATCGAAACCACGCGCTAGAAATCTTTTTGCTCAATATTTTTTGGTACGCATCAATTTTATTTTATGAGGTCTGAGGATCGAAACCACGCAGCTACAAATCTTTTTGCTCAATATTTTTTGTTACGCATCAATTTTATTTTTAATTTGCTTGAGCAGACGGCCAAAATCGGATAACACCAACACATTTGTACATATTAAGGATGGTTAATAGTTAGCAAATCGAACTAAAAAGCGAAAAATAAATAATAGTTAAAAAAAAACTAAAAAAACACGCTTTTTATAAAAAACCGAACTAAAAAAATAGAAAATAAAATTTTATAAATTTAAATTAAGAATAGGGTTGAAAATTTCAATAAATATAAATTAATAATAGTGTAAATAAATAAATATATGTATTTTATTTTTAAAAAAGCGTGGGGTGCTTTCTAAGATATTATCAAAATGCTAATCACTCTACTCATGTCTGTCAATACAAAATGTATCTACAAAATATATAATATCTATTGACCCATGCACCCCACGCTTTTTAAAAATAAAATACATAATTATATTTATTTATTTACACTATTATTAATTTATATTTATTGAAATTTTCAACCCTATTTTTAATTTAAATTTATAAAATTTTATTTTCTATTTTTTTAGTTCGGTTTTTTATAAAAAGCGTGTTTTTTTAGTTTTTTTTTAACTATTATTTATTTCATTAGTATGTTTTCTAACGACGCTGTGATCGTTGTCCTTTTTTGAAAGCATTTTAGAGTCACTCCTTGCAATGCGATATCTGATCGCACTAACTACTTATTAATTCCTTGAAAGAGATCGCTTCTAGCGATAAGGCGGCCAGTTGTTTGTTGTTCAAGCGTCCAGGCAATTTTGGAGTGAAAAATAAAAATATTACGTATATATCTAATTTCCGTACAAATTTTCCGCCATCGGATGTCTAAAGTGACCGGACACGCGCCAGAAGTCGGACCTCCCTCACATCTCTAACCTTTTTGAAAGGCGCTTGAAAATTGCTAGGAATTGCTATTAAGGAGTGCTGGGTCGGGATGGCTTGTAAAAAGGCTACGAGCAAGGAATGAATTGGGAATGTCTGACTGAGAACAGTTTAGCAAGTTGATTTTTTGGGATCAAGGTCTTAAGGGCAAAATGGGCCTTCGGAGCTCGGCCAATCATTGATGCTTCGTTCATTTGTTTCATTTTGTTTTGTTTCATTCATTGACGCTTTTTCTAAATCTTTTTTTTATGCTGAGTCAAGGCAAGAGCTTATAGTAAGTGCTCATCGTTTTGAATAACTTAATATGGGGATAACCCTGCAATCGTAAATAAAAACAGCTGTTCAATAGAAAAATGTCACTGACACTCGACGAAATGTGTGAAACTACTGATTATTTTTCGCAATTTCAGGATTAGTACATACTTTTGTAAAAGTTGTTCATAACGATGAATACTTTGAGACTATTTCACCTTAACACAGGGTGTGTTAAGGTGAAATTCTCTATACAATACAATGACAACCTTATAACTAAACACAAAATTATATACAAAACTAGCTGCACCTGCTTTTTCTTTTAAACCCCCCTGTATTAGAGAGAACAAAACAAAAAAGTAAAAAATTCAAATCAATCTAGCCGTTCTCGAGTTTTAGCGAGATTCACGAACAACTATTATTTTTATAAATAAGAGAAGAAGAAGAAGAAAACCTTCTTATTCTTCTTCTTACTCTAGCTTACTTCTTACTTCTAGCTTACTCTAGGAACCAAAGCCTAGAAACCAGAATAAAGTACAAATAGAATCAAACAAGACGAATCCGCTTAGAGCTGAAATCGTATTCAAACTACCAGCGTCGAAGTTAGAAAATAGAACCATCTCGGTGCAGTAAAAGACAGTGAACGAGCTTCGGCCGGCGGTTTCACCCACTATTTTTACTTTTCATTTTATTTATTTCCAGCATTTATAAAAACAAAAAAATATTTTTTTGCAGTAGTAGGGCTCTTTTACAGAGCCCGCCTGGGGAAGTACCACACCTTTGCCAGTTATTCCACCGCCAAGCAGTAATGTGCAAATATTACTGTGTTTCGGTTGGAAGGGCATTGTTTCCATTGAAATTTCAGAGCAAATGGGAGATTAAACATCTATCTCAGGGTGACGAGCGCAGTGCTGTGCCACGCAGAGTCTTGAATTCTGCGAGTTCAAAATTCTGGGTGGCGAAGATCTGGCTGTTACGGGCAAACGTGACGTTTAACATTAGGCGAGCAATTTGCTCGTCTCGTCACTCAATTACATTTAAAAAAATGAGAACTATGAGCCCTGTTCGGCTAAACATACCCTTCTACACATGAAGAGGAAAGATTTTGTATTTTTGGATTTTGTATGTTTGTAACGAAAACTCGAAAACTACTGGACCGATTTCAAAAATTCTTTCACCATTATAATTCTACAATATCCTTGAGTAACATAGGCTATATTTCATACCCGTGCAAAGCCAGGGCAAATCACTAGTGACACATAACTCCGTACAAGCGACTAGCTGTGAGTTGCTCTACTGGATTGTATAATAGTATTCAAACATACAGAGTATGTGATCAATAAGTAGGTAAGTTACGTATCTTCGAAGCAATACTTTTCACTAAACGGATTCAGTTTCAGTTAGTTTTGAATTTATTTTTGTGCAAAGTCTTTACGTGTTGAAATGACAATTTTATGTTCGTGGGTATTGTTGGTTCTAAGAGATTCGTAATAACAAAATCGATATACGATTATACATACAGGGTTATAAGAAAAGGGTGTGCTAAGACGAAGAGGGCTCTTTGCACTCCTCATTATGAACAACTTTTACTAACAGACTAACCCTGAAATCGAGAAAAAAAATCAGCTGTTCCATACTTTTTGTCGAGTGTTATAGAAATTTTTCTATAGAAAAGCTGTTTTTTTCGCGAATTCCGGGTTGGTTTCATAGTATAAGTTGTTCATAATGATGAGTACTATGAGCCTTTTTTTAGGTTACATACCCTTTCCTTATAACCCTATAAAAGGAAATTTATAACATAACTAGCTGCGCCCCGCGGTTTCACCCGCTGTCCTGCAAGAATAGCGGAAAGCCGTTCAATTTTCTGGGGTAAAAAGTAATCTACATATTACCTAGGGCTTAAGCTACCTTCATACCAAATTTCGTCAAAATCTGTTTAGCTGTTAAATTGTTAAATCAAATTGTCATCCATACGTCCATTACATAGCTGTCATTTGCGCAAAGAGTATAATAAGTCGTTTTGTTATTCCAAGTCTGATTCTTTTTTGTTATACCTCGTTTTATAGTGACTGATGTTTTATGTCAATTCACACTTGAATGCTATCGAATTTATTTAATAGAAATAAATAGTATAATAGAAATAAATAGTATAATAGGAATAAATAGTATCCTATGTGCGTTTCCTGGCTCTAAGCTACCTCCTCACCAATTTTCAGCCATATTGGTAAAGCCGTTCTTGAGTTATAAGTAGTGTAACTAACACGACTTTCTTTTATATATATAATAGATTTGGTATACGGATGTAACTCCGATGACTAAAACCTTCTTTTTATAATAATTTTAAAATTAACTTATGTTTATTGTTATCACCTCTTTGGTGTACTCATTACTTCAGTAAATAGTTTAGTTCAGTTTGAGAAATTTCGTTCTGCTTCATAAGTAGGAAGTAATGTCTGGTAAGTTGACTTTTTCCATTTCGTGTCCAAAAATAACGAGAGGATCACAAAATTGTGATCATGTGAAAAATATATTTTTAGTTAATATACCACCGTCGTTAGTGGGAACCCTACAGCTTGCCAGGCAGGCACTCTGACCCCTGGACCACTCGCTCGCGGCATTGAGCAACGAAAAAAGTATTCTTTAGCTGATCTTTTTTGTTGGATTGCATAAAAAATAATGTTAATTTGAACTTTTTCTATTACATATAACTAGCTGACCCGGCAAACGTTGTTTTGTCATATAAATTAATTGTAGTGACTATTAAAAATAGGGTTGGTGATAGAAGGGTGAAAATTTAGGATTGTATGTATTTTTTAATGAAAAAAAAAATAAAAAAAATTGTCAAAAAAAAATGTTAGGGGTTCACAACCCTTATCACTTAGAGGTATGAAAAATAAATAGTAGCCGATTCTCAGACCTACTGAATATGCATATAAAATTTCATAAAAATCGGTCAAGCCGTTTCGGAGGAGTATGGTAACTAACATTGTGACACGAGAATTTTATATTTTTTTTTTTTTTATTATAACGATCTACCCTCCAAGTTTATTGGAGCCATTAAGTACTAAATCCATTCATACCAGTTCTCGCTATTATGCCTCTCGTACTTTCATTCTTCATACCTACTTTATCTTTCTATCATTCATCTCATTCATTCTAATTGGTGGGATGCCAATTAATTTTACAGTTTGTGTACCTATCTAATGTGTTTAATTTTTATTTATTTACAGGGTATATTACATCTAAAATAATTTTTTCATCCTAGTGACTATCTTGAATAACACGTCCTATATGTGTCAATATAGGACTGTAATTCGCTTATTTACTTTTATTTTTATTATTTACTTTTCTTATTATATACCTACAGTATTCTAAAAAAATATTTCTACTATTATTATTACTTATTATTTAACAAAGATTTTCTAAACATATATTTACATCGATTTCGTTCTCAATATCAAATCTTTTAGCTGCGTAGATGGGACATTCTACGATTATGTGAAGTGCGCTCTCCTCCACATCCGGGTCGCACGCACACGAAGGACTCTCCTTGCACTTGAATCGATACAAATACGAGGAGAATCCTCCGTGGCCTGTTAGCAGCTGAGTGATGACGCCATCAAAAGTCATCTTTTTAGTTACTCTGTATGCCTCGATCGCATCCGGAAAGAACGTCTTTGTCGTCGATGCCGTCCCCCCACTGACATATCTCCGGTTCCACTCGTCTCGTCAAGCGAGTCCAGCCGGATTTGTCGCTTGACGAATGACACCGGACATTTGTCGTAGTTTGCTTTGGTCTTGAGTCGAAGCGCCGCGTACTTAGCCAACTCATCCGCCCTTTCATTTCCCTCCATCCCTGCGTGCGCCTTGATCCAGTGGAGTTTGACATTATTACCGCAGTTAGTTATTTGGCGTATGTTCTCCCTGGCCTTGACCGCCAAGGGATGAAAGGAAATGTTGTTGACTACTGTCTCCAGCGCGGATCTCGAATCGCAATATATGTTGCTTATTGGCGAGTTCCGGCGGAGGACGATGTCGGTAGCCTCCAGCAGGGCAAGCAACTCTGCCTGATAGACGGTGCAGCATTGTTCCAGCTTAAGTTTTCGGGTTCCTGTTTCCGCGCCCTTGTCCCATATGGACACTGCCGCGCCAACCTTCCCCTCCAACTTACTCCCGTCCGTGAACAGGCTGAGTCCGTTGTGGTTAATCTGTTCCAATGCTGCACCGTCCCCCACGCAGGTGAAGCGCAGATCCGCCCATTGTGCGGGATGTGGCAAATTCGCGAATTCTTCTGGTCTCTCTATTTCTCTACCCACTGTTTCCTGCCGGGGGTGTCCTCTTCTTGCTAAATAGAGCGAGGCTGCTTCCCGAATTTTATATTTAAGATTTACTACTTGGCTGCAAAGTTTTATGTGGATCGAATTTACGATACTTACATAAGTTATTGGACGGACTAATACAGGGTTATAAAGAAAGGGAAATACTTAGCCGAAAAAAGCAAGCTGCTTAGTATTCATCATTATGAACACCTTTTACTATGGGACCAACTCTATCACGGTTCATGAGATACAGCCTGGTGACAGACGGACAGACAGACAGACGGACGGATAGCAGAGTCTCAGTAATAGTGCCCCGTTTTACCCTTTGAGTACGGAACCCTAAAAATAAAAAAAATACCGAGAATGGAACTTAAAAACCCCATGTTTTAAAACACCAGACGTTTTTTTTTAAGGAAGTAGGACACTTGAGACTGCCCAAGGGTCTCATGACGCGGATAACAAGCAAGCTCTACACCGACCAACTTATCCTTGCAGTTGAACAAATCACGAAACTAACCATTTTCTATATGTAGCTGTGAATTTTGTTCAGGAAAAACGATGGAGCTGCCCCATTTAACTGCCCAGATAGCTTTGTAGTGTACACTGAAGCGTTGCCTAAAAACTCGTTAATGTCTTACATAAAAGAAACATGCTACGTTATGTCACAATCTGAATCTTAACTATGGTTAAGTCATCTGGTTAGTGTTTATGTTTTTCATATAAAAATATAAGTATGAAAAATAACGAAATTCTTATCATAAGGTGGACGCTTACGCCCCTTTCTCCTAATTTTTCGTCTCTTCACAAGCTTTTTTTATGCTATTGAGTGACGAGACGAGCAAATCGTTTGCCTGATATTAAACGTCGCGTTTGCCCATAACAGGTCTGCGCCACCCAGAATTTTGAACCCTTAGAATTCAAGACCCTGCGCGGCACAATGTTTAATCTCATATTTATTTTGCCCTGAACTTTCACTAAAAACAATTCCCTTCCAACCGGAATACAGTAATGTTTGCACTCTGCTAGGTGGAATAACTGGCGCAGTTTTTTAGCTGTCTACAAGCTTTTATCAAGTTTCACTAGTCCCGTTGTGTCTGTAAGTCTGGTAAAATAAAAACTTGCAAGTTTTTGACCCACGCACCTATATTACCCACGTAAAATTATTTATATACCTTTCCAACATTACAGGGTTATTCATAAAGGGTATGCTAAGCCGAAAAAGGCTCATAGTAGGCCTAAAGGCCTACTCATCATTATGAACAACTTTTTACTAGGGGACCAACCCGAAATTCGCGAAGAAATAAATTATATAATATAATATAATATTCCATAGAAAAATGTCAATGACACTCGACTTAATGTATGGAACAGCTGATATTTTTTTCGTGAATTTCGAGTTGGTCCCCTAGTAAAAGTTGTTCATAATGATGAGTTCTTTTCGGCTTAGCATACCCTTTATGAATAACCCTATATGTCCCAGCAATGGCAGGATTAAAGGTTAAGTAGAACCTCAATCTAACAAGACGTGACAAACAAGGACGGGCCTCTACCTATGTTTAAATTTATTTATACCTTGCGACATTTAAAGCTAGCCCAGAATTTCCTTTTTCATTTCCTCGGGCCCTCGCATTCTGCGGCCGCATTAAATTTGTCATTTTGTACCGCATTTGACCGTCTCATTTCAGCGTTCCAACATGTTTGAGGCTCGTCACATCTGCGTAGATATTTTTTTACAGTTGCGCAGTACTTAAGTACTATTTATGTAGGACGTAAACGGCCTACATTAGACCCTTTGAGCTTTTGCGCAGAATGATTTTGCAGTACGTAAGATTTTGAACATTTTAGACTTGCTTTAAAATAAGAAAGTTTAGGAAGCCTGCATACGTTCGGTGACGAAACTCAATGGCGTATGTGAATCCACAAGCCCGTGTGCCTAGCCTCATGTGGTGGAATCATCGATCTATAATCCGACTTCGGTGGGTGGAATACAGTATTTTTTTCCAAAATAAACTAACTTAGTACATTGTGTGAAATGTTCTTGAAAATATGCCCACACCGCAAAACCATAAAGGTTGTGCTGTTAAATCAATCACCACAATTTTGAATCAAACTTCACGCTATGTTACGAGTAAAATGCCCAATAGGCGTGACGAAAGATTTTAAAATCCTCTTCCATAATGTGAGTACACATTTACTATTTACAAAAAAGCCTTTATTTCGGTAATAAACTTAAGTTTAACGAAGTTTGAAGCCATTTTTCACATATTTTTTCAACAGTGCCCGAAAACAGCTTGCTTGTGTCATGGCGTCGATTTGACGTCACGGCTAGTAAACATGTCATTGTGTCTATGCGTGATGAGCGGCGGATGACCTGAGTTCACTGAAGCGTGACGTCATACGCTGTGATTGTTGTTTCTGTCAAGATGGCCGATTGCTGTATTTTAATGTTTTAATTTATTGAAAATCTTAATAATCTGTTTTTTAAAAATAAAACTAAGCATGTGTTTTATTTTTTTTAAATCTGGCTAGTCCCCTGAAAGCATTGAATCGGCGATTTTTTGATACTGTCGTCATGCCTATAATATTGACCATTACGTAAAAGTAAAAGTTTTATTCAACAAAATTTAGCTAAAGCAATATAAATGCCATAATTGTATAATAGGTGATATATTAACTGTAAAAAGAGGTTGCACCATTATTAGGGGTTTTCAGTCTATTGGGGATAAACAGGATAACACAAACAAAAGCCCCTCGATAGCTAGCCTCTATGTTTGACAGAAAGCACCGAGACCTAAATATTTAAATATGAACCCATACGAGTATAACCTTAACCAAATGAATTATCGAATGTAATTCTTTTTGGTCTTAGTTTTTTCATGTAATTTGTTTGGTGTGCAATAAAGCTATAATATATGCTCAAGAAATAAGAAATTCAATGGCGTATGTGAATTCCAGCAATCCGCACTTGGCCAGCGTGGTGGAATACGGCCTAATCACCCTTCGAGGGTAGACCTGTATCCCAACAGGGATAGGATTAAAGGTTGCATATGATGATGAAAGCTATTCTCTATTCTATTAATTTCTATTCGAAAGACAGATCTTAAGTACTGCTCCAAAACTGTCCCAAACTGAAAGAGATAAGGAAAACGGTGGGAGAGATATTTTTATTGCATTAACTTGTAGCCGAATAGCTGGTGAAATGGACAATTGTTTTAAGTAATGAAGGGAACCAACCGTAGGAAGCTTCTGGCAAATTTTTGCTGGAAACTTCGGACGGAATTGTTACCAAAAATTTGTTCCGATCGAGGTTGAGTAATAATAATTGTTTTATTTTGTTTTGTTTGTTGTTTTGGTTTTGGAACTTTTTACGTGAATATTTGAGGTAGTCCACCTAGAGCACCCGTCCGAATAGCACCTGCGCGAAGAGCACCCAGCCTAGTCCACGAAGAGCACCTATCCATTTTTTTGGCAGATGCTCTTCGTGGATTCAAATTTATTTTTACATTTATGTCCACGAAGAGCACCTACCACTTAACAGCCTAGTGTTGAATAAAAGATATCGATAAAAATCACTGAACGTTTTTTAATTATATATATACAAGCGTATCATACTAACTTACGTACATATTCGCTTATATGTAATCGGTCTGGGCGACATGTGAAAACAAATGTAACAGCCATAATGTAACCTTATTGTAGTACTAACTAATAAGAGAGCGCCGTGGAAATTTTTGTTCTATAATCTAATCTAAAAATCAATAAATAAATAATACAACATAAAAACCTTAAAATCGCAGCTTTTCAATGCAGTGACCAAGGGAAATAAAGCCATTTTTATATTATACTGTCTATTAATTTGTTCTTTTTTTCGGCAAGTTTTTGGGATTTAGACTTTTCAAATTTTTCGCGAATTTGTGCATAATTCTTGCAATTTTCTTGTAGGACTCTTAAAACATGAGCAATACTCTTATTACATTTATTAATTGCCTTATTGATAACAGAGTAATGAGTCTCAGGATAATTGTTGGTCTTATGAGCCTGGCCGTAACAACACCATTTATTTGACCACAATTTGTGGTCAATCCACTATGTGACTATATAATCATTAAATTTTGTTACATTTTTATCTTGGGGACTCTCACTCATAATGTAAAGCAATGCATCATCCAAATCATCCGGTGGTAAAAGAGGAAGCACAGTACACAAAGCAACGTGCTTTCTATTAATGCTATTTTCGTTGAGGCCTAGCTCTTTCCCTTTCTTTTTTAACGCTTTTTTAAAGTGGAAGTAGCAACCCTTCACTGTTACATTGGGAAATACAGACAGTATTCCTCTTACTCCTTGTCATAGCGAATAGAAGAATTCGATTTCTCCCATCGTAGTAATCGGCCAACAGAAAGTCCAAATATTGTTTGGGTATCTTAAAATAAAAAATTACATTTTAGAATGTAGTAACTATCCGTAACTGTCTTATCAAACATAAGTTAGTGTAAAATAGCAGTGCTCAAACGCCGCCGGAAAAAAAATGTCACGCTCGTCTATATATTCATCTCATGCTCTCATGGTTATAGAGCTAAAACAACAAAACCAGTAACGCAAAAAAACATGTTTCTTGTATGAGCCCCCTTTAATTCTTAACTTTCTTTTATATAGTTTCTTTCAGTTCTATAGCCAAACCTTTTAGTCCTCGCCTGCGCGATACAGAGGCGCGGACTATTTGATTTTTATCGATATCTTTCATTCAACACTAGGCTGTTAAGTGGTAGGTGCTCTTCGTGGACACAAATGTAAAAATAAATTTGAATCCACAAAGAGCACCTGCCAAAAAAATGAATAGGTGCTCTTCCTGGACTAGGCTGGGTGCTCTTCGCGCAGGTGCTCTTCGGACGAGTGCTCTAGGTGGACTACCTCGAATATTTTGTGTATAAGGTAATAAACTTTTCAGGTCGGTTGTGTTGTGTTTGTTGAAGACAAGTCGGAGAGAGTGATTTGGGAGATTTAATTTATTTTCCAATATTTATGATTTTTTTGATTCTTGCTGTAACTACTCAACTGATCATCATTATTAGTTCTATTTAGTTTAGTTTGTTATTTTAGCTTATTTTAAATTTAAGATGTAAATATATTTTATGTATCCTACTAGTCAACAAGAACATTATTTTTCCAAAACAAAAAACAAAAACCGACTTCAAAAGACCGACTATTGAGTTATTCATCTATTTGTCGCGCACGTACTTAATGCAAATTTAAGACTTACATAAACATATCGCTCCTTGAATGCAAGAGAGCCACAAAGCAAAAAAGCATTTTTTACAGTACAGCTAAAACAAAATTTCGTTAAGAATTTTTTGAAAAAAAACATGTATGTAGTGAATAATTGTATACTATTAATATACCATTCGAAGCGTGATTTGTTGCTGTATCTTTCTGTATTATAAATTATATTGGAATCTAATTCACACGCTCTAAAAATGCAAATAAGTCCCTTTTGTTTTCAAAATCCAAACTATTATTAGAAGAAATATTCCAAAAATGAAACGAATATTTTTAAAATCAAATTTCTTTATTAATATTTCTTTATAAAAATCAAACAAACAGTTTTTTATTATACAAAAAAAACGTTTAACTATCTAATTTTACCATTATACGTATCTAATATGTATTAAAATGTTTATTTTGAATAAGAAAATGTAGTACAAGCTTTTTGTAAGAACCAATAACCTATCCAAAGATGTCTAATTTCTTTTAAATTAGTTTTGTAGTATCACAATTTCTAAGGAAAAGGAAAAAAAACATAAAACATTAAAAAAAAAACAAAGTATCTATTCTAACAATCGTTAAATTCTTTTAAAGTATATAAAAATAGAGAAATTATCAAAAGAAGTATAGTAGGGCCTCACTAATCCGGACGGGCAAAAAATCGGCCCTTGCCGGATTATCAAAGGTGTCCGGATCATAGTCTGCAAAATTAGGTTGAGGTTTATCATTTAAAAATACATTCAAATATGTAGGTACATATAGACATTAAATAAAATACTAATTTATGTGACTTATGACTTTTATTATAAATAGAAAGATACACACATGCGTTTAGTAAAAAAAGAGCTTATGTTGATGTGAAAAAATCTGTAATACTCTTTTGCTTGAGATTTTCGTTCTTCATTTCGAAAGCGCGGTCTCTCAGTCGACGAAGTAACATAATTTCGTGGCTTTCTAAATTATTATCTTCAGCCCATTTCAAAGCTGTGTTTAAAGCTCCCATAGCTTCTGCACTGCAGGTGTTACATGTTTGGAAGTGGAGACTTCAACGCATTCGTCGACATCTTGCTCGTCATCTTCACACATAGCCGATTAACACCTCACATCTTTGCAATTCTTCATCGGCGCCACCAGAAGCCTACGCTTGGGCTTCTGCCTCAGTTATTTACGGATAAGTGTTTCCTCTTAATCTGTTAATCAGCTCGGCCAGGGGAATATCATCCTCTGGTTCGAAGTTTTCATTTGCGTGAAGTTGAGGACACAAATTCTTCCACGATTACTTTATAAGGGACTCTTTAACAGCCGCCCAGCAGTTTGCTAAATTAAAAACTGTGTCCTTTAAAGTTATGCATTTTAATGCATCAGCGAGATTTTCATTATTCAATGGATTGGCGAGACAATCAATTAACAGTGATTTGCGATAATTTTGTTTTACATTTTGTATAACATTCTGATCCATGGGTTGTATACACGCTGTGGTATTAGGTGGCAGGAACATTGCAAAAATGTTGCCATCTTCAGTTATGAGTTCTTCAGCTGATGGATGACCGGGACAATTATCCAGCAGTAACAATGCCCGTGTTGGTAAGTTCACCGATAAAAGGTGGCGTCGGACCGCAGGTACAAATTCCATCTTGAACCATTTAAGGAACAAGTCTTTAGTAACCCTAGCATTTTTCTGTGCTCGATAACATATTGGGAGATTTGTTGATTTAAAAGCACGCGGGTTTTTCGCTTTTCCTATAACTAGCAATTGAAGCTTGTGAGTGCCAGCTGCATTAGCACACGGCATGAATGTGATCCTCATCTTCATCATTTTTCTCCCGGAAGCGGACCGCTCATCACCAGAAGCTAAAGTATGATCAGGCAACAATCGCTAGTATATAAACCAGACTCATCTGCATTGAAAATCAGTTCTGCTGTTAGGTTTTTTTCTCTAATAACTTTCTGAAGCTCTTGCTGAAATGGTCCGATAGCAGCTTCATCGCTTGATAGTTTTTCACCGGCCATTTTCAAGCGTCTTATTCCATGGCGTTTTTTAAAGTTATCTAAATCTGCATTAAAGCTAGTACTCGAGTTAGTGATCTGGCGATGAAAAATACGGGCTTTCTCGCAAATCATATCACCACTTATTGGAACTTGGAACATGTAATCGCCTTTGTTGCAAAAACCATGTAAACAAAGCATCATCTAAAATGGGATTCTCAGGTTTCTTGAGTGTTTTTCGTACACCATTGTTGCGTTAGAAATAGCCATGTTTAAAATAGTTCTTGATCTGCTGGACATCCTGTAATAACATGAACAGAAATTATTTATTTTTATAATATGGCCCTTTTGTATTTTATATAAAAAGTAATTTCAAATAAAGTAGAATGCAAAATGGTCACTTGTTAAAATACTCCACTTTTGTATTATCAATAATAAATAGTCTTAAATAAATTGGAATGTAAAAGAAACACATTTTAAAATATGGCACCTTTGCATTTTAAATTATAAATAAACTCACCTGAAATTGGAATGGAAAAAAGACGTATTCCAAAATGTGGCACTATTGCAGGTAAAACTATGGTAAAGTTCAGATCACTTTTTTGATTTGTGGCCGTTTTGCATTCGAGGAGCGATATATGGTTTTTTCATGGATACCATTATCAGAACTGGACTAAATTGAAATGGGACCAAATGGGAAGCGTCAGCTTTCTATTAAAAAAAGAATCATCAAAATCGATTCACCCAGTCCAAAGTTATGAGGTAACAAACATAAAAAAAAAATTAAAAAAAAAACATACAGACGAATTGATAACCTCCTCCTTTTTTGAAGTCGGTTAATAAATATTTATAGCCATTATCGTTTTGTTTATTAGCACAGTTTCGTTTTTCACTTTTCTTTCCGTTTTTCTGCACCACGTCGGTAAAACTGAGGGATGACTGTTACTAGCCTCACCCTTCTATTCTACCCACGACAATGCTATATTTACCGATTTTTTATATTTATTTGTTTATTACAGTATCGCAGTATATTTTAAACAATAATTGCCTTAAAACCCAGTCGGGTTTGCCTATTGACTACATAATAATGATTGCTTTGTTTTTACACAAAAACATTCTCCTAATCTTATCTTAATATTATACAATGTGTCCGATGGAGGCCCAACAATATTCAAACAGCACATACTTACGTATATCTAGAAGCCCTCCCCAGAGGTCTTTTACTCCTTAATCTTTTATTTTACGAGTTATTGAAGATCAAACTTTGGCATTAATTTGGACAGGTACAACCCTAAAAAGGTGAATAACCGACCTACGACCACGACTGTCAAAGACTAATTAGTGTACAGAAGGTTATGTTTTTACAGAATGCCTATTTCAATTCTTAACAAAATTTAACCAACTACATAAATTAGGTTTTTTTCAATTCATTACAGGAATTAGAAATTATACTTCAAAATCGACCTACCTTCATTATTTCGAACCCTATTATTTGAATTTCTCTGTAAAATATGGCAATTAGCGTATTGCTTTATGCGATTAATTTCGGGCAATTTTTATTCAGAAATAAATTCTAATTGTGCCCTATTTTTATCAAATAAAGCGCATTACATGGCAAGATAACAAATAAAGTCAGCTGAGCTCGGTTCACAAACAAGATTCTAATCATTGTAAATGATCGAAGTAGTACTTGGAAACGAACAATTTTATTTTATTTTCAATTTTGCAAAACTTTGAATAAACTAAAAAGATTGAGTTACACATCTGTGTTTGTGTTAGTCTTTGCGGAATCGTCGGCTTCGGTCCTAGCCGACAAAGAAACTCTAACGCTTGCCGATCGCCAATAGCGCGCTAAGCCGATTCTCAGAACAATGCCGCTAGCCAATAATATCACCGCGCTGTTATTCAAAGACAGCCGCAGCCAATCGTGCACGGCCGGCCGTTGTTCGCCCATTTTTAGCTAAATTAGTTAACTTTGTTGTTTCGGGTTCCGTCATAATTATTTTTGTTGATAGTTTTTATTTTTATTTTCCTTAGTTTGGCTGTCGAAGATTAAATGAATGGTAATAAAAATATCCTACGGGATGTCATTATTTCAAAAATACAAACTTTTATTTTTCAAAATATCCTTCGATGAAAACTGTACAAAATGTTTTTATTTTTTTATTTTTTTACTATCTCACAAAGGCTATTCAAAAAACAAAGCGTGATACACTGTAACACGTGACATCAGGTGAGTTGAGATTGAGAGTTGAGAGTCAAGAGCATAATGAATTTTTAAATAAAACAAATGCTTGAGTTAACTTGATAAAAATGTAATCTTAAAAAAAACCGTGCTCTAGTGTAAACTGCAACTCAACAACACAATCAATTGCAAAACAATAAAAATGATGTTGTACCTAAATAATAATGATGTTATACCATAACTGAAAACGTATTGAGTGTACATGGTGAAATTGTTTTAAGAATAAAAATGGAACCCTAAATGCATTCGCTTTGACTAAGCCGCAGTGTCGCTTTCTGTTTTTGAAAATCGCCACTCGGCTTTCATCATTCGAACTTCGAGGTCGTGTATTGTCACGAATTATCATTTCGATTTTTTTATCCAAATCACGATGTCTTATTCAAACGCAGAGTATTACGACATGATACTTTGCGTCGGAGCTGCGAACGGGAGTTGCAACGGGGCGCGTGAGCTGTACCGTCAACGGTTCGTCGACGACAGGCCGCTTCCGGAACAAAGACGTCTGCCTTCATACTCGTGCTTCCGTGGACTCTGCTTACGTCTGCACAGTACCGGAAGTTTTCATGGAGCAGCAACCGAAAGACCCGGCACAAACATCAGTGCAAACCTGGAAACACAAATCCTGCAGCATTTTGCCGAAGACCCGCGTACTAGCACGCGTCGAGCGGGCGCGCGGCTGCGCGTCGATCACAGAATAGTTTGGAGGACTCTGCATGAAGACGGCCAGCATCCATATCACTTCCGTCGAACACAAGAACTGCTGCAATCAGACCACAGTGCAAGAGTGGATTTTTGCGAGTGGATAGAAGAAAAAGTAGCTGTGGATTCTGCCTTCGTCGAGAAAGTGTTGTGGACTGACGAAGCGACTTTCACCAGAAGTGGACTCTCCAACATACATAATGAGCACGTATGGGCACATGTAAATCCGCATGCGTCTACCGAGAGCTGTTTCCAACATAAGTGGCGGATTAATGTCTGGGCGGGCATAATCGGAGACCGATTAATCGGCCCTATCTTCTTGCCTGTCACCTTGAATGCCGCAGGCTACTTGGAGCTGCTACAAGGTGAGCTGGAGGACCAAATGGAAAACTTGCCGTTGGCTGTGGAGCGGGACATGTGGTACCAACACGACGGAGCGCCAGCGCATTTTGCTCGACGCGTTCGCCAAAACCTACATGCTCGGTTTCCCGGCCGCTGGATCGGCCGCGGCCAAGATGCGCCGAGACAGTGGCCTCCGCGCTCGCCGGACCTGACGCCCTTGGATTTCTTTTTGTGGGGCTACATCAAAAATATTGTGTATTCGAAGCCGTGCAGCACACGAGAAGAAATGATACCGCGTATCACAGAGGCTTTCAGCAATGTAACCCCACACATGTTGAAAAACGTGATGGGCTCGATTTCTCGTCGAGCTCGGCTCTGCATCGAGAAGGGAGGCCAGCACTTTGAGCCTTTCCTTTAAATTAAATTAAAGCAAAAGTGAAATACTTAATCAGTGAAACCTAGTGGTTTAAAAAAAGTGAAACGTATGACGTCTGTCGTAAGTACTCTAACTATTTTGTTAAAATTGTTGTGAATAATAAACCAATCATGTATGTAATATTAAACATAATTAATTGAAGTACTGGTGTTTTTAATTATTCTCACAACCTATCCTATGATAAGCAATGTAGGTACCTAGATATTATTAGGGTATACGATAACGATAGGAGAGTAAAATTAGAATTTAACATTAATCTATCCAGGTTAGAATCATAACATGAAACATAAGTTACATTTTGGATAAATCATTTTCCCATCATAATGAGGTTCATAGGTACGAATAGGTTACACAGTTAGGGCTAGGCAGATGCTAATTTAGGCCACAGAGTAGGTTAGGGTGACGTTCGAAAGTAGATTAGTTGCGCTAGCGCCAGGAGTGGCACGTGCAGGTGAGGGGAAGGGGTAATCGGCGCGCGGGGGTGGCGATGCGGCGGCGAGCGAGACGCGGGCGCGCGGGGAATTCATGCGCGCGCAGCGCGCGGCACTCTCAAAGACAGCGGCCCGCGTTTATTGTACCATGTGTAGTTAGGGTTGCCAAAAAAAACACAAATAAAATATTTTTTAATTTTGTATGGAAAAAAAAAAATTCGTTTGCATTGCTAACATTTACGTCAACGACTCCAAACATGATGTAGATAAGTACCTCTAAATATTGTTGGGCCTACCTCGGACACCTTGTATATAAATTACGTGTCACGTTGTTTGTCCGCTATATACTCCTAAATGAAATTGACATTTTTAAATGTTAAATGCCTGTCTGAGTTCACAGGGGCAGCTCTAAACGTGTTAGATAAGTAATTTAATTAATTTATTAATGTTTGTTTTTATTGTGTACATTTTGTTTAGTTTTTATGTAAGGGTAGCACCGAATTGGTGAATACTGTTATGGTGTTACCATCTGTTTTATAAATAAATAAATAAATAAACTGTAGGCATCTCATTTAATTATTATATAATTTTATACATACACTTATACATATTTATTTATAAGTATATAAACATTATATTTCATCTTTTCATTCACTAGCCTACATAAATAATTACATACATAAAATATTTTTACACATAATATATATAAATATTAATTACATAAATACAAACACACATTACTATATATATTTAATTTCACCGTAATAATATATTAATAAAATAAACAACACAAACTTATAATAACATAATAACGTTCGGTACGATTTTGCAATCATTGGAAACGCGCCGCTTGCACCGCGCCTATTGTCTCCGCGCCGGCAGGCGGCCGCAGTTTACGTACGAGTTAGTACGGCAGCTATCCAGTGGCAAAACTGGTTTCGCTCGGCGCGCGATGATGCCGCGCGCGCCATCTACGACTAGTGCGATATAGACGTCACGACCTGGCGTACCTCCGTTAATTTGCGACTACTTTTTATTCTGTTTTGTTTTGTCAAGTATTGTGTTCCAAATATATTTTATAAAGACTATAGTGCCTGCTGTTTCATATCTACAACTAGTAACTACCTACTAGTGACAAGTGGTTATACGACCCGACTTAAATGGTACATCGACCACCACTTGGTTAACCTACCAACGTGGTCACACTTACCATAACTGGTGACCCCTGGATTTCACGAAGAAGGAGAGAAAGAAGAAGAAGAAAGATGAGTGACAGCGGTGAGTCCGACAAAACATATAGAACAATTAAATCTCAAGGATCTGAATCCGAGAATGTTGCACGTCGTTGCAAAAAGGTGCGCGTGTCCACTGCACCCGTCCGGCAAATTAATATAAAAGTGCCACCGTTTTCACCGGACGACCCCGAGATTTGGTTTGCTCTGCTGGAAGGTCAATTCCACAATTTTGGAATAACTGATGATGCAATAAAATTTAATCATGTCATCATACACCTGGACATGCAATATGCCAAAGAGGTTAAAGAAATTATTATTAAACCTCCCGATCAAAACCGATACGTCAAGATTAAGACGGAACTTATAAAACGTCTCTGCGCCTCCCAGGAGAAAAAGGTGAAGCAATTACTGACGCACGAGAAGTTGGGAGACAGGAAACCATCTCAGTAATGTTTATATACTTATAAATAAATATGTATAAGTGTATGTATAAAATTATATAATAATTAAATGAGATGCCTACGAAACTACTTAACCGATTTCAATCAAATTTGCACACCGTGTGCAGTTCGATCTAACTTAGGAGATAGGATAGCTCACATCTCAATTTATAGTGTCTACCCGTGCGAAGCCGGGACGGACCGCTAGTAGGTATATAAAATTCTCGTGTTACACGTTCATGTTAGTTATCACACTCTTCCGAAACGGCTAGACCGATTTTTATGAAATTTTATATGCAAATTCAGTAGGTCTGAGAATCGGCTATTATCTATTTTTCATACCCCTAAGTTGTCCACCTCTAACATTTATTTTTATTTTTTGGAAAACATTTTTATTTTTTTATAATATGGCTTATGTGGCATTAGAAAATACATACAACCCTTAATTTTCACCCTTCTATCACCAACCCCTATTTTTTAATAGTCACTAGAAATAATTTATATGGCAAAACAACGTTTGCCGGGTCAGCTAGTTCCATATAAGTAATATTTGTATTATCAGGTAATGTAATAGAAATCCAGAACCGAAGCTAATGCCGACTAACTGTCTAAGTGTGAGCTCGTGTGAGCTAAGTGTGAGTTAAGTGTGAGCTAAGCGTAGATCCCTCGTCGGTCCGCACATCGGTTCAACTTGTTAGGTTTCGAGCTAGGAAAGGAATAGGCTTAGTAGGGATGCGGTACAAGAACTAAAATCTTGATAAGTATTGGAAGTGTGAGTTTTTTTTTACAAGCTTTTATTTAGTTTCACCTGTTGTTTCTGTCTATCTCTTTGTTTTTTTTTCTCTTTTTAACGGTTGAAAAGATTGAGGTATTTTGTGTAGCGTCTGACAAATTATACCTTGAGCTCTACGAGTACAAGGACTACTCCATAAGTGCGTCCTACATCATAGTTCCTACGAGATACGCCATTAATGCTACAATCTATGCTATAAGCACTACTACTTTAGCCATAAGAACTACGAGTTACGCTATGAGCAATACAAATTATGTTTGTTTTGTGAGTTACGTAACTGTTGTAGATTTTTCTGCTTATCGTTTACTTGTAGCTTAGTTTGTAGCGCACGTAACGTAGCTCATAGCGCTTATGGCGTAACTTACTGAGCTTGTAACGTAGTAGTGCTCGTAGCGTTGCTTGTAGCACGTGCAACGTAGCTTGTAGAGCTTGTAGCGTAGCTTACTGTGCTTGTGTTGCAGCTCGTAGCGCTTGAGACGTGCTTGTACAATATTATAGCTCGTAGCGCTTGTGGCGCGTGTAGCTTCAGTGGTATAGCTTTAATGCTCGCTAGTTTGCTACATAGCGTAGCATATACATTCGCCCGTAGCTTCGTAGTGTTTCCAAGCTACATTGGTATAGATTTATGGGTTCACCGTCGCTCTGAGTACAAGTTAAAGGTTCACCCTTAAAGGGTCCTATTCTACCCCATTCGTAACCCTCGCCCGAGGTCCGTCTCAGTTCATTAGCGACATTAATCACCTCGTCTCGGCCTTGAGTCAGAGCCGTGTACTAAACGTTCGACTTGAATGGACTTGCTATACTGGGTGTTCTGAGTTGATCCAGCTTAGTTCCTTTAAAGCGTTATCTTATCTTGTTAGATCAGTAGTTTAAGTTCAGTAGTTCAGTTATTAGTTAAAGTTTACTAATGTTGTTTGGTGTTTGTTGATTTTTTGACTAAGTATTGATGTTGATTAGGTGTCTACATTGTTGTTTTATGGAAGCAAGCCAAGCTAAGAGAATAGCAAAGTAATAAACGTTTGATTTAAGTTGTTCTATTGCAAAAGTAATTAATAAATAAATAATAATAAACGTTTCACACTCATAGCTCCCCACTAGGAATAAATCCTGTGTCGGGGATGCCATGGAACACACACAAAGTCAAGGACAACTAACACCCAGACCCAGAACAGATATTTAAATTCATCATTCAAACATCTGCCCGGCCGGGAATCGAACCCGGGACCTCTGGCTAATAAGGCGGCTACACTACCGCTGAGCCAAACAGGTCGACAAATAATAACAATTAATTACAATTAATAATTCTTATTTATTTATTTAGTACCCGCAACCGACGAGCTTGTATGAAAACACTTATGAAAGTAGAAGAAGCGAAAGACATATGTCAGGATCGTAGCAAGTGGAGGGATGTAGTCTCTGCCTACCCCAATGGGAAAGAGGCGTGATAATATGTATGTATGTAATATGTATTTATTTATTTTGTCTAATTTCAAAAACATTTAGCTATTTTTAAATGATAGAAAAAACATTCTGATCTTTTTTTTCTTTTCATCTAAGCATTGTTTTCTACGATCAAAGCTGACTGAAAATAATGTAATCCGACCATCGACATAAAAAAAATTACTCAGCCATATAAAAAAAGTAAAAAATGCATTGATGTAACAGATAGGATATCAAAAAGAGAGCTACAACCAAGGCTTGTGATAATGAATTACTCAGTAATTTAGTTAAACTAAACCGGTACCAAGTTTTGATACCTAATTTCAACTTCGAGCTGGCAACATCCTGTATAACGAACTAGGCAGGTAGGCAAGTAAACTAGTTTAGGTGTTACACGAACGTTATACCAGATTTCAGGTAGGTAAGTTTGATCTAATTTCCTTCTTTTGAAAGGGAAAAATAGTGGAAATAGGTATCTCCATAATATTATTAAAATAGTAGAAAGTAATTTGAATGAAATAACTAAAAAATAAGGATTATTTTTACGATTTTGGTATGGAACAAAAACTAAAGAAGACAAACTATTTATTTAGATAGATAGACAATATGGGACTGTTATACAAGGTTATTCATAAAGGATATGCTAAGCCGAAAAGGGCCCATGGTAATCATCATTATGAACAACTTTTACTATGGAACCAATCCAGAATTCGCAAAAAAAAGTCATTGACATTTTTCTATAGAACACCTGTTTTTTGTTCGCGAATTTCGGGCTGATCCCATTGTAAAAATTGTTCATAATGATGAGTACTACGAGCCCTTTTCGACTTAGCATACCCTTTATGAAAAACCCTATATTGTGCGCTCTTTGTTTACATCGATCAAGCTCGGTGTTTTTTTTCAACATAAAATATACACACACACACACATTTTACCCACTTTTACTTCACTTTTTAGATACACTTTTCATAACATTACACTGTTCTTTATTTTTCTTTAAGTGGGTAACAACTCAGTCACAAAGTTTAATAAAATTGAAGCACTATTTACACATTTCCACCAAAAACAAGGTGTTCATTGTGTGACAAACTGGCGTATTTAAGCCTAAACCGTGGGGAGATTTGTCTTCACACACATCGGTGTACTGAGTCCGACGACTTCTCAACTTGTAGACATCCCTTTAATTCGCTGTTATTCAAAAACAGGCTTACGTTTGACGGGTTTGACGGGTGAGCAATAATGTGGTTTATGATGGAGCACGTTTGCTTAGAAGAAACTCACTCTCGACGTCAAGGCACTGATATTATATCAATTAGCTTAATACGCCGAGAATGCTTATCACCAATTGGTCTACTTCAACTTAAGACCGCTAGAAATCATCATTATATTCACGTCTTATTATTATTTGAATGCGCTCTGTCATTCAAAGCACAAAGTTCATAATCATTTTATTACTCGGAAAAATACAAAAATATCGTTAATGGTGCCTTGATTTAGAAACTGGCGTTTCATTGGCCATAATATAATATATAAGTGCTAACTGCGCTAATGTGTTGTCTGAAAATTTTCGCCCTTTATATACTTTCTGAAAAAATGTAAGTATTTTTTCAAAACGACGTATTAACAAAGAACTTTAACCGCTTTACAATACAACACATCAAAACACCAAAAACTGTTGTGGAGAATTTTGTGAACAGTAAGCCTAGGCTGTCTACATGTCTAGTAGTAGGTAAGTCGATGGCCAAGCTGCTCCGTCACCGGTATTCCGGGCATATTTACGGAATATTTACGGTATTCGCTCCCCAGTGCATATTTGTTGGAGAGTTCATTCCTCCGCGAGTCGACGCTATCATACACTGCCGGCCAAGGACTGTATGTACTTATTATAAATACATTTCATACAACTTTACTCGCTTTATAGCACTAAGCGCTTTGACATTTGAGGTTTATTTGATTCTGTTTTTACTTTTTAGTACAGATCGGATATTGCTGGTTGGTGATGATGACACATTACTAGTTATATGTCTTAGTTCGAAGCTAGTGAAACTAGATGACGCTTTGTGTAATCTTATCTTACTAATATTATAAAAGTGAAAGTATGTATGTTTGTTACTAATGAACGCTGAAACGGCTGAACGTATTTACATGAAATTTGGAATGAAAGTCGTTCATGGTCTGGATTAACACATAGGCTACTTTTTATCCTGGAAAACGCGAGTAAAACTGTGGGGCACAGCCAGTGTTTCTTATATCTACAACTTTATTCAAGTCGTACTTTAGAACCCCCATATTCTCTCATATTAATAGTTATTTGAGCAATTCATAATGTATGTGCTTGGATGATATTTCGTGTGATTTTGTCACGATTTTGAACTCCGTCCTTTAGACACAGCTTAATAACCAAAGAAGCAGAGAAGGACAGCACTATGTTTTATCCAAATCAGTTGTCATACATAAAAAAGTTATGAGGTAACAAACATAAAAAAAAAACATACAGTCGAAGTGATAACCTCCTCCTTTTTTGAAGTCGGTTAAAAATGGTCAAAATATAAAGTCCCATGCTTAGGCATTTGAGCCTTGTTTGAATCAAGATTTTTTTAATGTTTTTTTTTGTTTTTTATTTTTTATTTGTGATATATTTTTTTATTCAATGATGGGCTGGCTTTGACCATCTTGCCTTTTGGCCATCTTGCCTGATACGAAGATTCATTTGTTTATTCGAAACAGCTTGACCGAATGCGGTTTATTATGATTTTATTCAGGGATTAGAACTTCAAAAATGGTGAGATAAGCGAGCAAAAGCTCGTCAAATTCTGCGCCTTAAAGCACAAAGTTCGAGTGAAAACGTAAGCACCGCTAGTGTCAGATATAAGTTTGATACTTTTCTATGCACTCACTTGCTTCCGGGCATTTTGCGATCTCAATTTGCAGATGGAAACGGAACTTGGTCTCGAAAGAGTTTATGCAAATTCAGTGGAATAACTTTATGGAATGTCGTTTGGTCGTTTTGAGTTTACACTGTTATTGTAGGATTGTGAAAATGCATACAAAACCTAAACATTTTGTTTATTTTCATTACCTACTACAACAATTATTTACGGTAGCTTAATACACGTGTTCATTAAAGAACCGAAAATCCAACAGCTTTTAACTCGCTGTAATGATGTTAGAGCCAAGTTATATGAGAGCTTGGCATATACCTAATGCTCATTCGTACAATACATTCTAGGTTTTAATGTACATTATTCACTAATGTAAGAAGGTTTGTCTCATTTATATGAAAAGAATTGATATAAAGCTCATAAGACTTAAACCGTAAAAATATAGTCATCCACATTGCCCTTTCCCATCAGGTGAGATTGTAGTCAAATGCATGCCTAGCACCGAAGTCGGATTATATACTTGTTCGATGATGCCTAGTTTGATGTAAAAAAAGACTTCGGAAGTTAAAACAAATCTCACAACACCTTCACATCCGTCAAGCTGTTTAGACAGCAGTAAAACATATAGCCTCATGTAAGAACAGATAAACACACATAACTAAGTACATTAAAGAAAAAATATACCCTCACTTCAATCTAGACTAGAATACAGGTAGAATCTAGAACTAGAACTAGAATTAAACCTAGAACAAGTCCTTATCTAAAATGATCGTTAGCGTAAGTGGCCCCGACGGTACTGTAAGTGGCCCCGACGTTACTGTAAGTGGCCCGGACGTCTGGAGATCGATTGGTCGCTAAACGGCGGCCGTCTCCTGCCGGGCTGTTTGCTTAAACCGAGCTATTGATTGATTCCGGGTCATTAGATTGACCATTCGAAGTGAACACCTCGTACTGAAGTCCTGCTATCGACTTAAATGACAATTACGCTAACTAGTGGTTCGCGGGGAACTGAACCTCGCGACCTCAATAGCTCCCCAACCCCTTTTTTTTTTACATCGGACTAGGCATACTTTTGACCGCAATCTCACCTGATGGAAAGCGACGATGTGGTCGAAGATGTAGCACGCTTGCCTAGGAAAAACCTATTTACTCTATTTTTGAACCCTTGATTAATTTTGCTCATATTCATAATAAACTTGTATCGTCAGAGATGGTTTCTACTTGCCAAAGAAAGCAAAAAGTGGCTTGAAATGTCTTTACCTGAAAAGGGGTCCAAAATTTAAGTGCTTACAAACGAACTAATCAATAAATCAAATATAATTTTATTCATGTAGTTCTGAAACAATAAAGCTTTTTTTACTAGGTTTTAGTACACCGTAAACTCTTAGTTCGAGCCTAAACTGGATCACCTTTTGCTTTCGTCTCGCTTTAACAGCTAGAGAAAGAGCAAGACAAATGCCAACGCGATTCTGTTCGATACGACCCCAGTTCTTATTTTTATTGACAACTAGAAACAATTCACTCGAGCCTTATTTCATTTTGATACGCCTAAATTCACTCTTTTCAAACAAAAGCTCTACGAAAAAAGGTAACATCCCCTAATAGCACTTAAAAACCAATTCACTCTTTTTACGGCAAGCACTGTATCATGCTACAGAATAAATAATGCGTGCCATTATTTAGCTAACTCAACCACTGTAAGTACTGAAATCGTGTAAAATTGTACCGAAAATGTAGCGAAATAAGTCACTTACTCACCGAAATTATTTAATACTCACGTCATTCTACATGGAGATAAACATTTTCGTGTATTAACATTTTTCTTGGAGCAATTTTACATTAGACTTAGTGGTATAGCCGCGCGTCAATAGCGCTGCTGCACTGTACCAGGAGCCTTATTGTGTAAGCGCAGAAGCAATAATCTTTTCGTGCCATCCTGTTCGCGTCACTTCCTCGCACCATGCAAGTGAACGAGATAGCACGATAACCATCGCTAACACGCCAAACTCTAGACTTTCGTTGCAATGCATTGTCGTTTGTCATACAGTTCTGTAGTACTGCGTTGTTGTCGGGCTTATTACTGGCTGCAATTCTAATTCTAATTGTATTGGTTTATTTTATGATTTTTCCCCATACCCCCATATAAAAAAAATATGAAACTTTTCATCTGCAGATATTTTCGCGTGTCAGTATAAATGGTGGCTTAGCTTGCTATTAAAAGAAAATAAATGGTTACAAAAAGGTTAAAGGTTTATGTAGTTGAGTTTGATTTATTACGTGTCTTCAAGTAAGCTCTTATCTTAGTTTTGAAAGGTTGATAGCCCTCGTTTTGTATTCCTAACACAATGCATTGCAATTGGCAACCCTTTATCAGCTCATTTTTTTTCAAGTTAATATTTGACTTCGCTAAATGGGCTGCTAAAGCGAGTTTCATTGTTCATCAAGATGACGAAAATATGTTATTTTTAACAATGAAAAAAAGAAATGAAAAATTTTTATTTAATTTTTAAAATATAATTATGTAATGTACTTACCTATAATATTGTAATCAAGTAGTAAAAATTAACCCAAAACACAGCAGTTCCATACGTTTTGTCGACATTATCAACATTTTTCCATGGAGCACGGAGCATACTGACAATCCCGCAAAACTGGTGCTAAACATCGTAATTTTTGGTGATTGTCAGTATGCTCCGTACTTTAGGTGAATTCATCGGAATTTTTATTGCCATTTTTCTCAGTGTGTGTGAGTGTGCATACCCTTTCCTTATAACTCAGTACAAGTATAAAAACGTCATGTCCTCGAACTTCTCAAAGGTCCTCATAAAATAAACCAAGCAAACTGGACTGACTCCTGAAATTTTCGCCCTACACAAAGTCACCTCCAGCTTGTATGGAGTCCAACCTACAAGTAATATCCTGCCATCGCTTGGGTGTCAAACACGTGTCTAGAAAACGTTTGAGCACCACAATCGACCAGCCTAACTTGAACCGCCAAGTCAGTTCCTATGAGGTCATACACAATACACTTCAGAATGTCGGTACTGCGAGTTTATTCTCGGACAATAGATACTTGTAAACCTGCGCAACGAGAACCCTCCCTAGTCTTGAAGTAGATTTATCATTAGTTTTCTGTACCGTAACAGTAGTAGGTACCCCACTGCTGTTACGGTTTGGCTAGAAAAGGAAGCTTTGGCAAACCGTTAAACAGCGTAAAGTTGCATATCTGGAACATATGCTGAGGCATAAAATGGAACAGATAAAAGCTCCTTAAAAGCACTAATAATGACGGAAAAAGAAAACCGATTGTCGAAGAAAATCATGGTAGCGTAACGTATTATAGTGGACGGGTGTTAACATCAATCAAGTATGTAAGACTTCGGTGGGTATTAAGAGTAGGTACCACCGAACTATTTTGCCTTGCCAAGGACAACACAAAATATGCAGACCAATAAATCATTTGACCAACCTTCACTAATTGAAAAGGCACCATAAGAAGAACAACTTAAGTACTTACTTAAGTTTGTTCCAGAAGCAGTGTCTATCTAAGTATCTGTTTTTTCGCAAATAAATCCGTGCTTGACCACCAACTCGCCAGTTGGTAAGCGACGAGGTCAAAGATAAAGCACACAGACTTAGAAGATACTATTCACTCTGACTTTGAAATCCCAAGATAGTATCTCTCAAGGAACTAGGAAGGCGGCAGTCTGTTCCATTCTTTGGCTGAACGTCGATTCAAAACGTTTGTACCAGCCGTATGATTTCATGACATTTTACTCTATCTATGCAAAATTTGTGTAGTAGGTAGGTAATTATAATTGAAAAATATTGATGATGATGATGAGGTATATAAAATTTCATGTTGATTCGTTGAAGCGTGAAAGTGTAGGTAATAAACTAACCAATGTGAGTTAGTCACTTTTGCATTTATAGCATTTTAGGATAGTATAGGTAATTCAGTCATATTAATATTCTATTTTAGAGTTCATTAGTACGATTCAAGTAGCTATTATTCACGATAGCATCAAAATGGACATAAGAGTGACAGAGACAGATAGATACAAAGCCAATAAAATTGCTTTAGTTAGTGCTCTAATCAGAGCTAACTGCACCAACCACGTCACACTGTGCGGACTAAAAGCAAAGCAATGAAATATGTGCGCAATACATTGAGCTATTATGTGCTACATACTAGAGATAACACTGCAATATATAGCGAAATCAATATAACAGTGACATGGCATTGATGGCATGGCATGTGCCACATTTCACTCAGTTTACAAAATACCTTACAATATTTTTTTTGCATTAAATATGACCAAATTATCTCATAAAATATTACCTACAATAACAGAAATAGCCTACACAGCGAGTGGCTGACTGAAGTTGAGTAAGGTAACTTAACTGAAATGGAACATAGTGGCAAAGTTTCGTGTCATCTCCAGCACTTAGTACATAGTTACTCAACGGCCCTACGCAACAATTTCTAACAAGTACAACGCCTGGCTAATCTGAACAAAGCCATATTGGAAAAAAATCGGTATTTTCAGCTTATTTTCTTGGAAAATCTTTGATACAAACCGACTGGTAGTTTATCAAATCGTCACTGAACTATACAGACTCAAGCGTTCGATATCCTCTAGGGCTCTTTCCAAATTGGTCGCTGCCGATCACTCCTCTCGCAGAGCTGTTGGAAAATGAGACTTATCTAACCTACGCAAGGTTGCCTTTGATGATTGAGCCTGTCACAATGTCTGCTGCATTCCTTTGAAACGGAACTCAATTTTACGGTAGACATGCAGTTATAGTCTTTTGAAGCAATAAATAAGCTGGAATAGCCGAAAGGTTGATATACTGAGCCAGAATTGGGACAAAACTCCGGCCAGCCAATTGTTTAGTGAGCCTTTTGAGTTTTATAGCGTTAGGGACGTTTATGAAGCTCGAATGTTGTCAATATGTTTTTGGGTTTTCTATTTTGAGGTGTAAATGTCGCAGCCAACTATCTTAATTAGCCGTTCAATTAACAGCCTAGCCTTTTTACTAAACGGCGCCGTTCAACAAGCTTCCTTAGTGATGAATGAATGATTCAGCCATTTAATCAAACAGCTAGGCAAATCACTTTGAATTGACAACGATTAACTACTTGCATAACCTAGTCATTTCAATTGAGTTGAGTACACAAGTAGGTCGCAGGCCTCTGGACCAAAAAAAAAAACCAGATTTCAAGAAAAACATTTTTAAATTTTAAATCCAGGCATAACACGTGTAGATAAAAATACATTCTTGTTTGTGTAGATAAAGAAAAAGATACATATTTACAATTTCTGTCTGTTTTTCTTGTCTCGTCCATTAACCCTACATCAAGTGGATAAAATACACAATTTCTCTTCTTGATGTCCGACAACACTCAACCCCCTGAATGTATTCGAGACGACATTATATCTGGGTATACAAAATGTTATCGTATCGTGCTAGGTACAGAATAGTGATGTGTTGAATATCAATTTTTCCGGAAAAATACCGGTTGCAATATCGAATTATCGCTATAAGTACGTTTGAAAAAAACGTTTGAAAACAGAAAAATAAACAAAACAACCCATTAAGAGGATTAGCAATTTTTTGAAAGCAATGCAAATTTTGTAAGAATTATTAAGATTTTGTGTGTATTAGTGTAATTTGTGTATTTCTTTGTACTTTCTATTATGTTAATTATGTATTGTATGCAATTTGTACGAATTTTCATATCACTCGTGGCTTTTCAGTGAAGGAAAACATCACGAGGAAATTTGCATACATCCGGAGTGGAAATTAATGGCGCTGTGAATCCACCAACCTGCACATGGCCAGCGTAGAATGAGGCCTAATCACCCTTCGAGAGTAGACCTGGTTTATCAGCAGTGGGATGAATAAAAGTTGAGCTAAATGAAAAATGCAACATATTTTAACACCTCAAACTTTAAAAAGCAAAACTTTTGTCGAACGAGATGCAAACAAACAACAGTTTTTCTTACATTCCTGTTGGGTGATCTATCAGAACAAAAAGTTGGGTCTTACTTCCGACATACGAGTAATTTTATCATCTCAATAATTTGCCAGTCATTCTAATCCCCGACACAGTTTATCCTAGTATCTAGCTGTGAGTGCAAAACATAATAATAATAATAAATCGTTTATTACGCATCATTACATAGGAACAAAACATAAATAGATCCGAGAGTCTTCCGAACTACTCATAGACTGTATGTCGGAAGCCAGTGGCTTCTCCAATTTGTAACAAGCAGTGATACCGTTATACAAGGTGTCACGGAAAGGTGCAGTAATACTTAAGGGTGTTCTTCTACACGTCAAAGTGAACAACTTCTAGAACACAAGTTTGCTAAATTCGAGAAAGTAAATAATGAATCTCCATGGAAAATTGATCACGTGACTAAATATTTTGTATGGTGACTCGATATTTTTTTTCTCGAATTTTATCAAACTTGTTTCACAAAAGTTGTTCACTTTGACGTGTAGAAGAACACCCTTAAGTATTACTGCACCTTTCCGTGACACCTTGTATAGATCCAACCGTTTATTTTCTTTTTGACAGCACCAAAAGAACGTAACTGCGTCATGTTACGCAAAAGTTCACTTTTAAATGCGAGGTTTTAAAAATATGACAACTGCCTAAGTTTGCTCCTTGATCCCGTATAATAATCATCTTTGACAAATTGAGTCCATAAGTGCAGTAGTTTTTTTATAAATTACATAAAATAACAAACGTTTTTAAAAATTTACGTTCTATGGCTATCAACATAGTGAAGTTACGATTGAGATATCGATATTGTTTATTAACTATTTTTAAACGGGTATAATGTAGCAGTCTAATGTAGTATAAATATAGATTGATTTTATGAAGATTATTATTACGTGTCAATGTAACAAAAGTGATAATAGAATGACGTTCTACTACTTACTAGCGCCATTCCTACGACTATTCTCTTTCCGCACAGACTCGATAGAAAAATGAATCGATATCGTGTCCACTATAATCACTTGGTCACAACACTATAACTGTCAAATTAGATCTGTCAAATAGAAAATAAACGGTTGGATCTATTATAAAGAATGACACAAAAAAAACGTTTATTTTTTACTTAGACAAAAACTTTATTTGCCGGATATCCTCCCATCACTTCAATGTCATAATATTCCATGTCTGCTAAATCCGTCTGCGAGATATTTTACATTTTTCCTCCCGGATCCGAGTTGTCACGGCAATTCCCGGGTAAGCTTTCAACGCTGGTCTACTCCAAAGAGATTTTATTTGCTACTGACTGTACCCCTGTTTTACCCTCGAATTTTGAGATATACAAGGTGTAGCAGAAAGGCGTGATAGTATAAAGAGTTCGTGCTGAGACTGATTTCATATTCTGATTTATACAGATGTTGGTTTTATAGAAATTATTTTATTGTACCAATGTCTTACCAGAAAAATCCAGTTGACTGCACTCGAAAATTTGACATTGCCTACATTTCCCCCTAATTAATTAACCAGAAAGCCAAGCACGAACTCAACCCTTGGCAGTGGATCCTTACAAACAAACATTAACAACGGTCATCGACTCAACAATCTCGTTTAGGCCCGAGTAATGACTGAAGCCGGCGAGAATTATTCGACATTACAGGGGGGTACTATGAACTGCTTGTAAGTCATGCGTAAGTCACTCAGTACTTTTGTAAGTCGATTATAAGAGACGCGTGTAAGTCATGTCAAGTCTAATCACATGAGCATTGTTTGGTGCTGATACATTTTTGTGTCTTTTATAAGACATTTTGAGGACTCGTTTAATGAATATTTAATTATACAAGATCTATTCCCTAAATTTCACTAATATTATAAAAGTGAAAGTTTGTGAAAGGTTAACATTGATTTACATGAAATTTCGAATGAAGGTCGTGTCTGCTCTGGATTAACACAGGCTACTTTTTATTCCGGAAAACTCATGTTAACCTCTTGACCACGGGTAAAACCGCAGGGCACAGTTAATGTAAATAAATATCCAAGAGTATTTAGTTCTATTTTATATAGATATCAAAAAACATTACCAAAATATTTTACGAAAGATGGTAAGTGCGAACTTTTGAATTTGTTGAACTTTCGAAACACTGTCACAGACTTAACCCGTGATATAATTAAACAGATTATTCTTACCAAATTTAATTTCAAAAACAACTTCTTGACTTTGAGACGAAGAAAACAAGTTTTGTTAGTTAATATAATACTTTATTACACAATCTATTAACAGATGGACCTGAGATAGAAATTCTTCAGGACGCCAATAAAACAAACTTTACCTTGATATTTTGCTAAGGTTGTTTAATTCAGTTAAGAGACAATGCGTGGATACATTTAGATAGATAATAATAACCCAAATATACTAGTATTTAAAGAATACGATGATTCATGTAACGAATATTGGTTACGGAACATCCGAGATTGGGCAAGCATTAACCATCGTGGAATGCTTTGCCTGAGTAGATGTTCCCTGTTAGATTTATCTTTGATATCTTCTAGTCACGAGTGAATAGGTTTATTCTAGGCCAATAAACTCAATTTCACATTTATAATATTAGTTAGGATTATGGAAAATAATTAGTCCAGTGTTCCGTTTTTCTCTGAGTACCTACGTCCCCTTGCAACTCGACTCGAACAAGCGTGAGAACCGCACCCATAATACCGCCCAAACTTGGCCCGTTAGTGCGCGGTAACTACTAGTAATTTGTACACTTCGGTCGAAATGAGAAATGGTCGAGCCCTCGGGTGCGGTGGTTGATTCAGAAAAATAACTCAAACGCCGACGGTGTTAATGCTGATTTGAGAGGTGCAGATGGAAAACTGAAGGCAGAGAACTGGTCGCAAGCACTTATCACTGTCGCATATCGAAAAGACAAAATTGATAAGCAGGAACATTTTTTTTAAATAATATTGTAAATGTTTTAGAGTATTATTTTGATGTGTTTTAATGTAATGGAGTACCGAGAGTACAGAGGACCAAGCACATAGGAGAGAGTTGGAGGAGGCCTATGCTAAAAGGCACACCGAGCTGCGGGACATTATATACCTCTAATTTCACTGAAATATTTCATGTTTCCAATGTTCCCAAGTTTTCGGAAATAAATGGCTATAAATGAATTAATGGAGTATTTTTAACTAAATAATTCTTTCTTGAGGTACTCGTATAGTGGTAATGGTGTCTATCCCTTAAATCCCACTTAGTCTGTCAACAAATAAAACACAACGACTCGAATTCAATATTTCACATAAAACGTTCATTTTCAGTTTACGTAAATTTTTAACATTGCTAAAATCACAAAAACGGTTTCTAAATCAAAAATCATTAGGCAAAATCTTAGGATACAATTTTATTCACAATGCGTCTGATTTCTAAAGTGCCTACAATTAGTTAATTGACCCTCTGTTCATTTTTATTCCGTGTCGTAGGGCATAAATCTGATTGTGCAGCATTGGATAGAATGGTAAGTGAGCGTGATAGTAGGTGCTACCAACTTATCTATAACGTTGGATGAGGAAACCACCTTTGCATTTCCCTAACAACATTTGTGGATTTTTTTAGTTCCGTCTTTTTACCGACTTCACAGATAAGTTTGGCGATAAGAGGAAATGGGGATATTATTTTAGTATTCCAAAAACGAAAATTTTATTTTAAGAAATTGAACATTTTAGATCTCTTCTGTAAGTAATACATAGATATGTTTGTGTTTTTGTATAGGCCATGTGCAACAAAATGTCTATTTATAGGTTGTCTAGGTTAAATTGCTTTAGGCGATATAGATGGCTTGTACTACCGAATTATGTTATTCGGTTCTTTCAAGGCAAGCGTGCTCCATCGTAGACCGCATCATTGCTTACCATCAGGCGAGATGGCGGTTAAGCGCGAGACTATAGTTGAATAAAAAAAGTAAAACATTTTTCTTATCCTTAGTTTTTGTTTTAAGATATCAATATATAATATATCATTAAAACTTTACACAGACACCCCCCTTTTGTGTTAGGGCTTAAAAAAGAAAATGCGTTGCAATTTTTTGAATCCTTAGGTATGTATCTGACTGTTATTGCAATTTCATATCAAGTATCAGAGATCGATGGTAAATATGTGATTAAGATTTAAGATTATAAAATATATATTATGTGCCGAAAATATTTATATTTGCATAGCTCTGTGATAACATTATCAATTTGGGATACAAAAACAATATTTTTATTGCGCGAATTTTTTTAATACAGTTGCGTGACGAGACGAGCAATTCGCTCGCTTGATGTTAAAAGTCACGTTTGCCCATAAGAGATCGATATCACGCAAAATTTTAAACTCTCAAATTCCAGACCTAGCGCGGCACAGCACTTCGCTCGTCACCCTGAGATGGCTGTTAAATCTTCTATTTGAAATTGAAGTAGTAAGTTCACAGAGTCCACAGGACCAATATTTTTGAAAACTGCCTCTTGTAATAAAATAAAAATATCGTTATCCCCATAAATTAACCTTTTCCACCCACTGCAGAGTACAGGCTTCCTTTTCAGTGCGCCATCTTTTGCGGTCTTGTGTCAGTCTCATCCACTGCCTTTCATATTTTATACAACCCGGTCACAATATCTGTGCACCTCGCTGGAATGCGGCGCCTCTCCCGCTTCCCCTGTCACCTCTCCGCGCACTCCCCGGTGCGACAGTACGGTTAGCATCTTCGTTGCCAATACACGTCCCGATAATTTTGAGATATTTTCGCTTCGTTGTTGTTTTGTTTTTTAATATTTATTGTTAAGTTTAGACATATGACGTCACGAGGTCAGGTGCACAGATATTGTGACCGGGTTGTACATCATATGTACAAAAGTCTACCTTAAAATATTATTTTAACCGACATTAGAATAAAGACGGTTCTCAATTCGACTGTGTGTTGCTTTTGTCTGATTGTTTTTTTTTTTGTATTATTTTTCTAGTTACTCGTACCAGTAACCCATTCCATTACACAAGACAAACTGCGGAAAATACCAAGTCAACGTCACTGACTGCATGTTGCTTATTTGGTAATTTTTTGTATTTTTTTTCTGGTTATACTACATTGTAAATTGTACAAGATACTCGCAATCTGTGTAAAATACCAAACCATCGTCACAGCATATGTAGCAGTGCTCCCGTACCGGTACAGTTAAGTAGTTATTTGAGGTACATTAGGTGTATAATAGAGACCTCAATTTGTGAGTTCGTGAACAGTTTAAAACTACGCAGCCTGGGGCCATGGACTGATGTTTTAAACAATGTTTTGGACAGCGGAATCTGTGGAGAGGGGTTTAAATTGTTTTATTTTTAGCACCTTTATTTAGCATGCACGTTCTCTGGCAAATCAGAGAATGCTATAGCTGCCAGAGGACTGCACGACATTGAATCGTTGTATTTTTCTTGTAATTTTTTTGGTGTGACATTATATTTTTTTTGGAATGACTTAATGCTGTTGACATCTGAGGTCTCTACGGCGTACCGGGTGTTTGGCAAGCGCAAATGGCGCTGGGCCTATAGTTTTTGTGTGAAGTCATATTATATTAATTTTAAATCATATAGGGGAAAGTGGTCACCCTTCGTACGCGGGGCACATTCGTACAGTTAGTATAGCAGAACAACTAAACAGCACACAATGACGCCTTTGCTTGTGTGCATAGGCATACCGGCCGCCATGTTTCTCGCGGAGTGTCGCTTCAGTCGCACATCAGTGTGTCAGGTGACAAGACGTTACGTGTTTTCGCGCGCGGTGAGTAAATTTTTTACCTTAGTTTTTTTCGTGATTGTAAGTAGAGTTTTCATGTTTTCGACATACTGGTGATTATTAATTACTGTTTACAATGTTCATAATAAGCTTTAATAGTTATATTTCTCAAACTAACATAGAATTTGTATAGTTTGTATTTTTATTTTGCCTTGCACCATGGGGTACATTCGGACAGACAGACGTGGGGCACATTCGTACGCGTACGAATGCTCCCCTTTACTTATTATAAACCTAAAATTGATATTTATGAAATAAAATATTAAGATTACTTTAAAAATTATCGTCTATCTGCACGATACGACGCAATAACATTTTTTCCCTTTTTATGATATATTCTGCTTCTAACAAATTAAAATATTTTTAGTCAATAAACCTTACAATTCATATTTCATTGCAGAATCATGGTGCGAAAATATAAAAAAAAGGGTACGCGTACTCAAGAAGTGGATGAAGAGTTCATGAACTTGATTCAAGGCAAAAGAAAAAGAAAGCTAACAAAATAGAAAGTGACGAAGATTCAGACGAATCTGATGGATCCCAGTTAAGCTTACGGGAGAGTGCTACATCTCCAGTTGATTTAGAATTGGACGAAGAGACTGATGATAGTAGTGTAAATTATAATTTAAATGTGACACCAGAAAAAATCAAAGATAATTGTTATGTTTTGGTAAAGTTTGAAAAAAAGACTTCTGTTGTCTATTACGTCGGAAAAGTTCTCAGTCATTACTCGAATACAGAGCTGAAAATATTTTATCTTCGGAAGAAACCGGGTCTATCACGGTCATTCTTTTTCCCTGATATAGAAGACATACACACTCTGTATATCAGCGACATCGCCATGATCCTCCCTGTTCCTCAACCACGAGCGGGCTGTACAGCTAGAATGGCTAGACTTCTTACTTTTGCACTTAATTTAAATAATTATAACGTGCAATAAGTTCCAAAGTAACAACCAAATGTTTAATTACTTATTTTAAATTTAAATTGTAAAAGAGTTTTACGATGATCTCACACATAATGATTGTAAAGATCTCATTTAGATTGATTTTAAAGCTTAGAATTATCAATAAGTAAACTAAGTTTGGACGATTTTATTTTTTGTTATTTTTCCTAAAAATATTGACTATGAGTCAAGTCAAACAATAATAAGTTAAGTAGTTCTTTTATAAATAATTATTTTTGATAATATAATAAAAACATAAAAGACTTTTATAGGCTTTTTATTTACCCTATCTGAATCCACCCCATGGCGTACGAAAGTACCCCACGTACTGTACGAAAGTACCCCATACGTGGGGTACGTTCGTACAAATATCTTACCGTAGGAAAATGGCTATAACCCTTTAACCCGTTGACTTAATAGTTTCGGACTTTTTTGTAACAAATTACAATATATTTGTTAGACTTAGACACATAAACAAGATAAATCCGACAATTAATGACAGAGTAAAAAAATAAAATCTAAAAAGTGTACGAAGGGTAACCACTTTCCCCTACAGCTCTCAAAAAGGGTATCAGGGATGTAGTATTACTGTATTGTTTAAAAGAAAGATAAAAAAGCATCATCATCAGTGTAACTGCGGACGAAACCAAATCCTGTTTTAGTCCAATCAGTGAGGAGTTTGACTATGACAATAATACCTCTGTCGTTGAAACTGAGAAGTCTCTACAGCTTCGCTGTTCCACCATGGGATCTCTACATTTATGAAGTTGGTGTTTAGTGTTAAATTCCAACTCCATTACAATACCATGCCGCTCCCGGCTATTAGAAAACTAATATACTCACTGTGATGACCAGTCCGAACTTCGCATCCATAAACAATTTTAACAGGTTATTTTATTATGTTAGGCTGGCAATACTTCGGGGTAGTGGGAGATGGGTTGGGTGATGGATTTTTATCGGTTTTTCGTATAGGTTTACTGCGGAAACTTGGTAATTGTTTTAGGGGTGTGAAGTGAGGAATCGGTGAGTGGGTAAACAACTTCGGATGCTGAAGTAATTTTCGTGTCATTGACGTCAATGTTATTCAGCCCTGAAATTGTTGCCATCTTCTTCTCACATATGGGATTAAAATGAGATAAATTTGGTACGGACAGGTTAGTATTTTAACACCCGATACAATAATCTTGTGTACCTAACTGTCTGTAAAATCGTAGCTCGATTTAGATTTTTTTTTCTTTGAAAGGTTACTTCGGTAGTTATGATTCAGAATTGGTTCAGCCGTTTGAAGATCATCAGCTATTGTCTATTCAATTCATTTTTTTCATTTTAAATGACTTGTTACTTGTTAAAAGGCTGTTATCGAATGCGTAACTTTTCAGTAACGTACGAGTACATAAGAGCTAAAAAAAATTATAGTTTAAAAACTAAAACACACGCATTGTCGTCGGTCTTTGACAGGTGTGCAAAGTTTGAATTAAATCTGATCGTTCAATGTAGGGCAAAATCGAGTCCAAAAGGGTCGGTTACAAACAGACAGGTGAAACTAATGAAAGCGTGTTAAAATGGAGCTACCTGTTTCACAGCTCTATTAAACGAGGCCAGAGTTTAGTTCTGTTATCTGAAACCTGAATCCACAATCAATATACAAGTACCTACTAGGTACTACCTATAATAACTTTGATAACGTGGCTTCAGGTCTTAATAATGTTACAGTAAAGAAACTAAACATAAACTTACTATTCAGCTATTTTCACAGTTTTTATTAACCGACTTCAAAAAAGGAGGAGGTTATCAATTCGTCTGTATGTTTTTGTTTTTTTTTTTATGTTTGTTACCTCATAACTTTTGACTGGGTGAATCGATTTTGATGATTCTTTTTTTATTAGAAAGCTGACGCTTCCCATTTGGTCCCATTTCAATTAAGTCCAGTTCCAATAATGGTATCCATGAGAAAACCATAATATATAAGTCTTAAATTTGCATTAAGTACGTGCGCGACAAATAGATGAATAACTCAATAGTCGGTCTTTTGAAGTCGGTTTTTGTTTTTTGTTTTGTAAAAATAATTATTTTATGCTCATTTTAGAATGCGTTAGAGCCAGGCCACACGGTGCGGCACCGCACCGCACCGCATCACGCCGCACCGCACTAGCGGCCACACGAGCAGTGCGGCGCCGCAATGTTCTTACGGCGCCGCTGCGGTGCCGCAACATTGCCCAGTTGACGACAGTCTACCAGTGTTGCAAAAGTCCCCGATTTATCGGGAGATCTACTGATTTTGGACATCGTCTCCCGATATCCCGATTTAGCGACCCAATCTCCCGATTTATGGAAGATAGTTTTTAATTTTTTTTTAGTTAGTTTTAGTTTTTTAGTTTTTTTAGATGTGAAGTGCCTACAAAAATTTAATAATAATATTAAAATGTCATCTAAATAATTTGACTTAGTTTGTTTTTTGATAAATAGACGTGTTTGATTGAATATTGTATTTTTTTTGTCATATACCGATTTTAGGTACAAATATACCGATTTTTAGTGGGCAACTCTACCGATTTGTAACATCTTCCCATGCTTTTACTTTCAAATTTTTGTTTTTAAAATTGTCATGAGACTTGTCCCACAGTATTTCCCGTTCCTGTATCAACGAAATGAGGTAGTCCACGTCTACAGATTCCACACCGGTTCTCATTTTTTTGTATGATATGGGTACACGTAATTATCACCAACGAGCGGGCACTCTCGTCTATGCCGTACAAATAACTGAGCGGCGCCGCTGCGGCGCCGCTGCGGCACCGCACTGCTTGCACCCCTCCCCGCTTCGTCTGCCTCGCGCCGTTGTCCGGCGCGCCTGCGGTGCGGCGCCGGAGCGGTGCCGGACGTACCGTGTGGCATACCATACATTTTTATATGTAGGAAAACGTTGCGGCGCCGCTCAGGCGCCGCGCCGGAGCCGCACCGCACCGTGTGGCCCGGCTCTTAGGTGGCAAATAAGTAGATGACTGACAACCGTAACACTGGAGGCGTCACAGATACGTTGTTGTTTTTTAAGGCTGTATTATTATCATCATCAACTTCCTACCCTTATCCCACCTAAGTGGAGTTGGTACAGTATGTATACTTCTTTCATTTATTTAGCCTTTTTTCCTTTTTTTTTAGCCTAAAATCTGCAGTTGGCCTTCGAGGGTATACGTATATCCAAACAGTAGAATGATTAAAAATGAAGATAGTCGAAATCAAACAATTACAGTACCCGGCGATAAATATTGCACATCGACCTTGGATAGAGACAATCGGCTAATTTCGGCGTCGTAGAGCATTATCTCTGTCGCACACTACCTATGTGACGTTTTGTCAGTCGTGCGACAGAGATAACGCTTTACGAAGCCGAAATTAGCCGATTGTCTCTTTCCAAAGGTCGATGAGCAATATTTATCGCCGGGTAGTACTGTAGTGCTGCTATTTTTATATGCAACCTTAATTCCTCCCACTGCTGGGATACAGGTCTACCCTTGAATTGTGATTAGGCCGTATTCTACCACGCTGGCCAAGTGCGGGTGGATTCACGTACGCCATTAAATATCTTCTCCGGACGTATGTAGGGTTTCTCACGATGTTTTCCTTGACCGCAAAAATAAGTGATATGTAAATTCGTACATAAGTCCCAAAGAACTCATTGATACGAGTCGGGGTTTGAACCCGCCACCTCAAGAATGCGAAGCGGCTGTTCTCCAACTGAGCTACCACGGCTTTTCATCTAGCGTTATTTGGTAGTAATTTGACGTTATTACATCAAAAACAAAACTCGAACAATATCGTGTCACAGTTTTTACCTACAGAATAATCTGTATTTGATTAGGTAGGAATTGTGGAAATCCTCGTCTTTCACGCGATAACACTATCAATCACAAACGTTGGCACATTACAAGTGCTCGCTACTTCGGTTTGGCACCTTCGTTTACCGGAACAAATGAAAAATTGGGTACAACTTGAAAATTAGGTAACTTGAAAGTTTTCTGGCAAAATTTAAATAAAAGTAAAAATTTTTGGGCTTATTTTTTAGATTTTAGATATTATGTACCTATAAATGATAAACATGATTAATAAAATAAAATAAATAAATGTTGGTTTAGTCAGCATTTTGTTATAGAAACAAAATATTATCTATGTTCTATAGATAACGGAAATATTTAGAAGATTATAGAATTATTTTCACCTGATTTCAAAAATGGATGAGGTTCTCTACTTGACTGTATGTTTCTTACAGTAGATAGATAGAATATAATCTGGGTGTCTTCAAGTTGCAAGCGAATCGATTCTTTCTAGGCAAGCGTGCTCCATCTTAGACCGCATCATTGCTTACCATCAGGCGAGCGAGCGGCCAAACGCTGCTGAATAAAAAAAATGTACTATGCGATTCTTCCGCCAATTATGAATAGATTTCGATGTTTTTTTTCAGTAGATTTGTTAAGTAAGTCATACTTCAGAAGTTCAGAGGTTTAGGTTTAAAACTCATCCTTCGTCCTCACATATTATGTAAAATTATAGGAAAATGGACCACTCTCTCTGAACTACCAACGAATACCAAATACCAACACTATTTAATTAGTTAATTAATTGAACTTATCTTCACCTAAAACTCAAAATCTAATTTCCTGCAAACCTGAACCCATAGATATACAACGTTTCCACGTTTCATCTGAAAAAGTTATCACCCTTATTTTCCTCTTCCGTATTCGAATTTCAAACTAATCCGTGCATAAATCTCATCAATACCGAAGAAGAAAATATACCGGAATTTCAAAGGAGATGCATCATTTTCAGTGAGAAACAACCTTTTATCCTTTTACAGCTATGCCAATCAGTACCCGGTAAAGAAAAAGTTACCGACCTTCCTTCGCGCTTCATCCCTTCCATATTCGAACTCACTCGTGCAAAAAGTCCGGGAATAATTAAAGGAGAGCGCACAGCGGAGTCACAAAACATTGAGAGTGCAGAGATTAAACTTCATACCTATAGTAAGCACGCTCGATTAACGCACACAAAAACATCGCTCACGACACGAGTCTTGGATCAATGGCCAGTGAACTCATGCCGGCGATGCAGTAAACTCATGCAGGCGTATGCTGGGCGCAGGTGACGCAGAGCAGGACAGACATATGTCTGCGTTGCACTTACCTACGCTGTGCGCAGCTCTCAGTAAATTCTTGCATTACAAAATCTTCTCTGCATTACACTGGATGGGTCTGCGTCACCAGCGTGGATGCATGCGCGTAGCCTGGGCCCGTACTGTGACTTTTTAAAACCGTGATGGTTTCGTTTTGTTTCCGACGCTGCGCGACCATGAACCTTATTGCGCGGCGATACGGTTTGCGGTCGCGCAGCCTCGGAAACCAAACGTAACCATCATGGTTTTAAGACGTCATGATAATATGGGCCCTGATCCGAGACTCGTGTACCTACGTAAGCAATGTCTATACGTGAGTTGCTCGAGCGCGTTTTGTATGAAGCTCAACTTCTGTCCTCACAATGTTTTGTGGCGGAGTTATCCGTTACCCTTGTCACACGGATGACGAAGGAGACAAAAACATAGTTTGTGTGAACACAGCTTTTTGCCTACCCCTTGCCTCTAAGCCGTTTGTGAGAGAATTTTTGTTGTTCACAATTTCGTGCCTTTATGAATGGTCTGTTTTGTGATTATAAAAGCCTTTTTAGCCGACGGCGACGTAGTAAAAGGATGGGTATGTTTTTCGGGTGTATGTAATTATATTAGTGACAAGTCCTATACTAGAGGTATATTATTATTTTATTTGTATATTTTATAGAAAAAAAAATCAACGATTTCCATGATTTTTGCTATTAGGTACGGTATAGCTGATTTCATCGAAATCGTTTTTCGGAAGGGATTCGGAGGGCATGCAATCGTTCTAAGTGCTTCTAACTATTTTCATTTCTGGGAAATCGCCATTTCCCGAGTTTTTCGAGCAAAGCTCGGTTGGTCAAACACTACGAAAAAATAATATTACGTTACGTTACGTTATTTTACAAGGTGTAACGGAAAAGTGTAGTAATACTTAAGGGTGTTCAAAGTGAACAACTTTTGTGACACAAGTTTTCTAAATTCGAGAAAAGAAATATCGAGTCTCCATACAAAAAATATATATGGGTTCTTTCTCGAATTTAGAAAACTTTTGTCCTAGAAGTGGTTCACTATGACGTTTAGACGAACACCCTTAAGTATTACTACACCTTCCCGTTACACCTTGCATAATTTCATCGAAATCGTTTTTCGGAAGAGATTTTTGAGGGCGTAAAGTCTATTAAGCTAGGCTTCGTTTTTGGGAAATCGTTTCCGAATTTTTCGAGCAAAGTTCGGTTGCCCACGAACTATGAAAAACTAATATTTTGTTGCGAAGTTTGAAAAACCTAACCTCCTTTTGGCCTACACAGTACTTAGGTCTTCACAATAAACCTAAATTCTTGGACATGTAATATTCGATCTTCGTCTCGATATAAACTAAATTACAAGCTAGAACCCAAGATCCCTTCGACATTGTTATTGGATATCTTAGCCGGAGTAATCTTCTTGTATCCGGAAAATTGGAAGTCAAATATGGAATTGTAGAAGAAAATTCGGGATTTGAATTAGGCGGGGGTAAACGGTCGTCGTCTCTTTCGCAATTTTTTTACAAGCTTTTATTTTACTTGCTAACTATGTTTGTTCGGGTAGAACTTTGCCGTTCCTGATGCTTTAATCGGACATCGGAAAGTAGTTCAAAATTGATTGTGTAACCCGATGTCAATGCAAGAAAAGCTTGTTTTTAAAAATATTGTATACTTTTGAAGACGTTGAAGGGAATTTTGAAATATGTATTGATAAAATTACAGTTACAATAGGCCCAAGTTTGAAGGCTTTTTAAGACATATCTAAATTTTCTAAAACTATTGGCATCCTTGTCCAATGGCTTGCAATGATAAAGACAGATATATTTTTAGTTAGTTTAGATCTATCTTAAAATGCCTTCAAACTTGGGCCCAATAATACGTTGTATTTCTAGGTTATCATCATCAGCATCAACCATTTTCCATATTTTGAAAAATTTGAAGATAAAAGACAATTACATATTTGTAAATCTGTGCAGTAACGTTTGACTTTTCTAACCTACCTAATCTACATAAACCTACCTACCTAAAGTACATACATCGTGAAAAAAATGTATTGTTGTGTGTTAAGTATGCGTAGTGTGAGTGTATGTGTGAGCAGGGCCGGTCCTAGGGCGGTGCGAGCGGTGCGACCGCACCGGGCGCCTTCAAGCGGGGGGGCGCCAAAATGAACCAAAACGTGAAACAAAAGACGCTCGACCGAGCGCGCGAGTCGCGTAACACGCACGAACAAAATTGCGGGGGAACGGGCCGCGGGGTGAACTTTCGTCCGTCACTTGTTTCACTAGGCAGGCATCGTCTATTATAGTCAGGCCATTTGAATAGGTCACATTTGACAATTCATCAAAATTCAACAACGTAACCTTGTAACGGCGGGCATAAAATATTTTTTTTTTTCGTTTTGTTAGAACTACAGAATTGCTTAACTTTTTTCAATAACGATTACATATATAATGTAATAATGACCGATGCGAGTTATTTTATGACTTGTTTTTTTTAATAAACCGTTTTAAACATAATAAACAATTAGTGATTTACGAGATAATCTACGATCTCGTAAAGAACTGAACGTTGTTACAATGTTGCGTCAGTTAACCCCTTTTTCTTTTTAAACACTAGGGATGTTACTCTAATTTACAATTTCTATAATAACAATCCATTATGATTAACTTAACTAATATTTTAGCAACTTTGTTAATATTTACTTATTTATTTATATTTATTTAAAATAAGTAAGTATATATGTAATTATAAAGTTGGAATATTTTTTTTTAATTTATTCGAAATTTATTTTTACAGATAAAAAACATGTCACCGCCTTCAAAAAAATTATCTGGTGCACAAAACTTAAAAACTGTGATTTTCTATTCTATTTGTGTGTATTAGTGTCCGACCGAATGTTCGGTTTCGGTTTCGTTTTCGGTTGAGTTTCGGCAAAAACACGAGTTTCGGTTTAGTTTCGTTTTCGGCGGCAAACTTGCCGAAACTACGACCGAAACCGAATGTGCATTCGGGAGTTTTCGCGCTGTGATCGGTCGTGTTCGGCGCGTTAAATGAATTAAATATGTAATGAATCCCATCAGAGCCAATGTCGTGATTCGCTTACTACCTCGTGTGTTCATAAGTTTTGAGACAAACTTTGTACTTAAAAAATAAAATAAAATATTACTGGCTGCTATTTATTTCTTTTTCCAATTTTGAATTTGAAATGTTAACTTTTGTTTTCTTTGATTTTCAAATTAATTTCTTTCAATTTTCTGGTGATGATTTCGCTATTTAAGCGGAAAAAAAATCAATGGAGATTTTCCGTGAGGTGAATACTTCGTGTATTACACTATCAAACGATACAAGGAGACAAGTTCTTTGCAAGATCACCAAAGGAGTGGTCGGCCACGCTCTGTGAGGACGCCTGCGAACATCAAAATCATCCGAGAGCAACTTCGCCGAAATCCATGTCGCACTCAGAAGAAAGTCGCTCTGCAGACTAATATTTCCCGCGTTTCAGTCAACAGTATACTGAAATATGATCTTAAGGTAAAGGCGTATAGCCGTAGGAAAGTTCACTTTTTAAACGAACGTCTTCGTAAATTGCGACGCGAACGTTGTCCAATACTGCTTAGGAGGCACGATGCGAGGAAAATACTTTTCACCGACGACAAAGTCTTTACTGTCGAAGAAAAGTTTAACCGACAAAACAATAAAGTGTATGCCAAAAGCAGCAAGGACGTCCCAGCTTCAGCACGGAATGTCTCGCGTACGCATCATCCGGCTAGTGTGATGGTATGGTGGGGAGTTTCATATGAAGGTGTCACTCCGCTCCATTTCTGTCAACAAGGCGTCAAGGTGAAAGCCAAGAATTACCAAAGTGACATCTTAGAGCCTGTTGTGAAACCCCTGTCTCAAACTTTATTTCACAGCAAGGATTGGGTTTGCCCAGCAAGACTCAGCGCCATCCTGACTCCTGTAAGGCAAAAACCACCCAAGCTTGGTTGAGGGAAAATGTGCCGGCCTTTATCGCGGCGAACGAATAGCCCCCCTCTAGCCCTGACCTCAACCCGCTGGATTATTCTTTATGGCTTGAATTAGAGCTCAGGGCCTGTCGAAAGTCCCACCCAAACTTGGAGTCACTGTAGCGAGCCCTTATCCGAGAAGCAAAGCGAATTCCGCTGGAAAAGATTCGTGCCGCCATTGATGACTGGCCAAATCGTCTAAGGGCCTGTATTAAAAATAAAGGTGGTCATTTTGAATCACAATTATATTTTACTGTTGATTATTATTAACTTAATGTGTACTGAAAATTTTAGAAATATAAGTTAATTATATTTAAAAGTTATACAACTTTTATTTCGTCTCAAAACTTATGCACACACGAGGTATGTTGATTATTAATAAATGAAAATGTCGAAGACTGCAGTCATGATTTTAATAACGTTTTCTTTATTATTCCCTCAAAATATGATCCTTGTAAGGAAGTTTCGGTTTCGGCCGAAACAGAGACCGTTACCGAAATTCGTTTTCGGTTTCGGTCGGACACTCGTGTGTATTATGTTATTTTATTTTTTTTTATTGACAAAACAAATTAAATTAGTTAAATCTATTTCTTTGTATTTTAATTTAAAAAATATTAAATCAAAATATGATTAATAATATAAAATAATTTTAATTAAATAAAAATGAAGAATTTTAAATTAATTAATTATAGTAAATTAAATATTTTTTTAAATAAATTTTTAATGTTTTTATAATTTTGAAATTTTTATAATCATTTTTTTTTATTATTAAAAAAAATGTTTTTTTTTTAATCTTAATTTTTAAATATATATATATTTTTTTATGTACTTTATTTAAATTATACTTTTATTTATATTTTATTTCATTATTTATTTTATTATTATAATATATTTTTTATTATATTTTAATTTATTTCCTCGCAATCGATGTGAAAAGTCGAGTGTAAAACTCGGGCATAAAACCCATTTTATCCTCGACTTTATATCCGCCCTCGCCTTCGGCTCGGACTAGCTAAACGTCTCCTATACAAGAACATTATTTTTATAAAACAAAAAACAAAAACCGACTTCAAAAGACCGACTATTGAGTTATTCATCTATTTGTCGCGCACGTACTTAATGCAAATTTAAGGCTTATATGGTTTACTCATGATTATCAGAACTGGACTAAATTGAAATGGGACCAAATGGGAAGCGTCATAAAAAAAATAATCATCAAAATCGATATACCCAGTCAAAAGTTATGAGGTAACAAACATAAAAAAAAAACATACAGTCGAATTGATAACCTCCTCCTTTTTTGAAGTCGGTTAAAATGGCTTGTTTTATGCCCTCGTTATACAATCTACTATTTCAGTTGTCCACCACTTCACATAGAGGTATAGTATTCGCACAAACTGGTTAAACGAACTTTTGACAGCTGAATAATCTGAAGCCACTGCTTTTTTTCTGATGGAAAATAAAGCAACTGCAGAAACATTTTTTTTTTAGAGGGGCGCCATTTTTGGTCCTCGCACCAGTTAAAAATGTTAATAGGACCGGCACTGTGTGTGAGAGTAATAAGTTAATTGTGAAAGAGAATCTCGTAAATATCTAGGGGAAGAAACAGGACTTAAAAAAGTAATAATAAAGTAGGTACCACGTTTACTTAAGTTAAATTTTCCTAAGGTTAAAAAAAATATTCGTTTTTTCTCTTCATTTTATAATAATACTAAACACGTTTGCAGTATACGAGTAGATACAACAAAACTGGGTTAATAGGAATGCGTAGTTGCGTAGAACGGAACATCAATAATTTTGCCGAAAAAGCCGTGGTAGCTCAGTGGGAGAACAGCCGCTTCGCATTCTTGAGGTGGCGGGTTCAAACCCCGGCTCGTATCAATGAGTTCTAAGAAGACTTTTGTATGAATTTACATACACTTAGTTTTTTGGCGAAGGAAAACATCGTGAGGAAACCTGCATACGTCCGGAGAAGAAATTCAATGGCGTATGTGAGTCCACCAACCCGCACTTGGCCAGCGTGGTGGAATACGTCCTAATCACCCTTCGAGGGCAGACCTTGTATCCCAGCAGTGGGAGGATTAAAGGTTGCATATGATTGATGAAACAGAATCAAATTAAAAAAAGTAATAATAAAGTACCCACACTTTTACTTTATGTAAATTTTCCTAAGTCCTAAAAAAAATATTTTTTCGATTTATTTTTTAATTTTATAAATAACACCAACACGTTTGCTGTACACGAGCATAACAAAACTGGGTTAACTAGGAATGCGTAGTTGCGTAGAACGGAACATCAATAATTTTGCCGGCTTATACGCCTCGCTGGCATTTCGGGCTTAAAGGTGGAAATCCACTAGATTACGTGAAATGTAGCGGCTTTTCTTATAATCTGCTTATAGTTATAGTTAAGTGACAGTGGCAGTTTACCTTTACTTGAATGGGAGAACCCACCTTTCATTTTAAAAGCGTTTATTTACCTTGCAATGTATGTAACTATGTTTGTTCGGGAGGGATTTTACAACTCAATTTTGAACCACTTCCCGATGTCCGATTGAGCTGATATTTTGTATAGGTACGTGTGTAACTCCGATGACGTAATAACAGCTTGTTTTTAAAAATATTTTTTATAATTAACTTATCTATTAATTTCAATAGTGTATCGTTTAGGTGTGACTGGTTAGTAAGATACTATGGGAACAACAAGACATAGTAAGATCTACTCGTATACGTAAAGAGGTAGATCGAAATAAGCCCCTTATTAGTTATAGAAAGAGTTCAATGCTGAAAGTAACTTCTTCTACACAATTTGAACATTTCTTGAAAGTTTCACAATACCTAATGTTATCTGTTTATATCATAGTATGTTAAAACTCCGACGACAAATTAAGTTTTTTCAAAACATTAAAAAAAACGGGCCAAGTGCGAGTCGGGCTCGCGCACGAAGAGTTCCGTACCATTATCTATGTAAACGGCAAATAAATTTGTTGTATGCGAGCCTCGTTAAATATTTATATGTATTATTATTCTGTTTTTTACTATTTGTTGTTATAACGGCCAAATTATTCCATGATAATCACAAGCTATTCACCGTACAATACTGGAACGAGGCCCTAACAGAATTGCGGGCAAGGGTTTACACCTGGGACGGCGGGCAAAAGTCCCGGACCCGCGGGAATCGTTGGATTGCCGAGATTCCGCGGTTTCCCGGAACAGCTGCCAAAATAGGAAGATATTGGAGATATCTTCTACTCAAATACTGGGAAAGGTATTAAAGAGATTGGCTTCCGTTTCGTAAAAATGTCAAGTCCGAGTCCAGACACGCGTGTACCTATATACAAAAATACAGAAATTAAATTAAAAGCAAATTTAGAACTATTTTTTGTTCTTATTCTTATTTCAAGGTATAGCAATAAAAATAAGGTAGGTATGTAGAACCCGAGCGCAAAAATGCTGTCGACCAGTGTTATTTTTAAGTAGATAAATACGAGTAGTTATACTCTTTATTGTTCACACCAAAAACTACAAACAAACATATAACACGTAAAACTAGTGCAATAACTGGCGGCCTTATCGCTAAGAGCACTCTCTTAAGTAATGTATAGAACGCCTAGAAATTGTTTTTAATACCAATTTCTACATAAGTTCCCAAAGGCTGGTTTACATGATGCAAGTTTCTTATTTTCTTTTAACGCCATCTGTGAGACTTTCACGGAACTTCCAAACCCACGCAGACATGACCCTTCTAACATGGCATCTCGCACCAAAGTCATCTCCAGAGAACTCTCCCAGTTCTTTTAGTTCACGATTTTATCACTAGATGGTGTAAGTACATGGAAACGGAACATGAAACATAATACATAATAACATAATATAGTAAGTTTTGGAAAATAATCATATTATTATTTTAACCGACTTTCAAAAAGAAGGAGGTTTTATGTTGGTCTGTTTTATATTTTTTCATGCATGATCATATCTTCATAAAATGTATAACGATAATACTTGATAATAAAATCGAAGCTAAAACTAGATTGTCTGAAATCGACCGCAGTATTTTAGTGTCTACGTAGCTTTTTGAAATAAGTAAATTTATATAATGTTATAAGAAAAAGGTATGCTAAGCCGAAAAGGGTTCATAATACTCATTATTATGTACAATTTTCACTATGGGGCCAACCCGGAATTCGCGAAAAAAAAACCTGTTCCATAGAACAAGAACATTATTTTACAAAACAAAAAACAAAAACTGACTTCAAGAGACCGACTATTGATAGTTATTCATCTATTTGTCGCGCACGTACCTTATGCAAATTTAAGACTTATATGGTTTTCTCATGGATACCATCATCAGAACTGGACTAAATTGAAATGGGACCAAATGGAAAGCGTCAGCTTTCTAATAAAAAAAGAATCATCAAAATCGATTCACCCAGTCAAAAGTTATGAGGTAACAAACATAAAAAAAAAATGATAAAAAAAAAAACAAAACATACAGTCGAATTGATAACCTCCTCCTTTTTTGAAGTCGGTTAAAAATGTCAACCACACTCGACAAAGTGTATGGAACAGCTGATTTTTTTTCGTGAAATCTGGGTTGATCCCATAGTAAAAGTTGTACATAATGGTGAGTACTATGAGTCCTTTTCGGCTTAGCATACCCTTTCCTTTTAGCCCTGTATAAGTGTATAGGCCGAGTGGCCTAATGTCAGTTTTTAGGCCGCCCGAAGGCCTCTAATATGGTTAATCAGTTGTTGCTCTACTAAAGCCTTATCTACAACCTAGTTCCAGGTAAAGTTACCTATATTTCGCAAACATCAAAAGAAAAAAAAATAACCTACCAATTAAATGATAAAGCAAATCAAACGAAAAATCAAATACTGATTCAGATCAATTAGTAATAACAAAGATAAATATTTCTTCGAAACGTTATCTAAGTAGGTGTGGAACTACAAATATATACATAATTATTATATTTTTTTTTATGTAATTGAGTGACGAGACGAGAAAATCGCTCGCCTGATGTTAAACGTCACGTTTGCCCATAACAGGTCTGCGCAACCCAGAATTTTGAACTCGCAGAATTCAAGACCCTGCGCGGCACAGTACTGATTTATTTATACGAATTTTCATTGAAAAATCCTTTTGCTCATAACGTGTCGAGAAGATTAAGAATGCTTAGGTATAAACATCTTCAAGAATGCTTAATCCTTTCATAACTTTATGAATGAATCGGTTTCTACTAGGCGCGCGTGCTCTCTGCGTGCTTTTTGCGTGAAAGAGCAACAAACATTCTTACAAACTTTCGCGTTTATGATATAAGTAGGACTAGCTGCGCCTTGCGCTTTCACCCGTTTCCGTCACCGTTTTCCGGGACAAAAAGTAGCCTATGTGTTAATCCAGACTATGAACAACATTCATTCCAAATTTCATGAGAATCCGTTCACCCGTTTTTGCGTGAAAGAGCAACAAATTAATATTCTTACAAACTTTCGCGTTTATAATATACTAGCTGTTTCCTGCCACGCTTAGCTTTGGATTAAAAAAAAAATAGCCTATGTTACTTTGGGATAATGTAGCATTCGAATGGTGAAAGAATTTTTGAAATCGGTCCAGTAGTTTTTGAGTTTATTCAACAATACAAAAATACAAATCTTTCCTCTTTATAATATAGAAGTAGGAAGTCGGATGTTGTACTTACGAGTATGTTTGTAAGCACACAAAACTTTTTTGTTTCGGCAATTTTTAACTATCACCAACGTTTTCTTTTCAGGGTTTTCTATTGTTTACTAAAGTCTCTTAAAAATGAAGAATCAATTAAACTTTTTTTTTTTTTTTATGATATTGAGAGACGAGACGAGCAAATCGCTCGCCTGATGTTAAACGTCACGTTTGCCCATAAACAGGTCTGTGCCACCAAGAATTTTGAATTCTTAGAATTCAAGACCTTGCGCGGCACAGCACTGCGCTCGTCACCCTGAGATATAAGATGTTTAATCTCTTATTTGCCCTGTAATTTCACTGGAAACAATGCCCTTCCAACCGGAACACAGTAATGTTTGCACATTACTGCTTGGCGGTGGAATAACTGGCAAAGGTGTGGTACCTCCCCAGGCGGGCTCTGCAAAAGAGCCCTACCACTACTAAACTTACAAGAAATAACTTTTAAATATTTTCTTTACTGATTGTTATTGTATCGTTTTTGTTGAAACTTGTTGTTGTCCTTGCTTTATTTATTATTTGTTCTTGGAAATAATATTTGGCACTACGCAATCATTTCCACGTACAATATGGAATTTTCTTTATCCATACAAGGTTATACAGAAAGGGTATGCTAAGCCGAAAAGGGTTTGTACTACTCGTCATCATGAACAACTTTAACTATGGGACCAACCTGAAATTCGCATCCATACATTTTGTCAAATGTCATTGACATTTTACTTTGGAACAGCTGATATTTTTTTCGCGAACTCTGTGTTGTTCCCATAGTAAAACTTGTTCATAATGATGAGTACTGTGAACCCTTTTTGGCGTAGCACACCCTTTCTGTACATTAACTTTATTATCTATTTTAACAATTAGTAAGCAACAATATAGAACAAATTTTAGCTACCAGATACTAAAATTTGTTATCCTCTGATAAGCATCTTAGATACCAAACTAAAATTAACCATAACAAATTTAATTAATAAAGTAACAGAATTCGTCACTAAGTACTTTTATTGCACCTTATTTATAGGTATAGGTAGTTGATTCTTATTGGTCACCTGTATGATTTCAAGTCATATTTTTTCTCTTATGTAATATTTGATTTTACGGATTTTATATTGTAACTCCACATTTTCATTTCCTTTCTTAAATTTCAATTTTTAATTATTAAATTATTTTTGCTAAAATGCATACTTTTATGTCAATTAAAAATAAGCAACAAACAGTCGAATTGAGAACCGTCTCCTTTTTTGAAAGTCTGTTAATAACATAACATAAATAGACATAAACAGAATAGAAAATTACGGATAAAGAACAGAGTTATTATTATTTATATTATTTATCTACCTAATTTCTTTTTAAGGCTTATCAAATCAAAACCTAACACATCCGTTTTAACTTAAGATAAACTACTTATTTAATTCCTGCAATCCATTATTAAATCCATTACGTATTTCGCACAATAAAATCAAAGCAGAAGCGATCCGATAAAAACTACCGATTAAAAACCGTCCAAGTGCTCGTCGGACTCGCGCACGAAGGGTTCTGTACCAATATCTATAAAAACCGCAAAAAATCATGTTTCCTGCATGGGAGCCCTCTTAAATATAATTATTTTATTTTGCTCTTTTAGTATTTGTTGTTTTAGCGGCAATAGAAATACATCATCTGTGACAATTTCAACTGTCTAACTATCACGGTTCATGAGGAACAGCCTGGTGGCAGACGGACAGACAGGCAGACAGATGGACAGCGAAGTCTTAGTAAGAGGGTCCCGTTTTATCCTTTGGAGACGGAACCCTAAAAACCAAAAGATATCTCGATAAAGTTTTATATAAATTATTATGGCACATGAAAATTAATCAGTTTAAAGAAACTGGTGTAAGGATGAAGTTTTTTGTATTGTTGGCACTGCTGGTAGCAGTGGCTTTTGCTGCTGAGGAGCTGCCTCTGGCTGAGCCTTGCAATGCAGAGCTGTGCCAGCTTCCTGACTGCAGATGCTCGACCACCAGCATCCCTGGAGGATTGGCGGCTAGGGATACTCCTCAGGTTTGTTTTTTTTTTGTTTTTTTTTTTACAACAGAGTTCAACGAAATTAGCAAATATTAGCTTATTTATTTATTTAATTCAAGAGTTCAACAATTCAAGAATTCAACAATTCAAGAATCTTAACAACTCAAGAATTCACTTCGCTCGTCACGCTTGAAACTTTTAATTCAGATTTTTTGTAAACCTTAAATGACATCTGCATGAAATAGTTTACTGTGCCTAGTATAGTTTTGTTCAAAATAACATATCTAATTTTGTTGGCGCAGTGACCCAAATTGTGTCTTAACATCCAGTAAAAGGTGTTATTCTCATAAAAAAAATATTACACGAGCTATTCATGCATAAAATATTTCGCTTCCTTTTTATACTAAGAATGAGATAACTTCAAACAGCACTTAAATATCTGATATACTAGATGAATTTACAGGTAGGTAGCTAGAGTTTAAAAAATATATCAGTGTTTCGAGCATGCATTGTGCTTCTCAGTTGGAACTGTTGAAGTTGGGGTGACGGTACCAAAATGTCAAGCGTGTTTTCTATAGATGAATGTCTTCCTCTTATCTCTATTAAAACAAAACATTTTATCGTTTTAGCTTTTCATCCCGTAACAATTTTGCTCAAGATAGAAAAATATTATTTTAATATTAGAAGCAAGGCACAATTTGGGCCGTTCCACCAACTCTTCAATTTAGGTCACTGTTGTATTTAGTTTTTCTTATTCCTTAGTTTGTCACCATAACCTTCGACGATGCCGTCACCGCCGCTGCGATGCCCAACTACGAGGAAATCCTGTTCAACCGCCGCAACTCCGACGGCTGCCCTATCGGAGCCACCTTCTACGTCAGCCACGAGTGGACAGACTACTCTGCCGTCAACAGGCTTTACAACCACGGCTTTGAAATAGCCCTGCACTCTATCAGCCACAGCACGCCTCAGTCTTACTGGACGCAAGCCAGTTATGACGATATCAAGCTGGAGATCGCAGATCAGAGGGAGCAGATTGCTCATTTGGGTAATATTCCTGAAGCTGCTGTCACTGGTAAGTAAATGAGGATTTTTTCTGATTTATTAGTGCAGCAACGCCGTGGTATTGACACGCTTGATATTTGCGGTAGTGACTGCTTATGTACTGGGTGCTTATATTTCAATAAGCACTTCCTGATTGACGTTGCAAGTGCTGGAGAGCGTGGGATTGTTTTGACATATCGTAAGTAGGTGCTACGCCATAGTCGTGCCGACAAATCAGGGAAGGAACCTTTAACATGTAATGATATGGAGATCTTTTTGTGTGTTACTGCGTAAGTCTGATGGCGTTATTTTGATTTCCATAGCCAAAGCTTCCAAAGTCAAATTTTGGCTGTATCTATTTAAAACAAAAATAAACTGTTTCTAAAGTTAATTGTATGTTTGGAAATTTTTACGTAGAATATAAAGACTCGAGAAATTGATGTTTAGAATCAATTGGGGAAAATGATAAATAACAAGAAAAAAAAAAATAAAGGATGATGGGACCAATAGATAAAACAGATCGATAAACTCTAGTAAAAATATATTATCTCTCAATGACTGTAAAAACCTCTTTAACTCTCTTCTTCTTCTTCTCCCATATTAAACCTTAAGGACATTCTTACTAGATTATTACGCACATCATATTTTTTAATCTCGAATACTTAACCATTGATTTATTTACAGGTGTCCGTCTGCCTTTCCTCCAACTCAGCGGTAACAACAGCTTCCAAGTGATCAAGGACTTCAACCTTGGCTACGACTGCTCGTGGCCAACCATCTCCAACACCAACCCTGGCCTCTGGCCCTACACCCTGGACTACGCATCCACCCAAGACTGTCAGATCCCTCCGTGCCCTACTGCATCCATACCAGGAGTGTGGGTCCAGCCTATGGTGGCGTGGTTTGATTTGCAAAACTTCCCCTGCTCTATGGTTGATGCTTGCGTATTTCCGTAAGTACTTTGTGATTTAAACTCTTTTTCTGTGCTATTTTTTACGGTACCTTACCCAAAGGGTAAAACGACTAGCGTTTAAACGTAATCTCCCCAGATGGTAAGCCACTATGGGGACTATGATGAAGCACGCTTGCTTAGAAAAATTGACTCGAGAAACTTGACTTGACAGTCTTACTGCCAGGATTTTAAGGCCGCCTACACAGTTAGTCGGTGGCAGTTGCTATAGAGCAAACAACCGGATGCTTACAATGCCGTTAATTTATATTAAATACCACTCACGGTCCGATAATAATGATTTATTTGTATTGCTCAGCATGATTTTGTTCTTGGTCTAACAGTATCCTCTTCTTCCAGCCCCGACCGCGAAGACGCTGACGCGTGGTTCGATTTCATCCTGCAGAATTTCGAAAGACACTACATGGGCAACCGCGCTCCTTTCGGTTTCTACATCCACGAGGCTTATCTCCGAGGCTGGCCCAAGGTCAAAGAAGCTATGATTAGATTCGTCAAACTAGTCAACAATTTACACGACGTCTTTCTGGTAAGTTAATGAAGCTTTAGATTTACATTTTAGGTATTAACATTTATAGCTGTGGTTTTTAGTTTCACCCGCACTATTGCAAGAATCGTTAATTTGTCCGTGATCAAAATTAAATACACCAATTTTTATGAGAAGACTTGAGACATTTTTCAGTTTTTGTCCTCTTATGAAGAAATATTTTTCAAGTCAACCTATTTATTTTTGACATTTCTATAACACCATTTCCATGGCCAATATGACGTTGTCCTTTATTTTAACAACCTAATGCTACTTACTTCTGAGGAAAGGGGGATTCGACCAGTCAGCCACATCAAGGCCATTGCACCAACGTTTCTGCGTCCTGACTAATTTTCTGTTTGCAATTTTTAGGTAAACTCAAACGAAGTGCTAGAATATGCGAAGAAGCCTGTTACTATTAATGAGTATAAATCGAGGCAGTGCAGGACTTGGCTACCGACCAACTGTGTTTCGCAGCTCTGCGGAGTCTCCGCTGCACACAACAACGTAAGCATATCTTTAACCCTGGACATTTCGAGGGTATCAAAAGTTTAGCCTGTACAACACAAACTAGTTATAGTAGTTCTATTTCACGATGAAGGTTTGGTCTTGTTTGTTGTTAGCCGTGCACATGCACATTGAGTTACAAACGATACTTTGTGCTGACATCTCGGGTACAAGAACACTAGTGACTTCGACCGCGTCGCGATCGTGACTAAGCGCTCCCGAGGTTACGCACACTAACTCAATGTGCATGTGCACGGCTAACAACAAACAAGACCAAACCTTCATCGTGAAATAGAACTACTATATAAGGACTTAAACCTCTTCTCTTCGTGCATTGTAGAATAAATTGTAATAATAAGTACATAATAAGTAAATGACCAAAGATCAGAGAATGTAATCGAAACTAATCGTTTAGCTGAGACTAGTACCAATTACCTTTGGTGGTGTTTAATATTTTTTTTATTTGTATTGTATGTTTGTTTTCAGTGGAGATACTACATGACGGTCTGCGGAGAATGCCCGAATAACTACCCATGGCTCGGCAACCCTCTGGGAGAATAAATAAGTGAAAAAATTAAAAATGCTAGTGTCTAACCGAAAATAAACCTCGATAAATGATATAATGTAGTTTTCATTTAACTTTTTAGTTGTCTCAGGGTTTTGACTTTTTTAATCAGACCATATAAAGAGTTGACAGTCAATTGATACTTATATATTCCCCATCTTACGATAGGTAGGTACCTTCAGGGCAGTATCATTTATCGTCTAATAACTGCACCCGGCGGTTTCACCTGCTGTTTTTTTTTACTTTTAAACCTTCCCTGTACTGTATAAGAGCAAACAAAACAAAAAATAAATATTCAAATCGGTCCCGCCGTTCTTGAGTTTTAGCAAGACAAACGAACAGCGATTCAATTGTATAAAGAAAGAATAACAGAAGAAAAGAAGATGAATGACGTACTCGATGTTAGCCAAGGCTTAGCCAAGTCCATACTAGGATTGACCAGTTCGATGCCAGCCAATCCAAGCGCAGTAAGTTTGGAGCTGGCCAATTCTAACGCAGTGAGCCAATCGAATTGAACCAATCGTCGTCTCAGTGCTTGTTTGGTCTATCTACCATTGGCTACTTTCTACAGCAGACGAGTTTCTTTCTCTATTTTAAAAAAGAAGCTATAATTATAAGACTTGAAAATCTTTCATAATACATTGGTTACCTTTACCAATGTATTATGAAAGATTTTCAAATCCTATAACTATAGCTTCTCTTTTAAAATAGAGAAAGAAACTCGTCTACTGTAAAAAACAACCAATGGCAGATAGACCAAACAAGCACTGAGACGACGCAATCGTAAGCGCGTATACTTATCTACCTTGGCCCGCGACCCACGTCGTCGTCGGTCGAAGTAGAAGTTATATCCTATTCTATCCTGCCTAGCTTCCTACCTATTTTGCACTGAAAAAAAAATCCGCTAAAAGAATGATGAATTCACTCAGTACGGAGCATACTTTAGAGAGAGAAGAAACTCGGAGAAATTTAGATGGACATTTTTCTCAGTGTAAAAATGCGAAAGTGAGTGTGAATGTTTGCTAAAAAACGTATAGGTACCTACGTGAATGTAAACAGATTTTGATGAAATTTGAAATGTAGCCAGGGTTTTTGCCATCGTCACTTCATATCAATGCAGTTTTGTGATGCCAACTACTTTTAGTAGGTAGCTTATCTTTTAATCGATATAATCTCCATTATGCTTATTAGGACCTACATTTCTACCGAATAATAATCAATTACGATAAAGTAAATAATAATCTAGATCAATTATATTATTAATAATGCGTCATTCAATCGTATAAATTAACGATATGCTATCTATCTCAATGTAAAATCTAGACAAGAAAACCCTTTTGTTTTTTTCTAAGCACGGCATGTCGGTACTTATTAAAAATCGCTGTTTGTTTACTTAAATGGAAATCTAATAATTATTTTTACAAAAAATAAAAAAAAACCGACTTCAAGAGACCGACTATTGAGTTATTCATCTATTTGTCGCGAACGTACTTAATGCAAATTTAATACTTATATGGTTTTCTCATGGATACCATTATCAGAACTGGACTAAATTGAAATGGGACTACACGGGAAGCGTCAGCTTTCTAATAAAAAAAAGAATCATCAAAATTGATTCACCCAGTCAAAAGTTATGAGGTAACAAACATAAAAAAAAAACATACAGTTGAGTTGAGAACCTCCTCCTTTTTTGAAGTCGGTTAAAAAGAAGCTGTGTGTTACGAGCAACAGTAATTACATACTTACTAACTCTACGTTTCCTGCCACCGTTTGTTTAACTCTGTTAGGTTTTGATTCTACCTTTTTATTCGAACAGCTAACATAGACAGTGGAGTGTGGAATGCTCCTCCAAGGTGGGTGATCCCCGACAGATATAATATGGGTGTCTTCAAGTCGCGAGTGGTTCGGTTTCTTGTGGACAGGCGTGCGTTCTTGTAGGCATGAGAAACACCACCTTGTCCAACTAATCCTGATGGGCATGATCGATGGTTATCGATAAGCTGGGAGATGAAAGAAGTCTGGGTGAAGGAAGAAGACAAGCATAATCAGCGTCGAACAACTTTTCCGCTCGGCTCACGGCCAACCTCCAGTAGTGGATTGGCACCAAATGATATTGATGAAGTGTGCTCCATGCATCGTAGACCGCATCGTTGCATCTCACCAGACAAGATACGAGTCAAACGCAACGCAAGGTTATTGTTTTTTTTATTAAATGATAGGCTTGCGTTTGATCAACATATCGCTTGGTAAGCAATAATGCAGTCTCCAATGGAGCACCATACTGAATATGAAGGCCCAAGAATCAGCTAGTAATGAACTAAACGACAATTTTAATACATTTACTTTATTCAATTTACATCAAATAGTAACTATATTATCGTAATACAAATTAGTAAATAAGTACTAGCCATAGCAATGAGAGAACAGTCAAATACATTACACCTAAACCTATGTTACAAGAAGACAGGAAAATATAATTTCGAGCACATTAACACAAAGTATCATAAGACTAAAATTCTAATATTAAGTACCTTAATTTTGGTGATACTGAGTCAAACGAAATTGACACTTAAGACTATGACAATAACGTTATAGTAAAACTTATGGCCACATCCAATACATTGGTAATTTTCGAATCAAATGGACAAAGACGTCTAAAAAGTAATTTACAGTTATTTCTATAAAATATTTACATTTAAAACTATGGAGAGTAAGTTTAAAACTAATATTTCAAAGAACATGGAACTACGCGATACAAATTTTACCTTAATTATAAAGCTATCACAATCTAATGTAATAAATTACTAAAACATATTTACAAGTGGCTTTAATAATAAAGTCCTTTGATTTAACATTAAACCAATGAAGGGCATGATTCAAAACCCTTATGAGGTAGAAAATTAAATTGTGTAATGAAAGTATGAATTTAAATTAAAAACAAAAATCAGCGTTATGTCTTTTGCGGTTCAAAAGTTCGAGCTGAAAATTTTGAAGAGAGAAAAAAACCAAGGAATTCGTTACATTCAATGTCAAGTATGTTTATTACTATTCCAAATATGGTTATAAAAACGTTAAAATTTCAAGTTACAAAAAAAAATGAGAAAATTACAATCAAATAATATGTTTTTTTATCAAAACATGACAATTGATATACCTGTCTAATTAATACCTTACACTATTAAGTAATGATGATTTTATGAAATATTATGTTTTATTATATGTAACTTTAAAGTAAAACCTAAATTTATATTTACAGTTGTAAATAAATTAAGTTTTAAAGCCTTTTAACCTAAATCATAATATATTAACAGAAATAACTATTTACAAGTTTGTACAAAATAAAATTAAATAAGTTAGTAATACTGTAAATAAAATTAAAGCTTATTTTTAGAAAATAAATGAGTTTCACGGATATCTTAAAAACAAATCAGTCATTAAATTGAATGGTGTAACTAATTTATCGATTGAAATAGTAGAAAATAACATTCATTGCATTATAACAAGAGAAATAGAACGAAATCAAATAAATACTACAAAGAGTCTAACAATTTTGATCGCAGAATTTCAAAACTAATTTAAAAACAACAATAATTTTATCATGGCATCACTACAATTTCTAAGGTCTACTTGCATTATACTAGGTTAAAAATATAAACACTTAACTCGTCGATGCTAGTGGGTTTTAATTTAACCCACAGTTAATAATGAAAATGGAGTTTGCTGCGCTAACCTAGTAAGACGCAAGTATGCCTATAAGTGTCAAAACTGAACAAAAATCTTATATTTTAGCACTGCTTTGGCTTTTGCAATTCAGTTGTTTCGTTGTTCAATAAATAAAAGTCAATTAAAGTCTTGGAAATCTTACAGACTCAATTGCAGACGTGATGGTCTCGCTTGAACCGGCAAATCTCACACTGCACCTTACAGCACCACACGAACCGGCACTTGCACTTCTCTTCGTGGTCTCTGACGCGAGTCTGGTAGCCGCGGCCGCAGCAGAGCAGCCTGCAGCCGTCCAGTCCAGCAGACGTACGGTTGCATGTACGGCCGCGTGTGCCAAGGATACCCAGCCTGGAAGACAAAAATTAAAATATTGGTTTGGACCACAAATCTCAGTTTCTGAAATATGTGGTTTGAGCACTACCGTGGATCACATGACAGTTAAAATTGTGAGCCACAGATGCCTGACAGATGTTAGTTAATAACAACAAGCAACAACCTCAAGCCATAATAGCGGTCTTCAGGTGGCCAAAAAACTGTGACCTAAAGGGTAGCCACCTGGTTTATAGAAGCTTACTTACTTATTTGTTTAAAGAGTATTAATTTATGAACCATTAAAGAACATAAAGTAACCATCTTTTAATCCTCCCACTGCTAGTACAGGCCTACCCTTGAAGGGTGATTAGGCCATATTCCACCAAGCTGGCAAAAAGCGGATTGGTAGATTCACATACGCTATTGAATTTCTTCTCCGATCGTATGCAGGTTTCCTTACGATGTTTTCCATCATCGAAAAGCCAAGAAAGAAAATGATGAGAGGAATGTTGGTAGTGGTAGTGATAACTTCTCCAACAACTTACTCTTCATTTGGTTCGCAGTAGTCTGGCGAGTCTTCTAAATACACCAAGTCAGTTTTGTTCGGCTTCTTCATGTCTGAATGTAGCGGCCGTATCTTCCTTATGTTCTTTCCTCTCTTTCTTTCAACGACCTGCAAAATTTTCATAATTATGTTATAAATACAAGGGATTAAAAATAATCAAAACCCCGTTAGCTTTCATAGTAACAAAAACACACAGTAACGCATAATTAATCTACACAAAATCAAAATATTTAACTGCTGACTGTTGATTTGAAATATTGAAGCCGCTGCAGACCCTAACAAATCAGCAATTAGCATGGCATTATCAATATCGGTCAATGATTAAGAAACTTAACCGTTGTAATTTTCCATCTGACTACTCAAATCAATTCACGAACTTTTTACAATGGTGTCTGTAACAGAAAATGCCGAGTCATCATCAGTCTAATGATTTTTGGCCATGGCTTGATTGATATAATGTGTTAAGTGATGGTCTTCTAAAGTCTTTTACTAACCTTGACATGCGAAGCCCCTTCGTATCTCGTAGCCAAAGCGTCACCAACGTTCCTCAATTGTGGCAGCCGTCGCCAGCAGACCCGAACCGAGCAAGATCCAGACATGCCGTGGCATTTGCATACACGCTGCATCCGTCCTCGGACAGCCTAGAAATATATATAAAAACTGGTGTTAGAGCGAGTTGCTGAAATTAATTGTCAGGCGTTTGGTACTGACTGAGTAGCTAACAAATCGAGCACTAGAAAAAGAGAACAACAAACGCATTTTCCTTAATATGAGGATCACCAGCCACAGCAAAAGTCTTCTTTATGCCTCTTGTTTTGCCATTTGAGTTGGTCCTGTGCCAATTTTTTTTTTACAATTGAAAGTCTTATTTGTTTATGCCAGTGCTAGGTAAAGGCTTCTCTCTTGTTCTGCCATCTGCGTTGGTCTTGTGCCAATTTTAACAAATATTTTTTCACAATTGAAAGTCCTATTTTGGGGATTTGTTATAAAATTCTAACCCGCAATAAAATCTGCAAAAACTATTTTAGTTATACTTACCCTCCGTCCAGCCTCGTTGTTATGAAGGTTTACTAGACCTTCATCAGAATTCTTATCTTCTTTGGAATCCACGAAATCTCGGCTGTACATCTCTCCGTATCTTATATCCTGAAATATAATTTAAATAAATCTATTTCAACGGTATTACATTATAATCAGATCACATATCTTAAGAAAAACGTATGTACGTGTGTTCAATTTACGAAGACTTGTCAGTGTGTGACTTGACAGTAATTAGCTTAATAATGTGTGCAATTAAATGTCAAAACAATAGAAAGTGAATCGTAAGCCCAGAATAGAAATACATAGTAACTAACTAAATATAATAACATGGTTGTTAATACAGGAACGCTTAGATGTATGTCATTGGCTGATAGTTTATAATTGTATACCTCAGAGCATCCTCCCCACTGCCAATGCCGCGGTGTCCGCTTCCGCACCCTGGAATCACAGGAGCACTCGTTCAGCTCTCCTCGACTGCACGCACGCGCAACTGCGTGTGTGAGGGCGGCAGCTGACAAAGCGTGGACGAACGCTGATTCACGAGATTCTGGAATTGACAAAACACAATACAATGCGTAAGGCAGAAGATCGTGCCTTGTGGTGTTCTCTAGGAAAGGCCAGGAGTGGACAAACATAAGATGATGAATACAATATAATTCTTTTTTGACATTACAAAAAGGGTACACCAGGTCTGGTGTGCACGAACTTTGACTGGTATCTGTTATATTAGACGTATTAATGAGTAGAAATCGCGAATAGGCAAATGTTGTTGATCATACAAATGGTATGGCGAAATGGTATGCCTTGCATTACGGAAAAGTGCTGATTTGAAAATAAGTATGACTGAAAAAGTAATCTCTCCTAAGACTATGCCCCATACATAGCCCCATTTCGGAGATTACTTTTCATTTTATCCCACATACTGATCAGCTATGTGGGTTAGTAATGATGACAAAGTATAAACTTATGCAGAATATTAGAAGCTGCCGCTCGTGTAAATGAATTAGAACAAAAAGGTAGAAACGAATCGTTTTTGAATTTCTTTGAAAACGAACACTTAGTATATTTAACATGGTAGTTAATTAAGTATCATAGATTTCAGCTTTTCCTGGAAATTCAAGCCGAAATAATGAAAAATCCTTATGTCTATAGTTTCACGAACCGACAAGTTACGAAACTCTGTAATAGTTATCGGAATCTCAGAAATACCAAAAATAAACTTGACCTTTAAATCCATTGTATTCCCAATATTTGGTAACACGATCCTCCCATTGTTTCTTATTTACCCACCTTTATTAAAACAAAGGTCTGGATATCCAATCCCTTATTTACATTAGCGTTAATTGTTTCTCCTTACCAAATTCAAGGATCAGAAACAATCTATTCTCGTATCCCGAAATATGTATCTAACACTTGCAAGTTCAAAGCTTGCTTACTTGCTTTGAAGTCAGTAATGTCAGTGTTATTCTCTCGTGTAGCTTGGCCGTAAACGGTCTTGCTTTGAAAGGGGCGTCACTCATCAAATCTGTTTATTTTGTGTTTGGAGGTCTTGAGCTTCATAGAATAGGGGAAGAGTCTGTTGAGGGTTATGAAAATTAAAATAATATCTTAATTTTAGAGTTTGATAGTTGTCTTGAAAACTTGTCAAGTGAAACACCTTTTATGCTTATCTCTAAGCTATTCCTTTGTTTGTACAAACTAAGTTATCAGCATGTGAGGATCGTTACTATGTTTAATAATAATCATAATGAAGCTTTATATTAGCTCTGATCTTCATAAGAATTTTGTAACCTGCAAACTTTTATAACTTTTTGACTGGTGATGAAGATCTTATTTTAGATGCAAATGACTGGCTCGAATGACTCAATTCGCGTAATCCAACATAGTTTCTTATGCAACAGGAAGGAAGCATGCAGAATACCGATTCGAAGACAGACTTCTTCCTACTCCTATTAAATTCCGGGAAACCCAAACGGATACTACAAATACCGCGTCCGAAATCTAACTTCATGGAAATACATCACTTCGTTACTACTGTTTACTTTCCGATGTCGATAACTGATCTCATGCGTACGCACGTTGACTGGGCCCCTATTCTGGCGAATGAGTAATTATCTCGGTCACTGTCGCTCTCATTAGAAATGTCATGAGATTGAGAGTGACGGAGATAATCTCGAGCGCCCAATAATGGGGCAGGATCATGCTGTTTATTGTAAACTATTCAATACGTGACCAGCAGAAGTTGAACCTGCACTCCAGGATGGAGGTGAAGATAGCTCTGATGATAACATGGGCAGGAAGGGGTCTAAGCGGCTGGTTGGTGAAGTTTTGGTCAATGAACTGGTTTTGCCTTATGTGTAACTATCTCATGCACTTTTTACACCTTGTATGAAATAATAGGTAATGAACACGGTATTTTAGCTTAAAAAATGATAGTACTTACGAGTAGGGAGGTACGAGTATATCCCAAATCTTCAAAGATAGCACTTATGTTTTTTTAACAAATTAGCAGAAGCATTGATAATTTAAATCAAGGTTTACAAAAAAAAAATTAAAGTCAATTGGCGCAGTAAACCCGATCCAATTTCCGTAGCTTTGTTTATTGAGTTTTTAAAACGTTTTACACTCATGGCTCTCCTATAAGTCGGGGATGCCTTAGAACACACATATAGACACGGATAACTAACACCCCAGACCAAAACAGATCTTTAAAATGAATCATTCAAATATCTGCCCGGCCGGGGATTGAGCCCGGGACCTCTTGGTCATAAGGCGGACATCCTACCGCTGAGCCAAACCGATATTTATCAAAGGCAAACTATGACACTTACTAAATTTTAAAACCCCTCCGAAGATGTCAGTGGAGTTCGCAACGGTGCTGCAGTTCCACCGGCTGTGCCGGAACTGGTACTGGCATTCCTCGAGGGCTTGCTCTGCGCCGTTCTGGAGGACCTGGAAGATGGTGGAGAGATCTGGTTAGGATTGTACATTGGCCTTCTTTTATAGGTAACTAGCTGCACCGCGAGATTTCGCCTACGGTCAAAAGATTAACATCAGAAAAAACAAACTAACTGGACAAATTTCTGCATTTTCTGGTTTTCAAGCTATTGTTAGCAGAATTGTTGATTTTTCCGGGATAAAAGTAGCCTAAGTATGTATGTGTTAATCCAGATGGTGAAAGACCTTAATTTCAAATTTAATGTAAATCCGTGCAGCCGTTTCAGCGTTCATTAGTGACTAATTGTACCTAATTGTAATTGTACTTTTACCTTTATAATATAAAAAAAAATAGTATAGGAAATAAAGTAGGTACTTCATGTGTCTCTAAACTAGGTATAATAGTAACATTCCATCCAGTAGTAAGAGATCTTAAAAGGGTCTTTGTGCTAGGGAGAACTAAGAAAAGTGCTCTGGTCATGATCACTATACATTTTAATGTTGAATGCGGGATGTGGATAAACTGAACATTTCGATTAATGCACTGACATCTAGCTTATAACATACAATGTATCAGTTGTTCAATAAATATTTCTGAATCTGAGTCTGCAAAATTCTAAAATTTTGCCATTGTTAGTAGGAACTTCATTTGCCACACGTTAATTCGGATCGGACCTTACCTCATGTGTATTTTAAACGAAAAGTCATATTCAAAAAGTTATGCATGTATTCTACTTAAAATCCCATAACCTACATTGCAAACTCTTTCCCGTTATCAGAACACAATCGTTGACAAAATCCAGGGTCAATAAAAATTCAGATCACATGTTCGAAATATTTTACCATTTGCAAAAGTGTCGAGAATGTTCTAAATCGGTACTCATTCTTGTGCGCGAAACATTGTAAGATTCGAAATTGCATATAAAAAGGGTTGTCTCAAATGTGAACCAACGTGGCAGTTGTTAAACTATTCAAAATCATTTTTGGTTGAAAGGATTTTTTGGCATTGATTCAGTGTTATTTTGGATTGTCATTGATTTATGTCCGAACAATGTCATTAAAAAAATTATTATAGAAAAATTGAAACCAAAATGACTCATAAACATAAAATCCAAAATTAATGCCTCAGTTTTTAACACATTTTTTTCGTGATAGGTATAAGAACAGATATTTATGCATTATATAGATCTTAGTAATGTTACATTCTCGGCCCAAAATGCATCACTATGATTTCTTTCTGCGACAAATAAGTTGTTAAAATGTATTCAAAATATGGTTAACAGTCACCCGGTTGGGTGGTCCACGTACTTCACGACTTTAATAATTTACAAAAAAAGTATTCATAAACATTATTTATTTGCAAACATTTAATAGTGAGGCATTTTACGTTGATTTTTTACGACTGCTACTATTCTTGGATACTATATGAAGTAAGTTTGTATGCGCCGAATGGCTAGTCCTGGTGTCAAAGTCCTTAGGCGACCTGAAGGCCTGTGACGTGGCTTTTCGATTGATATTGTAAGAAAAACAACTAGCAGTGCCAGTATGGAACTTTATCGATCGACAAACTGACATATGCACTCGACAAAATCCTCAAAATTGTCTATGGTTTGAACACAATCGCGAAATTTTATAGAATTAGTCGACTTTGAACGTCAGTTTGTACATCGACAAAACTTCATACTCGCACTGCTAGTCTACAATTCGACATATTATTGGAACCACGGTAGCTTTAGTGTACCTTTGATGCAAGGTTAGCTATTTCATTGTATACATATTCCCTCGAAGCAGACTTCTTTTCTGACATCCCGACTTCTTGTTATAATTGAAATGCGACTTTCGGACTCTTAATCTTATTCTATTTTATTCTGAGTTAGAACATATGCAAATCATTTCGTTAAATTCTTTAGCATGCAATAGATATAGCTAAAGAACCAACTACGTCTGCCTTGAAGGGATTTTACTTTGTTTGATTTTCAAAATCATAATTTTTTAACAACTCATGCGGTCCGACTTCTGAACAAAAGTCTCCTGTCTCCTTCCAAACATAGATAAAGATAGATAGATAAACTCTTCACTCATTACTCTCTAGACATCTCACCTGAATCATTTTATCAGACAGCATACACAGCTGCTTCTGCCGCTCCACCAGGTATTCCAGTCTGTGACAGTAGTCTTTGTGCAATGCCGGCAGTGTTTCCAGAGAGCCATTGCCATTGCCAATTTGGGCGGGTAGCGGCGTTGCAAGGTTCCTGAAATAAAGAAATGTGATTCTTAGTACTGATGAAGAGGTTTTCAGCTTCAGGTATGATAGTGGGATCAATTCTATTGATGCCTTCAATTCTGTTCTATTGACACTTAACTGCGATAAAGCAGCCGGTCGTTGCATTATCCTTTTGTTTGCAATTTGTGAGGTGAACAATGAGTTTATTTATTTATCTATGTAAACCTAACTAATTTGACAGAACTAAAATAGCTAAACTACTATATAAACCAAAATTGGTCAGTATTTCGTATGTTTTCATTTCAATATGTGAGAAAAGGGTGGCAGTTGTCAAATTTAGTTTGACATAACAGAATCTTAGCCATTGTTATCTAGTTGGGTACAATACAGTGAGATACGAAAATGGGTTATTTTAGTCACTATCCAAACTCGAAAATCTTAAAAAGGAACAAAGCTGAATAAGAACAGAAACAAAATTGTTCTAAATAATAAATAATAAATAATAAATAAACGTTTCACACTCATAGCTCCCCATTAGGAATAAATCCTGTGTCGGGGATGCCATGGAACACACACAAAGACAAGGACAACTAACACCCAGACCCAGAACAGATATTTAAATTCATCATTTAAACATCTGCCCGGCCGGGAATCGAACCCGGGACCTCTGGCTTATAAGGCGGATATACTACCGCTGAGCCAAACAGGCCGACAGCCTAAGACAGTTCTAAGACTGAATTTGAGTATGATCTCTCAGGTGGATTAATAATTTGGATCCAAGAAACAAAAGCTGATCCCCGCTTGTTATCCCTTTATTGACACGACGTTAAGTCATTAGCAACATTTCGTATTCTAATGAAGTACTAATAGCAATGCTAGCTCCCCATTATCCCCTCATATTTGCCTCTCAAACAATGAATGAAGACGCAGATTCCTGTATTTGTGCAAACATCTCCAACTACGCAGCGCCCCACGATCGCAAACAGGGAAAGCTTGTATGAAAACAAACGCCAACATGCTTATTCTGTAATTTCATCTCGAGCACAGAGTTCCGCGCAATAAAATAACAATGTTAAAACATCGCGAAACTGAAAAGGTTACGAGTACGCTTCAGTAACAATGGAGTAGGAATATAAGGTACTTAATTAGTCGTTCAGACGTCCGCTTCGTACGACCTCCGCCACTCAAATGTGGAAGCACTCGAAGAAAACAAAACTCGCTATTACCTACCCTCGTCTTTTGTTCCATTTTTGAAAAAAATATTCTCTATTCAAACCGGCCAATGCGGAGCGGGCGCGGCAGAGTACGTTGATTGGCCGTCGACCTCAGGGAAATAAAAGTGCTTTGGTAAATGAGGCGTTTTGTCTCGTTCTGTCGTCGGCGGGGTTGGTATCGTCGTTTCTTTCTGTTTTTCGTTTTAATTGCAAGCATGAGAGGATGTGTAAAGGGTTGTGGGACCTTGAGTGGTACACGTGCAATGAGGCTGCGGCATCGGGGACTGGGAAGTGCATTCAACATGTTTAAATGGGGAGATTCTTTCTTACCGTCATCCATGTTAGTTACGAGGATGAAGTGGGCCGCGGATGTGCGCTCACGGGGTCATTAAGGAAATGTAGTTTATTTTTTATGCCTGTTTGGATTTTTATATGCATTTTTGTGGACACGTTTTGTAGCGCAGCTCGACTAGACGTTCGTGACACCGATAGAGTCTTCGAGTGGATCTTCGGAGAGATTTTTATGAAGCTTATGAATATAGGTCATAATTTCAGATTACCTGTTTTAGACTACCTATTTCAGGCTATTTTTGTATTTTGGCAAATGTTTTCACCTCGTTGTACGAAACAACATGTGCCGTCTATTTTATCTTAAGGTTGTTCTCTTTGTTAACCACGAGTAGCAGAAAACCGCCGAGCCTAAAAATTACGTCATGAAAGATGGAGTAGCCTATGTGTAAATCTAGGATATAGCCTTACTCCATGCAAAATTTTATCAAAATCCGTTTAGCCATCTTTTCGTGATTGAGTAACAAGCATCCAAAAATACTAACTCTCATCACATTTATAAAATTAGCAGGATTTGACCTAAAAAGCAATTCGAGCGCTAATCGCAGGTAGCTTTAAAACCGGAACCGGAGGTAGCGAATCGGTACCTGTTATGTTGGCAGCCCTATTAGTCAGTGTTGCCAACTTGATAGTGCTAGAGCACGCAATACTTGAGTTACCAGTTTACGGATATTAGTTTAGAGTGGAACATTGATATGTGGGGTTATTTAAACGAACATGCACATGATTTTGATTTATTTGTTTTGCGACGTTTTCTATTTCTAATCACCTTTCATGTGTAGAACTGGGGCTTTCGTCTCACTCTGGCGGCTAGAGAAAAAGCGAGATGAAATCCAACGCGATTTAGGCTCGCGATAAGAGTTGGCCCTGGTATCTCAGCAGTAGAATGATTAAAGGTTGAGTTGAAGTAATTAAAGTACTTACATAGTAGATAATCGTGCGAGCAGTAGATTTTTTTTCGCAATAATCCCGGTTCTGTGGCAATCTTGTTCTTATTTTAACCATTAGCGATGTATTTAAAGTAGGGTACAGTGAGTAGGCGATTTATTAAAGGATGGGTAGTTGTCACAAAACTAGGTACTCGTAAATTAGTCAAAATAAAACAGGCTATAAAAAAATCTCACTTAAAATATTCACTTTCGTTCAACAAAGTCGGAATGCTTTCGTTATTGAAAATGTTTTTTTTTTGTTACTAGTCGTGTTTACAGTTTATTTATTAATTTCAACGTAATTTTAAGTCTATGGGTATTAGTTTTGCGCGCACTTCAATACAGTGTATCCGCTTTTAATCTCGCAACAATCAATCGATTCTTTATCTCTGCGGTCTCCGGCCCGGAGTGCGTTAATAAAGTTGTTTACACAAGGACGGGCGCGGTGCAGCAATTACTCAAAAATCTCCAGTGTAAATATTTGGGCGAGTGTGAGAGCGGCTTTATCGGTTAACTTGAATAATATGTTGAGGTTTCATTTTTCTTTTTCTTTTCGGTACCTTTGTTAATTAACTGTGTCTTTTAAGTTAAATTTAAGTAACCTAACCTACCCTAATTATCTGTACATTTCAACTTTCTACTCTATTAATGTATTTTAGTTCACTAAAAGGCTTCGTCAAACAGAACTACACTGTGTACACCAATAAAGGGTATGCAAAGCTAAAAAAAAGTTATATGGTATTCGGCATTTCAAACAAGTTTTAATATAGGATCCACCCTGAAGTCACGAAAAAATTATGACCTGTTCCTTGGAAAAGCGTTAATGACACCCAACGATATGTATGGAACAGCTGCTTTTTGCGATTTCAGGATTAGTTCCGTACTAAAAGTTGTTCATAATGACGAGTACCTATAATATTATGACTCCTTTTCGGTTCAGCATACCCTTTACTTATAACTCTGTACCTATACAAAACTTTATGGCCTTAGATGAATTACTTGTAAAAGCCCTTTGAAAAAACAAGATCTATTCTAATTCAAACACTGTGTTGACAACTCGGACCAATTTCAATGGAATACGAGTTAATACAAAATGAATGTATTAGAAACTGGTTACTTATGAATGAATGGTTATTAGCATAGTTTGTAGCAGCGAAAGCGGCCCTTCTGTTCCGATAGTTAATTTATTCTAGGATACTATTTGACTGTGACCTTTGTAGTTGATGGTCGTAAGTCGTTAATAGTAGAAAATAAGCGCTGAGGTAGTAGAAAACAAGCGCTGAGGTAGTAGAAAACAAGCGCTGAACTCAGCATTTATGCTGTGGTGGATTTTTGACACATTTTTTTGTATCTTTACAATCCCTGCGGACTCGAAATGGGGGATGGGTCATTCTACTTTTTAGTGCAGGTTTTTGGACTGCTAAAAGTGGGCTTTAAAAATTTTATCATTAGAGATAAATGAAGTAATGTAACTGTATATAGGCGTAATTATACCCACACAATTGAAATTAACTGCCAGCAGCGAATTTTTTACATATTTCTTTCTGAAAATAAAGATTTTGGCGACCAAGGTAGAAAAATCATACCACTTTGTTACCAATCTAAATATTTTTATTGAGCAGCTTTAGTCACTCATTACAAACAAATAATTAACAAAACGTATTTTAGGAACATAAATCTTTCTCTTTCATAACTAAAATTAGAAATTATAATTTATTAAGTCTTATAAATCACATTTAAATGACAACTATGTTACTGTTGTGCACTTTTGTTTACAAAGATTTGACATAAAATGTATATATGTAAAAATATCTTAACAACGTATTTAACATTGATATTACAAAATATTATCTTGCATCTGATATATCTGTAATGTAGCTTATTATGCCAATTGTACAACTCAAATTGAAAAACCTTTACTTAGAAATAGGGACATAATGGTAACACAGTTGTTCAACAGTAACAAAGTTGTTTCAATAGAGAATTCTCATCTACAAAAATAGCTAATCAGTCTCTTATTTACCACAAAGGTTTAATTTTCGCTTGTTTCGGTACCGACGTTGTTTTTCGGCTGGAGTTAGCGGCATGATCTTCTGTAAAAGACAAAAACATGGCATTGTAGTACTAATTTTACCGTCAACAATTAAAGTAAGTCTGCAAACAATTGTAAAATTGTTAAAATATTAACCTATGGGTCGATACGAACTAATCAAGTTAAATAAAATTAGAAAGAATCAGTGACAGAGTATATTTACAACTGCGTTACCATCTTTACAACTGCGTTACCACAGCAGAGTAACAAAGTGGCCGGTAACACAGTTGTAAAATAACATGATGCTACCTGATATTTACGAAATGACCATATAATTTGCAAATCCAACAATAGAATACAATTAAGTGACATAAATGCCACGTCTCAACAGTTAAAACATAAAGTAAAAGTTTAGAAACTTACCTTTTCGCCGGGTAACAAAGTGCACACCAAATAAACACACGCGTCTTGATTCACAACATGGCGGCGACTGAGTGGCGGCACGTGGCTTACTGCCATTCCCCTCCACCCCGCTCTTGTAATGCGCAACTTACCCAATCGACCCGACCAGTGGCGGTACAGCGACATCTAACGATTTTTTAAAGAAATACCAGTAACATAGTAGTACCGTATTGAGCTTCTTCCTTAGGGACAAAACTAAAGTAATTATTTTGAAAAAGAAATAAATCGTTTAAAAATATATGAGGCCTACATAAAAAACGCAAACATATCAAATAAACTTAATACATTTTTGAAACATAGGACTACACTGCAATAAGAATACTTTTTTTGGTTAAGTTAGTCCGCGTATTAGGTCGGGGACACTTTGCAATACTATGGAAAACAACTATGTTACCATAAAACTCCACTTTGTTACCCTTAATTATCTTAAAATAGGCAAAATATTTAAATATAAATGTTAACAGAAGTAAAGGAAATATTACGGAAGTTTCGTGTATTGCGCAATATTTTTAAATTTTATGAAGAAAATGGCAAATCTAGATTTTTTTGTCTGGGGGACACAAAAACCTGCACTAAAAAGTAGAATGACCCGGATTCAAATGGAACGACCGTATGTTTCTTATTTTTTGTTTTAGTTTTAGTACCTACCCTGAATAAAGTGGTTGTAATTATCATTATTTATTTATCGTTTTGTTGTTAAATCATCATTATCATTGCGTCAAATAAAACTTTCTTGTTCTTTTTTTTCTTTATTAGGTATTTCGTGAAATTAACTATTTTAAAAATTAAGTTATGAAAGCGACTTTACTCTATTAATCCATTTAGGTGGGGCAAATTACATTCATATTATAAACTTTTATTTGATTTTGCTTCATCCTATCGTTTTTCACTGATTTGACCAATGACCACCCAAGACATTTATACCTCTAGAATCCGTGAAAGGTTGCTAGCTAATGCTTGGTAACAATATTTCTCTACCTATATATTATAAAAATAGCTACGCATTCATAGACCCAAAAGTATAGAGTTGCCACCGACAAACTTAACAATACATTCTTCAAATAATAAGGAAACCGGCGTACTAGCAACTTATTGCAACAATCGCGTAGCAGGTACAGGCAACATCGACCAACTTATCTAGACCAGTGGCTAAATAAAAGAACTAAAAGTTATCTACGCAACGCTGTTCGTTCTGATCAGAAATTTCGATGGTGGCTCCCTTCCCACCTGCAGAGATAAGTTGGCCGCACGGTGCAGGCGATTTCACGCGCCGCTTCTCCACAATAGTAGCTCTCGGAACGTATTAGGAATTAGTCACAGAGCGACAAAGCTGAAGATGCGAATCTTTATTATAGGAGACGGGGGGTACTATCGGTTTTCGATGCAAAAGAGTACGATCAGTAGAGCTTTTCGTAGTTTTACGGACGCGCGGTTTCTAGCAAGTGTCATATGGTTTCTAGTAAGTGTAAAAGATATGAGTTTGTCACGAATATGTACATGCGATACTTGGTAAAAATTATAAGTATTGGGTTTGGGTTGTACCTCTATAGCCAGTATTGTAAAAAGCCAGCGAAAACGAAATTATTCAATTTGTTTTATGTTGGCAAATCGTCTTGATTGCAAAATAACTTTTTCTTTTTAATCGAGATAAACCAAATTAATTCCGTGATAAAATTAACCTTAGTAACCAAAATAACAGCTTTATCCATTCCAAACGTTACACAAATCCGTAAAACCATTTTAGCGAGAAGATGTAAAAATACGCTTACTCAGAAACTTTCGCATTCATGTTAGTGTGGAGTTTAGCTTGGTAACAATGTAACGTTTAACTCATTCGAGTTGCGATACAACAGTAGACCCCACAATTCCTAGGAACCAGTCAGGAAATAAGCTAATCCGAGCGTTTGGTGCAGAATACCTGAAGTAATCGAAAATAATATGAAATACGAGTACCTCACTAGAAGCGGTATTCGTATAGAATTTATTATTTTAAAAGCTTTGAGCAAAGATAAAAAAAACTTGATAAACGGACCTCAATCTTCATTTAGTTATATTTTTGAAGATATTCAAAAATTCAAATATTAATACCAATTACAAAAGTTTCAAAAAACAGTTTGGTAGGTATGTATTACGTAAGACCACACGAATAAAAATACCAAAACCGATTAAGAAAGGTTATTTGCATGGACCTATGTATCTCTTTCACGGCTGGACAGAATTGGATGAAATTCGGAACGGAGTTAGCTTAGACCCCGGGTTGACACATAGGCTACTTTTATCATCATCATAATCAGCACGCGGGTGAAATTATAAATTAAACATATTCACGTCGGTTCTATCGCACCATTCACTAAACTAAACTATTTTGACAAAACAAATTTACATGCGCCTTTTCTCTTTTACCTGAGATAAAAATGGCCACAATTTAAAGTAGGCAATTATTTTAAGCAAAACAAAGTAGGCGATTTTATAACAGTGATATTAATTGTGAAAAAAGTTGTTTACTTTAGGAAACAATAAAATATAATAAACGCAGCTTATGGAAATATCTCGCGTTAAATAATTTTCCATCCACAAACATCGTACAGTACAGTCGCGAACAGTTGCCAGATTGTTTACCACTTTACTCAAAGATTCAACACCTATCTATCTTTTAAACTGGCAACTAAAAAGTTCTTTTTAACTGCTAATAGGAAATAGCTGTTTTCACAAAATCATTACAGCCAATTTGAAACTTAAGTAAATGGAATAAAATTCAAAATGCGTAGAAAAGGTAATAAAGATTGGTTCGCACTAGTATGCGAAATGTAATAAATGGTGTTAGACAGAATGTTCAGTTATGATATGAAGGGAAAACAAGAATGTAAGGAACACACTGATTACCTTTATAGATACCACACCAAATAGATAAAATAAAAAACTGTTATTGTTGCAAAACTTGTCATCGTCAAACTTTTTTCACCCACTGCTGAGGAGTTCCTAAACTACTAAAATAAAATTATAATGAAATAAATAATATTAAAGTATAATTTTGAGTCAGGTTAATTAAGTCTTTATCAGAAAATACCACATTACGAGGTCTTTATTCCGATAAAAATTCAGGTTTCGGGAAATTTTAGGGAAAATTAGGTTGCGGGGATTTAAAAAGAAGCTTTTCTATGGGCCTTTCAAGATAACTCGCCTAACCAAGGCTACCATTATATCATAGTAAATTTTTAACGATATTTGTTTCGACTTTTGACATAATGCGATTAATGCGTGTTGCTTTTCTACGGAATCTATAAGAGGTAACCATATGTAACCACACAGGTTACTCATTGGAGAAGGAGCAAAATTAGATGGTAAAACTGATTTTTTATGAGAGACTTTAGATTTTGTGAAAAAACATATGAAAACCGGATCAGCCACTTTTTAGTGACATTGTAACCAAAATTAAATACACACCATCATCCGCACGTTCCATTCTCTTCTCAGCGGCCAGAAAATACATTTCCAACCTCATTTCCCTCGCATTTCCCACTAAAATCTTACACATCCAAAACTAACATTATAATGAGGTGTCAAGCAGTAAACAATGTAAACTTAGACGTTACAGTTTGCGGTGATTAGCCTACATACCGTATCACAGGAAGACGATTGTTGACTCCGGTGACGAAATCGCGGGACGGCCCTGGATGGCTCTTTAATAATAGTGCACAGATTGAGATTGAGATAGATTACTTATTATTTAAATTAAACTTAAAATAAAAAAAAACAAGAATTTTTTTTTTTTTAAATACGAAAAAACAGAATTGTTTATATAACTTTTATAATCACTGCCTTCTAAACTAGGTGTGTGAAACCTGTGTCTTGGTTCTCTCGTTACATTCCCATTACATTTTAATAAGAATTTTAATTTTTATCAATTAGAAAATACAAAGATATTTTGCTAAAATTGTGTAGGTAATAGTTATAGTTCATTGCTGAACGTTACTTACATTGATAAATATTGTTTAACTTTGGGCAATACCTACTATTTTAAAATGAAGTGCAGAGGTAGAGGTAGTTGTCTCAATTTTTCAATATTTTTTGTACTGTTCTAAACTACATTATATCCTTTTTTGCTACGCAATTTTCATATTTATATTAATACATAATTATAAAGTAAAACTTAACATATTGACTTTTTTCTTAGATATTTACCAAATCTTACTTTAATAATGCCTAATTTTAATTCACCAGCCTTCCTAATAAAACCTACACCAACAACAAAATCTTTATTGAGTACAATCACGCACAAAACGCAATTCGTCAAAAATCCCCGGGCGCTGAGCATTCGTCACACCGAATGACTCACGGCGCAGGGGTGCCCTTCATCGATTATTCATGATAGAGGTTTTATTGCTAATGAATTTCGTATGCACTTTTACTTTTCGGTCTTTTATTTTTGTTGCCGATTATAGAACCTACAAAAAGTAAATTTAATTTTATGTCATTAATAATTTACGCAGCAAAGATTGTATAACATTATTACTAATTGAGTATTGAAATTGCTAATATAAATAACAAATATTTTGTAACATTAAAAAAAATACAAAAACTAATTGGTTTAAATTTACCAAAAATTTGTTATATAATATGTTTCATTAAAAAAATCTAACAGTGTATTTCAGCACCCTTTCTTATGAACTTTGTAAGTCACTTGTGACCACGTCTTATTCTAAATAGGAGTTTTAACTTTGATTAAAGTCAATTTGATTCGATTTTAGACTACACACATGAGCTTTATTTAAACGCATCAACCTCAAACTTATCAAGCATTCCGTTATAAATATCCCTCTATTTTTTTCCTTGAAGCCAGTCCAAGTAAAGCCACTTAAAAAAACCTAGCAACACATTTTACGATAATGACACAGTTATGCCCGTCTAGTAGCGTTTCAGCGCCTCTATATCATTACCGTACAATCTACGACACAATACAGGGTTATAAGAAAAGGGTATGCTAAACCAAAAAGGGCTCAGAGTACTCATCAAAATGAACAACTTTTACCCTGGAACCAAAACGGAATTTGCGTAAAAAAATCAGCTGTTCCATAGAAAAATGTCAATGACACTCGACAAAACGTATATAACAGCTGATTTTTTTTTTCGTGAATTCCGGATAGGTCCCATACTAAAAGTTGTTCATAATAATGAGTACTACGAGCCCTTTTCGGCTTAGCATATCCTTTCCTTATAACCTGTATATCATTACTGTACAATCTACGACACAATACACACAAAACAGAGTGTTGCCTCGCCATAAAGTGGAAACCCAATAAACAGTTTATGGGGAAAAAGTAAAATTGTCGTGAAAACGACTTTTACGGTTTAATAAAACGCTACAATATTGGCAGTTAAATTTGCAGCTAGACTTTGGACACAATGAAAATTCGTTTAATAAGTCGAGGAAAAAAATCTCAAAGAAAAAACAAACAAAATCCATTTGTTAAATCAAAATCTCTGTCTCACTTGCTCTAAACTAATAGTATTTTTTTTATAAAATTAGCAATTGATATATAATTATTTTTGGACAACAAATAAAAAACTAAATTTTGATATTTTAAAACTTCTACGAATTCAATGAATGTACCTAAACGTTATAAATGGAAAAGGAAAACTAAAAACATTTAAAACCGTAAAAGGAAGTAAGTAACCAAAGAAATAATTTACCCATCTCTTAATGGTGGAAACCTAACTAATAAATAACTATATTCAAACAGTTATTTCAACTTGGTGTGGAAACACTTCTAGATTAACGATAATTTAGCTGATAATTAATGGGTGTAACACAAGTTGTAATTTAAATTACTCTCTCAAACACGTTTCGCCTTAAGCTATGTTAAACGTAACTTAAAACAATCGTAACATCACATAATTATGCGCACACATGCGGTGATTAACAATAATTAACAATGATTAACAATAATTAACAATGATAAACAATAATTATGACAATATTAACCTATTATCAAATGCCATAATTTAATTTTACTGTTGAAACTTAAGGCTTTGGGTTTTGGAGACAGTTATACAATTAAGTGGTATTGTTTATTGCTATTTTGCTTTTAATCCAACGGGACTTAATCTATTAAGAAATACTAGATATCTATTAATATTATTGACCACGCAAGATACGAGTAAAAGCGAACAACAATTGCATGTGTTTGTGTAAGTGTATAAAATCAATTTTTGATACACCATCATCATCATAGTCAGCCAACCATTTTTCCCTGTCTCGAGTCAATCTCATCCACAAATAACCCGCCATGGGTCTGATCTGAAGTCGTCGACTCGTATCGGTGTGATTTTGATTGTTTCATATAAACTATTATAATTTTATTTAATAGTGAGTTAAAAATAAGTTACAAAATGTTTGACGCCAAAATTTTACTGTTTTATTATTATATGACTTGGTACGATAAATTGTCGTTTAAAATTTATAAATATATTTTTTTAACGTGTATTTCAAAACAGAAAGCTCAAAAACAAATAGAAAAATACATAAACCATCAATTTTATTAACGTCAAAACCAAATAGTTCACATTCCTAAACTAAAATGAATCTTTAAAAAAAATGTGTTATTTTTACTAGAGCTATCTTCAACCAAACATTCGTCATAAAAAGCTTTTTATAATTTAAACTATTTAATCAAATACAATCGGAACCGAAGTGAATGCTTCTCAAACAAATTATGAAATCGGATATTCAGAGTAAAGAGCGATCCATCAAAAATTTTTGACAGATGGAAAAAGCTGTCTCTTTGTGTGGTTAAGAGTTTTGTTTGTGAATGTACATTGAAAAGATCTCGGATGCGAGGAAAGAATAGTTTTATCTTTTATTTTTGAAAGTAATTAAACAGTGGGAAATATGAATCATCGTTAAAAAGTAGGTACAGGTGCGTTCTAAACTGCCTAGCCCATAAACACATAACGATAAGTTTTTTATTTGTTTTTACAAAACAAACAGATGCCCTTAAAAATTACAAGACAATACTACTTTATTGTATAGAACCAGATACTCAAGGCAAAAGCATTCGTATTAAGTTTATTCATAGGAGTTTCTAACATTATTCTATATTTTTCTAACTTACTGAGAAAAATGTTTTTATTATCATTTAAACTGTTTATCTAGTCCAAAACTGTATTTTAGTTTCTTTTATTGTAAAATATGAATCAAAGGCTTATAATATTGTAAATTCGACAGTCTCGTATTGTAAAATCGTAATACAAACCCGAGTTCTAACTTGTTGTCCATCTATAAATTCAATTGACGTCTATAATTACGACTTCCAAGTAAATAAAATCAAATCGTTCTGTATCGATTTATTAGGACCACAGACTTGTAATTTTCGCGTGCGTTCATAAATTTCAATTTGAGAAGGCACACGAAATTACACGGTTAGGGCTCAGCAACTAAAGTGATTTACTGGCTTTAGGTGATCGGGTGTTTCGGCGCCTTAACTGGAGAGATCTATGGGTATAGTCGGATACATGAGTATTAATAAAGTTTAACGAGCATTTTTTTTTTTTTTTTGTTTTGGCTTAACAATACAAGATTTTTTTGGCATTAAATATGAGTACAAAGTTGCTGTAACATAAATTGTCAAAAAAATAATTTAGTTTTGTTTTGTATTTGTGAAAAAGTGGTAACAAATGTCAACGAATAAATGATAAGATAGATCGATAGACACGAAAGAACGTGTACTAACTAAAGATAATGTACACGTTCTTAGTTACAAAAACAGAAATAATAACACAACTAACGCCTCAGTTCAACAACAATAATTAGAAAATGCTTGAGCCTTGCTCTGATGCCGGCGGCGGCACCATAAGTTTTTAATATTTAAAAAATTACAAATTCAAAAGGGTAAATAAATACTCAAACAATAAGAAAAATAAGAATACAATGAAATGTATATAATATACATGTATTTGGATTTCAATAATATGGTACTTTTTTTGGAAACCAAAATCAATACAAACATTTTGCATACGACTGTACCAAAACATGGTTGCCAATTGGATTTATTAATTTAACACCGACTATTATTGACAATTTATTGCCCTTTGAAAGGTGAATTAAGGCCTTAAGTGTTAAGAGTTTATTGCTTCTTATGATCAGGGCACGATCACTATTGAAATTGAAATTGACTGTTTTATGGAATTTGCCATATCATTTTATGTCTAAAACAGTGATGTAGAAAACTATATTAAATGTCAATGTATCGTCATCAACAACATTTTCCACTCACTGCTGAGGATAGGTCTCCTCGTCAACTTCATATTTTGCTCCTGTACATCGACATAAGATGTAGGTAGTTTTTTGACGTGACAACGTCTTATAATTCGATGGAGCCGGCTACACGCATGAAAAAATCGGTTGTCTGTAAAGTCGGTTTACTGACGATAGTTGAACGTGACAACGTCATAAGAAAATACTGATGGAATGTTATTTCGATCGAATAGTAAAGCAAATGATTTTTTACTCATCGTGAAATATTTCTGTTAACTTATTGTTATAGTTTTGTCAATTATAGCATAACCTACAATCGCTGCACTAGCGGACCGATGCTATTTATTTTAATGATGAAAGCACGAATATTCGACAACATACTTATCACTGAACATGATATATATAATATCGAAAAAATCATTACCTTTATCGCCGCAATTATCGTTGCTATAAACAATTGACACCACATTCACTTTTCACTGCACTTCATACTTGACGAAAACATGTAAATGTATTTAATGTATTATTGTATAGCAGCTGTCCACGTGGACGCATTGCTCGCTCAAGTAGGAGAGAGACAGATGTCGAACGCTGCCGAACGCGAACGCAGAATGTTATTCGATCGAAATAACATTCCATCAGTATTTTCTTATGACGTTGTCACGTTCAAATATCGTCAGTAAACCGACTTTACAGACAACCGATTTTTTTTTTCATGTCGAAGGTTCTGTGGCAGTCTCATCCATGCCATCCAGAATGCCAGTGCATTCTGCCGCTTTTACAATATCAATAAATCAGCGGATGGCGGACAGCGGTAAAGGCGAAAAGTCAAAACAGTGTTGTCAGGAAAGTGTGTGCTAAGCCGAAAAGGGCTTATAGTACTGATCATTACGAACAACTTTTATGTTACTATGCGGCCAACCCGGAATTTGCGAAAAACAATTAACTGTTCCATACATTTTGTCGAGCGAGTGTCATTGACATTTTTCTATGGAACAGTTGATTTTTTTTTCGCGAATTCTGAGTTGGTCCATAATAAAAGTTGTTCATAATGATGCCCTTTTCGGCTAAGCATACCCTTTCCTTATAACCCCGTAGATATATTACGGCAGCGTAATTCAAAAAGCTCTCTTTTCATGCGCGATCGAGTCTGCCTCGCTTAGACTTTACAGCCGAATTAAAAAGCACTTTATGACGTCATAAAGCTGATAGCACCTTATTGAGGTGGTAGGCATGCTTTATGATGAAATAGACGTCATAATCATTATTATTACTCGTAATAATGGGTAAGTGTGGATGAAGTGTGATTAAAGTCTCATGCCGGATACATGTTCCTTGTTTGTCGCAATTTCGTTTCTGGTCCTTAATCTGAGCGGCCAAACAGCTGTCATCAGAAACAAAATATTTTTACTTATTCGCATGCGATTTTGGTTTTCTTTCAAACGAAAACTCAATTGATTTATCTTCTTTCTTCTCATCTCTCCTTTCGAAAGTCGGTGAATTTGCATGAAAATAATAATGCGAGCGATTAAAAAACCCTTCAGGACTAAAGGGCTCGGGGACTAAATTCTGGTTCTAGTGACTGTCTCGCTCCGTCAAAATGTTTATGTACGAGTAAATCGAGTACTCGGCCGAGGGCACTGTCTCGCTACAGCAGACTGATTCAGCTTATCCGACAATCGAATGTATTCGACGATTATCTTCGAAAAGTCTTCCGCCTTCGGAAAGAACATGTCAAATCTCGGAAAGATTTGACATTTAATATTTATTTATTTATTTATTTATTTAGATGCTCACTGTGCTTACAGCGAAGCCAAAGCGCACAGCAAGCCAGAATACATAGCATTCCGGACATGACATGACATTTCGGAAGGCTTTTCGAAGATAATCGTCGAATACATTCGAAGTTCGGATAGCTGAATCAGCTTGCTGTACTCGTTACATGTACATACCTAATCAACCTATAGTCTTATATTACACACAAATACTCCCTTATGAGAGCGCTTAAGGTTTGTACAATGTACCCACCTCGGCCATTCCCCGTCATTATCCCCGCACCCACACAACCACACAAAGATCATAAAACGTCTAGCATTATAAAGGGCGCTATCCAATTTATTTTTTCCCCGCTGCAAGCTGCAGGACCCAAAAGTTACGATGTCTGGGCCCAGTCTCCCTGTGCTATGTTATTTGGGGTGTGAGAAAGGCGTTTACAAATTGAAGACGGTTTTTTCTGTGTTTTGGCTTCGCGCGCTGCGCGTAGGTTTCGTTTAATGCAGTTTGGAACAAAATTGTTGTTAGATTAGTTGAGAAGCTTTTATTTGTAACTTGACGTAGAAAGGCTAGAAAATTATGTGGTAAAAAACTATTTAGTTTTCTTTTCTTTTTACGACTGCACGGGTTTTGTATAAGATGTCACTATAAACTATAAAGGATATGAAATATAGGCAAATGACACGAAAGGATAAATGAAGGTGTCTATAATATAAACATTTGCTCCACTCCCGCTTAAAAAATATAAATGGGATTATTTTATAGCAGAACGGAAGTAACCAGACGATTTTTTCGGTGAATTAAAAATATTTTTTTAGTTATTCATGTAGGCTATTTTTCTCCGTGCTTATTTTTATTTCGATGAGGTATATGTAAGAGAGATTAGAGATATATGTTACACACTTCTGCTCTCGAATCGTCTGCGCGAGTGTACACTGTACAGCTGGGACTAAAGGTAGATAAATTACCATTTGTCATTTTATAGATGAAAACATCAGCAAGCATGGAACGTGCCACATTTATTAGCAAATCGAGTTTGATGCAACTCTGATTTCAGCTCGTAAAATCACATTTTATACAACCAATATTTCCCTCTCATTTATTAGATGCCTCTCGGCTATAAAAATTGTGTATTTTTGGTGATAAATTCAGGCGCGGATCCAGGATTTTGTTCAAGGGGCAATTGTGTCGACTTTTTTGACAGTACCTAAATTAATTACCTGAATTACCTAAATTACCTGAGAAATTCATTCAAAACAAAAATTATGAAATAATAATTTAAATTTAAAAAACGCGTAACATTGAAACAGTTGAGCCGATTTTGATAAACATTATCTAGAACCACCGCACCGCTAGAAAACCTGCTTTCAAACAAAACGCTTCCAAACAGTGGCGGATTTGCCAGCAGGCTGAGTAGGCTGGAGCCTAGGGCGGCAGATTTTAGGGGCGGCAAATTCAGAGCCAATTTTTTATTAATGTGGAACATGATTTCCTAAACGAAAGTGTTGATGTAAGCGAGAATGGGGGAGGGGGGTACACTAGAGTGTAAATAGCCCACTGGCGGCAAATGTGTAAATCCGCCACTGCTTCCAAATCGGTTCACCCGTTTCGCAGACCTTTCACAGAAAGACACACACTTACGCACACACTCACTTAGCGGTCAAACTTATAACAACCCCTCTTTTTGTGTCAGTTAAAAAAGGAACAATACATATTAATAAAAAGTATGTTTGTGAATCTAGGTTTAGGATAAGAAGGTAATTGCACCCATTGCCCCCTTCCTGTATCCGTACCTGGAGACATTCACCCACACGTAATAAAAAGTATACCTACTTTTGGTTTCACATTTCCCAAAATCGGTAATTTTACTTTGATTTCCCCCTTGGTGGTAGAATAAGTACTCATAAAACATCCCCTTACCATAACTTCACCCTAAAGCATGGGACTTATGTCTCGAGTCTATGGTAACACTATCCGATGGTTTATTAGATAGGGAGAGATGCTGGCAACACAGCTGGTTTTATAACTGTCTCTTGGTTGAATTGCATTTGGACGATTGATCAAATCAAATCAGTACTCTCTCAGTTATTAACCCTTAGGTAAAAGAGAAGTGTTTTCAATGCAACGTGTGTATCTGTGTGTCTGTCTATGGCATCGTAGCTCCAAAAATAGATTTTGATTATTTTATTCGTTTCGAAAGTTGACTCAATCGAGAGTGTTTCATTATTCGAACTGTTATTACGAGCATTAGAAAGAAGTTTTGTCCTATTTTTTTTTTATTAATTCAGTAAGTCCACCAGTCCACCTACACCATATACACCAACACAACACAATATTCTAAAAAAGCTTTTACGAATGAAGTATTTTGCTTTAAAGCCAAATGTCGCAGCAATCAACGGTAAAGGCAACATGCAAATTCAAATTAAAAACAGCTGTTCACTTTAGTCTCTATTTAAATTCAACTAATATGTAAAGCTGGTTCCACACTTCCCACGACCCACGACTCAACAATCACCGTCAGTTCACGCCGATAAGTCAACTGAACATGACCGATGAAAACGAGTCCGGAACCACGCCCTAAGTGCATTTGATTGACAACAGGGCTGAAGAAGGCTAAAGGTGAGTTTACATGAGAATGTCAGTAAATCATTTGTTTAGATTGGTTATTGTCAGTAAGTAATGATAGTTTTTGCGCTATTTATGAAACGGTTTTTTTAAGTTTGACATTTCTAATATGAACAAAGAAAAGTATAGTACCTATATAGACATGTATTATAGACGTATAGAAGGTAGTATCTATATATTATTATGTATTGCCATTAGTGGATTTAAGAGTAAGTAGGCCGAGTGGCTAACCCTGGTATCAGATTTTTTAAGCTGCGTGAATGCCATTGACATTTTGCGGTTTTGGTACCTAAGCATCGTCAAAATTAGAAGAATCACTGCAGTAAAAAACATCAATTACAATTTTATTAATTTTTTATATGGGCAGAGCAGTCGCCTGCCGCCATTTTTTAGTGTTAACACTTACGTTTTCAAATCAATCGTATGCAACTCCCTTTACAAGTTTATAACGTTAAAGAAAAGGACTATTAGCGCATACTTCATTACGATAATTTAAAAGATACGCAATCCAAAATTAACTTAAAACCTGTACAATAAAGATTAAACTCCAAAAACAAGGTATTTGCCGGTACTGTAGTTGTCCATTTTGGGCCTAATGACAGTCTTAACAGAAATAAGTACTTGAAAGCAGTTTAAGTACAGAGACGTCGAAGCGATTCGTTAAGTACTTACTGATGGATAAGTTTATTAGGCCGTAAAGGTTTAAAACAAGTTAATGATTAACTCTAAAAGCTTGTTCGCATTGGTTCGCTTTGGATTTAACTGGTTAATTTGGTAATAAAGTGCAAGGGTTTGGTGTAGAATTTAATGTATTTTGTGAAACATTTGTCTGCATTTTATACTAACGTAGTCGCAGTAAACGACTCAATGATTCTGTGAGTATTCCCGTGTTAGGTATATGTGTGGTATAACAATGTTTCAAATCCACGTTAGTTTCCATAGTAAAATATCTACGATTAGGTACAGTCATAATATATGTTTTCCGTAACTATAGCCAAACCGTTTATCTTAGTCCTCGCCTGCGCGGTACAGAGGCGCGGGGGTATGACGGCGCGGGGGACTGAGAGGGCGGCGCGCACTATCGCGCACTACCGCGCAGGCGAGGACTCGGACTCGCGCACGAAGGGTTCCGTACTAATCTATAAAAAGGGCAAAAAACACGTTTGTTGGGAGCCTCCTTAAATTTTAATTTTATTCTGTTTTTTAGTGTTTCCTATAGCGGCAACAGAAATACATCATCTGTGAAAATTACAACTGTCTAACTATCACGGTTCATGAGATACAGCCTGGTGACAGACAGACGGACGGACAGTGGAGTCTTAGTAATAGGGTCCCGTTTTACCCTTTGGGTACGGAACTCTAAAAGTGAGGCATTCCTCCCTCATAGAGATATGTTGCTGCTTGCTATTTATAAATTCACGCAAGCTGCGCGACTTGCAAACTTTCAGCGATCTAAAGACACATTCACACTAAGTTTTATTTCTCCTACGCGTGGGTCAGAAACACAACTTCCAATAATGTCAAATTATTGTGAACATTCCTTTATTTAAGCTCATTTCCATACTGTAAACATGAGTGCATGAGCGAGTCTGACCTTTCTGCTGCGGCGCCTCGTTTGTATCCAATCTTACTTCATATCAGGTAATGTGGTAACTGGGGTGGCTAGGTTGTGGGAAATTACCTGATTTTGTGGTACTTTTTCCCCCATTTGTATCCAATAATATACTTCATATCTGGTTTGTGGTAACTGGGGTGGCTAGGATGTGGGGAATTGCCTGATTTTAGGGTAATGTTAGAGTTAGGTATGTAAGTTTGTCACAAAGTAAATTTTGCAATGATAATGCGCTCTTTGAAAAATTAAAGAAAATTATTTTTTTTTACACACACACATAAAATGTAACACAGTACAGTTTTCATACTGATACATTAGTATGTGAACCAATTTATCTCTGTCTCTTGGTGTTACTAATCTTTTTCTCATCTTTCGTTATTTTTTTTTTTAATTAAAGTTAGGTACTCAAGTAGGTACTCAACAAATCTTGGAGAAAGTTATGAAGTTACCCAGCGAGCGTGTTATTAAAGGACATGATATACTACGTTATGTGTACTTATAATATCAGGGCAGATACTAAACAGATACAGTTTTAAGCTTTTAAATGTGAAACCTCTATAAATTAATCTATACTAGCTGACCCGGCAGACTGCCATACAGTACTTCTCTATGGTGCTGCCTAATTAAATATAAACACTGCACAAAACACTATTTACAATTTTATACTTCTAATATAATTACAATTATTATAGGTACGAATTTGTTTCGTGTATCAGTTGGCAAAAGCAAACTCATCCATGAAAGAAAAAACACTGACATTGACAGTTTGTTGTTGTTTCAACTTTTTTTAATTTGATATGACTTGGAGTCAAATCCTTCGAAATTTTAAAACAAATGAATGAACTATTCGATTTCGTTTTCTTTTTTTTGTTTTATCTGTGCTCCAACGCACACTGTTTTGATAGATATGATTGAATTTGAACTTTGTACAGAGGTAATAAAGTGCAAATTGACTCTTGGACGTTAGGAACATACCTACATTGCTTAAACAACAGTGAGTGCTTGCAATTCAATATGAACTTTATACAATAGCAATAAAGCTCGTTTTAGTTAGAAAACGTTTGTATGGGAAAAAGAAAAGGGCTGTTTTTAGGGTTTTTCAATATTTCTGAGAGATTTTCTTAATATTTTTTTCCGTAAGAACCTTTTCCTAATAATAACAAATACAACAAAAAAAGAATTAGTGAAATCGGTCCAGCCATTCACGCGTGATGCGTGACCAAGGAAAACGGGTTTCATTTTTATATATATATATATAGATATATAGATGGATAGATAGATATAGATGGTAAAATAATACTGGATAAAAAAATACGTATTTTTGAGAAAAAAAAATATTCAATAGTTGCTGAAAATATTTTGAAGAAAACAAACGAGACTTCATAATATCAATCATTAGTTTTTTTTCCTTTTGGGTATGGACTAAAACCGTGTACGGGCAACCCTACCCTACACCAGTACCGTGAGAACTGTGACGATTAGTTCCTAGCTGCAAATTATCTACCGATTTTCAACTCGCAGACCGTGTTTCTGTACTTAGTCATTGCTTGGGTGGCTTTAATACAAATAACTGCGAGAAATGGCTACGTTCTGCGGTTTTACCTAATATTTTACGATATTGTACTTACTTGTTTTTCGGTGATGCTTTACGGTGTGACAACTCCATCGATGTGACTTGACTAGTTATTAGAAGTTAAGTTTAGGCATAGGGCTACCAATAACAGAAAAAGAGCTATTACACAACGATATATACGTAAGTAATTTATTTTTCGTGATTTCACGAATAATTTATAATAAAAGCTTTTTTGAATTACGAATATTATTAGGTTCGTGTTTTCGCCTTAGCACATCCCTAGCTTTTAACCCTGTATAGCGTTGAACGCTATGCGACTGCGACACGATGAAGTGGCGAAATACGTCAGTTGCCGGCAAGTAGAAGCCAATTTGTAAGGGTTTCTTGTTTTATTAGGGAACTCTAAAAACCAAAGATCAGGCTGAGAAGCGTATCCAACCAGAGAGAGCGCGATATATAGACTAAGCTTCAAAAACATGAATTCTAACTTCTTAGAGCTCTAATACCAAAAGAAAACTACGATGGAAGTCTTATGAAACCTTATAGACCTTAAAAAGACTGCTTAAAATTGGTCACTGTTTAAAATTCTTCGTCATTTTCGCACGTCAAGTTCCACGTCTGCGAAATGTTGTCAAAGCATTTTTTGCAGTCTTTAAGTATGACCCATGTGTGCCAGCGACCTCAACCCAAGTGCTCCGTTGTTTTAGGGAGATCGGCTGGTTTGGGTAGTCTGGCAGTTGGGCAATGCACAATACACCCCAAGCGGGACGTCGCCGTCGGTGCAGGTTGTATCACCAACGCTAAGAATTAGAATTAGAAGTAAAGTCCATTAAAGAAATGAACTGATGATGAAATCGGCAGGCATGAGACAGGGTTAAAACCTTTCTTGTGTTTAACCACTCGTGCTTATGTTAAACTTTTGTAACATTTCGTCAACCTATTGTGCAAGATTTAGCAAGCAGTTTTAACCTTTAGCACTTAATGCGGTCACTTAACGCGGTTTTGTTAATTATTTATTTACTTGTGTTTTGTATAATTTATCTTTTGAATGAGGTTGGAAGGATTGTGTTTTTGGGTGTTATGTGTTTTTTTATTAGCAGTGCTAATTGGTATTCGAATAAAAATTCCTGATATTACACCTATTGGTAAAAAAAAACATCTTAGCAGTTGAAAATCACTCGATGTAGGTACCTTTAATTTCTACAGCAGGTTGATTTCGTCAAGGTTACTTTCCTACATAGAATTTATATTTATAGTTCTGTTGCATCACTTGCAAACTATACTTTGGATCACATTATTTTTCGCAAATAATAATTATGTATTGTAATGAATAGAATAAAAAAGTAGAGCGAATATTTTTTGTAAGTGTAGAGATTAGATGGATTTTACATTGTATTATTATTTTAGATATACCTCAAATTTAGTTTTGTTTATCTTTGGATGGTACTGCAGAATTAGCATTAAGAAACGCCATTTAATCAACAATAAATAAATCAAACCAATAAATAACAAAACTAGCAACTAAATCGCTACCTTCAAAATTTACGCAAAAGAAGCTTTGTTTAATTAAAAAGACAGAGTAGTCTAATTAAATTGGTAATTGAAGGTAGTAAATGTGAAAGACATCAATATTTATGTGCCTTTCGAATCGCACAGTGGGCCGGCGGCGTCGCGGTCCAACAAAAAATGCTTTTAAAACGTATCCATTGTAACCGCTATGTGCCGCCGTTTTTACTTTCAAATGGTTTTGATACTTCGTCTTTTTTATATGTAGTCTGAATTTATTAATAAATTACTCACTATCCTACAGGAAACTGTTTTTTGATGATTAAAAGTAGCCAAGGTATGTGTTTATCCTTACCCCTGCACCTTTATTTGAATCTCAAAAACGAAATGGCGCCGCAAAACTTCAACAAATTAAAAATAGGCATTTGCAAGGTGTTACAATAATCTAATCAGTTTATTTTGCGAATGGTGAAACGATGCAACGAAACAATGATGAAAGCTCGTTCTAAAATTATGTTAGTATAAACACTTTTGGAAAGTACCTACAACAAACGTTATAATCTCTTATGTTGTGTTATTATTATTTCTTAATTTTTCTGTGTTTGTAATTTCCTCTTGTAGTGTTAAAAAAGTGTTTTTGTATAATTCGATCAAGTTCAAGTATCAAGACTGTGGAGCCCACCTGTCGATCCCTTGGTCAACACAGGCGATGATGTGGACAAAAAACTCGGACGACCGCACCGGGGCGCCGACAAAGTGACGAATACATAACTTTTGAGAGGCCTTTACACCACTGTGCGGCGATTAACAGCCAATAACACAGGGTTTTGTCGAATTGACGTAAATTACATGTCGGGCTTTTTGATATTTTTGGGCAGATCGCAAGGGATACTATCCACTGGGCATACTTGAAGTAATTTCCTGGAACTGGGCTGCGTGATTGTTAAAAGACTCAGGCCGCCTTTGGAATGATAACTAACCTAAAATAGTCTATAATTGTTTTTCCTTTTCTTTTTATGTCTTCAAAGTGTGAAAGAGATAGCTGGCTTTAAAGGATGAAATAGATAGATCTCTGTCTTAAGTTTCGGTTTTTGTATAGCATAGCTTTTATAAAATCGAAGCTAAATAAATACCTCTCGCTTGCCCTCTATGTACCTATTGAAATCTTTGCAACTGTGTGTCTGGTTGTCTGTGTTTCTTTGGCATTGTTGCTACCAAACGACTAAACCGATTTTGATTTGGTTATTTTATTTTATTTTATAATAATATGAGCTTTAAGAAAATATGTTCAATATTTAAAGTTAAAGAACATCAGCACTTTCATAGTCGGGGTTTTTTTAAATTGAATAACTTATTTGTTTGGCCGAAATTCAAGCTAGAACCCTCATACTATTTTTGCTAAGAGCCACCAAAAACGTATCATTAATCTTTGTTGAAACATGCGTAAATCCTTTATCTTACATCCCATTGTCCTCCCATACCCAGACATCTAACCCTTCATTACAATCACCACGGAACCCATTATTAAACTCGTCAGTCCCCCTTAACAGCGTCAATTATAACTGATTCGTCCATAACAATAACATGAGATATCCATGATTTGTCCATAACAATAACAAGAAGATATTGTCCATATCATGGACAAGCAGTATGCAATCCGACCAGTTTATCAGTACAGTTGGCGGTTTGAGGGAACTAAAATTTCTCGCGGATTTTGTGCAGATAACGCTATGGTGGCTCCCTCGGGGAACTCTCCAGGTATGTTGGTCACTCTACCTGCATAGGGTCAGAGCCCCCTTGATATTCCAACTCGTAATGTGCGATTTCACAGCCCACCCTAATTTTATGGGACAAGTGGTAAGAGACAGCGGACAGTTAGAGGTATTTGTTTCTAATATACCTACAGCGATTAAAATTTTTCTTTTGTTTAAAACTGACTAAAGAGTAGTCTGAAGAGTCTAAAACTGTCTATAGAGTGTTCTGCTTCTGCTTTTATTTTTATATGATTTTCACAGTTGTAAATCTTTGATCTATGAAAAGGGGCAGATATATCAATCACAGGTCATCCGACACAGCAGAGGGATATTTAGTCAACGTCATCGAAGTTTTTACTTCGTTTGCCAAAATAGTACCTACAACGACAAAACAGAATCTAAGTAGGTATACCTAAAAGGAACAGTCTAAGAATATAATGTAAAATTGTTTTTATCTAAAGCGCGCCGCGTTAGACGCACATAATCTTATACGTGTTCTTTATTTTAATACGGAACCCTAAAAAGTAGAAATAGCCAACAACTTGTGCCTTAGCCCACCCTGAGGTATGCATCGACACGTCTCACCCGCTACCTCGAACACAAGTGTGTATTTTAAATAGCACTACGAAGCAACCCTGTTTACTTGCAAATATTAGAAAACGCATCTATGGATGCATGGACATGCACAAAACAAGATACGAGACGTTTGCACGCTAGTAACATTATGTATATTGTATATGTAGTTAGAAATAAGCTGTTTGAAAAAATTCCAACGAGTTACATACACGGTAAAACTGTGAAGTAGACGAACGAATTAACAGTGGTGTGTCAGGTGGCCTGTCGCTACTTTCCATTTTTTTTTTTCTTTTTTTTATGTAATTGAGTGACGAGACGAGCAAATCGCTCGCCTGATGTTAAACGTGACGTTTGCCCATAACAGGTCTGCGCCACCCAGAATTTTGAACTCGCAGAATTCAAGACCCTGCGCGGCACAGCACTGCGCTCATCACCCTGAGATATAAGATGTTTAATCTCCCATTTGGCCTGAAATTTCACTGAAAATAATTCCCTTCCAACCGAAACACAGTAATGTTTGCACATAACCACTTGGCGGCGGAATATATATATATATATATATTTTTTTTTTTTTTTTTAATGTAAGTAATTGAGTACGATTCGAGCAAATCGCTCGCCTGATGTTAAACGTCACGTTTGCCCATAACAGGTCTGCGCCACCCATGCAGAATTTTGAACTCGCAGAATTCAAGACACTGCGCGGCACAGTACTGCGCTCATCACCCTGAGATATAAGATGTTTAATCTCCCATTTGGCCTGAAATTTCACTGAAAATAATTCCCTTCCAACCGAAACACAGTAATGTTTACACATAACCGCTTGGCGGCGGAATAACTGGCAAAGGTGTGGTACACTTATTTCATGTCAAAAAAAATTGGGCTTTTTATCTCATTTACTACAGCAATTACGTTTTGATCCTAAGCTCAATAAATTAAACCTGATTATTTCATTTAATTAGTCATATAAGACTTGTCGCAGAGCTAACAAATCGACTTCTTAATTAACTCTTCTCTAATTACACCTATCTCATCAATATCCATCGTAATATACATCAGAAAATCAATTATTTCTTGCCCGTTATCTTGAGTAGTGTGAGGAGGTGTAGGTCCGCGTGAGTTGCGTGCTTGGTGATGTAAAATAAACGATTCTGAAGAGGTTTACTTTTTCTTTGATTTATAAAATATACATAGACTAGCTTCCGCCCACGGCTTCGCCCGCGTGGACGATACCTCGGGAACCGATATTTTTTCTGGGATGAAATTAATTTAACCCTCTTTTGAGACATATCTGCATAGTACTCAGCAGCACTTGCATGGTTGTCTCCATTTCTATCATAAGACAGAATAGCAAACTCATCCCAGTTGTTAACAACGTGCTCAACTATTTGTTCGCGTATCTCCCGTGCTAAGACTTGATTTCCGTAAATATGATAGGAGATCGCCCGGAACAGGCAAGCTCCATCACCAATAATGGAAACAATCGTGTGAGCTACCTTCTCACCATTTATATCCAAAATTTCCATTTTTATTTTTAGTAAAATTGCAACTAAATAACAAATCTTTGTACCTAGCTACAAAAATATACTTGCAAGAAAATATTATAGATCAATTTTGTTTTGCCTTTCACTACCTAAACCTATACCTATGAACCTAAACTAAGAACTTACCTATTTTTAATAATACAAACTTTTGAATAAATTTGCAACTAAATATTTGTACCTACTTACCTAAAAAAAATACTTGCAAGAAAATATAAAACAAAAAAATTTTGCGTTTCACTACCTAAACACCTAAACTAAGAACTTGCCTATTTTTAATAAAACAAACTTTTGAATAATATTTCAACTAAATATTTGAACCTACAAAAAAATTACTTACAAGAAAATATAAAACTAATTATTTGCTTTTCACTACCTAACTAAATACCTATGTACCAAAACTAAGAACTTAACTATTTTTAACACGCTTTTATTAGCTTCACCTGTATGTTTGTATGTTTGTATGTTTGTATGTTTGTATGTTTGTATGTTTGTATGTTTGTATGTTTGTATGTAACCGACTCCTTTGAGCGCGTTTTTGACCCACTTTAAACGGTCAGATTTCTTTCAAACTTTGTAGATATATCGAGGACCGATGACAATACACTAGACAAATCGTGTTTTTTAGTTTTTTTAACTATAAATTTTTTTAACACGCTTTTTCTAGTTTCTTTAACTTTTAATACCGTTTAACTTACAAATGGTAATTTCGTCATTCGTGTCAGAGAACAGAGTGGCGCAGTGGAAGCGTGCTGGGCTCATAACCCAGAGGTCCCTGGATCGAAACCACGCGCTAGAAATCTTTTTGCTCAATATTTTTTGTTACGCATCAATTTTATTTTATGAGGTCTGAGGATCGAAACCACGCGGCTACAAATCTTTTTGCTCAATATTTTTTGTTACGCATCAATTTTACTTTTAATTTGCTTGAGCAGACGGCCAAAATCGGATAACACCAACACATTTGTACATATTAAGGATGGTTAATAGTTAGCAAATCGAACTAAAAAGCGAAAAATAAATAATAGTTAAAAAAAACTAAAAAAACACGCTTTTTATAAAAAACCGAACTAAAAAAATAGAAAATAAAATTTTATAAATTTAAATTAAGAATAGGGTTGAAAATTTCAATAAATATAAATTAATAATAGTGTAAATAAATAAATATATGTATTTTATTTTTAAAAAAGCGTGGGGTGCTTTCTAAGATACTATCAAAATGCTAATCACTCTACTCATGTCTGTCAATACAAAATGTATCTACAAAATATATAATATCTATTGACCCATGCACCCCACGATTTTTAAAAATAAAATACATATATTTATTTATTTACACTATTATTAATTTATATTTATTGAAATTTTCAACCCTATTCTTAATTTAAATTTATAAAATTTTATTTTCTATTTTTTTAGTTCGGTTTTTTATAAAAAGCGTGTTTTTTTAGTTTTTTTTAACTATTATTTATTTATAATACAAACTTAAGAAAACACAAATAATCTTACATAAATAATTAACCTATCTATGTTACTTATCTATGCATAATTAATGAACGTACAAGAACAAAATAAAATGCAAGAAATTGTTAGCGAAAGAATCTACTATTTAAAGTTCTAATTTCCAAGCATCCAGAAAGCAGTCGTCAAAATATAACACTTGAATTGTGTAACAAACTTCGATGAAAAATCCCGCAATGCATAGCTTAGGTAACCTCGGTTATCCAGCAAGCGAGCGCGGATGGTCGAGAGCGCTGTGGCACGGGTTGCGCCTATGTACCGGGTTTTTTCGTTTTAGACTTGGTGAACGCGTTGCAAGGGCGCGTGTAAATTTTTGATGGTAAATATGTATTTCAGTAAAATGGTAAATATTTCAGTAAAATTTGAAGTAAAGATAGCTTATGTCCTGGATTAAAACATAGGCGACTTTCATCATTTTGACAAAGTTTAAATCGTCCGCTTTGACCCTGTTCGTTTTGGGATCGAAAACAGTTAAAAACGCCACTTTTGCTCACAATCGTTAGCATATTGTGTCATGTCGTGACATACGAACGTGTGTGTACACACGCAAACGATTTTGTCGTTTTTGACTGTTTGCTGTTAATTAATCAGAGTTTTTGTTTTTTTTTTTTGCTAACGATTCCAAAACGAACGCGGGTTTCGTTATAAAAAACTTTTGTCAAAATTTAAGGTTTGTAGCATAAGCTTAAGCGGTTTAGACTGTGCGTTGATCTGTCAGTCTGTCGCAATATTGGCTTTTTAACCGACTTCAAAAAAGGAGAAGGTTATCAATTCGACTGTATGTTTTTTTTATGTTTGTTACCTCATAACTTTTGACTGGGTGAATCGATTTTCATGATTCTTTTTTTATTAGAAAGCTGACGCTTTCCATTTGGTCCCATTTCAATTTAGTCCAGTTCTGATAATGGTATCCATGAGAAAACCATATAAGTCTTAAATTTGCATTAAGTACGTGCGCGACAAATAGATGAATAACTCAATAGTCGGTCTTTTGAAGTCGGTTTTTGTTTGTTTGTTTTGTAAAAATAATTATACAAATATTGATGATTAAAAAAATGCTGAATCTCGCTATGCTGCTTTTCTTGAGCTTAGTACATTTGTAAAGTTTCAAAACCCCAACATAAAAAAAAATTCATGCATAGTTTAAATATCTACTCCGTTTCACCCCTAAAGGGGTTGAATTTCGAAAAATAATGAAACAGGTATCTATATTTTTTTAGCTTAGTACAATTATTGCAAAGTCAAATAATCGTAGTAAGTATTAGGAAAAAAATATTGTTATACAAACTTCAACACTCCGTTTAACCCCTTTAGGGGTTGATTTTCAAAAAACAAAAAAATAGGTGTCTATTATTTTTTTAGGCTTAGTATATTTGCAAAGTTTCGTAACCGCAGCATCAAAAAAAAATTCTTCATACAAACTTCATTGCTCCGTTTCACCCCATTAGGGGTTGATTTTTCAAAAATGATGAAATAGGTGTCAATTATTTTTTTAACGTTAGTATATTCGCAAAGTTTGATAATCGTAGCATTAAGAAAAATATTTTTTTCATACAAACTTAAACACCGCTTTTCACCCCCTTAGGGGTTGAATTGGGAAAATTCCTTTCTCAATGTGAGTCCGCTTTTTGGTATAAAACTTTTGTCCAAATTTGACGTTTGTAGCTTAAGCGGTTTAGGCTGTGCGTTGATCTGTTAATGTTGATGCGTTGATTCAACACTCTGTTTAACCCTTTCAGGGGTGGATTTTCAAAAAATAATGAAACAGGTATCTAATATTTTTTTTAGCTTATTACAATAGCAAAGTTAAATAATCGAAGTATTAGGAAAAAAATAATTTTATACAAACTTCAACACTCCGTTTAACCCCTTTAGGGGTTGATTTTCAGAAAACAAAAAAATAAGTGTCAATTATTTTTTTTAGCTTAGTATATCTGCAAAGTTTCGTAGCCACAGTATCAAAAAAAAAATCTCCATACAAACTTCAATACTCCGTTTCACCCCTTTAGGGGTTGATTTTCAAAAAACAAAAAAATAAGTGTCAATTATTTTCTTAAGCTTAGTATATTTGCAAAGTTTCATAACCACAGCATTAAAAAAAAAATCTTCATACAAACTTTATTGCTCCGTTTCACCCCTTTAGGGGTTGATTTATAAAAAAATGTTGAAATAGGTGTCAATTATTTTTTTAACTTTAGTATATTCGCAAAGTTTGATAATCGTAGCATAAAGAAAAAAAAAATTTTCATACAAACTTAAACACCCCTTTTCACCCTCTTAAGGGTTGAATTGGGCAAATTCCTTTCTTAGTGTGCGTCCGCTTTTTGATATTAAACTTTTGTCCAAATTTGAAGTTTGTAGCTTAAGCGGTTTAGGCTGTGCGTTGATCTGTCAGTCAGTCACGACCTTCACTTTTATATATATTGATTCATTTAATTAGTCATATAAGACTTGTCGCAGAGCTAACAAATCGACTTCTTAATTAACTCTTCTCTAATTACACCTATCTCATCAATATCCATCGTAATATACATCAGAAAATCAATTATTTCTTGCCCGTTATCTTGAGTAGTGTGAGGAGGTGTAGGTCCGCGTGAGTTGCGTGCTTGGTGATGTAAAATAAACGATTCTGAAGAGGTTTACTTTTTCTTTGATTTATAAAATATACATAGATTGAAAAATTTTAAGTGTAATATTATTATTATTATATACTTTACAATTATAGAAAAAGTACTTATGTTAAAACAAAGTTCATAAAAATAAGATCGAGTAATTGTTCTTACTGTGACTATGAATTATGTATGTAGTAGACATCGCATTTTTTTTTTGGTTACAATTTATTTATTAACAAGAAGTTGTTAAAGTTAAATTAAATATGAATTACATCTAAACTTCACTATTAATATCTCTATTCGTGGAAAAATCGACAAAACATCATACGGAAGCCATATCGCTCGACGAGTCGCAAACTCGCATACATTATCGCGTCGCCTCGCGTTCGAAGTTCGAACCTTACTCGTTTTGACCACTAGCTCTCCAACCACAAACAAATGTAGATTACTGTTGATTCATAGGTAACTGTGGTTAGTAATGAAACTGCGTACCTCTATTACTGAATCTGAATATATTGCCAGATACCATCTTAATAGTTATTAGATGTCTAAACCTTAAAAGCTTATACAAGATCAGCTACCTTCGATTCCTTCTGATCTGATATGTTATACGTTTTATTAAGTGTGAGAACATAAAATACTCAGGTATTATTGCCATCGACATAGGATTTTAGTAGATGAGCCAATTTCATCGTACAGAATTATAAAAAAAAGGTATGCTAAGCCTAAAGGGGTTCTAGTACTCATCATTATGAACCACTTTGCTGTTCTAGATAATTTGTCGAGTCGAGAGTGATTGATATTTTTTTATGGAACAGCTGTATTTTTTTTTTTTTAAGTACCTATATTATTAAAAATGATGAGTACTAAAAGCCCTTTCGGCTTAGCATACCCTTTCCTTATAACCCTGTATAGGGCCACTTAAAAAAACCACGGCTTTTTATTGTGTCTAAGCTACTGACATCTACTAATTTAATCCTATCCAAAAGGATATAGTGCTAATTAATTTTCTCGATAACCCTAAAAGTGCTAGAAATAACAACAAGTCGATAAGAGAGCCCTTAAAATGGACTTATTGTCCAAACTAATTCTTTTACGTTAGTAGATTTTAAGCGTTAACAATATCGCGTTAAGTTTCAATTTCAACTAATTCACAATATTGGTTCAAAGGTTTGTCCATCAAACATTTCACAACAACAGGTTCAGACGACGTCACTATTTACAGTAAATCAACTTAGTACAATTCTATAAACTAGGCAATAAAATGCTGAAGGAACTCTTTGGTTCCGCTTGAAAAAAGAAAGATATTAATTTGACACGATGATGGTCAAAAAAAAATAAATTGAAGACAAAACACATTAATCAATTTTTGTTCCCGCTTCTGAAACTAAATGGCTGAACAGATCGTGATGAAATTTAAACTTCATGAGAACCATTCCGACTTCGGTGATTAGAACGGAAACAATACTTTTTACGCCGGGAAAACTTTTTTTTTACGTAAGTGAGTGACGAGACGAGCAAATCGCTCGCCTGATGATAAACGTCACGTTTGCCCATAGGTATAACAGGTCTGCGCCACCCAGAATTTTGAACACGCAGAATTTAAGACCCTGCGCGGCACAGCACTGCGCTCGTCACCCTGAGATATATAAGTTGTTTAATCTCCCATTTGCCCTGTAATTTCACTGGAAACAATGCCCTTCCAACCGAAACAAAGTAATGTTTGCACATTACTGCTTGGCGGTGGAATATCTGGCAAAACACAAGAAACCTAAATATATGGGATTATCGAATAATTTACGGTCTCATCGGGCAACATTTTATAATCTTACGGCGCGTGGCTTTTTGTCAGCAATTTACAGTCACGAAGTGTCTTGATATTAGTCTTCTTGAGATGAGAATATATACCTAGACGGGATTTTTCATACTTATATAGGCACACTGACAATGATATTAACACAATTAAAACTTAGCTCGATAACTTTAGACAGCGTTATTTGTCGCGACACCAGTTACTGTTACTACAATTTGTAGCAGGTTCATATTTGTCAAAGGTGTTTAACATAGATCTTTACTCTCACCCAGTTACAACTGACCCCTACTTTCCCATCCCAAATTTGATTCGGAAGTTCTTCATATAATAGCCTTTTTATTGTTGTATACCTTGTCATTTGGATAGTGTCGAGTAAATAGATAAAGACATTTGGAAAGTAAATCATGAGGTTTAAAAGCATCCTCGGGGAGAGGTTTTAGCACTTTTACTTCTAAGGGTTTTTTGTAAGGTGTTTTGGTTTTGAAAAGTAATAGATAGTTTTCTGGAGAGAAGATAAAACTTTTAAGTCTTTTAGCTGGTAAACAAAAAACTAAAAGGCAATAAGTTACGAGTATACCTCGGTCAAATGGTGAATGGTGTCAAAGTTTCGAAACCGTCTGAAGGACTCTATCATGGCTTGAGAAAGTGGGCCAAAACGAAAAACATACGTACTCATGCTCGTATTGTGGGGATCGATGTAAGTTTTTTTGATTATAGATTTTACTGACCAAAGTCCGAAAGAGCCAAATATTTATGTTAGGAATAACTTTTCAGAAAATAGATAAGGTAAGAGATCTTAGATCGAGAACATTGACATAAAAAAAATTGAGCTTAGGTACATCTTATATCAATGATCGCAAATTATAAACGATTAATATAGGAACATTTTAAACCAAAATGAAATGAACCAAGTCACAGTTTACCGTCAATTCAAAGACACGTAATAAATTCGCAAATCGAATCACAAATTGCGCGCCGCTGTCATCAAGAATGCAATAAACTCGCGCCGACTCCTGCGCAGTCAAAACAACGGCACGTGCACTTTACGAGTAGTCCTCGATTTAGAAAGGATTGAGTGGATTGAATATGTAATGTCATTGATGGTTTACTGTCGTAAGTCGCTTTCAGGAATCTGTCGAGCGAGGGTTTACACTTGAATGAAGTTTGTGGATTATGACCTAAATAAATTTGGTTTTAAAAACTATCATTCATCACTCACATTCATATATATGTTATATTTATTTATTTATAGTTTGCCAGTTAGTTGTAGTGTGTAAGTCATTTTGTTATCAAAGAGGGAATTTAATTACCTACCTGAGTGCTAAGTATCCTTAGCCCTTAATTAAATGTATTAATTATTATTAGTATTGTTGCTACTACTCATACAATTTTCATAACTTAAAGCTTGGAATTTTGATAAGTTATCTTGCACAGAGTAAGGGTCCTATAATCTAAAAACTAATAGAACCTGGCAGCAAGAGATTGCTCTTAACGACAAAACCTCTTTTGTGCCTGTCCAATACACTCTGTGTGTGGAGGGTTCCGAACCTCCTTCGAGGAAGAATCCTTAAAGCGAGACTTCGAGGACTGTCTGTCTGCATATCACAGCCAATTATTATTATTGTGATGTCTACATTACAGGTGTTATTATATTGTAACCACTCACTAATCACTTGACTCAGTTTTTTCGGTAGCTTACCGAATGGTAACCAATACCCTCAAGTCCCTTAATCTAGATAAAGCACGTATGTGACCTCTTTGTCCGCTGAATCGGCTGTCGTCATCCACTCATAAAAAATCAAGCATACTTCACAAGTTTTGTAATTTAATCCTTTGTTTTGTCTAAAATGAAGTAGCGATAAACTACTTTTTAAAAGCTTTCATTTAACTTGCAATTTATGAACTATGTATATAACTGTGTTTGTTTAGGTTGTAATTCAATTTTGAACCACTTCCCGATGTCCGATTGAGCCGAAATTTGGTATAAGTATGTAACTCCGGTGACAATGCAATAGAAGCTAGTTTTTAAAAATATTTATAAAATTAACTGATTTGCTATTCGAATGAACGTTTAATTGGTCTTCGTTAAAGTATTTATGTCGATGTCGATGAGCTGGGAGATAGAAGAAGTCATGGTTTCGAAACATCCGAGAGTGGACAAAAATAACAACTTTTTCGCTCGACTAAGTTAGGGAGGACTTCGCTAAGCTGACGGCCAACCTCCAGTAGTGGAATGGCACCAGATGATGATGACGATAAAATATAAACAGGGTCATAAAGAAAGGGTACGCTAAGCCGAAAAGGGCTCATTGAACTCATCATTATGAACAACTTTTATTATGGGATCAACTCTGGAATCACGAAAAGAAATCAGCTGTTCCATACATTTTGTCGACCCACAATAACCACATTGATATTTTTCTATGGCACAGCTGATTTTTTCTTCGCTATTACAGGGTGGGTTGGCCCTGTAATAAAAGCTGAGTAGTATGAGCTCTTTTCGGCTTAGCATACCCTTTCCTTAAAACCCTGTATAGGTACTGTATAGTATATAGGGTTATTCATAATGCTAAGCCGAAAAGAGCTCATAATACTCATCATTATGAACAACTTTTACTACGTGACAAACTCGAAATTCGCGAAAAAAAAATCAGCCGTTCCATAGAAAAATGTCAATGACACTCGACAAAATGTATGGAACAGCTGATTTTTTTTTTCGCGAATTCTGGGTTGGTCCCATAGTAAAAGTTGTTCATAATGATGAGTACTATGCGCCCTTTTCGGCTTAGCATACCCTTTATGAATAACCCTGTATACTGAATACCTTCTATCCTACCAATAGTATAAATGTTCGTAGCATTAGATTTTATATTTCATGCCAATTATAAGCGGAAATTAGTAGAAAATATCCAATTTAGAAACTAGTTCTGAGCAACGCAACGCATGCAATTAAACTGCAATATAAAGTTTCATTTTGTGTTGGATAACACGTTGGAAGCCGCTGGTAGTTTCTCTGCCGATAGCGAAGTTTATTACAAACGTCTTTACTGGCTTTTGGTTGTGCACGCGACTGTACTTGTAAGGGCACAAAAAACACCATCGTTTTATGGTTGATATCTAAAACCCGTACGAAACGCTTTGATTCCATTTTATTTGCGCACTGTTAGAGTGTGGGATGCTTACCCGAGTGGGTGCTTCCTGATAGATATAATCTGGGTGTCTTCAAGTCGTGAGTTTTTTTTTTTTTTATGTAATTGAGTGACGAGACGAGCAAATCGCTCGCCTGATGTTAAACGTCACGTTTGCCTATAACAGGTCTGCACCACCCAGAATTTTGAACTCGCATAATTCAAGACCCTGCGCGGCACAGCACTGCGCTCGTCACCCTGAGATATAAGTTGTTTAATCTCCCATTTGCCCTGTAATTTCACTGGAAACAATGCCCTTCCAACCGGAACACAGTAATGTTTGCACATTACTGCTTGGCGGTGGAATAACTGGCAAAGGTGTGGTACTTCCCCAGGCGGGCTCTGCAAAAGAGCCCTACCACTACAAATCTATCGGTTATCTATCTATCTATATATATATCTATCTATCGGTTCTTTCCAGGTAAGCGTGCTCCATCGTAGACCGCATCATTGCTTACCATCAGGCGAGATGGCGGTCAAAGGCAAGCCGATAGGAGTAAAAAAAGTAGTCGTACATTATTAACGACTTTGCCCCGTAGTTAAGGACTATTTTCAAAACTTTGTTGGACTCTTTCTGCATCTGGATCATCGTCTTGGTCATCGCATCACGCGTGAACGGATGGAACAATTTCGCTAATTCTTTTTTTATTATGTTAATTATTCTCAGGAGAAAGTTTTTATGAAAGAAAAATTAGGGAAGATGAGCGGAACATTAGAAAATTTAAGACAATTCGAATTCAATATTTATATTTAAGACAGGACAACGTCTGTCTTGTCAGCTAGTTACTAATAAATAAATTGAAGATAATCAAAGTTTGTAAAACAGAAAAAGACAAAAGATTGATGTAAAGCGTATTTCATACGTTATTCAACACCCATCTCGCTCGCACAGGGGCGTGTCTCAGCATGATTATAATGATTTTAATTAAAGACTCAAGGGTCGTGTTGTACCTTTACATTTTGATCTGGAAATCCGTAGTAACTGTTATTTTGACTGTGGTTTGATGCCTTTTGTGTTGGATAATGATATAGATGAACTTGTTTTGTTGCGTCGGTTATTTTAAGATGCATAATTCAGTATTTATGAATGACTAAGGCATTAAGAAGATTTTTATTTCAATACTTTACATTTTGAGTAAAGATAATTAAAATAGATAAAGGACAAATATAGAATAACTTATGACAACATTAAACAATTAACTGATATAATGCGCGAAAAATTTAGCTGAAATAGATTATCTTCCCCAACGAAATATGTAGGTATATGGACTCTAGTGGCGAATCATGACTCAATACTTTTTTTTAAATTTAGTTTAGACTGTAGTGTGAGATGAGAAACGCTAGTGATGTATCCAATTAGTCGATATATCATACATAAGTTAGTCGCGTTTAGCTAGGTAAGTAACATGTTCAAAACCAGGGCCGGTCCTAGGGCGGTGCGAGCGGTGCGACCGCACCGGGCGCCTTCAAGGGGGGGGGGCGCCAAAATGAACCAAAACGTGAAACAAAAGACGCTCGACCGAGCGCGCGAGTCGCGTAACACGCACGAACAAAATTGCGGGGGAACGGGCCGCGGGGTGAACTTTCGTCCGTCACTTGTTTCACTAGGCAGGCATCGTCTATTATAGTCAGGCCATTTTAATAGGTCACATTTGACAATTCATCAAAATTCAACAACGTAACCTTGTAACGGCGGGCATAAAATATTTTTTTTTTCGTTTTGTTAGAACTACAGAATTGCTAAACTTTTTTCAATAACGATTACATATTTATTGTAATAATGACCGATGCGAGTTATTTCATGACTTGTTTTTTTAATAAACCGTTTTAAACATAATAAACAATTAGTGATTTACGAGATAATCTACGATCTCGTAAAGAACTGAACGTTGTTACAATGTTGCGTCAGTTAACCCCTTTTTCTTTTTAAACACTAGGGATGTTACTCTAATTTACAATTTCTATAATAACAATCCATTATGATTAACTTAACTAATATTTTAGCAACTTTGTTAATATTTACTTATTTATTTATATTTATTTAAAATAAGTAAGTATATATGTAATTATAAAGCTGGAATATTTTTTTTTAATTTATTCGAAATTTATTTTTACAGATAAAAAACATGTCACCGCCTTCAAAAAAATTATCTGGTGCACAAAACTTAAAAACTGTGATTTTCTATTCTATTTGTGTGTAATTTCGGTTGAGTTTCGGCAAAAACACGAGTTTCGGTTTAGTTTCGTTTTCGGCGACAAACTTGCCGAAACTACGACCGAAACCGAATGTGCATTCGGGAGTTTTCGCGCTGTGATCGGTCGTGTTCGGCGCGTTAAATGAATTAAATATGTAATGAATCCCATCAGAGCCAATGTCGTGATTCGCTTACTACCTCGTGTGTTCATAAGTTTTGAGACAAACTTTGTACTTAAAAAATAAAATAAATTATTACTGGCTGCTATTTATTTCTTTTTCCAATTTTGAATTTGGAATGTTAACTTTTGTTTTCTTTGATTTTCAAATTAATTTCTTTCAATTTTCTGGTGATGATTTCGCTATTTAAGCGGAAAAAAAATCAATGGAGATTTTCCGTGAGGTGAATACTTCGTGTATTACACTATCAAACGATACAAGGAGACAAGTTCTTTGCAAGATCACCAAAGGAGTGGTCGGCCACGCTCTGTGAGGACGCCTGCGAACATCAAAATCATCCGAGAGCAACTTCGCCGAAATCCATGTCGCACTCAGAAGAAAGTCGCTCTGCAGACTAATATTTCCCGCGTTTCAGTCAACAGAATACTGAAATATGATCTTAAGGTAAAGGCGTATAGCCGTAGGAAAGTTCACTTTTTAAACGAACGTCTTCGTAAATTGCGACGCGAACGTTGTCCAATACTGCTTAGGAGGCACGATGCGAGGAAAATACTTTTCACCGACGAGAAAGTCTTTACTGTCGAAGAAAAGTTTAACCGACAAAACAATAAAGTGTATGCCAAAAGCAGCAAGGACGTCCCAGCTTCAGCACGGAATGTCTCGCGTACGCATCATCCGGCTAGTGTGATGGTATGGTGGGGAGTTTCATATGAAGGTGTCACTCCGCTCTATTTCTGTCAACAAGGCGTCAAGGTGAAAGCCAAGAATTACCAAAGTGACATCTTAGAGCCTGTTGTGAAACCCCTGTCTCAAACTTTATTTCACAGCAAGGATTGGGTTTTCCAGCAAGACTCAGCGCCATCCTGACTCCTGTAAGGCAAAAACCACCCAAGCTTGGTTGAGGGAAAATGTGCCGGCCTTTATCGCGGCGAACGAATAGCCCCCCTCTAGCCCTGACCTCAACCCGCTGGATTATTCTTTATGGCTTGAATTAGAGCTCAGGGCTTGTCGAAAGTCCCACCCAAACTTGGAGTCACTGTAGCGAGCCCTTATCCGAGAAGCAAAGCGAATTCCGCTGGAAAAGATTCGTGCCGCTATTGATGACTGGCCAAATCGTCTAAGGGCCTGTATTAAAAATAAAGGTGGTCATTTTGAATCACAATTATATTTTACTGTTGATTATTATTAACTTAATGTGTACTGAAAATTTTAGAAATATAAGTTAATTATATTTAAAAGTTATACAACTTTTATTTCGTCTCAAAACTTATGCACACACGAGGTATGTTGATTATTAATAAATGAAAATGTCGAAGACTGCAGTCATGATTTTAATAACGTTTTCTTTATTATTCCCTCAAAATATGATCCTTGTAAGGAAGTTTCGGTTTCGGCCGAAACAGAGACCGTTACCGAAATTCGTTTTCGGTTTCGGTTTCGGTCGTAAAACTAGTTTCGGTCGGACACTTGTGTGTATTATGTTATTTTGTTTTTTTTTTATTGACAAAACAAATTAAAATAGTTAAATCTATTTCTTTGTATTTTAATTTAAAAAATATTAAATCAAAATATGATTAATAATATAAGATAATTTTAATTAAATAAAAATGAAGAATTTTAAATTAATTAATTATAGTAAATTAAATATTTTTTTAAATAAATTTTTAATGTTTTTATAATTTTGAAATTTTTATAATAATTTTTTTTTATTATTAAAAAAATGTTTTTTTTTTTTTTAATTTTAATTTTTAAATATATATATATTTTTTTATGTACTTTATTTAAATTATACTTTTATTTATATTTTATTTCATTATTTATTTTATTATTATAATATATTTTTTATTATATTTTAATTTATTTCCTCGCAATCGATGTGAAAAGTCGAGTGTAAAACTCGGGCATAAAACCCATTTTATCCTCGACTTTATATCCGCCCTCGCCTTCGGCTCGGGCTAGCTAAACGTCTCCTATACAAGAACATTATTTTTATAAAACAAAAAACAAAAACCGACTTCAAAAGACCGACTATTGAGTTATTCATCTATTTGTCGCGCACGTACTTAATGCAAATTTAAGGCTTATATGGTATACTCATGATTATCAGAACTGGACTAAATTGAAGTGGGACCAAATGGGAAGCGTCATAAAAAAATAATCATCAAAATCGATATACCCAGTCAAAAGTTATGAGGTAACAAACATAAAAAAAAAACATACAGTCGAATTGATAACCTCCTCCTTTTTTGAAGTCGGTTAAAATGGCTTGTTTTATGCCCTCGTTATACAATCTACTATTTCAGTTGTCCACCACTTCACTTATAGGTATAGTATTCGCACAAACTGGTTAAACGAACTTTTGACAGCTGAATAATCTGAAGCCACTGCTTTTTTTCTGATGGAAAATAAAGCAACTGCAGAAACATTTTTTTTTAGAGGGGCGCCATTTTTGGTCCTCGCACCAGTTAAAAATGTTAATAGGACCGGCACTGTTCAAAACATGTAGGAATGTTCAATCTGCTAGTTTTGCAACAATACTGTTTAAATTCCGCGCCACAATGCTGCAGTTATTAAGGCGGGCTGATGTTTCGACTGCGCGGATGGATAGGGTTGGCACGCATAATTATTATTTAGTAGCTGCACCACGCGGCGACGAAAACCCATGATGATGAGGATGAAAAGTAGCCTATATGATTTTCTGTGTCCCTGAGAACGTGGATGCAATTTTATGACGTTTGGTTAAGTAGTAGGCGTAAAAGTGTTAAAAAAAACCTGACACTTTCACATTTTTTTTTTTTTTTATAAAGTATAAATCCGCATTTGATCACCAACTCACCTGTTGGTAAGCGACGATGCGGTCTACGATGGAGCATGCAGATTTCGATTCTTTTTTTTTTCAAAAAGTCTTGTTGCCAAGGGGCCACATCACACTTTCACTTATAAAATAAAAGTTAGTTTTGACTGTTATGGTTAATAATATGTATATCCTTATAAATATAAAAAAGCTCAGTCAAACTAAACTAGTCAATGCTATTCATTCCACACGCACCCCTACGCCAAAAAGTACTTATCATACAGTTAAGTTGATAGTATTTTGTTAGAAATTACGAATAATAATCATTGATAATTAATAATCTGGATGTCTTCAAGTCGCGAGTGAATCGGTTCCTCTTCCTTCTAAGCAAGCGTGCTCCATCGTAGACCGCATCATTGCTTACCATCAGGCGAGATGGGGGTCAAACGCAAGTCTGTAGTCAAATAAATTTTATGAAAATCATATTTAAAGCATACAGTCTAGTGTGTGACAACCCTGAATAGTGCATTTTGAACACAGTAGCGCGTTATCGGCCGTCAGCAGCCTCCGAGTCGAAGCATGTCGCAGTCAAATTGTGAATTGGGCTCTTCAAGAAATAGCCGTATTCAGGAATGACTCGACGTTTTGTTTTTATTTACGTTGATGTTTTTTTATGGCGTCGATGTGCTTTTTATTTTTTGTACGAGCTTTCAAGCTCTTACAAAGTATGCGCAAACATACTCGTAATTCATAAATGTACCAAATATACCCTTTTAAGTCAAATGTACTTTATATATTTTTTTTCATGTGGTACATTTTATCAGGAAAAAGGTTTTTAACCTTAATGTTAAAATATGTTCAAGTAAAAAAAAAATTTTTTTTTCATAACACTTTTGGTTAATATTTCTATGTATTTTCTTTTCCGAAAAGAAAGGCGCGCGGAAGAGAAGACCTACACTTAGCAGTGGGTTTGGAAAGACTAATGATTATAACTAAGTAGGTATTAGTATATTTCTACATTATAGGGAATAAGGAATAAAATGGATAAAGTTTTAATCAAATACTGCCTTTTTGAAATCCTTTACTTTCCTCGATGTTTGCAACTTTTCACTTACAAATCTTAACATGAAAAAAAAACGTATGTAACATTTTTAAAATAAAGAGTTGCAAATATGGAAAATACAAAAAAACAACACCATAATAAAGTATTGTAAAGGAGTACGGTACCTCAGAATTTATTAAGATCTCACGACTTAATATTAAATTAAACTTGAGCCGCAAATTATTGAGTCTGCCTCGAAGATAATCTGTTTAATACAGGCTAAACTCGGCTCGTATTTAAGTAATAATTAAACGAAGATCAACTGGATTTTAGTGATGAGGCATTCGCAATCGATAGTATTAATAAGACTTTCGAAAAGTCTCCGGTCTTGTTTTTGGTAAAAATCAGTATCTCGAAAAATCATTTACTTAAAGTTATTACATTGGTAAGTTAGTATATTGCGCTAAAGTTGAATGACATTTATCAATCTAAGCAACGCAACGTTTAGAAATAAAAAATAGTAATTTGTCTAAATACTCAACGCGCTGTCTTTTCATTTATTTGTTTTTTTTTAATGATGTAGTTCTACACTAAACCACGTTCATTTTAACTTAAGTATATCAGTATGATAAATATAAGTTTTCTTCATTTCAGTTCTGAGTTCGGGGCAAATATATTTTAACAGTTTGAAAAATTAAATTTCTTACATCATAAAAAACCATCCGAAAACCAACGAAGCCCGAGTCAGACTATCGCACTGAGGATTGACTTAGAGGGTTAGGTTGAGGGTTAGTCCAAAATCCTAAAAAAAGATATGTATAATGTACCACACCAATCATTCACTTTTCTTTATAATTTTTATAAATATATTTGAGCATTCCACAATCCACAATGTATCTACTTAGATATCAAAAATTGCGTTTTTGTCACAAATTCAAAATCAAGACCACGGTCTCCAAACAACAATTTTCCCATCCCTATCCGCCAGGATTCGATTCCGATGGCTTTGTTCTTCTTCTTTTGACATCCGAGTTGCTAAATTGGGTGTTGCTCGTTTGTGGGTTAATTTAGTGCTGAATGTTGTTACTGTTGATGTCATTTTGTTGTGATTTACTTAATCTAAAGGGGGATGAAGGAATTGGCTCAGTTTTACCAACTCTATAGTTATGTGATTAGAATTTACAAAGATACGTTATAGGGTACCAAGTGACTAGTCGGAGTTTTTGGCTCCGTGTTTCTGATGCCAATAGAAACTTTTTCAAAAGAAAAATAAATCGGTTGTTTCTTTTTGAAGTTTTTTGAAGCAAAAAAAACATTTACAACTCAATTTCAAGTGTGTTCAAGAGTGTGTTTGTCTGGATGTTCATATGATTTTATTTAGTCAATTTTCTGTTAGGTAGGTACATTTTTATCCCGTAACGTCTACTTTTTCTCCACTAAGGAAAAACGTTATCCAGAATTTGATTAGGTACCTACATTAGCTCTTAAATTAATTAATTTTCATACATGGTGTGTCTATTGGGGAAGTAGATCAATGTTCACTCTGCTTTTCATATTTTGTTGTAAAATATACCTTACAACAGTTGTGTTAGAGTTCCACTTGATATTTGTGTCTTGTTGTAAATTATACCTTGTCATTGTTGTATTAGAGTTCTATTTGGTATGTACGTATCGCGTATGAGTAAAACTTTGCCAGAACTCATCACGATGATGTCTAGGAAACGTCTTCACTCAGATTTGCCTACATACCTACGACGTAATAACATGAATGAATAATCGTACTGAGTGAAGCCCCAGCCTAAGACTTGGGAGTTGATTCTGGCAAATACGATATTTTCTTAGTTTCTGTCTCTCTCGTTGCAAAGTCTTTTTTTTTTAATTAGTAAATTTTTTTAAACAAAACTTCATACTTCTAAACACGCAAACTTTTACATTTATACAAATGTGGTAGGATTACATATCAAGTGTATCGTTATAATAATATTTTATTCATTAATTCAGGCATTAGAAAAAAAGCAGGTTCCAAACCTACGCCCATATGGTTTTTAAATATTTTTTTAATATCTACTCATTTTTATTTTATCCTCAATGAGCAAAAGAGATAGCAGACAACCGTTTATCACCTCCTTAACCGACTCAGCATGGAAATTAGAAGCCAATATTAGCAAAGCGACTTAACAAGTCGGTTCATGAAAGACTGCTATAAAAATACCTGAATAAATGCGGTAGCTATAATTAAATAGTAGGTATTCACTTATTCATTGGTCATTAGGCTATATACCCAATAGGATAGTAATAAAATTGTAATAATCTATTGATACGATTTTTATTGACAAGGCAGTCATACCTATTTTGTTATAATTACTTGAGCCTACTCACGTTTCATAAAATATTTACTTCTTTATTTAAAAATGTTTTATTTTGATCATGATAAATTTTTATTTGTAGTATTTTTAATTTATTTTCATAAATTTTCTCTTGGTTCCTCGGATATTCCGATTGCTTTCGGTGAAGTTTTCAAGGAGTGACTACAAGCGTGACGTACGGATGATTTTTTTATCTTTACAATGTAAATAAAACAAAGACAGGAACGCCGATAGAATTAACATACTAACGAAACATAAGTGAAATATTACATTCATGGAATTCAAACGTGGCAACGTGCCGCGAGTGTGTTAAGAACTTTTATCTACACTAATGTTATAACATTCTACTTATGTTTCCAATACTTGTGTTATAATGACTACTGTTATAGCACAGACAACATTTAAGCAATTTCACATGATGTTATAATATCCACATCGATGTCGTAAAATCTCATTATAACATCGCGCGCTCGCTCCTGATTGGCCGCCCTGCGCGCGCATCCGCGCTCGCTCCGCCGCCCTGCGCGCGCATGCGCGCTCGCTCCTGATTGCGCGCCAAGTTCACTGTGACAATACACGTTTTTATTAGTGAAGATAAACGTATTTTATCAAATATTGGAAACATAAGTAGAATGTAACAGCATTAGTGTAGATAAAGTAGTGTATGCAACTGCATATAACACAGGTATTAAAACACTCGTTACTATTATGAAACTCGCTGCGCTCGTTTCATAAACACACTCGTGTTTTAATACCCTTCATTATATGACAGTTGCATAAACTACTATTTGCCAACTGCCTTAACATGACTGGTAATCGAAATTTGGTTATTATGACACTTCGAGATTATCTAAAGTTTAAATGACAGCCGATTCCAATTATACATTAAGGTCGCCGTTTCCGCACACGGGATATTGGTTCATTAGTAGTACCCATCTACCTAAGAACTTTGACTATTGTAACATGGTAATAAAATAAAATAGCTAAGTGACCTGAGACTTTTTTACAATCTCTGGGATTTTGTCATTTTTATATTTGTCTACTTTTGTATTATGGTATTTGTTTTATATTTTTCTGTCTTATTTTGTATTTGTCATGCTCTTTGTGAATTTTCAATAACTACCAAACATGAATACTATGTACCTATGAATACCTATATTTTCAAAAACGTCATCGCATTTCTACCTCACTAGTTTAACATCAATTGAACTAGGTATGTATGATTTTCTAAGGCCTCAACGCATTTTTACCCCACTGTTCTTAAGATTACCATCTCAAAACAAAACTACTTTGCACTTACAATTATACAAGAGACATATAGATAGGACATTAAATAACATATTTAAACTTCTCGTAATAATGTTCTCAAGCATTCGATTTAAAATAAGAAACCAAACATTGGCGATTAAGTCTTTCAGAAGTCTAAAGCGCCCTTTACACTGTCAATGTAACCGCAGCTGTTTTTTATGCAAATTTTATATGGGCTTGGTCGTATCGTTAGAGCTTTATTGTACAACTGTTTTTATTCGCTAAGATTTTATCTATGAATGTTTAAGGGTTTCATAATTGGTATGTAGGTTTTAATATCTTGGTTGTAAAATAGGTATTATTGTGTAAGGTAAATAAAATATTTATTTTTGTAGTCAATCGCAACGCAAGTTTACGCAACGCATAACGCAATCCATTATTTTAATTTCCAAAATGTAAGTTTTAGATATGTCAAAATTTACAAGTTGATAAGATTCGTTATGTAGAGTCGTTACAAAACTTGAATAAAATTAATCGAATAAACTGCATTATTTTTTTTAAGTTACACGATTAAAAAGTGGACTTCTCAAACATTTTAGAGAAATAAAATGGCTTAATTGATTATTTCTCAACGAAATAGGTTTTTGTTTTATAGTTATTTATGTGGTTTTCATTTATCTACTTATAAATATCACTTTGCTAGACAATTTCATATATATACATCTGCTTTTAAATTATTATTTTTTCGTAGCTTCCAACCGCCACTTTTACCCAACATTGTAAAATCGTCTTAAAGAAACCTGTCGTATCATAAAGCCTGATTTTAAGTGTATCGGCTGCCGACGAGTCACTTAAGGCTAAATGCACATATTTGCCAACATAACGGTGTAGGGTTACCTACGCGTATCGACGGAGGCAGTTGTTGGCTAGTGAAGGGAATGAATTGTATCGATATGGTATCGATTTCGGATTCGGTTTCGGGTTTAGATTGAGTTAATTACTTATATGTAATACTGGTAGTGTGTACTGGTATTGCAGGTAGAGGCGTGTTTATTTGAGGAGCCGTTAAATACGAGTATAGGTTAGTTACTAGTTAAGGTTCTAAAATGTTTATCTTAAACTCCACAAAAATATTACAAAGAAACTTAAACTTACTTTAGTTAAGTAGCTCTATTTCTCTACCTGTGTAGCTTAATGCATGTGCAATAGTGCAAGTACATGTTATCTTTTGCGATTCAATAGCTAAATCGAGGCTTCGAAATACTGTGCATTATAAAGATGAACGTGTAGTATTTTTAATTTAAGAACTGATTGGTCCTTTGAAAATTCCGAACGAAGAGACCAAACCATACATTTATTATTCGACAATTTTTTTTTTCGGTTTCGTTTCAGTTTTGGCTTACAACTTCCCACCACTAGCAATGAATACGATGTTTAAAAACTGAGACGGAGTTAAAGACTGTCTGTAATAAAGACCACACAGAGCTAAGTGCTGAAGGCTTTAGTATTATTAATTTAATTTATTGACGGGTTTCGGAAACTGACAAAGAAAATAAAACTTCTTGACATTTGTGGGTATAGTCTGTAATACATTTTAAAATAGGTAACTACAACATGGGGTTATCAAAAAGGATGTTAATAGAGTCTTAAAAGGTTGGCAATTTATTCTTGATGCTCCCGGTTATATGGGCTGATTACACGTAATGAGTACAGTGGCGAGAGAGTGCCCTCGGCCGAGTATACCGATTTACTGTCTCGCCACTGGACTCGTTACGTGTCATCAACCCATTATAGGTAGCCATAGGCGATAATAGGCCCAAGTTTGAAGGCATTTTAAGACAGATCTAAACTAACTAAAAATATATCTGTCTTTATCATTGCAAGCCATTAGACAAGGATGCCAATAGTTTTAGAAAATTTAGATCTGTCTTAAAAAGCCTTCAAACTTGGGCCTAGTGTTCGCTGTCGCTATACAACTATATATCTGGCGGCGATCAGTTCTGTTTCTTTCTTTTATTTTGTGATAGGTTTGTGTTTGACCGCTATCTTGCCAGACGCAAAAAACACTAAAATGTAGTTTAGGTCTAATAAGGTTGGTTTTGTTAAAATAACAAAAATGTAGCAGCCTTTAGTCGAAATGTAAATTGACTAAAAATGTTGCCTTCGTCTAATAAACCTTATGAACAAAGCCATTGATTAGGGTTTTGAACCTGCTTTGGGAAAAAAACCCTTAAGGCTAGACTTCGGTGTAAACTATAAAAGCTAGCAGCCTGAAATTTGGCATGACGACTACAAATTTTTGAAAAAAAAATGCTGTGAAATAGATCTTTATTTGCGAGTTTATGCTTTGGCAGATTTTAGTTAGGTACTAGTTCAAATCTGTCAACAGAAACCTACAAAATTGGCTGCAACATTTAGTGAAGAACTCAGGAAACCGTCAACAAAACAATCAAGGCCCTTATTCTGGCGAGTGAGATTATCGGTCACTATCGCTCTCATTAGAAATGTCATTACAGTGGGAGTGACGGAGATAATCTCGAGCGCTAAGAATAGGGTCCCAGATCTGATCTTAAGCCTTCAAGTTAACCCTAACACACTACAGGTATAAAAGAAACGTGCTTAAGGTCCATTCAATTAATATTCCACTAATTACAGAGCAGATATCTCTTGGAGATGATTAAGCTTGTGGGTTAAGTTATGAGAAATTTCGTTCATTTTTATTATGTATAATTATTGTGTGTTTTGTAAAACACAATTTACCTGAAGTTTTGTGTGTTGTTTGAAATGTGTAATTCTAGAAATGCGAAGAAGGGGGACAATGAACCTATGTGATACCATATAGTAAGGAGAACATTATTTTTACAAAACAAAAAACAAAAACCGACTTCAAAAGACCGACTATTGAGTTATTCATCTATTTGTCGCGCACGTACTTAATGCAAATTTAAGACTTATATGGTTTTCTCATGGATACCATTATCAGAACTGGACTAAATTGAAATGGGACCAAATGGGAAGCGTCAGCTCACGTAAAAAAAAAATCATCAAAATCGATTCACCCAGTCAAAAGTTATGAGGTAACAAACATTAAAAAAAAAATTAAAAAAACATACATACGCCTCCTTTTTTGAAGTCGGTTAAAAATAATAATCTATAGTTGTAACTCATTGGTAAGACTTTTTCTTTGCATCACACTAATATTACTAACAAGTGCCACCCCGCTGTTTCTCTTACGTTTTCCAGGATAAAATGTAGCCTATAATGTTATCTAGGATTTAAACTGGCTTCATAAAAATGTCACCCAAATTAAATAAACAAAGTTTGTTGGCATATAAAATATGTATTAGTTATAGGGTATACCACATTTAATTTTGTAAAAGGATGTGTGTATGTCAGTTACTTTTTCACGCTGCAACGGCTCAACGCGTTTTGATGGAATTTGATAAGATTAAATTAATTCATTTTTTCTCGAAAAAAATATAGCGTTTCCTGGAATATGGCGGAAGAAACTGTGAAGCACAACTGAAATATTTAATTTTTATTATATTTTTAATCCTAGTTTTTTACACGCTAATCACTTGTCAATTGAGGCGTCCATCTTGGATCTAAATTAAGTATTAAAATTCACAAGCGATCCGCGTTAATACATGATGTTCCAGTAAATTATTCTGATACGATCAAGTGAGTAATAACTTCTTTGGACCACTCTGTATCATCCGAATATAAAAAGTACAAAAGTTGAAAATGGTACAAAAAGTTTAATTGGTTGTGAATTCTTGGTGCTTGGATTGTTTGGTTTGGTATAGCTGATTAATAAGGGGAGGAAATAATTAACGTTGCGTAAATATTTGATTTATTATTATCATCATCATCAAACTTTTTCCACCCACTGCTGAGTTTTAGGTCTCTTCAGCGCGCCATCTTTGTAATATTTGATTAATAAAATTATTCCATTTTTATGATGAAAAAAACCCATTTATTAAAAATAATAAGAGTAAGTTACATTCATAATAATAATAATTCATAGCTGAATTGCTAAGGTTAAGTTATGAAATACGTACTATTTAACGGAATAATTTGGTAGTGGTAGGGCTCTTTTGCAGAGCCCGCCTGAGGAAGTACCACACCTTTGCCAGTTATTCCACCGCCAAGCAGTAATGTGCAAACATTACTTTGTTCCGGTTGGAAGGGCATTGTTTCCAGTGAAATTACAGGGCAAATGGGAGATTAAACAACTTATATCTCAGGGTGAGGAGCGCAGTGCTGTGCCTGCGCAGACCTGTTAAGTATGGGCAAACGTGACGTTTAACATCAGGCGAGCGATTTGCTCGTCTCATCATTCAATTACATAAAAAAATATATATCTAATATATAAATAATTCCTTTTATAAAAAATATTTTATCATATTATATAATTATATTCTTTAAACCAATTATTTATTACTCAAACTAATCATAGTCTTATCTGTCAACTGTTTTATTACTTACGATCAAAAAAACACACCAAGCTTCCAAGACCCAAAAAAAAAACAAGGAAATATTTCAATATAATCCAACGACCTAAATCAAAACACATAAATCCTGAGAAATTATTAACAAAAAGACAAAAAAAATAGATTGGCCCAAAACTGTTGACAACCACTGACATCATTTAAAATTAATGGCGGTCGTACTTAACTCGGCTACCAAAGTCAGAGGTGGTCCACCCTTTTACACTTTGGGGAAAAAAGTTTTATAATGATTGTGATACCTCTAAATGCTTCTACCTGTGAATTATATCGGCAATTAAAATCGAAATTCCTTAGGTTTCCTTGACGCTTTTAACGTAAATTATAAAATTAAACACCGGTAGTTTAATGCGAAAGTATAATTTTAATAGTCAGGTTATTATAACTTTATTGCCTCTTGTATATAAATATTTTTATGTCTTGTATTAATTAGGAATAAATCGCATAGGTTAATTCATAAAATGTGACGGGGCCAAAGGTCAATTATACTAAAGTAATTTATAAAAATACATTAAAAATAGTAAATCCTGGTACACGGAATAACTGACGGGATATTTATACTAACGATTAGTTTGTTTAATTTAATTTAAGTCTAAAATATTTTTTGGAAAAGTGTTTCTGTTTTCAAGAATACTGAAGGCCAATAAATATATCCGATTTCTGATTACTGTAACATAATAAGTTGCTGTAAAAAATCGCACAGTTTTATATGAACGTTTAAAGTTGGACGTCGCATATACAAAAAATATATGTAAAAATATATGTTAATAATCAAAAACTACTTTTTGATTATTAACTTTTTGTAAATTTCTTAGTTCTATTTAGTTTAGTTTGTTATTTTAAATTTAAGATGTAAATATATTTTCAATAAATATGAATTTTACTTAAATTGTCAAAAAAAAAAAAATATATGTACCTAAATGTATGTATAAAGTAATGCAAATTTATATTTGCGGTTAAACAACTCAGGGCAGATCTACGGGTATCTTGTGGTCTGCGGTTGATAGATTTCGATTATGGTAAAGGCAATAACTACCCACCTGCAAAACAAGTCTTTAAGAGAAAAAACAAAAATCTATTATTTTGACGTTAACAAAACGATGAATTTACCCTCAATTTTTTATTTCTTAAAATATTTTTTGAAAGAGGCAATAAGTTCTCATTAGTTTTGAGCTTTAATATTGATTTTTACCAATTATTTTATAATATTGCACTTAAAGCTCTGCACAAGCTAAATCATTTCATTATCTATCCAAATTCTGTTATAATATTATGTGTACCTATTCCATTAAATCTTCTTAATATATATAAATTACGTGTCACGTTGTTTGTCCGCTATAGACTCCTAAACTACTTAACCGATTTCAATCAAATTTGCACACCGTGTGCAGTTCGATCTAACTTAAGAGATAGGATAGCTCACATCTCAATTTATAGTAAAAAAACATAAAAATTAGAAAATTTAAAAATACCAACCATAATTTTAACCAATAATTTAAATAATTTTAATTTTAATTTTTTTTTTTTTATTTTATTTTTTTTTTTTTTAACCATAATTTAACTTTAGCGCTTTGGACAATGTAAACTTTTTTAATGTAACTTTTGACATTTGACATAGAATTGACGCAATTGCTTTTTTTACCAATTCGAATTAAATAGTCATCGTTAAGACAGGACAACGTCTGTCGAGTCAGCTAGTCTATTATAAAAACCATTTGAAATATATCACAGTAATATAAAAAGAGCTATCACAGCTACCTACTTATTTATACTACTATTATACCTCCACGGTCCCTTAAAGCAACGGTTAAAAACAACCCTAAAACCACAACTTCCCATAAAAAGAATATTATGAGTAACCCATTATAAAAGAATTGTAAAGACCCCATAGGTAAGTTTCCTGGCCCATCGTTTTCTGGTCTGGTGGCCTTTAAATAAAACTTAATCGACCTCGAAGATTTCTGATATCATTTTTGTCGTTAATTTACCATAATAACTTGAAACCTTTCTGTTTACGTTTTCCCATACCTACCTTTTGTCTGGAAAGGAAGCGCAGATTTTTTTTCCATAATTGTGGGTAGGACGAAAATTATTATAAAAATTGTGGTCACTTGTGATAAAATAAGTTGTTATGTGTCGTTAATCGTGATTCGATTATTGTAGGGCTTAGAGCAATATTAGAAATGAAGGTTTTATAATATCGACAGAGTTGTTAGCGTACCAAGTTATTTTTGAAGTTATTCTAGAATGTTTTGTGTGATTTCACATAAAAATTAACTCAGTCGACTATTTGTCTCGTAAACTATTTGATCTTAGTCTTTGTTTGCTAACTTTGAAAGTCGAATCAGAATCTCTCCCTTCCAGAACAATCCAAAGCACATTTTATTGAGTCTGTCAGCCATTTTGAATTTTAAACCGACAGTTTCATTTTGATTCTAAAACTCAAACAAGAAGTCTCACAGCACATCGACTTAAGTAAAAAGCTTTCCGAACGGAAAACTTTTCTTAAAGTTTTCTTTAAACCAATATTTTCGTTTGGGATCGGTTTAGTTTGACTTGTATAATAAATACGGGATCCGGTGAGTTTCCCGGCTAAATGGTGCTTAGTACGCACGATTTATATTAATTTTGTTTTCTGAAAGTTGGCAATATTGAAAGTTCTGTTGAAGCTACGTTACAGAGATTCTGAGTTTTATACCTACATAGTTTTTTTTTTTATATTGGATTGGCTCTTTACGTATACTACTTATTTCTTTTTCTGTAGTAACCTTTCTTAATATGAGCTGATTAATCAATTTGTCAAAATGAAATTACACATACATTACAAACATATTACAATGTAGACGTTTTACTTTTTTTAATATGAAAACTGACATTGTTTTCGCATGCTTTAAACCTTTATAAAACTTACTTTTTTTGTCAATATCTTTAATCATTCGTCACTGGTTCCTTAAAATCATAGCCAAAAAAATACTCAAATTTGTATTTGAAGCCAAAAATACTTAATTTCCTTTTAATTATAAAGAACCAATTTGGCGCTCATTGTTTCAAGCAATTATGATCTCAAAATTCAAGTTCCTAAATTAGAAAATACATTTTAAGCCGTAATTACTAAGGTACTTGTACATTTCCAGTCCATTGTTCGGATATCGTGTAACTTTTCATTATCCGAACAGAGTAGTGATGTGAAACATGTTATCGATCTATCAAAGTTGCGCGATTAATCGTGTTACTGGATGTGGCTCGAATGCTCGATAGAGGTCTTATCTGAAGAGAGACTCTCATTTGTCAGATGAGTAGATTTAAAATAAGGTTAATTAGTGCCATTTTATCAGTATTCCTACTGATCGAAAAGAATATTCAACTACAATTTATTTGTATACGTGCCGGTGACTGAACGACCATTGACGACGAACAATTTGTGTTCTTTTTTAGTTATTTAATAGGCTTGCTATTTTTTTTTGGACTGTGATATGCTAGTGTTGGGCTATCATCTCGCCTGATGGCGCGTTTGTACCTAGATATATATTCAACTTTGCAAGTGTGCGTAAACCATATTAGAAGAGCTTTCAGTGGGCCTAGCACAACTTTGACGTAAAAACACGTAGCGAGTTTTCGATAGAAAAGTGTACGCCATTTACACCCGTCAGAAGCACACTTGACAGTCGTAAATGGCGTACACTTTTCTATCGAAAACTCGCTATGTATTTTTACGTCAAAGTTGTGCTAGGCTCACTGTTAGACTAGGCGATCTCTATTTTGCTATTTACAATGTAGCGCTTTGCTCTATAATATAATTATACTACAGCATGTTTCTGAATCCAGTTTCTCGACGGGTCGACAATGTATCTGTTGCATCATTTTCTGATCTGAGAGCACTAAAGTTAGCTGTGTTTCTTTTCATTACAATGCCCGAGTAGATTTTACATTCAATGTAGAAGCCTAAAATCATTAGTGCATTTGTTAAAACACGGTTTTATTTTAAATATTTAATAACTCTTCGTTTCACAAAGAAACAGCATATTTTTAATTTAAGTATTTATAGACTTAAATTAAGAAAATACATTTGAATTTTAAAATATAATTAAATTAAAAACTAAACCAATAAAACTAAACTAAACTAATCTAAAAGGCCGCTGCCTGCGGGAATTGTTCCCAAAATGCTGGCCCCATTACCACGTTGTATGGCGATGCTCACCCTTTGGGCGAGATAGAGGCCAGCATTTTGGTCACGTGTATATATTAATAAGTAAAATTAAATTTAAAAAAAAACCTTTGTGTCGACAGAATTATAAATATTTATGTAGTAGGTTGAAGTTCATATCGGCCGTGTAGCTTCTTTAGACCGCCGAAGACCTCTGACATTGCTTGGTTGTTGTAACAAGAAAAACAACCTGTATCTTCCTTAACATGCCAACCTAACTGCGGAAGTGGTAGCTAAGCTAGGTTTCCATTTTTATGTATGTATATAAAAAGAGTAGCAAACATGCAGATAGTCAGCCTGATGATAGGCTTTTACACAATTTTGATAGACACTTCCAGTAGCCACTACATCTTCGTATCCATTCATCGCCGCACAACCCCTAACAATTTTGACAGCATAGTACGGCCACCGCATGCAAATCGCCCCCGGCTATGAAATATACGACCAATAAATAAACAACGCTAGGGGTGAAATTAAATATTCATTCGGACCAGTGACGGTGACGTCGTCGATAAAATGCCGTGATGTATATTTATGCACGTTTTATGCATGACTTTGTATGTTTTTCGGTTTGAATGAGGGACAAAATATTGATACTCACGGAGTGCACGTGTACTTAACGTATGATAGGGTCGAAACAAATAGCAGATGGATAAACTATTTACGATTTATGCTTCAAATTATATTTAAGTGGGGCAAAAAACTAAATAGATAACTAGATTTCATACGAAATAAGGTTAGAAATATCAGAAATATTTATTAATCATAAATAACATTGAATGTTCACTTTTACAAATATATTTTAAAATTAAACTTAACATTTAACTTAAAGTAAACAATTAATTAATTTCATTTGTCAGTTATTGTGCTCTCTCCGTTTCTAAATCATACATTGAACATTGATATTGTTTTGATATCTACCTTAATACGAGTATTTACAAAAACCTTGAAGAATTAACGAAGTTAATGGATTTCTGTCACAGCTGACATCTCGCTAAAACTGCCTGAAACTATGAGATTTTAAAGCCATTTTTTTCGTCAATTTTTTATCGATATTGATAATGCCGTTTAGAAGTAACGCCCATCACTAGTTCCGTTCAATATCGTAATAGGCAGTCTAAAGAGTGAGGCGACTTGTACAACATCACCAAATTAGCTGGCCGGTGTGCAATAGCCCTTAGGCTGGTGGAGGGTTGCCACTTTTAAATAAAAATCAAAATAGCTCAGAAATAAGTTAACTGATATTTTTAATGAGGACTTGCCAACTTTTACGACATTAATTTTACTAACATCATTTTTGAATGTTAATATTTGTGTATCTTTATGGCTAAAAATTTGGAATCGGCCACTTCAAAGTAGGTATTGATCAATAATTTGTATAATTCAGATAGGTTTTACAGGTTTAACCAGAAAATATAATATGAAGAAAGTTTGAGATTTACAATTTAATTTTACATATAAGTACATAAACTTAAATTTTTACTATTTTATCTTTCTGGAGATAGGCTATGCATTCCTTTTGGCATTTTAGGACAGGCGCGTTATGGATTTTGGTATTAAATACTTAAACTTTATGTTACGTGACAACCCTACCCCTAAAACATGTAAATGTTTGCGACGCGCTCACAAATGATTTTATCCAACGTTTTGTCTGATATATTACGACGCCAAATTGAATTGGACGCAATCTCGGCGTCACTCAAACACATGGGATTTTAAATATGATGGGGTTACATTTTGCAGTTGGTATTAGTATTTATTTGACATAGATAAAGAGAAAGAGATAGATAGCATAAAAATTTAAAAAATTTATTTGAATCGATGAAGAACAGAAGAAATTGGAATAGGATTTTTACATTTCAGTATTGCACATTAAATTGAAAATAATATTGTAAATTAAAAATGTAATGATCCAGTAATTACTAGAGTAATAAAGCACTAATGATTCCAAAAAAATAATAAAAAAAATAGAGGTAGAAACTCTTTGTTGTGCAAACCAGTGGCGAATACAGGACTTTGGTTAGAGAGGGCTTGACCAGCTATAGACAAATTTATTCGCGTTCGGACCCAGATGTTTGGCTTGAGCTCTTTAGTCCTCCCCATGGATCCCTGGTGCAAACTATAAAATTCAAAAGTTACGAAACTGTTGTCACTAAGAACGATCTCTTCCAGGCAACTTGGATGATATTGACTAGAACGCTTTTGATAATACAAAACAGCAATAAATAAATACTACTATGTTACTAATTTCTTACCCTTATGAGATAAAAGAACCTTACGAACCAGAGACAACATAATCCATTGATAGATCATTTATCTATTCCCCTCTCACGAACAAAGTATCCTCAGGACGTAGTAACTATTATCTAATCTGTGCCCCAGGGTAAAACAACCTATTGTTTACTATAACAAAAAATTTAATTCACCGATCTCTTATCTTCATAATTACAATTAACTTCCTGTTCTAATTACAAATAATTACAATTAATTATCTTAATAATTGGATTGGTAAGAACATAATTCAATTAGTTATGATAGATCGTTTCCTGAGGTGTTACTTTGTTTGTTTTAACTTGTTTAAAGATTCCTTTTTAAAATCCAAAATATCTATGTATTAGTAAAGTATTTGGTTTCCATACTATGATATTAAAGATAATTTTGATAGGTATTATTAGGATATTATTGGAAAAATAATAATTGTTCGTAATATAGTTCAAAAATTGAAGACCAGTGTGACGTCACTCTGTCCTTCAAGAAACATCTAAGATCCAGATTGAACCATTTCTAATTTTATGTAAATAAAATCTAAACTTTGGGGGAGACCTTTGCCTAGCAATGGGACAGCAAGCAGCATAGGTTAGAAAAAAAAGAACCGAAAATCAGAGAAGTTTGCTGATAAAGGCAGGGCCTCCCGGAAGGACGATGACCCAGTCGTTCTTGGTCTAATATTCACGTCTAACATTCCGTCGTCTGCAGACAAGCAGTATACAAGGGCGCTTGTTTTTAATCTTATTTATTTTAAAAAATGTCAAAATTTGCATACTTGTATTTTTTGTTTGGATCTTTGTTGCTCAATCACGCAAAAACGGCCAAACGGATTTGTATGAAATTTGGTTTGAAGCTAGCTTATAATTTATATTAACATTTATGCTACTTTTTACTCCAAAAAATTTAACGGTTCCCGTAGGACAGCTGGTGAAACCGCGAGCCACAGCCAGTGATGTACAATACGCGTCCAGTCGGGACGTTGTTAGTTTTCAGAGCTAATTACAGTGACAATAAGGCGGCGAATAACGTAGACAAGTAATGGCTCGGCCACCGTCTGGCTCCGTAAATTTGCAGTAAAGTGGGTATTAATAAAGCCGACTGAGATGGCTCTACGCAGGGACTGGTTTTCTAATCTGCAGGAGCAATATAAACTTTAGTATTCTGTGCTATCGTCAGCAAATAGTCAAAGATCTTCAAATCTGAGAACAAACTATCGTCAGCAAAAGTGATCACAAAGCACACAACCTAGTTGTAGTTGTAATAATAATGTGAATGTACCTCTTCCTCTTGTACTGTTTAACAAAAAATTGTTGTAACAAAATCTTACTAATATTGTAAAGGTAAAAGTATGTATGTTTGTTACTTATGAACGTTGAAACGGCTGAACGGATTTACGTGAAACTTGGAATGAAGGTTGTTCATGGTCTGGATTAGCACATAGGCTACTTTTTATCTCGGAAACGCGGATGAAACCGCGGGCCGCAGCTAGTGTATGTATGAAAACATTGTACGAGTATTAAAAGACACGGACCGCGGAATCAAAAGTCTTTAGAAATCGTCAGTGATGCTCCTCATCTAGTGATGGAATAGTTTCATACAAACACACTTCTAATTCGGAAACATTACTTCCTTTTCGGAAACTATTGATCAGGTTTTATGAATTTTTGCATGATTTTGCAATCAAAAGGGATTTAAACATCTCATTCCAATTTGCAATAACCGACTGCTCAGGAAAAGGGTGTTTTTCAGTTGTAGGTATCGATACAACCTTTTGATCATCCCATTGTTGTGATACCAGGTCTACCCTCGAAGAGTGAGTAGGCCGTATATGCTGGCCAAGTTCGGGTTGGTGGATTTACATATGGCATTGCATTTCTTCTCGTCGTAAGTTTATAGATATGCATTTTTGTTTATCTCTATAATATTTTATTGACAAAGGTTCTTCGAGTCTGTATAAATATATTGATCTGACGACTATTTGCGTAAAGTTGATATATAATGTTCATTTAATTTGCAGGGAAGTAGTCTATGCAAATAGGTACAATAACTAAGTTCGGATATGAACCAAATTTAGGTCTCGGTTGAGCACGAACTACTTTACTAGTTAAGTTCTAGTACTAGTAAATAGGTGAATAACTGAGTGAATATTTATTATAACTAGTAAATGAGGTATTTCTGAATATATTAATAAACTGAATTGGACTTTGCTAGTAATATCTTATTATTAGTGTAAATTTGTAAGTAAAGTGAGATCACAAATTATAAGCACAAAATAATTACATAAAGTTACAATGAAAACCTTTTTATTGATTAACAAAATATTACAGGTAGACTCAAAAGGCTAGATTCACTAAAAGCTAACTAGACTAGACCTAGATAATCTCTACCAGATAAGCTTTGATCTACTAAGATAAAACTGAACAAAGCATTTGCAAATCAAATTGTTCAAAGATTCCTACTCCACAATGCAGTGGCTCCCGTTTTGAGGTCAATATGAACCATTATTACGCATCATTACCTACACTACACTCTACAATCGGCGTAGGAGGACCTAGCAGCTACTTGAGATGTCTACCATTATGCAGCTGAGTGTAAAGGCGGGTCCATACCTGCAAACATGCACTTATGAGTTGATTAGACGAAACGAGTACAGTGGTTCTCGTTGCGTCTACCACTGTACTCGTTGCGTGTTGCCATTATTTTAAAATAGGTAACTACAATATGAGGTGTTAAAAAGGGCAGTTAATAGAGTCTTAAAAGTTCGGTAATGTATTCGTGAAGCTCCCGGTGTTATAAGTTGATTACACGTAACGAGTACAGTGGCGAAACTGCCCTCCGCCGAGTACTCGGTTGGTTGGTATAAATAGTTTGACAAGGCGACAGTCACTAGGACCATGATTTGTTTGGTCGGTCGAGTGTGCCCATTTACTGTCTTGCCACTGTACTCGTACTCGTTACGTGTAATCAACCCATAACAGTGCTTACACACTCAGTGGCAAACAGTACGGTTCGCGTACATCTTAGAAACAAAGTATGGACTTTTGAACATATTCGCCAGTAGTTGGCGAATAATTAGCGTTAAGTTATGATGTCCTCTCGCAAATACGATCGAACAGTGCAGTTCGCGTGCATTTTTCAAACTTGTGCACGTAAAATGTAACGCAGTTACAGCTAGCTACACACATGACTAGTCGTAGTAAACGACTTAATTTTTACGTGAGTATTCCCGTGTTAATTACAAAAAAAAATGCAGTATTAGCTAATTGGGGCGTGTATCCACGGTTCGTGCGTGTACTCGTACTCGACGTATTCGCAGGTATAGACCTGCCTTTAGGTAAGTGAAGCAGCGGGCTATTAGTATGTTTATTTAAAAACAAAGAAAATGCTTGTAAGACAAGATGAAAAGCTTGCTGTAGAGTCGCTTTTCCTGCTCGTGTTTAGTCCAAAAATCGACTACTGTCGAAACTGCAAAATCACGTTTATTTTTCATTGTATCCTACTATACGAATTATTATTCTAAAACAAAAAGTTATTTTTTCGAATTTTTTAAAATCGAAAATAATTGAAACTACACATTTAACTTAGGCCAAATTTTGACGCTCTTCTGTACAAAATGCAATTTGTATTTTCGATACTATCATAAGGGGCTGTCGAAATGTGTAGCAAAACAATGTTTTATGTAGAGATTTTTGTGTACTTTGTAGACCAAACAAGAAAAGGACTAACCTATCTATCTAAGAAGTATCTATCTATCTGAGATGATTCAAAGGCCCTCGTCTATTCGACAGTTGAAAACACAAGCCAACCTCTTGAAAACGCGTACCCAACACCTATTAATAGACCGAAATGGCCATTTATCCTAACATCTAACAAGACTTTCCCACATGTTAATTTAGACGGAGCGTTAACTTCAAACAGAGCTAGGCGAAACTACTTTACTAGGAATCGGGGTTTTATTTCTTTTTGATATCCAGGTTGTATATATACACTGAAAAACCGTACCAGTTGTACCAACTTTTTCTAAAGTGAATGCAGCACTTAATATTATGTATTTCTGTTGCTTAAAAAAATTAGTTGAAACATACAGTACTTAATATACAGTGGGTGTCACAATTATTAATCTTTAAAAAAGGTTGGCACAATTTGTATGGTTTTTGGTGTAGATAGATCTGGTAAATAGAAATATAAGTAGTAGGAAAATCCTAAACAGGGATAGGGAGTTTGTTACTCAATCATGCAAAACAGAAATGAAATGAACAGAAAGAGGATTGCATACCCAACTCTACCATGATCAGATTTTTTAAATATTTTTCAGTTCATAGAATAAAATTATACAAAGGTATGCAGAAGCTCACAAAATACGGGGACATCTTCAGCTCGATGCAAAGCCGAAAATGGCTCCCGTTGTCATTTTTCTATGAAACAGCTGACTTTTTTTCGCGAATTCCGGGTTGGTCCCATAATAAAAGTTGTTCATAAGTTGTAGTGGTAGGGCTCTTTTGCAGAGCCCGCCTGGGGAAGTACCACACCTTTGCCAGTTATTCCACCGCCAAGCAGTAATGTGCAAACATTACTGTGTTCCGGTTGGAAGGGCATTGTTTCCAGTGAAATTACAGGGCAAATGGGAGATTAAACAACTTATATCTCAGGGTGACGAGCGCAGTGCTGTGCCGCGCAGGGTCTTGAATTCTGTGAGTTCAAAATTCTGGGTAGCGCAGACCTGTTATGGGCAAACGTGACGTTTAACATCAGGCGAGCGATTTACTCGTCTCGTCACTCAATTACATAAAAAAAAAAAAAAAAAAAAAATCCAGCTCCTCAATCACACAGATATAGTTAGAAGACTTAAAAGAACTAAACCGTTCGAGCTAGTGTAGTGTTAGTCATAAGTAGTGATTATAGTGCAAGTGCAATTTATAAAGAACACGTTAACATTGTGGCTTCGCCTTAATAGAAACGATAAGAAAAATGTTATTGTTATTGTTATTGTTATTGGTTATATTTCAATTTATTTATTACAGTGTTCGGTATATTTTAAAAAAATAATTGCCTTAAAACCCAGTCAGGTTTGTCTAGGCAATAGGTTCTCAAAACAATGTATAGTTACTAGTAATTTAATCAAAATATTTACTGCACAACACTAAATAAACTACAGTATGACCACAAATATAAATCTGACCACAATCATTTTGGTCATGATCGCGAAGGCGTCAAATTTGAGCTGAAACATTCGTTTATCTTCCGTTTTAATTGAAGATAAAGATCTATAGACGAGATGGAACTAAGACAGACTGGTAGGCGTTACATTAGCTTAATTGATAAACGTGGGTTCACCTTGTAGAATGCAAATCAAGATTAGATACTACCATATAGAGAAATACTTTTTATTAACCTTGTTTAGGTTGTTTATTAGCATTAAAAGTTGCTATATTTGACAGAGAAAGGTGCTGTTTATATTTTTAGTGTTTAAAATGCATCAGTTGATAAATTAATAGATACCTATATCTGATTTTGAATCTGAGTGTTTTTTTAAACAAGCTGAGTTAAACGGCAGATTGAGATTATGTCTGCAAAGTGATGACTTAACTTTGAGAAAACTTCACGTTGTGAAAACTACAATGTTTATAGACCTTGTTATAGACACAACGAGTTTTATTAAAAAACGCGTACTTAGTCTAAAAACATTAATACATATTTTAATTTTTTCATGAACTGGCGGTCTTTTCGCTAATAGCGATTAGGTCGTCAGTTCATGCACTAGCTTAAAACTTTAATATCCTTTTGCTTCAATTTTCTGGGGTGAAAAATAAACAGTTTATTTATCTATCTACTATACCTTGTAGACAATATATGGTACGATTTATTGGCTAATATTAGGTTAAGTCCCAACCTTGCAAGTACTTACCATCTCGGAATACGCTGTGCCATGATTTAAATCAATTTACCATTATAAGCAGATATGCTAAGCCACTTGAACTAAATTAAATGGATTGGCTTATCTCCGCTACTAATTACATTAAACTAACATGTTACATTGTCTTATGTTTGCTTTAGGATAAGCATTGATTACCCCTAGTAGATACCGGATACAGGGAGTAGACAGGAATAAAGACGGAACAACTGTTTAGACTCGCGCTGGACTAAGTAATTTCAAGAAGCTGACTGCTAACTTTCATTAATGGAGAAGCATTTAAATAAGAAGAAGATGCCGTACTACAAGATTCTTGTACCGATCAAAATACACTAAAGTGCGAGGTAGGCGCGTGTGGGGGGGACAGAAACAAAACTATCCGATTGGTTATATCAAAGTTTGCGCCTATCATTACTCTAATGAATTTTAATTAAAGAGTCGGCGAATAAAAACAGACTTGACACCACAAACCTTTTTTACAGTGAAACTGATATGTAAATGTCTGTTTTAGTTCGCTAAATTGTACGATTTCTGGTTACCAGACTATTTAATACTTCATAGAATTGTAATTAAAGAGTCTGAGAATGCAATAAAAATCCGTTGAACGTGGACATATCTGCATTTGTTTGCCGGTTCTTAAAGTTTTTGAACGAGTTATGCGTGATGCGGAATCTATAGAGGATAACCTAAAAGCGTGAGTCAACATCATACAATAGATTGTAAAGTTATATATTTGTTTAATATCATTCTATTGCAAATATTAGGCAGCTCGACTTTGGTAAGGAAAATAGTTATCGTAGTTACGAAAAATTTAATTGGTAACCTTATTTCATGTTTTATAATTAGTTGATGTCGGGGCTTTATACTCGGTGTAGTGGATAGAAAGTTTTAGCCAAATATGTCCAGCCGTTCTAAAGTGACACGCTCATCAATTAATACCTTTTATTTTTAATTAATGATATATTTTACCAGATTTGGTGACTGTATAAAAAAGTTTATAAACCGTTTTTAGTAATTTTGTTGATTAGCCCAGATTCATTGGCCGCTATAAATAAATAAGTTTTTTTATTAACTTATACCTGTCCTGCTTAATTCTACGAAAACTGGCTACTTTAAAAAAAAGTTTTCTTTTTGCATAAACCTTTTATGCGACAAAAAGTATCTATATATATAAAAATGAAACCCGTTTTCCTTGGTCACGGCCTCACGCGTGAATGGCTGGACCGATTTCACTAATTCTTTTTTTGTTGTATTTGTTATTATTAGGAGAAGGTTCTTACGGAAAAAAATATTAAGAAAATCTCTCAGAAATATTGAAAAACCCTAAAAACAGCCCTTTTATTTTTCCCATACAAACGTTTTCTAACTAAAAAGAGCTTTATTGCTATTGTATAAAGTTCATATTGAATTGCAAGCACTCACTGTTGTTTAAGCAATGTTCCTAACGTCCAAGAGTCAATTTGCACTTTATTACCTCTGTACAAAGTTCAAATTCAATCATATCTATCAAAACAGTGTGCGTTTTATACTGATAATTTTTACTATAAATTGACAAGTTAGCATCAACAAACTACGGTTGCTATAGTTACGCAATAGCATGAGAATAGAGGTTATAACAAAGAGTTCCTATAATTATTCTCAACACCTTTGGTCACGCCATCACGCGTGAACGACTGGGCCGATTTCAATTTACTCTACGTTTATCCCAAAGTCTACCCGTGCGAAGCCGGGACGGGCCGCTAGTTTACTATAAAGTTTATCAGCAATCGATCGCTCGAAGTCAAAGTAAACCATTTCAATAATGAAGAATTTATCGAACATAAAAACAATATTGTACCAATCGAACAAAAAAACAATAATGTACCAATTTCTCTTAGTGATTTCTCCAAATGGTAACGCAGCAATATTTTATTCTGTTCGATTGAGTTTGCTAGTTTCACTTTCTTTGTCCAATATGGGACGAATAAAAATAATTTATTGGATAATTTTCAATGCGTCCTTGGGAATTGGTTATTTTGTTTTTTCTCTACATTTGCGATAGGTTATTTGTGTTCATGTTGCTTAGAGCGAATTGGGGAATTATGTACAGTTATCTACAAAACGCTTGGTAGGTAAGTAGAACCTATTTATGCTTTCAATCTATGTTGGCATACTAATAATTTTTCCTAAACATAAAAATGTAATATTTGTACATTCCTGGGAGTAAAACGATAAGTCCCTTTTAGTTCAGAAAATAATATTAAAATTTTAAAACAATTATGTAGTTCAATGAGATAAGACAACGTTTTTGACAATACTAGTGAAAGTTAAATCCAACGGTCAAGTATTGGTAAATAAATAACAATGTCATAAAATAATATACTCGTAAATATATATTTAATATTGTCTACCAAAGTTTATATGACCAAATTCAGAGGTTTCCTAAACATTACACTTAACACCCTTTCTTCTTACGTCGGCGACTAAAAAGGATCTACAAAGGGATCAGCCTAACTCTAACTATCAAATAAATGACCTGAAAACTACACAATTGCAAATTGAAACATTCAAACGAGACAAAGAACAAACGGACGTGTACAGAACTGTCAAGCGTTTGATCTCACCGCCTTCCGGTAGTAGGCAGTTAAGTTTTATTTATAACTTGTGCTAGACGCGCGAAATAACTGGCCGTGTTTTGCCCTTTTTTGTAAACATACGAGTGGCTGGGTGGTGTTGAGGGCTTGGTGTGTGACCGTTTTCTATACAGCTTTAGGTATCTAAGTCTATATGTTATATGCATGTATGTTTTCAATGTACAGTCTAAAAAGAAGTGGAAAGACGAACCCGACGCCTCCGATAGGAATTAGCTCACCATAGCAATTGAAAGCCTTTTATACTTAGCTTTATGTCTGAAAAGAAGAAAGAGAGGGTTTTGAACAAAACTGGGGCCAGTCGGATCAGTCAGTCAGTAGTGATCATTTTCATTAGGGAAAGATGTTTGGTTTAATTAATTTGTATTATAAAATGGCTACTACGGCATGTTATTTATTGCTGTAATTTTATAAAAAAAAAAAAACACTGAGAAAAACTATTGAATTTATCGAACAAACCCCGCTACCACAATGAAGCCTGCATTTACTCGTAAATTGCAAAAAAAATGGTATTTCGAAAAAAGGTGGAACAAACAAAAGAAATCCACAAACAAACTTCCATCCATATCTCATAAATATGTTGAACTGTAGTAACTGTAGCTGAACCAAAGTAGCTGAACCAAAATGTATCAAAAACACATAGAATATACTACCACCTGGTTCCCCACCTGATCTCCTGTTCTAGCTTCCCTCCCGTCCATCACATTTCAAATTCAAGTTTCATCGGGAGTAAAATGTGGCTTAGCCAAAATGCATAAAACTGTAAAAAAGCAGCAGAATAGTAAAATGTGAACAAATCAGTTCATCGTATGCAAATAATGGCTGCACCAAAATGCATTAAACTCATTTAAACTAGTAAGAAAGGAGTAGAATAGTAAATTGTAAATGATCAGGATTCATATTAGAGGAAAAATAACTGAACCAAAATGCATAAAACTGTAAAAAAGGAATAAAATATAATAGTAACACGTTATCGATCCGTTTTATCGTAATCGAAAAATTGCTGCACCAAAATGCATCAAAACTCATTTAAAATAGTACGAAAGGATTAGAATAGTAATATGTAAACGACCCGTTTCATTGTACGGAAAAAGTCACTGTACTCAAATGCAACAAACTCATTTAGGAAAGTAAGAAAGGAGTAGAGTAATAAAATGAAGGCGAAAAGTGGCTGTACCAAAATTTAACAAACTCATTTAGAATGGTAAGAAAGGAATAGAATAATAAAATGAAGGAAAAAGTGGCTGTACCAAAATGCATCAAACTAACATAGAATAGACAACAGCCATCCCCACCTGCCCTCAATCTGTTCTAGCTTCCCGTCCATCACATTTCAAATTCAAGTAATAACATAAATCACTTGCGCCGGTTTATAAAAATTGTTTTCCTTACATCCATCTTGCTCTGTTTTTAACGTAAACAGCATAAACAGCATAAATAATTTTTCATCGGAACAACTATTTTTAGAACTACCCGTCTATTGTTGTATTTTTAATCTGTCGGAAATAAGTATTACTTTTTTTTGATATCGCAAAATTTTTGTCTTTGTAAAACAAAACTCGGCCGTGACAAAGTTTTGGCAATATTTTTCTAAAAAATTGTTTGTCCCTTTTCGAATTGTTACTTTAATTTAGAAAAGGTAGGGAATATTTTTTTTTTTGTTTTATGTGTGTGCTTAGGACTGTGTATCAAATTAAAGTAATAATTTCGTATCTTCCAATCGCAAGTACTAGAACTAGTTAGAAACTAAAGATATTTTAGGAACAGAGTTTTATGTTAATGATAATTTTCTAAAGCTCAAAAAATGTATTATTTTGAAATAATTAAAATGGACAATTTAGAAGTTTTGAGTTCACGTTCTACAAATTAAATTTATTAAAAGTAGGTAGGTTAATAAAAGTTAATTAAAGTTAATTAACTTAATTAAAGTTAATGACTTCCTAAATCGACATCCGATCCATGTTTTCAGAGTTTTTATCTGTCTATTAATTTTATACAATTTTAAATAGTACTTTCAAGAGACTTTACATGCAAAGTGCATGCTAACACCTACGGCGCTCAATTTGTTTTTAGATAACCAGTTTGTCAACGGTAAATTAATATTATGCTTTTATCTGCGTTTACATTACATATAATAACACAACTTTATTAAGTTTAAACGTTTCATATTCTCGGCTTTATTTTTGAAAGAGCATGTAAAAAACTAAACTTTAGGTATTGGCGCTGTAAATAAAAACCATGTAAGTGTAAAACAGAAAAAAAGAAATGTTTAGAGTTGACATCACTTGTTGTTGTCGTGATGTCATTTTGTCAAAAAATGCGTTTATAAGAAGTAGTTTAGACTTTTAAAAATGTTGATAAAGTTTTTGCTTATGGCTGGATTAATGGTATAGATTTAAAAAATAATAACTTCTTAAAAGACATTTTAAAGTGTCTATACCGCAAGGTTGTCGACATAATTATAAACTTAAACTTACCACCAATTTCCTGTTACAGCTCGTGCCAGCAGAAGCCAAGAGCTCAATATCGCCCAAAACATCATCGTGTCAAAACTTTGGAAATGATCACTTTCCGAACATCCTTAAAAAAACACAAGAAGCAAACTTCTAGCGCACTTCACAAACCACAGAAATCATAAAAGAAACAAACTCCATCCGCAAATTCAAACCAAACCACCAAACCGAAACCACAACATAACAAAGTAATCACAAACCGAAAAAAAAAAAATTAAGAAAAAACTTTTAAACAAACTTTCCTAAAAGTTCACTCGGCGCGAAACCGCTCAAATTCGAAAACGGAACTCATGGCGCCCGATACAATGCCAACAATTATTATAAAAAGAAATCTTAGTTCGTTAATCGAAAAATCGAAAAAATTAAATTGTACGGCTTTGATCGCGACGCGAACGAACCGCGCTGTTGGAAACACAAAACCAGACTGGCTGGCTTGCTCCGCTTGCTTTGCTTGCTTGATGCCGTTCGTAAGTATTCCATAGGATTCTCCGTAAAGGGGAAGGGTCGAACCGGAGGGCGTGTAGATGCAGTACAGTGCATGAGTTCATCCTTCGGGCCCTTACCACGGGCTCGATGGCACTCGATAGCCCGGCGACCGCGGAATGCCGCGCAAAATGTCAACCTGACAAGCCACGCGATTTTGCAACCCACTTTGATTTATTTCTCGCGTCGTATTCAATCAGTTTGGATTGTGAGTCCACCTGTAAATGTGTCAGGACAGCGATGCCTGGAAAAGGTGCGGTGCGGTGTTTAGGTGATGACAATTTGACAATGGTGTATACTTAGAGTTTTATTTGATAAAAGATCATTTTTGAGATTATTATTATTTATTTATTTATTTACAACTACTTATCACACTAACAGCAGTGCCAAGGCGTATGATAAGTCACACAAAAATAAAATATTAAAAACAAATATGTCCAAAACAGAATACCAATTAATATTACAACAATAAAAAAAAAAAAAACAATTGAAAAATATAATACAACAATAAAATAAAGGAATGTCAAAGAATAAATTAATATTAAATTATTAAAATTATATGATGATGATGATAACTTGGGCTATTAATTTTACTAATAAGTTGAACCGCCAGTTGTTACACTAATTTTAAGTTTTATAATCCTTTTTGTTTGTAATTTCTGGTGTGAACAACAAAGAGTATATCTATCTATTTATCTAATAAAAAACTTTGAGTCCAATGCTGAAACACAAAACCAAAATTATAAGCATACATCACTTTTTTACGCAACTTTGTATGAAAAGAATGTGATAATCACAAAAAAGAAAAATAAGACGTTCGACAATATTGCGAAAACTTATAAGTAGTATCTTTTGGATTCCAGAAAAATAAGCATAAACACATCAATTGTGGACTTTGCCGTCCTCCTGAGATGTTAAGTCGCAGAATTATCATCATTTATTTCGAAAATGATTTGACTCTGATCGAAAGTTGGGATTTAAAGTCGTATAATTTTATTTATTGCGGAAATTCATAGGATTTTTGATCTTAAATGATCCTGTATGTTTGAATCCTTCTTTATGTCGATACGTTGATGGTGGCATTTGTACATCTTAAATCGGTACAAGAATTTAAGTTTTTCCGTTTCGTTCTTTCTTACATATTATAATATTTATCCTGGCATACTTAAGTATTTCATTTTTTTGGTATGAATTTTTTTTTTGAGGATACAAAAATGTAGTACATTGAATGACTCTATAGGGAGAATTCTATGAAATAATGGTAAGTATTATATCTAGTGTTTTAAATAAATACATGAACTGTGAAAGTGTTACTTCGGTCAGTTGAATTGATATGCAGAGACAGAGACCTAATAAAAAGTAACTAAGTAAGAGTGTTTATGGGCAAGTTGGCTAACCTTGATGTTAGATTAAAGTTAGATAAATAAATAATGTCAGAGTATTAGACCAATTTAAAGATTTAAAACCTAAGCCCACAATTTAACTTATCATCAAACCCACGGTAGTGCTAAGTTGTAAATGCCACCTGCGGTCACCCATCCGAATGACCGTGTCGTCCATTACGAATGAATGAAACTACTCTATGAGCACATAACGTGTAGTTAAATTTCAGGGCAAATAGGAGATTAAACATCTTATATCTCAGAGTGACAAGCGCAGGGACTTGAATTTTAAGAGTTCAAAATTCTAAGTGGCGCGGACCTGTTATGGGCAAACGTGACGTTTTAACACCAAGCGAGCAATTTGGTCGTCTCGTCACTCAATCACAAAAAAAAAAGTTTACTATATCTAAATTTCAAGGCAACTTAATTTAACCGAAGAAAAGTTTAATTTCCTGCCTAAATAAAGTATCACACGAAATCCACTCAAAATTCGAAATTCATTCAACATCCAAACTGCGGACCCGTTATCACTCAACTAATTTCAAGGGCCGCTCTGAGCCCCATGGAGCTAAAAAAATAACAATAGCTCTACCTGTCAGCCATTTTGCTTCCCCAACTTTACGAGCGATGTAAACCAGTAATTGCAATAGATCAAACACACCGACAGATGGCAAAGAAATTATAGATGGAGGAAATAATGTGCTTGGGAAAAAAACAAGCGAAATTGGCCCTAATGAGTTTGATAATAAGGGTTACCTGGGAAAAGAGTGAAGCATTATGAGGATCAGAAAACTATACGTTATAAGTAGGGTTTCCAACCGGGAAATCCCGGTTCCAAAAGAACCGGGATTTCCCGGTTCTTTTGGGGTCAAAAAAGAACCGGGATTTTTAAATCTTTTCCCGGTTCTTTCGGGATTTTCGGTACCAGCTATTTCTTGTTTTCTGAAGGCGCAAAAGAGAATCTAACACGTAAATTACTGCGTTTTAATAACTAAAACTAACCGTTAAGTACTTTATTTACAGAAAATAACATAAATAGGCATAAAAATAATAGAATATCACAAATAAAAGCTAGTTTTAGTTAGTTAGCAACTTATCAGCTTTCAACTAATGTCTGTGAAGGTTTTATTAGTTGTGAAAGCTTAAAAAACGTATATCATTACATTATTATAATTTGAGTGGTAGCAGTCACACTTTCTAAAAAATCAATTAGATGACAGTAATGGATGGAAACTACACACTCCACACCAACCTGCCAAAGAGGAATGGGCGTCCGCAGACTCTATTGTCATTCTGTAGCTTGTCAAGTTGTCTGTTGGGTTACGGCAATGCTCGCTAACAGAACTGTCAGAATTGAGACAGAGGGCATTAGGGTATTGAGCTACAAAAAGCTGCCCGCAAGAAGGAGCTACGTGGCGCAACACAAGTACGAGTAGAAGAGGTATATCAGCGATCCCAAGCCGTGCTCTGCTAGTTTAGGGAGCTCGGCTGGTTTGGGTAAGCTGACAGTTGGAAGGCAGTACACAAAACACCCCAAGCGGGATGCCGGTGCAGGTCATATCACCACTACTTGGAATCAGAGGAGCTATGTCACCATTGATTTGGGTTATGGTGGTAGATCAACTCGCAGAACTCGTTAACAAAGAAGGTGTATTCACTGTAGCGTACGCTAATGATCTAATTGGTTTTTTATGTTATTGAGTGATGAGACGAGCAAATCGCTTGCCTGATGTTAAACGTCACGTTTGCCCATAACAGGGCTGCAGAAAGAATGCAAAAAGAATTAGAATGCAAAACCCTACGCGTCACAGTACTGCGCTCGTCACCCTGAGATATAAGATGTTTAATCTCCTTTTGCCCTGTAATTTCACTGTAAACAGTGTCCTTCCAACTGAACTTCCACTTAGGAAGAAAACATCATTAGCGAAATAATTTTAGGTTTCTGCTACACCTGCACATACAGCAGGAGGCGATAGCTTCAGCTTTAAGGATCAAATCTACGAAATAGTGGAAAAGTATGGGTCCCATAACAAACCACTACAGAATAATCGACCGAGCATCGAGAATAAGTAATTTGTAAATATGTAACAAGTATGCATTGATCATAGAGAACAACATCTTGGATATTATATATCTGGGTATATCATCCAGGTAGAATATATACACAGGCGAAGAATGAGGAGGATATAGGCTGCGGCTATTACTCGCTGAAGCTCAGACTCCAAGAGTCCGCTGAGAGTCACACACATCACTTCAGACACTCAGACAAGTATAAAACGAATAACTACTACGTGTAAGATTCACTTTTGCGCCATTGAAAAACAAAAAATAGCAAATATACCAAAAAATCCGAAAGAACCGGGAATCCCGGGATTTCCCGGTTCTTTGGAACAAAAGTACCGAAATCCCGGTTCTTAGAAACAGTACCGGTTCTGGAAACCCTAGTTATAAGGAAAGGGTATGCTTAAGCCGAAAAGGGGCTCATAGTACTCATCATACAACTTTGACTATGGGACCAACCCGGCATGTGCGAAAAAGAATTTGGTGTTCCAAACACAAGAACATTATTTTTACAAAACAAAAAACAAAAACCGACTTCAAAAGACCGACTATTGAGTTATTCATCTATTTGTCGCGCACATACTTAATGCTTTAAGACTTATATGGTTTTCTCATGGATGCAATTATCAGAACTGGACTAAATTGAAATGGGACCAAATGGAAAGCGTCAGCTTTCTAATAAAAAAAGAATTATCAAAATCGATTCTCCCAGTCAAAAGTTGTGAGGTAACAAACATAAAAAAAAAAAAAAACGTACAGACGAATTGATAACCTCCTCCTTTTTTGAAGTCGGTTAAAAAATATCAATGACGCGCGACAAAATTTATGGAACAGCTGAAGTTTTTTCGCGAACTTCGGTTTGGTCTCATATTAAAAGTTGTTCAGAATGATGCGTGCTATGAGCTCTTTTCAGCTTAGTATACCCTTTCCTTATAACCCTGTAGAACGTGTATGAAGTTTGCAGGTAAGGGTGATACCGTTGTTTCCAGTCAACTCTACAATGTGACGTGTGCGGTGTGACGTAAGTATTCTCGTATAACTTGTTGTAAAGTTGCTACAACGTTGCAGCCCTAAGACTTTCCTAAACCAATATTAGAAATTCCAATTTTCTGTGCCATATACAGGGTTATTCATAAAGGGTATGCTAAGCCGAAAATGGCTCAAAGTACTCATCATTATTAACAACTTTTACTATGGGACCAAACCAAAATTCGCGAAAAAAAAATCAGCTGTTCCATTCATTTTGTCGGGTGTCAGTGACTTTTTCTATGGAACAGCTGACTTTTTTTTCGCGAATTTCGGGCCATACCCTTTAGGAATAACCCTGTATTTTTACTTTTTTACACTTTTTTTAAATTTAGTTTTAAAAATTGGCACTTAGAACTCAGAAATTGGACAAGAAATGATGCTCAAGATTTTATGCTGGGTGGTTCAGGGCCTATATCACTTGAGGAATATATGTAGTTAATAATAAGTATTTTTATAATCGGTTTAACAGTTCTAGAGATTACCCTCTACAAACATACATACAAACTTTACCTGACTTAAAAAACTTTTATTTAATTTGCAATGTTATGTTTGTTCTGGTGAAATCTTGCAACTCAATTTTGAACCACTTCCCGATGTCAGATTGAGCTGAACTTTGGTATACGGCATGCAATAAAAGCTCATTTAAAAAAAATATTATTAGTTAACTTGTTAATATTTATTACATTAGATATTAGATAGATAGACATTAAATATTAGTTATTAAACTTTAGATGTAATGATCTTAAAAATGTTACAACATACATAATATATAATAATATATAAAATCTATAAATTTGTAAATTTCTTTGTTCTAGTTATTTTAGTTTTTTTATTTTAGCTTATTTTAAATTTAAGATGTAAATATATGTAAATAAAAAAATTCAGGGACAAAAAAAAAATCTATAAGATAGCGGAAAAATCGCGTTGTCCAACTATACTAACTAACCAAGTCAAGCAGATGATTTTTTCACTACAAATTCTGGGTAACGAATGAACCGTTCATTAACAAATTCATAGAATCTACCAAATGCTGAAAACGCCAGAATTCCCAGGACTCAATAGCCAAAGCAAACAGAGCATCATTTAAACAATGATAGTGGCTTCAATTGAAGCCATTGTTGCCAATCTAGTAGGTAAAGATAGTTTAAACTGTTTGTAGGTACTATTATTTCATTAGCTCGAATATTTGTGGTGATACGTCAGCAGATGAGTTAGGATGGTGATAGATGGTTAGAAAGGTGACTTTTTTTAGGCTTGCAATGTTTGTAAGAATAAACAAACAAGATACTCTTTTACAAATATATTACCTTATTTCTCGGCAGTTGGGTAAATATATCGTTTTGTTGAAGCTAAAACTAGGTGTGTTCATGTATTTTTAAGCACTATTTCCAATTGCTTGTTTTTTTGTGAACAATAAATATTAAGTACGTATATCTACGTTCATTATCTTATTCATCATTCTATAAGTAGAAGTTAATTTTTTCAACTCTCACAACCATAACCAAAAATACAAGGAAACCTGAAAACCTATTCCACATTTCTCATCCTTATTTTGAACTTTCCTCCCAAAGAAATAACAAGTCGCAGACAGCATCCATCAATAGACAAGGTAATTACCGAAGAACACACAAATCCTTACCCTGAGGAACACCAGTCATTTCCAAACTAAAATAAACTCTATTTTCTTGGGAAGAAGGGTGGAATCAGAGGTGGGATGGCTTTGCGATAGCATAACTGCCAATTACGTTTGATATCCAAAAGCAGACAACAATAACATAAAAGAGTCGATACAGATACAAATGAATAATCTATAAATGCCTTTAAGACATTGGATGATAGAGCTAGGAAGTATTAGACGCGCTTAAGCTAAAGAAGAAGCTAAAGAAGCTTTTCTGCAATCATTAAAAAAACAGGTTCCGCATACATATGACAATTTTGAACACAGATGTAGTTGATTTATTACAAAATAAAATCCTAAAAGAGATTTTTAATAAAGACAGTAATTTTATACGATGCTCTGAAAATAAATTGAATAAGTATACTTAATAGACAACTTGCGTTCTGTCTAAAATAATATCGATTACTGTTGCTTCTTTAAATGTATTTTTATTTGATTAATCATTTAGATGGATTTAATTAAACATTCTTCAAATTTGGGTAATAAAAATAATAATTTTAAGAAACAACGAACTTGGCAATTAGTTGTGCAATACACTTTTACATGTTTATTAAGTAGTAACTCTTTTCTGAAAATTAAAAAAATACATTAAAATTTCCAGCAAAATCTAACCTACTCGTCAATATTTTCGATTACCTTCCCTCCCTCGCAACCTGTCTAAACCTTCCTACCTCGAACCTACAAGTTGATACGTTCACGTTATTAGGAATATAATAAGTCGGCATATTCCATACTCGGCCAGTTAAGCAGATATTATCTTGTACTATTATTATTTTATTCATAGAAATCTCCTCTTTATACTTTTGTTTACCCGTACTGTCTTTGAGGAAGGAGGTTGTGTTTTTTCTTTTGTTGACTCTGCATTTTTCTCGATGATGCAGATCTTATTTTGTTTCTGTTACGGAAGGTTATGAAAATATTCTAAGGCATGTTTTTCTGCAATATTTAGTGATAATAGTTCGAGTTTGTTTGTTTTACAGTAAATTTTGGAAGCTGAGATATAAACTTACTAAAATTTAAAAAAAAGAGTAAAAAGATCTAAAAAAAACATTGGTCATTGCGGAAAAAATCCAAAAAAGTGTGGCTAGTTTGGTACGGCGTTTCCACCAAAAGATGGAAGTACAAAATAAACTCTTGTTTCTCTACTAAACATCAAACATACTTTAGTCATAGTCTAATATAAATAAAATATTTAATATTAGTCTATGCTTTAACTGATTCCTCTAGGATTGTTTGCAAAACTTTACCAGTTTATATTTTAACATTACCTATATATTATTTTCTTTGGAGAAGAGATTTGGAATCAAGAAAGTTTAAATAATGGGATTACATATTACGTTACAGATTTAAAGTGAAACCAAAACTGCAAGAGTTGTCTTGATTTTGAATTCCCATCGAAAAGACCGGTCATTAAGGCGAAGCATTATTTTAAATTACCTGCATACGTCTCCCTTAATTGCTTCCTTTCAGTTTGAACGCCCTAAAAGTATGTAGGTTACATTTAACTACCAAAATCCTCATAATTGCAAATTTTAAACCTGCGTTTAGCGGTAAACTAATTGACTTAAACCGTTAACTTTACAACCCCTGATTTGAGCCTGTTAACCTACTCTCGATCGCTCGAGATTATCTCCATCCTTCTCACTCCCATGATATTTTGTAATGAGAGCAACAGTGGCCCATATATCTCACATGCCAGAATAGAGCCCTGCCCTGTGTTACAGTTGTTAAACGTTTGACAGATACCGTAACTTATAAAGAGCATGGGTCATTGCATGGAAAGTAGATTTCACTTACAAATGGGAAACCACCGCGCCGCACCGTACCTACAGAACTCTGAGTAAATAAGATTTTCATCCCACCATCTCGGAAAGAGTATTTTTAATCTTCAATATCTGAGTTGAAAAGCCGTTTTTATTCTCTAGAGGATAAAGTAAATTGAATTTAGAACATCGTGTGCACTAAGTTTGTGAATTAAAAAAAACATTAAACCTATTTACTGCTACCTCTATGGTGCCGAATATATCATACAACTTTTTTTTAATTTGTTAAAAACTCTGACTCGGAACATTCTTGGTGTTCTTTTTTCAATTTGCTTTGTACGCGGTTCTTTACGCGGCATTTTTTCACGTCATTGTTAAACCTTACAGTGCCACAAGTTTAAGTTGGCGGTGGCGATTTGAGGAACTAAATCGGCAATCTTGAAAATTCACTTTGACACTTCCGAGTTCCTAGTAAACATCGTTGCGAATATTTTTGCTACTATTATATTTGCTACTGTGCTATCATCATGCCTAAAGTGATAAAAAGTGGTACAAGAGAAGCAGTTATAAAAGTACACAGTGGCGCACAGCCGCGCCAAGTTATACTTGCCGGACTGTACATTAAAAAAGAGGGGTTCCCAACGAGTAACACCAAAACGAGTCACACTGTGACTCGTTTTGGTGTGACTGGTTGGGAACCCCCCATTAAAAACAAGAAACTTGAAAACAAGTGAAAAAACTAAAATGAGTGATTCTAGCGACGAGGAAGTTTGTTTGACGCCAACAGAATTGACTGAAACTGTTAATAATGCGAAAATGAGCTTTTCCACTCAGATATTGAAGATTAAAAATACTCTTTCCTCGCTGAGGTGGAATGAAAAGTTACGTGTTGCACTCGAGTGCAAAGATTTTTCACCTCGTGCTCTTTTGATTCCCTCGCTAACGCTCAGGATTCTAATTTTGAATCACTCGCTGCGCTCGTGATTCAATTTTAGAATCCTTCGCTTGCTCGGTCATCAAAATTGAACACGCGGTTAGAAAGCAACTTTGCACTCTTGTATAACAAATAACTATTATGTACCTACAGTAGTATTAATTATATATTTTATGAGAGTTTGTACAACTTTTACTATGTGAACCCTAAAATCGCGTAAAGATTAAGCTGTTTTTAACCGACTTCCAAAAAGGAGGAGGTTCTCAATTCGGATGTTTGTATTCTTTTTTTTTATATGTTCCTTTTTTGCAATTTTGGGGTTATTACTCAAAAGATGTTACAAACATCAAATCTGAACATATTTTGAACTTTTTTACATATTCATATGAGTACACTCTACTCGTATCTACTGTAAATCTTATATGTTAGAACTAACTGATGGAAAATTACTTTTATGTGTGATTTCAGTCATTTCTCCAAAATTTGTAGAAAGGATGGAATTTACGTGATTGTTAAAAAATACGTATAGTTACATAGGTACGAGTTGATTTATTTTCTATGCTGTTTAGATTAGCTATTTGTTGACATTGGACTTATTAGTTCTTAGAATTTAGATCATTGATATTTTCATATCTGTAGAATTAAAATAACTTTCCGCAAATAAGTGAAATCTACTCTTTCTACCTTTATTTCTTTGTTTTTTTTTTCTTTCAATGATTTTTGGAGAGCGATTCCTATTGAACTTATTAGGTAACTCTTAGAAGACTTAGAACATCGCTCATAGATGGTTTCATACCTGTAGCTATGTTATAGTTTTTTACGTTAATAGGTAGTGAAATCTACTCTTCCTACCAATATGTTTGTCTGGACTCTGGACTAAGTTTATGGTTTTCGGATTGACTCCGGGCCGCGTCATCGCACCGCGCCGCCGAATAATAACAGCTTGGGTAAACGGGAACCTGATTTTTTTTATAGTGATGGCCAAGTAATTATATCGATAAGCTGTGAGTAAAGCGCGATCGATAAGTCGATGTCGATATAAACTGAGGGTATGCACATGGCGCAACCGTACAAAAATTTCTATTTTTCAAAAATTTCATTTCAGTGAAAGTACAGGAACTCGATAATTGGCTACATAGGTTAAATCTGACTTCCAATAATCTTCATAAATGCTAATTAATTAAAACTTATAAAAAAATAAAAATAATAATAAACAGTTCAAGAGCAAGTGCAACAACAAGAACAACGCTCTTCAATTTTGATTGAAATAGTTTACAATAAAGAGTTTTTCTATCTACAAGTGGGTGTTCCCCGATGGTTATAATATGGGTGTCTTCAAGTCGAGAGTGAATCGGTATCTTCTAGGCAAGCGTGCTCCATCGTAGGCCGCATCGTTGCTTCCCATCAGGCAGGATGGCGGTCAAACGCAAGCCTATTTATGAATAAAAAAATAAAAAAAACAAGTAGATAAACTTTTACATTCGGTGCCTACTTAAGTACTAAAGGGAAAAAACCATCCCATAAGTTTTACCGATTTTTCTCCTCTCAGACCCCATCACTAAATCTATTTATTTATCTAAATACCGGCTTGTATCAGCGCTCGATCATCGCCGTGTTGCCCTGTCAATCAGCAGCTCGGGCCAGAACCATCTGTCTTTATAAAACCAAGTGTAAACTCCGCGTCGATATTGTAGTTTTTACTGCATATTAATTTGTTTATCTACATAAAACCCGGCCTGATTTGTGGGTGTAATAAAAGTCCTGGTAAAAGTCGAGAATTCGGTGTTGCTATTTTTTGATTGAACGTGTGGGCTTGGCCTTATTTAGCGCAGTTTTAGTTTTATTATGGTGTCGGTTGATTTGGCTTAAGTTCTAGGTTTAAAATTTACATAGTTTTCAGACTAAAAAAAGCTTTAGAGAGTTAGAGATAATTTAGTTAGACCAGGTAATTTAAATGCAAGTAAGTATACTAGTTTACGGCAGCCCTAGCTGCTAGACTTGACTGGACATAGTAGAGCAGACTCTTTGAGATACGGTAGGCTTTTTAATTTCAAAGTATACAACGACACCTTTGGACGAGATAAAAACTTTTTTTGCTTTCTAATTTATATCACTTTTTTTAAGGTTCATGCAAAATTCAACCGTTGCAACTTTTTAGAATTTTTTTAAATCTATTATGGTAAAGCCATAATTAAGTAATTAAGTATGGATTTATAGTCCGCTCTTCAGAATTTATCTCATCCTACTACAGGAAAAATACACCCTAAAATTACCCAACAATTTACCCAGCACAATACACCTACAATAGCGCCACGTGTGGTCTTCTCGATTATTAAATCGAATTAGCGCAAGCAAACTGCATCCCTAGATATCAGCTTACGCCATTGTGTGCCGCGCTTTGTTCCCGCCACCCGAGACAAGATGGCGTCGAAACGTCACCGAAAACAATATGGCCGCCGGCCGTTGTTGTTTGAATGGCTAGGAATGTGGAGTTGGATATCAATTTCAATGTAAATACAAAGCAACTACGGAGCTGGCAAAATGAGGAACTAAAGTTTCGATGGTGGTTTATAATTTGGTTCAGAAAATAGCATGGTGGCTCGCCCACATAACTACTTGTATAAAGTTTAGGTCGAACTCTAGATGTAGTAGAATATATTATTATATAACGTTGGCGATAAAAAAAAATAGAAACGGAGTTAAAAAAGTTATAAAAATTATGATGACAACAGTCTAAGTAAAAGATGGTTATAGTTTATGCTATACTTTGATTGGCAAATTTAAATAGCAAATGCGGGAAAAAGTTTCTTTTAAGCATTCTAAAAGTCACAGTTACAAATTAACATAAGTACCTACCCAATGAAATCTTGATTAACGTACAAAACCCTGGAGAACAGCTACTGTCTCTCCCTCCCTAATTTCTGTTTCACCTCTACCTAATATCATTCCTATTTTAAGGTACTTCAAATTTTGCAGACTTGCAACATTGAACTTTCCCCCTAATCTCGGGAGATCTGCACCCACACATATTTTAGAAAATTACCCCGACTTCAATAAAAGTTTCTGCCTTATCGGAGAATCGAACCCAGGACCTGTGCTAAAATGCACTCTATATGAGGGTAGTTATCTCTTGACGGCGATAGCACCTTACCTGGGATCCTTTTCTGGTGCATGCGATATTATTTCGGTCACTCTCATTCATATGACTTTTCTGACGAGAAGAACAGAGACAAAGTTAACATTGGTCGACCCAGAATAGGGCCTCAGGTCTAGAAGGGTAGTAAGATAAAATAGATACCTAGAACCTGGAAGCCACTTAATTATCCTATTGAGAGTCTGTCCAGTTACAAAGTTAGTCTAACGTAAAAATTTTTGCTCTTATTGAAAATATCTTTGTTTTGTGTATCCTTTTTAATAAAAACAAATAAAATGAAATAGGTAGGTAATCTTGGTATGATTTTTTTTTACCAATGCTACTAATAGGTACCTACTCGTATTACAAAATCATAAATTTTACCGATTTTTTAATTACAAATGCTGCCAAAGCGATTGTGATGAGATTGGGCAAGTACGTTTTTATCCAACTATGTACCTACCCAAAAAGAGGCTAATTATTTTAACCAGAAAAATTTCAACAAACCATAAAATTATGGTTAAAACCTTAACCTCGCGTAACCTTTAACATTTTTACATTTGCGTTTCTTCGTTTGCTTACTTTGATCGAGTCCATCGTCCGTTTAACTTTGCTAATCCTTTCAATACAACTCTTATCTTCCACACAGTGCAGGCTCCGCTCCGCTCCGGTCTAGGGGATACTGTTAGCATGTGAAAACAGCGTGGCTCGGGGGACAGTCTAATTGGCGTTGTGTAAACTTGCCATGTTATCGAAACGCCTCGGGCGATACGGTGGGGCGCTGGAAGCTTGTAGAGCGGGCTTTAGTTTGTTGCTACCTTTATTTTTGTTGTTTGCTATTTTGTTCTTAGAAAGGTTTGTATTGTTCATTCGTATCAAATCTTTTGTTACCTACTACTTTTATTTATTTTTAAACTTTTTTATTTGTTTGCCGTGCGTGTGTGAGTGCAAAATTCAACAACAAACAAACAAATCTTTGAGACAATTCCTGATGTTCGATTGAGCGGAAATTTGGTGTACCTACACCTACGTGTTTAACAGCTCCGATCACAATAAAATAAAAGCTTGGTTTTAAAAGATTTTTTTAATCAATTTTTTTTTGGTCTGGCGCCTGTTACCTATAGCAACTACGAGTATATAGACAACCGTTAGCTCCAGGCGCCAAATAATGGCAAATGGGCACATGGTCTGCGTGCTTCTTCTTCGACGACATCGTCCTTACCATAAGGAGAGTTGATGATCAGACGCAGACGCAGTTATTCGTATATTCGTGTTAAAAAAAAACGACAAGAGGCGCCAAAATGACAAATGCAAAAGAAATGACCAAGTAACGTTAAAGAGACAACTTATTTCTTTCTAGATGGAGAAAGCAGTAAACAGAGTATAAGTGATTGCTCTACCCTGACAAAGACCCCAGCACTAGCACACGTTTACCAACGTGTAAATCTAGAAGCCGTCTCCACACTAGGGCGGCGTTGATAAAATCCGCCCGCCCACAGCTAATATTGACTTGTTATTACGGCGGCCACGGCGCTCTGTGTCGTCCTGATCCGTACTCTGCTAATATTACCACCACTGAAAAGTTTTACGAAATCTGTAAATGTAAATCGATATATTTGTGCTTTCTGTATTCGGCTTTGTAATTTTTCATAGCAATTTTATTTGGTTACCATAATATCGCGTAGATTATAAAATTTCATTGTTATTTCAATCTGCATGACAATGCACACATTAAGTAACGGATCACATAATAAAAAATCTTACTATGTAACACACTCTAGACTCTATAGTCTATTTCAACTAGAGAGCGAAAAACGTACGTTCACGCCACGGTACCACGAGAGCACCGAAAACAAACGATGCGTATCGTTATCCATACATTTATGTATCGTTTCCCTGTCGCTTACGCATTTACCGTGTTTCGTGGTACCGGGCGAGGCGAGCGACAAGGTCCATCAGATATTGCAAACCTGTTTTGACATTTTTCGGTAAGATATGGCTGGGGCCACATTCCGCTCTGGAATACGCTTGGATTCGGATTGTTTTAGTGTGCTATTTGAATGTTTGGTTGTTAATTGTTATTTTTTGTTGAGTTAAATTAGTTATATCTGTTTTTGTTAGGACATATATTTGTTTTGTGTTGTTTTTTGTTTGTGAGTGATAATGGAATCATCGGAGTCGTCTTCCTCGTCATCAAGACCGTTTAAAAGTTTTAACTCACCTAGAAAGAAGCGCAAGTTATCTCATCTGTCGGAAAATGAAAAAATGATGACAATTAACGTCTATAAATATGTGAAAGAGACGTGTCCTTCAGACAAATATATGTCCAAAACGGAAATGAAAATAAAGACTGCCGATATAATAAGGTAATAATAATTATAAATAGTTTATTTGGCACACACTTAAATCTTAAACTAATTACACCTGCCAATGTCAGATGATTAATTTACTAATGTGTAGGTAGATAGTTACACGAAAAACTTGATCTACAGTTTTGAGTTAAATAGTGATAATAGTAATGTAATGATAATTGTTAGGTAAAAACTGAAAACCTGAATTTTGATAGTGACAAAATAGTTGTTAACTATTAAAACAATTTATTGATGCAAAGAAGGTTGGTCTTCCCTGCGCAACACTAAAAGGTCAATGTCCGTTTTTCGCTCTCTATTTGAAATAGACTATAGTGAGTGACATTGCAGTACCTACCAATGTTAGTAAGATTTTTTCGTATATTAAATGTATATTAAATACAAATCTTATAGGTACATTCATTGATTTAAAATTTAAGACCGTTGCTATTGTCGGAGGAGCAATTTAAAGGCGGGCGCCTCTGCTAGTCCTTTTTACTTCCCTGTACCTACCTACGACATGAATTCTGCCTTCTCTTTAATCTGGTCTAAGTATTTTCTCCTGTCTGTCTTCGTGGTCCTTATACATACCTACTCGTAAATAATTATCCCATATTGATATATCCTGAAATAATTGAGAAATCACCAAAAAGATTCCAACAAGAAAGCAGAAACTTTATTGCATTTTACCTAGGCTAAAATTTTAATATACCTTGAACCTACCTAGTATAAGTAAGTAGGTATAAATATGTAGAAAGGTACTTATCGAACAAATCCCGTGGAAAGAGCAGGTGACCCGAAGCATGAGGCGTTGCTGCATTATCGACTCGCAAACAAACATGCGCTCAGATAAAGTTGGGTTACACTGGTAAAGTAAAGTGAAAAATTATTGCATAAAACTGTGTACAATCGTGGAATAAATTATGTCACGAGTAAGTCTCAATAGTCTATCCTAGCGGACATACAATTTAGTAATTGTTTTTGGGTAAAGCTGCAAACAAACAAAACAGTACTTACGTGAGGAAATAATAACCGGAAATAAAATGCTGAGATTAGTTCTTGGAGGAACGTTTCGCTTGTGGCGCGTTTAAATTTAACTGTTTTTTCGTTCCCCTTCCACCCCCCCCCCCCCCCCCTCTCGAGCGTCACGTGATTAATAGAAGATCCCTAAAACCCTTATAATATAAGTGGGATTAGGATACATGCAGTATGCACGCATCTTTGCCCAAAGTGCATACTGTTTGTCATACCTTCTTTTACCTCGAGCGGGCCTTTTACATGTTATCGTTATAATAATATTTGTCTGTGTGTTTGTCCGCGACGAGCGAACGCCTCGGATGCCATATAGTTTGGAGTTTAATGCGGCAAACTTCCCTGTACATTTATGGGGGAGCCACAATCACGTTGTCAGAACAAAGTGATTGGCAATTTTTTTAGTTCTCTTATTTGGCCATTGCTAGAGATAAGTTTGCAGCACTGTAATATGATTTTAACGGGATTAGGAATTATTTACCTGACTGCTCAAAAGGAGGGTAATGTTATTCGGGTGTACTTAAGTTTGTTTATATGTTAACTTAAAAAATATAAAATTATAAATCGCGAGAAATAATAGTTATTTCATACTTTTTGTTGAATATGATTAAATTGATGTTTTTCAATGGATCTGGGGTTTTTCGCGATTTGGGATTGGTCTTATAGCAGATACGTTAAGTTATTCATAATTATAAAAGCAATAGGCCCAAGTTTGAAGGTTTTTTAAGACAGATCTAAATTTTCTAAAACTATTGGCATCCTTGTCTAATGGCTTGCAATGATAAAGACAGATAATTATATTTTTAGTGCTAGTTTAGACCTGTCTTAAAATGCCTTCAAACTTGGGCCTATTGTCCTCCTCGATGACCTTATCCTTTCCGACTAACTTTGTGTAACCCTTATAAATATCAAAACACACATTTCAAAACTCTTATTTTATTATTACAAAAATAGCAACAATTTTCAACTTTAACAAGAATTACAAACCAAAATCTTATCTATGTATCTCTAAAAACAACACAACCAACTTTTCCAATTGAGGTAGCCAAATCACGGAACTAAAATAGTCTACGAAAAACAGTCGGATTTGTTTAGAAAAAACAATGGTGGCTCCCTCAATGAACTCTCCAGAAAACTTGGTCGCTCTGTAACCTAATTTATGTACAAAATTATTTACAAAATCAAAATACTGTATCAACAAACGAAATAACTGAGCTACCGTACTTAGGAATGTTACGCTACATTACAGACTAGATAATATTATTATTATTTAAAGCCTGCGCAGACGACACACTTCAGTCCTTGCGGCTTTAGACAAAAGCCTGTCGAAGTACAATACAATAGCTTTATTGATACCACAAAAATGAAATCACAAACATATTAACACTTTAACTGCTGCTAATAATCACATGCGTTCGTGTAGCCGCATTCGCGTTGCACAAGGAAAAACACAAGGTAGGTATGTGTTTTCAGCAGTTAAAGTGTTAATACATAAGAGAAAGGCACAAAAAGCGGTCATATCGTGACCACCTACGTCAACAGATTTAAACGCCACAGTAAGTAAGTATGGCGTTTGCACATGTTTTTAAAAGCTTTTATTTAATTTGCAATGTATGTATGTCTGGAACTGTATGTTTGTTCGGGTGGAATCTGGCAACTCGATTTTGAACCACTTCCTGATGTCCGATGACAATACAATAAAAGCTTGTTTTTAAAAAGATTTTTTAAATTAACTTAATCTGGGTAACTTTCGACATTCTGGGTAAGATTGACAGTTTTGATGTTTCATGATTTTTGTTTATATTCTTTGTTGTATTGTCAATAGTTCTAAGCTCAATGTCTAGTTGGTTCGACTTCGATCTCAATTTTTTACCATTTTATTAAAAAAAACTGTTTTAGACAAACGTGTTCTTATTTTCCACGTGTTTTTATTTTGCGTTAAGGCTACCCAGAATCTATAAAATGTTTGCTAAAGATACCCAGAATGTTTAAAATTCAATTAAGCGATTTTAGTGAAAACCAAAATTACTGTCAAAGTTACCCAGATATGGGGGGGGGGGTAACTTTGTCATACCAAACTTTTGCATTTTTTCAAATTAACTTGTATATAATGAGGGTTAGATAGAAAACACAAATTTGCTTTTTCACATGAATCTACGACTTTTTACTAACATTGTTATAAGCAATAATGTGCCCTGAACCTGTCAAAGTTACCCAAATTGACTGTATGTGCCATAATGATGAATTTCGTCATTTATTTTCACGTACAAAAAGTCTGCCAACTAAGTATGACGTGTGCGCTGACTTTACAGAAACAACTTTTGGAAGGTTTTTGTTTGATTTCGTAAGACAATTTTTGGGCTATTTCCAAACAATAACGTAGCAACAACGTAACATATTTTACAACAACTTATTACGTGATTAATGGACAATCCCTTACATGTAATCGACTCTTTAGTTCTTCGTCAAGTTGTTTAGGTCAGCTGGAGTGGTAGAGGCCGGCTAGTGCGTCTTGTAACGCTCGGAGGCAAGGCAGCTTGGCGTTGTACCCACCCGCTTTCTCCGTTTCGTTTTCTGATCTGGAATATACAATTTGTTCATGAAATAAAAACGAATCTATGAGACACAATAACATAATGAAAAAAAAAGTTTCATTATGACACTATTTCCCTGAAATAAAAATTCACAATATTTATTTTCTTCAATTTTGCATAATGTTGTACAATTTAGGCAAAAAGAGACTTAAATTAAGAAAATACATTAAAATATAATGAAATTAAAAAACTAACCAATAAAACTAAACTTATCTAAAAGGCCGCTGCCTGTGGGAATTGTTCCCAAAATGCTGGCCCCATTACCACGTTGTATGGCGATGCTCACCCTTTGGGCGAGATAATTTAATAATTAATAATTACTATTTCCCTAACAAAATAATGTTATTTTAAGTAATTTTTTTTGTCATTACGATAATTTGCGAAAAAAAAACTGCTGTTCCATATATTTTGTTGAGTGTCATTGACATTTTTCTATAGAACAGCTCCCATAGTAAAAGTTGTTCATAATGATGACTTCTATGAGCCCTTTTCGGCTTAGCATACTCTTTATGAATAACCCTGTATAGTATATTATAAGTGATTACGTTTTGTCTAAATTTATAATTTTAAGTAATATTTACACGGCTAATACCGGTTAATTAGGAATTACGTAATTTTTTCCGCTGTTCTTCAGACGAGGAACTAGCGCGACCGTATGAGCGTAGCGTAGGTATGAACAGTGAAGTAAGTACATCCATACATATGATTGACTTCTGTACCTATCCGTTTTGTGCTAACACTTACCTAACATGGTGCAAGTACCCGTTAGTCACAATACTCTGTAAGGTGGGGGGGTCGGGCCCCACGCGGTCGGTCGCGGCCGGCGGCTCGTACTTGTAAAGCGGGCCTTCCTCTATCACCGGGATGGTCTCTTGGAGGCCTCGGGCGAACTTCACGCCGGATGAGAATTGGGTGACCTGAAAATTGAAATTTAAGGCTTAATTGCAGTCGGATTTTTGTAGATTTTCTAGAATGATCTGGAATCTTCTTCAACAGTTCTTTATACTGTCCTCTTGCCTGCTTTTTAAATTGGTCAACAAAATTGTATGCTCCAGTGTTTATCTTACAATAACCACAAAGGTATTTTGAGGCCTCCAGGCAAGCTAAAAACTGGCATCAGATATCTAACTATTTACTTAGTCTTTTTTTTTTTTTAATGTGATTAAGTGACGAAACGAGCAAATCACTCGCCTGATGTTAAACGTCACGTTTGCCCATAACAGGTCTGCGCCACCCAGAATTTTGAACTCACAGAATTCAAGACCCTGCGCGGCACAGTACTGCGCTCGTCACCCTGAGATATAAGTTGTTTAATCTCCCATTTGCCCTGTAATTTCACTGGAAACAATGCCCTTCCAACCGGAACACAGTAATGTTTGCACATTACTGCTTGGCGGTGGAATAACTGGCAAAGGTGTGGTACTTCCCCAGGCGGGCTCTGCAAAAGAGCCCTACCACTACAATAGTCTATACTAAGTTACCTTTTTCTGTAGTTTCTGAAGAACCAGAGACGCAGTTAATAGAAGATGAGTAATAGAAGTTACTCATAATATTATGAGAGTCTCATAAAAGCAAAGCAAGATTCTTTCAAAAACAAATCTCACCTTAGCAGCAGCAGGCATAACGTCTTCCTGTTTATTAGCAACAGTTTGAGCAAATGTGTTTAATATATCCTTGGCATCTCCCTCGGCGAACATGAGCTCGTCTATCAACGCTTCTTTCTCTCGTATCTTTTGTTTTTTGGCCTCTTGCTCTAAGCGGGCAATTTCTGTTCGCCGGAGCTCTTCCATTTGTTTTTCTATTTCTAATATCTCTTCGAGTTCTACTTCTTCACGACCTGTATAATAATTTTATGTTATGTTGTTACCAAAACACCAAACTTTTGTATGCCGTCTTTCATTAACAATTCTAACAGTAACCTTGTCTAGCACCATCTTTGTAAAAATGGCGGGAACTTATTTGCTGTCCCTATACAATTTTATTACACATTATCAGTAGTCTTTGGACTGCTTGTAAACAACATTCTGGCTAAGTCCGAGAGAGGATTACCCAGAACACTGTAATTTATTGAGTAAAGTCGTTTGTTCCGTGTATACTCCATGATAATATGGTATATGTCTTCTACGACGTTGCAAACTGTGCAATTCGGGGAGGTGGACCATCCCATTAAATAAGAGAATTTATTACATGGAGTGTGATGTACTAAGAGCCGTGGTAGCTCAGTGGGAGAACCGACGCTTCGCATTCTTGAGGTGGCGGGTTCAAACCCCGACTCGTACCAATGAGTTCTTTAGGACTTATGTACGAATTTACATACCACTGGCTTTTCGGTGAAGGAAAACATCGTGAGGAAACCCGCATATGTCACGCAAAAAGGGCCGATTACCGGCCTAATTGCGGAAAAAGAGCCCGCTCTTTATCTTTATCTTTTTACATGGAGTGTGCCCGGAACGAGTGGAGTTTTTATAAGTCTTACCAATTTTAACTTTATTCTTCATAATCAACTCTTTATTTTCCCTCTTATATTGTTCTATTTTCTTATTAGTATTCACAATATCAATATTATTTGTTAGATTGTATATTATTGTTTCAATTTCTTCCAAATAGTCATTGTACTCTCGTAAAGTGAGGAAGTCTTCTTCTTTCTTGTTGTAATCTTTGAGAACGCGTTTTCGTATGTCTATTTCTTTTTCGATCATTGGATCTTCAAAAAGTTGTACTCGGAAATTGCTTCTCCGTAACGGGACATTGCAGTCGGGGCAGGATCCAGAGCCTAAAAGAAAAATTAAAAAGTTTGCTTCATTTGCTTCATGTAGGTAGATATTAATTTAGGTTATAGGTATTTAGTTTTTTGTATTTAGGTTATGTTCATCTTGCTTATTTGCTTTATTTTCATAATAAAAAAAAACTATTTAGAACAACTGTTCCATTTTTTTAAATGTTTTTTTGAAAACATTACTGTCAATATGCCTAAAAGAAAATCTCAACTGTCTAGACATACATCCCAGACACTAGCGGCTACAGTACGCAGACTTGGAGAGACTTCCTCTGAGCATGAACAGCGCCTTGCGAATGAGACAGAATACAGATCGCGAGCGCGTGCTAGAGAGTCTAGCACCGAAAGGTCTCAGCGACTGGCTTACTATAGACAGTACCTATATGTCAGAAACACGTGATAGGGAGTCGAGCATAGAGCGTTCCCAGCGGCTTGCTAGCCAAAGAGAAATTACCTCTGAAACTTGTGGTAGGGAGACCAGCGCTGAAAGATCTCAGCGTCTGGCTAATCTTAGACAGAATATTTCAGAAATATGTCATAGGGAATCCAGTATCGAGCGTTTTCAGCGGCTTACCAGCCAACGAGCAAGTACTTCCGAAAGCTCCAATCAACCAGCTCCGAAAGATCTCTAGCACTATTTCAAATGACATCGTTTGGTGCTAAAGAAATTCGTGAAGGAAATTTTATGCCTACTTTTAAGATAGAGGGCCAGGTTTATCATTTAATTGGTAGTCTCCATTCTCACAGCAGTGGGACAACTGGCTTATATTCCGCGGATACCCATGATTCCCACTGATTTATCCATACCGTTTAAAAGGCTACAGTTTCCAGTGAAGATCTCTTTTGCCCTCACTATTAACAAGTCCCAAGGTCAAACATTCTCTCTGGTGGGTATTGACCTGAGAAAACCGTGTTTTTCCCATGGGCAGTTTTATGTTGGCTTATCTCGGGTTGGAACTTCTGATAGACAATATATTTTGCTAACAAAAGATAACATTACATCCAATATAGTTTACAGAGAAGTTTTGAACAATTAAAATTACCATAACCAAACTAACTTTTCCCGCGACTTGGTCCTCATGGAATTCGTTTATCGCAAATCCCACAGAAAATGTTTTTTCTTTCGGACAGAGTTACTTTCGAATTTTGTATTAGCATGCAAATACAAACTATAGCTAACTAACTAACCCTCCTTTTGGTAGTTAGAAATTAAAACATAACACTCTGTACTAAAAAAGGACATTAACATTATGCCCAACAAAGTGGGCACGGGTCAGCTAGTATATTATAAAATTCTACTCTTCTGAAATATACTATTCTAATTCAATTTTTATGACCGTTATTTAGTCGCAAAGTTATGGTGAGTAAGTTTAGTTTGAGATTAAAAAGGTCATGTTTTCTTTACAGTGAAGTTAATTGTTTATATCTCAGGAAGATACAGTGCTTTGAGTTTGGAATGGAACGCTGAGGAGCAATTTTAATACTTTTGAACAATTCTATAACTATGATAAAGTTTCTACACTTCGCTTAACTTCGCTATGTTCAGGTCCTGTATAGAAAAGTTGGTAAATTAAGCTTTGGTTTGATTTGGGGATGTAGGTTATATTTGTAAATATTTACCTTTTAAGAAAAGTAATTCAACACAGCTCTCGCATAAAGCGTGCCCACATACGTTTACCATCAACTTTAATGATGGATTTCTGTATTTTGTGGTTTTGCATCGAGGACAAGCTTGGTCATCCATGCTTGCCGGTCTTTTTGTTTTTCTGGTGTAAAATTAGTATTACTGGCGTTAAAACTGGAAGTAAGGAGTATTAATGGCTAAAACTAAAGTATTAGAAGGCTCATTCGATTTAAGCCCGCTCACAAAAACACAAAACCGAAAATTAAATCAGAAATGCCGTCACACAGCCAAAGAACAAGACAATAGGCTTAGCATAGAGTAGTACTGCGAAAGGCGATTACGATTAGAGAAGTTAGAACTTAGAACCAAAACCAAGCACGGTTGCCTGGTCTAATTTTGTTTTCCCCATATAGATTTTTTTTCCCCAAAATGATACAATTTTTTGCTATTTGCTATTTGGTTGGTTTGGTAGTTTGAAAAAAAAACAATAACCGTTATGGAGAAAAACTGAATAGGTGAAACAAAGAATAGGCTAATGGAGAGAAGAGGTATAATTTTTGAAACCAGCAGGTGTGTTTGAGTGGTCCAAAAAATATTATGTTGAGTATTTTAAACCAATACCGACTAGTAAAAACTATTTTTGGGAAAAATCCCAGTAGTTTACAGTTAATTATTGTGCCACTAATAAAAGTTAGACCAAAATACTAGCTTTAGGGCGTTTGAGTCCGTTGAAAACGTGCAGAGAAGCTCATTGATAACGACTACTTTGTTCAGACTAAACTTCAAACTCACGAACATCGCTGGAAGATTGCAATCGGACTTCAACCTTGTATCCGTTTATTGTATGTCACATGTAACGTTGTTCATTTCGAATAGTGTGCTTCTGATCTACATGATCTAATTTCCTCTGAACCATTCTACTATCGAACCAAAGGAGTTTTCGGATATACCAAAAATTCATACAAAACGCTTTGTTCCATTTTTATTGTGCGAACTGCTAGAGTGTGGAATGCTCTGCTCGAGTGCGTGTTTCCCGATAGATGAAATCTGGGTGTCTTCAAGTCGAAAATGATTCGTTTTCTTCTAGGCAAGCGTGCTCCATCGTAGGCCACATTGTCGCTTACCATTACTAGCGGTCAAACGCAAGCATAACGCTAAATAAAATAAAATATAAAACCGGCCAAGTGTGAGTTGGACTCGCGCACGAAGGGTTATCTATAAAAACAGCAAAAAGGTACGGAACCCTTAAAAACTACGTGTGTTTGAGAAAATACCCTAATAATAAAACCTCCTAAATTCCCCAATCTAGTATCTTTTTCGATATTTCCCCCAACAGTGTCATTTCCCTAAGACCCAATTCTTGCCCTAAAGTGGGGAAAAATCCCAAAACCGGCAACCTTACGAGCTATCGAGAGAACTGACAGTCTGACACTGACAGTAACTTACAAACAGCTGCTGACATTTGACAGCAAGATTTTTTTAATTGCATGCAACTAAGTATTATTTCGTTCAAAAATCACAACCCTTTTAGAAATAACTTTTTGACACACTTATTTTGGAGCCAGTTTTGTATTTTCTGGTTTAATTTCGGTCGATTTCTCCATTCTCTGGTTTTCTCCGTTTTCAATTACTGATTGAAATAAAATGACATGGTGCATTTTAAAATTTTTAGAACGAAATTAGAAGTTAGTTCTTCTTGATCCTGTGTTGCTTTGTTTGTGCTTTTGTGTCTTGTTTACAACTACATATTAGCCAATAGGAATTATTTAGAAAAGATAAAATTTGAATTTGACCAATAAGATTGCTAAATTTTATATTAATGTAAGGAAAAAACCAAAATGTCAAAATAAATATAAATGAGAATGCACTTTAGTATCTTTGTGCTATGAAGATTTTTAGTTTTTCATGATTTACTTTTAGTTTTCACATAAAAAGTCTAATAATTTTGTAACAAAATATGAATTTAGCTGTAAGACAAATCCTAACAAGGCAGACATTTCGACTATGTAGCCGTTTTCCCCTTAAAAACTTTAACAATGAATTGCCACTAACCTCATCATGTTCTGTTATACAATTTCGAAAATATTGCGACAACCGGAGTGTAGAAACCAGGAAGCTACCTCCCTTGATGGAATTCCCACCTGTGGTGTGGCCCTCGTTTCTTAAGTTTGTGAAGAATTGGATGTTTGCCAACTTCATCATCAGGCCTTATTTTGATCGTGAATTCAACTTGCACGAGTTTATAGAAGCCTCCAAACATGCAGTAGAGGTTTGTAATGTGTTTAATGCTACTGTTTATTTACCATAGAAAATCTACACATGATAAATTGCTGAGCACTGGCCTCTCTTAATCTTCTAACGCAACTCTCCCCAAGCTATAGCCAAACCATTTATCTTAGTCCTCGCCTGCGCGGTAGTGCGCGCCTGCGCGGGTGGCGCGGCCGCCGCCCGCGCTGTCATACCTCCGCGCCTCTGTACCGCGCAGGCAAGGACTAAGATAAACGGTTTGGCTATACCAAACATATTTGTCCCGGAAAGAAAACTAACATAAGTAAAGCTTCTAGAATAAACCATTTGCTGCTATGATTGCTTTATTACTAGATGCAGATGCTCCCACACTTTACTGATCTAACTGAAATAATCATTACACAGTTCAAAGTAGTATCTACTCTAATATACTCTTGTTAGGTTGTTTCAGATGCATTACAAAGGAGTGATTTTAAATCATTGGAAGGGTTAGTAGAAAAAGATGCCATTGCTGCACTCAAGACGGCCGTGTCAAAGCTCTCAGTGTCTCAAAGACAAATGCTGTCAATAGAGAAAGATGATATTTTCTACTCTTTCCCTTATCAGGTAAACAAATTTTTTTTTAATAATATTGTCAGGACACGTGGCTAGGCGAAAAGACAGCAGGTGGAGTAAGGCAGTCACCGAGTGGCCAAAGCTAGGCAGGCGAAGTGTTGGTTGTCCGACGGCGAGATGGGCTGACAACATTTTTTCAGTTTTGGGGACAAAATGTTTTCCTATGTGTGACGCGAGTGCAGCTGCACACGCCAGGCGCGTAAAACAACGCGTTTGACTATTAGCCCCGCCTGGGGCAAGCGCATGTGATTACTAGCCGCAGCCAAAGTGTTAAACTAACTAGGCGCCATCTCTTTTACAGTAAAACTTGGTTGCCCAGTAGGCCTAGAACGGGTCATGGACGAATATCGAGTATATTTAAACGGTTTTATTTACATCTGGATGTGACAAAGCTAGAATATGGATATGTCTTGTCTCTTTCTCATGGAATAAAAAAAACATACTCGTTGAATTGAGAACCGTCTCCTTTTTGAAAGTCGGTTAAAAAATGAGGGTAATATAATTATAATAGTTTTTCACACCTCATGCTAGGCCTGCACATACTATTATTGAAGTGTATTGTACTAAAAAATATAATTTAATATTTCCAGGTAGGAGTCATGTTCGATGATTCCGATAAGAGATGGGTAGAGATCACAATGTGCTATCATGTGTTAAAAGGACTCAAGAAAATGAAAGATACTGATGAATTGCCTCCAATTTCATTAGGGTAAGGTTAATTTTATTATGAGGTTGTATAAAATTTGTTAGAATAATTAGAACAAAATACGATTTTATAGCACACTAAACAAATTACAAGAAATAATTAAGAATAAGTAGAGTTACATCCAATAATAGTCATGCATTGCATTTTATATTGAGGCAATTTCGTTCAGACAACTTTTGGATAGAAAAAGATTGTTTTTTTTTCCATTACAACCACACCAAGGTTTACATATTTGTATCAAATCTCCAATAAGAAAATAATACGATTATAACTATATCAATGAGAAAGTTATAATTCATGCGATTCTAATATCTTTTAAATCATCTTTGCATAATCCAGATTATTTTTGTAATGTTCTCAGTTAATTTATTTCTTTCACTCAGAATAACCTCAAACTGTATAATTTTAATAAACTTATTAGGTTAGTTAAAGTTACCTTTACTTTCACTCGAATATCAACCTAAAATACATTTTGCTCAATTAACAAGGGAATACTCACAAAAAATTTAAAATTAAATTTTTTTATTTTTTTTTTTATTTAATTAAGTTGTCTACTATGACCCATGTTAATCCCATGTTCATTATAACAAATTGTGTCAAAAGCATGTTAGTTTTCCATAGCAACCTAATACCTAAAAATAAGGACTTCAAACTTAACCTTATTGAACTTAATTTAACCTTATTTTTCTTTTCCAGCGTAAACCCCGAGTTCCAAGATAAAATCTTCATTCTAAACTACAGATTTATTAGAGAGTTCACAAAAGGCGTCGAAGACAGCTGGTGGGTGAACATAGTGAATCATTTTCACCCACAGACTCTAAAGAAATAGTTTATTATTGTTATAGGCCTCAGTCACTTTATGAAAGTAATAAATGCAGTTATTGTTTACAATAAAGGTTTTATTTTAACTTTTCTTACTATATTTTAACTTTGATAATAAATAATAGCACCATGTTTTACGTAGACATGTTTCGTCTCAAGCAACATAAAATGATCTTATCATGTTTGTACTTATCTATGCTTTCAACTATACGGGGCTATGAGGAAAGGGTATACTCAGCCGAAAAGGGCTCACAGTGCTCATCATTATTAACAGCTTCAGGGTTGGTTCCATTATAAAACTTGTTCATATTCATGAGTATTATGAATCCTTTTTGGCTTATCATACCCTTTCCTTAAAACCTTGTAGTTTAAGCTTTATTTATTTTATTACTAATGGATTCCCCAGGAATTTTTGCTCTTATTAGACCACCAACATTTGGACTGGTAAAGGAAACTTGATCATATTTCATAAAGGTACTTCTTCAAAATACCATGCAACAGTCGGAAAAGTTTTTACAGACTTCTTGCAGTTTTAATAAAAGTTCTTCTGTGTCACCTGCAATAACAAAATGGGTAAAAGTTTTGAGTAATCAATTTATCTGAGGGTAAAAGACGTTTACTTTCTTTATATTTTTAGTCAATTATATTCGAGCCTGTTCTTGGCGATACATACAATGTATGATCCCTACAATTTACAAAAGCGAGCGCCAAACTGAAATATACGGCGGGGCGGAGCATAACAGTCATAACGTCAACATAATATCCTTAAAACGTTCTCGAGTTCTGACTGAGATTGAATTGCCAAAAACATCATAGTAACAGTAACTTTATTCAATACTGTAAATAACTCTTATTTGTTTTTGCTGAACTTGCCAAATTATTCTAGCAAAGTGCCAAACATTAAAAAATATATGTATTTTTACCACATAATTTGGCTCTATTTTTAACCCTTTTTTAAATAGGTATCTAAATTATGAGACATTTGTTTTATAAATCAACATACTCATCACTGGATCATACAAGGATCTCTTGTCGACCCCGCATTGCATTTTGAATGCTCTCTGCTTCTTTATTGAGTGTTCCACATCTGTGAACCAAACATTTATCTTTTACTAGCTGCACTCGGCTGTTTCACACGCTGTTTTTTACACTTTGGTTGCGGCGTGTAATCACATGCGCTAACCCCAGGCGCGGCTAATAGTCAAACGCCTTGTTTTTTACACGCCTGGCGTGTGCAGCCGCACTCGCGTCGCGCAACGGAAAACACGGTGTGTGTTTCCCGCAGCCAAAGTCTGAACTTCAAGATTAAGAAAATTAGCGAAATCGGTCCATCCGTTCTCGAGTTACAGCCAGCCAAATGAACAGCGATTCATTTTTATACTTAAGATTATTTTTAGTCATGCATAGAATGAATGAATATTGAATAAAATAAAGTCACAAATAGGCTTGGGAGGGTTGCTGCTAAGATAGCTTTTTTGTTGACGAAATTCTAGAGGTCTTCTAAAGGTAAAGGTAAAAAAGATCTAAAGGTAGGTTAAATAGCGAGCGCAACACGGTTGCTGCGCACAGAGGCCGGAGCAAACAATCTTGTCACAGACCGCCGTTCACCGTTACTATGTGTTAGGAAAGCATTTTCGACAGTGACTATTTCAAAAGGTTTTGGCGTTAAATGACCAATTCTCAAAACGGTGTAAATCTTAAAAAGACTAATTTTCAAAATGGCCAATTCTAAAAATGCCTTTCTCAAAATAAAAAATATATTCAGTTAAGAAATTTAGGTACAGTTTTAACATTGTTAATACCAACCAAAGCACCACAAGGCGAGGTTTCGACAGCACAACTTAAACATGAGAGCTTAAATTATATAATAGAGTAGCTCTATTCACCTGCATGCACTTTGTCTATGAGAGCACTGACATCCAAATCTTCACAGAGCCTCGTACACAGCGCATTCACATACTGACTGGCTCCCGGCACGATTTTGTCCGTATCTCCAGTTTTTAGTTCATATGTCACGTCACTGTCTATAGTGGTAGAACATTCGATCTGCAGCACTTCATAAGCTGCCTCGGCTGACTGGCAAGAGTAGCTCACTAGGAGGTTTTTGTGAATACTGTATTCCTCTATGAAGGACATTGATTCAAATATTTGAGGGTTTATTGTTCTGAAAAATTTAGATATGCATATTTGCAAGTCATAGTATTGAGTAATTTGATTTTATTTACAAGTCATGATTGAATAAAGTAGGTACAAGTACATTATGATTTTTGGGTTGTATAATATTTTATGTCTATTACCAGTTTCTCCAAAAAGCTGGAGCAATTTTAATCCAGGTTTATGTATTTAATAATAAGTTTTATGGTGGTGGTTGTTAGCTATGTTTGAGATCTGTCTATTTGTTATGTAATCATGTACCTACTTATCTTTTTAAAATTTTTCATGTAAAGTGTGTTTGATTTTTTTGACACTTGATATACCAAACCAAATTTTCACCTCATCACTTCCAGTAAAAAGAAACAAAAAATGCCTGTTACCTATCCAAAAACACTCTACACATATCCATAATCAAGACAACCAAGTCTAGTTTACATCTCTCCAGTTCTCTCATTATGTAATTCTCGGTGATACAGTGCTCAAACTGAATGTTTTCCATGGGGCAGTCGATTCCAAGCAAACATTTCGTGCTGCAAATCTGGCAGCCGTGCCCAGCATAGAATACGAAGGCTGAAATGAATAGTAACTTTATTATTTAGATTATGTGGTATTTTTTCTGTAAATTAATATTAAGGATGTAAATAAAAACAGTTGCAGTGCATATAGTAGTAGTAGACATTATAAATGGGAAAGCTACCCTTTGGTTTCTTGCATTACAAGTAAATAGATCAGGTAAAATCAAGGGACTGGTGTGTGTGTGTGTGATAAGGATGAAATAAGATATTTTTAAAATAGGCAGTTTTACAAAACTTGTCTTGTTTTCAATACTTACCATATGAGTCTTCTGGTATCAAATCACAAATCCTTTTCAAGATTTCTTTTAGAATACAACTAGTGGTATTCTTGATCAACACTACAATGAACCCCAAATCTCTCAGCTTCAGTCCTATAGAGTCACAATCAACAGACGGAGTAGCCAGTTTAGATAAATGCATGTATTTATCGTTAGCAACTAGAATCGCCACTTTTGACCGAGGTTTGTAGTATGTAAGGATCGTCTTTACGTTTAGAGCGGTGACAAGCTGAGCGTATCGTTGGAGAGTACAGCCGATTCTATCTAGCTCCTTCATTAGAAGTTCACCAGGTTTGCTTGAGTTAGAGAATTGAATGCTGGAAAATGCAAAATGCAGAATCAATTTACTTCTTCATAATGTTTTTATTTCTTTATATCCTCATGTATGAATATGAAGTGAATAACTACTTATGAAATACGATGCTAGTGGGAGTATTTTATCGGCTAGTGTATCCCTGCATTATTATTAGAACTATGAAAACTAATTAGAAGATAATGATGACACAAGTAATTTTTCTTTTTGAGATTTTCATAGTAAGCCACCGGTTTTACCTCAGGTTTGCGAATCTCGCAATTTTTTCACATTGTTCTGTTGATAAAGCTAGTGCTTTTTTATATTCTTTGTATGACATACTTTGTAATAAAGACATTTTAGGTGCTGATTCTTAATTATTGAGATTTATTTTTCATACAGTCCAGACTAGCCAGCGAACCAAAGGCCTAGTCTGCATATCATCCGGTCTGTATCTTGCTAGTGACTGGCCTTTATTCTTTTTCTATATTTGCTTTAGAAATTTTATTATTACGAAATCAAAAGATAAACAAAACATTCAAATCAAAATGAGGAAGTAGCAGTCTCTGGACCTGCCAGGTACAATTATTCATGTTTCCCCATATCAAATACTTATTTTCCCAAAACGATCCTTTTTGGACGAAAAAACCCCCAAAATCGTTTAGGACGAGAAGCAACTTATATCAAATAACAGGTGCTGATTTTGCTCACATGGAAGGAGGGGGGCCATTTTCAGCCAGTAGGTATTTTATTGTTTAGAAGGAACAAAGACCAATAACGAGTGGTAAACATTACAAACAACCATAAATAGTAAATACCGAATGCTCAGCAAAAAATCCCCAATGTTTTTCCCCAAACATTTCCTCAACGATGTCATATTTCCAAAATTTCTCCAAGAGCCAAAAGTTTCCCCAAAATTGCGAGAAAAATCCTTAACCAGGCAACTCTGAGCAGTCTAGCTGTTGACACTAATTGAATTCTAACAACCAGTGTTGCCAATTTAGCGACTTAGTCGTTAGAACTGGCGACTTTTGCTCAAGTCTTAGCGACTAAAATAAAGTTTTGACGACAAAAATAGTTTAGCGACAAATCTGGCGACTTTTGGAGTAATAATTAAAACTGCCCTAGCTTTAGATGTTTCAAAAAATATTCAAAGCAACACATCAAATTTTCTTTCAAATCTAAGTTTTGGTATTGAATACGGCCAGTTCTCCAATAATTACCTTATTTTTTTACCTATCCTAACATTATAACACCGCCTTTTCTGTCCCCGACAAAATTATAGGTATTCTCCCAGACAAAATCGTGGATCCGCTCCTGGTCGAGTTAGTTTTAGCGACTTTCTAGCGACTTTTGGTTAAGAATCTAGGGACTTGGAATTTTTGGAGTTGGCAACACTGCTAACAACAGCTCATGACAGTGAAAGCCGAATGTCAGTTTTTTTTCGTCCAATAAAAAATTTATCCATAACGCCACTAAACAACAACAAAACTAACTATAACAAACTATAACAAAAGTTATCTATTTGCCCTAGAATGATAGAAGACCTGTCTAGACTCTGTCTAGAGCAAGCTACGCCACTGGTAATTTTATAGAGTTTTGGAAATAAATACTTTTGGTTTACCTAATCAGCCCCCTGCAGCTGTTAGCTGGTTCCAGTAAGATGCACTTTAAAATTTTTTGATGGCTATGTCTTATTTCCTTCCATCAAATTGACATTTTGTATTAGATTTCTACAAAATATTTTGTTATATTTTTTGTATTAATATTTTCACGAATTTGTGGATTTTATTAGAAGTTTAGTTTCAGCTGTTTTGACATGGAAGCGTATCCTTGTGGTCTTACTAAGTCATAAACTCGTATCCCATCTCTGTGTACCTGTATGATTGTATCTCTGTGTAATGTACAATTACTATTTGTCCCATCCGTTCAGCGTTATAAAGACTAGGTAGCTGAGCTAGCTGCTCGGCTGCCTTCGCAGACTCCTGAAAACCGCAAGACTGATATTTATGGTTGTAACCAGTGTTTGACAGCATTATCATGGCTCAAGCAGTAAAAAAATTAAATATCCGTTGTTTAATGTCAAAAAACAATAATAAGGTAACAATCATCACCAGTGTAATAATCAGAAATAATAGCTTTTGGAGCCATGTTAAAATGGGACCACCTGATGTAATTCTTGGCATTACTGAAGCCTATAAGAAAGACACTGACTCGGGTAAGGTCAATCTTGGTGTTGGAGCTTATAGAGACGATGCGGGCAAACCATTTATCCTTCCGAGTATTAGAATGGCCGAGGAAATTATTTTCCAAAAAGGTCTGAATCACGAATATGCCCCCATTAGCGGCTTAGGTACTTTCACAGCCGCAGCTGCCAAACTGGCATTTGGAGCTGATAGCCCTATGCTGCAGAGGAAATCCAACTGCACAGTACAATCACTGTCCGGAACGGGTGCTTTGCGGCTCGGTCTAGAGTTTATATCAAGGTTCTACGCCAAGAAAAAAACTGTCTGGCTCTCCAATCCCACTTGGGGCAACCACCCACAGATCTGCAACATGCTCTGCTTGCCTTTCAAGAAATATCGCTATTTTGACCCCACAACCAATGGATTCAATCTCCAAGGAGCTCTTGAAGACATCTCTAAAATCCCGAATGGTTCTATTATCTTGTTTCACGCATGCGCACACAATCCCACTGGTGTGGACCCCAAGCCCAACGAGTGGAAACAAATTTCCCAGATAGTTAAGGATCGGAACCTGTTCCCGTTCTTTGATATGGCGTACCAGGGATTTGCAACTGGTAACGTCGATAATGACGCGGGTGCCCTTCGGTTATTTGTTAAAGATGGAAACCATGTCACACTCGCTCAGAGCTTCGCCAAAAACATGGGGTTGTACGGCGAGCGCATCGGCTCTTTAACCTTCGACTGCGGCGACGAGGAATCAGCCAAAAAGATGATGTCGCAAGTGAAGATTGCAATCCGATGTATGTACTCCAACCCCCCACTATACGGCGCACGCCTAGTCCAGGAAGTACTGAACAATCCAGAGCTCAATAAACAATGGCTTCTCGATGTAAGACAGATGGCGGAACGCATCATTGCTATGCGTAAAGAGCTGCGCGCAGGCATTGAAGGTGCCGGCAACAAGGGTTCTTGGAAACATATCACTGACCAAATTGGCATGTTCTGTTTCACTGGACTCAAACCAGCTCAAGTCGAGCGAATGACTAAGGAGTTCCATATCTATCTGACTAAGGACGGGCGTATCTCTGTTGCGGGCATCTCTTCAAAGAACGTTAAATACGTCGCTGAAGCGATCCACAAGGTCACCTCATGAGGCATTTGAACTTGGATTTTGGCAGCATTTATATAGATGTTTCGTTGTTTAAAACAGGCTATTTATATTCAATGTCCACTGAGCTATTATGTTGAGTTGCATAAGGCTTATGCCCGTTATATTGGATATTAAATGCACGTCAGCTGTAGAATTTTTAGCACATTTTATGTGTTAATATAATAATAACTGCATACCTACAAATTTTTAATTGTGATTATTTTGTAGATGTATCGTCTCGATTGATTTACCTATGATATTTACTAATGACGATTTCTTTGTTTTTTCTTTTGTGTTAGCTTAAGTACTACTTACATGTTATTCGACCATTTATTGCATCCATATACTAAGAGGTCACTATCTTTTAGAGGTATCTATTAATTTATAACAGGTCCTGACTCACTGACAGACAACGCACAGCATACCGCTGGTCGTAGATATTTCTAGACGGTGTATTATCCTTTCTTGGTACATGTTTACTCACTAAGACAAATACAGTGTATTTGTCTTAGTGAGTAAACATGTACCAAGAAAGGATTTTTCAAAATTCAATCCTTAAAGGGGTGAAATAGGGTGTTCAAGTTTATACGGGCAGCATTGTTTTATGGCTCTGTTCCCACTAGTTCTATTGATTGTTCTATTGATAGAACTAGTTGGAATTTTTTGTCCAAGTAGTTCCATTACTTTACGTTTTTCGATGAATGTAACTAACTGGACCATTTTATCCAATTAGTTATATTGCAAGAACTTAGTTACCCGTGGCACTACCGACCAATAGGTTTTGATTAATAACCTAACTTTTTTCGCTTCTTGGCTTTCTAGCACTTCGCCGGCCGCTGCCGCGGCACGCTCGCTACGCTCGCTCGGCTCGTGCGTTGTTTTTCATGTTCTAACATAACCTAACCTATTGATCGTTTCCCGTGATCTACTTAGTTACCCGTGGCACTACCGACCAATAGGTTTTGATTAATAACCTAATAATATAATATAATACCTGGTAATATTGATATCCCTGACACATCGAATCTAGGAATACTCGCAATGGAACATGCATGCTTTATTAATCACGTATCTTGCAATATAACTAATTGGATAAAATTGTCCAGTTAGTTACATTCATCGAAAAACGTAAAGTAATGGAACTACTTGGACAAAAAATTCCAACTAGTTCTATCAATAGAACAATCAATAGAACTAGTGGGAGGTCGCCGTTTTATGATGCCACGGTTTCGAAACTTTACGACACTAAGCTGAAAATATTGTTAGCACTTAGCATGGCAACCTCCACTTCTTAATGGTGGCACTCGGCACTCACTACACTACTCACTACTGTGCTGGCTGGCTTGCGGGTGGGCGACGACGTGGGCGTGAAGCGGAGAGGAGTCGGGCGGGCGGGAGATGACCGACAAGATGGCTCTGCCGGTGAAAATATGAAGGCGATAAATATAAAAGATGTAACGTTGGGAAGGCTGAGCCGCCTGTGCACGATGTATTTTTTTTATAATGGTACTTTTTGTGGGAACTGTGGGAAGTCTAAATTTTTAACTTGGTAACCCTGGCGGCTGCTTGTTTAATTTTTTTATTCAAATTCAAATCAAAAATGGCCATCGGTGTTGATACGTCAAAATGGAAACCTAGACGATTAAAAGGAACTCCCGCTGCACAGTTTCGTAATTATCTAGCTTTCGGAATACTTGGATTTGGAGCAGTTAGCGGTGTAATATTCCAGTAAGCATCTAATGTCTAGGACAAGTTACAAAAAATTAAGGTTATGTTGGTATTGTTTACCTATTTTCACTTTTGGTTTCAGTTTGGCTAAATTCACTCAGAACCTCAGAAAAGCCACTGAAGGCCTGTATGAAGACCCTATAGAAGAAGTTGAAAGAAAACTAATGATCGCCAGCGGTCTCCCTAATAGAAGTGCGGACAAAATCAGAGAGTTACTGGAAGAGGATAGTAGGACCGATTTACCATTCAAATAATGAATGTAGATAATAGGTAATGTTAATTTAACTTATTTTTGTTGTGTAGTTGTTACAATAAAAATGTGAACTCAATGAATTTGTTTTATTTTGCCAGCGGTGAATCAAGTTTATGTGCAGTGAGGAGCAAGTACTTTAATCGTAACTCTGATATGGATGAAAGTCTATCAGAGTTTCAAGAGACAAAGAAAAGTTTTACTGGTCCTAAAAACATTGTAAAGAAAACCAGAAAACCGAGAAAAGCTCCAAAAAGACCTCGAGATCAGAAAGATATCCGAACAGCTTTACGAACAAAGAAAAATGAATTAGAATCTTACTCCAAAGACTTCGATAAAGTATGTAAGAAAGCTGGCATAGATGTCGACCCTGAACAGCTACAACTAGCTATTGCTTTATCAAAATCACTTCAAGACAAGCCATCAACTTCAAGCGAGTCTGCTGAAGGTTCACAGACAGTAACTACGCAAGAAAGAATAGGAAAAATAAGGACCACACTGCAAGAGTACGGATTTAAAGTACCTGAAGTAAAAATAGCTGGTACCACTCGTAAAGTTCGAAAGCATAGAAAGAACTACAAATTATTGCAGACAAGCTGTGTTGAAAAAAAGGAAATTATAGCAAATAGATATTCTCAAGTTTTCTTTCAAAACATAACACATTTTAGCTTGTATTGTTCAGACATAGACATAAACATAGACATAAGCAATATACCATTGTACTATCTTGCTTCAAATGTTACATATGATGTGTTGAGAATAAAAGATACATTTTACATAGAAAACTTGATTGAGCAATATAAAGGCACTGGAAATTTGTTGAGGGATTGGTCTAAAATACCAGGAAGACCTAAGAGTCCAACACTTTTTGAACCAATGAGTATGAGTTTCAGTGAAATAGAATGTTCACAAGATGAACTAAACATTATTCTTAGTGGTTCTCTAGAAAGCTGCCAAGAAATTGCTAGAAAGAAAACAAAAGACTTTCTTGAAGGTAGGGAATGTAAAATCGTTGCTATAGAAGATAATATTAGTACAGAAGATAATAAGGAAGATACATTAATAGTGAATGATGATGTTGAAGTTGTAGAGGAACCAATTCCAACTATGAATAAATACAGAAGCTGTTCGCCAGATATGTTTGATGATGATATGTCAATTATATTTGATGATATAAAAAAATTAACAATGCTAAAAGATGACTCAGCAAAACTCAATAAAACAAATATTAATGTCGAAGTTATGGATCTCACTAAACCTATTTTTGAAAAATCACAGCCTAAGGTTGGCTTCAATAGTAATATAACGAATAGAAAGTCGAATGACATGGAATTAACAGAGTGCATTGAAATTCAAACCACTCATTATGCAATAGTGGATCAGCTATCTCAAAAAACAAATGTAACAAAAAGAAGATCAAATGATCTTATGGAACTAACTGAATGTGTTGCAACATCATCACAGCCTATGCAACATAATATTGACCTCACAGTTAGCCCTGACATTACAGAAGAACATTGCTTAAAAGATCAAACCAATAAAGATAAAGAATCTATAAATACGAAACCCACCGAAAATAAAGACGTAAATTTGACAAGTAACACAGAAAATAATCACGATTATATTGAAAATAAAACTACCTCAAAGGAAAAAGGTCCAGAAAAAGATGTTGAAAGTCTGAACTTGACTCAAACTTCAAATACTAGTGATGAATTACCTTTTGTAAGCCTTGCTGGTGCCAAAAAATATTCTACAGACGATACTATAATTGTAGATATTAACGATTATGGTCATATTAATAAAATGACTAATTTGCAGACAGAAAAAGTTGCACATATTGATTTGACTGAAAATATACAAAACGATAATAAGGCTAGTCATAGCTTTTTCGAGGAATATAATCATGATCATTCAGATAACCTCGAAAATGCAGAAGAAAATAACTCTGATACCATAGGCGATGAAGAAAATCTCGACAGAATCGACTTGACACAACATTCTGACTCAAAAAGTTGTGACAGCAAAAATAGTTCTCAGGAATCAATAGGTGACTTAGAAGAGAATAACTCTAATTCTCTTTCTGAACCTAACTCTGGTAAAGATAGCTACTCACAAAGTATCATAGAACCCGTTCCAGTTACATATTATCCTTCAAATTCTCATATAAAAAATCTTAGCAAAGTAAATCTTATGTTGAGCTCAAATAATAAATATGACGACAATCCAATAGATGACATAGATTTAACTCAAAAAACAGACACATCAGAAGAATCGGACCAGTCTTCTGAAAATGATTCTAACAATTCTGAAGTACGAGATAACAATATGGAACTAGATGACGAAGATGTTATCGAAGAATGTGAACTGCCAGCTGTCAAAACAATGTTACAAAGACGCAGCAGTTCGGGCAAAGAATTTGATATTTCAATAGATTACGACGCCGTTATCAACTATAGTGCAAACGAACTAGCATACTTTGCAAACGCTAACCCTGAATCTATTATTTACGATAATCATAATGAAACCATTGAAAGGTTTCCAAAAACCAACAGCTATTTCTCAAGCACTCAAACCTCAGAAGTATTTGAAATATCAGATAGAGAACTAGATTATTCGCTACATAAGTCGAAGTTAGAAGTGCCAAAAGACAATTTTGATTTTAGAGGTCCATCCATCATGGATGAACTGTCTTATTTTGGAACATCTAAGAAATCAATAGAGTTTGATAACCAATCCGCAATCAACAATGCCAATAGAAATAATTGTAATGAAATAAGTCCAATAAAGCATAGAAGAATAACAGAAATATCTACTCCTCAAAAGGCATGCTGTAGTAACATGGTTACAGTATTTACTCCTAAAAGTGGTGAAATGATAATCAAAACCAATAATGTTACTCCAATGAAAGACTATGAATCAATGTCAATGCATGAAATCCACATAGAATTAGATAAATATGGGATCAAACCATTCAAACGGAAAAGCGGTAAGAAAACATAAGTACATCATCTAGTTTATTTGAATATAATTAGTCTAGGTCTGTAGGTTAATGTAATAAAAACTACAAATGATTTTGATCAAAAACCTCATGAACTATATCTGCCCCGTCGTTATAATTACAGTAAGTTGTGTTACTGGTCCTTTTTTGTCCACCAATAACACTGAATACTGATCACAGCTTGCTTAGAACTGCACATTATATAACCAACATTCTCGTCATATTGTATCTTGGTACTTACTAACCACAATAAGTAAGTTACAACAGGGGTAGTATGTATTAAGGTCGATTCACACATATCAGTGAAGCCACAGTTCCGACACAGTATCGCATGACGCATGAGTGAACGCATTGAGAGCACTGTGGCGTCACTGACACTGACAAGTGGGGATGCGTTCATAGAGAATGTATGAAAGAATATTTCGCACTGTGCCGGTACTGTGTCGGAACTGTGGCTTCACTGATATGTGTGAATCGACCTTTATACTGTTTTTATTTTACTAGCCGCGGCGGTTTCACCCGCTTTCCTTAACTCTTTCGCTCCTCAAACTTCATCTAAATTCGTTCAGTCGTTTTTGCGTGATAGAGAGCAAACACAAACTTTCACATTTTATAATATGAGCAGTAGCAGGATTTTTATATTTTTTCTACAACATGGTATTTGATATTCTAACAATTATCTTTTTCAGCCATACAAATTCTCACACACATCTACAACGAAACCCATCCAATCATCGACACGGCTGTACTCGACTTGTCTTCACCTTCAAAAAGACACAAACCAAACCCCACCTCTCCAAAAAGGCTCATATCACCAAGAAGGCTTCTCACATCTCCGGTACCTTTGGATTACACCAAATATACAGATATACCAGATATTGATCAAGAAAACGAAAGACAAAACAGCAAAGGGATCGGTACTTCAAAAAAGGGTAAAGGAATAGGTAAAAGTAGCCTCAAGAATAAGAAAGATGTCACAGAAAAACCAAATGAGGTTATTATAGAAAATACACAGAATAGTAGTAAGAAATCTAGTGAAGTTCCTATTTTTAAAGAGATTGGATGCAGCTCTGAAGATTGGGTATTCCAGAAGAGAGAAAAGGCCAAGGTAACTTTTTGTCTACAATGTTTACTTATCTAGCATGATTTGTCTAATACATAATTATAAAAACTTAAATAAGTAAAAAGTTTAGAAACAACCAACCCAGCCCGACTAGGAGAAAAAAATTGACCCCAAAAATCCGCTTTTTTTTTAATAATTTTAATATACCCAGTGACACGCGCAATAATGCCGAGTCTAACAACGTTATTCATCCAAATCGGTTTTTAAGCCTGTTAAAGGGTTAAAAATACAACCGAATTGAAAACCTCTTCCTTTTATGAAGTCGGTTAAAAAAAGCATATCCATCGTTCATTCAAACGCCAACGCCTGGCAGTTAGTTAAAAAAAGCATATTTTTCGATCACCCAAACGCCAACTACAGATTGCGGACAAACGTTCCGTTGGCAGACCATCAGCCCGATGGGTCGACGACATCAGACCCATCGCGGGTCATCCGTGGATGAGATTGGCCCGACACAGGGAAGAATGGCGCAAGGGAGGGAGAGGAGGCCTATACCCAGCAGTGGGTCGATACAGGCTGACGATGATGATGATGATGATGAAACGCCAACGCCTTGTATTATTTCATTAACACATTTTCCAGGTACATTCCTGCCGAGTGCCTCTACACATAGCGTTCTACAACTATGTGTCATCGCGGCGCGATTTAAGAGAAGCGATATTATGCTACGAACCTGTTGAAATAGATGCTATACACAAGGATTTGGTCGGATTCGGGCATAGATACGATCCTAAGGTAAGTTCACAGAAACAACAACAAACAATACTTAACACTTTGGCTGCGGCGCGAAATCACATGCGCTAGCCCCAGGCGCGGCTAATAGTCAAACGCCTTGTTTTTTACACGCCTGAGCGTGTGCAGCCGCATTCGCGTCGCGTAAAGGAAAACACAGTATGTGTTTCCCGCAGCCAAAGTGTTAACTTAAATATGGTTATAAGGAAAGGGTACGCTAAGCCGAAAAGGGCTCATAGTACTCATCATTATAAACAACTTTTACTATGGGACCAACCCTGAAATGGAGAAAAAAGTATCAGCTGTTCCATAGAAAAATGTCAATGACGCTCTAAAAATATAAAGAATAGTTTTTTTTTATTTCAGGGTTGACCCCGTAGTGAAAATTGTAGTGCTGAGTGCGCTGTGCACCTTTTTGAGTTTAGCAGATCCTTTAATTATAACTGACCACTGTAAGTGGACTGCAGTCCGATTACGTTAGCTGTCACTCAATCGCGGCATCTTTGATCGCGCTCCTATGCCGTGTAATGTAATGTAAGAGAAAGATAGAGATATGGCGCATTTTCTCGCGTTACTTCTACGCCAAACTTCATCCAAATCCACCGAGTTAACACTTTAACTGCTGAAAACACACACCTTGTTTTCCTTTACTGTGTGACTACACACGCCACGCGCGTAAAACACTAAAACACAGGTGCTGATTGAATATAATAAATAAATAAATAAACACAATGCATGTGATTATAAACAGCAGGTAAAGTGTTGAACATCAAGCAGTAACAAACATACATACTTCTCTTTTACTCGCCAACTGTTGCATGTATAATTTAATAGAAGATGGATAGATTGCAAAGAAAACAACAGTCAAACAGTAAAATTCAATATAATGCACATCTATTGTAAAATTACATCTAATCAGTGAAAAAGTCTACTATAATTATATTTTCTACACTTAATTTATGAAATTCATTTTGTTTCAGGATTTGCTCAAATTCCTCGACAAGAAATGCGTAACAGTGAAGACCTCAGACAACGATGCTAAAAACCAAAAATAGTAAAAATAAATTTCAATAACCCACCACAATACAACAATGAGTTCTTAGCTCAAAACTGAATCGCGTTGACTTTTGTCTCGCTTCTTCTTCACCTGATAGAGTGAGATGAAAGCCAGGGCGATCCAGACTCCCTAGCCAAGTTGCAATTCTACAATCTAATTATAGATAAGATAAGAAAGGTAGGTAAGATAGAACTTCTTTTTTCTAAGACAGAAATTTCATTCCCATACATTTTTCTATATCATTTCGATTATAGAAATGCAACTTGCGTAGGGTTAGTTTGTCTATAGGCAAATCGACAAAAAGTCGTCTCCTTCTTGATTGTCGTAGCCATCTCTTCTATATGTTTACGACTTGTATGGATGTGTTCGTAATTGTCTCTAGATCACCAAACTGCCGGTCGTAAAGTGAAAAACGACAATAACAATTATCGTTTTAGATAATCAAGCAAATCACTTCAGTAGTTGTGTAGTTAATAGCGTAATTGAATGGACCAAGCCGCCATCTTTGTGACGTCATAACTCGGCCAGCCCCCAGTTTTCGCTTTACGACCGGCAGTTTGGTGATCTAGAGATAACGACGAACACATCCATACCAGTCGTAGGTATATAGAAGAGATGGCTACGAGATTTCGTCAAATGGGGTGTTTGTCCCCTGACTATTTAAGCTCACGGTTAAGATTCTAGTCGCTCGGTGATCACTTGATGAAATGGCTAGATGTAAATATGATGTGTGTAAAAGAGACAAAGTATGTGACTTTTGTCTTTTTATTTTCTTTGTCTTTACCATGAAACTCACGTCTGGCTATACTTATCGCATGATATTAGATCATACCGTGGTTTTAACTATCATTATACAGTATATACAAGTGTTTATAAATATATGTAGTCATGTAGTGTTTATAAATTATGTTTAGTAAAAAGTATAAATAGATCTTAATATTGCAAGTACATATTATTTTATTTCATACTATACAAGATTATAATGAAAGGGTATGCTACGCCGAAAAGGGGTCACAAAATGTAGAACAGCTGATTGTCTCAATTTCCGGGTTGGTCCCATTGTAAAAGTTCTTCGTAACTACCAGCAGCAGTAGTGTACTATCAGCCGTTTTCGGCTTAGTATACCCTTTCTTGATAACCCTGTATGTATAGATTGTATAGCTTCGTCCCGGGGTTTCACCCGCTACCCCATAGAAACCGAACTAAAAAGTGTACTATGTTTTAATCCAGGGACCTCGGATTTCTTGGGCTATCTCTGAGAATATCTCGGTTACTCTCACTCTCATGACATTTCTAATGAGAGCGACAGTGACCGCAATATCTCACTCGCAAGAATATTCTCAGGGCAAGTTACTTTCCAAAAGTCACTATTTTTGTGGAGCCGTTTCAAGAAAAGTTATCAAACGTAACATTATATTAGTATTACAAGTATTTTTCTTTTTATTTATTTTTTAATAACAAAACAAACTTAACAAAGTAATTAAGTATAAAATTCCATTATATCACAATTTTCAGATAATATCATTAACAAATTGTTTACAAAATTGTATAGAACATTTCAGAAGCCTTTATGAGGCTTGTCACTTTAAAAATACATTAACACTAACAGACAGTAAGTGTGACACAGTTTATAATGAATGTGGCCAAAATTAGAACAGGCACAAGCCAAGTTTCAATTCGATACTGGAAACGCTATAGAAAATGTATGGGAATATCATTTCTGTCATAGAATCTATAGACAGATTATAGAAATGTCATTCCCATACATTTTCGTTGTTTTCTTTAGCGTTTCGATTATAGAAATAATTAACCAAATAGTTTTCTATTTTAAAAGCGCTGTTAGCGTAGCTCGACTAGGTAAGAACTAGTAAGGAGACACAGACAGACCACAGAACAGTGGATGTGGTGGGATGTAACAGATCACAGATGTTAAGCAACGGATGACACGGTTAATATAAATGAGCACTATCTACTGGTGACATTTGACGTGGACGACTATGGATGTCATTTGACGTGTCATCTGACCTACGATAGTGCTCAATTGTCTTACTTTCCTTTAGTATTAATAGACCGGGGTCGATAATTTTTAAAACCAAAAAAAATAATAGTAGCATGAAACGCATTAGAAATGGAGGAGAATATTATGAAAATGAAAGGAAAAATAATTTACGGGCGATCTGAGGTCGGGAAGGGGGTGGGGGTGAGTGTTTAAGGGTAAAAAACGGATTTTCTCGATTTCCGGAAAAACTAAAAGGCCTATGGAAAAAAGTCCAATGGCAAAGTTGTAGGTAATAAGAAGATCTAAAACTTTAGTATTGACACTTTCTTCACATAACCTCAAAATTTATGTGAAAAATTCAAATAACCAAGTTTTTGGTTTTTTATTAATATCTTATACAAAAAAAAATTTTTTTTTCACGAAATTTGGTGAAAACTTACCTTTTTATGTCCCAAATACGCTGTAATTTATTTGATTAAAAATATTTATTTTTTCACCTTATTTTGAATTAATATCGAAAAAGCACCCTAATTTTCAATCGAAAATTCACCCGTCAAAATATCAGCTTTTTTCAAAAAGTTGGTATGTTTTCTGTTCGTTAAAATCTCTACTTTCCGATGGTGAAAAAATATATATATGTTACCATAGTAAATCTTCTCAGAAAATGCAAAAATCGAAAACTCGAATTCGAATTTTATTTTCAATTATTATATACAATTTTGAGCTATTTATTAAAATTTACACTTGAATTACTCGAAAAACGTAAGATTACATGTTACATTGATAAAAAAAATCTTTTTCACTTTTCATTATTTTTAAAGGCTTCTACTCCGGCCTATAAACGGAGGCAAAGAGTATAAATTCTTTGTGGTGCAGAGCTGCTAATATGGTCAAACACGACATTTAACATTAGGCAAGCAATTTGCTTGTCTCTTCACTCAATTGTATAAAAACGTAGCAACAACGGCCTCATCCACATACATTTAAAGCCGTGTCACACAATATTAGTTATTAACACTAACTGCTGAAAACGCATACTTTGTGTTTTTCTTGTTTCAACGCGAATGCGGCTGGCTACACACGTCAGGCGCGTAAAGCCCACTTTCAATACAACTGTGCGGTAAAACACAAACGCATGTTAAGTGTTAAAGTGTTAGTGTTATTATAGACTAGGTACAGCCTAATGTCATTTCTTGAGTAGCCCGGCCTGCAGTAAAACTTGCCTCGTCGCGTTGTTGATGTGCCGAAACCTATCAGGACCCAGTTGTATGCCTCCGTACCTGAAATGTCAATTACTAGTTGAGTTTGGATTTCGTGACCGGTGCTGCTTGACTTTTGGTCTCGTAGGTTTTGGGTTTTAAAACATAAACTTAGCCCGCAAAACACAGGTCATGGGCAATTTTATCTTCCACCGTTTTTTATCCACGCGCAGATGGAAAAAGCTAGAAATACATATGCTTATCACTCTCTCGGGATGAAAAACGGTGGGAAACACTTGGCTAGTGTGGCTTTTTATTGGTAGGGAAGGTTTAAAATTGATCTAGCAGTTCTGGTGATTACCCTCTACAGAATACATATTAACATACATACAAACCTCTTTATATTAGTAAGAAGTATGTGTATAGCGGTATGTTCGGTATCTTCTAGGCAAGCGTGCTCCATCGTAGGCCGCATCGTTGCTTCCCAACAGGCAGGATGGCGGTCAAACGCAAGCCTATTTTTGAATTAAAAAAAAATAGCATGTCTACGTTATGACTGCGCGCGCCAACATGTATTTTGGTGTGGCGCTTTTATAAATCTTGCCTGGCAACAATCGGTCTTTTATTATAATGACATAACATCTAGAACTCTAGATTCAATATTTCAGTAAACTTACCATCTAGACACAACAACGAGCGCATTCTTCTGGTCCAATATCTGCATGAGATGCAGCATCCGGCCGCCCGCGTGCGTCTCACCATCATCATCACAGTCTTGGAGAATGCTCAGCCCTCTAGAAGTCTTACGCTCTATGCGGTAAGCGTACATATTGTGTGTGGCGTTTAGGATCTTCTTGTTTTGCTTTAGCTTTGCTATGACAGACCTGAAAAAAAATACAATTTATTTTTACTAGCTGCGCCCCGCGGTCACAAATTTAATGTGAGTTTTCCAGGATAAAAAGTAGCCTGTGTTAATCCGGACCATGAAAGACCTTCATTCCAAATTTCGTGTAAATCCGTTATAAGCCGTTTCAGTGTTTAGTGGTAACAAACATACCAACTTTCACTTTTATATTAGTGAGATACATACTGTGCCTCAAAATTGAAAAACGCGGCAACCCTTAGTACATTTTATTTTCAATTTATCTTTGTGTGAAAAATTTACAGAATGATTCTGAAACAAAGTAAAAGCTACCTTCGTAGTAATATGAGACGTACTAGCTCGAACACCATGCTTCGAGAGCTTTGGTGTTTGGATATCTCTTATTGTGCAGTGTAAAACTAACTCTATTGCAATGTGCCAAGAGTATTTATTTACTAGTACTTAAGCGAACAGTAGACCTCGCGAACTGTTTTGCGACAATCAGCGTTTCATCTCGACAACCTCCTGACTGATTTTACTCCTCCTCGAAATTATAACCGCCAATCAAAAAATCCCGACGACAAAAGAATTCTATGAAATCGTTGAACCTGTATAAGTTTCGTCGAGATTGTTGAGAAATGCAACCTGTACGCGAGTACCTACAAACAAACATCTGGACAGATGGAAGCAGACCAATCGATTCATAGACGCTTTGCTCACTGGGTGAATTAATTAAAAGTTAAATCAGTTGCTGTTCTGTTGTTCTTTATTCTCTTGTTTAGTTTACTTACGTCACATCATCAAGGCTGTGGACTTCCGCTGCGTGTCCTTGGAAAGAGCTCTTTCGATCTATGATCACTTCTCCGTGAGTTATATCTGGGCAGTTTATGTCTAACTGAAAATAAGTTTAATCTAAGTTAATAAATATTTTACTACAAAAAGTTTTATTCAACTGGTTGTGATATAAGCTTGAATATTGACCTATTGATATAGGTAGAATAAGTCAAACAAACACAGTATACTTAGCTATTTTACTGTAAAAAAATGCATGGAATTGACAATGCAGTTTCCATTTACATTCAACAGCCCGATATGGGCTGCTGTACCATTTTGCATTTATCTATTATTTATTTATTTTAGTATTTTTTTTTTTTTTTAATCTTTTTTTTTTTTAGGGACTTTTAGCCACTTATGCGTAGCCATGTCAGCCCCATAGGTGCTCTCTTTTTGTTTTTTAACTAGAAGTCCGAACACATCGCCTCAAGACTTAAAATAAATAGGTTATTTGCCATTACTGACGTCGGTTCACTCAGTATAGATTGAAACACCCCCACATCTATATAATTTACCCCCAAATCCCTCAACTTTTGTCTGAGTGATTCATTATGGGCACATTCCATCAAAAAGTGTTGGATGTCCTCTCTAGAGCCACAAATTTCACAATTTGGTGAATCGGCTTTCCGCATGAGGAACTTGAACTGATTGAGTGGAATGTGCCCGGAGTGAAGCCTGCACGCCATTACAATTATTTAGTATATTTTTAAACAATTTGCCTTAAAACCCAGTCGGGTTTGTATAGCAACCGTGTGGTTTGGCAATAGGTTCTCACAATAATGTATCTACAGTTACTAGATTACTCGTTATGTATTTTAAGACAAAATATATGTTAGGCATACTCATCCTAAAAGACACTATCTAATTTTGGCCTGCTTCTGTTCAGTCTGGCCAGTTTACCGTCCAAAATGGTGGTCTGGTCTGGGCCAAAACACCCATACAAAGTATCTTTTAGACTTTAGACATTATTTTGATGTGCATTTTAAAGTTGCAATATTTTTAACATTAACGCCAAAAAAACAGTATAATTACCAGAGCGAGATCTAAGGACAGTACAGCAGCAGGCTTGTCTTCTTCTTGTTTCTTAGCATCGGGAGGTTTCATTGATTGCAGTATCTCTCGTATCTTCTCAACCCACTGGAACACCACTGTTTCACCAACATTCTCTCTGAAAATTTATTTTATTTATTTATTTAAAATTTACTTAAAATAAATTGGAATCATAAACATCTCTAGGATAATTTTACAGTTCTGTCCATCCAAAGCTTGTCTGGAAGATATTGCTTTATGCGATAAGACCACCCTTGTACTATATGTATGTAATTCTAATTGATCTTAGTTTTTCTTGTAATTTGTTTGGCATGCAATAAAGCTATATTCTAATGTTATGTGAATTATAAATGCGAAAATGAGTTTTTAACACTTTCACGCCTTAACTACTCAAAGAAAATTTTTATTTTTATGCCATAGGTGGCAGACAAGCAAAAGGGCCGCCTGATGGTAAGCGATCACCGTCGCCTATGGATACCTGTAACACTGGAGGCATCACAGATACGCTGCCGACCTTTTAAGATTCTATTAACAGCCCTTTTGAAGAACCCAATATTGTAGCTACTCGGGAATACAGGTGGAGGGAGCTCATTCCACATTTTTATATTATTTCCATATTTTGAATACACATCGTCAGGCGTATGGAAAAGGATATGGATAACATTATTATCATCATTAATGTGTGGATGAAATCACAGGGTACAGCTAATATTATAAAGGCGAAAGTATGTATATTTGTTACTAATGAATGCTGAAACGGCTGAACGGACTTAGATGAAATTTGGAATAAAGGTTGTTCAATGTCTGGATTAACACAGCTACTTTTATCCCGGAAAACGAGAGTGAAACCGCAAGGCGCAGCAAGTATTTTAAAATAGTGGGATTGCTTTGATGTGATTTTCAGTAGTTTTTAATTAGCATTATGTAAGTATGATCTTATCAGATAAAACCTTTATTGACCTTTCTGATAAGGGGAACTTGAATTAATTACTAAATAAACAATACATCTACAATATGTTCTTGTTACCGAGTCCCAAATACTTTGCGAAAACTTTTATTTACAAAATTGGCAAATTATTAATGTTGGAGATTTTTGAAGACTAATTTAGTAACTTTACATAAATAGGTAGCAAGGTAATAATATAATGCGACTTCTTAGTTTTATGACATTAATATGATATAGAAATAATTCTATCCTATTAAAACTAAGTCACAACTTTTAAAAAGAAAACTAATTCCGCTTACATCACTGAGAGTTACTATAATGCAGTTCATGAGTGCAGCATCTCAAAGACTTTTAACACTTTGACTGCGGGTAACACATATCTTGTTTTCCTTTGTGTGACGCGAGTGCGGCTGCACACGCCAGGCGCGTAAAATAACGCATTTGACTATTAGCCGAACCTAAGGCAAGCGCATGTGATTATTAGCCGCAGTTAAAGTGTTAATTTACTTGCAGCAAGAATGATAAATGGAAATAGATAGATACCTACAAATATACCTCATCCAATGAACTATGCAGCTTCTCTTTGGCCTTTCTGTCCATCCATGGCGCTGATATTTCATATTTTGGAGGCTCCATACTAGGATAATTTTCAGGCATAGTTACATACAAAACAACTTCGTTTTTCCCCTTTTCTATTACGATACTGTATGATCTGGATGCTTCACCCTCTGTCTTCCAGTCGTCAGCGTAGATAGCACTTAATGCTTCTACTTCTTCGGCCTATAAAATATTATCAAAGTTAAAAAACTAAAAAATAACACGAAAACATTAGGTTAAATTTCATGAACTTTATTCACCTGTTTCGTCAAGTTATCTGTATCCATTTTGTAACAGGTTTGATCACAGTTTAATGTTATTGAAAAAACTCGAAGTATTTGAGAATTTCTGTATTATTAATTTACATTCCAAAAATACCTATCTCAAAATCTAAACTTTCTAAACAAATCTCGTGTCTCCTCTGTCTGTGTGTGTGTCACAGAGTTGCTAGGACAGAATATCAATTTTACCTCAAACTGATACTTTTAACAAGAAAAAATCCCCATGATCGTTTTGGAAAAAAGTAACATAATAGAGTTGATCAGGGCCCGTACCGTACCATGACCTCAAAAAACAATGACGGTTGCGTTTTGTTTCCGACGCTGCGAATAAGGTTCATGGTCATGGTACGGGCTCAGGTGTTGATCTTTTTTACATCGGTCTAGGCGTGCGTTTGACCGCAATCTCACCTGATGGGAAGCGACGATGTGGTCGAAGATGTAGCTCGCTTGCCTAGGAAAAACCTGTTCACTCTATTTTTGAACTTTAAAGTTGGGGTGTTCAAGGTTTCGGAGTCGCAGACATCATAATTATATCGTCACGGACATAAACACACATACCAGCGTGTGGGACAAATCGGTGCTCCAGGACATAGTCTGGGTAGTCAAGGTCAAGGTATGCTGTATCCGATGGGCATCCTATCTGCGTCTCCGAAATAAAAAACAAGTGATCTTGCTCAAAAGCTGAGGTTATTTTTGCAGGTTATCAGGTATTGACTTGTAATAAAATGACAATTGACAAAAAAAATGTGAGGCGTCACGGGACGCCTGGTAGATGTGAAACATTTTAATCCATTCATGCTCCCGTTGTCCATGGCCATACAGATTTTCACAAAACCGTTCGAAAATTGAAACTCAATTAGGTACGCGCGTCGTCATTTATTTATTTGCTTGAATACTGCACGCCGTGGCGACGCGTCGCCACGGCATGCGTCGCCACGCCAGAAATCGATTTTACCTACGTGCGCCAAAAGATGTTTCACATCAAAAAATCTGATTAAACGTAACGAAAACAATATGCTAAATTTTTTCCCGGAAATCGCGAAAAAGCCCGCAATCTGGCAGCCTTGAAGTGTCACTCAGTCACGAAAACCATGACATTGACATTTTGACTCCCTGTCACAACTGTTGACAATGACGTCACAAAAGTTCTTGACAGCTTACAAAAATAAAAAATTCACACTGTGTTCGACACTTAGGTCTTTTAGCCATGCCGGTTTTCCGTTACAGAATTATTTTATTTACGCCAGGCAACCTGGTGTGAAAGAAAAGGGGAGCCAGACCCAGGCTCACCTTTCTAACACGACTATGGGATGGAACACAAATTCAAAGCTGACAGTGGACTGACATTAAATACATTATTATTTGTAATGATGTTGATTCTATTTTACATCATATATGCCCGGACCTCATACTCAGTGCAGTATCGTTCGGCCTTCGGCCTTGTAATTTTCGGGCTTGAAACCGAAGTTACCGAACTTTTATCAAGAATTACCAACGAACAGCATTTCATTCATAATAGAGGTTATATTTTACATTATAAAAGGTTTGCTGCAATTATGTATTATACGAATTGGAATGAAATCAGCCGGTATTTTGCGTGTGTAATCGCATAGACCGTATGCAAATGCCAACATACATTCCGACCAAGTTATCTAACAGTTGAATGAGGGAGCTACCATCGTTTTTCCTGAGCGAATCTTACAGCCACATGTAGAAAATGTTTAGATCATTCGTTTGACCAACTCAACAAAATAACGTGGTCGGTCTGTAATAGATATTTTATGGAAATACGTCGCGGCAGCAGCCGGAAACTTTATAATTTCATACATTTGCCCTGATACGGGCATATTAAGAGGCATTAGAATTATTGCCCACTTCGCACGACATTTCTTTTGAATCGAGATGTAGGTAATAGATACGTAATAATTTGTCTAGGCCTCTAGGCTATACTTTTAAACCTGCATTGCAATATGCCTAAGCTACCTGTGAATTATGGAGAACTAGAATTAGGTCGGTAATCCTACTGGGTACGAGTAGGTACATAATACATATATGTATTATAAAAAATGTCAAAGTTTTTATGTTTGCTACGCAGTCACGCCAAAACGGCTAAACGGATTGAGAGGTATGGAAGTAGTAGGTACATATACATAGAGTAGGTATGTAATACATACCTATATGTAATACATACCTACTCTATGTATATGTACCTACTACTTCCATACCTCTCAATCCGTTTAGCCGTTTTGGCGTGACTGCGTAGCAAACATAAAAACTTTGACTATGTAATACATACCTACTCTATGTATATGTACCTACTACTGCAATCGAGAGTAGGTATGTAATACATACCTACTCTCGATTGCACTTTAGGTTAACATTTTAACCCGGAAAATTCAACGGTTCCTAATTATCTAACTGTGTGGCGCCGCTAGTAGTAGTTCATAGATATGAAAGCTTGTATGTTTGTTGCTTATTCACGCAAAAACGGCTGAACGGATTGGTGAAAGAGCCAATTGTTAAGGCGGTAGACTAACACTGGCTTCTTTTTATCCTGAAAAAGATTTCCTGCACGAATGCGAGTAAAATCGCGGGACGGGGGAATTTTTATAAACCTACAAGGTTTATAAAAATTCATTGGATGCATACACTTTCTGTACCTATTCACCTATACAGGGTTATATGGATAGAGGTATGCTCAGCCGAAATGGGCTCATAGTAGGTAATCATCATTATGAACAACTTTTACTATGGGATCAACAGAAATTGCGGAAAAAAATCTGATGTTCTACGAGTATAAGAAAAAGTCGATGACTGTCGACTATTTAGTCGAGTTCTGGAACCCATAGTAAAAGTTGTTCATAATCATGAGTACAATGAGACCTTTTTGGCTTAGTGTACCCTTTTCTTATAACCCTGTATACCTATTTTGTCGTGTTGTTGTATCACCTATGTTTTTAGGGATTTGTAAAATTAGTTCCGTAAATAAAAATGCCTTTATTCTTTTAAAATTTGGTTTATTTTTATGTGAGCCTATTATTTACGTCTGTACGTTCATGATAAGGGTTTCAACTTTCTAAACGTTTACTTTGTTACTATTTTATTACTAAACTTACGATGTAAGTTGTAATTTATTAAATTAAAGTATTTACAATGTAAAATATTCTACGCTAAGGGAAAATATTTTATTGATGGGTAACAAGTTTTATGATCTAAAATTTTGGAATGATTCTAATTTAGGAATGCTTGAAAATACAATAAATATACATATTTTTTATTAATTACATCTAATTAGTTTTAAAGTTATTGTACACGTGTTAATGAATATTTTAATAAATAATTTCTTACTAGAATATCACAGAATCATAAATTATGACATTGTTAAGTTATAAACTATCTACCTACAATTATTTTTAGATATTTTAAGTACAAATACTTAAGTAGGTAAGTACCTAATTAATTGTTTATTTTTAATTAATCTATGTATTTTTCTAATTACACATTTTTAATTATTTATCTACAATCCTACTTGATTTGTTTATGGATAGATAGGGATATTAATATGGACACAAAGATGAACTTATTTATTTATGGCAACTCCTATTTTACATATTATAATATTAACTACCTATTTACGGTAAGTAAATACATAGGTAAGTGTACACGAAGCCTTACGGCCATTTACTAAATCTATTGCAGTTACAGTCGTACGTAAATAGTACTAAGATACGTTATGAATTTCACAAGGTTTACACAAATTTCCTGAATATTCATCAAACAGTTTTACGGCACGCTTTTGAACTCTGTAGTCATATACTTTCAATCCTTAAGTTCTAAGTACTTAATTTCCCGCCTTTATTTCTGAGCTGCTAGATTCAACAAAGCAGTCATTAGACACGCTTTGCGCGGAGCAGTAACTGGCTGGAGAACTTCTGTTACTCAAAGTTTTCTCTTTACTATACTCAATCATACTGCCACTGGGCTGCCTGAGGAAATTCTGAAACCCAACCGGCATTACATTCGGCAACTTTTCCGGTTTTTTCAACAACTCCTCAATGGAATAAGGGTTTTTCTTCTTCTCTTTCTCTTTTTGCTCGTCATCGTCTGGTCTGTCAGTGCTGTCATCGCTGGCTTCAACAGAAATGTGCTCCGACTCTGTCTTGACTTCATCCGTGGTGATTCTGAGGAAGTCATTATTGATGTTCGCGTAGGGGTTGAAGTTTTTAGCGTCGGCGTGGTAGGGCATCATGATTCTCTGCCAGGGCGATATCGGGTATGGTTTGAGCAAGCCTTGAGCTTGTACTTGGTTGGCGAGGAGCCAGGATGTGGCCAGTCGTCGGTCGTAGAGGTGGACGTCTGATGTGGTTGGTGGGGGCACGCGGATGCCCGAGTGGACAAAGTAGGGAGGGTTCTGTGGGGGTGTGGGTGGAAGGGACGTCTTGAGAGACATGTAGTCTATGAGGTTCGGAAGCTCCGGCTGTGGGTATGGCTCTGCAAAGAAGGAGAAGTAAATTTTTAGAACGAGAAATGCTGTAACTCCTGTTCCTAACTAAAGATAAATTATTTAGGTTTCGTCTAAGCATTAAGCAAGCATGCTCCATCGACGTCTTTATTGATTACCATCAGACGATAGTAAAAAAATCTCTGACAATGCACCAAATATTGTCAGACATCAATATTGTTTGATGTGGTAACGGTAGAGCACGTTTACCTAAAAGAAACCGATTCATTCGCAACTTGAAAACAGTTACTAAGTATTAGGTACTTAGAGCTACATCTTAGCATAACTTTATCTGACAGACGTAGAAGAATAATATTTGGCCTGCAGATTTGCTAGAAGTAGATACAGTTCCACTCGTATTATAACTACAATTAAAGCAAAAAGAAAGAAAGTAAATAGGAGTAATAAGATAACAGGGGTTTGGAATTAGACTTTCTATTGGTACCAAATAGGTAGGCAGGCTGCCCACAATCATAGCACGTGTCGCTTTGAACAGGTGTCTTACAATACTTCGGTGCTTACAATGGAGTTCTATATCATGATATTAAAGATAAATTAAATTTAACCAGTGGATAACTTATTCCCGAATTTATTACTACCTATAAATAGTAAGTAGAAAACTGTACTCGGTAAGTAAGTTTCGGTTCATTGGTAAAGCAGGTGACGGAAATAGTCAGTTATTTAAACGTAGTTTACTAATTAATGTTTATTAGAACTACACGTTTTAGGGACATTTCTCTAATGTTCAAATTAGGGAAATTGAATTACAAGTCGACAAATATTAACACCTGCCTGAAATAAATTTGAAACCATGTTTTGGTCGTACTACAAGTCCCGGGGTATGCGAGGCGTTCTGATAGTAGAGTAAGCTCAATTATTGTGATAAAAATATTTGGCCGGTCGGAATTTCGCGCCAAAAGTAAGTATTTTTTTTTAATTCAATTTAATCACAAATTAAATTATTAAATCCCACTAAAAAGTTGCAAAAATCACGCAGAAACGGTTGAACTGATTTGAATGAATACCTACCGGCTTTTTATGTCGTTCATTAACGGTCCCTACAGGCTAGCGGACAAAACCGCGAGCCTCAACTGGTAATTTATGTTACTCGTACGTACCAATAAAAACTATGAAAATGATGAAAAGTAACTTGGTTTTGACAGCTTGTCTGTGATTTTGGCACATTTTTACTCGACTTCAAAAAAGGAGGAGGTTCTCAATTCGACAGTGTTTTTTTATGTTTGTTACCTACTTATATACCTCATAACTTTTGACTGGGTGAATCAATTTTGATGATTCTTTTTTTATTAGAAAGCTGACGCTTTCCGTGTGGTCCCATTTCAATTTAGTCCAGTTCTGATAATGGTATCCATGAGAAAACCATATAAATCTTAAATTTGCATTAAGTACGTTCGCGACAAATAAATGAATAACTCAATAGTCGGTCTCTTGAAGTCGGTTTTTGTTTTTTTTTGTAAAAATAATTGTGTAAAAACCCGTTTGTTTCGTTTTGTTTGAATACTTGAGTACTCTCGTATTAATTATAACAAAACTAGCTGTGCACGCAGTTTCACTTACGCGGTGACTCCGGTGACGAAGAACGGCGATGATAAAAAGTAGCCTAACAGTTAATCTCTACACTCATACAAACTTTTGCATTTATAATACAGGATTATAACGAAAGGATATGCTAAGTTGAAAGAGCCTCATAATGAATAATTATGTTATTATGAATATGTTTTGTTTATGGGACCAAAACGAAGTTGCGATAAAAAAATCAGCTTATTTTTTCCCACGAATTTCGAGTTGTTCCCATTGAGTCTTTTCGACTTAGCATACCTTATAACCCTACTATAGTAAGATACCGATAGGTATACTTAGGTAGAAGTCACACTCACCATGGCCAAGCCTCTCATCGTCGCTCCACGCCAGCCCGCTGTTCCTCAGTATCCGGTTCACAGAAGACACCGACGGTATGGAATGCGGCTCGCACACTCTTGCGCTCAGCAGCCGCTCCCTGATCTCCCACGCGAACATGCCGGGGTTCTCCTGCTTGAGACGAAGTATCTTTTTCACTACTGTTGGTGTTGCCACTTGCTGGAAAGAAAAAAGGGATAATTTATTGAATCAGGCGTTACTTTGCGGAAGTTTATCTTCAAATAAATGTTTTAAAATGTGTTTCTAGTACCTATATGTCCGCCTTTAACTAGAAATTCATCTGAAAACAATAATAAGAAGAGAGGGATTCAAGTCAGGATGGGGTCATGCGCGTCACGCTTGTTATCAAAATTTGAAAAAGGTTGGATGTGCACTCAGCGCTCAGTTATATCTTTCCGTACACTATACTGTTTATTCCCTTATTGTCTGTTTTATTCCACAGTTATTACCGACGTAACTGCAAGCTAACGTTGACCAACTATTCAACCATGGTTTCACGCCACAGCTAGGGTAGCCATTTGGCCAACCTTACTGTAAAAAAACAGTACCATCACAAAAATACTATTTACTTATTACAAGTTTTTATTTAACTTGTCGTGTTAGTATGTATGTAGGTATGTTGCCAAATGAAAGCTAAATTAGAACACTTTCTGATGCTTGATTGAGCTGGAGTTTGGTAAACCCGTGCAACTCCTATTACAATGCAATAAAAGCTCATTTTTTTGAAATGTCTTGATTTACTTTTCACACAAGTGTCGTTAATTTTTTTTAATGAACAAGTTGGCAACCCTAGCCACAGCTAATGACAAGTTAATACAGTACATCGATGATAATACCGTTTTCTTACTGGAATCGTTTTCCGTAAATAACGTATTGTGAAAGCCGTGATAATCTTGCGAGAAAATTTAAAGATTCACACTTTTTTAGTCCTATCTTATATTTATTATATAACTAGCTGCACCCCGCGATTTTGCCCGCGTTTTCCGGGATAAAAAAAGCCTATGTGTTAATCCAGACCATGAACAACCTTCATTCCAAACATGTAAATCCGTTCAGCCGTTTTTCCGTGAAAGAGTAAGTAATAAACATACATCCATACATTCTTACATACTTTCGCGTTTATAATATTTAGTAGGATATAATATATCCTTAGTATTTTATTAATATTCTACTTCTAGTGTGAACAATGAAGAGTTTATTTATCAATATATCGTAGGATCTTACAATTTTGGCTAATTGTACATTTAAGTAGTGTTTTTTGCATCGAAACTATTTTACCTCTATATTATTATGTATAATACCTACAGGTAATTATAGATAATGGTAGCTCATTCAGCTCTACGAATAAGTTAATAGCAGAGTTGTTATTTAACTACTTAGGATTCGATAAAATCGGTTCTATCCCGTCAGCACTGAACATTTTGAATTACATTAGGTATACTGCTGCAGCATTCGGGGCTAATCCTCTTTCGGATTTAGCCAGTTAAGTAGGTATATGTTAATAAAATACATAAAGTTTCACACACAAAGGAATACATACAAAGACAAGGACAACTAGTACCCAGACCCAGAACAGATATTTAAATTCATCATTCAAACATCTGCCAGGCCGGGAATCTACTCTAACTTAACATATAAGGCGGATATAGGTACTTACTACCCCTAAATCAAACAGGTCGTAAGTTAGTAGGTAGACATAAATTCAATTTAGAAAGTAAGTAAGTATAACACATGAGAGGGCATATTCGAATGTTTGAACAGAAACTACTTAGATACTTCGACTAAAATAAAATAAACTTAGATACCTATGCATTTTTGAATGACAAATTTTTCCTTTTGCACTTCTGCAATGATCTAGCTACTTATTCGAAAAATTAACGAACCTATTCAATTTATACTTTCATTGTAAATGTATGTAGAATTGTATAACAGATAGGTACGATCTTCACAATATCGCCCCTCTATCACCTCTATAGGAAACAACACCGATAAACATCTACCGCAGTTTATTAAGCGGGGGCAAACACAACTTTATTAGTGTAGGAATTTTCATTACCAACCTATCTTTACTGTGAAGTGTGGTGAAGCTAATAATAGTGTATCCAAGTGTAATAACAACGAAATGAAATTTCGTGCGAACGCTCAGCTGTGTATAAAGTGCTTTATCTGTGAAGTTGGGTCGTGGAGCCACCGTCGCTTATTCTCAACATAAGTGTCGGTCTTCCGTGAGAAATGTTAGTTCTCTTATTTGGCCATTTCGGTGTGTAAGTTGGTGGTATATTAATGGCTTAGTGCCGCGGCTTTGCTCATTAGGTAGTCGATCGAGTGTTTCTATCGATATCTGATTCGAGACCGGGGGCCGCACTATCTCTTCAATCTACGGATAATAGAGTTATTTGGGAAAATGGCTACCTTGTTTGCCAAAAATTTAAAGCTGATTTCAAAAGTATCTATCGGTTTTATTAAGGTTGTCTCATTGGTAACGTTCTGAAAGACGATCAGTTCAACGTCAAAATTGAAAAAAATATTGAACCAAGGCGTTTCTATATATGATACTAAAGTACCACGGACGCGGATATGGACTGGAAAAAAAATCTTATTTAGTTAAAGAGAATTATAACTACGTTAAAGCATAATTTGAACCAACTTTTATAGATAACAGAAAGACTATAGATAGAACAGACGTCTAACGGATAGGATGCAAACAAAGAAGCCTCAAAAATATTATGACAGCAGCAACTTTTGGACGCATCAATGATAATTATAGATCACACCCGTAACACGAACGCGCCCTTCGATTAAAAAAGTTAAAATTAAAAAGAAAAAATGGCGCCAAAATTGAGCGTTCAATAGTATCGGACCAAAAAGTATCGAACCGTAAAAAAAGGTTATAAGTATCGATCGAGTTCTAATGTCGTAATTACATGGTTTCCCGCCAAAATTGACGCCTTGGCCGCGGGACGAACTAACACACCCCCGTATCGAAGCCTACTATTTACACATTAACTTTGACAGGCTACTTAAAAGTCATATAATTATTTTTTTTAACCACACATGAAAGGAAGTTACGTTTTGGTTTTGGCGGCAAAAAGTGGATTGTAATGGATTTAGGTTTCGATAATTGTTTTGGCTATTGATTCGATCAAACAGATGCCACGAGATTCCAGAAATTGATAATGTGCACGAAAATATAAGATGCGCATTTTTTCTATAATAGTAGATTACTGAAATTACAATTACTGACCAAAAGGGAACGCTAAATGCACCCAATTACATGGCCCAACTATTCGAAAAAAGAAATTCAATTCAATTAGGAATAAATATATGTAGATACTAGCTGACTCGACAGACGTTGTCCTGTCAAAAGCCATTGCGTAACTATAGCAACCGTAGTATGTTGATGCTAACTTGTCAATTTATAGTAAAAATTATCAGTATAAATACAATTTGCAATAAATTAAAATTGCGACTATAATTTGAGATTTAAACTATCCTATCTCTCAAGTTGGATCAAACTGCACATGGTGTGCGAATTTTATTATAATCGGTTAAGTGGTTTAGGAGTCCATTGAGGACAAACATTGTGACACGAGATTTATATATATTATTTTTTTTTTTTTTGGGATTTTATGACCTGGTAACTAAGACCTTTAAGTCAAGACTTATTTGTTCAAGTGTATATTTATTCCTAGTTGCCCTAGTAAAGTAGTGGAGACTATACTAGAGGCTTTTCTAAGGAGTTTTGGAAGCAACACGAAATGACACGATTCACTGCATTTTATGATTTGCCCACACTCGTGCACGTCCTCAAGCACTTAATGGTTATTTTCCCCACTTAAAATAAACATTAACACTCAAAATTACACAAGTTTAGTAAAATAACAAAATGAAGCAACATGTCTCTTCCACGTTCCCGCCAAAACTCCTTATATATATTAAGATATATTAGGAATACTTAGCACAAATTTTGTCGTAAAATACAAAGCGAGTATTCGATACAAAAAAAAGTATGGACAAGTAGTGTGAAGTGAATGAAGCTCTACAAATCGAGTCAGTAGTGCCAACCTCTTCGCGCCATTTTCCATTTTAATTTTAATGTTGGTGCCCAATTATAATATTTATAAAAGTCCACATTGAAGTCTTAACTTCTTACGCTCAGGTTATATATAGGCACGTCGAAGCTAGGTCTTTACCCGCGTAATACAGTAGCGCCAAGCCAAGCTCTCGCGTCACGGGCCGTTCCGTTCACCGGTTTTTGCGCGCGCACATCCATCATTCCTTGACACATCCAATATCAGTTTTTGCACTACAAAATGGCGACCAGTAACTGTCCGTGCGTGTGCGCGATTAACGTTTCTTATTACGGATTTCTATTAGACTTTCCACCTTCCTGATGGGGTGAAAGATGAATCGTAATGCGAGGGCGTGAGAGACCGTTGCTTTAATGGCGGATTGATTCGATATTAATAAGAGGAAGGCTGCAGGTGTACAGTCTAGGTGTGCGCTGACATGTTTTTTATATGGGTCATAGTATGGAAGCTCATTAAGACTGTCCTCTGAGGAAGTCGCGCGTAATTACATGGTGTGGGTAGGAAGCGAGTGTCTAGGACATTAGCGACGTGGCGTGAGTTGCATCTGCTGGATTGATCGCTTTTGCTACGAGAATGTTAATCTAGTTTTGAGCTAATATGTGCTGAGGATAATAGGGTCTCTCGAGTCTTAAAAACTTGTACTTTTTAATTAGCTAGGTAATGTCGTTAAGTTTTGGACTGGTCCATGTTCCATGCTACTGGAACCAAGATTTTCTGTATGGTCGTTTTATTTTCTATTTTTTTTTAAATAACTGATTTTTAAGAAAAATATGTGATACCTAAAAAATATATCCAGAAAAGGTCTGGCTTTCATAAATAAAAATATAGTCTTTTATCAAAAACAAAGAAAAGTAAATGTCGGTTTTAAAATTATTATTTTATTTTATTTTTAAATATTTAGGATATTTTTTGACAGCTGAATTTACGCTTGTTTAAAACTTATAGGTATGCCTTAATAGCAATGTGAATATAATTAATTGCAAATAATGAAGTAATAATACAGAGCTACAGTTAATAAGAACGCCTTGGAACAACTAGTTTTTCATTTAATACGCAATCAATGAGGTAATTCTTGTGCAAGTCTGTTGATGTCAATCTCAATCATTAAAGTTTCGCAAGAATACAATACGTGGCGGACTTACTAGGTGTTGCCAGTAGTAAAAAAGTTGAAAATCTGATCAAACTTCGGGAACAGAAATGACGTACCAAAAAATCGTACGAAACGCTTTGATTGCACCTTTATTGTGGGCACCGCTAGAGTGCGGAATGCTCTGCCCGAGTGGGTGTTTCCCGATAGATATAATCTGGGTGTCTTCAAGTCGCGAATGATTTTTCTAGGCAAGCGTGCTCCATCGTAGACCGCATTGATGCTTACCATCAAGCGAGATAGCGGTGTTACTAAATAAAAAAAAGTACAATGAAATGCGTTCCAAAACTTTATCTCAAAAAAAAAAAACTATCAAACATCGAGGAGCCCGTACTCGATTACTCCGATAGTCAATCGATAATCCGCATATCCGTCCCTAACGATGATTGATCTCCGTTCACAGTATTCCAGCGTAATCCAGCTCCCTAACCCTGCATTAATCCAGTTATCTAACCCTGCAGTAATCCAGCTATCCAACCCGTAATCCAGCTCAAAGTTATTACCAATACCCGTAAATATCGACCACAGATTGAGTTATCATGTTACGAAGCTGCAAATCTTCTGATAAACATCGATTGTCGACATTTCCAATATGTTTTATACGTGTTTTATATGCCAGCTTTACGGTATTAAAAGGCGAGTAATAATATTGACAGAATAATCCAGAAATACTCCATAAAGCGAGCGATATGGACACAAATCCGACTTAAGTTGTGAAAATCCTGTGGCCGTATTTGTTGTGCTAATATTACAGGTTTCGTGTAATCGACAATAATATTTGGAGCGGTAAATTGTTATTAAGGGTTGAAGGGTATAATGGCCTATTTTGACGAGTGAGATATTATCTCGGTCACTGTCACTCTTTAGAAATATCATGAGTTGGCACTCGAGATCAACTCGGTTACTGCAAAAATAGGGTCCTTGTCCTTGTCCTCTGAGTCTAGAGTCTCAGTTCACGAGACACGTAGGTACCTAATAAATTGTTATGATAATAATTTACTTATAGGTAATACTAAAATTTTATCAATAAATAAAAATATCAAACTCTGCATGGTTGGATGTTTGTAACTCAATCACGCAACGGCTAAACTTTCAGTTGAAATTGAAACGTAACCTCCTCGTTTTAGTCGCCTAAAAATAACTCAAATGAAAAACCGGAACTGACGTCATGAGCGCTAATCTATACTTACCCCCTGGACGTATTAGCTCCCACCTGCAACCATATTAACCCCCATTCACCTACAAAATTAGTGCATGTCGATTACAAAGCACACAAATTGCGATCGAAATGGACAATGTTCTGTTCATTACACGAATAAAAACCACCCCACACGAATAAAACCAATTATGTACCTACCATCCGTTCAAAATACTCCTAATAATAAACTCTACGGCATTGTAACAAAGCTCAAAATTATTTATCAAATTGCTCGTGACAATATCATTGACACTTTTAGGTGAAAAAATAAATGTTTGTTCCTTTAGCTTAAGGTTCAAAGTTGCTTGTATTTTTTAAGGTGTATTTTCATTGATGTTTCGTTGGTGTCCCCTAAATTGAAGGACAGTGGACAGCGCGACACCGTTTATCTTAATAACATGTTAATACATCGACCCGAGGGGTATTCTGGGCCGTTCGAGATTATTGTGGTCACTCTCACTGTCATGACATTAGTAATGAAAGCGACAGTGATCGAGATGATTTCTTACCAACCAGAATAGGGCCTTGTCCTTCGGGGTTATTTTTTTGTTTGCTTTTTTAGTAGCCTGTGAACGATCATTTGTGGTATCAGAATTAGATCTGGCGGTTGAAAAGATGAAAAAGGAAAAGTTTTTACAAATAGATACAAGTTTTAGTTTTGAGAAACTAGAACAAAAAGTATTATTGTTTTAAGTAGGAATAGGTTAGTTGTGTTCATCTTTTTGTAGACTTGATTGATACGCACTTAGTCAGATTTATGGCTTAAGAAAGAGACAGAGAGAACGAGAGAGAGAGAGAGAGAGAGAGAGAGACGGTAGAGTAGAGATAGTTTGGTTTAGTAAAATAATTTAACAAACATTTTTTTTAATGCGAAAGTTTTTAAGTGACTTTGAGGGTGTGCGTGTGTGTTCGAAACTTTTTCACGTTGAAACGGCTCAATGGATTTGAATAAAACGTGGCACAGAGGTTGATTATGCTTTGGGTTAACACATAGGTTATTTTTGTTCAAGAAAAATGGTTGGTTCCTTTAAAATAGGGGGTGTAACTACAGGGTGCAGCAAGTAGATACAAATAATGTACCTATCTTTTTATTGAAAAATTTCTCGATAACGATCTCTTCGAATGACATGCTAGAGTGACATTAACAGCTTTGTCAAACAACATAACGTGGCAACATTAAATATTCAGCACTGGCCACACATTACCGACCTACTCGAGTTTTTAATTGCGGACAACACCGAAGAGCGGGAAATTGTATTTTTAAATTCACGTTCTGGCGATTTTTAATGCGATTTCTATGGACTGATAGTGTAAATTAAGTTAATGGTTCCATGCATGCTATCATCGGGGCTGACCAAACATTTAACCATTGAGTTTTATAGTAAGTAGCATAGTGCTACAAAAAGAGTTTTTTTACATGGCTATATCCAGATATTTTTTAATTTTTTGGAGTCAAAAGAGCGGCAAACTGGCAGACAGTCAGCCTGATGGTAAGCTAAACCGTCGCTGAAGATCTTCAACACTAGCGGGGTTGATTTCAGAGACGAAACTTATAAGAGCTTAATATGGGATATAATTGTATCTAAAACGTTCCTTTGAAACCTTCATCAAAGCTTAAATCTAAGCAAATAGTAAAATTTTTTTAATTAGCGAAAAGTATTTTGTCATTTACGTAGGTAGTACCTATTTCAATTTTACTATTTTTAAACGCAGTTGCAAATGCCTGCATGTCATATCTACCATACTATTTCGCGAGAGCGCGTAAACCTTCTAATTGGCCATAAAGGGTGGGCTGTAACATGTCATGTGGCACCTCGGCTGTCGTTGCCGTAGAGCGCGAACTGACATGGCCATTTTATCTTCAATATCTATATTTATACTAGCTGCCACCCGGCGGTTTCACCCGCTGTTTTTTTTTTACTTTTAAACCTTCCTTGAACTTTTACCAACATTTCAAGATCTAAATTAGCGAAATCGGTCCAGCCGTTCTTGATTTATAGCCAGCCAAACGTCAGTCTTAACTACGAGTATGTCTTAATTTTATAATGTTCGGCTCAACATTCTTATTTTTTTCTTTCAAAACAACCTTTTCCTGACAATAATTATCACAACAAAAAAGAATTAGCGAAATTGTTCCATCCGTTCACGCGTGATGCGATGACCAAGGGATCTAGAGATTCATATTTTATATAATGTATGTATGTATGTATGTATATTTTTTTTTGATTAAGTGACGAAACAAGCAAATCGCTCGCCTGATGTTAAACGTCACGTTTGCTCATAACAGGTCTGTGCCACCCAGAATTTTGAACTCGCAGAATTCAAGACCCTGCGTGGCACAGCACTGCACTCGTCACCCTGAGATATAAGTTGTTTAATCTCCCATTTGCCCTGTAATTTCACTGGAAACAATGCCCTTCCAACCGGAACACAGTAACACATTAAACATTACGGAAACATTACGGAACACATTACTGCTTGGCGGTGGAATACTGTAATACTTACTGGCAAAGGTGTGGTACTTCCCCAGGCGGGCTCTGCAAAAGAGCCCTATCACTACAAATATATAGATGGATAAGTACCTAAAGTAGCTGCGCCACGCGATTTCACCCGCGTGGTCATGAAAAACAGTTATGATTCATGAAAAGTAGATGTGTCTATCCAGGGTACCTATAAGCTATATCTATCCCAATTTTTATCAAAAACAGTTTGAAGATACATGGTAACAAACATTCCCACACAGGGTTCCACATTTATAATATTAGGTAGTAAGGAAGGATAGGATTTAATATAAGGCTAGTAACCTGACCAATATATCACCGCACAACCTAAACCTTAAGACCTAGAAACATAGGAAGGTGGTATGTTCTCTTTATGATGAAAGCATTGAATAGATCACAAGAAGTTTTAAACACGTTTTATAGATTTATCTAATAAAAAAAGACGGTGGCACTCGGGGACTGCCGCGGTAAAGCTATTGCATAGCATTTTTTATCAATGTAATGTAATTATAATTATTTATCGAAACCTTACACTCGACACCTAGAGGCGAGTTGCTGAACTAAAGAGACAAGCGTGATATTTCAAAAAGTCATTAAAAGTTCTGCTATTCATCGATAGATGGCAACAAAACTAAAAAGTATCACTAAAAAGTGTAAGATTATTTTCGTTACGGAATTTCTGGATTCGGTCTCCATGCTCAAGGCCCGCGATAGAAGCTATGCAATAGCTTAAAAAAAACATAAACAACATATACAAAAACATATTTTAGAAAAAAAGTTACAATATTAATGTAACTTTTTTTTAGAAATTTTTTTTTAGAAATTTAAAAAAAAAGTTACAATATTATTGTAACTTTTTTTTTAAATTTAACAAATCAGACCAAAGGATTCATATTTGCATGCTCTCCGTCTATCTTCTTTACGACTGCGTTTATGACGGATGGCCGTAGTGCCGTATTTACGGCCAAATGACCGTAATTAGGCGTCAGTTTTATGGCAGCGGGCAACACTACTTTCACACTGAATTTTAGTTAGCGCGCCTTTATATTTGTTCTGGTGGAGCTTTACACGTTATTAGAAGATTATTCGGTATGGATTATTAATATTAATAAGCGGTAATTGCCTAATCGCGGTTTATGATTAGTTTTATATGATTTTGATTGAGGTTAGGTGGAGAGAGGAAGTTAGGAATGTGTGTTGGATTAAAAAGTTAGGCCGCGTAGGCCAAGTGGCTAGTCTTGGTGTCAGAGATTTTAGGCCACCTGAAGGCCTCTAACGTGGCTTGGCGGTTAAATAAAACGCATTTGTTTGATATTGGTGGTTAATAGTTAGGTTGTCAGTTGTTGTACTAGTTTGTAATCTTTAGAGTCCGCTGGTTTTTAATTTCTGATGTGAAAAATAAAGAGTTTATCTACTTAAACTAATCAGTAAGTTTCATGTTTTTCACAACGAATAAAATACTTTACAGTTAGGTACTAATTAAACAATTAGAACAATTACCGGCAAACCATGTCAGAGGTCTTCAGGTGGCCTAAAAACTTTGACACTAGCCTAGCCCATCGTATACTTATATACATATTACATATATACTTTAAATACACTTATACTTATACACTTATCTATACTAATCTATACTAATATTATAAAGAAGTAAAGTTTGTGTGTTTGTATATTTGTTAAATTGTAAGGGGTAATCTCGGGATCTACTGAACCGATTTTAAAAATTCTTTCACCAATAGAAAGCCACATTATTGCTGAGTGTCATAGGTTATATAAAAAACCGAAAAATAAAAAGGCTTTTACGTGGTAGTCCGTTTTGCAAAGTGAATAGGAGAAAAAACGGTCCGGACGGCGCGCGATGGCTTCGGGTTTAATTAACATTACCTACGCCCAACGAAGTGGGCAAGGGTCAGCTAGTACTTTAAAAATACTTATTTTATCTGTTTCTTCTATGCTCCATCGTAGACCGTATCGTTGCTTACCATCAGGCAAGATGGCGGTCAAATGCAAGCCTATTACTGAATAAGAAAAAAAGATACTTTTTAATAAACTAGGACGTCAAAGATTTTCAGTTATCCCTAACTTCTAGCGCAGTAAGATCGCGCAACTTCCAAATCAACAAACTAAAGGACACTCCGACAATTCAAGCCATCAGCTTCTTTTAATTACGCTAATTGAGGCATCAAAATTGGTACCGAAACCATCAGCGATTCATTCCGATCCAAAATAATTACAAGAGATCGTGTAAAATTGTTTGATTGGACATTTCGGACCTCGAATTTTATAAGGTCAAAGCCATAATTTTGAAGGCACCTCCAAATTACTTATATGATGCATATGAGATCGGGTGTACCAAATAAAAATTTATAGTGATTTTCCTTTAATCGTTGATTTTTATTTTAATTGAATCGGTAGTTTATTGTGCGGGCCTTGGTTAACAAAAGTGAGTATTTTTAAACAAACGTTCTAAAATAAGCAAAAAAAATGAGGGTGTGGCTGTGACGTATTGAAACGGCCGTATGTTTTACGTGAATACATTGACGAGAATGTGTTCATTTTTGTGAATTTATAAAACTAGGTATTATTGCAGAAAAATTAGAAACCTGCTGCAAAATCTGGCTCATGAAGATCCAGAGATAATGACGTATCTAACAAAAAAACTCATTCCGGAATCAGTCAAGCCGTTTAGATGGTAGAGGCCAGAAGGCCACAAAGAAACAAACTTCCACAGTCTTATATAGGTCTTATACAGCCCTACTTATACTTACATACTGTCAACAAAATCTTCCTTCTGGACAGTCGGGAAAAAAACCCACTTTGAATACCATAGATAAATATATAAACTTTTTAATTGAGACTTGAAACTAGTGCCACAACTGGCGGTGTTATCGCTAAGAGCTACAGCTAAGCTAAGCTCGTATCTTTTAAAATCTTCCCAAGTTGTTCAAATTTTCCGTCGTTCAAATTTAAGACTTCACAAGTTTACATGTTCGAATCCAATAAAAGTACTTACAGTTAACCATAGAACAATCAAATTCCCTGACAATAAAATCCTTCCGCGTATCGAAGCAAATATAAAGCGTTTCAATGGTTCAAGGCGTGTCTAAAGCAATCCAAAGTAAAGCAAGCATGTATGCAATGCGAGTCTCACATGATACCGGGACTAATCGATAGTGTGGGAAGCCACGATACCTGCCTTTGCCAACAAATATTTACCGCTAGCTTCAAACAGTTCAAAGCTAGCATTTTTTAGTCGGACATACTGGCTCGAGTAGTGCGACTGCAATGGAATCGGTTGGATTTTTTGACTGCAAGTGTAAGCTTTGTGTTTGGGCGATAGACAATTTCAACAATGACGTTCCTTACGTTTTTTATAGAGATTTCTTTTAATTTTTTTCATCACAAAGAAAACGTCTGTCAGTAAAATGGACATATAATATTATTTCTGGGAACAAAATAGTACAGGATTTTAAGCAATCGGGATACTAGTCCACACGAAAACGAGATATACGAATACAAATTCGTAGTGCTAACAAGTATTTTGTACAAATAAACTCAACATAAGTTTGTCGCAGCACAATTCATAAAGCAACCACACGTTCTCAAAGAGTTCTACCGTCCGTGATGCCAGTCGTCGCAATCGTGCAGGTATGCCCAAAGGAATCTTTATAAAATAGCGAAAACAGTCCGATTTCACGCTCCCACCAATCAAAGTTATAAGACACGCTTTTCTAGAATAATCGGTGATCGCCACAGAAGCATTTATTTCGGATAATACGATGTAATAATGATTCGGCTTCCATTTTACTGCAATTAAAGTTTAATGACTGGGGCTTTTTAGTTGGTTAATTTAAGTTTTTGAGAAAAGGCTTTCGAATTGATTTAGTAGTGTTGTTATTTTTGAAGTGTTTTTTGTATGTCTACATCTAGCCACTAGAGAAAGAAACTAACTAATCCTAGAAATATCTAAATTGTAATCATTTCCTTCGTTGATTTAGATTTTTGGTTTTGAATTGAAACCTCAGATCAAGCCAGAGACTTGATCTGAGTTTGAAACTAAAAAAAGACTCGATTGAATCGATATTCAATATATGCTAAATAAAAGAGACTTTAGGCAGAGATTTAACATCAGGCGAGTGATTTGCTAGTCTCGTCACTCATTTGTATAAAAAACTATACGACGAGCTCAAGCAAAGCACAAAGACATAGAGGTAGGTACCTATTAAAGTATGCCATCAATCGTTTTTCTTTTTAAAAGTTTAGAACTTTTATGAAAATTCTTTGAACATTTCATGACTTGCCATATCTAACAAACCGCCAAACGAGACGCAACCGCGAGCGCGTCACGTTTGTAAACTCGCCTGATGAAGGTCACCGAATGTGACCGAAACTAGTCGTAGTAGACGACTTAATTTTTACGTGAGTATTCCCGTGTTTAATTATAACAAAAACATATCTAACAGATTACCAACACTAGCTGGTAAAAAATAAAACGGTTCAATACCTAAAAACGGGATGGATATTTTTAGCATTGATAGATATTATGGCATTGATAGGGTAGTAGACCCTGGTGGTATCGTCTAAGGCAATTTCTAATATTAGTAGATATGTATGTGGAAGTATGTACGAGTATGGTATATCGAAATCTGTAATTATATTCTAATTTAAATCAATTCAATGAATTCAACACAAGTTACTTTCAAGATTCTGAGATAACATTCAACTTGTGCCTTTTCCCATGAAGTGGATTGGTTTCCAATAAAAATGCAAATTAAATCGATAAATCGATTAAAAGTTTCACTACTAACTTTTATTATTTTGAACACATCAGATAACTATCGATTGATATGGCTACTCGATTCCTTTGAAGTCGTAAATTAAATATTGGTAGGTATCGTGACCAAAGTTTAGGTACCTACGAGTACAAAAGTTTACGAAATTTTGATTTGTGTTAATGGTGGATTATATTGGATGTGATCTAAATCGTTGAAACTAACCAATCTAGAGTTTATTGAAACTCTTTTATCCTGTCTCAAAGGAAAGATTGGTGCTTTTCTGCTGATCAGAGAAACGTAACGTAGTCGCGTCGCCGTCGCCAGCCGTTTTGTGTACTTTACTCGCAAATAGTTTTCTAAAGTGTTTTTTTTTAAACTTATATTACTTTAAAATTCAGATTTTTGAAAATGTGTTATTTTGTAATTAATAAAAAAACAAATTATTCACAAAAAAAAAACAGTTTGAACTTCAGTGACAATTCGAAACTTTTTGAGCCATCTTTTGCAGAACTTTTCCATCGCAGCTTTTCAGTAATTATTTTGACTAGCTGCGCCCCACGGATTCACCCGCGTTTTCCGGGATAAAAAATAGTCTATGTGTTAATTCAGACCATGAACAACCTTCATTTCAAATTAATGTAAATCAATTCAGCCGTTTTTGCGTGAAAGAGTAACAAACATACGTATGTATGTTTGTAATACATTCTTACAAACTTTCGCGTTTAAAATATTCAGTAGGATAGTAGGTTATTTTAATATTTTAATGATTATTTATTTTTTCAGTCTATATTGTTTCTGTACGATCAACATACAAGGTGAACTGCACTGGCGCATAGAACGTATCCGAAACTTTAGTTTAGCCGTTCGGCGTCCGCTCGAAGAGCACTCCGTTGATTAGTAGTCAATTAAGTGTTCCCATAACACCGCTAATAAAAGTTTTCGGTGATTTGGATGTATTTTGTTGTAATCAATTTCTGGCGGCGTCCGTCTGTGTAAGAACAAACGGTCGTTTTATTGGCGTACCGAATCCACTGAGGTCGATCTCGAATACGCTTACCGGACTTGGGTTTAGGGTTCCGTGGAAGAAAGGAAATTAAAAGCAAATTTTTAACTTATTCGTTGTTAATTTCATTGACGTTTGAAAATCAGGTAAAGGCAAAAGTGATTATTATTATTTCTAAATTCATTTTTAGTAAAACAACGATATCAAGCTTGGTAACTCAGCCTAAACGAAGTTTGCTTAGCGTAGGTTTGCGCCATTAAAACAAAATAAGTAAGTGAAAAAAAAATATTGCGTCGTCATCGAAGTAACACGGGATAATTACATTTCACCTATGGTACCACTTCTCTGGAAGTGGTTCAAGGCTTGTTAAAATGTTATAATTGATTCTTTTATTGCATTAGGATAACATCACATAAGGAATGATCGTTATAGTAAGTTCATAAACTAAAAAAAATAACGGACAAAAGCTCACTACATTCTCTATCCAGCTTTTAAGTAGAACAACTTCTACGAGTACATACGCACAAACTCTCCCAGCAAGAACTACACGTGAATAAAACCTTCAAATATTCTACTGAACCGTCGCTTTTTATCCCAATATCGACCCCATCGGCCGGCCATGTCGAAAGGCCATCTCAAGAAGCCGAAAGCCGCGCGTCGGTCGAAATTTTATAGTTTATAATTACTTCTGATTGCCGCCGTGACCCGACCGATTCGCTTTGAGAGTACGATCTCACTTCTACAATACGACCACCTTACCTGCAGAGTCCAATGAGGGAGCCACTATCGTTTTTCTTTCGGAAATTGACAGGTGCCAGTTGAAAAGTTTTAGTTCTATCGTTTGGGCAACAATGCAGATAAACAAGTTGCTGTGGATTGCACATTCGAGTCGGGCTGAATTTTTGTGTGGTTTTCCTTGTGCCTTTGTTTAGAAAAGGTGTTTGGTATTTAGATGGCCAGTTTTGTTTTGATTAAACGGGTGCTACTCACGTTTAATGAAGACAGATACTTCCGATTAACAAAAACTATAAATGTATCACAAAGACGAGTCATACTTGTTTTTCTTAAAGAACATTACCAAATTATGATAAATCTGAAGTCGCTAGCAACCTATTGTTTTCATAATATACTCGTAGGAATGACATTAATACTGAAAAAGTTCAAAACTTCTAACCAAAACCAAAACAGTCACCACTTTTTTGTGCTAGAAGAAACTCTAAAACATTCGTTTAAATTCGAATTAAATTCAGACTTTGTACGATTGTACTCATTAAACCCTCTTCACCACTGAGTGATGCGGCTCGAACACTATATTAAATGTTGTATGAGGTCTTGAAGAAGGGAAATATACATAAATTATGAATGTACACGATGGAGCTAAAATAGTCACAAAGCAACTCAAGCCAAGGGTAAGGGTAAGGTTCAAGGGTATTTTTTCATTCAACAATTGAATGAAAAAATACCCTCTTGATGGCCTGGACTTCTTGATAAGCCGTCATTGTCGGAGGGTGACAGGATATGCCTACCTTGCAAGGTTCAATTTTTATTTACCTTAGTCTTACTTCCCCCAATAGAGCCAGGTCTAATCGACCCCGTCTCGTAGAACCTCGTGAGGATCTTGGAGACGCATCCGTGAGAGACGAGCAGCTGGCGGCTGATGTCGCACGGACGGACCCCCATGATGGCCAGCTCTACGATGCGCTTGCGGACCCCGTCTGGCAGCGGGCGGCCGTTCACGAAGACACCGCCGAGTTGGTTCACGCCGGCTTGCCCTGCGAAAAAAGAAAATGGATTTACATTTTATTTAACTACTAGCTGCACCCCGAGGTTTCACTTTATTTATTTTTTTACTTTTTAACCTTTCTTGAACTTCCACAAATATTTCAAGATCAAAATAAGCGAAATCGGTCCAACGATTCATTTCATAAATAGAAAGAAGACGAAGAAGAAGATAAATAAAAAAATTGAAAACTACTAACGTACAGCTGAACTTATTTTGATAAAACATGTCTAAGAACCACAGCTAGAAAACCTACTTTCAAATAAAAACCACATCTAAATCAGTTCACCTGTACGGTTCCACACTCCACAGGTACATAACGATTAAACTTTTAAAACCTCTCTTCTTGCGTCAGAGGTTAAAAAAGGTTTCTTTTTTTTTGGTAGATGGCAATAAGATTCAATATCTATAAGAATAATAATTTTCAAGCCGTTTGAAGGCATTAAACAATTCTACGATAAATGTTACGTAGTACGAGTTTCGTAGGTGACAGAAAGGAGTTAGCGATTGCTTTGCTACCCAGCAAAGCGTTTGCGTACTCAGGCAGTGGTAAAGCAAAGTACCTACCGTTACCCTAATAAGCTGAAAGCTAACTAACACGCAGTCCTCACCCAACTTTTTGTGTTTCCGCCCCTTTGAACGTAGAGCAACTTTGCTATTAACACAAACTGTAAAAAGGTGGTACATACTTTCATAGCCAATTTGTATGAATGTTTGTTTTTTCTACACGATAAAATGGCTTTGCAGGAATCCTAGTAAAGAGCTACGAGTGTTTAATATCTTTTTATTACTTATCTATTTCATTGATTTAAATTGCCTCAAAAATAACAGTTTATGTACATAGGTATCTACAGCTAAACCAGTGTGCATATAAACAAAAACAAAAACGCCTGACTTCCCTAATGACTCAATCCAAAAATAAATTATGTTTCAACGCATGCTCACGTCTCAATTGTTGACAAAAGGTCTTCAAAGTTTAAATTATTGCGAGTCTACACCTGCCCTTATTTAAGGCTAATACGTATTTGATTGCCAAATTCACATACAACCGGCCAGGCCGTCAATTATACATTTATTAAAAAAAAACAAAAACATATTTAACTTTCTAATTAAAGATATAGATGCGTTATCAATCTAGAAGCTCATAAAATATTTTACGAGTTAAAAACAGATCGACAAGTTAAGGGAATTTTATGTGCTTAAATATGTTTTTAATAGGCAAAGAGGGATATGATATGATAATCTAAACTAGAAGTCGATTATAAAGTAGATTAATTTGGAGGTTGTGGGTGCTTGTGCTACTGCGAGCTGATAGAGGCGATTTCTTTGTAATAAAAATAAAAACTTTAGTAACAAAAGTATGGAGTAGCGAGAAATTCCAAACGCGTGAGCCACCTAAACGAGCACCGGTTTTTATAATCATGTGATTTTTTTAATTTTTTTAATTTTGTATCTGCATTTAATGGGATTGCCATTTTATTAATACTAAAAATCCAAATCAAAATAGAATAAAAATAACTTCCAGTATTTATTTGCAGCACGCAACAAGTTCTAACACTAAATTTCAAAAGCTCGATAAGAACTCGAAAGGTAAAGAACTTCGAAACTACCTATAAAATGCGCGTTATTCCACGTTATCATTTCATCACGTCTTAGAAAGATTTTCTTTAAAAATCAATATTTTCAAAATCATTTCGATGCCATTTTATTGATATTAGTAGGCTTTGGACCATACTTACGAGTACCTTGCTTAAAACTCTCCGTCTTGTTTTAGCACGTGATAATGTCATGTCAGCAAGAACAAAGTAAAAATACCTTAAGGCTTTAAAACTTGTAGCATCCTTACAGCGTCCTTGTGCCAACATTTAGTTTTAAATACATTGGCCAAAATAAATAAATAACTTTAAGCAGTGTTTATAAGTAGGTAAGGTTATTTGAGTTTTAGGATATTCGTTCCGGAACTCGGTGCCAAAGATGATCTCAATTCTTGACTGCGCGATGACGACTGACCAATAAACTGTTCAATAATCAGTTCCACCAAACGCTCACACATCTCATTATACTTCTAGAAGGCTATCTGCTGGCACCTACGTATCGGCTACCGTTAAAGCCTGCATTATAAAACCATAAAACAATCGCCTGTCGAGCGATTTATTACCTTAATGCAATAAAATTAACGTTCTAATTTGTTTGGAGCAATCTGGATTTACGGCGTTTCTTTAGGGGCAGTACAGACGTGCTACTTTTTGTGGCAAATCGCGCGATATGTATTGTCTACATTGCGGCATGAATAAGTCATGATTGAAACTTGTGAATGTTAATAATAATAACTTATTTTTTCTTTTAAACGTCCCGTAAAAAGTAAGCGACCCATCTGATGGTCAGTGAATAACGAATAGGTAGAGCCCTTGATACTACCATTTTGTCGAGCATTCTCACGAACGCTTGCTTTGCCGATATAGCATCGTCACATACTCTTACGAGTAGATCTTTACTGACAACTTTATAAGTATATACCTTATAATAAATCATAAGCCAAAGTCAGTCCACCATCTTACGATACGCTTTTTCCAAATTAAGCCACTCAGTACAATTTTCAGCTTTTGATATTCAGTCACTGCTTTAAATAGGTAGGTACTCGTTTTTCTATCATTTTGTAAAAAGCATCCTACAAAATTTAAACAGATGCCATATGTTTCTCAATTCGTGGTTTTCTACATTTCCACCCGGACTTTTACAGGTTTTGTTGTAGAAAAGTCTAATTACCACTTAGTGTTGCTAATAAATGGACCTATGTCGATTGTCTGTATTGTCGGTATTTATTATTCTCTACTGGACGACCTCGTCCTTAATACGATCCCTCAGAGACACCATCCCTGAGTGTCCCTGACACGAGGCACCTTAGAGAGACACATTGCAAAAAAAAACAAAAAAAGTGCCAGCACTAAAAGTAGCAATGTCTCATCAGGCATTAAAGCCTTCCGTTTCTCCGTCACACCTCGCCTCGTCCACAAAAAGTGGCACGTCTGCGCCGCGGCACCCGCCGCACGCCATTTCACGCTGTTGTCGCGCAAAACGAACCTCCATCCGATGCAAATTACTTTCCTTGCTTTACGATTGCTCTTTCTTGACCGCTCTTTAATGACTGATGGGCCGTCAGTCAACTCTCCACCATAACGACATGGGACAAGGTAGATTTTTGATTGGTGTTTTGGGATGTCATTAAAAGTATCGGAGGTATCGGTAAGGCCGGATCGCATTAGTGTGTTGTCTGGTAGCAATCGTTCCGCGAATCGGGGAATCTAATCTCATAGGTTGATTTGATTATGTATCGATGTATGGAGGTGGGCTCTTGATTGGATCAATAGAGCACGGATTCAATGTTGAAATACTTTACGATTCTAGGAAAGTTCAACCAGAAGTAATGAGTTTTCAAGTGTTGAACTTCTATGAAGTTTTATTTTAAAAGCCTATCGGAAAAAGATTTACCTAATTTCATTGGACATATAAAATTGCAATTAAATCTGAAGTTTCCGAAGTAAAAAATAGACTAGAAACTATTCGTCTTCAGTAGGGCTGTTAAAGCACTTATTTTTTAAACCATTAAGTATGAAAAGTAAACGAAACTAAGATACATGATATTGATGACAGACAGTTACTATCACGGAAAATTTAGTTTAACGAGAAAACTGAAAGGTCCATCTTCAAGTCATTAGCCGATAGTTGAGCGTCGTGATGTTGCCGCGTTTTTTATTCTGAAGAAGCTGCACCAATGAGGTTGTTGCCGCACTTTCTCAAGAGCTGCTTCTACTGCTCTACGGTATAAGAAAGTCTTTGGCGTTTAAGGCGTCTGCAATCTTTGTGTTTGCGTTAAATCAATTAAAAATCAACATCTAAATTTATAATACATTAATATTATCTATTATAAATATACTAAACGAGAACAAACATCCCTAAAAATACTTCTACTTCTTTTTTCGTAGGTACTCGACCCAAGGTAAAACGTAAAAATGCATAGCAATTTGAAAATCACATCACCGAACCGACTTAAATCTAATTTTACTCAACTTAGACAATAACAATTTTCATATCATTTTATTTACTAAGATGTCAATAACGTAAAATGAAAACGAAACGTTTGAAACGTTTTTTTTTTTAATCTATCGACTTGTCCCACTGACACTGACTTGACTTGTTCTATCCAACCCTGTAGCATCTACTCGTACATAATACAGGATTTTAAGGAAAGGATATCATAATGATGTGTAAAAAGGATTTGCTAAGTCTTTTTCGGCTTAGCATACCCTTTTCTTATAACCCTGTATATATCGTAACAAAAGTATAAAATAATAATAATATGAAGGAGTTTGCAGCTGCTGGAATAAAATCTCATTTGGAAGGGGTCGTAAACGGAACCGAGACTGACTGAAACGGTATTGCTACCGATTGAGCGCCGAGCGTTATGTTTTACCACAGACCATAGAACACGGTTGATCGTTCTTCTTCTTTGGGTTTCGCTCCTATCCGAGGTAGGACAACATTAGAAAAAATCCAAAATACCGGGAAAGAAAAGTTTAGCAGTCAGAAATGTCTAGAACCCTCGTGATCCTAATATTATCGTTTTCCGGGAAAAAGGGTCCAGGAATGGCTGGATGATATCAAGAAATTAACCGGACTTGAGAACTCAGCATGGGATATTGGGATTGCAACAAATTGAGCTACTGACCTGCAAACCTAAAAACTTTAATATGAAGATGGCACTTTATGATTATGTACCTATCCCATAAATTGGCTGTAGAAATTGATGCTTTTTGCACAGTCTGTAGAGAAATACGTATTAGTAACTAAGTAGCTATAAACCACTTTGAATTAGTAGTCCTTTTTATTAGAAGTAGTGAAAATTCAAGTGTCAATTTATTTAGTGTTTCATACTAAAATAATGGCACGTTTTGTCCGTCTGTCCGTCCAAATCTGTCACAACATCATCTACATTTATGAACCAAACAATAAGAAATGTCGTAATTTATCAGTATTTAAATTTAGAGCGAGCTTTTATTGGCTCTGTTATAAATACAAGCATAAAATGCGTGAAAAACATCGATCAAGTAGCGAAAAATTTAATTCCGTGCCAATATTTTTCAGTTACGATAATCCGGTTTCGGTGGTGAAAAATTAAATTCTGTGCCACTATTTTTCAGTTACGGCATTTAGAGACAGCCCTACACATTACCAGTAGCCAATTTATCGGTAATTAAGCTCGATCATGTGTTATGGGGTATTAATATTATGTGGCAGTAATACCTGAGCGTTGCCTTCTGTGTATTTGGCCCGACAATACAAAACAATGACTACAATTTTATTGTTTCTTAATTAAACATTGCTAGAGCTAAAACGGCCTTAAACATGCGTCTTGTGTCACCTAAGATACCTATGATCTATGTTACCTATATAATAAAAAATAAATAAATAAGTAAATAAAAAAAAGAAAAAAAAAGCCTTTATTTCCCGTAATAGTACAATAGTAAAAAGATAATAATAATAAAAAATAAAATAAAATTGAGTAAATAAAAATTAAAATTATTGAATATTATTATCTAATTATATCTAGGGCACCCAAATTTGGGTTAAGGCCTCCTCCATGCCTTGCCATTCTTCCCGGTCTTGTGCTAGGCGAGTCCAGGCTCCTGCAACCTCTACGATGTCGTCGCACCATCTTCTCCGAGGTCGTCCTCTACTCCGAGTCTGGTCTCTGGGATGCCAGTGGACGATACGCTCGCTCCATCTACCGTCTTTTGCTCGAGCTAGGTGCAGTGGTGGATTTACCAGCAGGCTGAGTAGGCTGGAGCCTAGGGCGGCAGATTTCAGGGCCGACAAATTCTGGGGAAAGTTTTTTTAATTTCGGACATGATTTCTGAAAGAAAGTATTATTGTGAGCAGGGACGGGGCTAGTGTATCGAATTGTTTAGGTCGGTAGGGGCGGCAAAATCTTGAAAAGCCTACGGGCGGCAAATGTGTAAATCCGCCACTGGCTAGGTGGCCAGCCCACCTCCATTTGAGTCTGCAGAGCATTGTTACTGCGTCTATGACTTTGGTCTCCTGCCTTATGTCCACATTTTTGACCCTGTCTTTAAGCTTAAGACCCAGCATCGAACGCTCTGCTGCTCTCTGGAAAGTGGCTACTTTCTTTACTAACCTATATAATAGGCGGCAGTTATTTCTTACCATCTATCAGCCCATTAGATTTTTGACCTCCTACATAAAAATAATCGACTAATCGGCCCTATCACCAAATTTTCGAACTTCAAATACTAGTTAGCCGAACCTACCAAATTAGCCGATACAATTTTTTGTGTCAAAACACAATTTAATTCAATAATCCAGCTTCAAAATTATGAAGATCGAAAATTGAAGGTCGGAGTGATGTTCCTGTAGATTGGTCCATTTCAAACATGAAACCAGAATCGAACACGCACGGAGAAATTAATCCAAAGAGCGTTGATGAGAATTAACCAATAGACCATTGTTCGGAAAGACTGAAGCAAGTAATGCTGCACGCGTCTGTACGGAATTTCCAGAACTCTATTGCTTTGTTGCAAGATTAACACACACCGACTCATACAAATCTGTACTTTCAGCATAACGAGACGGCCCCAGAGCAGTAAATCTAGAATCTATTTGACGCTAATCTTTTCATCCAACATTTTGTTGCCTTACTCATTTAACAGATAACTACTTGTTTACATTTTATGATATAACATTGAAGTTTGCGATCGTAAAATTATATCGAAAGGTAGTGCTTTAGTGAGGTAGGTACTTTTTGTACAGATTGGAAATAAAAATAAACAAGGCATATCCACCGCGACGCGAGATGGAACGTCGAGTTTTGTCGAAATGAGAGTTTTACATCTCAGGTTACTAAGGTAAGAAAAAAAAATATTTTTCGTCTAGCCTGGGAATGGTAACCTAAATATTAGTTTAAGGTAAAGAAAGAAGTTAAGGGGTAGTTAAAATGGAGAAGATTTTTGAGTCGGTAAAAAAAATTGAATTCTTTCAGGGTGAGGAATGACAACTTACTAAAATTACGTTGTTAGGTAATTACTAAGATATTGCTATTGCTACAATTATACCTAGTTATGTTTTTGGTATCTTGTGAAGTAAGATTTCTTGCAAAGGGAGTTTAGTCTATATTATTTAGAAGTCTACTAGTCTTAGGTATATTCATATTCAGCGTACTTCATCTCCGATCACCTCTTCGTCCGATTTGCACCTGACAAGCGATGCTCAAACGCAGGCTTTTAAACCAAAAAAAGTATTTTTACAATCCCGATCGCCTTTAATACTGGATCAGTAAATGCCTAATACGCTTCCAGTTTAACAATAGTCGTAAACACGCAGAATAAGTGCGAGTGCCTGCGTAAAACTTGCGGATATTTTGTACGTTTTTTACCTTCGCCAATATATCGGCAATAATATCGAGGGGTTATGGCCGGCTTTACAACATGTGACTGATTTTACTACGCCGACGATTGGACCCGATTTGGGCTTCGGATGTTGTGCTCAGCTACTGATGTACTGATGTTAGGCTTAGGGCTTTGGTTTGGAATGATGATGTTACCGTGAATTTGTTTGTGGTGTATTTGTGTTTCGGGTTGGATTTTTATTTTGTTACTAGCTGACCCCCGGCGGTTTCACCCGCTGTTTTTTTTTACTTTTAAACCTTCCCTGTATTGTAGCTTTATAGCAAACAAAACAAAAAAAAAAAACAACAAAACAGACCAAAAAGATCGGACCAATTTCTGAACACACCTATAAATATTTGACAACCTAGTGACACTATTTTTTATTTCTAAAAAGACAAAAGAGTTCGGACTTCCCGAGTTAACCGTACTACATCAAATGTTTCACAGGTAGGAACAGTTTGTATTTGAAAATTAAATTGTCGATTTTAGTATTTTTCTTTACTTAAGTATTATTCATGTATAAACGGTCTCACCGTTTAAACCTTCCCTGAACTTTTACAAATATATCAAGATCAAAATTAGCAAAATCGGTCCAGCCGTTCTCGAGTTGTAGCGAGACTAACGAACAGCGATTCATTTTTATATATAAAAAGATTTTTTGGAGCGGATATGGTCGGATAAAACAGATTCTCGTCAAGTAATAGGTCGTCTATGTTTAATGAGAGATTAGTTAAAACCTGACATATCGAGTACTTGATTTCGAAGTACAAACATTTACGGACATGCTTGACTCATCCCGAGCTTTTAAGATTAACAATTAGCCACGTCTTGGTACAGTCAAAGAGTGCCATAGAGTTTGCTTCAAAATCTTGATTTTAATTTTCCACTTTGACAGATTTTTGACATTTTTCTCGTTTAGACGGATTTTTGACATTGACATTTGTCTACACGACCACCTTCCGCGTGTGTTGTTTTGTATTATTTTATATCTAATTTTATTAAATTTAATACAAAAAGACAAATTAAAATGGATCGCTGCCGATGTCCTGATTACGAAGCAGCAGTAAAAAACCTGAAGTTTTTTACTGTAGGCACTGCAAGACCAGAAGTCATCGAAAACCATGATCGTAAATATTCCATACTAATCTAGACGAGAGATAAGAATTTTTAGTTGGACTCACTGGGAGAGAGAGCATCTTTTGTGGTATCGCAAACCCATATAAGATAACGTCTTCGTTTCATGATTCATGTTTCATTCCAAAAACTGACACGAAACGCTTTGATTCCACTTTTATTGTACGAGCCGCCAGTGTGGATGCTTTGCCGTAGTGGACGTAGTGAGTTCCCTGATAGATAGTCTAGGTGTCTTCAAGTCAAGAGTGGGTCCCTTTTGTCGAAGCGACTATAAGTAGGTCTTGGCCTCCACAAAACCAGAGAAAGTCACTGAAAAATCAACCCGAGATGCTAATACAGGGTAATACAGAAAGGGTATGCTAAGCCGAAAAGGGCTCATAGTACTTATCATTATGAACAACTTTTGCTAGTGGAGCAACCCGGAATTCGCGAAAACATTTTGTCGAGTGTCATTGACATTTTTCTATGGAACAGTCTATAGCACACCCTTTCTGTATAACCCTGAATATCAATGCGAGATTCCCATCTCAATGCAAAAGCATTGATCTTTCGCTGTCCCATTGTCAGTCATCAGCAGTTAGCTCAGACTTCGCACAGGTCGAATCATATCACACGGCGTCAGTCCAACGGTCCAGCATTTTAACAGGCTGGTTAAATTAAATCAAAACCAAAACTATTTAAAATTTTCAAAAAAAATCCTTTCAGGTACTGGAATCGCAGTGTCCTGGTTCAATAAGGGCATCTCGTATTACGACAGGCGGTTTGTCGCGCCTAAAGCAAGGCGGGTGCTGGAGTGGCGCCAGCTTCCCCAGAACAGGCTCACTGGCGACGCCAAGAAGATCGAGCAAATGTGGTGTCCTTTCATGACGCCGCATAAGGATCCTTTGGAAGCAGACGAACAAAACTGGTACAAGCCAAAGGAGTAAAATTTGTACACCCCAAAAGACTGATTAAACAAGAACATTATTTTTACAAAACAAAAAACAAAAACCGACTTCAAAAGACCGACTATTGAGTTATTCATCTATTTGTCACGCACGTACTTGATGAAAATTTAAGACTTATATGGTTTTCTCATGGATACCATTATCAGAACTGGACTAAATTGAAATGGGACCAAATGGGAAGCGTCAGCTTTCTAATAAAAAAATAATTATCAAAATCGATTCACCCAGTCAAAAGTTATGAGGTAACAAACATAAAAAAATAAAATAAAAAAAAACACAGACGAATTGATAACCTCCTCCTTTTTTGAAGTCGGTTAAAAATACGCGCTTAGTCTTTTACTTTTCTTTTTCTTCTGGCTTTCTTGAGGGCCTTCCATTTTCTGTTGTCCAATCTGGCATTCCTGTTACGTGTTTTTTATAACCCATTACAAAAGTAAATTATCATGATATCATTAATTTTTCATTTAATTTGCATCTACCATTTATCACAATAATCGAGAACATGAGCATATATTTTATTTAACACCTTGTATGCAACTTTGTGATATTAGGCCCAAGTTTGAAGGCTTTTTAAGACAGATCTAAATTTTCTAAAACTATTGGCATCCTCGTCTAATGGCTTGCAATGATAAAGACAGATATATTTTTAGTTAGTTTAGATCTGTCTTAAAATGCCTTCAAACTTGGGCCTATTATGTACTTATACTACCTACCATGTTCTGAGAAATAAATTATCTTAATCTGAAGCTGAATCTGTCAATATCCTATAATAACTAATGTTATTAATAGTTTATTACGCATTTATGCCCTATAATTCTGCTTACATGTTTTCAGGGGTACAGAATACGACATAGGCTAAACTTTTCTTTAAAACTAAATTTCCATTTTCATTATTCTAATTCCTTCCTAAATAGTTATGAATACCTTCCCAGTAATATTTCCCACTGTAATAAAATTACATCACAAAACGTTTCAAAATCCAACTTATCCTGTTTCCACCGTTTATAAGTTTACGATATCCCTAAACTAGTTTTTTATTTAAATTAATTAACAATAATAAAAGGAAATAAAGTTTACGATATAAAATTGTAACATAGTTGTAAACATCCGAGTAGAAAATCGAATCTGATGTTTTAGATTCATTTGATATGGACCCGTCGCATTAACTGTTAAGGCGATGTTTATATGGACATGGCGGTAAAAATTAAGAATTTAATAATTATTTTTATTGTACTCCAAAAACCACAACCAAAAATTAAATTAAGCAATATTGCCTGTGCCCATTTTTTCTGTGACGGTTTCATCTGAAAGTATTTTTCTTTTTTTCTGTCAATGGCAGCAATGGAACGGCGTTATTGCCTAAACCTTTTTCTTCCAGACAGTATTTAGATGGATTTAAGTTGATACCTAGTTACTTTATTTTAATTGCCTCAAATACCTTTTTAACCATTTATGGCTGAAAACTTGTATAGCACTATTTCAAGAACTTTTTTCTCTTTTTTATGGAAAAGACTTATTCGCGATTTCAGGAATGGTCCAACAGTAAAAGTTTGTCATAGTGATGTGTGCTATGATATCTTAAAATATATATATTTATATCGAGTGCATAGTCATAACATAACCTACCTGTTACATTTGACTAGTTATGATTAATTACTCATGCATGGCTCAAAACTTGATTCAGCTCTGATCATTTCTACTTCATACAGAGCCTGTCCTTTATGCAAAGAGTATAATAAGTATAGAGGAACCTCTATGCCTGGGCATTTTTGACATCACCATCTCACCGCCACTGGCTGTTACGATTACAACACTCGTCAAATATCTAACCAGTCACCCCGTATAATATTAACGGGTATATCCACATAATCCTTCACGTCACTGCACAGTGACCGCCCAAGCCCGCCGCTCAATACTCTAATTTGGCGTCAAAACCGTCTCGCCGCACGTTGACATGTCTAAAAACTGGTGCTTCTCCTTTTGTAGATCCGAGACGAGATAGGCACAGGTGCGAGGCAACCAGATAGAGCAGTCTTGCAACTTCATTGTACGAGCACTAACTAGTAACTTGTAATAAGTAGGCTGTTAATAGAGTCTTTAAATATAGTTTTAGTAAGTAATATACATGGTTATAAGCCAGCGTGGTGGAATACGGCCTAATCATCCATCGAGGGTAGACCAGCATCCTAGCAGTGGGAGGATTAAAGGTTGCATATGATGATGAGGGTTATAAGAAAAGGGTAAGCTAATCCGAAAAAGGCCCATAGTACACTTTGCTATGGGGCCAACCTAGAATTTGCGGGAAAAAAACAGCTGTTCCATAAAATAATGTCAATGACACAACAAAATGTTTGGAACAGCTGATTTTTCTTTTGTGATTTCCTGGTTGACGCCATGGTAAAAGTGGTTTATAATGATGAGTACTAAGAGCCCTTTTCGGTTTAGCATACCCTTTCGTTATAATCCTGTAGACTACTGTAGAGTCATGATAAAAAGTCTTAAAAATATAGTCAGTCTTAAAATGTTGGCAACGTATTCGTAATGCCTCTGGTGTTACAACTATTCTCTCAGATAGGTGGCACATAAGGTAACGGATTGTCTGATGGCAGCTGATTGGCCATATAATCGATTATACCCATTTTAGTAGTCGTTCCGTAAATGCAAGGTTTTAGTCGTCTTGTCTATGACTTGATACGCCTCTGGGATCTGAGTAGTCTTCACTTTTGATTTTGCCTCACTCGGCGTATATACAGTGCCGGTCCTATTAACATTTTTAACTGGTGCGAGGACCAAAAATGGCGCCCCTCTAAAAAAAAAAAATGTTTTTGCAGTTGCTTTATTTTCCATCAGAAAAAAAGCAGTGGCTTCAGATTATTCAGCTGTCAAAAGTTCGTTTATCCAGTTTGTGCGAATACTATACCTATAAGTGAAGTGGTGGACAACTGAAATAGTAGATTGTATAACGAGGGCATAAAACAAGCCATTTTAACCGACTTCAAAAAAGGAGGAGGTTATCAATTCGACTGTATGTTTTTTTTTTATGTTTGTTACCTCATAACTTTTGACTGGGTGTATCGATTTTGATGATTATTTTTTTATGACGCTTCCCATTTGGTCCCATTTCAATTTAGTCCAGTTCTGATAATGGTATCCATGAGTAAACCATATAAGCCTTAAATTTGCATTAAGTACGTGCGCGACAAATAGATGAATAACTCAATAGTCGGTCTTTTGAAGTCGGTTTTTGTTTTTTGTTTTATAAAAATAATGTTCTTGTATAGGAGACGTTTAGCTAGCCCGAGCCGAAGGCGAGGGCGGATATAAAGTCGAGGATAAAACATCGAGATATAATTACTACTTAAAGAGAAGCTATACCAAACTAAAAACCTGTCACATCTTGATGACAAGGGGGCTGGTCTGCGCGGGGGGAGCGCGGCCTGAGCTCTCGTCTGTGCTGCAGCGCTTAATTTAGCAACTGTTGTCTAAACAAATTATTAAAACATGCAGCGCAGTACCGCTTAGAGGTTACATTTTTCTCGCCACCAAAAACGTCGTAAGCGCCGTGAATTTCATGGCGGTTACGCGTTTTGTTCAATGTATTGTAAGGACATCCTTACTCTCATAGATTAACAGCGCCGAAGTGACACAGCTTTTGTACCTACATAACTTCATTTGGTTGAATGCATACAAAATTTTAATGAGTTACGTTAATAAAAAAAATAGCAAGCTAGAAAAGTTAATAAAAATAAATTACAATGCATTTAAAATTATTTATTAACATAATATAGTTAATAAGCTACAACATTGATACATAATAAGTAACACATCGAGCTATTAAGTTCTTATATTAGTTATATTTATATATATAGTTATATTAGTTCTTCTATTATTATTAATATTTCATGTTAAGGTGTAATAGTATCTTTTCTTCAAAGTCTGTGACGCCTTTTAGTGACTACACGTCCTATCTGTATTGTTCACATTTCATAATCTATGATTTTCAAACAAAATGTCGGCATGTCGTGGAAATAAAGTATAAAATTAGTTTTGATTGGTTTTAATTAATAACTGTATTTACTTACCGATGATAAGTCACGCCACTATCTTTTTTCTTTGCAGTGGATCGATTTTTACACGTTTTTAACACGCAAGCTGGCATTTTAGATTATTCTATGTTGTTCGTCAGAGTTTCGGCACACAGGCAATCGCTTGAGCGTCGCGCGAGTGACTAAACCAGTTGTTGCCAATTGGCAACAACGCACGGCGCAAAAAACTGTTTCGTTGCGTCGGTTCCATACGCTAGTAATAATAGTTCGATGGGATAAAATGGGTTTTATGCCCGAGTTTTACACTCGACTTTTCACATCGATTGCGAGGAAATAAATTAAAATATAATAAAAAATATATTATAATAATAAAATAAATAATGAAATAAAATATAAATAAAAGTATAATTTAAATAAACTACATAAAAATATATATATATATATATATTTAAAAATTAAAATTAAAAAAAAAAAACATTTTTTTTAATAATAAAAAAAAAACCCCTCATCTGGCAAGCGACCGGCTGCCGGTCGCTATGTTTTAGCGCGCAACTGGCACGCCACCGGCAGCCGGTCGGTGACGTCATGCTCGCTATTTTAATTATAAACAAAATACTGCCAGTGTATCAGTCTCGTAGTAACTACGGCGTTAGCTTGATAAAACGACAAAGAACAATATACAACGAAGTGCCAGTGTCGGTCCCATGCTTTGTTTCTGAGAATTTTGAAGTGGATCCTGAGCGACCGTGGAACGAAAGTGAAGTGGGTGTTTGTTTTTTTACTATGTTAATAAACTATGGGAAGGTGTGATATTTTGGATGCGTAACGTCTATTATTGGTTAGTTAGGTAGATAAAGCAATACACTTTTTAAAAAACAGTTCTATACTTGAATTATACCGATTTATTTGCTGTGAGGTGAAAAAAAAACCCTTTTTTTTTTTTGAAGCCTAAACTGACAATACTTGTAGGAAAAAAATTACACGAATCGATTTATGACTCGATAGCTTTGTTCATAACGATTCGATTGAGCTAAGTTTCATCTAATCATTCGATACAAAAACTTGACGAAATCTTGACTTTATTACAACGCGCTGACATTTTGAAAATTTGCGGGGGGAGGCGTGCCAGTTCCGCCATTTTGCGAAAATGACAGCTGCCAGACGAGGGGTTAAAATAAAAATTTCAAAATTATAAAAACATTAAAAATTTATTTTAAAAAATATTTAATTTACTATAATTAATTAATTTAAAATTCTTCATTTTTATTTAATTAAAATTATTTTATATTATTAATCATATTTTGATTTATTATTTTTTAAATTAAAATACAAAGAAATAGATTTAACTAATTTAATTTGTTTTGTCAATAAAAAAAAACAAAATAACATAATACACATACATACACACAAATAGAATAGAAAATCACAGTTTTTAAGTTTTGTGCACCAGATAATTTTTTTGAAGGCGGTGACATGTTTTTTATCTGTAAAAATAAATTTCGAATAAATAAAAAAAAAAATCCAAGTTTATAATTACATATATACTTACTTATTTTAAATAAATATAAATAAATAAGTAAATATTAACAAAGTTGCTAAAATATTAGTTAAGTTAATCATAATGGATTGTTATTATAGAAATTGTAAATTAGAGTAACATCCCTAGTGTTTAAAAAGAAAAAGGGGTTAACTGACGCAACATTGTAACAACGTTCAGTTCTTTACGAGATCGTAGATTATCTCGTAAATCACTAATTGTTTATTATGTTTTATTATGTCATAAAATAACTCGCATCGGTCATTATTACAATAAATATGTAATCGTTATTGAAAAAAGTTAAGCAATTCTGCAGTTCTAACAAAACGAAAAAAAAATTATTTTATGCCCGCCGTTACAAGGTTACGTTGTTGAATTTTGATGAATTGTCAAATGTGACCTATTAAAATGGCCTGACTATAATAGACGATGCCTGCCTAGTGAAACAAGTGACGGACGAAAGTTCACCCCGCGGCCCGTTCCCCCGCAATTTTGTTCGTGCGTGTTCGTTACGCGACTCGCGCGCTCGGTCGAGCGTCTTTTGTTTCACGTTTTGGTTCATTTTGGCGCCCCCCCCTTGAAGGCGCCCGGTGCGGTCGCACCGCTCGCACCGCCCTAGGACCGGCCCTGCGTATATAGGACTGTATTATATAGAATAGAGACTTTTACTTACCTCACTCAACAACGCGGTGTGTATACAAGTTTTAATAAGGAAAGAGGTCATCATTATGAACAACTCTTACTATGGGAACAACTGTAAATTCGACAAAAAAAAACAGCTGTTTTATACATTTTATCCAGAGTCATTGACATCTTTCTATGGAACAGCTGATTTTTTTTCGGTTTCATGGTTTGTACCCTTAGTAAAATTTGTTTATAATGATGAGTAAACCCGTTCTAGCTTAGCATGCCCTTTCCGTATAACCCTGTATGTTAAGCTAATTTGTCTACATGCGGCAGGATTGTTCTATCTCCTGCCACTTGTGTATAACTTACTTAAGAGCAAAATGTGAAAATAACCTGAATAAATTCTGTCAATTCAAGCTAATCATGCAGTGCCAAATGGTTCACGATGATCGTAAACTCATGATTTGAAACGATTTAGCAAATTCTTAAACCTGTCGACCAAATTGCTACCATCGGAAAAATCCTTTGATATTTCCAACAAAAATCACATAAAAAACAATAAACGCCTCTAAAATATTATCACCTTAATGACCAAATTAGAAAAAAAAACCGGAAACATCGTGTGTGATCTTTAAGAAGCAAGACATTCAGTAATTCTAATACGTCTTGAAATCACGGCTTTCGAAGAAGTTACGGCTCGCGAGATATATATCGATTTAAACTGTTTTTCTTTGCTAATAATCGAATAGGTGACATTTTTCACCTTAGCGCGTTAGGCATAAGGTTTAATTTGGAGGCGGCCTGTGTTAATTTTCGGTGTCAGTAGATGTTAATAAGAAACGAATGTGAGTAAAGCATGTATAATGTATTAAAGAAGCGATGGCCAACTGTTTTTGCTACAGGGCTGCGAGCTTAATTTCGAAGATTTTACACTGGAGAGAACCACGAAAACCAACATTCCCAAAGTACCTACAATATTTTGAAAAACCACAATAAAATATTTGTAACTTTGAGTTAATTAAATCAAGTTTATGTAGTGTATGAATTGGTATGTGTAATACATAGAAATTCTGTAGGTAAAAATTTTATTTTTTGTTTTCAATCATTCATCCTACATCACCCAAAAACACCCAAACGCACGATTAAGGTATCAAGAAGAAATGTAACGACTTTTCTAAAACAGGGCTGCAAGGAAGTCTAAACCGGGCCGGCGTTTGGCCAGAGTTGCGTTAGAGAACAGGTCGCGCAGACGCGGGTGGGCTACTCGATACGGATTCGATTTTATCTCGATATGAGATTTGGCTCTCGATTCTCTTAATTACCGTTAATGGGTCTGGGGACGGTAGTAATGCACCAGGGTTGTCACTAGCCACCAAACCCCAGTAACAATTTTCTGTTTTGCTGAGTTACACGGGTAATCAATTGTTGTCCCTAAACAAGTGTGAAACCTTTTTGTACTCTTTATACAGATAACTAAAAAAAAAAAATTTTTACCATTTTTTTAAGTTAAGTTTTAAGTATTTAGCCTTTTTATGGGTGGTTTTTCTTAGTTCCGGAATATGAGTCTTTTAGCTATCTCCAATAATACTTATATTCAAAATTGAGCTTGTGGCCTTGTAGCCAGCTTTTGGCAGACAAAACTCAATACGTTTTGGACTGAAAACATCACCCCATATCCCATACAAAGCTGAACTTCAAGCGATCCGTGAATGTTCCCAAAAGTACTGACAACCCTAAACAGGGGTTCTTTGAAACGCTTATGATTTCAACGCATGAGGTAAAGTCCTACCGGCCGATAAGTGCAGGTTCGTCGGTATTTAACCTTAATGTCAGCAGTTAAAGTTAATTAAGATCTGAGCTTTGTCGAGCCTAATGGGGCGGCTACCGGCTTGATTGTATTGTATGATATGTGATGTAAATGATGTCGGATGATCAGGGTATACAGGGTTATTAGGAAAGGGCGTTCTAAGCGAAACAAGCTCATAGTACTCATCATTATACAACTTTTACTACGAGACCAACCCAGGATTCGCGTCCCACCAAACCCAATGGCTGTGATTTGAACTCGCAACCTACGGGGAGTGACGTCACCAGCCATTATCATCTGAATGTGTAAAGTATATTTACCTGTATGAGGCATTTTGAGGCAGTACCTGAAACAAATAATTGATACATTAGATACATTTTTTAAAATATTGTTGTTTCTCCCAGCATACAGATAAACGTAGAAAAGCGTTGGGTTAGATAACTATTTACTACTACTAATTCTAATAGGATGTTTACACGTAACGAGTAGGTACAGTGGCGATACAGTAAATGGACATACTCAGCCAAGCAAACAAATCCTGGGTCTAGTGACTGTCTCGCCTCGTCAAACTGTTTATACAGACCGAGTACTCGGCTGAACGCACTGTCTTGCCACTGTACTTGTTACGTGTAATCAATCCATAATACGTCTTATCATGTATCACGATATCATGTGTCAATATTGAACCGTACCTTACTCGTGGTCAGTGGTTCAAGCGCTCACTGGTTCCGCGTCGGCTTTGACGAAATTGAACTTCTAAAAGACCTTTACTGTTATTAAAACTGGTCTGTGTGATAAACTGATAACAAACTTCTTAAAAAGAAAAAGAGAGAGACATTAAAAAACCCGAAACGGTACAACAGAGTAACTTATTTATAACCGAAAAATACTTTCAAAATCCAGAAGCGAAAAGATATCAATCGCATTCCGTGATCGCCGCCAATTTCACAAACGAAATCATGCCTACGCGCACAATTTTAAAGCACGCTTTAAAAATAACAATAAAACTTTTTTTTTAATTTATACGTTCATAAAACTCTGCTTTCTCGTAAACCCTAATCTCGCTAAAAGATCTTAAAAAGTCCCCGAAACATAAGAAATTCCACGTGACATCTTTATCGTACACTTCTGCCCTTTCCACGATAGTTTTCGTGTATAAAAAGTCACAATTTCACTGTGACATTATAGCATGAAAGCACCACGGTTGTGATTACAACCGCCCATTAATACACGATAACACCCTTAAATCATAATTTATTCAAATTAAAAATACTTATCAAAATATGATGCGGTACTAAATCAGGAATTAAGTGAGTGGGTGCGTGCGGCCGATTTTATCGTTCGGTTGGTCACCGTGAAAATCCAAAAACGAGGAACTGGGGTCGCGGCACGCGAATATCACTTTAAAATGCGTGCCTCGGTCTGAATAAGCTTATACGTATACCTACTATAAGAGATTAAGCAAACTTATACAGTTGTAGGTACTAAGGCTTGATTGATTATGAGAAATCTTCAAAGATACGCAGATAAACTCTTTATTATTAACACCGGAAGTAATTGGTTAAATGATAATAACAATTCAAACTAGTGCATTAACTGTCACAAAGAAAATATCGATCTTTTACAGAAAAACTTAGTTTGGATACGAGTACAAGATAGATTTAGAAAATCTTTATGAAATTGAAGTACCTATACCTACCTACAACAGATATTTCAATAAGCCGATGAATCCAAACTAAAAGCATAGAATGTATTTCAAGTGAATACGTATTAATTTCGATTGATAGTTCTTCAATCTATTCTTTATTAAATTAGCAATTATCATGCGTAATTCGTACAGTTACCTCCCACTTCCAAATGGAACTAAAAGCTAAAGCATCATTTTCAAAGTCTCCCAAAAACAATCGAAACTGTTTTGACAAATGAGTCGAAGCTAAACTTACACAATACAAAACTACGAACGCAAACACAAAACAAATTAAAAAGTAACCGCGACTCGAGCACAACGGAAGCGAGGGCTACCGTATCAAAAAATATTATAAAAACTATTACCATAATACGGTACGACAAAATGGTTGAATTATAGCTAGGGTCATAAGCCGACACGCTATCGGCCAAAATACAAAACTACTGAAGTGCTAACGTACTAAAGGATGATGGGCACTTCGTCCCCGGTGCTGTATCAAGTCATGACATATGTCATTCGAAAGAGCATAACAATAGCATAATTTAATTATATGACACCAACCCTGAGTGACATGCAGGGAAAAAGATATGACGGTTTTTAGATTCCAAAAAATGCGGTTTTTTTTTTATTTATAAAAGTATTTTATCGAATTTTATTATCGTGTATCCATTTTCTGTGACTATTTTATCACTCCCGTGTAACAATTGGATAATAATAGTTTATTAATAAACGTTTATATAGTTGTAATTATTTTAATTTTATACTGGCAAATGCCAAAATCCTTACATTGCTGATTATCGACAGTTTTTGTCTGAATAATGCCATAATATAATATCAATTTATTAATATTATAAATATTTGAAAAATTAAGCGAACTTACCTGTAAGTGAAGTCTGATTAAGATTAAAAGTTGTCTTGTCGAAGGGTTAAAAGCCCGAACCTTTCGTCAAACTAGTTTGTTTTTTTAATTATCTCTCCCTTTGCCAAGACAATGTAAAAGCGAGCGAGATAAACCTTAAATAATGGTTACAGATAAGAGTAAAGGCATAGAGCAGAGAGCAATCATAGACTAAATGCAGAGATTTTCACTTTTTAAATGCTTTCGACTTTGAAAATAGTGGTCAATTAGGCCTTCTTTGCAGAGCCAGCCATGAATCTTTATGAATTTGGCTCAAAACGTCACAATACTGCTAACGGTGTGAGATACTATCGATAAAATCGGCTGTTTCGACATTATTGATGTTCTAGAAAATAATTAAGAAGTCTTATTGAGAATTGCATTTATTGAGAAGGGTAGTCGTGCTGAATCTCACTACAGGCCTATCCCGATCTTATTCATACTCTGCAAGACAACATACTCGTACTATGGAACAAGCTCCTGGCGTACCGAGAAGCTAATGACCTCGTAAGTGACTGGCAGTACGGATTTTGCTGAAACTGGTCTACTGGTGATCTTACCACTCATATCTGTGAGACTATCGAAAACATGAGAAAGCGCTCATATCACCACCAACAGAGGATGGTAACAGAGGTAGTTTTAGTAGGTATAACCCCACAAAAACCCCCTTGACCCGGTTGCCCCCCAACGCAGCCGGTTATTTTCTAGGTTTCCCCCAGTCTCAAAAAAAAACTTTCTATAATAGACAATCCATCAGTAACACTACTTTCAAACGTGTATCTTATACAATACCGATTGCAAAAACTCGTGTTTTTACTGTAGGTATTGCTTTATTATTCAGTAAAATGTCAAAGTGCGCATCAAACTTAACCAGGTTAGTACCGCCTCAATCGAAAACTGCCAAGAGAGAAGCTTATGCGCTTGACCATGGCTTCTCTCGGAGGCTGGATTTTTCATCCGCTGAACCGCACGTCGGATATGCAACGGCAACAGTTTGTCGTCTGCGTACCCAAAAACACTAGGCTTTAGCAGATAATTATTGTGAACAAGGAAAAGCGTTGTGGAGAGCACCGACCCCTGGAGAACACCAACCTTGATATCTTTTAAATCAGATAAAGAACCTCCAATGACCACTGCTCGAATCAAATAATCCCGCTGGAAGTTCGATATCCATGCAACAAACCAAGCGAACAAGCCAAACAAAGGGAGCTTGTTTATAAGGCTTTTATGCCATACCCTGTCGAAAGCTTTGTAGGTGTTAATGGAAACGACTAGCTTTTTCATGTTTTTCGAAGAGGACATATTCAGCTCCTGGATACATAGCGACTGACATAAAATGCCTTTTATCAGACAGCACTCTTAATACTCTTTATTTCTTGCAAACCATTGCCAAAATGTTCCTTACATTTTGTCGAATCTCATTGACATTTTTCTATGGAACAGTTGATTTTTGTCCCGAATTTCGGGTTGGTCCCATAGTAAAAGTTGTTCATAATGAAAATAAGGCCTACTATGAGCCCTTTTCGGCTTAGCGTACCCTTTATGAATAACCCTGTATTCAATAATAAAAGTAATTTTCGACATACATGTTAATAAAATTCTTTATAATAGCTTTAGAAAGCAAAAATTCAGCAATTTTTTTTTTATCTAAAGACGATCATATCTTTTTCCCTGCACGTCATTCAAGGTTGAGTCATACAATTAAATAAAGCTAATATTATCATCTTTCAAATGACATATGTCACGACTTGATACAACACGGGGACGGTGCCCATACAAAAGTGCCCATTCTCCTTTAGGTACGTACAATGGCAACTCAGTCTGTAAGGTATTTGTAATTTTTTTTATCCAGTGATGTCATCGGGAATCGTTTTTAAAATTCGTCTCAGTTGTTAATAGTGATGGTGACGTCCCCAGGGATGACATGGGAATACCATATTTTATCGTTCCCAGTTGATCAGTGACGAAATTATCGGAAAATTAAATTCGTAGATACGTCTTCAGATATCCGCTCACAGTACAGTACCAAAACATGATATCATACGCTGAAGAAGATTTTTACTAAGTAGTGGGTGAAACGAATCTTCAAGCCAGAGGCAGTTTATGTTGCACGCAATCGTGCCATCCCGTTCGCGAGCACGCGTGTCAAATGAATAAAATGACAGCGAAAGTAATCAGGTTGCTGAAGATAAATGAAATTTTTCAGAAGATCGGTATGGTTTCATTTCGACACTCAAAGTAGCCTCCTAATGTCAAAATAATGTCGATTTTAATTACCAGTTATTTAGACAATAAAACCGCCGTTCAGACTTTATTCCCAAACTAACTGAAACTCGTCGTCATTTAGACACTTAAAGTGAGATCAAAGCGTCAAAATGAAGATTATTCCGATTAGGTATCAGTCAGATAGACAATAAAGCTGCCATTTCAAAGCAAAGGTCTCTCCATTTTCTTCCCATTTTTCCTACCCTGGGACAGCACCATCCATACACTAATGTACCTACAGTTAATTTTTCCCTCTTGTCTGCGTAAAATGGCATGCCATAGCTATCGAAATCAAGGTTACAAGATGGTAACAAGTACTTCTACAATCTAAGAAGGTAACGTAACGGAAAGGCGGCGCTCGCTCACATTTTGCGTGAAACGAAACGTGCGTGTCAGATTTAATTTGTGCATAGTTTAACGTTTTATTGGGTTTGTAAGCGCACCCTGGTTAGGTAGTGTTAATTTTGTTAAGGCATTGTGAGGCGCCGTTCCTGAGGTTTGTACTTTGGCAATTAGGTATGAAGTTCTTCATTAGGTAATGGGTTCTCGTAATTCTCCTTTTTGGCGGTGTTGGGTAAAACTTTAGTTTTTTTGCTGAAGCTTATTTTGTCGTTTGGGAAAACCAGTCTAGGTATGCTGAGCTGGTGTTGGTGAAAAGGTAAATTTAGGACCTATATGTTTACAACTTGAATTATACCAATCTTCCTAAAATTTTGAATGAATACTTTTTAGAAGATTATGAAATTTTGAAAAAAGGATCGGACATTTCGAGGAGAGAAATTGGGTGTATTTAAATTCGGAGAGAGTGAGAAAACCGCACAAGACGCAGCTAGAAATTTCAAATTTACTCAAACACCACTCAGCAATTTGAAAAAGCTCAGCAGTTTGTAAACATGCTGATTTTTCAATAATCGGACTACTCTTTAAAAAAATATATATACGTGGTCAAACATAAAAAAAATACGCATTGACTTGAGAACCTCCTCCGTTTTTTTGTCGGTTAAATACAAAACAACCAATCACCCAAAACCTACCAAAACAAAATGACACCAAGCAAACGACACCAAGCGCAAATAAATTAAACGACCAAAGGCGCCTAGGTATAAAATTCAGCATAAAATCCCGGGATCGCGATAAGGCCGGGGCACACCGCGCGGAGACAAGTGACTTAATTGAGAACTGACCCGCGGGAGGTCCGCGCGTTTATGCTAATCAATTCAACACTAGATTGTTTTTTACCAGACGCCCGGAATCGGGCGCTTTCCCCTTTTTGTTTGGGTTCCGTTTGAATTCACGGTCTCATTCAGAGACGATTTACTTTTAATTAGAATGGATTAGAAATAGCTTTATTGAATACCAAATAAAAATATCATCAAAATTAGTTCACAGTTGACGGTGAATTGAGAAACAGTCGAATTGAGAACTGTCTCCTTTTTGATGACAAATAAATTCTATGAAATTGTAGAACCTGTATAATATTGTGTACATAGTTTTGAGATTAGTATCTAGTAAAATAACAAAATGTAATGTACAATCAACATACAAACAAACAAACATCCTGGCAAATAAAAGTGAAAGCTGCCAATTTTTGCTGGGACGCTCCGCTCGCTCCGCTCGTTCGGTCAGGTATTTTTAATAGATGGCAAACAAGAAGTCGGGCCGCCTGATGGTAAGCGATCACCGTTGCCTATGGATAACTGTAACACCGAAGGCGTCACGGATGCTTTGCCGACCGTCTATTGAGTTCGAAAAAAACGGAATTGAATATATCATATCGTATATGATGTAGAAGCCATAGTTTATGTGTCTGTGTCTATTACTATGAGATTCACCGGTCTGGTTGATAAAGGATAATCGGAACTAATGTTCTGGAAATATAATAAAATGTTTTTAATGAAATACATTAATTTTTATTTGCTCATTTTTTACATTTCATAACAATTTGCATTGAAATTATGATTAGATTTTTGGAATATATTTATTTTATTTTATTTAATGTTAATGCTTACGTTGATCTGATTTTTATTTTGATAAGGCGTGAAATATCTACAAAAGATGGATAAATAAAATATTAGAATGCAAAAAACATCATGTAACAGGTTTTTTTTTATATATACGCGTAATTATCGTTTTGGTCTGATCAAGTATTGTTTATTATTTCGCCGATTTTATTGTATGCCCTAACAAATTTATATATTTTTTTAATTTAGTTTTATATTTAGCCGATAATCACCCGATTTATCAGTTGAATCTCAAAATTGTTTATTTTATCGATTTAGTTTTTACGATAACATTTTTTTAATTTAATGTAAGCTTTAATGTATTAATTAATTTTGTAAATTAATTGCTTGAGCAGCTATATTACCAATTTTTGTTTTATTTAATCACATTTTCTTCCATTATGAACACTTTAATCTGACAAAAAATATTGGTTTCCAAAATTATAAAATCATTAATCTTAGCGTGTCGATTAAATTTCCTTAAAAAAATATAAGTACAGGCGAAACTGATATAAAATTTTTATTTTCTGCCAATAAAAATGCAAAAAATACAAGATCAAAAACAAAAGAAGAATTAAAACCATAAAACACGATAAAAACTCTTAACTCCGAAACTACGACATCAAAAGTTGATATGAGCAACATTGCATCGAGAAGGACATTCCGAATATTAGCTATTAAAAATGCTAGTCACTCAATCACATAAAAACGGCTGAACAGATTAGGTTAACATTTAGTATGGAGGTAGCATATACCTTAGACACACACCTACCTACCTACCTTAAACATAATAGGCCACTTTTTATCCCGAAACAATTAACGGTCCCTATGGAAAGTGGGGAAACCGCGTGTCGCAGCTCCTTTATAAAGTGATCAATAAAATAAAATGCTACGGGACCCAATCGTTCTCTTCAGTTTTAAGGAGCGAATAATTTAGTCGGTAGCGTGGGGTTGAGATACAGCGCGGGTGTGGTCTACTCCCGCTCATATTCCGAGAACAGATGACAACAGTTTTGTTAATGTTTGCGGTTCATTAAGGATTTAACGCGATTTTGAGTTTTATATTGGGCTTCGTTGAATTTCTAGAGGTAATATGGACCCCCAAATCTTTTTTCATGTCGATGATTTTTCGTGTCGATTTTCAAGTATGGACTATTTTATTTGGGGTATGATTGCATGTCCGTTCAGTTTGGTTTCTACTATTAAAAAACAATAATCAACCCCTTCCTTTGAACCCATATAAGGGTCAATTAGCATTTAAGCTTGTTTGTTTTATGTAATAAATGCAATTTTTCTGCGTTTTATTTTTTTAACCCAACTACAAAGAAGATGTTTGTGTGTAGAGAAATATATAAGGATGAATTATGTATGTATATATGTCTCGTAGGTATGTTTGTCTGTTTCTATGGAACCTTCTACAGCCGAAACGATTTGATGAATTTTGGATAAGTCGTTTAATTCGTTTTCGTTTTCAAACATTATGTGAAGTAAGTTACATTTACTTGTACGATAAAAATAAAGGCTAGGTAGGTAGAGGTATTAGAATGAATAACAAAAATTCAAAATTTAAATTTCAAATCTAATTTTGTTTTCCATGGGTCATATTAAAGATTTATCAGTACATAATTTTATGATACATTTACTATTATACCTAAATTGTAAAATAAGTACTTACATATTTTTATTATTATAATAACTAGAATAAAGGTGTGACTGATAACATTTCTCAATCGCCACGTTCAGTAGGATGAATATATCTTCATTAACGCTAACTAGTCGTCGAGAGCCGCACGTCAGGAATTGAAACCGGACGCCTGTCACACAGTAGCGTAACATACACCCGTATCTAAGGCCCTGCGCTGAACCTCGCGCGAGTGCACGCGCACGCTCCCGAGTCTGTCTTGAAAAATAGTATGAAACACCCGCCGCACGCGCGCATGCCGTGTAACGTTGCTCATTCAATTTTTCGGTGAAGTTTCAGTGAACACGTTTCACGGCAAGCGCGCGTGTGGCGGGTATTTGCACATGGGTGCACGGAGCGGGCACCTGTCGCGAGCGTCCGCCTGTGGTTTAGTGCAGGCCCTTCGCGACCAGAATAACAGAATAACAGAATAAGGGCGTAACATATTTTTACAAAACTAGTTAGTTACTTATACAGCCCAAATAAGCTTTAATTGGATTCAAAATTTTATAATACTTCAAATACTATCACTACTTACTTCTAAAATACTATTTTAGAAATATTTAGCTCAGATATAGACTACAAAATCTGGCAAGAGGTTTAACAACTCCTCTGATATTTCTTTTTCTTTTAATAAAGTTGCAAATATAATTCTGTAGTAGACAGATTTAAATTGACTTAAAGTATTGATATTCTCGCCCAACAAATCGCAATTTTAAAGACAGTTGGCTATATTTGGTAAGTTTAGATCTGTCAACGAAAGCCTTCAGAATTGACTGTTGAAATGTAGGTAAATACTTGAGAATAAGGCAAAGTTATTTATTCGACATGCGCTAAACCGACTTCGTAATGAGTAGGTATAACAACTTAATTTTCATTATTTATTGCACTGGAATATAAATTACACTAAAACTTGACTGCGCTTTTAAAAGTACAAATTTAAACATGCTAGTAAAGTGTATTGCAACACGTAAAATATTACCTGCTTAAGTTATTATGCTTAACTCATTAACATAAAATATTTTAAATATAAAATATTTGATTGCATAAAATAAAAAGAGTTATTGCTCTAGATTTGCACGTCACACGTTAAAAAATAATAATTCAGCATTTCAGCCACAGACCATAATTATAGCCACAGATCATACGTATTCCTTTTTTAGCCTCTCTAGCTACAGTAGTGCAGAAACATAAAGTTGAGACCAAAAAAAATCTCGGAGTTTTTTTTTAACATCATTCAGTCACAAAGTAAGTAGGTTATTTTTGAAAATACTTTATTAAATTTTTTGGCCATTTCAAAACAGATTAAGCTGTTTTAGAATACCTATTAATGAAAAAATACAAGAAAAACAGGCTCAAATAAAATATGTCGTTTTCCTTTTGGCGCTACATACTTTTACATACAAAAGATTGCTACGTAAACTATTTTGAATGAGAAGAATTGAATAATTTAATTACAATTTAATTTATGTTGTTTACTCTTGAACAGTGGCACAATCTAAAATCATTTTGTCCTGTCCTGGGCCATCATTGACATAAAATGTCAAAACAGAACCCGGGTCATTATTAAACAAATGTGAGCACCGCGACAAACCTATAGTGGATTTTTGGCGCAACATTAAACTATATCTTTATGTAACTGTACAATTAATAAATTAAAAAATATATAATATATAACTAGCTGACTCGACAGACGTTGTCCTGTCTTAACGATGACTATTTAATTCGAATTGGTAAAAAAGCCATTGCGTCAATTCTATGTCAAATGTCAAATGTCAAAAGTTACATTAAAAAAGTTTACATTGTCCAAAGCGCTAAAGTTAAATTATGGTTTAAGTATTTTTAAATTTTCTAATTTTTCATGTTATTTTTACTATAAATTGAGATGTGAGCTATCCTATCTCCTAAGTTAGATCAAACTGCACACGGTGTGCAAATTTGATTGAAATCGGTTAAGTAGTTTAGGAGTCTATAGCGAACAAACAACGTTACACGTAATTTATATACCTACATATATTAAGATTTATTTTCCAGTAAAACAAGTCCAACTTTAACGTTGCTGGAGCACCAGCCCTACCTATATTTTCATAATAGATTACTTTGTACTATATTTTGCTGTGTATCTACTATTTGTTGATCCTAAAAAATGAAAAAACCTTGTTACAGTTCGGTGTGATTGCGGCCGCAGATAGAGATAGCGGCGCGAGAGCATTTGCATTCACGCCACACAGTGAGACCACCGCTGCGAGGGCTTTGTTTTATTTCTAGGGTTTAACACCTTCGTAGTTATAGGGTAAGGTAGTTATGTGGAACTGTATTTAAAAGGGAGATAATTGTATCGCGGTGAACATCAATTAGTCTTAACTTAAAGGGAACGGTCGTCAACTATTTCTTTGGGTTTACATATTTTAGTCATAAACTCATTGTGTGAGAATAAAAAAAATTAAAATTTAGATTGCAAATTAATGTTTCGAAGAAATTTTCATCCGTGAAAAAATGTCTAGGTACACCAAAACTAATTATTCTGCCAAGGCCAGTAGGTACACATTTTACTTGTTTATAGAACTAAATGTTACAGCCCTGCTAAAATACCTAAACAGCCAGTAAATTCCATTTAGGTGTCAGTGAGTGTAAACCTCGGCGAGGAATTCCATTTAAATTCAACTTTAAACTCAACTTGGCAATATTCGACTGATAATGAATCACATTCGCTGAAATTTCCTAATTAACCTCATAACAAAACAGGGCTGTAATCAGGAATGGTAACAGGGGTTCAATAAATAGAGTTCTAGAGACTCAAAATGTGATTTCTTCATAATATGTACTTGTACCTATATGAAAATTATAAGTTTCCAATGGAAAAGCATAAAATTATAAGTATTTGATTTATTTTAAATTGTAAGTATTTTCAATAGTCTTCTTCTAGCCTTCTTCTAGACAGTCGAGTAAAAATTTTACTAAAATATTTTGTAAAAGTAAATATGTGTGTGTGTATGTATAAATGTATGTTACCGCGTATCTCCGTACTGCCGAGCCGATTTTGACAAAATTTGGAATTGAGATAGCTTATGTGCTGGATTAATTCACAAGCTATTTTTCATTACCGGCACAACTAGTAAACTAACAAAATTAACGTAAGGCTCAACATATTTTACTAAACTAACTGCATTTATTTTCCAAACATATATTGCGTCCCTGATATTCTCCCTAAAGCCGGCCCTACGCCGCTAATGTAAAAAACAACTCATTATTAACTTTGACATCGGAAAAATAAGACCCGCCCGAATTAGCATTTTCGTGCGGCATGAAACTATGAAACTGCTTGCTACTTGCACGGTTTTAAAGCACAAATTTTTTAATGAATTCGCACAAAATTTACATGCTTTGAATGCCAAAGAATTAAATTACGGAGTTCGATACAAAACGTACCTTTTGGTTGTGTTTTTTGCTTTAAACGTGTTTTTTAAATTTTAGACTAGGTACTTACACTTCTTACCTTCTTTTACTGTGCACTTGTGCTACTTTTTAGCCCTGAAAAAATAAAGGTATCTGTAGGATAGCGGCTGAGCTGCCGGGAACTGTTTTTATTATTTTTTACCGAAAAGTTATGTCCATAATTATGATAGTATTGGGTTACATAATACACATTTATATATCTTGGTAACAGCCGACAACCTATGCGACCCATGCGGCCACCACAGTTCCTATCAACAAAAACGCCATAAGGCTCTCGCAAAAACTTGAAAATGGCTTAACCAATTTGAGTATTTCTAGCTTAAAAATATAATTAGTGTATAAGCTACACATTGGATCTTACTTATTATATAAACCCTGCTTAAAGTTAATCACTGCTTAAAATACTTCGTCACGTTTTTCACGACATTTGTCTTCACCATCAGCAAGAACTTATCATGGCATTTAGATTTTTCACGACCTTTGACGTCACCAAGAACTTATTAGAGCATTTAAGCAGTGGTTAACTTTACGCGGTGTTTATAAATAAGGGCCATTAACACATCTAGTTTGCTTTAAATCCTGGAAGCTTTAAATGTTTAGTGCGCGCTCCAGTTCTGTAATTAACACGTAAGTGCTACGTGCTCTTGACGAGTAGCTTTACGAAATTCACGCGTTTGTTGGAAAATATAATTGAGTCGATTTGAGTCAGTGTCCGACTAAATAGCAAAATTAAACAGGTACTAAACCGTAGATTAAATCGTACTTAATCTGCTGAAGTTTGTTGTATGTTTGACGAACGAACCCGTTTGAGGTTTTAAGGCAATTATTGTAAAAATATACTGTAATAGTGCAATAAACAAATTAAAAAATAAATATATGATTGTTTGACGTACGTAGTGGTTCATAAACGATTATTATTTATTGCGAGCTGCCTATGCCTACCCTGCTCGTGAAAAAACGCTTGAAGATCACTAGAGTAGTTAAAATTCAATTTCGCATTTATAATATTAGTTTCGACTTAACGTTATATTTGTTAACAACGTGCCATCAATTTTAAATCCTTTCTATTTCTTAAGGTCGCTTGGAAGAGATTTCTCTCAGTGATACCTTACTTACGATACTAACTTGTGAATCTTTTAGATTTTTGACAATTTTATGGTGTGCACACTGCATAGTAAATATCTGTCTATACCTACATGTTTGCTACCCACACGCAACGAAATCCTTCAAACACTAAAACCGGTCTAAATACCTGATGAGCTCATGACAATGTGCGCTCCTAAACCGAATTACCAATACGTCCACAATACTCATTACATCCCCAATTTTGAAAATTTACAAGCATTGTTTCCATCGTCACGAATTTTGTGAAAATTACTGCACTACGCAAGATAATGTGGACTTTATTGCTTTGATATAACGGTCAAATTAGTAGCAATTTTGGCATTTTGGTGGTCGTTTTGTCTTGCTTAATTTATTGGTAGAGATCATATAGCCCAGAGCAGTTATTTCATTACAAACGTGCGATCAGTTGGGAACTAAATTATATCTTCTTTAATAAATCAGCTTCTTAAATTGGGTGAGTCTTAATGATGCTCATTTATTTTGGACTTAATTTATTGGTGCTACAGTTTTGTGACATTTTTGGTGTATGTGTGTTGCGTAGTGTATGTGTTAATACGACCTGTGGTATCTTCAAAGTCGCGGTTTGAACCTGGGGCCTTGTTTTATAAGCGTGATGGAGGTGGTAGTCGCATGTCATCTCACTCGCTCATATGGCGCGAGTTAAATGGCGTGAGCGGGATGATCATTGCCACAATGTTTGTACAATAAGATCCCTAGACTCCTAGACCCAACTGTGGCCGAGGCGGATGGCATAACAAAAGAGAGGCCTATTATGCCCAGTAGTGATATAGAAGGCCGGGGATAAAGATGATGATGAAATGTGACAAAACCTCTAAGTACGTTTTTTTAGTACGTAAAGTAATTATCTGTATACATTTATTTGATAAAAATTTGGTATAGTCTTTGAAATGAAATGACAATGAAAATAAAGTTTTTCGCAAATCGCTCGTCTGATATTAAACGTGACGTCACGCCACATCGTGTTTATGACAAAAAAAATCGTTTTCTGCTAAATACACGTCAGCTTTCTAATTATACTTATACAGCGTTTTTACAACATCATTTTCACATGTAATGATGGCAGAATTTGACAATCTGCTTTGGGCCATCGGGCAAGCGCAGCCTGAAGCCGATTCACGGTGAATTTTAAAACTTGAGTAAGACGCGTCCACATTACCGTTCAAGGGTATTGGGTACTAATCATTTTGTTTCTGAAAATCCAAAATGTTTCTCAGAAATTATTTTTGTCAATAAAAAAATATTCCATTATTCTAAGGGCTTCTGGACTGCAAGTCCATGCCAGCCCTATCTTAACCTAATGCATAACAGAAATAAAATGAAAACCAATGTTTCCACTACAAAGTTATCAGTAAGATACGAGTATGTATGCGCAGTGCATGGTTTTTGTAGTTTTGAGAGAGAGTTTGGGACAAATTTAAATGAAAATATGGCAACATATTATTAGAAAACATATTTTTCTAACACCTATTTCAAAATTCAAGATTCCAGCTGTGCCATATTGTGAATGAGTTAAACACACCATGTATGTTCCAAAAGCCTGAGCGTTGCTAATGTTTCAAACTCATCATTTGCTTAATTAGATCTTCAGAAAATTTCTTAAAATCTGCAGAACCTTTGCATCGCACCGCATAATTTATGTGAACTTCTCTCGACGCTTCTAATTTCTTTAAGAGCGCCAAATTAACACACCTCTCACTTCCCTCCTTCGCACTTAACACTTGCAAAAAGAAAACCGATGCCAACGAACTACAAAACAACCTACCATCTGCTGCTCGCAAAGCAGAGCCACTATCGCTTTTTCCAAGCAAAGCTTTTATCTTCCATCCAAAAACTTCAGTTCCCTCATTTAGTCAACTTCAACACAATTTGGTCGCTAAAAGAATAACTTAAGCCCGATCATATGGTTAATGCTTCATTGGATTCTAATTGCGCGGAATTACAGGGCGTCGCGTCCAAACTGAAAATTGAGTGTTGAAAAACAGCAAAAGTGGGGTGTTAAGAAGTCAGATTGGGTGTTAAAAGTCCAAGAAGCTTATTAGTGCCTCGTTAAGTCGGCGCGAGGTGCGCACGCGACGATTTTTTTCATACTTTCGTAGCGTAACGTCGCTTATTAACTGGCCAAATTCGGGATATTGGCAGTCATCGGAGCTGGTAATGGAGGCTATTCATCATTAGGCGGCATGATGGGAAGCCAGTGCCTTTAGGGGGTTTCTGCGGTTTTGAGAAGTTGAGCGACACTCGACAGACTTTTAAGAAGATAAGGATACTATTGCCGCTATTTATGTCTGTTTAATATGTTTTTGTTGCCAATAAAGTTTATTGTGTAGTTATTGTAACTTATATAATAAGATAGTTAAATAGTTAGTTAGAGATAGATCAACGAAAAATTTCATTATATTACACTGATTTTTTAATAACACTTTTACGCTATGAGAACTGATGTGATTTTGACACATTTTTACGTAACTACACAGATATTATAATTACTTATTAATTGGTATGATACTCCAAATCCAGCTTCGATCATATCTGGTGATCTTTAAGGAGTTACGATATTACAAGAGTGAAAAGCGGTCGGACACGTCCTACCTTGCGTGTACACGACTGGAGTCGTCATACATAAGTAATTTATTTTTAAAAACGGGTAACTTCAACTAAGTCTGGTGTCTGTTGTCAGTTTTTAGACCGCTTGAAGACCTCTAACTTGCCTTGGTAGTTGTTATTATGAAGCAAACAAGGGATTTCAATTTAACGTGTCACCCGAGCTACGGTAGCGCTCACACTGATCAAAATGTTATAAACGGACAGTATATTATGACAACTATCATAATATATGGTTCTCACCCTAAAAGCTAGTACTAGTTTTAGGCATAGTTGTCACTGTAAAAACTGGTGCTAATCATCGTACTTTTTGGTGACCATCAGTATGCTTCGTACTTTAGGTGAAAATTTTTCTCAGTGCAGTTGCAAATGTCACCCGCGGTCACGCATCTGAAGACTGACTGTGTCATTCGTTGCCTATTAGCATTCCATGATAAACTATTGTCGTTATCTATGTGAGACCAATACCTAAATAATAATACCAACTGTAAGTGTTTCACAAGTCCAAATAGGACACAATTACATACATATTATTATTTATAACTAGCTGCACCCCGCAGTTTCACCCGAGTTTTCCGGGATAAAAAGTAGCCTATATGTTAATCCAGACCATGAACGACCTTCATTTCAAATTTCATGTAAATCCGTGCAGCCGTTTCAGCGTTAATTAGTAACAAACATACATACTTTCACCTTTATTATATTAAGTAAGATTGAAATTTAAAAATAATTAAATTTAAAAATAAATTATTTTCTATTCTAACATCAGAGATCGATTCTAAACACCTACACTGCGAGCGCTACAATGTAATCATCATTTTAATAAAACCAGTAATAATAATTATAGTTCGCAGTTCACACAATATCTTAAATTCCTCGGCAGCTGATTTCTTCCTTACTTCATGACAGTCCCACATTAAGCGATAAACCAGTGAAACATTGTTTGCATTACACGCGGCTACCTATTAGCTTCTATCTCACCGCTGCGAGATAAAAGTTTAGCATTACTTGGATAACTTAATACAAGGTATGAGAGGCTGCGGTTTAATTTACAAGCCTTTATTTTCAACTTTATTTTTTATGTTTCGCGTTAAAACATACACATTATGTAGGTAAATAAGCCTATTCGACGTGTACTATTAGTGCGAGTAAATGAATACGAATATTTAGTTTAACTGGTGCGGTATGTATGTCTGTCTGTCTTCCTGTCAGTATGTCTGAAATAAAATCATGCAAGATGAATTTGAAACACTTTCTGGTTTCTAATTTTAGCTGAAATTTTGTGTTTATCGTCGCCGCAGAGCGAAAATTAACTAAGTCGAGAAACGCTGTTTTTTATGAGTTTTAAAAAACTTTTTACGTACATGTCGTATAATGATAAAAATGCATGTGCAAGAAAAAGATAAAGGAGACAAGTTATCTTCGTAAGTTTTATCCAAATTCTGTAACTTGTTTCAGTGCATCGATCTAGACTTCGGTGTTTCAGTGTGAAAAATAACACGCGCACACTCACAAATGTTTCTTCACTCTGAAAGTGCTCAACGAATCTTGATGAATTATGGTAAAGAAGTGACTCGTTTCCCTAATCAAACAAAACTAGAATAAAATACTCTACACATTAAGACTTTTTCTTCTGTTAAAATTACCGACCCCTGTCCACCACTAGATAAAACCATAATCCATATTTAGTTACTTAATAAAATCATTCATTTGATATTTAACCACCAACCGCTCCACTCTACAACTTAACACACACACACACATCCCACACTTTAAATGAAACCTCACACTTTCCGCTGTAGGGTGTATTCCCCAACCATTATAATTATTTACCTACTATATGTAGATAATTATGATCCCACGATGCGTTGCGTGACGGATACGCTGCTTGACAACATGGAACCCTATATAAAACGTTTAATACAATACATTAGGCCTTACTTATAAACGCTGCTTAAACTTAATCATTGCTTATTTTTATTTTTTGTAAACCTTGCTTCTTTAAGCTTAATCATTGCTTAAAATACTTTTTCATAAACATTGCTTACTTGAGCTTAATCATTGCTTAAAAGCCTTTTTTACAAACATTGTTTCCTTAAGCTTAATCGTTGCTTAAAATTCTCCGTCCTGTTTTCGCACGTGACGTTTCACAAGCGAGAAGCCGTCAGAGTATTTTAAGCAGCGATTAACTATAAGCACTTAAGGAGTGTTCAATGTTCATGAGTGAGACGCTTAGGGCTTTATAAACGGATGTTTAGCAGTTGCTAAGATTGACAAATGTCATTTAACTTGTTTGCAATACAAAAATGTAGTGCGCAGTACTAACCAAGTAAGAAACTTACTTAAAGTGAGACCCTTATAAGTAAGAATTATAAGTAAGCCCCTTAAATTTAAAATGTTGCTTAAAATCACTGCTTAAAACATAAAATGCTCAGACGAATTTTCTTAGTCGTGAAATGTCACGTGCAAAAAGAAATAGTTAATAGTTTTGTTTCCCATAAAGAAATTACATAAAAACTATTACTAAAAATAAGACTGTGAACTTTGAATTTTGATTAAGTTTAAACTGCGTTTGTAAGACCTTATAAAATATTGTTATTTTACATGTTGAAATAATGCGAGTGTATGTAAACTTGTTAATTAACGTAATAATGGTTTAATTAGTAGACTTTTGGAGTTTTTTGTTGTTTTAGATTTAATCGAGTTTTGTTTGGATCTGCCGACATGATTATGTGAATACAAGACATATTGTATTTGTGTAAGATTTTTGATGTTAACAAGGTTTTTATTGTAATTATATTTTGTGCAAATTATGTTTTGAGCTGTATTAATTGTTTGTTAGATCATTTTTGATGTCAAGATAAAAGTAAGTGAATTTTAAGATTATCTAAAGTAGGATCTAGTTTGGATAGTAACTTAGACATGACTTAATTTTGAGCATAAAAATTTAGAAGTTAAAGGGCAGAAATGTTGTATCATGAAAAAGAAGATAATACAAGAACTTAAGAACTCTTTGAACACTTAAAATAAATTAGACTGCTGGTTAAAAAAGAGAAAATTGTGCTAACGTATACTCGTAAATACTGACTATTAGGTTTTCTACAATACAAAATGTAACCAGACAATAAAATATTAGAAATATAAACACTGTTACATATTATTAGTTTTATAAAAAGTAGTTATAGATAAAATAAAAATATGGAAACTAACCTGGTTTTGACACATATAGTCTAAGTAAACGACTTAATTTTTACGTGAGTATTCCCGTGTTAATTATAACAAAACTAGCTGACTCGACAGACGTTGTCCTGTCTTAACGATGACTATTTAATAAAAAAAGACATTGCGTCAATTCTATGTCAAATGTCAAAAGTTACATTAAAAAAGTTTACATTGTCCAAAGCGCTAAAGTTAAATTATGGTTTAAGTATTTTTAATTTTTCTAATTTTTCATGTTTTTTTACTATAAATTGAGATGTGAGCTATCCTATCTCTTAAGTTTGATCGAACTGCACCCGGTGTGCAAATTTGATTGAAATCGGTTAAGTAGTTTAGGAGTCTATAGCGGACAAACAACGTGACACGTAATGTATATATATTATATTAAGAAGATACATATATCTTGTTTATAGTTTTTTATTGGGAACAAAAATGTCTATTAGAAGCGTATAAATATTAAAAGCAATAGTATAAGTCTTACATTAAATTACCCTTAATAATAAATATTGTGATGATGGGTAATATTTCACAACTGTTACATTTAAGTTATGTTATACCCGACTGGGTTTTAAGACAATTATTGTTTAAAAATATACTGTGAGACTGTAATAAATAAATGAAAAAAAGTAAACTAAAGAATAGGCCTACAAAGATGTTCGATAGGTACCTACCTCATCTCTATAATTCGATTTTAAATATTTTTAAAGTGTTCTTCCAATGACTCTCATGGAGAAGCTTAAAAGCTAATTTAAGTTAAAAAAAAAATAATTTAAAATTGTAGTTATTTTTACAATTTTAAATCAAAAATGTTAAAGTTATCAACAGACAAGATAATGGCAACAGGACGAGCGCGCGTTGATGTCTTTTCTTAGGTGAAATGTATCTTCACTTCATCTTCTTTATTGATTTTTTTATCTCAAAATTGAAACTGTTTTTAATTTATTAGAACAAAATTGTTATGTTATATTTAAAGTCTAAAAAATAATGTTTCGAAACCCCAAGCATTGTTAAAAAATGCTAGAATTTTATTTTTTGGAATAAATAATTACCATCGACAGACTTAAAAAAAATAAATTAATAACACTTTTAATCAAATAATAAAAAAATACTCACCCAAAAAACCGCGAAACTTTCTCAAACCAGCATCAAAAAGGATAAACGCATTACGAAAACACAGACTCGACAATAGAGTTCCAATTAGAAAAGTCCTTATTCAAAAAAATATTAAGAACACCAAAATTAAAGAAGCGAATAATGTGCGCGACGGACGTTCCAGATTCGAATTCGGGCGCGCGCCGTTCCGTTGTACGCGAGTTGACTGCGCGAGTCGCGGGCCGCTTGTCCCGAGCGTGCCGGCCCCGCCTACCGCGGAACGGAACGGTGGGGACGATACACCTCTTAGCTTCTTCACACTTCCCTCATACCTACTAGAACGACCAATGGAAACAGACCTGCGCGACCCCCCACTGCTTTCTCACACGCTTTACTACCGACGCTTTTACACAGGTCTTGCTTGGCTGGTCTTTTTCTGTCGTCCCTTCTTGAGCTGCTTTATTGGATTTTCAACGTTATTTCGGTGGGATAAAGACGTGTGTGATGGTAAATTTAAGTTTGTGGAGGAGCGTTTCTGGTATTTCGCGGGGCGGAGAGCTAAACGCTGTCAAATAGATAATTCGTATAGGTATGGGAGGTTCGTCGAGGGCTTTGTTAGTCGGATTAAGCTCTGTTAACAGTTTGTATTGTTACGTACCCGTTTTGTAGATAAATGGAATGGTTTTGGCTATTTCAATAATTGAATTTATCGCTCTTGGTAACTGATGGTTGGTAGGTACTTACTAGCTCGCACGTTTAGTCTAAAGATTTTATGAAATTGATTATTATAATTACTTTTAGACTAATTATAAATACTTAACTTACATAACTTTTTGGGTAAGAGGGTGTACACACATATTTATCACTTCTTCACGCTGAAACGACTGATAGATTTAAATAAAATAAAAATAAGACAGCTTAGAAAATATTATTTCAAACAACCTTGTAATACTAATAGCAACTAATGCTATTTTACGATTTCTGTTAAATCTTCAAAGTCCGTTAACCGATTTTTTCACACCAACTTCTAATTAAAAGCCCTTCCTTTCTGAAATCGGTTAAAACTTCCATGCCAGGCATAGTCATTATGTGTAATTGCGAGCTTATTAATGGGGTTGGTGCAGACCTAAGCGACGGCGACCGAGAAATAGGTGGGTAATGAGCGCGGGGCAAACACCGTGACTACTGCCACCCTATCCTGATTGTATGGCACAATTATTAAAAGAGAGCAAAAAATTTTAGAGCTCATTTTTTTGCTAACTTTACTTGTCGAGAGATATCAACACTCATCTGAAAGCAAAGAAAATGTATCTAGGTCTGCAGTGCATGGCTCAATATAATACTATTTTAGTTACTTTACTTGCCTATAAGAAACCGATCCTTTCTTGATTTGAAGACACCAATATTATAATTATCTATCCAAGAAAACTGGCACAGGCAAAGCAGAGCATTACACACTCTGCGCAAACATGGAAAATAATTATTCAAGAGATCCAGCAATCCAGCACTTCCACCAGTCTAATAAATAATAGAAAAATTAGAAAAATATACTTATTTATTGCTGACAGTTACAGTCGAGGTATTTATTTGACCACAAATTAAGTAAAGCTAAAAATACAGCTGTTTAGATGGATGCTACACCATAAAATGTGGGTTCCAATCACAGCATTAAGCCTGAACTGATTCTGCCTCCCATTCTAGCCACAAAGAAATGTATGAATTGAAATAGATGTCACTTTGTTACTATTATTTACTCATACTTACTTGCTTGACTACTTATAAGTGGCCTGGCCTGTAACCGAGTACCAATGTCAAGCCACGAAAACCGTGTTTCGGTCTTCAGATAGCTAACAAAGAGCATTTACAAACTGAACGCAACAAATGATCGAATAACACTCAAAATTGTAGGCGTCAATTGTTTTTCCTTTAACAATAGCCACTTTTAGCCAAAACGACGTGCCTTTCAAAGGCAGCTTAAAAAATTTGATACCAGGGTTAGCCACTCAGTCAATAACATACTTACTCGCTACCGCTTTCCTCTTGCACCAAAAACAAACAGACAAACGGGCGTGTCGTCCCATGACTGAGTGCACTCCCGCAATTAGAGCTTTACACTCGATAAAATATGTACGTGTCATGTCACCAGCGTCGTCGCAGGAAGACGAGACAATTATATATTATATGCAATTATAAATGGCATGATTATTGTGGCCTGGATATCTGATTTTTAACGGTAGCATGCAGTACTAAGTAATTCTAATCTACCTAATACCTACCTAATAATCCAGTCAATTACGACATTCGAGGGTACAATAATTCCCACCCAGCTGAAAATTGGTAGGCTTGTTCAAAACACCATCATAAATGAAATCCAAAAAGTCCTCATCGATCCGATTCGAGTTAAAAATGTTACTCCGGGTAGAAGGTTCCCAAAACGGGTTTATTACGATTTTCTCAAAAACGGTTTAAGCTACGAGGAAACTGTTCAAGACAAGTATGTTTTCTATAACATTCTCCACAGTATTGCTCTTAGATGCATGATGATAAGACTCATGGTTTTCGAAATATGTTGATATTCATTTCAGACTAGGCCAAACTTATCTTAATATATATAAATCTCGTGTCACAATGTTTGTCCTCAATGGACTCCTAAACCACTTAACCGATTATAATAAAATTCGCACACCATGTGCAGTTTGATTCAACTTGAGAGATAGGATAGTTTAAATCTCAAATTATAGTCGCAATGTTAATTTATTGCAAATTATATATATACTGATAATTTTTACTATAAATTGACAAGTTAGCATCAACATACTACGGTTGCTATAGTTACGCAATATTTGACATAGAATTGACGCAATGGCTTTTGACAGGACAACGTCTGTCGAGTCAGCTAGTAACTTATAAACTCCTAAACTAATACTGGTTGTAACTTATTGTAACTTAAATACAAGCAATAACATAATAAGCTGTGGTTACTTGTGGGTTCTTGGAGCTTATGCAGATACAAATTTTCGTACCACTGGCTTTTTGGTGAAGGAAAACATCGTGCAGAAACATGCGTAGTGTCGCCCACCCGCACTTGGCCAGCGTGGTGGAATACGGACTAGCCACCATTCGAGTGAAGGTCATGGTGTTTTTGAAACTTTTTTTAAGCTCGATGCAAAAAGAGGTGTGTTAAAAGTTTAAGGTGTGTGTATTTGTGTGTCTGTCTGTAGCATCGCGCAGCTCGAAAGCTGCAGAAAAGATTTAAAAAACTAAATCTGTTTTTGTTTGAAAAACGTCTTAATCGAGAATGTTCTTAGCTACTTCAGAATATCGCTTCAGCCATTTGAAAAGCTCAGTTTTTTACTAGTCGGGTTTTTTTAATTAGTTGTACTGTACACGAATGAAGTTACATCCGACTAAATTACTGTCTTACAAAATTTTGATGCAATTTCATATACAGGGTCAAATCTAAAACACAGAAGACCTTTCACAGGCAGCCTGAGATACATGAACCAAACAACTTTCGTTCTACAAGTTTCAAAAATTGACAAAAAAATAATGAACAAAAAGTGCCATTGAACTTTTTGTATGGAACTTTAAAACCTTAGATTAATCTTACCGTATAACGTCTAAAAGCCCTGGAAAATGTATGGAACAGCCGATTTTTTTTTGTGAATATTCAAAAGTCGTAAAACGGAAATTGTTTGGATCGATTCAAGTCGAGTGAATCGGTATCTTCTAGGCAAACCATCCTCCATCGTAAACCGAATCCTTGCTTCTCATCAGGCAAGATGGCGGTCAAACGCCAAACAATCATTGAATAAAAAATCCATAGAAGCCAAGAGGTCTCATTAGGCAAGATGCCGGTCAAACACAAACCAATCTTTGAATAAAAAATCCATAGAATGCAAAATCCATGCAAATCCATGCAAAAGATCTTCAGTGTAATACGATCCTGTATAACGTCTCCAGCACATTTTCGATTGGATACCCAAACCCATGTCGTCTGAAAAGGTCTTCATTATTTCACAGTTGACCCTGTATGTCTCCAGGACATTTGCAATTGTCCACCCAGGTGTAAGTAATTAGTGAGCGCACCAAAGTGTTTGTGTTTTGTTTGCACCCGCGCGCTATCTGCGATCGCGGGCACCCTCAAATTATAGGAGGCGCTGGACATTGCGTAATGGGGGCACGGAGACTGTGGAGTTTTACTAAAACGGACAGTTGATATAGTGACAGCACTATAACAGGGCTGCCAGAGCCAATTTTTCATTTTAAAATAATAAAAAAATAATACTACCGGCCTTAAAATAATACTTTTTGGTAACAAAATTATTTCACTGTGTATTTGAGAAGATATCTTAAAAATAAAATACCCCAAGCTATTTGTTCCCCAAAGATGGCATTTCCCTAAAACCATTTTTTTAACAAAAATCGCGAGAAAAACCCCTAATCTGGCAACCCTGTCGTACAATCTTTGGGAGTTTTGACAATTATACAATTTTGTTATCGTACAATTTTACACACATATACACATCCTGACACTCCATTTATAATTTACACTTGCACTTACTAACTTTACTTTTGACAACTTTTTCATTGCGATTTTTGTGCGGCTTTTTGTAAAAAAATTAGGCTTTTTTTAGTAAGAAATTGAAGTCGATTTTAATTACCAGTCAGTTAGACAATAAAGCCGCTGGTCAAGATCAATGTTCAACTGAGAGATCGATATGAGGACTATTTCTAAAGAAAGCGGAACAAATTCGAACATCAATAACCGGATTTTATTTCTTCTCCCGCGATGAAAGTCATAAAACGATACTTTTATTAGTAAAATCTAAGATTCAAATTCAAAAATTATTAATTGCTTCCATTCCAAGAAGCTATCTAGCTTTTAATGTCATTTGAATTGACTTATTTAAAACAGAAATACCTATAGCGCGATGAGAGGTTAGTTTATTCTCAGGGCTAGTCCGAAAGGCTATGTATGTAACTATGTATAACAAAAAAAAGAGGTGTTAAACTTATGAATAACTTTCACGGTACTAACACTAAAATGGAAAAAAGTGCTGAATAGAAAAATAGAATGATGTATGTACTTATGTATTGGTAAAAATAATGTATTAGGCTAAGCTTCTAGTGAATAAATAAATAATTATAAATCTGTTAGGTAATAACCAAAACTGATTATCACTGAAAATAAAGTAAAAAACAAAGAAAAATTTCCAAAACTTAGTATGTCGTCTCCAACAACATTATCACTTGAAGAAAATAACGTATTAAAAAGATTAAAAAAACACTTCAAGTAGGTTACCTGTGGTCATCTACCTAGCCTGCCAATGAAGCACATATCAACTTTTTTCGCCAAGTCCCCAGCATAACCTCGCCAAAACATTTCTCGTGAAGCGAAGTCGACGCATCTGCCTTCCGCCCAAAACTACCAATTACATGAAAAATAACAATTTTAACAACTTTCTGGCCACACGTCATGAAATTAACCTCCGATTTTCGTAAATTACTCATTGTTCGTGTGCCGACATTTTTACGTTGGCTTTAGTAATAAAACCACACTTATGTCGCTGTTATTCTATAAAATTTACTTTACATGTCAATTTCAGGCGGTCTTTAGTGGTCGGATCTGGGTCAACTCTTTTATGCTTTAAACCTCCGACGTAAAGAGACGGATGTTATAAGTTTGACGTGTGTGTCTGTGTGTTTGTCTGTGGTATTAAGTATAGCTCCTAAACGTAGAGTCGATTTTTGTTTAGTTTTTTTTGTTTGAAAGATAGCTGAGAACTCTCTCGATCAAGTCGATCGAGAGAGTTCTTAGCTATGATTCAAGAGCAAGAGAATCGGATCAGCTGATTCTAGGTAGTTTACTGTAGGCTACCCTGAAAAATCTGCCAGTATATGCTCGTAACGTATAACTGACTGTTTTTATGTCCGTTAACAACAACCTAAAAACCATGTAAGAGGCCTTCAGGTGGTCTTTAAACTGTCACCAGAGCTAGCCACTATATCAATTTACTAAAGTGTGAAAACATCTCGAAGAATCTGACTGGAAAAAATATTAATCGATCGATCTTCTATCCATTTACGCCTTTATTCAATTAACGCGTATTCGAATTGGCTGACAGAGACAGATAATGTCGTGTCGATAAGCGTGAAAGGGATGGGTATGCTTTAATCGATACGGCTTCGAAAGGAAGGCGTGTCTAAATAGATAACTGGGATTCGCATTCAAACACGTTTTTAAATCGTTTCAGTTCAATGGAAAAAGGTTGCTAATTATACATGCAGGTTTTATTCGATTAAAATCGATTCTGCAGCCCTATCAGCTAACTTCTCCGATGTTCGATTCTGGCTTCATGAAATTCGGAATGGGCATATCGGGCTTTCTTCAACTCCAAGATATCACTCTGGCATTAAATTTTCGAACTTCGAAATTTTGAAGCTGGATTAGCGAACTTAATTGTGTGTTTTGATATAAAAAATCGTATCTAATTTTGACGACAAGTTGAAGTTCGATCCTCGATCTTCGAAAATTAGTCGATAGGGCCGCTGAATGTTAAAAGTGTTTAATAGTATTATTATTATTTATTCGTAGTTTTATAGGCATTTGCTTAATAGTATCTTACCCAGGTGGCTTACATTATATAAATTTCTTAATCCATTGGTATTTTTTTAAATTTTCTACTTAAGTCACAAGCCATAAGGGTTCCTATTTCCAACTTTGGTACAGAACCCTAAAAACATGCCGCTCGTTCCAAATTACCCATAAAATATGACCCTTGCTACATTAGTCATGTCCACAACTTTTTTTCTCCTAGACTTGTCAACTTTTTTCGAGACACGTGCGATGTAAAAAATGTCCCATTAAGCATGGTACACCTTTAGCTAAAGTACTAATTGATTATAAATTACATGGTTTCTTTTTGGTGGAATTAGCTATAGAGTATTAGAAACCGGTTTGGATTTTATTGTAATTTAATTATTTGTAGCTTTCTTTTTTGTGCTGTGATTGAGTTCTTCAGTTAAAGGGTTTTTATGTCCTTCAGTTCTACTAGAATAGAGAATAGATTTAGAACATAGGTTTAGATCACTTTTTGAACTTCTAATATGAGGTTAAAATATAGGTTTTTTTAATCGCGAATAAGCCCGCATTTGACCTCCAACTCGCTTGTTAAAGTAAAATACTTATAGTTATCAGAAAAAGTTTTTAACTAAGTACGTAATGTCTATTCATAAAGTTGTGCTAGGCCCACTGAACTTATTATAACATTCGATCTCTAGGTATCTTCAAGTCGCGAATGAATCGGTTTCTTCTAGGCAAGCGTGCTCCTTCGTAGATTGTATCATTAGTCACCATCAGGACAGATGGCCGTCAAACGCATCCTATCATGAAATTATAAAATAACTAGCTACTCCCCGCGGTTTCACTCGCGGTCAATAAGTTAACATTACTACTATTACTATGAGCCCTTTTCGGCTTAGCATACCCTTTTCTTATAACCCTGTATAACCATTATATTTTGTCTTCAATATATTTCAGTTGTCAACAAGCTAATTTGCTTTTAATCAAACCTCACCAAATTATACGACTACCTTTTTGCATTGAGTGTATTCGGCATGCCTCATTATTTAGGAATCTGAAGCAAATCATTTTGAGTAGCTCTGGCAAAAACAGCGCCATCTCGTAAGATCATCTGTCAACGAACTGTCACCTGTCATATGGGATATTTTAATTTCGGTTTTTAGTCCTGGCAACTTTTTTGATAATTGGGTTGATAGAGAGCGATTAGCGTTAGCGGTTTTTTTGAGTTTGTTACATTGTTGCAGACCATAATGTAGTTATTATGACACTAACTGAGCTCCGTGGTGTAACTAGCTATTTTATAAGGACCATTTATTTTCAGAATAAAAAGTAGTCCATGTTTCAATTCAGGGTATTTTAAACCTTATTTCAAACACTCAAAACCGTTACAATTTGATAAAACTCGAATGGTAGACGGTTCGTGGCTAGAGTAAAATAATAAATTCTCCTCCATAGCAAAAACCTTAAGAATGTGTCAAGAGACAGAAAATGACGCTATAGAACTTTGTGAAGTAGTTTGTCTCTAGCACCCTCTGAAGATCATTGAAAAATGGCCTAATTAATACAATCCTTTATAAAACCTGACGTAGTGAAATAGCACTTGTCATACATTTTATAGCAATACCAACGTCCTACATGTTTTTCGCCAGAAGCTTTGCTAACAGTTTGGTCTTTTTTCTGTGTTAGGCTTGTTTTTGACCCTCATCTCGCCTGATGGTAACCAACGACACGACATGATCTACGAATAGACCACTGAAAAACAAACTCACTCGCGACAAAGTTCCCGCCAGTCGCTCCCACTAAGGCCACGCCTCATTCAGTCTCAGTTTATTCTGGTATCCCTGTTAAGGAGCGTTTAGAATATTTATTTTATTGCTACCGTCTACGGTTTAAATTATAATTAATAAAAATCAGGGGCACCTGTGCGGATGCGCTTGAAGCGTGCGCTTTCTTGCTCGAATGCTTAGGTAATTTTATGTTGCGAATTAAAATTTTCAGTTTAATATTAGCGTTAATTCTGTTGTATAACTAAACTAAAATGTTAAGGGACTAAATTTCCCGCATTTCTTTTTTAAAGGTTGTAAAAAAATGGGTCAATAAGGTCAAGGAGTACTTGAACTAATTGCCTGTCCGGCAATTATGGTAGAGTACTACGGGAAGCGACCCCGGCCTCCTTAGCTACTACTGTCTCCTCCCGCTCCTTCCGAGAGAGTAGTATCCTAAACCCTAACTCCTCTCCCAACTTCCACTTTCCTGACCCCAAATCCACCTCCGACCTGGTCCTTTTCCCTTCCTTTCCGCTAAACATGGCTGCCGTGCCATGGCTAGGCCAAAATAGCCTAAAACGTGCCAATCTGCCCTGGGACCGGGCGACCCCAGAACAAGGCTAGCCTTACCCAAGCACGCGGGGCTCTGTTTGGGTGGACGACCCTTTCCCTAGCTACTCGTGGGAACGCAATGAGGAGCACAAATTTTAATTCTTCGCCAAATGGCGGCGACGTGGTTCGCCACCCGTCACGTCTCGTTTCCCGGGGGGGCGAAAAGTGGGCTGCGGATAGCCACTTTGCTACTTTGAATGTTAGAGGAGGTATGAATGACAAAATTGAGGAAGTATGCGAGATGATGAGTGAAAGACGGATTGATGTTCTTTGTGTGAATGAGACCAAGCGGAAAGGATGCGACACCACCACGCATGGACCCTACACAGCCTATTGGTCGGGAGTCCCCGAAACCAGCAGAGGCTGTCAGGGTGTTGGTGTGCTGCTTTCTGCTAGAATGAATGAATGTGTGACTGATTTTGAATGTGTGAGCCCGAGACTCATGTGGGTGAGGTTGAAGGTTGGATTAACTCGCATCTTCGTGTTAGGAGTTTATGCTCCACAAGATGCTAGTTGGAACCGCTGCTCAAAAGCCCAAACCGAGAGGCAAGAGTTTTGGGATAGTATGAAAGATGTTTTGAATAAATGCAACCAAAATGAAAGAATTATTATGCTAGGTGATTTTAATGGCTGGGTAGGAGTTAAGCGTGACGGATATGAAAGTGTGCTTGGTAAGTTTGGTGACGACAGAGTGAATGCGAATGGAGAAAGTCTGCTGGAAGTATGTTTGGAGTGGAATCTTGTGGTAACTAACACAATGTTTGACCACAAAAAGATCCACTTGTATACGAGGGAAGAAGGAAGCCTGAGAAGTATGATTGATTTTGTGATTGTGGATGAAAGATTGAGAAAGAAAGTGCTAGACACTCGGGCATGCCGCGGTGTTGGCATAGATACAGACCACTTCCTGGTGTTGAGCCGTATAAGAGGTCTTTTTAAGCGGTGGCGACATCGTGTGCATGAGCCTGTGAGTGTACTAGAACGCATAAAAGTTGAAAAATTGCAAGAGAAAAGTGTGAGAGAAGAATTTGTGAAGAAGTTGAGCGAAAGTTTTGACAAATTAGACGAGGTATGTGAGATTGAAGAATTATGGAAGCCATTGAAAGAACGAATTGTGGAAGCTGCTAATGACGTGTGTGGTGTATGTAAGAGAAGAAAAGGGTGTGAGTTCAGGACTGTTTGTGTAGAAGTGCAGAAGGCAGTGTCAGAGAAGAAGAAAGCTTGGAGAGACTGGTTGGCTACAAGAGCCAATCAAAGAATACAAAAGGCAACGAATGAGGACGTAAGCAAGGCAAGGGAGGAGTATAAAAGATTAAAGGGTGTGGCAAAAGAGGTTGTAAAAAGAAAGAAAGAGAATGATAGAGATGAGTTTGATAGAAGGTTATCTGACGACTTCCGGAATAACATTAAGTTCTTCTGGAAGTCCATAAGGTCAGCCAGAGGCAAAACCACGACCTCAGAGCTGAATTTAATCAGAGACCAGGATGGAAATATTATGAGAGGAGAAGAATGTGTTCTAAAGAGATGGAAGGAATACTTCGAAAGTTTGTTTGAGAAAGAGGATATGCAAGCAGAGACCCCACCTGGAGACATGCATGAAAGTTGCGATGAAAGTGAAATTAGTATGGAAGAGATTGTAGAAGCGATGAACAGTATGAAAGTCGGCAAAGCTGCTGGGTATGATAGGATTACGGTCGAGATGCTGAAAGCTGGACAGGGCCTGGTAGCTAGTCAGCTGTACCGCCTTTTTAACCTTTGCTGGAGGAGCGGCAAGGTACCAGTAGACTGGTGCAAGGCCGTTATCGTACCGCTGTATAAAGGAAAAGGGTCGCAGCAAGACTGCAAGAACTACCGAGGCATTAGCTTACTCAGCATTGTCGGTAAACTGTATGCAAAAGTGTTGATTAAGAGAGTGATAAATGAAACTGAAGAGAAAATGTGGGATGTGCAAGCGGGATTTAGGAGAGGAATGGGTTGTACGGATCAGGTTTTTTCCTTACGAAGCATAACCGAAAAATTCTTGGCTCAAAGTCAAAAGGTTTATTGCGCATTCGTGGACTTGGAAAAGGCCTATGACAGAGTGGTGAGGGATGAATTGTGGTCGACCTTGTCTATGTATGGGGTAGGCAGCTCTTTGATACAAGCGCTGAAATCACTTTATGTAGGTTCCAGTGCTTGTGTTAGGGTAAACGGGGCTTACACAGACTGGTTTAGCATCGAAAAAGGTGTTAGACAGGGATGTGTAGCCTCGCCGGGGCTGTTTAACCTATTTATAGACAATTGCTTGAAGGATTTGAAAGAAAGTGCGTATGGGTTAAGAATGAATGATTTAACTGTCAAATGCCTCCTATACGCTGATGATCAAGTTATATTAGCATCATCAGAGGAGGAGTTGCAGGCGATGGTTGATATTATGCATGGTGCCCTAAAAAGCAAAGGTATGAAAATGAATGTATGTAAGACGAAAGTAATGGTTTTTGAAAGAGAAGAAAGTATGTCGAATTGTAGAGTTATGATTGAAGGAGAAAGAGTGGAGCAAGTGAAAGAGTTTGTTTACTTGGGATCAAAGTTTACGAGAGACGGCAAGTATGATTGTGATATTGAGCGAAGAGTGTTGGCAGGAAACCAAGTGAATGGGGCCCTGCATAACTTTATGAGCAGCCAGAACGTATCGAAAAGGGCACGATTGGCTGTACATAGGGGAGTGCTGGTCCCCACACTTATGTATGGTAGTGAATGCTGGGTTTGGCAGAAGAAGCATGAAAGTAAGATTAATGCTGTGGAAATGAGAAGTCTGAGAAGTATAGCTGGAGTGACATTGATGGATAAGTTGAGGAACAGCGTGATAAGGGAACGTTGTGGTGTGGTAGAAGATGTAGTGACAAAGATAGAAAAAGGGATGCTGAGATGGTTCGGACACGTAGAGAGGATGGATGAAAGACGATTGACGAAACAGATTTATGAGGCGAGTGTGAATGGACAAGCTGGTAGAGGTCGACGTAGGCGAACGTATCACGATCAAATCGAAGACGTTCTCAATAAAGGCCACGTAAAAAGTACCCGCAACCGACGAGCTTGTATGAAAACACTTATGAAAGTAGAAGAAGCGAAAGACATATGTCAGGATCGTAGCAAGTGGAGGGATGTAGTCTCTGCCTACCCCAATGGGAAAGAGGCGTGATAATATGTATGTATGTATGTATGTATGTAAAAAAATGGTAAAACTTTTGAAGCTGCTGAATTTAGTTCACATTTAGTTCTAATTCTAGGCTAGCCACGCCTACTTACCTACTAGCTTCGACAGTGGCGGATTCACACATTTGCCGCCCGTAGGCTATTCAACATTTTGCCGCCCCTACCGACCTAAACAAATCGATACACTAGCCCCGTCCCCCGTCCCTGCTCACAAGAATACTGTTTTTCAGAAAACATGTCCGAAATTAAAAAAATGCCCCAGAATTTGCCGCCCCTGAAATCTGCCGCCCTAGGCTCTAGCCGACTCAGCCTGCTGGTAAATCCACCACTGAGCTTCGACCAAACTCATTTAACATCACGTTCCTACCAGCAGTGGTCAAATGCCAAGTGTGTAACCGTTACCCAAAACAATTGCCTGTTTTTTTTATACTCTTTCATATTCATCTAAGAAATTCAAAAAGAAAATATATATGTTTTCTTTACGGGCATCATGCCGGAGAGAATTTTGATATATTTCAGGACAGACAAAACACATTACTCAGGCTACTCAGACTTGGAAATAAAAAAGAAAAGCTCCTGGCGGTGCGCCGGGCGCGTGTCCCGCAGCGGGTGCGCCTGCATACGTGTGATCATCATTACGTAAATAAACGACGAGCGTATGCGCCTGCGACGCGTCTACACCGCGCCTCGAGGTATCACAAAACAGGTAAGTAGGTAGTTTTGTGGTATCGTTGTGCCTGACTCGATTTACAACGTTGGTTGGATTGGGTATGCTAAGTCGAAAGGAGGTCTTAATACCTATCGTTATGAAAAGTTGTGATTATAATTTATAGCCACACTAATAGTAGTTTATGTGCATTTTCAGATAGATAGATAGATAAACTCTTTATTGTTCACACCATAAATTACAAACAAATAGATTGTACCTTTAAAACTAGTGCGACAACTGGCAGCGTTATCGCTCAGAGCGATCTCTTCCAGGCAAACCTAGGATTGAGAGAATAGATAAAAGGATAAGGGCGTGTCGGAAGTTTTACTCTAGCAGCATATGGAAATAAATCCTGAAATTACAAAAAAGTTACTTTTCTGTTTTTCATCATTTTACTTAGTTTTACTTCACGTCATTTTTATAAATTTTATAGGGCTGAGTCAATATTTTTTTTAATTTTTAAAATTGTGCCTAAAGCTTCAGTAAAAAATCTCCAATAAAAGCTTAAGCTTTTACTGAAGCTTTTATTGGAACTTAAATAGCTCCAAATGAACTTTGAATCATTCAAAATGAAAAGTACAATTATTATTAGTGACCAACATTGTACCAACTGGTTCCTAAGTTATTATTAGTGATCAACATTGTACCAACTGGTTCCTAAGTTATTATTAGTGATCAACATTGTACCAACTGGTTCCTAAGCATTTACGAGTCCGAATAAACTCAAATAGAAGTGAACTCTACAATTAAGGCCCAAATTGCCAGTAACAATATTTATTATTTTATTAGTGGCAACACCGATGTTCTTTTAGGTGGCAGTACCGACTTCAAATTACTTTTGTTTCTCATTTGCTAATTAACGGAAGTGGGTTGGATTTTTTTAAGTGCCGTTTAAGGAAAAAGTACTGGCTTGACTACTGGAAAGTAAAAACCAGTTTTTTCACAGTCAAATTAAAAAAAAAAACTTCAAGTTTTATAAAAAGCTTTAAGTTAGTTAAATAATTTTTTACTTTTATTTAAATTATTTATTACAACACAACACTATTTTTTTTCCAATTCACAACTGTCTTATCCTTGTTTCTGGTTTGTCTAGGCTCTAGGCAATAGGCTCTTACGATGTAACAGTTAATTAGCTAAGAACCGCAGACTACAAAAGAAGCAAAAATGGCATCGTCAAACAAATGAACCATACACACAAACACCCACTTATTATTTTTTTTTTTAGATGATTACACGTAACGAGTACTGTGGCGAGACAGTAGCTGGGTACACTTGGCCGAGCAAAAAATCATGATTTTAATGACTGTCTCGCCTCGTCAAACACTGTATACAAACCGAGTACTCGGCCTTGCCACTGTACTCGTTACGTGTAAACAACCCATTACGGTAAGTTCAGACATTTTTGCTCGGTCAAATACAATCGCGATAGGTTATGTCAAGCTCGAGTCCACTTACTCTAAGAGACCTTTCTACCTGTCCATCAGTTCCGTCACCATTGCTTATCTCCGCATCAGACGTTAAAAACGGCCGGCCGGTGTCCAAAGCACGCGTTGTCGAAATCGGTCCATCACTAGTACCCAAGGGTGGGCGACACTGGAAGGTGATAACAGTAGCTTGGCTTGGATTTGTCACTGACTTATTTGTTAGTAATGTAAGATACGTTATGTTGTGGTTTTGAAACTGAATTGAAAACTTTACATGATTCTTCCAAGGCAGCCAGCCAGCCAAGACATTTAATAACAAAATATAATAAAAATAACAGTACTTTTTTTAGATATTTTTTGTTTTAATATTTCTGTGGGATACTGAATTTATAAAAAAAAATTACAGGTATTTGTTTAAAGTCAATTAAGAGACTTTCTCATCAACAGAGAGTACAGAAAGCAAATCTCATGTACGTATGTGTATTGTATATACTTGTACTTGTACCACAGCTCGTACTACCAACGCACATATAGACTATATATTGCGCGGGGGCTATTCTTTCAATCCAAGACTCGCATCCACTAGCGATGCCTGTCTATGTGTGCGTGGTTCGAACGCGCTTTCAATGAAGCTTAACTTCTGTACATTCAGTGCTTTGTGCTCTCGTGTCCCGACTCCACGCGCCGCGATGGCGCATGGGTGCCGTCACCTGCGCCCGCGCACGAGTTGACAAAACCACTGTAATTTGGAGTAATTTGCCGAGTGTACCCCGATAATACCTCGATGTACTTCATGTTAAGTGATCGGTTTAACTGAGGTCGGCGGTTTGAAATCTGTCGCGGAATAGAACCTACGGGAATAAAGGTTTTGACAGAAGCAAATGTAAGTCGGATCAAGTTGTTTTTAACCCCTGACGTAAATATAGGTGTGTAACAGGGTGTAATAAGTTTAATGTAGGTATGAACTCGTATGTTTGGCACTGTAGCTACCAAACGGTCGAACCAATTTTGATTTTGGTTTGTTTGGTTTGTAAGGTTTCTTCACTTTTTGTTTCCAACGTTTAAGGAACAGATTTCTTGATTTCTAAGAAGTTGTGATTCAAGATGTGTTCACTGTTCAGCTGTTTGAAGATTATCAGCTTTTATTTTTAACTCGCTCACAGAAATGATTTTACAAATTACTCAATTTTCAGATTATTTTATCATTATTTTTCGCATAGTTATATATTTTCCTATCGTATCTTCATATAGTTTCAGGTTTGCGACATTCAAAAACATAACAATTTGTTCGTAAACATTATAAAGTGATTTAATTACAGTACTCGAACTCTGATTGCGCTGGAAGTTAATTGGATTAATAACATGCGTTTTGAAAGGTGTTTTTAATGTGCGACAGATGCCGTCAGAGGTGAGAATGTTAAAATGTTAATACGTTGTGTTTATTGTAAACTAGCTGCGCCCCGCGGTTTCACCCGCTATCATACATATCCGAGCTATTTCAGCGTGCCGTGAAGAAGTAACAAAGCGTGACATTTTAGGGTTCTGAACCATCTTCGGGGAGGAACCCTAAGGCGAGACTTCGGTGTCTGTCTGAACTCTCGCCTTATGGTTTTTAGGGATCAAGCCAATTATTTGAAGATAAGTCCAATAATACTTTTGTTTTTAGGTTTAAGAACTTTATTATCGCGAAGACAATTTCACATCTTACTAATGTTACCTACCTATATGTATTTTTGAAAGTTTGTATGTCTGGATGTTTGTTGCTCATTCACGCAGAAACGGTTAAATGAATTTGCTAAAGTGGTATAAAGGTAGGTTATACACTGGATTAACATATAGCCTAGTTTTTATCTCTGAGAATTCGGATGAAAGCACGGTGCACAATCTGCTACTTATCTAGAAAATAACAGTAATCATAGAGTCCCAAGATCAAAATAGTTTCTACACCACGATAAGGGCGTGCGTACACACTGAGCATTGAGTCGGAAAATCCTTTTAACTTTCACACGTTGTGTTGCGCGGCTGTTCATCTGGCGCGTGCCGTGGGCGGGGCTCCATGGAGGACTGGATACTGCTCAAATGGATTATGGGTTGACTAGCTGTGCTCGCGGTTTCACCCACGTTTTCGGGATAAAAAGTATCTTATATTCTAATCCAGGGTATAAGCTACTTTCGTACCAAAATTTCATCGGAATTCGTTCAGCCATTTTAGCATGAAAGAGTAACAAACATACTCACAAACTTTCACTGTTATAATATTAGTGAGACTACACGTAACGAGTAGGTACAGTGGCAAGACAGTAAATGGGCATACTCGGCCGAGTGTGTCTGTCTGTCTGTCAGTGACTATCTCGCCTTGTCAATAGCAAAAATTGTTAGTAACGATGAGTACTATAAGCCCTTTTTGGCTTAGCATACCCTTTCCGTATAACCTTGTATACATATGTATGTTCTATTAACATTTTTGTCTTTCCACTTTCCAAATCAACAGATTTTAAAGTACTTTTAGCATAAATGAGACATGACTCAGTCACAATAGCCAGGTGATCTGCTAACAGCGGGCTCGTGTTATGAAATTATGTCGTTCGCAGTCGAAACGCGCCGCCAGACAAATTCGGACGTAATCTTTAGCCCTTAAGCGTCCTCGTAAAAATTGATTGATTCATAAAATTAGACTGATTCGATTGCTGGTTTGAGATGTTATTTGATTAGGTTAGGTTAGCCAGAGCTTTAGAAAGGTAGGTACGTCTGAATTTGGTAGCTTTTAACACATCTATCTGATTTGGTTTTAATAACACGATTATAAGGTATGCTAAGCCGAAAGGGGTTTATAGAAGTCATCATTATGAACTTTACTATTGGACCAATCCTAAAATCGCAAAATAAATCAGCTGTTTCTTAAAATATCTCGCCTGATGGTAAGCAACGATACGGCCTACGATGGAACATACCTACCTACTTGTCATGTACATTATATACTCGTAGGTACTTGTCTAGAAGAAATCAATTCATTTGCATTTGATTTGAAGTATCAAAACTATTCTCTTGGCTTTGCTCCTGAAAGCAAATACTTTGGTACGTACTTTATAATCAAAATGTATTGCAAATCTAATGAAAATTGTGAGAATGGCACCATCTGATGAGCTTTTGTGAACTCAGGCGCCACGCGCCAGTCCAAGCTTTATTTTCGTATAAAAACTGTCAACTGGTTGTCTAATAGAAAATATAAAAGTAATAAAATAAAAATATGTAATAAATAAACGATTCACACTCATAGCTCCCGGGGCCACTAGGAATAAATCCTGTGTCGGGGATGCCACGGAACACACACAAAGACAAGGACAACTAACACCCAGACCCAGAACAGATATTTAAATTCATCATTCAAACATCTTGCTCGACCGGGAATCGAACCCGGGACCTCTGGCTTATAAGGCGGCTACACTACCGCTGAGCCAAACGGGTCGACGTGATCTTGTAAAAAAACTAAGCTTTTTTATATGAAACAAAAATATCGATGCAACTTAACATCTCCGCTCGGAAGCATGTCCAAGGAAAATCTGCCAAACAAAAAGCCGTGAACATTGAACTGATCTCATATCATCAAAACCCAATGACTTGTGAACAACACGATCTAAGCAAAAACGAAACCGGTTCACGTTCAGAATATTTATAAGAATAACGAATTTCCCCTACATTATACGGTACGCGGCCTCTGGGCTTCACTCATTTATAATTTCAAAGAAAGAGTGGACTAAAATTTGACATAATCGATTCTCGTCGATTAGCTCGATTGGCGTCATTATACCCCATCCTCGTAACTAGATGTGATTTGGTTGACGCGTCGCTTACGATGTTTGTTCGCATGATCGATATTTTAATTTGTTATTTATTGTGATCCAATTTGTGATAAGTTATAAACAAGGCCTGGACGTGAGAGGAAAGTGAAGTGCTTAGGCGTCTACATTGTCGCTTTAATGGGCGGTAAAAAATGGAAAAGTAGCGCGGTTTTAAAACTGAGAGTTGGGCAAAAAGTAATCGAGTAAAAAGGGTTTTTGGGTGAGGGCAGGTGTTCTGAGTGATGGCTGGAAGATTGTGTGTGGAACTTATGGTTGACAGCGTTTAAAAAAAACTCATCAAATGACAAGTTCTTGTGCTCGAAGTGTCTGTTAACTTATGACACAGAATAGATAAAAGTCAAGACCATCATGGTCGAGTTTGTCAATTTTTTTTTTCTCATATTCTATCTATACCTAAAGATATAGTAATCGAGTTAAAATAAGTTAGAAGAACCTGCATACAATACTTAAGAAAGCGGTTATTTCTGGATTTTATGTGATGTCAAGAATCCGTTAATATAATAAACTACATATTTTAGGCCAATTAAACTAAAATTCGGGAATAAAACAATAGGCCCAAGTTTGAAGGCATTGACAGATCTAAACTAACTAAAAATATATCTGTCTTTATCATTGCAAGCCATTAGACAAGGATGCTAATAGTTTTAGAAAATTTAGATCTGTCTTAAAAAGCCTTCAAACTTGGGCCTAATATCTAAGTATACCATTGACCTTAGGGTCTTAGTGTAGCAGGTGTGTCTCTTCCCTCTCTTTTATAAGAAGAACACATTAAGTACAAAAAGTCATATCGCTAAGAACGATATCTTCCAGACAACCTAAGGTTGGATGAAAAAGTAAGTATATTAGAATGTATGTGTAAGGAGAATGTAACGTTCCTGTAATGTTTCCCATTATAACATACCTTGACTTTACTTCCATCGGAAAATCCCAGAAACAGAAGCTATAACAAGCATTAAAGTCGAAATTATTGTAAAGAAGCAATTAACCCAAGTAAGAATCGATTATGTTGGCCACCCTGTGTGATTAGTTGATAATTTCAGCATGTTGGCAGCATTTGACGCCGCGGGCGGCGCGCTGCGCACGCGACTCGCGCGCGCCCAATTATCGGCATGCGATTGGTCCACGACACAGATTTGAAAATTGAACTTATTAATCTATCTCCAGCAAGAAGTTACATTGTATTGCAATTCAGGAAGAGTCAGATGGGTGGGCTCACTTGGGTGTCTTCCACCGGTACGAACGTACTTTGTTGCGTGTTGGGATAAACAGCCAAAATCCACTAAATTCGGCAAATCTTTTTTGACTTAATGAGCGAGAAGCCGAATAAGTGTTGGCCTCATCGGCGTGCCTTAAACCAAGTCAGCTGTTGACTGACTTTAAATTGATGACTGTTTCATTGTTTTTTATCCTGTGATAGAATTAAAAAATGAAAAGGAAATAGACAAAATCAGACAAATAATACCTTTTATCGAGCTTCTGAACCAGTTATTATAGAATTAATCCAATTTTCACACTTCGTTTAACAAGATGATTGGATGCAATTTAGCAATCTTTCCAATTCATCAATAAGAGTGTTAATTTTGGATATCACGCGAAACTGTAGCCGTTTAAAATTAAATAATCTTTTTGTGCCATAAGGGTAAACAAGTAACAGGCCGCCTGGCAAGCAAGCACTATCTAATGAATATGTGCAACGCCAGCGGCATCAAAAATAAGTTATCGATCTTTTAAGACTTTATTAACAGCCATTGACTTTATTAACATTTTGACAGGTATTTTGAATAATCTTGTGGAGTAATTTTTGGGAAACTGTGCAGGAAGCTTATCTCTTATCTCAAGTCTAGAGACTTCTACTGAAACATGAATCTCATTAATATTTTAAAGGTAAAAGTATGCATGTTTGTTACTAGTGAACGCTGAAACGGATTTACATGAAATTTGGAATGAAAGTCTTTCATGGTCTGGATTAACACATAGGCTACTTTTTATTCCGGGCAATGCGGGTGAAACCGCGGGGCACAGCTAATTAATATGATCTCACAATTAAGCAAGGCAATTTTGAACTGTCTCCAGAAACAGTAAACGTCATCTACCCTAGGACCTAGGACTCTATCAACCTCTACCTAAGATAGGCACTATCATCGTCAACCGTTTTCCACCCTGCTACCATTGAATTCAGTGGTCTTTTCAGCGGCAAGAATCAGGCAAGAAGGCTGTCAAACGCAAGTCTATCTTTTAATTAAAAAAAACTGTTTTTGTGGCTAAGCCAAGACAAGCCACCGTTTCCGGACGTCCAGAAAACCGCAGCAATTTACCCGGTATCCGAATAAATACGTGAAATGAGCTCGTTCGCGTGCTGCCACCGGTCCAGTTCACACATGCTGCCTAAACGCCGGCCTGACTGTGTCTGCCGTTTTTAGAACATTACCATAAATTATGCTGTTGAAGGATATTTTCTATACCTACATTAAATACAATAATTACTTCCTACACTAAGAAAAATGGCCATCAAAATTCCGATGGATTTACCTAAAGTACGGAGCATACTGATAATCACCAAAAAGTACGATGATTAGCACCAGTTTTTACAGTGACAACTATCATAATACATATATGGTTGTCACTAGTACCTACTAGTATCAGTTTTTAGGGTGACTGTCTATTGACGTTTTTAGGATGTTTAATTTAATTTATTTATTTATTTATTTCCACAAACAAGGTACAAAAATACAGAAGTGTTATTATTACAAATGAATTTGGCTTAAGGTAATGATGTGCCGTTGGACCGTTGGATTCTCAGAATAATTCGTCATGATCAATTCTGATCAGTGGCATCAAGAATTTCGCCACTCTATGGTATAGTAACAGTACGATGAAACATCTTTACAGATCATCAAGAGATGATCGTTACTGTTTATAGGTCCTATGTCCTATACCTTTCCAGTCACGCTAAACTTTCGAGATGGTCGCTGATTTTTTTCAACATAATTTGATCAGGAAAACCAAGAACTATCAAAAACCGAATATATCCTGATTTTCATGATGACAGCTGCTCCTAGAAATATACACTATATAGCTTCCTGACGTCCACCTCTCCGAAGCCAAGTCGTCGCTCCACCTGGCCGCAGAGCGCTCTACTCTACGTTTGCAGATCCGTAGTCTCCACTCTAGAACCCATCTACCTCAACAGTTATCGGTTGCTCTACAGATTTGGCTAGCTCATTGTCACTTTTGCTTGCTAATCTTTTGAGCTATGTCGGTTACTTTACTTCTCTGTCACATAATTCTCACAGATGCCTTGGGTATTGGAAGTTTTCATAGGCGGCGGTGACCACTTACCATCAGGTGGTCCGCCGCATGTTTGTCACTTATAAAAAAAAAACTCATTTCTCATTTAATCCTTCAAAGAAACCCCAAGCATAGCTTGCTCCATAGCTCGCTGAGTGACTTCAAATCGATGGACTATCTTCACTTTCGATGTCCACGTTTCAGCTCCATAAGTTAGAGGTTGTCTTAGAAATGCCAAAACAATGGTTACCTCACACCACACCTCTATGCTGTTGGCACTCGGCACGCTCCACCACAGCCATGCGTCTGAGGCCAAGACAGAAGATGCTCTCCCATGACGCACAAAACAAGGAAATAATGGACTTAAACTGGGTTTATTTCAAATTCCGGATATTCTATCCATGCTAAAATAAATTTCCTGGAACCTGTCATAGAATACAACAATAAAAACTATGATGTAAGAACACTTGGTCGAAAATTTATGGTTTACTAGCTGACCCGGCAGACTTCGTACTGCCATACAGTACTTCTCTATGGTACTGCCTAATTAAATATAAACACTGCACAAAATACTATTTACAATTTTATACTTATAATATATTACAATTATAGGTACGAATTTGTTTCGTGTATCAGTTGACAAAAGCAAACTCATCCATGAAAAAAAAACACTGACATTGACGGTTTGTTGTTGTTTCAACTTTTTTTTAATTTGATATGACTTGGAGTCAAATCCTTCGAAATTTTAAAATTCCTTGGTTTTGATAGATATGATTGAATTTGAACTTTGTACAGAGGTTATAAAGTGCAAATTGACTCTTGGACGTTAGGAACATACCTACATTGCTTAAACAACAGTGAGTGCTTGCAATTCAATATGAACTTTATACAATAGCAATAAAGCTCGTTTTAGTTAGAAAACGTTTGTATGGGAAAAAGAAAAGGGCTGTTTTTAGGGTTTTTCAATATTTCTGAGAGATTTTCTTAATATTTTTTTCCGTAAGAACCTTCTCCTAATAATAACAAATACAACAAAAAAAGAATTAGTGAAATCGGTCCAGCCATTCACGCGTGAGGCCGTGACCAAGGAAAACGGGTTTCATTTTTATATATATAGATGTTAACAGGGTTATGAGGAAAGAGTATGCTAATCCGAAAAGGGGTCATAGTACTCATCATTATGAACAACTTTTACTATGGGACCAAACCAAAATTCACGAAAAGAATTAGCTGTTTCATATCTTTTGTAGATCATCGACATTTTTATGTGGAATAGCTGATTTTTTTCGCGAATTTTTGTTGGTCTCATAGTGAAAGTAAAGTAGAGTAAAAATTTATTGCATAAAACTGTTGTTGCATAAAAAAGTTGTTCATAATAATGAAATGAAATGATGATTGCCTTTACAGCTTACCATACCCCTTCCTCATAACCCTGTAAAGTCTGAATACCAAACTTATATCATAGTTTCAATTGATAAAAAGGGGTTCTGAACCATCAAAAGCTAAGTTTTAAATAAAAAATGGGATATTAGAATTGACATAAAAATTAAACCTTCGATAAACGAATGCATTTAACATAATACTTTTCTAAGTAACTTTTTTTTTTTTATAAATAAACGTTTCACATTCATAGCTCCCCACTAGGAAAAAATCCTGTGTCGGGGATGCCACGGAACACACATAAAGACAAGGACAACTAACACCCAGACCCGGAACAGATATTTAAATTCATCATTCAAACATCTGCCCGGCCGGGAATCGAACCCGGCCGGGCAGATTTGGTTATTTGGTTGGTTTATAAGGCGGATACACTAACGCTGAGCCAAACAGGCCGCCGAGTTAACGTTTTTATTTTTATGATTCCAAAAAAGTGTTAATGTATTGCAATTATGTTTCGCTCAGTTCTAATATAATTAATACACTTGGGTCAAAGAATGATTTAAGTAGGTAGATAGATAGATAGATAGATAAACTCTTTATTGTTCACACCATAAATTATAAACAAAAGAATTATAACACATAAAACTAGTGCGACAACTGGCGGCCTTATCGCTAAGAGCGATCTCTTCCAGGCAACCTTAGGATGGAGAGGATAGACAAAAAAATAGAAAAACGAGGTGTGCAATATTGAGTAAAAAAAACTGTCATATAAACCTACATAAAAAAAGTAAAAAATACTTAGAAATACATTCAAATAAAATACATTCTAATACTAAAACTATCTACATTTGAGAAAATAAACTAATACATATAAATATAATAAATAAATATATTACTATTAAGGCAGAAAAAAAAAAAAAGATAAGTACATAATAATTAAAAACAAAACAACAATTACTGGGTAATAATAAATAAAAAATCACTGAGAAAATGGCAATTGCGACAAGTGATGTTTTTTAAGGTAATAAGGTAATAAGTTAAACATCTCGAATACACCGTTTTAACAAAAAGTAGTATCTTTAAAAACTTTAATGATGAATAATAACCAGCAAGGAATGCTTATTACTTCGATCTATTAATTAGGCTGATGATATAATAAAGTAGGCATGAAGGATGATAAAGGGTGTGGCATAAACAGCCATAAACAACCGTTAAAAATACAAACGCTAGAAAAGTAGTAAAACATGGTTATTTATTAATTTCTTGATAGGCGAGCAGCATAAGGTGATGTGCCTATATCTTGCAGTGTCGAAATTTATGCATTATCAGTCAACATTTATCCTTCAGCACAATTTTCTCTATTTATTCTATAAATCTAATTTATTTTTTAAAGTGTTCAAAGTCTTGGCTGATATAACATCTTCAAATAATAATTTACTATTGTATATTATTATTTTAGTTATAAGCAAAGGGCATGCGAAGCCGAAAAGGGTTTATAGTACTCATCATTACGAACAATTTTTACTAATGGACCAACTCTGAGCTCGCAAAATCGGCTGTTCCTTAGAAAAATGTCAATAAAACAACAATAAATTTTTCGTAAGCTTAGAAACCTCGAAAGGCACGATTGATTCTAAGATGATTCAAAGTCCCGCGCTATCTATGTACCGTTGACATACGTGTCTAACCTGTGATGCCATTACCATTGCAATAACAAATCTTCCGTTCATAGCTATCCATCAGACCGTCAAGTCCGTAAGATTCACAAAAAGCTCTTCACCTCGCTTAGTGTAAATCGTCATTTATAAGTCCTCAGGACTTGACACCACGTTCCCTTCTCAATCGAGCAGCGTTCGAGTTTTTATAGTTTCGCTCACAATCGGTATTCCCAAAGCAAAAACGACCGAATCAAAATTCTCCGATACCGCATCTTTTATTTATGCGAACCGTTTCGACTAACAGGCGTAATTTTTTCCGGTAAACAATCAGTTTTGCCAGAAAAATGCGAGACGGGAAGAAGACATAAAAAGGTCGCCATCGGAGGGTATTGTTGGCGGAATTTTTTGGGTTACTCGCGATTCTCGAACTCATAAATATCGAGTTATGATTGGTCATCGGCTCCCGGTGGAATGACCGTCGCGAGCGCTGGTATTTTACGTACATGGTGTTTTAGAAAAAGCGACCGATTGTCTTTTGTTTGGCCATAAACATCAGTCGCTATGGGAAAGGGGCGCGGTAAAAACCACATTGGCAAACCGAAGGAATTTTGGAAGACGGACAATATTGGGTCGAAGGCATTTCGTGAGCGGCTTATTGATTTGTGTTGCAAGAAATAGATTGTTTGGCTTCATGTTTAATACGTAGCTTATTTCATCTTCCTCAAAGTAAACCTGCAAACAAAAAGATTCTCAATATCCCTAAAAAGAGGAACGATATGAAATATTATTACCAACTTTTTGAAATTATTCATTAATTCAGACCATTAAAAGTCTTGTTTGTTTCTCCAAAAAAAGACCACATCGAAACTGACTCTCATTTCATTCTGACTTCCTTTTCACACCGAAACTTTCCAACTCATCATCGGACCAATCAAAATGTAGCATCGTATCGGCCACCGTGACCATAAACTGTATATACCGGTCGCAGTAAGAACACCGTGGAATATTGTCGCATGCACTAATGACGGGATTTTCAAGCTTTAATTGCACTCAAACAGACATACAAACATAATCTAGCCACCTTTGAAACTACTATCCTTAAGTCCTCTACGGCAACAAAGTTCAAATTCCAATGAATCAACAGCAAACTTATATTTGTCCGTCAACTTTAGCAGCATCCGTCGCGATGAAAAATGTATGAACTCTCATTTCAAAAAGCTGGTAAAAAGCGCGTATTGAAGTCGATTTTGATCCGTGCTCTTCAAGGGTATCATAACAGATGAGGTACTAGCCATAAACGCGGCGCAGATAGAAATTCTTCGCTTATTATTTTTTGTGAAAGATATCGATAAGTTTTCATTATCAATATTTAATCTCTGAGACCTCTCATTAGGAGTTTTTGCGACAGGTTCTTTTGAGCACATTATTTCGGTCGAAAATGCTCAAGGGCTCTTGTTCATTTGTCAATTTTGCGGTTATTTATTGATGGTTCATTACGTCATTATGCTTTAGTTCTGCGTGTCTGCTTTAGGCATAATGTTTGCCGTTGAATTAGGAAGGAAGGTATGGAGAAAACTGTATGGAATTGAACCAGCCAATCACTAATACTTGAAGGGCTTAAATGGCGGGATGAGAAGAAAAGAATAGATTCCAGTCATAAACTTAAATTTATTCTTATCATCTTAGATGATAAGAATAAATGAGGTTATTTAAACTTGGCCCTTATTCGAGGTTTGACTCTGTCTGAGTTCTTAGTACAACATTGCAGACAATTTGGTTGTAACTTGAAAACGATTGACTCAGATATTTTATTAGCTGTTTGGTGTTTTTATGATACATACTATACATACTACATATTTTTAAAACATAATAGTACTTATTAGTAGTTTTTTAGTAGTTCTTACATTTTATAAAATTTTGTCGTTTGGAGTAAAATAAGTACCCACTTAACCTACTAGCAAGCACCCAAAACTATTTTTCAAACTGCACAAGCGTGGTATGCTTTGCCAGAGTGGGTGTTCTCCGATGGTTATGTGTGTCTTCAAGTCGAGAGTGAATCGCTATCTTCTAGGCAAGCGTGCTCCATCATAGACCGCACCATTGCTTCCCATCAGGCAGATGGCGGTCAAACGCAAGCCTATCATTGAAAAAAAACCTCAAATCTCACAAACTCTCACTCCATACTCCCGACCCGACCCCACCCACGACGTCACCCAAATGTCACAACCTCTCTGCCTCCAAATCACAGCTCTTACCAAATTAATTCACGAGTCCGAATTAATCAAGCGGCTCTTAACTCGCCGACCATTCATCTCGCGGTAATTGGGCGGCTACCTTCAGGTGTCTGTGGTTCCGTAAGAAGCGGGGGTAATGTGGGGTTTGGGAGTGCTCGTTTTCTTTATTAGCGAGATTGATGACTTTAGCTTTTTATCTATACTATACCTACACTAACTATAAAGAGGTAAAGCTTGTAAGGGAACTCTCCGGAACTACCGGTTCGATTTCAATTCTTTCATTAATGGGAAGCTCTATTTGACCGAGTGCGGAGTACTATTTATTTATATCTCTTGAGCTTCATCGTAGCTCGTCATTAGGCGAGATGGTTGTCGAAATGTCAAACGCAAGCTTATCAATCAATAGAAAAAGAACACACTTTTCATCGGCTAAAACAAAACTGAAGAAATGAAGAAGCGCTATCTAGTATCATTCGCTTCGAACTAAAACTAAAAGCAGCGCTGAAAGTAATTGATCAACAACCAACTAGGAACTATGTTAGTAACGAATTGAACAGACAATGGTCCATGATGTCTAGTTAGTTATGTCCATGTTTTAGTTTATGCCATTGTACTCGTATGTCAAAAACATTTGAAACACTTTATGCCATTCGCTCGCATTTTCGGCACTTCGGCAGCTATATAAATTTGGGAGTGCAATAACGCACAATTATGTAACCACACTGGGCTATCATTTGGTTCGTCTGCCGCCCTCATTACGCCCGTAATGATACCAGGACTACATGGATTAAGGATTATTAGTCATTAAGCTGCAGTTAATTCTTTCTGTATTTTTGAGAATTGAGATAAAGTATTGTATTACAAAGTTAAGTTACCAATAAATTCAAAAATAAATAAAACAAGCTTTTATTGCATTGTCATTGGAGTTTTACAGATACATTATACCAAATTTCAGCTCAACCAGACATTGAGAAATGTTCATATTTCAGTTGGAATATTTGACCAAAAAAAAAAACAACAAACGGCAAACTAAAGAAAATCTTGTAGTAAATGTTTGTAAAAATGTTTCACACTCATGGATCAAGTAGAGAGACACACAGGGAAACCTAGTAGAGAGAGAAACAAGGTTTCTCTGTGTCGGGGTTGCTATAAGATACACACAAAGACAGGCTCAACTTCATTATCCATAAACATCTGCTCGGCCAGCATAGATTTGACTTAACTTAAATACTAAACTGTAGCGGTAAGCTATAAAAAATATCAGAGAACACCAGTTTTTATTACAAGTGTATGCCGTTCGTCGTTGTTGTAGTTTTGATTTTTTTTTGGTAAAACCTTGCAACTTAATTTAGAACCACTTTCCGATGTCCTATTAAGCTGACATTTGGTAAACCTATGTAACTCCAATGTCATTGCAAGAGCTTGTTTTTAAATGTTTTTTTTATTTTTTTGGGCACAACATATGTACATATTCCGTCATATAAGTAATGGTAAAACATGTGGCCTACGTTACCAGACCAAAACGAATTGATATATTCACGAATTGAGATAGACACGTCATTCATCGATATCGAATGAGTAGCTTTGGCGCTAAGTTTAAAAATACAAACATACATACATTACAGACTCCTAAAACATATACTTCCTTTTAGGTTTGTAATTGTGCGTCTATCGTCCAAAAAGCTGCCAAATATGGCAACGTCGGAACGCTACAGCATTAATTAATCCACAGAATATTTTTGCCATACGATAAGAGAGATAACAGTTCATCTGCAAGTTTGTTAAAGTAAAGACAGCATTGTTTGTGGCAAGAAATTGATATCAGCTAAATGATAACATAGGTAGAAATTTAGATCGACGTAAGTGGAAATGAGATAGATACTTTTTTGGGCATTGGCATTCAATATCGAAATATTATTCAGATGAGTGCATTGGGAGAGTATTGTATTTGTCAAAGCATAATTTGCTTTATTTTCTTCTTAGCAATAGAACTATACAAACTAACCAAACTATGTTAATCGTGTTATTGTTGTGAACTTGCCTCATCATTTTTACTATGGAAACTAACGTGGTTTTCACACATTTTTGTTATAATTAAACACGGGAATCATCATCATCATCATTTGCCTCATCATCATCATCGTCAGCCTATAGCCACTGCTGGGTCCCTTCCCTTGTGCCATTTTTCCTTTTTTGTACAAGATTTCAAGTCTCATTCTGCTTCGAAAGTTATTTCTCGTGTAAGTTAATAAAGCATTGTGAATGCCTATCTCATTGCATACATTATCTATTTTACTTTAATATCTATTTTTTCTTCATTCTATCTTTCTGAGGTTCAATCTATATGATTACAAAAAAAACTACTAATCCAAATAATATAGGCCAAATAAATGTTACAATAACATTAAATCCAATAAACGCAAAACCCAAACCCCTAAGTCAACCTGTCATAGCGGGTCCATGGGTCCACGGGGCCCGACCCTCGCCCGGGGTCTGCGAGACCACCCTCGGGAATTATCTAATCCGAATTAAACTATTAAAAACGTTCACTAGTTAGCGAATGCGCGGAGAGATAACAGTTATTAGGGCTGCCACTTTGGAAAGTTTTAATTTAAAAGTTTAATATGAGATGAAGTAAATAAAGCACGGCTGGGAAAGTAGGCAACCATGCAATCATTAGGTATTATTTACAAAAAATATATTATCTGTGAGTTTGCTTAAATGAAAGAATGTACGACTAAAACGAACTTGATAAAATTAGACATATTTTTTTAAACCATAAACAAACACAGCGTGACTTACGTTTATTCTAAAAAAATACTAATAGCACTAGGAACCGACCTTTTAACACAACCCTAAGCTACCATTGATCGGGATTACATCAAGTTAATTCGGTCGCGTGGCGTCTTCACCCCACTTCACCCTGATCCCAGCGTTTTGTCACAAAAAACCCGTCAATCAGGGCCCACTGTACCGGAAGGTGGATTTGTTGACGTCACAGAATGGGAGTGTAATAGACCCTGAGAGATTGTGATATTTCCCACTGGATTTATGAATCCTTCGTGTGAATACTTTTGGTTTATCAGATAAATCAATTTTTGGGGCGTGCGGCTAAGAGTTCAACAAAAGTTAAAATGAAGCAAAGTTTTACCATTACATAACTGCTACTCGTATATTTGATCCATGCTATTGCTAAGAAATAAAAAGAGTACTTATTGCTTTCTTAACAGCAGTAACATTGCAGAAAGCTTTCGAATATTTGTTTTTATTAATATTTGATCTACCAGGTTTGTTGTATAGGAGCTACACTCTTACGTTTAAGAAACAAACTAAAGTAGGTAATCCAATTTTACCTTCTTCTTGCTGCCTGAACGCTTCGTAGCTCGTTTCGGGTGTAAGCACTATTTTTGCCATCTGTATTAGACCTTATGTACCTACTCGTATAGTCTTTCTGCTTCCTCTACTTATGAAACTCAAAAGTCAGTGTAAGAACTCTTTTTGCACGCACCATTTGTATAAGGCCTTGTGTACGGTCTTCCTGCCTGTTCCACTTATGAAACTCAAAAGTCATGAGATCTACTTTTTTTGAAATACCGGTTATTAGTTATCTATACTATACTTATACTATATACTATATATACTTATACTATAATATTATAAAGAAGTAAAGTTTGTGTGTTTGTATATTTGTTAAATTGTAAGGGGTAATCTCGGGATCTACTGAACCGATTTTAAAAATTCTTTCACCAATAGTAAGCCACATTATTGCTGTCATAGGTTATATAAAAAACCGAAAAATAAAAAGGGTTTTACGTGGTAGTCCGTTTTGCAAAGTGAATCGGAGAAAAAACGGTCCGGACGGCGGCGCGCGATGGTTTCGGGTTTAATTAACATTATGCCCAACGAAGTGGGCACGGGTCAGCTAGTTTGTTATACAAGAGTGCAAAGTTGCTTTTTAACCGCGTGTTCAATTTTGATGACCGAGCAAGCGAAGGATTCTAAAATTGAATCACGAGCGCAGCGAGTGATTCAAAATTAGAATCCTGAGCGTTAGCGAGGGAATCAAAAGAGCACGAGGTGAAAAATCTTTGCACTCGAGTGCAACACGTAACTTTTCATTCCACCTCAGCGAGGAAAGAGTATTTTTAATCTTCAATATCTGAGTGGAAAAGCTCATTTGCGCATTATTAACAGTTTCAGTCAATTCTGTTGGCGTCAAACAAACTTCCTCGTCGCTAGAATCACTCATTTTAGTTTTTTCACTTGTTTTCAAGTTTCTTGTTTTTACTATAAGGTTTAACAATGACGTGAAAAAATGCCGCGTAAGGGCTCTCTTACACGAGCGGCACGACGCCAACGGCAGAGGCAACGGTAGCCGTCGACATCCGTCGGCGGCAGCCGACTACACGTCGGCGGCAGCCGTCGACACGTGGGCGGCAGCCGTCGACCAATGGCGACGCTCGCAGTTGTTTGTGTTTGTAACGTGCCGCGTCCGCCATTTCCGTTAGCATGTCAACTGCTGCCGCCGACGTCTCGACGGCTGCCGCCGACGTCTCGACGGCTGCCGCCGACGTGTCGATGGCTGCCGCCGACGTGTCGTCGGCTGCCGCCGACGGATGTCGACGGCTACAGTTGCCTCTGCCGTTGGCGTCGTGCCGCTCGTGTATTGACATCGTGCCGTTCGTGTAGGAGAGCGCTAAAGAACCGCGTACAAAGCAAATTGAAAAAAGAACACCAAGAAGGTTCCGAGTCTGAGTTTTTGACAAATTAAAAAAAAGTTGTAAGTATGATATATTCGGCACCATAGAGGTAGCAGTAAATAGGTTTAATGTTTTTTTTAATTCACAAACTTAGTGCACACGATGTTCTAAATTCAATTTACTTTATCCTCTAGAGAATAAAAACGGCTTTTCCACTCAGATATTGAAGATTAAAAATACTCTTTCCGAGATGGTGGGATGAAAAAGTAGTTTTTCTTGTCCGTGTATTATTGAATCATGAAAATGGAACAGATGTACATCTGAACATCAAGAGATCAACATTTGCAAACCACAAAATTAAATATCCCTTCAAGTCCATTACACGCACATTGCCAAAGTCATAAACAGATAAACAACATTAAACCACAATAAACCACACTAGTAACTTGTCACCACATCTGTTTTATATTACCAAACCATTATAAGCAGACCTTTAAGGTCCCATACAACTCTACTGCTAAAAGTATGGGTCCAATAAAAGCAGGGGGTCAATATATATTGGTGTGTTACCACAGTTTAAATGTCAGTTAGTATGACAATGACGTTTCTAAACCATTGAAAGTAGGCCTTTGTATTGGCCTCCAAAGTTTTGTATTTCATAGAAAAATGTGGAGGTAAAATAAAAATAGGGGTCAAAACGACCTGGTTGCGGAGATTCTAGTGTTGAAATGACGTCACACATCAATAATCACGTATAATTGGGATGCTCGAATCGCAACTAGTCGTTTACTATGTAGGAATAGTATGGACTCGCCAGAATTACATTAAGTTAAGTATAAACAAAATGAAAAACTTATGATTTGGTGATCATAAAAAACACTAACACACCACATGAAAATTAAAAAAATTACCACACCTTTATATCTGTACCTCCTGTGCAGAATAATACAACTCGAAGGACACTACTTCCGGGTTGTTTCATTTTACACAGGAGGCACAGAAATAGGTAAACTAGCTGCGCCCTGCAGTTTCGTCCCCGCTGTGATGAAAACGGTGACGATTTTGATGTTAAGAAGTATTCCAATCTTATGTGTTAACTCAGTAATCCCAGGTGATCTCTATTCCAAGTTTTTACATAATCGATATTTGAATCGACATAATATGTAATATGAATTTTTAAAAGTTTCACTCGTATAGCTCCCACTAGGATACCCTATGTCGGGGATGGCAACGAACATACACAAAGACAAGGACTAACACCCAGACCCAGACCAGATATCATTCAAATATTTATAACATATAACATCAGCGTATCCATAATTCCCTATCCCCCATGATTAGATTACAATAAGCATCAAATAACAACAAGGGTGGCGAGCTGAGTGCTAGGGTGGCCATATAATGGGGACCATACTGCGGTAGCCATTATCGTCATTGTGAGACGCGGCGTGTGGTCACCCTTGTTGTGCACTTGCTGATTACATTGTAAACAAGTGTCGAAACCATCATGTATCTCGTATCTTCTTAATTGAGTTTCATCATCATCATCATCATCAGCCTATCGGATTTTGTAATTGAGATTGACTTTAACTAAACTTTACGTATAGCCAGGGATAACAGTTATACGGCCGGGGATTGGAACAGACTGCCGGCTTCCTTGTTATCTTAGGTTTTTTAAGGTCAGAGTGAATAGGTATCTTCTAAGTTTGAGTGCTTCATCTTCGATGTTCAGAACAACAAAACCACGATAAAACATTTAATAACACCATCAAAACTCGAACACGTGAAAAAGATAATAAATACGTAGAGTCGTAGAGCCTATAAAGGTGACTTTTGCCGAAAGGGAAAATATGGGACACTCCAAATTTTCCGTTTTGATAGAGAAATACATCCGGTATGCAAATGTGCATGCCTTGAAGTCACTTTGTCGCTTAGTTTGTCATTTCGTAGGGCCCACTCAATGCCTTGTAGAAATCTAAAGTATTCATTCGTTAACCGCAGAAAGGCTTGGATTTTGATTTATAATCAGGCGCTATAGTGCAACTACGAAAAGAGTAGGTACGTTTTTGGGACCATATCTTATGATTATGATATGATTATGATAACGCATATCTTAGTTTATACACAGAATAAATAATGGTATATTATAGTATAGATAGATAGATAAACTCTTTATTGTTCACACCAGAAATTACAAACAAAATAATAATAGCACTCAAAACTAGTGCAACAACGTGCGGCTTTACCGCTAAGAGCGATCTCTTCCAGGCACTTTATCTATCTCTGCCACCATAGTAAAACAAAATCTAAGCCAAAATCTCACCGTACCGTCATAAATAACCCAAAAACGTTTTTACACTAAAACAGTCGTTTACCAAATAAATTGTGAAGGTTGGTGAAGTCGTAGATTGAGTTATCTGGCCGTCGGTAGCGCCCCCTGGAGTGAGGCTGATTCGAACAAAAAGGTAGTTCCGCTGTGACTCCCTGGGTGGAGATTATAAGCTTAAATTGTATTTTAACATGTCATTTAGCTTATTTTAATAGATTTCGTGTCCCACCTGCGGGTTTGTGTGGAATCCACCTGGAATGTCGTCGATCATAGTATAGTATCTAGTTAAGCTTTATAGATCATGGTTGGATAATTAGATATATCAATGGTTTTGTTAGGCTATAACGGTCCGGATCACCGTCGCCGTGACATCGGAGGCGTCACGGATACGCTAAAACCACGTATTCACTGAAACAAATCAGTTGCAACGGGTGCGGGCGAGTGTGGACGTGTCTTTAAATTGTTTATAAATATTTCTTTTCTTTTTACTAGAAATGAACTAATGCAAAAAAATGTAGACACCACACAACAACACTACTTCCTGGGGCGACATGACCTAAGCAACTGACTGTGTGGACGGCTGAGTTTCCGAAACATAGTTCCTGGAAACATCTACGTGATGTTTCAGAAACTGTGTATCCGAAACACTGTTGCTCAGTTGTTGTTGTTGTAATTACTCGAGAATACAGCCGAGTGCCGCCTGTGGTAGCTTGATCCACATTTTGCAGATGAATGGCAAAAATATCGTGCTAAATGCAAAATATACGATTTTCACAAGTCAGTGATATGCGGATGAACATCCAGGCACTGATTGTAAATAAACACGTGAAATGTTATAGGCAACACAGCATTGGTGGCCAATAGTGGCCATAATAAATTGGTTTTTCCTCAGACCCTAAGGAAATAAATCAGCCTGTTCAAGTACCTAGGTACTCAAATCAAAGTAAGTTGTTTGTTTATTTTTTAGGTAAAAACACCTTGATCAGGATGACATATATACGTACGCCTGCACCGCATTTCTCATCACCATTCCTGTAATTAATTATCGATAAATAATCATCTTTCCACCCGATTAAATGTTCATGGTCCAAATATTTCTCTATAAAACGTAAACTTTAGAATTTTAGATAAAATCTGTTTCGGAGATACGTCAGGAATGTCTTGGTTTTACTTTTTGGAGCTACCGTTTGTGGACCACGGGGAGATGCTTGGGTTATTTGTAGAATGCAGCCGTTTGGGCATTTGAAATGACTATTTAAAAAGGTATAAAGCTTCTTACACTTGTGAGGTAGCAGTCTACTTAAAAAAAATACAGAACTGTCTAAACATATGAATGGAGGTACCTATTTTGATCTTTTGCTATTACACTCGTTCAACAGTAAACCTAGCATAGAGTTCTACCTCGAATTCTATCGCAAATACGTAGCAATTATTTGATAGAAATACACGCTACTTTACAGTGGGTCACATTTATGATCTTTTTTAAAGAAAATTAGAACAACAAGTGTGATGCTTTCGCAGCCGCGTTCGACCTCACGCAGTTTACTTTTAAAAAATTGTTTTTTTTCATTACATTTTTTTATCGAATACTACCAAAGTTCGGCTAAGCTTATTCTCCTGTTATGTAAGTCATAGTGACATAACTTCAATATCATTTTTCACTCTCAACTTTTTACCACACCGGAACTACAAAAGGCATTCTTGTGCAGCCAACCTTTGTCTTTAATCGATATTTTTTGCAAGTTAAATGGCGTGTAAACTTTTTTATAGCCAACTTTAGGTCGGCGCCTTTTAATTTAACAGCGATGATTCGATTTTTGATAAGGTTTGGTATTAGAGATTACAGTCTATTGAGCAGACCGACTTACCCACTTTGATGGACTATCTTTTGTAAGTAGTTCATCTAAGTATTTAATTAAGCGCCAATAGATTAGCTTAGATAAGCTGGAATCATCTAGAAGCATAATATTTTTTACAGAAGTTCCTTACAATAACGTAGGAGCAAAAGCATAAGCTAGTTCTTATCATAACACGTTTTGACGTAACAGTAAGAGTCTTGGAAACTTTTAAATATACCTCTATATTTATTAGCTCTAAATCTAAATAAACCTGAAGTCCACGACACAGGTCACCCTAGTGTGGGCTCCAGAGCATACTGTTAAATGTTTTTCTAGTTTTTTAGTACAAATAAACGTTCTCTATTTAAAAAAAAAAACAAACATAATTACCTACTAATCTTGAGTAGAAGATCTATCATATCGAATTATCTATAATTAAAACCAACAAGACTAACCTGTATTTAAACGCGGTCTTATTCGTGATAAAAAAAATAAACCGACAGTCGTCTAATAAATCCAAAAAATGCCCAAAACACGAGTCAAATAAATGTTCGGAATGGCAATCACCAATCCAACAGGGTAAAGTAAGTAATAATGACCTCAATATTAACATAACAAAGAGCCTGATGTCCCGACTTGTCGTCACATCCCCTGACCCCCTGGGGTGCAAAAAATGCAGCAACCACCCTACTGGTGCAGGGGGGTCGTCGTATCTTTCATTTTTTTGGGTGCCAAAGCGCGCCGTATAAATTTAATGTCCTGGTGGGATAATGTCGATGCTTAATTGAGGAATGTGGATGATTTCTGTTAGACCTAAATGTGTGGTGTATTTTAAGTATACTTAGAGAAAAGATGGAGAAGCTTATACAGAAACAAAATAGGCAAAACGACAGTCTATATAGAGTTAAAAGATTGGAGAAGTCTTTAAGAATAGCTCATTCACACTTAGAGAATCGTTTATACGTTTTAATCAAACACATGACTAAATTTGATTTGACTAGATGTTTTTGTCTTTTTTATGCTTACCAAAGTTGATAGATTAAGCGACATTCTATATTCTATATATACTGCTATACATTCTAATACATTCTAATACACTGCTATGAAATAAAACCAAGATACCTTTCACCAACCTTTAAGTTCTCATTCTTAGAACCACAAAACATTTTCTTCAGTAAAATCTAACAAACAAAAATACCTATGCATTGAATGCAATCCACCATATCACAATGATCAAAAACTATTTCAATTCCACTAACCAATGATTTACAGCTGATTAACAACATAACTCAACCTTAATCGCTGTTTTATTAGCAATGTAGTTAACAGGACCGAATTCTTAATAACAACCCCTGGTAGTTAACAGGACTTCATAAAGTAACTAAATAGTTAAAAATATAACAAAATAGTTTAGGTTTGGTCATTGGTAGATCGTGATCGAGATAGGGGGAATTCCCTTGAAATATAGAGCTCGAACGTTTGTGGGACTCTACAATACTCTACATAGAGCTTGAAATAGGATAGATCTTGCCAGCATATGTAAAAAATACTTAATGTCATTTTAGCTCGTGGCCTGCCCAGCGAAGTCTCTGGGCCTTGATTTCCCCTATGATATTAGGCAGATCCTGGTTAGGATGGGGGAGGATCGTAATGTCAAGAAGGCGTATCTTGAAGTTGCAAGTGGCCGCCGACCCGTCGGCCGGCCCAGATACCGCTGGATTGACGCAATGCGATCCGACCTGTGCGAACTCCAAGCCGACGACTGGCAAGAGACAGCGCAAGATCGGGATCAATGGCGTTCTCTGGTGTCGGAGGCCAAGACCCACTTTGGGTCGCTGCGCCAGAGGAGTAAGTAAGTAAGTATTTTAGCTCGTAATCGCCCACTGCTGAGCACAAACCTCTCTTTTCGTACGCCACTTATCCTGGTCTAGTTGGCCTATTACGGGCCATAACCACATAGTCTTTCCATTGTTTTTTTTTGGATGCTTATAAGTGAAAAAACAAAGCTTGAACGAATGAAAGCTATATTTGTCTCTTAAAACGAGGGAAACATTATTTCTTCACGCCGCATGCTAGCCCTGCTGGGGCTATCGATATTACGAACTCTTAGAGCAAACTTGGACATGACTTTTGCCTTTTTTCTCTAGCAAGCAAGACGAAAACCAAGGCAGTCTAATTCAGGCTCACGTTAAGAGTTCGCAGTACAGCCCTATTGCCAATCTTATACATACAATAGTAGAAGCCTCACTGAATGAGAAAGGTAAACAAAGAATTCAAATCTGTACATACTCGTAACATATTAGTGGCAGTTCTAAACATTCGAACCCCAACGCTGGGAAAGCACAGGTGCTGTTTATCAGCCAATCAAACTACAATGGAAATTGAAGCACCGACAAAATGGAAGACAAAACGAACTAAATAATATTTTTGAAATAATTACCTGAAATTAGGGGTTGATTAAACTGTCGATAGACTTTTGTTGTTTGTAGACATGTAGACATTTTACTAGTATAAAGTTTAGAGTTAGTCTAGCTTTAGTGTCTATTATTTTTGTCTTGTTATTCGTTTTATAAATAGTTAAAATAAATAAATTGTAGTTTAAATCGGAATTCAAATTGCTTATCACTTAATTACTTGATGGTACTTCACCACCACCCACCACCTATGAACACTTGGACATATGCAATAGGCGAGGCATCTTCAGTGGGCTGCCTAGTTTTCAGGACTCTATTAACCCTTCGTATAAAACCGCCCAGACTAACTATAATTCGGTGGAATAAACGAAAGAGGTGGTAAGTAAGATGCCACAGAATCTATCTTTCTTTCTTTAGTATTAAAATCTTGCTAGTGTAGAATCAAGGTTCAACGCCTACAAATAAAGCGGTGAACTTACACTAAAGTCTGTAGTCAACGCTTTTGAGTAGGAGCTAAAAGCGTAAGCTTGTGGTACAAACAATTAAACACGAATATATTACACTAGCTGCGCCTTTTGGTTTCACAAGCTGTCCTAAAGGAACAAATTATTAAAAAAACCGTATTGCAAGGATCCCACAAACTATTATACGGAGTTATAAAGAAAGGGTACACAACAAATGTTTTATAGTGTTCCAAACATCGTCAAGTGTAACTTTTTTGCTTAGTTTTGGGTTGGTCCTATCATAAAAATTATTCAGTTCAGTTCTATGAGCCCTTCTCGGAGTTTTCGGTATAACAATTCCTTACAACCCGGTGCTATCGAAATCCTATAAATTAGTCAATTAATCTTGCCTTGAGAATCAAACCCGCACAAAAACTACTAACCCCGACATCTTACTTCCTAACAATGTCTTCATCGCTCAACTTCGTTTAGGTTCAATATTAATGTGAGAATGATATAATTATCTGAAGCACTCCATCCAGAAATTCAATACGTATCATCGAGTTATATTGCTTTACCCGGACTGGGCTAAGGAAAGTTTTCATATGATACCGAGTCCCTGGTGCTAGCAATAAATAGGCAAAAAGTTGTTTACGACAATGTGGTTGCGTATATTATGTAGCAATATTGTTGTGAGCGCATATTTTAGTTGGTCGTCTTATTGGTCCATGGTCGTTGCACGTCTTATTGTTCTCAGCCACGCATGCACGCATTGCACGCATATCTCACACGTTTAGGCACTCTACGAGTAGTATGTGACGTAGCTAGTAGAGATTTTGACTACCAAATGTCGGCTCAAACACGTACTGCGACATAATCGGTATCTTCTTCTGTAGACCATTGTGATGTGCAATATAGCTGATAATTCTAATGTCAGAAGACACAAGAGATCGTGCCTCCGTAATATCAGGTAGTAAATAAAGTAAGACAGTAAAGACGGCAAAACAACTGCTCAAACTCTCGACTCTCTAAACAAGAATAGGTAACTTTAACAAGAACATTATTTTTACAAAACAAAAAACAAAAACCGACTTCAAAAGACCGACTATTGAGTTATTCATCTATTTGTCGCGCACGTACTTAATGAAAATTTAAGACTTATATGGTTTTCTCATGGATACCATTATCAGAACTGGACTAAATTGAAATGGGACCAAATGGGAAGTGTCAGCTTTCTAATAAAAAAAGAATCATCAAAATCGATTCACCCATTCAAAAGTTATGAGGCAAACATAAAAAAAAAATAAAAAAAAAACATACAGTCGAATTGATAACCTCCTCCTTTTTTGAAGTCGGTTAAAAAGCTTTCTGCCAACCTTAAGACAATTAAGAAGAAACATCAAGTCGCAATGTTCGGACCACCGCCTCTAAATATTTAGCTCCATGACGCAATCTAATTTGTATCCGGAATACAGGTGTCCATCTCTTATCGGCTCATAAAGGGCAATAAAGGCAAAACCTTTTATTTGTTCAGTTCCCTTTCAAATTTCCGCCCTTAACCGCTTGTGTGACTTACAAAGTTACACAGTAACTCAACTTTATAAAAGTCCAGGGTCGCTTTATGAATAGTTTTATAAAGCTAATCTATAGATTTTTCACTGAAACACAACAATAATCAATCAATCAATGTAGCACTTGTATGCTAAATGCACAAAATATTATACATGCTACTGGTCTATCTATTCTTTTAAATTAATTGAAAAAATTTCAGCGTTACTCATATGTTAATTTAAAAACATTACAGTGGCAGTAAATCGACAAAAGGGTATCATTTTTTTAAAGTCACATACATCTACATAATCTAAATCACCCCAACACCAAACCACCTCAAAACCAAACCACCCAAAAACCAAACCACCCCGAAACCAAACTCCGCTATTGGTTTTCTATGAGTTGTGTTACTGCAGCTACCTGTATTCACCCCCATTATATGCCTAAACGATCTTCACCCCATTTCAACCCCAATCTAATCCGCCTGATTAAATACCGCTGATAAGTAATGTGGTGGATAGAAATGTTATTTCCAACGATTTATCGAAAGATAATGTTATTTTCAACGATTTATCGGAAGATAATTTTTCAATGACCCAGACATCTCCAAATTGGATCAAATACCAATTTGTATAGGTTGTTGATTTTGTTGATTGCGTAATTGTATTCGGATGAGAGGAATTATGGTTTTTTTATCTTTTTGTTTAATTAAACCTCAAAATCAAACTGATTAGTTGCGTAAAGCTTTTGAGCTTAACCTCTACCATAAATAACTATGTATTCAATAGATTAACGTTTAAATGTTCCGGTTGGAAGGGCATTGTTTCCAGTGAAGTTACAGGGCAAATGGGAGAATAATCAACTTATATCTCAGGGTGACGAGCGCAGCGCTGTGCCACGCAGGGTTTTGAATTCTGCGAGTTCAAAATTCTGGGTAGCGCAAACCTGTTATGGGCAAACGTGACGTTTAACATCAGGCGAGCGATTTGCTCGTCTCGTCACTCAATTACATAAAATATATATATATATAAATATATATAAACGGCTCAGCGGCTGAATATATTTATGCTTCGCTCAGTGTTCCTGAAAACTTTTGAAAATTTCAACAGTTCACCTTCTGTGACACAATAGGAACTGCGTTCGTCTTTTATAGACTCTGATTAAAATTAAATCAAAAAGTACGAACGTGCAATAATCTAGCAAGTATGTTAGTTTTATCGTTACACGCTAATTATTATGTAAGTGGGATGGTTAAATGGTTACGATAGAATTAACACACTTGCAGAACACTGCACACTTGCGATTAGAAGAAACGATGGGGAGAGATAAGGCAATAAAATAAATAATAACTGGGTTTGTTGAATAATTACTTTTTTTTTACTTCGAATTAGTTGGATGATCGTGACTGCACGCGGTTGTTTGAGGCTCGCGAAATTTGTCTTAACATTATACCATACAAAATATGTATTAACTTAAAAGGGTCGAACTCTTACTTGTTTGTTTGAAATGTTTTCTTATTAGCAATTTTCGTTCGAGTATAAAACACTCTCTATGTATAAAGTACTAGCTGTTCTCCCTTCCACGCTTCGCTGTGAATAAAAAAAATATATATATATATATTATATAGCCTATGTTACTTTGGGATAATGTAGCATTCGAATGGTGCTAGGGGTTGGGGTGCTAGGTCGGGTAACCTCCTCGTGGTGCACCCTGGGCAACAGCGTGCGGTAATACTGCAGCTTTTATGCAGTATTACCGCACGCTGGCAAATAACCCGACACGGTGGGCCAGTCCGCGTGTCCCTCTGACTAGCAGAGGGCACAGCGTGATGGCTTGGACGGTGGCATTGCTGCCACCAGGGGGGTTTTCCTTGTGCTCCTCGCCGCATGTGGGTTGCGGTCGGGAGTGCAAGGAAAGGAGGAGGGTGGACGCTGGAAGCGTGTGCCGCATGGGGCCAACCAGCGGCATACGCTTTCGGCCTACATAGGCCGGGATCTCTCGTTGCCGAGCGTGGTGAAAGCCGTGCTCGGCGGCGAGAGATCGTGGCAGGCCGGGGTCTCCTTCTGCGAAGAGGTGATGACGCAGAAGGAGGCCGCGGAGCGGGTCAGAGAGGACGACGCCCGATCTGACCCGCTCCGGCGCAGACGAGGGAGCGAGGAGGCGGTTCGCCCGTATCCTCGCTCCTCTGCAGTGGGGTTGCCGGGAGAGTCGGGGGACTCTCCCGGCCTGTACGACCACACACTGACTGTCTGGGGGTGATCCTGGGGAACAGGGTCACCCCTCCATATACGCGGGGGGCCCTAATCGGGCCCATCGCCGGGGCGAGGTGGCGATTGCTAACGCGACCCCACCTTGCCCCATCTCTGGCGGATGCCGAACACCCCAGTGGTTTTAGTGGGTATGCCGCCGCAGGGCGGAGACTCCCACATAACCACCCTGCCTCCCCCGGGGCGGGCGTGGTATCCATAAAGGATTTCCACTGGGTAAACAAAAAAAAAGCATTCGAATGGTGAAAGAATTTTTTAAATCGGTCCAGTAGTTTTTGAGTTTATTCCATACAAACATACAAAAATACAAATCTTTCCTCTTTATAATATTAGTATAGAAGTATAGACTACACCCACCAATTTAGCTGCACGTTGTCTGTCAGTCAATCACGACAAAACCTTCTATTCATATTGATTGACTAATTAAAATTAAAAAAAAAATGTTTATTACAGGCGTAAAACTACAGAGAAAACTTGGAAATTGAAACTGATTAATTAAAAAGAAAATAAAATAAGAACCTTCCCACAATTTTGTAAACACCAGTAAAAGGGCGTCAAATTGCTGTATAAGAAGCTGAAGTTTCCCAGCAATTATCTCAAGCACGAATTAAACACCATTCCACCTGAGAATGAGAGCTCTACGGACGATTTGTCACAATGGCGTTACTAACACGTGTTATATTTAAAGGCCTGTCCAGATGCACGTGGTCTTGCTGTTGCGGATGACGACAAATGAGTGGTTTTTGATCGAGTTTTTGACGTACACTTTCGTGGTTAGCGCATCACAAGCAAATGCTTACAGAAGTACTGAAGGTGCACCATTTCGATGTATCTTATAGAATTATCATTCGAATATTTATTAATATTAAATTAATATTTATATATTTATTTTAGTAGTGGTAGAGCTCTTTTGCAGAACCCGCCTGGGGAAATACCACACCTCTGCTAGTTATTCAACCGCTAAGCAGTAATGTGCAAATATTACTGTGTTCCGGATTGAACGGCAATGATTTCAGCGAAATATCAGGGCAAATACTAGATTAAACATTTTGTATTTCAGGACGAGCGCAGTGCTGTGCCGCGCAGGGACTTGAATTCTAAGAGTTCTACATTGAGGGTGGCACAGACCTGTTATGGGCAAACGTGACGTTAAACACTAGGCGAGTGATTTAATCGTCTCGTATTTTTTTAAATTCTGTTATAGGCTTGCGTTTGACCGCCATCTGGCCTGATGGTAAGCAATGATGCGATCTACGATGGAGCACGCTTGCCTAGGAGGAACCGATTCACTCGCGACTTGAAAAGACACCCAAATTATATCTATCGGGAAACACCCACTCGGGCAAAGTATTCCACACTCTGGCACTCGTATAAAAAACAACCGTCATGTACGCACACAATTTGGTGTTACGGCTCGCGGCGACAGCAATACCTCGTTTATCTGAATAGAGCGTAATGCTAATGAGTGCTATTGCACAACCACGTGTCTCGTAATACGTGGAAGTAAAGATTTTACTCAGCGCCTGCGCCGGCGATTATAGACACTGTTGTTCGGCGGGCCATTCATGGGGGAACTTGTTGGCAGACTTGCTTACAGATAAAATGTTGAGATCGGTTAGCTTACAAGTATCACTAACATTTTGTTGTACACGAGAATACTTACGTATTATTGAAATGTTTCGAAAACACGTTAGTTTTCGTAGTAAAAAAAATGTTATTAAATTACCAGTCAAAAATACTTTTACATGTAAAATACTTTTTTTACAAGAAGTCATAAAAGAGCTTGATATAACGAGCACCTGTACTCTCTAGAGTAGGTACATAATGTATTTAGGTATGTACCTCCTAGTGGTAAGTTTTTCGGTTGTTTTGTCATATTAATTTCCAAAAAAATAATGATACTGTTCTATTTAATTAAGTTAAATTAAGAAAATGAATATAACCCAAGATTTTATTGTCACAGACCACAAACTTATACAGAGCCTTCTAAATTAGTGTAGCAATACTCGTAGACCACATACACGCATGGATTATGTTTTACACATTTTAATAGTGACGTTAAAACGTCGATATAGCCTATGAATAGCTTGCTTTACTCGAAAGTAACTCAACACTGCTCCGAGTGATCCGTTAGCACACTTCCTACATTTTACCTACAATAATAATACGAGTATCAGTGGCACATAAAATTTGCTCATTTCAATGCAAATTTATGTTCGACGCAATTTGTCTCAGTTCAATCTTGAGATAAATAGACAAAGCTGTCGCGTAACTTTGTTCTTGCAATCTGTGCAATATTGGATGACTAATGA